>OU744340.1:53857369-55242016 GCA_916610165.2 Gymnosoma rotundatum | reverse complement strand
TTTCCCGGAATGTATTTTACATCAAAATCATACTCATTTAATCTTATTTTCCATCGCAGTAATTTAGAATTATGTCCTTTAAATTATGTAGCCGTTACAAAGGTTTGTGGTCACTGTTGATCACAAATTTCCTTCCATATAGATAAGATCGAAAATACTTCGTTGCCCACACAAGCGCCAAGAGTTCTTCCTCTGTAGATGAATAGTTTATCTCGTGGTCTTTGGGTGCTCTGCTTGCAAAGCAGATGGGATGGTTCCAATAGCTAAGAAGTGCTCCTAAGGCCACATTAGAAGCATTAGTGGTAACGGTAAAAGCCTTTAAAAAAAATCCGGGCTTTTCAAAATAGAATAACTTGTTATAAGAAGCTTTATTGGTTTGAAAGCCTTAACATGTTCGCTGTTACGGCCATCGACTTTGTGCCCCTTCTTTAAATGGTTAAGGGTTTCAAATCTTGGCAAAGTCGCTATTAAATTTGCGGTAAAATCCTGCGAGCCCCAAAAATTGCCTAATTTGTTTCTCATTTTTTGGAATTGGGAAATTGCAAAGAGCTGAATTTTTTTGGGTTCGGTTTTATGCAATCTGGAGTGATTATATGTCCCAAACATTCCGCTTGGGGTCTCATGAATTCGCATTTGTGGATCCGATTCTCCATTTAGTTTCTCCTGAAGCAAAGTATGCGGAATGACTGTGTAGTATTATATTCTGCTCAAGCATTTCTAATCTATTGCCGAACTCTTTTACATTTTGCCAAAATATAGTAGTATTTATTTCTAATATAAGCCTATTCATAGGCCTTTGCTCACCAAATTCTTCTATTGGTAGCCGCTTCAAAGAAATCCAATCTATTAGCTGTTCACGTCTCAAGATGAATAAAGCTGGTTCTATCACTGTTGTTATGCAGCTAAAATAGAACCGTCGTTCTTCAAATGATACATATGAATCAGTTAGTAAGACTGCCAACACTTGGTCGACAAAAAGCGCTAAATAATTATTGTCACCATCAAACTGCTGTAAAATTATAATATTTGCAAAAATAGATCTCTTCTGGTGTTTGCTGCTTACATTTTTCCTTCTTCTTTGTCAATCCGAAGTTTTTAATTTTTTCTGCCAAATCCTCTACTTCGGTCATATGGAATTTATTTTATATCATTCACTTTTGCTTTGTTTTATTTGATTATCTTATTAAATAAGCGGATCTTTAATTTTTTTCATAAACGAAAAAAAGCCGACTGCGCCAGTCACGTCTAAAGCTCTATGCTTTAGCGGAGACAATGACTAATTTCTTTGCTGTCTGTTTAACTCTGAATGTAATCTCCGTGATGATAACAAACT
Source organism: Gymnosoma rotundatum (assembly GCA_916610165.2). Classification (NCBI taxonomy): domain Eukaryota; kingdom Metazoa; phylum Arthropoda; class Insecta; order Diptera; family Tachinidae; genus Gymnosoma; species Gymnosoma rotundatum. The sequence continues at coordinate 55,240,683 of OU744340.1, read as the reverse complement.
TTTTCAACAAACTTTTTTTTACAGTCAGTTTGCAGAGAGAGACAACGAAGAAATACTCTCTCTGTGCAGCCAGAATTGAGTAATTTCGGACGTGCAGACTGAAATTTTAGTGATGCCTAGTTGAATACACACTTTTAGTACAAATTTACGAACAATTATACGGCAACACTGCCTAATTTTTATCTTTTTTCGATCTTCAACAAACTTTTTGGATTTTTCAACAAACCTGCGTGAATTTTTAAATAATATAAAAATAACATAAAATATTAAAAAAGTAAAAATTCTTTTAAAAATTCCTTTAAAATAAAAATACAAAATATTAAAAAAAACATTTTTTAACTACTTTATGTATTATGTTTATGATAAATTTTATGTATAGGACCCACTTTTTGACCTATAGGACCCATACGGAAAAATTCGCCAAAAATATAAAAACGCAGTTTAATAACGCATAGTCTTGACTACATTTTGCCATCATTACTTTTTTCCAGACCAGTTTTTGTCCCATACGACCTATGCAAAATACTGTTTTCACGTGAGTCACTCAACCCACTTTTTGACCTATAGGACATTAGCAATACAGGTTCGTTGTAAATTTCAAGCGTCGGTCTACAACTGTACAAAAGTATGGCCATATACATTAATTTTAATGAACTATTGGCGCACCCTTCATTTATAATTTGTAATATTAATACTCGTTACTATAACGATTGCTATAATCGACATTCTGTCCAATTTGCAAGCGTTTGTCTATAACGGTTTAAAAAGATAGGCCCATATAAGTAAATTTACATCAATTATGGGGGCACCCTTTAATTTTTAGATATCTTTTTGTATAATTTTTTGTTATTGGGAGCTCTAGTAATACGCAGTCATTTTAAATTTTACAAAATCGCCCTTTACAGTTCATAATACACGTAAAAATATGTATGTTGTATGGAGACACCCTTTAAATTTTTAAGATTATGAAGTGTTTTTGAAACGGAACCAATCTGTGAGCATAATCTATCATATTACCAAAAATTTTCAAAATCGGATCAGAAATGACTGAGTTCTGGAGGCACAAATATAAAAAAAGCAACATTCAGCCGAATTGCAAGGCGAATTAAATACAAGGTGATAGCGGTGGCGAATTCAATTCTTTTCCCTGGGGGCTTATTCTGAATTGCGATGCGAAAGTCAATGCGATGCGAAAATACATAAATGCGAACAATTGCTATTCTGTATTGCGATATTCGCAAAGTTCTATTTTAATCGCATTTCAAATGCGAAAAGGTGGTAAATCGGTATTCTAAATTGCGAAAACACATGTCAAATTCGCAAAATTTTTTCGACAACAAAGTAGCATTCGCAAAGTACAAACATGTAAGTAAAAAACAATATTTTATTTATGTATGTATTCATCATATATTTATTATTTAATTCAGGGAAGTAAACAATAAAACCAACAAACCGCGTCAACTTTAAATAAAAATAGAATTTATGAATAAGCACAGCCATTTGGCAAGAGGCCATTTAAAAACACCAAATGCACGTTAGTCTGCAAATACTTTGTGGCAAACGTTAACTGAAGAACTAAATATTAATGGACCACCTATTAGAGAATTTCAAAAATATTTGACTTAAATTTTAATAGGTTTGGACCTATTAAATAAATTTTAGAAACAATTTTCACAGCGAAGCACAAAAAATTTATTTATTTTTAATTTGACGTTTGTTGATACTGATGTTTATTTGAGCAGCGTTGCCAACGATTTGAAATAAATTGCGAATGCAATTGCGAAAGTCTAACAGAATACCAATTTTCTTTCGCATCGCATTTCATTTGCGCATCGCATTGATTTTCGCATCGCAATTCAGAATAAGCCCCCTGGTATTCTAACTGTCAAACTCCATATATAAAAAATCTGTATAACAGTTAGATAAATTTTTTATATATGGAGTTTGACAGTTAGAATACATGGGAAAAGAATTGAATTCGCCACCGCTATCACCTTGTATTTAATTCGCCTTGGCCTAATTGTATAACCTCCTTCTTTTTTTGAAGTCGGTTAAAAAATAAAAGAAAAAAGTGACAAAATATAACAAAAAAACGTAAACAAAGACTAATATAGCAAAAAACAAACAAAATAAAAGATAATAAAATTAATTTTTATTAACAAAATAATTTATTTTAATGAAACATAAACTTATTTACAAAATAAAAAAACTAACAAAACAAAATAAAATTCATTTTTATTAACAAAATAATTCATTTTAATTAAACATAAATTTTTAAAAAATAAAAAAACTAACAAAACAAAATATAACTAAAGAAAATATAACAAAACAAAATATAACAAAACAAAATATAACAAAACGAAATATAACAAAAAAAATATAAGAAAAAAATATTAGGAATTCAAAAATATTAGTTAATTTTAATTTAACAAAACACATTTAAAAAATAAAATAAAAAAGTGACAAAAAACAAACAAAATAAAAAATAATAATTAAAAAAATTTAAATTATGTTGGTGTCGGCGAGGACTGCTCTGCCAGATCTAGCCCCTGTTGAATGTACGCTGTTTGGGAACCTGGTGGGTGTACGGATTGGGGTATGGATACCCCCGAGGTGGCGGTGGTGCATCATACCCCTTTTTAATTTTTGAATTGACCACAATTATTTTGTGGCAATATGGGCACAAGTGGTTCTGAAAAAGAAAAGAGTTCTTTTAGAAATCAATTTTATTAGTGAAGCTTGACTTATCAAAATAAAAACTATGCAGGGTGATAGAGAGTATTAAAATGTAAAATAACAAAAGTTGGCCAATTTTGTTATTTTACATTATTTTTTTTTATAACTTTTTTAGTTTCTATCACCTTGTATAAATTTCTTTTTGAGTGTTGAAGCTCCAATAAACTAGACATTTCCAGGCATGTCCTAAATTCTAGACGAAATTTTCACTTTGTATTTTCCAAAGCATTGTTGCTATAAAATAATTTTTTGCTAAAACAATGCCTTAAAAAATACAAATTGAAAATTTCGTGTGGAATTTTTGCACAATTACTACTTACCATTATTTCCGATGCTCCTGTTAAAACGAAATGACGCCAAACTTTCGAGCACTGTTTAAAACATCCACAGTTGTATTTTTTTAGTACATTTTTAGTATTACTTTACTTAAACTAGGCATTACTTTCATTAGACCTGCCAGATATGTTTGAAGATCACTGCTTAAGGATCAATGAAAAACAATTCAATTTCATATTGTATTGACCGATACCTTACTAAATATTAAGTAAATAAGTAATGATAAGACTTATATCACGTTTATGGGTACCGCTTTACAAAAAAAGTTGTATACAGGGTGGAAAATGCAAATTGAAGAAAACATTTTAATTTAAGTGATTTTTTCTGATTTAATGTGGCAGCTTTGCGTACACAACCAAATGATGGCATTAGAACAAAATCAATGTGGCAGCTTTACGAACACAATCAAATAATCTGGTAGCTCTTTATTCAAAACTTTTGATTTAGGGGCAAATTGAAGTTTAAGGTAAGTGAAATTTTATTTTATTAAAAAACTAAGAAGATACTTTTAATTTTAATTTTACAGGTGCGGTGAGGACTTATCTAGAGGAGGTCAACAAACTTGGATATATATTTTTAATCTAAACTTTTGGTTGAGGTTCAAATTGTGGTCTAAGGTAATTTAAATGGTATTTTATTAAAAAAGTAAGAAGATACTTTTAACTACACAGGTGTAAGGAGGACATATTCAGCAGTGGACAACGAAGCAAAGTTGGTTAAGGTGAAGTTTTAGTAACACTTTGCACGCAAAAATAAAAAAGTTATGGTTGCAAAAAAAAAGTGTTGGTATGCAATTGAAAACAAAATATGTAAAGTGAAAAAATTTGATGCTGACGTTTAAGATTGAATTAGACGTGCCATATCATAACGCCGTAGCCGTAACCATATGTGATTATATTAACTGCCAGCGAATAGTGGTGTCATAGCCATAAGCAACTCTTATTTGTTTTGCCGTTTGTTAAGAAAGCACCGCAATGAAGCAAACGTGAAAAATTAAAAAAAAAACAAACAGTTAATAATTTAATTCAATAGTTAACTGTATAGTTATAGTAAAAATTTAATTAATATTTATGGTTATGGCATGTCACTAATAATCAAATACAGTGTTTCCCATAAGGTTATGGCACGACTAATTGAACCTTAACTTCGGAGATGGGTACTTCGGTGCTTATTAAATGTGCGATTAAAGTATGAAGGTACATTAATAGATTTTTTATAATACTTTTTTTAAAATACTTTTTAAGTACCGATTGCTCACGTCGTAAGTAATGTTTTCCTTCAAAGATGCTAAATTCAATATCACTTATGTAAGATCCATTTGTCGCCCGAATATTCATTGCTGTGTTATTTTTTTAATTAATAATTAATTAATTCGTTCTTTTTTTGCATGTAATTTAAACTACATTAGTTCTCAAATATGTACAGTTTGCTGCCTGTTTAACTCTGAATGTATTTATTTTCAAACGTCATAAACTAAGTGCATGCAGTGTTGTCAGATTAGGGGATTTATCCCCGAATCGGAGATTTTGTTTTTAAAATGGGGATTGAGAAATTCTTTGACGAACATTTTGCGTTTTGAGGACTTAGAGAAGTTTTTTTTGAGATTTTTTTAAATTATGTTTTTGGTAATTGCAATTTCACTTTTATTAAGTAAATATTACTTTTTTACTACGTATAACTTTCCTAGTATGGTAGCAAAAAACAGTGTTTAATATTAGACATGTGCCCGGTCGTTCGTTTTAGTGACCGGTCTTTTTCGGTCAATAATGAAAGACTGATTCTTTCGTTCAATCGGTTAATTTGAACGAAAGGAGCCGGTTAAGTATCTGCTCATTTCGTTCAATTAAGTCATCCGTTCAATTTAACCCGTACACTATTAAACGAAAAGACCGGATTTAAATGACCGGACCATTCCGTTCACTTGATTTATTCGGTCAATTTAACCCGTTCGTTCGCGAACGACCCAGCTCTATTTAATATTATGATTGGTAAGTCTCTCCGATTTAAATAATTTTGTGAGAAGGTTTCTGAGAATCTTGATTCAAATATAGAATAGGTTTTTTCGTAAACATATGACATTTCATATAAAAAATAAAGCACATTTTGTTTTTGTAGATGGCAAATTTTTAAAACTGCTTACAACAGCCTCATTCTGTAAGTCGAAAAAGCTAAATCTCCATCAGCAAAACTCTAAAAAATCTATTTAGCGTTTTATTATACAAATGCTATTCTGTAACATTTTTTGCCGTAAAATATTTCCAGCTTTTTAGTGTTCTAGATGTAGCTACGAGAATCACAGAATAAGACTGCAGAACTCTGCAATTAACATTAAAAAACATATTTTTATATTTGAATTTTAAGAAAATGATAAATGACATGCTGTCAAATCGTTGCCACTGCTACTATTTAATATACATACATATATAGCTTGTACAAATACCATATAATAAAACTTAAATGGAGTTTAAAAATAAATAATTCTTGCGAAAAAAACGACTTCAAAACAGATTTCATCTGTCTGCCTATAACAGCTCAAGTGTATGGCCACATAAATTAGATTACAATAACTATTAGGATACCCTTATATCTCCAAACTTTAAACTAGGTCAACTGTTCAATAGTTTGGCAATATACATCAAATTATAGCAACTATAGGGTCACCCTTTTATTTCCAAATTCAAATTATAAGCTTCTTGTTATAAGTACGGCCACACAGATATTACATAAACTATTGGAACACCCTTCAACTTCCAAATCCATATTTTATACTTGTTTTTATAGCGGACTTACCAATACAGGTTCGTTGTAAATTTCAAGCGTCTGTCTGTTAAAACTGTTAAAAAGTGTGGCAATATACATCAAATTAAATGAACTATTGGCGTACCCTTTAATTTGTAATATTAATACCTGTTACTATATCGGCCATAGTAATCGACATTCTGTTTAATTTGCAAGCGTTTGTCTATAACGGTTCAAAAGACAAGCCCAATAAGTAAATTTACATCAATTATGGGGGCACCCTTTAATTTTTGGATTTATTTTTGTAACTGAGTTCTGGAGGCGCAAATATAAAAAAAGCAACATTCAGCCGAATTGTATAATCTCCTTCATTTTTGTAGTCGGTTAAAAATAATAATACATATGTTACGCTTTGGTTATAAATTCTAATAATAAAAATTGAATAAATTAATATCAAGGAAAATCACTAATCCAATAAAAACCGTGGTTAAGGGGTATAAAGAGATGACCAGCTAGCTCTATTCGTAACGTTGGTTCTTAACCCGTATTTAACGCGTAAACATATAGCATACTCTAACACCCAGGGAGTATGCGAAAAATCGAACGAAATGAAAAGTGCCATGTAGGGTACGTTTAACCCGCCCAAGAAACTCCTATGACAGACTGAGTACCCGGAATTTATAATCTGTCCCTATATTACATGATCTCTACTTACATTATTTTATACCTTGTTTTGGCTACCCTTCCCATTATAATAAGAATTTAGTATTGCATATTTTTTTTCTTTTATGTATGTACAAAATCCATAAGATATTTTATTTACAAAATGAGATATAATTATTAAAACTAGAAATTATCATGAACTAAGCTACTCATTCACAACAACACAATGTATGTATGTATATATAAGCAAAAAAAATAAACATTTGTTTATACGTACATATGTGTATAAAATTTACGCAAAGAGACTTCCAATTAAAATAGTAGTAGGAACAATTTGAATTTCGGAACTACAAAAATAATTAATTACGTATATATATATATATGCATATATGACTGTGTATTAATATATATGTATATATATATATAAATATGTACTTACTAAATATATGCGTATGTAGTGAAGTGTAAAAAGGAAAAATAATATACCAAACGAAGTAATAATAATGATAATTAAGTTTAATAATTGAATCATTTTACTCACAGTGCAAAATTGTTGTAGTGTTTACATTTCATCGCGTCTCACTGATGATGGGCCCAGGAAAGAGAAGATCATGATGATGTGTTTAATATTTATGATGATTAATTATGTTTGCCAAAAAAAATTTTTTGATCATTATTATAAAAGAAAGTATTTAGATATAGAATATAAATGAAAGAAAATTAAAGATACCTTATGATACACTGCTTCATATAATATTAGGGTGACTAATCAAAGTTTTCTTTATGGTTATTTTATAATTTCATAATAAATTTTACAAATAAATTTTTTTTTAATATAATAAAATTAATAAGGTTATTTTTATAAATTCATAAGCTTTATATGACATACATACTTACATATGCAAGTGCAACGGTACTTTTAATACACATTCATACACAATATGTAGGTATGTAGCCTACGTTGAAAATTTGTTTAAAGGCTTTATACCATTAATATTAAGTCAAAATGCTTTAAGGGTTAGTTAACTAGGTTAGGGTGAAATAATGTTTAATTTTCAGGTTAAGGTGAGATAATTTTTAATTTTCAGGTTAAGGTGAGATAATTTTTAATTTTAAGGGTAAGGTGAGATAATTTTTAATTTTCAGGTTAAGGTGAGATAATTTTTAATTTTCAGGTTAAGGTGAGATAATTTTTAGTTGTATTATGTTTAATCAATGTGTTTAGGTTAAGGTACCAGTTCCTGTCCAGAACCATAAGAGTTTTAATCAATTTTAGATTCAATTCATACGCATGTGTATGCTACCCGCTTTTGCTAAGACTCACGCCAAAACGTTGTAATTCCACAACAGGCCTCTGCATGAGCGCTTTCAAGGTCTTCAGATTAGAGTTTATATTTATTCTGGTCCTGTAGCACCATGTGGTCTCAGGTAATTTCATTCCTTTTCAGTGATTTGCAATTATTCACCTTAATTAATTAAGGTTTGAATAGGATTTAAAATTGCAATAAAATGTTAAATTAATTCTCACTTACTTGTAACTTAAATGCTGATTATTTAAAACCAAAATGGTTGAAAAAGGAGGTTCACGTGGAGACAATTTTTTTATTTTTATTTTAAATGACTTGTTTTTTTTTACTTTACGATAGAGTACCACTTCTGCTCTGAATCACTTCACACTTTACAATGATCTTTTCCTACAAATATTCTTGTAACCAAGCCAAAGAAAAATTCTTAACATTTATTACCTTCGTCTTAAAAAAAAACGATGAAGCGATCATATATACGTATGTATGCCTGCAAAAGGAGAAAAATGTATTTTTTTTTCTCATTTATCTTACATACATACATTACAACTTAATAAGGCGTGAGAACCAAATGATAAAAAACTCTAGCATGCTACTTTTGATCTGTTGATGGACCCCCGTATAAATGAACAATTTCTTACGATTTGTACGTAACATACCGCAACAGAATTTCGGAAAATTAAGACGAACATATAAATCGTTACAAACCTGCTTCGTTTGAAGCTTCCAAATAGCAGAAAACGAACAGGAGCGCGATCTATATAGTTATAAATTAACAAATTTTTTATTATTAGTATTCATATTTTAATCGTGTGGCACGACCCACAATGCCGGGCAAAAACTTTATCGTTTCAGATCCGATGTGTGATACTTCCCAATGTATTTACCTTTTAAATCTTCAATATCATATAAATTATTGCCAATTTTTCTCTTGATTCTACATTTTATGTATTTAGGTAGAAATTTCCTGTTGACATATTTTGATGTATCACTTAATAAATGATTTTTCCTGAATACTAACTCATTCTGTTTAAAGTCTATAGGCCTACTCCTAAGATTGTATGCTTTTGCCGCCTTCGTATGTGCAACGTCTAAGTTTTGGCGCAGGTTTTCTCTAAGCTTTACAATTTTATCGCATTTTTCCTCAATTTTTAAATCTTCTCCCCGAATGCAACCTAGTTTATCCAGAATTTTATATGTGGAACCATGTTGGATCATGTTTTGCCCAAATAATGCAAGGTAAGGTGAACATTTAATTGATGCATGGTAATCAATACAGATAAAATTTGTGGTATGTATTTATCCTATGATCCGCTTGGTTTCGCAAAAAACATCTAATTTTCGTAATTATTTCACGATTAACACGTTCAGATGCGTTTGAATGAGGAGCATAAAAACCCGTAGTAAGGTGATTTACTACATTATCACTGTGAATGTATCGTGGACAACCAAATGTTGGAAATATTTCCGTTTGGAAAAACAATATTACATTTGCAGACGTTGCAGACTTCATAGGCTTAAGAAAAACAAACTTACTTAAATGATCCAAACAAATAAATATGACTGTGTTATTGAATTTAGAAGAAGGATATGGACCCAGAAAATCGCAATACAATCTTTCGAATACTCTATTCGATACAAATTGGCTACCCATTTTTGGTCTTGAAATTTGATTTAAGGGCTTGATGCTTTTACAGGTACTACAGTCACTGACATAACGCTTTATATCATTTACCATTGAAGGCCAAAAGAACTTTGATCGAACTCTGTATAATGTTTTCAGAAAACCTCCATGACACGAAGTATCTGAATTATGAGCTAATTCAATTACCTTTTCTACAAGAGATTTAGGGACCCATATTCGCCAAAGTGAATCTTCCTCGTCTTCAACGCCTTGTCTAAACTGTACCCTCTTCAATACCAAATTATCCGACACACGGAGGTCCGGTATGACTTTGCCGTTTTTCAAGATAGTATTTCTTATTTCCTTATAATCATCTTTATCAAATTCCGGTGACGACAAATCAATTTCGAAAAAATTATCGGTTATCGCTAGCTCCTCTACTTCTACTCTTGATAAACAGTCAGGTACAGTATTTAGTTTTCCTTTTCTATGCTCTATCTTAAAATCATACCGCTGTAATTTTAAGCTCCAGCGAGCTAATCTACCACTCAGATCCTTCTGTGACATTAGCCACCGTAGCGAAGAATGATCTGTAATTATACGGAATGGTAACCCTTCAATATACTGTCTTAACCTATTTACACACTCAATGGCAGCGAAGCACTCAAGCTCCGTTACCGTGTAGTTCCTTTGTGCTTTGTTTAACTTTTGTGAAACATAGGCTATGGGGTGTTCGTTGCCTTGTTTATCATACTGCACTAACACTCCACCTACTCCCATTCTTGAGGCATCGCATTGCACAATAAATTCCTTATTAAAATCTGGTTGGGCTAGAACTGGGGCAGTGGAAAGAGCCAATTTAACCTCTTCAAATGACTTTTTCGCAGCCTAAGTTAGGGAAAAGGGCGCTTTCGACTTTCGCAAGCAGTCAGTCAGTGGGCCGGAAATATCGGAAAAATTATTAATGAAGCCTCTGTACCAGTTTGCCATTCCCACAAATCTTCTCAGCTGCTTCGGTGTTTTTGGTAATGGGAAATCTTTAATGGCCTCAACCTTCTCTGGATCTACTTTTAAACACCCGTTACCTACAATATACCCCAGATATCGAATTTGTCCTTGGCAAAACTAACTCTTTGCCACATTAATCGTAAGTTTGACTCTCTTTAGGTAGGAGGCAACTTCAGACAGGAGCTTCATGTGGGAAGGAAAGTCAGGACTACAAACTAATAAGTCATCCAAGTAATTAAAGACGTTTTCTCTTAGCCGTGAAGGTATTACCCTATCCATGAGGCGACTCATGGTCTGAGGGCCATTGCATAGCCCGAATGGCATATATTTGTAATGATACAATGGCTTTCCCGGAACCGCGAAAGCTGTCTTTTCCTTCGAGGTCTCAGTAAGGCGAATTTGTAAAAAGGCGTCCTTAAGATCTATACCACTTATATAAAAGGTATCTTTAAGCCTACTCAGTAATCCATTAATATGAGTCAAAGGGTAGCTGTCCTTTTTTGTGACCGCATTCAATTTTCTAGAGTCAATGCACAGTCTTATTTTCCCTGGTTTTCTCACTAAGACCGCCGGAGAACACCAGGGCGAATTAGATTTCTCAATAACGCCCATACTTAACAACCTATCGATCTCACGGTACGCTTCTTCTTGTCTTGGAGGTGATAAGGGGTAGTGTCTACATTTTATTGGGGTGGCATCCCCGGTATCAATGTTGTGCTCCAACAGATCGGTACATCCTAAGCCTAGTCTTTCGAACGCTGGAAATTCTAAAATGTGTTTTTCCAGAATCAGTTTTTGAGCAGGTTCTAATGCGTGAAAATTATTTTCTTTGTCTAAGTCACAGGAAAGTTCGGATATATTATTAGGAAGAATTGAAATTATTTCAGGAGCAAGGGCGAATTCGCGCCAAAAGTTAACACCAAAATAGGCCTCCTGACTTAATGTGGGAACTAGGTAAAACTCTATTCCTTTCTCAACACCTTTAAAAAAACCGGTAAAGTGCAATAACCGACCACATTTTGTTTGGCTCCATTCGCAGTTTGTATTTTAGAATTTAAGGTTACATATGAGACATTATTTCTATCTAAGAAGGACATACAGCCCTTGCCTAAGACAGATACGTTTGCTCCAGAGTCAAGTAGACCAATAAGTGTTTCCTGCAGAATCCTTACTTTAGCAAAAAATCAGAACCCTGAATAATTGTTTCTTCCAACAATTTACGAAAATGTCGTCGTTTTCCATAGCGTAATCTACACTTTTTCACTTTCAAGGTTGTTCTCTGGAAATGTTTTCCACTAGAATGTTCTTTATCAGGAGAATGAAAATTGTCTTTTGTTTGGGTCGAAGCATTTATTAAGACGTTCGTTCGTGGTTGTGTAAAATTGAATAAATTAATATTTGCAGATTTATTTATTTTACTAAAATCTGCAGAATTTACTTCATACTCGGGGATTGAAGGGATGGACGAGTGTCCCCGGTTGCCTGATCGCCCACCTTGGAATTTCCCAGAAATTTATGCTTGTTAGGACAACCTGGTGTTAGCACCCCCTTGTGACCGCACTTAAAACAAAAAGGTTGCTTAATCTCCTGCGCACAGTAGATATACGAATGTCCAGATAACATACAATTTCAACATTGTAAATTTGTATAGTCGTATCTAATTTTTCCCCTTGACATTTGAATCGCTTCAACTTGGGGGTCTATTAATTCTAGGTCGTCATCCTCAGCTGTTGAAAAACTCATTTCATTGACACTCCGAGTATTTGCGATACTAAGATTCTGGAATTTTGTTTCTTTTATAAGATTCTCTGCCCTACGAGCCGTATCCCTGAAATCATTCAGGTCTCGCGAATCTGAGTTGAATAATAAAAATCTAAGGTTTGGGTTAAGGTTTCTTCTCATAATATCAATTAAGGTCTCGTCAGGTAAAGGGGTTCTAAGACGCAAATTCATGGACACTACTGAGGTATGAAAATCCTCATAGCATTCCTTAATTTGTTGCTTACGTAACGTAACAATATAATATCGTGATCGGACTCCATGTGACCGAATTCTTTAATAAATGCACCGCGCCCTTCCCTCCAAAAATATATGGAAATTTGATAGTAAGTGTTCATTTGAACACCTTGACCTAGAACTAAGTGTTTCCACTTTAAATAGAAAGTCAGATACTGGACCGGAACCATCATATGTTATTTTCCACTTTTCCAATTTTACATTCGCGTCACCAGCTACTGGAGACCTATTCCAGATTTCTGAGTTCCGATTGCTATGAGAGTTGACCGAATTATTCAAAATCACAGCGGGCTTTTCTAAGTTTGGAACCGTCACATTTCCTATTTGGGAAATGCTTGCTTTTATTGAAGTAAGTTCCCTTCTGAACTCCTCCTGCGTATTTCTCATAGTCTGCTGCATTGCAGCCATTAGTGAGTCAAATGAAAACGAAGATGTGGGATTATTAATTGGGTTGGAACCAGTTGGTTCATTAATGTTAAGAAGGGAAAATTTATCATACTGAGGATTCATAGTATGGTTAATACTAGTTCTATGATTAGTGAAAATGGGTTCCTGAGGTAGTGACAATGCTCCGTGACTATCTAACATTTGAATATCCTGAAACAAATTACTAGCACTAGATGTTTTTGGAACGTGTTAAGTGCCCGTTTGCCTATTGTTTGGAGAGTGTACTACCGTAGGTCTTGGACTATTAGTGTCCGGGTGTAGCTCTATTGATATATTATTCTGTGATGAAGAGCGGTTACGAACCCTACAAGAAGGATTTTTCTTAATAGCTCCTCTGGAAGAATTTCAAGTATCCATGTTCATTAAAAAAAGATTCTACCCTTTTCTATGAGTGATAATTGCAATGAAAGTGTTAATTGATAACCCAATAATTATTTAAAAACTCAATAACGAATAGTTACTATTCTTTGCTATGTTTTTGTTTTAAAACATAAAACAAAAAAAAAATTAAAGAAAATTAAGATTGACACAAATTAAATTAAATTTATAGTATTACAAATCGGAAATAATTTTATATTAATCCAGGGAAGGATATACCATAACAAAATACATATATATGTAGCAAGTAAGGTCATGTTTTAATTTTAGATTGCTTTCGCTAATTTAATACAAAAAAATACAACAGGGAAAATTGAAGGCATACAGATTATTTTTATTAAAGTCTTTAGACTTGACTGAAATCAAAAAAGGTGTTGTTTTGTTTACGTTTAACACATATTCCCTAGAAATTTTATGGTTAAACTATGTAATTTTCCATTTACAATTCCTATAGCGCAGTAAGCATTAGAAGTTGTTAACATCATGATACTAAAGGTACGGTCACATTAGTCAAACATTTGACTGAAATCGGCAAATATTTATTTGCCATAGTCTGACCACAAAATATTTATTAGAAGCAAATAACACAACAGCTGATTTCGGGCAAACAAAATTATTTGCCAGTAAACAAAAATGCTTCTAATGTGAACATAGTGTGACCACTCGACGACAAATATTTGACTCATTTTAAGGAAAATAAATATTTGTTCTTACAAAGTTTTTGTAAGAACAAACAGAGACAAATAGCAGCTGTATCAGCAATGTTGCCCAGTATTTAAACTAAATTATTAAGTATCGGAAAAACTCGCTGATCAATTATCAAACTTATATGTGTATTAAAAAAAAAATACAGTAAGCAATTAAAAACAAAATTGTAGATAAAAAATAATAAAGTGCAATTTTTGGAAGAAATAGCAAATTAAAAAAAATTGTCGGGGCACATATTTTTCGAGTTACATATCATCAAAGTATTTTACATATAATTTGGTATATTTCGACATTTCCGCTTCAGAATGGTGCAAAGTTTCGAAATTGTGTATAAAAAAGATATTATTGGAGATTATTAAATGTTCTTTTATAAATTTTTAGTTAAGTATTGATTTAAAGTAAAGTCGCAAGAAATTATATAACTTGAAAAATATGCGTTAGCGCTAAATTGTTTACTCAACATTTTGTTCTTGAAATAGTCATTCCTACAACGTAAGTAACTTTTGTTTTCATTTTGGAATTTTATATTAAACTAGACTGGAGCAAATATATCTTTACTTATGCTGAGGGCAAGTAATATTGCCGGAAGCTATAATTCGGGAATTACAGAATTTTAAAGTTATAAATTATATACTATTATGTATCTGAACATAAGCCCATGATAAGGTTGAGATGCATTTTGTTTTAAAATGCTTATAGATAACTTTTAAATAAAGTTATATATGACAACAAGCAACATGCTTTCACTTCAAGAATCAATATCGATTAATTTATATTAAAAAAGAATTAAGCACGCTTTAATTTAACCAACATCAATTAAAGTTTAATTAAGATTTGCACAGTGCCCACGCATTTTAACGGCTTAAAAAGACGAAAAAAGTCGGCTATGTGCAGAACAAAACCAAAATAAATCTTCAGCCCCACTCGAGGCGTCTGAATAGAGCTAAGAGTCATTAGTGAATATCCATTTTAAGCACCTAAAGTGTTCTTTCATAATTTTCGATTTGCAATCAAAAGAGATATGTTCTATAAGTACTAAGCTGAAAGATTATTTTTGCAGTTAATGTAAACTGTTTTTATTTTTTTCATTATAAATATATTCGTTTGACGGTATGTTATAATGTAACAATTTTTAAAAAACTATATATGTACAAGAGTTTTTCCTCTATTTTCCGAAATCTGAAACATTAAAATTTCTTTAAAATTGTAGAACTTTGTATCCCAATTAAAATCTTGCATATTTGCAGTTTGATTCTTTGCGAAATTTGCTTTTTAATTTAAGCGACTTTTTACTTCAACATATAATTTGTCTACACTTATATCAAGTAAACAAATAAACAGCTGTAGTTTGAAAAATATATGAAATAAATTAAAAGTTTTTAGAAATTTTAACCAAACAAATGTAATGAATGATTATTAAAATTTATTGTTAAGAAGTGGGATCTAATTCCTATTTAGCTTCATCCTCTTATTGTGCTCCTTCTTTAGAACACCTTTTGTAGCTTCTTTATAGAATAGACTATGAAAAATTTTATATTGTTGCTTGGCTTTGTTCTTTTGTAACTTTCATACATGGGAGTTATTCATTATAAACTTTCATCTCACATTGCCATTATGTGTAGTAGTTATTTTAATGGAATCTGTATTCACAATACATGCCATCATTATTTGACCAACTTTTATAGTCTATGGCTATCAGCGGTGGATATTTTATTTTTATATTAAAACCTGGGATTTAAATTCTCGTACAAGGTATAGGAAAAGTATATTATAGGAAGAGAAAAAAACCTTAATTTGAGACTTTTAAAAAGATGCGCCTAGAGTCTGCCTAGATGAAAAAAATTTTTCTACAGTTGTAAATTTTTGTTCCATCTACAAATGGTTATTATTTGTTTGCTTTGAACTTATGTATGTATATTATACTGCAATTAAATATTTAAGAGTAGCAACTATTTTTCATCATTTATAATTAGCATTTAATAATATTTTAAACATTTTCTTTGCAATTACTTCGAAATAATGCCGAAGAAATTGAATGGCAATAAAGACATCCCATGCGCAGCAGTTTGTGAGCAAATAAATTTACGTTTTTTTACAGTTTGATCAAATATATTTTTAAGGAAAATATTATTTTAAATGTGACCGCACATAAAACATGTTTGTCAGTATTTTATTTCACATTATTTCATAGCTGTTTGAACAATTAAAAATAGGCTAATAAATGTGCGTAGTGTGACCACAAAACAAATTTTGTGTTGTTTTGAAAAAATTTAAGCCAAACAAGAGCAAACAAATTTTAGGCAAATAATTGTCATATGTGACCGTACCTTAAGACTTCTATAGAAACGGAAACAAAAAAACTGAGTATTCATTATTGCAAAAATGTACACCCTTTTAATTATTTATTTATTTTTATTTTATTTTTTTTCTTTTTTTACAACCTATTCTTTTAGTGTTCTATTTTTTCTTTTCCTGCCATCTAAGAAAAAAAAATTATAAAATAATAATTTAGCATAATTTTAATCAGCATATAAACTACACGAGCTGATTTTCTCTCATTGTTTTGACGCAACCAAAACCAAAATAATATTCTCAGATTTGGGACTTTCAAAGCAATGAAGCTATATTCCAAATGGTAAAATTCGAAGAACAAGTGCAATAGGTATATCGCAATTAGAACCAGATAATAAAACTATTCTAAGACTTAAACAAATTGAAGAGCTCTTTAGCTAAACTTAAAAACAACATTTTTCTATATCGCAATTAGATCCAAACCTATAATTTACTCAGAATCTGAGACTTATATAAAATCATGAAATATTTAGCGTTAAATAACGTATAACTTTCTTGACGAAGAATTGATATGTTTTGCCAATGTATAGCCACTTGGAAAATTAACTAAAAAATTGTAAGTAGTTTAATACTAAATATATATACATATATAAAAATATTGACCTTTGCAATGACCATTGGCTGGCTGTGCATAGGCCCCACGTTGGGCGCCATATATGTTACGCGTTGGTTATAAATTCTAATAATAAAAATTGAATAAATTAATATCAAGGAAAATCACTAATCCAATAAAAACCGTGGTTAAGGGGTATGAAGGGATGACCAGCTAGCTCTAATCGTAACGTTGGTTCTTAACCCGTATTTAACGCGTAAACATATAGCATACTCTCACACCCAGGGAGTATGCGAAAAATCGAACGAAATGAAAAGAAAGTAGAAGATGTCATGGCAAGTTGGTGTGCCATGTAGGGTACGTTTAACCCGCCCAAAAAACTCCTATGACAGACTGAGTACCCGGAATTTATAATCTGTCCCTATATTACATGATCTCTACTTACATTATTTTATACCTTGTTTTGGCTACCCTTCCCATTATAATAAGAATTTAGTATTGCATATTTTTTTTCTTTTATGTATGTACAAAATCCATAAGATATTTTATTTACAAAATGAGATATAATTATTAAAACTAGAAATTATCATGAACTAAGCTACTCATTCACAACAACACAATGTATGTATGTATATATAAGCAAAAAAAATAAACATTTGTTTATACGTACATATGTGTATAAAATTTACGCAAAGAGAGTTTCAATTAAAATAGTAGTAGGAACAATTTGAATTTCGGAACTACAAAAATAATTAATTACGTATATATATATATATATGCATATATGACTGTGTATTAATATATATGTATATATATATATATATATATATATATATATATATATATATATATATATAAATATGTACTTACTAAATATATGCGTATGTAGTGAAGTGTAAAAAGGAAAAATAATATACCAAACGAAGTAATAATAATGATAATTAAGTTTAATAATTGAATCATTTTACTCACAGTGCAAAATTGTTGTAGTGTTTACATTTCATCGCGTCTCACTGATGATGGGCCCAGGAAAGAGAAGATCATGATGATGTGTTTAATATTTATGATGATTAATTATGTTTGCCAAAAAAATTTTTTGATCATTATTATAAAAGAAAGTATTTAGATATAGAATATAAATGAAAGAAAATTAAAGATACCTTATGATACACTGCTTCATATAATATTAGGGTGACTAATCAAAGTTTTCTTTATGGTTATTTTATAATTTCATAATAAATTTTTTTTTAATATAATAAAATTAATAAGGTTATTTTTATAAATTCATAAGCTTTATATGACATACATACTTACATATGCATGTGCAACGGTACTTTTAATACACATTCATACACAATATGTAGGTATGTAGCCTACGTTAAAAATTTGTTTAAAGGCTTTATACCATTAATATTAAGTCAAAATGCTTTAAGGGTTAGTTAACTAGGTTAGGGTGAAATAATGTTTAATTTTCAGGTTAAGGTGAGATAATTTTTAATTTTCAGGTTAAGGTGAGATAATTTTTAGTTGTATTATGTTTAATCAATGTGTTTAGGTTAAGGTACCAGTTCCTGTCCAGAACCATAAGAGTTTTAATCAATTTTAGATTCAATTCATACCCATGTGTATGCTATCCGCTTTTGCTAAGACCCATGCCAAAACGTTGTAATTCCACAACAGGCCTCTGCATGAGCGCTTTCAAGGTCTTCAGATTAGAGTTTATATTTATTCTGGTCCTGTAGCACCATGTGGTCTCAGGTAATTTCTTTCCTTTTCAGTGATTTGCAATTATTCACCTTAATTAATTAAGGTTTGAATAGGATTTAAAATTGCAATAAAATGTTAAATTAATTCTCACTTACTTGTAACTTAAATGCTGATTATTTAAAACCAAAATGGTTGAAAAAGGAGGTTCACGTGGAGACAATTTTTTATTTTTATTTTAAATGACTTGTTTTTTTTTACTTTACGATAGAGTACCACTTCTGCTCTGAATCACTTCACACTTTACAATGATCTTTTCCTACAAATATTCTTGTAACCAAGCCAAAGAAAAATTCTTAACATTTATTACCTTCGTCTTAAAAAAAAAACGATGAAGCGATCATATATACGTATGTATGCCTGCAAAAGGAGAAAAATGTATTTTTTTTCTCATTTATCTTACATACATACATTACAACTTAATAAGGCGTGAGAACCAAATGATAAAAAACTCTAGCATGCTACTTTTGATCTGTTGATGGACCCCCGTATAAATAAACAATTCCTTACGATTTGTACGTAACATACCGCAACAGAATTTTGGAAAATTAAGACGAACATATAAATCGTTACACATAATTATTTTTTAGGATTTTTAGGGGTAGTTAAAATAAATTTTTGGGGAATTTTGTTGATAAAATTTATATAATTTGGGTACGACTCGAAACAAAACCGGGAACCCTGAACACATAAACAATTTACAAAGTAAACACATTGCAGAATTTATTATGCTGCAACAGCACCAAGGTATCTTATTACTTCTGGGAACTAATAAATTTATTTGTTCGTATGAATTAAAATATCATAAAAGTATTTTACAAGATTATCAACTTAACATTAATTAATTTAAGAACTTCCCTTATTCTATTAAAGATTTTTCTATTAAAGAAAAAGATAACTTTATAAAAGTGTTATGGGAATAAGTATATTTCGCTACTTGTACATACTTACACATGTTAAATTTTTGGGAAAGAAATAGTTACAGCATAAATACTCTGTAAACTTGAGGGTTACACCACCAAGTTTTGCCTTTCATATTTTTAAAACTTGAAACCAACTTCTTTTCAATTTTTCTTTCAAGTTATTGACGTTCGAAAAAAAACAGCTGATTACAGTTTTTTGAACTTTTCTTCATTTTTGTTTTTATAAATATGAGAAAAACTTGAAAGGAAATTTTGATCGTGTGGCTGCATGGTTAAGATAATTATTTTAAAAATATCACTAAATACTAGAGGTGACCTTAAAATGTCTTGTTTCTTTCTATTCATACCGTTTACTATTGATTTGTTCCTTTCGTTTATTGCTTTTGAAATATAAATATACTATACTATATAAGTACAGGAAGTACTCATTCAACAAAAGCATTCGGCACCATTTATTCATTTGTCGAGCATAGAAACTGTTTATTGTTATGTCGATGTAAATTTCCTCAGTTTAAAAAATTTATTCTGTCGTACACTATTGTCGTAGCACGGCAACATTGCAGAGTATACAGGAATTTTGGAAAATTTAAGAAAATAAACTCTTCAGTTTAAAATTTTGAAAAGAGAAAAAATTAAAGGCATATTTAAAATAAATATAATTACAAAATAATTTTGGAAAAAAAATTGAAGTAAAAAAGTCCATAAAGGAATTAATTATTTCTTTGAAAAATTTAAAAATATAAACTTATCAGTTTAACAATTAATCAGTTCTTTGAATATAAAAAAATTAATTAAAAATATATTAACAAATAATCTCATAAGTCATTTCCTTAAAAAAAAAAGAAAAAAATCTTTCTTAGAAATTATCTTAAAATAGAAATATTACACATTATTTCTGAGAAAACTTGTAAAAAGGATAAAAACCTTTTTTTTAATCAAAAGATATATTATTATTATTATTGTCTCCTGAAAAAGGAAAAAAGATAAATATTTAAAATTTTTATTTTTTTTTTTAACTTTTACGGTTAGCTTATTACACAAACACTTAACACAAAGGTGTATTCTGGTGTTTTTTTTTCCTTTCTATTGACATATTTGTTTTTAATGGATCAAATAAGGATAGCAATAATTCAGATAACTGGTGCCCTTAATGCCCAGATCGAATAAGTTAAGGCTTTTAATAATAGGTTAACTGATCTTGAGAAAACAATTCAGCGTCCCAAGCCTGATGAAACTGAATTCCCAATACCATGAACGGAAACGGATCTACACGATATTAGGAAACTACCGGATTCAGTTAGGGACCTTTAGGTTTTTGATGGCAACCCGATTCAGTATATTTCCTAGATCCTCAATGTGGATTCCATTTTGAGGTTGTAAAGCATAGGTCAATTTACAGGGCAATTTAACAGCATATTCGGCAAAAGCTAAGAGGTCCGGCGGATACGGCTCTGATCTCTTACAATATTTTCGATGAAAGTTGGGAGCAAATAAAAGGTTGTTTGTCTTTGCATTATGCAGACAAACGGTAGAATATGAGTTGAGCATAATGCGTCAAAAGAATAACACAATTGACGAATTTTATGCTAGGATAAATCACCAACTGTCGCTCATTATAAATAAAATTAAAACGGATAACTATACCAATGAAACGGTAGAAGCATTTATTTCGAGTTATAGGAATAGATCTTTAGACGTTTTTATTAGGGGAATAAATGGGGAGGTTTCACCTTTCCTGAGGCATACACATCATGCCTTGAATTCCAGAACCTAAGTTTCAGGAATATTTAGCAATATAGTTTTACCACTTAACCAGACGAACAGGAGCAACAAGCCAAATACTCCGCCCAGAAATCTCAAAGTAGCCGATAAGGTTTGAATATACAATACACAGCTCAACAGTTTACCCCGAATTGGCAAGATTCGTTCTTACTTATATGGAGCTAAGGAAATAAAAATTCTTACTGACCATCAGCTACTAACATCCGCGTTAAGCAATGCAAATAAAAACGTAAAGTTGAAAAGATAGAAAGCGAGAATAGAGGAATATAATTACAAGCTTATCTACAAAACAGGTAAAACGAATATAGTAGCTGATGCTCTTTCTAGGTTGCCACCCGAATTAAGTGTTTTGTCATCGTCCGATGAAAATTCTCAGCACAGCGCGGAGGAAGACTTTCACCACTGTTCTGATACCGCATTGTGAAGCTCCAATTAACGTCTTCAAGAATCAAATTATTTTCTCTGAAAAATTAGAGTAATTATTATAAAAATCCTTACAAAAAATTTCATAGGCATTACATAAAAACTGGAACGCTCAGTTAGGAAAAGTTGACTCAAATTTTAAAGGACAAATTAAGTCCTACGATTTTAAACGGAATTAAAATCCCTGAAAGTCTATCAAAAACATTTTTTCTATATTTCGAATAAGACTTACACAAAGACTTGAGAGGATATTGGAGATGAGGAAAAACAACTCATTATTATCCAAAATGAGCACAAGCGAGCTCATAGAAATTTTGAGGAGAATAAAAATTAAATATTGGAGAAGTACTATTTTCCAAAGCTAATTAGATCCTTTATTAAATCTTGTGAAATATGCAGTACAAATAAATATGATAGGCATCCTCCAAATCATGAACTTCGGCCAACTCCAATTCCATCCTATCCCACAGAAAAACTTCACATTGACATAATGAAAATTCAACGAGAAAAGTACATAACGTATAAAATTCGTAATAAAATGATAAAACTACTCCATTATTTCTCCGCACCATGAATAATTGTAATGGATAATGAAAGCAGTTTCATTAGTCCGATAGTACTTTACAATATAGAAGGCCTAGTAATTGAAACCCCTTTTGCACCCCCACAAAAAAGTGAGGTAAATGGTACTCTTGAAAGAGTTCATCCAACAATTATTAAAATGTTAAGAGGTGTTCGTGAAGAGAATCCAGATAACACCTTAAAAGAGTTAATAACCATTACAGTGGACAGGTACAATAATACAGTGCACTCGGTGATAAAGAATAAACCAGCTAATGTTTTTTTTTTTGGAACGACAAACAGAATCAACTACCAGAATTTAGCTGATTTTAAAGAAATAGTTAATAACGACCTAAGGAATGAAATTGAAAGGAATCAAAAAATTCAACTTTATAGGCAAAATTGTAAGAAGAAAAAGGTTAAAAAGTATAATCCAGGAGATATAGTATTTAAAAGGAACAAACAAATAAAGTCAAAGGATAAGCCATTATACGTTTAACAAAGAGTTGAAAAAGATAATAATGCTACAATTACTACAACGGACAATAAATGGATTCACAAATCTCATCTCAAGAATTAACATATCTCTTTCAGATTAATAACGTGCAGCATAAATGCAACCATTGATGTGTACGAATATAACAATCACTTAGTAACAATTAAACAAGGTATATGAAAAATCAGCAATGGGAACTTTATGATAATACACACGATTAACCTTGCAGACTACGAAAAATTGATTGATGATGCTAAGACCATAGTTCGCTACCAAATACGGAACACAGGAACACTGCGCCTACAGATAGAGCACCAGATCACCGGAATTGAGAACCGTTTAAATCTGCTTCATGTTGAAAACCCAAAAAAACATACGAGGTCTATAAACTGGATTGCCTCCGCATGGAAGTGGATAGCCGGTAATCCTGACGCTACTGATTGGGACAATATTTTAAGCCAAACAAACAATGTCTTAAAGAATAACAATAGGCAGTACACCATTAACGAGTATTTAATAAAAACAACAAACAATCTTCTGGACGACTACCATAGAATCATAGCCGAAGTGAATACAAATGATACTACCAAATATTCACAAACACTCTTTGACGGGTTAGGATTAGTAAAGGAAGAAGTAGCTCAAATTGTAATGGCGAATCAACTTGCAAAAAGTGGTATAGTGCATTCTCCGATATTGAACAAAGGAGACATCTCCAATACTATTTCTCAAAAGGAAACGCTTCCATATAAAAATGAAATGCAGACTCTCCAATTTGCGGAACATTCAATGGTAATGAAAGACTCTCTTCTTCTGTACATTATATCATTATACAAATGTTTAGTAATTGATGATATAACGGTCTGCAAACAAATCCAAGTCGAAAGTCTGGGATCAGATAACTGTATTGTTATCTTACTAAATGGGGAAAACTCAACCTGCGAATACCAGATGGAAAATAAGCCAATAGTTGAAGAGTTGTCGGAAAGTACAATATTTTTGACAAATTATAAAGGAAATATCACCTACAGCAATTCTACGCAAAGTCTAAATGGCACATTTATCATAAATTTCTTTAACGAAACAAAAACTCTTGATGATGTCAACTATTCAAATCGGCAAATAACATCCACTCAAGTTCTTCCGCCTATACTGCAGGGAAATTTAACCGAAAAAGAGATAAAATTAGATTTACAATATCACCATGTTTACCCGAGTATTATCTCTATTAGTTCAAATTTTGCTTTACTTTTTGTAGGGTTCTAGATAATATTAGTAATTTAATTACACTCTAGATGTAAAAATCGCCAGAAAATATTAAGATTCCCAACTCTAACAGAATGGCCTGAAACAGTGATGGAAAAGTTGTTACGATCGTACTTTTTTGATACTATTTGATTTGAAAAAATACCGTGTTACTCCTCTGTTACATTTGATACTCTAAGTGATACGTTTAAGTTGATTTCTATTTAAATACATACGATGTGGAAATAAGTGTGGTAAATACGTTTAAAGATAATTATTGAAAAAAGAAACCGACTTCAAAACAGATTTCATCTGTCTGCCTATAACAGCTCAAGTAGAACAAATTACATTAATTTTGGGAGCAGCCTTCACTTTCTAAATTCAAATTATAAGGTTCTTGTTACAGCGGACTTAGCAAAAATGTCCCTTGTAAATTTTAGCTGTTTATCTATAACGGTTCAAAAGTCCGGCCACATACACCATATTATATTAACTATTGGGACATCCGTTTATTTCCAAATCCAAATTTTATACTGGTTGTTATAGAGGAGTTAGTAATACAAGTTCTTTGTAAATTACAATCCTCTGTCTACAACTGCTTAAACGTATGGTCATATACCAAATTAAATGAACTATTGGTGCACCCTTTAATTTATAATTTTTAATATTATCAGCTGTTACTATAACGGCCACAGCAATCGACATTGCGTCAAATTTACAGTAATTATGGGACACCCTTTAATTTTGAAGTTCAAATTATAAACTCGTTAATATAGCGGACTTAGAAATACAGGTCCCTTTAAAACTTCAGCGTTCTTTCTATAAAGGTTCAAAAGTGCGGCTACACACTTGAAATTACATCAACTATTGAACACCCTTTAACTTCTAAATCCATATTTTATACCTGTTGTTACAGAGGACTTACCAATACAGGTTCGTTATAAATTTCAAGCGTCTGTCTACAACTGTTCAAAAGGATGGCCATATATATAAAATTTAATGAACTATTGGTGCACCCTTTAATATATAATTTTTAATATTAATACTTGTTACTATAACGGCCATAGCAATCGATATTCTGTCCAATTTTCAAGCGTTTGTCAATAACGGTTCAAAAGTAAATTTACATCAATTATGGGCGCACCCTTTAATTTTTAGATTTATTTTTATATAATTTTTTGTTTTTGGGAGCCATAGTAATACGTAGTCATTTTATATTTTACAGAAGTGCCCTTCACAATTCATAATGCACGTAAAAAATATGTATGTTGTATGGGGACATCCTTTAATTTTTAAGATTATGAACTGTTTTTAAAACGTGACCAATCTGTAAGCATAATCTATCATATTACCAAAAATTTTCAAAATCGGATCAGAAATGACTGAGTTCTGGAGGCACAAATATAAAAAAGCAACATTCAGCCGAATTGTACAACCTTCTTCTTTCTTTGAAGTCGGTTAAAAATTGTAAACAATTTTACATTAAATTTTGTAAAGTTCTAAGAATAAAATTGACTTTGACAGTGAAATGTTAATTTGGTTTAGTAAATTTTCCCCTGAAAATGTTTTGTCTGGTAGAATTAATAGTATTATACCACTTCTGTTAAAAATGTTTTCAAATAAAAGGCAAAATTTTGAAAATATAAACTCTCAGTACAGGACATTGGCGGATGTGGAAGAGCTTAAGCCTATGGTCAATGAAAATATTTGTAGTTTTTGGTCTAAAGTGGCTAAAAATAAAAACTCTTTGGGCGAGTATATGTTTTCCGATATTTCGAAAATTGCAAATGAAATTTTATCTATTCCTCACTCCTCTGCAAATGTAGAGAGGATTTTTTCGTATCAAAATATAATAAAAACCAAACGAAGAAATAGACTTAATATTGAAACCGTATCAAGTCTTATTCAGACCAAGGATTTATTTAAATCTAAAGACATGTTGTTACAAGGCGAATTAAATACAAGGTGAAAGCGGTGGCGAATTTAATTCTTTTCCCATGTATATTAACTGTCAAACTCCATATATAAAAAATTTATCTAACTGTTATACACATTTTTTATATATGGAGTTTGACAGTTAATATACATGGGAAAAGAATTAAATTCGCCACCGCTATCTCCTTGTATTTAATTCGCCTTGATGTTGTTATAACTTTGACATATCTAATAAAATAATGTCAAACAAATTGTAATTGCTATAAACTTTATTACTATTGAACTCGTACTATACATCCACATTTAAGTACAAATATTTTTTAAATATAGATACTTGTAAAGTAGAGCTATTGCTTGTTTTTTATATACTATCATTTAAAATAGATTGTTAAGTTATAATAATTTAAACATACATACCTATTTATGATCTCCGTTAATTATTTTTAAAAATTTAAAATTTTATTTTGGTTATTTTTTAAGATACAAAACTTTAAATTGAAATAAATCCTAGGCGAATAACGCTACTGGTATAGATTTGGGCTTATTTGAAGGACAATACTCAATGATTTTGACTTTAATGTGATGGAGGAAGTTTTTTTGGAAATGGTCTTAAAATGTACGAGAAAATTATTTTTGAAATAAGCCCAAACCCATATAATTGGCGCTATTTATCTAGGGGCTATTTTAGTTTAAGGTGATATACCTTAAAAAGTACAAAATAAATTTAAAAAATGTTTTGTTTATAGGTTAAATGGACTTTTTATGTATTGATTTATGGGTTTTGTTAACTTTTTGTTTTCATAAAGATTTTTTTACTGTTTAATAAAAATTTTAAAAAAAATATAACGATTTTTTATTGTGAAACAATACCATAGAATTAGGTTGAGGGTAAAAAGTACTCTCAGAAAAATTTTTTGATACCGAAATGACAATCTCATTTCCCATCCCTGGGTTGAAATCAAAATAAATTACCTATAATACACAATAAGCGGGACGCTGATTCTTAAAAAGGGTGGGAGTTATCATGTTCTACGGAATACACCTAATCACAACACACTTTACTACAACAACAACAAACAAACAGATTGATTTCATAATATACTTTTACCTGGTCCTACTTTATTTTTTTGCTGATTAACTTAAATTTAAATATGCAATTTATTGTACTTAAAATTTATTATTAAACCAAAAAACATTTTACTAAATTAATTGTGAAACAATACCAT
Organism: Gymnosoma rotundatum; assembly: GCA_916610165.2. NCBI lineage: Eukaryota > Metazoa > Arthropoda > Insecta > Diptera > Tachinidae > Gymnosoma > Gymnosoma rotundatum. Next base: position 55,213,464 of record OU744340.1, on the reverse strand, counting down.
AGATTAGGTTAGAATTGTAAAACTAATATTAAGCAAAAATATTGTATAAATTTAAGAACTAAATCAATAAAATTTGAGAGTAATTATTATACTACAGCAACCACGACTTTCATCCGCATAACTTGTGTGTGCCAACAACAGACGAATATAGTAAAGAACTATTAAATTCGTTTCTAAAATTGTATAAACAAACGCAATTTAACAAAATAAAATTAATAAAGATCAAATCAAATACTGATTTATCTATTGCATCAGCCATTTTTGTGATTTGTGTTTGACGTTTGTTTGCGCATCATATATTTCATTGATGCATTTTCGAACGCACTGCGCATCAGATGCAGCGCAGTGAAGCATTTCCGAACAACAAAATTGTGTGTGCTGGTTAATTTTTCCTCTATGTTTATTATGCACTAACCTATTTTAAAAAAGAAACAATATTGTACTCCTTTATATTGCTTACGCTCATCTCTACTAAATATGTGCGTGTGTACACATTATGTCAAGTTTAATGCAAGGTGAATCAATTACCAGGTGGCAGCGTAGGCGAATTCATTAATTTTCGCCGTGAATACTACTGTCAAACTCCATGTATTAAAAATCCGTGTATATTTTTTATATATGAAGTTTGACAGTAATTTTTACCAGCAAAAAATAACGAATTCGCCTACGCTGCCACCTGGTAATTATTTTGTCATGGTTTAATGACTGGCTAATATTAATGACTGTCATAGTGTGAGCAGAGTTAAATCGCGCAAATTTTCGATATTTCTTATTTAGATTTGGCAGCATAGTTTCTTTTTTAAGAAAAACACAATTTACCATTTTAAACAATTTAAACCAAAATAGAGATCTTTTACAAAATCAAAAATAAAAACATTTTGCTAATTTTTAAAATAAACACGCAACTTAGACAATGCATAACACTCAGGCACCTGTGTACCTCAACTGATAAAACCACTAATTCAGGTTGCACAAGTGTACAAAATATGCAATTAGCTGTATAATCAAGGCGAATTGAATACTAATAGTCAAAGCATTTTGCTCATGCGCCATTTAAAAAAAAATTAATTTTAAAATACTAGGAAAAATTAAGAGTAAAAAAACCAAATAAGAATTTAGCATTATAACTGTTCTTGATTCCTTAAGCTGCTTCGAGACGTATTTTTACATTGACTTGTCTAATTTTAAATATAGTACATGCCAAAGTATATCTATGTATATCAAAAACATGCATGCAAGTCTGCAATAAGTACAACATTAAAACAACAACAGAAGTTTTGTTTGTGTAAAAATCATGAACTGTTTCAAAAAGCTGCGTACTTGCATATTCTTGTTAAAAAAAAATTTGTATCAAAGTTTGGTAAATAATAATAAAATAAATTCTAACAAATTGATTTATTTTTATTTATAATTCTTGCAAAAAAACCAACTTCAAAACAGATTTCAGCTATCTGTCTATAACGGTTCAAAAAAGTTGGCCACATACATCTAATCAAATTAACTATTAGGACAACCTTTAAATTCTAAATTAAAATTTTATGCGTGCTGTCAACACTTTCGTTATATGTGTACATCAAATGACATCAGTTATTGTAATACCCTTTATTTTATAATTTCAAATATTTATACTTCTTATTATACCACACAAATTAATAGACAGTCTGTCTTAGGACTTTATAAATATATATTTCAAATTGAACACCCTTTGATTTCTTAATATAAACTTTATACTTGTTATTGTAACTAATAATGCAATACAGGTTCTTTTTAAATTTCAATCTCTTGTCTACAACTGTTCAACTATATCAACTATTGTAAAACCCTTAAATTTATAATTAAAAATATTTATACGTTTTATTATTCCAAACAAAGAAATGTACATTCTGTCTAATTTTCAGGTGTTCGTATATAACGGTTCAAAAGATTTTATATATAATTTTTAAATTTATATTATAAAGTTGTTGTTATAGCGGACTTAGCAATACAGTGGTTCATCTGAATTTATTCGTTACAAAAAAAATTTTGCAAGACAAGCTTTTTTTAAATATATTAATAAGGTGTGCATTTATAGCACTTTTAATACGAGATATTATCCTTTCATGAGAAAATTATCGTTAAAAATGTGTTTCAAACATACACTAATAACTAAGTACCAGGGGTGTAAGGGAATTATTTATATACATATCTACATACATATGTATTTTAGTTTACTATGAATAAGAAAATGTTGAATGCATAAAAAATTAATTGAATTAAAATTTAATGATTAAAATGAAAAGAAAAACAATAAGAAATGGAATATACTATATTATTAAAACAGTGTGCATATAATTTAAATTAATATAATCGAAATTTGATGTTTATAATTCGCTCGGCAATCTAGTGTTTGCTTCTCACTGAAAACATAGAATAAAATATTCTAAAAAAATAAGTGTTATGCAATATTTAAGGGTTTTCTCAGCAAAGGGTTCATTTAAATCTTTAACAGGACGAAAAACACCACAATACGCAATTTCTAAGAAAGCCAAAAAAGTGTAACCGATAAAAATAAAAAATTTAGTGCGCTTTCGCTAGTGATTAAATCACTGTGATTAAAAAATCACTGGTCACTACCGTGACTGAGTTGCTCATATAACAGTTCCGCGTAAGAACGTTCTTTTATATTTGCACACATCCAAACTTAAATTTAATTTTACTTTGTGAAAGAGAAATATAAGACTTTTTACTATTTCATTCTTTCATATGTATATCAAAGCAGCTTCTTTGCCGTTTCGGTTTTTCTTGCTTCTACTTATTAACAACAACTATTCTTTCTTCCAAACTATACACATGCATACATATGTAGCACAAAAAAAAAACAAAAAATGTTGTGTGCTATTTTTATTTGACCCTATAATCAATCAGTGTTCCGAATTCTATATTATATTTTTTAACTATACTGGGCAAATTTAATAACACCTGCTTTTAATTTAGAGATCAAAATACCATTTTCCTTATGATTACTCTTTGCATAAAATATTATTTAGTTTTATATACTTCCTATATAAACACGAATGTTTAAATAAAAAAAGAACTGCAAACGGTGATCGCGGTAACTATTTAAAACAACGGTGATTTAAAACTCACATGCACTGATAACCATGTTCCTTAAAAATCACATGATCGCTCATCCCTAATTTGCACACATACAAACTTATATTTAATTTTACTTTGTGAAAGAGAAATATGAGTACTTTTGACTCTTTCATTCTTTCATATGTATATCAGAGCAGCTTCTTTGCTGTGTAGCTTTTTCTTACTTCTACTAATTAACAACAACTATTGTTTTTTTCCAAACTTCACACATATGTAGCAAATAAAACAAAAAATGTTGTGTGCTTTTTTTATTTAAACCTATAATCAATCTATATTTCTGGGCAAATTTAACTACAAGTTCTTTTCAATGTAGAGATCAAAATACCTTTTTCCACATGCTTACTGTTTGCGTAAAATATTATTTAGTATTATACACTTAGTCCCAATTTTCACGAAGCAATTCATATTAATAAACTTATCACTCTTTCTTCTTTGAACTTGCCTTGTCGTTTTCACAATTCTTAGCTTATTGTTTTAGCGGTTCAACAACAAACAACAACAACAAATTTCAATTTGTATATAAAAACATATAAAATTTAATCAGCTAAAAATTACGAATAAGAAAGCAAAACGAATTGAACGAGTACATCAGCTTGTGTACTCGTTTCTTTTCCTCTTGTCGCCCTCACCAACAAGCAAAAGGAATAAGCCGATAAGAATTGCCTAGTAAAAATTGGGACTTACTATATAAACATGAATCTTTAAAAAAAGGAACTGCAAACGGTGATCACGGTAACTATTTAAAAGAACGGTGATTTGAAAATCACGTTCACTGGTAACGATGTTCCACAAAAATCACGGGAGCGCTCATCCCTAGTTGACACCCAGTAGAAGTCGGCTAAGCTTAAAGTATACTTTTATTTATAGTATACTTTAGCAAGAGTCGACTTTAGTCTATAACTATGAATATTGGCCAATCTTTTTGTTGTCGGAGTGCATGTCTATTTATGCTTATATATGTATTTTTTTTAGTTTATCATTTTCTGATTCTTATTAAATTTCATACCACTGTAAATGCGCAATGCGCAGCTTATGCGCTTTTGTCTCTTTTTGCTCTTTGCGCACAAAAAGGCGCAGAGCGAAAAAGGTGTATTTGAAAATGCGCATTATGTGCGCAGCTCTTTTCAATGCACAGAGCAGAGTATTGGCGCCAAAAAGATGGAAAAGAGTGGCGTTTTTTCCTACCCAAACAACATCATCGCACTGCCTACCGGGAACAAAAACACTATATTAACGTTAAAAAATAACTAAATCCGTATATTATCATAATAGTTTAGCGCCATCTTCTGCATACATATAGAAAATAATTTCTCCTGAAAGTAGGCTTCCATTTTGGCACGGGAATGATAGTTTTTATAGCTTATGAACATACTGTTCATACATAAACTTTTATTGAGTCAATGTTCTGTTTATAGTCAAAATATAAAAGTGTGTTCATATATGCACTTTTATTGAGTCAATACTCTATGTAGTGCCAAAATTAGTTTAGAAGCAATTGGTTTGTGTCTAAAATTTTTAATTACAAAAGTTAGCTTAGTTTTTGCGCAATTGGTTGTGTCTGAAGTTTAAATTTTGAAATTTTTCCTTAAAAACATCTTCTGAACATTGTTGTATTTTATTTCTACTCTATATTATAACAATTTCGTACTTATTGCGTACTAATGGCTTTTACAAAGAAAAGCTGAATATTGAGTAATGTCAAACAGGCTATTAAAAAGGCTTCAAAGAATATGTGTAAAAAATTATGGGAACAAATTTTTGTTCCAAAGTGGGTTTTGAAGATGTACGTTTTAATGTAAAATGTGCTTCAATCTAAAAACTTATTCACTTTATTTCATTCTTTATTGTTTTAAAATTTTTAACACACATATGTACATAAATAAAAGAAACATTTTAAAATTCATCAAAATAATAAGCGAGAACCACCATTTTTTGTTTTTAAATTTAAAAATAAACTTTCACATAGGAGGGGCTGCGTCGATGATGACTAGACAAAATATATAAAAGTTATCTTAAGTTGTCCTAGCTAGCATCACAACGAACCTGCAAATGCAAATTAGTTGCATGTATGATTAAATCGGCGTACATTATAATGTACGCCACTCATCAAAGAGTTTATAATGTGTCAAATATAGACAATTATCTCATTATGGCATTTAAATTAAATCGCAATTTTACAATATCTTTGGGTTGGCTACCCCTTGACGTGTCTGTGTATTATTGTAATCACGGCAGCACTCTTTGCTGTTGTTGATCATAGACTGATTTTACACGACGACGTTTTGCATGAAACTAGTTTCATGAAATTTTTGCTTGTGGACAAGAGGTGTAGAGCCGAAAGAGGGGTACACAAAATGGCATGGCTTGAAGTTTGAGGGTATTTTTTACACTTGCTTTGTATACGTTTGGGCATATGTCTTGTTGATTGTGTGTTATTTGAAATAACACAAACAAATACAGTAACTAATATCAAATTAAAAGGAAATGTAAAAATTCCGATGCCATGAAAACTTTGATAGTGTAGGGACGCGATGAACCTCGCTGAAACTTTTAAACAGAATGGAAAACAAATAAGAGTGCTATATTCGGCTATTCCGAATCTTCGATATCCTTCACCATCTATGTATATCCAATCAAAAAAGGTAATATTGGAGTGACAGAGAATTAAAATATAAAAAATAAAAAATTGGTACTGTATATATATAATTTTGCATAAAAATGACATCAGCTCTTAATTGTTTAAGCATTTTTAAAAATCCTTTTAAATGGTACCATATTAATATTTAAAATAAAATTTTTTTTTATTTTTTTTTACTGCGAAAATATGGAGGAGCGCCAATTTTTTTATTCTCTATCGCTCCATAAGTTTATTTTTGTGGTTGGAGTTACTTCATTGTTCCAAAACGCCTATCTGATATAAAAATTTTAGATAGGCGTTGTGTTTTACCCGCTCTCTCGAAACACATGCACCGATCTTGCTAATTTCCAATAGCACCTCTTTCGACACAATGTCTGATCGATTGATCAGAGATTGATCTCTAGCTGATCTAGTGCCTTGAAAAACTTCATTTTAATACTAATACGCACAGACAGACGGATATCGCTCAATCGACTCTGCACAAGAACTCAGAATATACACACTTTATAAGGTCGGATATGGTTATTGTAGGAATTACAAACGGAGTGAATAACTTAGTTATACCCTCTTTCCATTTTTTGTGGTGAAGGGTATAAAAGGATATGGAATAGCAAAGTTTTCGAAACTGTAGTTCAAAATGTGTTATACGTTCCGGGTCTCAATAGGAGTTTAAGGTCAGTAAAAGAAATAACTAGGAAGAAAAAGAAAAACTTATTGCGGATGGAATATTTAGAGAAAATTTGTTTATTTCTAGGAAATCTAACAAATATGAAAATAATATGGCCCAATATTCATTGGATTGTGTTCATTTATGGCATGGAGGGTGAGGTGGTCGTAATCTACCAGATTTTACTAAATTAGTAATATGGATTTGAAAAAAGATATTGCCAGAGAAAAATTATTTGATATTTGTGCAAAATGTAAACTAACAAGAATACCATTCCATAAAGAAAGCCTTACCAAATCAAAGTGCTAGATCTTGTTCACTCAGACGTAAGTATATGGATCATTTCAAGTGAACTCTTATACGGTTAAAAGATATTTTCTAACATTTATCGACGATTTTTCACGGTACACTAAAGTTTACGTTATTTCAAGAAAAAGTAAAATTTTCTATAAATTCAAGGAATTTTTGCTGAGGTTCAAAATTTTATAGGTATGAAGTTTAGAAATATTCGCTGCGGTAACGGAGGAGTAAGCTCCGAGATGAAGGATTTCTTAAAAAAGAATGAAATTTGATTGTAAACCTCAGTACCTATTGTCGTAACCCGAATGAGGTAGAAGAACATAAAAATCGGACATTATTAGAAACTGCTTTTCCAGCTTTAAACCCAATTCTGTTAAGTTCAATTCCAATCAATCTAGAATTCATAAAAATTTACGATGAAAATTTGTTACCTAATAACAAAGACTATAGATCAGTAAATTGAATGTTACTTCAACCTTCTATACCAACAAAGCCAGATATAGCATATACTATGTATATGTTAAAAATAAACAAAACCATTCACACAAATATTATAATACATTGGCAATATTATTGTACAACATCGCGCAATTATATTGCAAGTGTATGGGTACCTTTACATCCCCTGAACAACTTTTCTTGTTTTGTATTGCGGCTAAACTTAAGTTATTTAATAAAGGTATTAAAATTAGGTATTAAATTAGCTTCCCAATTCCATTTTACATGCCGTAAACAACTTTTTTTAATTTTTGAGCTGCGTCCCTAAACTTGATATGTTCCACACTAAAACTAGTGAAATAAAAATATTGTTATACCATCCACTACATGTACATAATACCTAAAAATGCAACTCTTTAACCACTGTAAAGTAACATTGGGTAATATTTTCAATAAAAGTGACACTTAAAATTTAATATAACAGCTGACTGACAATTACCGATGCTTTTTTATACATTTCGATATATAAAAAACGCTAAACATTCGGAGCATTTAATAAAATTTTCAATTAACAGCAAAAAATTTTCTTAAGCAATGTCTGGCTATGATTCTTATGGAACATCAAACAAACCAAGCAATAATTGTCGAACATGCAACGACTTTAAATTCTGGTCCAAACAGCAGCGACAAATATTTCACAAGGCTGGCGAAGTAAGTGCAACACAAGCAAAACATAATTTTATGACTGCAAAACAACTAACTTTTGTTGTTATATAGCCAAAAGATCCTGACAAAATAGGTAAGGCGACTGAAGATGGCAGTGGTACTCAGCCAGTGCGAGAAGATTGTCCTATGGACAAATCGAAATTAGGCAATTCAACATGGGGTTTATTGCATACAATGGCTGCCTTTTATTCGGAAAATCCAACCGATAGCCAAAAAAAGGACATGAAAACATTTTTTGAAGTCTTTGCACGCCTGTACCCCTGCGAATATTGTGCTAAAGACTTCCGCAAAGAGTATGTTTATTGGTGATGAAATATTTAGAATAAAATATTAATAATTTTTTAATAGTTTGCAGCAAAATCCTATCAATGTGAACTCTCAATCTGAGTTTTCCCAGTGGTTGTGTCAGTTTCATAATCGTGTCAACAACAAATTAGGTAAACCGCCTTTTGACTGTTCCACGGTAAACGAAAGATGGCGAGACGGTTGGCTAGACGGCTCTTGTGACTGATGTACATGGAACATATCTAAAAATGTGTCGATAAAAGTGCGGCTGTTTTAAATCATTTTTTGCATGATTTGCGTAAAATTAGGTTTTTCGTCATTATAGTAGTGTTTTTAAATTTTAAGAAATAATTTCCCTGATCTTACAAACAGCAAGATTTTAAAATTATACCTATCTGACATTTATTTATGTATACACTTTTTAATATATATATGCTAGATACTCCTTTATTATGAAGTGTAAACAAAGATTTAGAAAGGTTTGATGATTGGCATACGCAAGGTAACCGCATAACTCAGATTTGTTTCTATTAATGAGCTGCGATTACCTTGTTAGATATGTCTTTAGTTTAGTGATAAATTTTTTTCGTTGATTTTTTCTGAAAAAAACTAAAGCCTGTTATAAATCAATATATTTTTAAATATAAACTTCTGGAGTTAAAACCTGTTTTGTTTTAGTACAACTGTTAATAATCAAATTAAACGTCAACTCTAGCATAGTAGCATGTTATATACTTTTAATTATTCACATATAATTTTTAAATTTAACCATTAAGATTTAATTATTATTTAATATTTTTACAATTTCTTTTCTAAAATGTTTAACGTTTCTTTCATTTTTAATATACATTGGTAATTGATTACATATATATTTAAGCCTATTAAAAATAGTGATACCTGCATTATGTTGGTTGTTGCTCGCTGTAATCTTAAGTCTTGGCAGTTTCTACTACCTCGGCCTCTGCAATTTTGTCTGTATATTTACGATTTACCTGATGCGATAGAATACTGTAAAGTACAATTGTATGCTGATGATGTCCAGATTTATAATAGTTGTAATGCAAACGACATTCCTCTATGTTCCGACCTAGAGAGGGTTAAAAAATGGGCAATGAGCAACGGATTGTACATTAACTCTTCCAAATCAAAGTGTATCTTTCGGAGTAAAAACCATAAAACTTTAAATGATAACATACATATAAAAATAAATAATATCATTGACTTTGTAAGTCTGAAAAAACTTGGGGCTCCTATTCAAGAAGCAACTGTAAATGGTCGAGTTTATTGAATGCTTAGGAACCTGTGAGCCGTCAAGTATTCAACGCCTCTCAAAATAAGAACATTGCTTGTTAAAACATATCTTCTACCTGTTCTTCTACATGGTTGTGAAATATATGCAAATTGTTCCAGCTGACTTCAAGTTTATTGAGTTGCATATAATAACATAGCAAGATATGTATATACTAAAGGACGGCTTGAATAAATTTCTGGATTTTCGTACCAAATCAATCTTTTGAGCTTTGAAAATCTGCTTAAATTTAGGAACCTGATCTTCCTACATAGAATTATGATAACTCAGCAACCAATTTATCATTTCAACGTGATAAGATTTGGAAAGATTAACTCAGCAAAAATATAAAAACGCCTTTTCACAACGTCAATTTTTTATCTATAGCAACATTCTTTCGAACCAGCTATAAAATTGAAATTATAAGCAACGCAAACAAATTTAGAAATGAACTTCTTAAATATTTAGGCTAATTTTTGTTCTCTTCCCTTAACTTTTGTTTAATGTTAAATTAATTTCCTTTTATTTTTAATTGATATCTCTGTTTATTCTATATTTGTATTACGTCACAAATTTTATACAGCCCAATTATGTATAAGAATTCCGTAGGGAAATTTCCTTTTTCCACATTCCTCCTATTTTGTAATAAAATAACTTGGTGATTTTTCTCTTTTTTTGTGCAGGGAAAAAAGTAGGTATTCTATAATTTTAAAAACAGGGAAACCCGCTTTTGTTTTGCTAGTGTTTTTTCCTAAACAATTTTAAAAGGAGATACTGTGAGCGTCAAAATAAAGTGTACACAAACATTTTCTTAAAATGAGTTTATATTTCAGTCTTTAAAAATACTATTTTATTTAACATTTTATGTTTTTTTAATTGTTATTCAGTTCTCTACTTAAACTTAAAAAAACAACAACAACAATTTACTACAACAAAAGTTGTTAAACAAAAACAAAATCTATTCCATATTTTATGCGTCAAAATTAAGTGTACACATATAATTCATTATAAAAATTAGTATGATTTAGCTTTAATAACGGCACTTAGTCTTCGGGGCATCTATTCAACTAGCTTTTTGGTTATGTCAGATGAAATTTTCTGCCACTCCTCCATTATAAGGGATTTACGCGTATCCTTGTTAGTAATTGTCCTCTTTTGTATTAGCAGGTCAAGATGCGCCCATAAATGCTCAATCGGGTTAAGGTCCGGTGATTGGGGAGGAGTATGATAAAGGAGCCATTCTTTTACTATCTTCGCCGTATGATCGGGATTATTGTCTTGTTGAAAGATCCAAGGTCCCTTTAAGCCCAATTTCTCCACACTACATGGCAAATTGTTTTTCAAAATGTTTAAATAGTCCATTTTATTCATAATATCTTCAATAAAAGCCAAGCTTTTCACTCCTTTTTCCGCAATGCATCCCCACACCATCACCGAACTTCCTCCATGCTTAACCGTAGATTTTAGATTTTGTTCAGCATACTGTGTATTTTTTGTACGCCATACTTTTACAGGTTTTTTCTGGCCAAATCTCTCAAATTTACTCTCATCACTAAATAAAAAGTTATTCCAGAAAGAACCATCTTTAGTTTCGTACTTTTTTGCATACTCAATACGTGTTTTCTGATCTACTAACGATATAAGTGGCTTTTACTATTTTCTTTGCTGTATAATGGCTTCTATTTATAATAGACCCGATTTCACGAGAAGTTTTACCGTCTTTTCGAACTTTTATCACAAGTTCCCTGACATCTGTGAAAGTTTGTCTACCCATTTTTAATAAAATAACAAATTTCTTTCTGCAAAGAAGTTATAGTCCGAAAGTTGCGTCTGTCTACTATAAAACAGTAATAGTGATTTAAAAGAATGCAGGAAAGTAAATAAACAACAAAACATAACGGTATTTTATGCGGTTCTACTTCGCTAAAATGGTACAAAATAAAATATACACTTTATTTTGACGTGTAAAATATGGAAAAGATTTTGTTTTTGTTTTATAACTTTTGTTGTTGTAATTTTTTTTGTTGTTTTTGTAAGTTAGGGTAGAGAACATAAAATATTAAATAAAATAGTAATTTTAAAGACTAAAATAAAAACCAATCTAAATAAAATGTTTGTGTACACTTTACAGTGTACACAGTATACAGGTCTGTTCTACAAATCACTTTTTGTCAAAGTGATTTCAAATCACGCAAAAGGTGTTCTGCGTACAAAATATACTGAAATCACGTGATTTAAAACGTTAAGCAAAATGACTGCCGATTTGAAATCACTCGTTTTTTCTAATTATTTCGCTTAGAAAATAATAATAATGGCCATTGTATATTTAAAACGATATGTCTTCTTATTTTTTCAAAAAAATTAGATTTAATACACATAAAAACGAAATTAATCATAAATTTTCAAAGACACTGCATATTTTATAAAAAATGTCTTGCTTTATTTAGTAATGCTCGTGATTTTCTCTTTCTCGTTAGCGGTTAGCTGGTTTGTGGTTTCAAAGAACATTCTAGTGTTGCAAAATTGTCAGAGTATAAAATGTCATTTAAGATTTATCTTATTTATGCTAATGTTTCCAGCATCAAATTTATAAAATAATAAGTGCAAAATATAAAATAGTAGCAACTTCCTAAACTTTTTGTAATTATTTTCACATTTTCAGTTTTTATTTGAACACCAAATTTTAAGCCCTTCGATTAACACCAATAAGTAAATGAAAGCACATGTATTACAAACAAATAAAGATTCACTAATTTATTTTAGTTCCACACATTTTAACTTACTTAAATCACTTATATTTTAATTACAAATGTAAAAAATCACGCAACACAAATCTAAAAAAAGCAGTTTTCTCCTATTTTCGAAAAATTAAAACTACGCCGAAAAATTAGGTGCGTTCATTTACTAAAAATTTTTAACAATTGTTACTAGAAAGCGTTCATTAACCCAAAAAATTTGCAACGAGAGAGCGTCAAAAGAGCGTAAAAAATTGAGAGACAGACAAATTCTTGCAAGTTTTTACAAGTAAAATTTTTACTTACAATAATTTTTCAAACAGCTGTTTTGCGTTTGTGTTTACAAAAAAATATTTCAAATTAAGTTGAAAATGAAAATATTGTGGAAAATTTAAGAAATTGTAAGTTAATGTAAACTTTTAAAACGATAAAAAGTATTAAAAAGATAAATTTATTTTTGTGTATTTTAGGAACAACAGAAGCAAAATAAGATGTCTAATGAAATTGAATTGAAATGTATTCTTTAATTTTCACAGACCGGCTGTTAATCTTAGTGTTGTAAATATTATGAGCAGGTAGCTACTCGGTAATTTACACTAAGCAGGCAAATAATTCAATAAGTTCAAATATATATTTGCAAATAAATTTAAATTAACACAGAATTTATTAAATTACTTTTCTACTGCTTCTGATATTTTATTTTGGATAAAGCTTTTTATTACAATGAAAATTGCTTAAATTTGTTTTCTCTAAAAAATATATTTAACCCGTTGTTCGCCGGCTGTTTATTATTATATTTTGGAAACTATTCAACTCACATTTGTTTGCGTCTTAATGTAGTTTCTTATTAGTGGTTATTTACATAAATAGTTCTTTATAAAATCACATTACAAAATACTTAATATTATATAATTATAATAATAACACAAAAGGTGTCAAAATAATAATATCTATTAACGCATGCTTATTCTACCACGCATTAAAAACACCATTTTATGAAAACTGCTTGGAAAATAAATCACAAAGTTGGAAATAAACATTTCTGCGACCTTATTCTGTCGTTATTTCCGACACTTGAAATAGAAATTCTATGTGTAGGCAGGCTGTTCCCAGTTAGCATTTTTTTAAGTTTTGATCATATTCGAGTCTTTTTTGACTCTTCTACACGATTAAAATAATCGTTTAGGCGCTCGTTTTACAGTCGAAAATTATTGTTTTGTCGGTAGAAAATGGCACCCTAGCCGCGACTCTTCTGAACGAGTTCCTTTTGACTCGCGTTTTCGGCTCATTTTCGATACTGTTTTCAATCGTACTTATAATCAAATACGATACTTTTTCGAGTCAATTGTTGATCATATTACTAGCCGTATGCGAGTCTTCTTCGGACCATATTATACGAACATTTCTAATTATTTTTTCTTCAAATGAAGCATTTCAACAACGTTTTGCTTATTTTTTATTACACACCGTCTTGACGAGCCATTGATTTGTTCAAACATTGAACAATTTCATGAGCGCACATTTAAATGGCTTGTGTAGGCCATCGTTGTCGATATCACGTCGTGTTCAAACACCGAGAAAACGAAGCATTAACATCGCCAAGTTTTTTCCACGCAGACAAACATGAACAAATGTTTGTAACCTATTCTGTTGGCGTTTTGTTCATATGCGAAGCAATCAATTGCTCGTCAAGACGTAATGTTACATTTTCTTAAAATTCAAATTAAAAAAACATGAATTTTAAAAAAATTAAAAAAAAATTCATTTTACATTTCGCACTTGATCAACAAGAGGGTATTAACTCAAAATTTTAAAATTTTCAGTAGAGTCAAAAAACTGTTTGTGGCCACATTTTAACAGAATTTAAAAATTCAAATATACCATAGGAAGCAAATTTCATTTAAAAATATATTTACATCGTTTTTCATAGAAATCTGTGCAAGTATTGCAAAGAAAATCAATTTTTTGAGTTAATACCATTTTTCTGAAATTTTTCGATCATAAATGAAACAAATTTTATCAACAAGACAGTATCAACTCAAAATAAAACCAAATTGAAAAGACACTCAACTCAAAATAATACCTTTTTTATGAAAATTTACGAATCAGTTCCATGTTAACTTTTGTATTAACTCTAAATAATACCTTTTTGTTGAAATAAAGTTAATCACTACATTTTCATGAATATGGTCTCAAAAGTGGTTTTCGAGATGAAAGAGTAAACTGAATACGTTGAAATTTTTACAGTAGATAGATATTGATCTTGTTAGCTGATTTCTTGAAAAAAGTGATATTCCAAAAATTTTGAGTTAATACCCTATTTTTGATCAAGTGCGATTTGTGTCTCTATTTTCCTTACGAAGTGACATACATAAGTACAATATGTTTTTACGAAAATTAAAAAATAAAATATGTATTTGTTCATTTTTTCATGGTTAGGCTGCGTTGAATATGTTTTTAAAATAATTCTAAATACAAGCATTTGCTTTTTGTACTTTTTGTTTTTTAAACAAGTCGCTTTCTGTGCGTTTGTCGAATTTATATTCGAGTCTCTTTTTAAACGCACAACTGATTAATCAGTTTTAAGTCATCTTGGGTAGTCTTAAAAGACTCACTTTGGTGATGCTAACTGGGTTATAACGTATAAACTATATAAAAATATATATTTTATTCATTAATTTCATTCACCTTTCACCTTTATCGTATATTGCGTATTTCGACTACATCAGGTACTAGATTAAATAAAATTGCAAAACTTTTCATTATTCTATAACAAGCCGTACTCGAAAAACGCCAGTCAAGACAATGCTCAATATAAATGACATACATACATACATATTAATATATATATATGTATAATTTTTCCAAAAAATATAGGGGTAGTATTGAGTACTCATATGTACCTATACATTACAACACTATTTTAACTTGCAAATTTTAGCTAGTAAAGTGTTCATTTACTTTTTCACATTTTTGAGAGTAATTTTGGAAAATTTCTTGTTACTCTCTCGTTGCTAATTTTTACTAATAAAGTAAATGAACACACCTTATGTATTCTATTGGTGTATAGCAACTACAACTCAATATTGCAGGCATTGCTCTATTTTGAAGACTCGTTATTTGCTTGTCCATGTAGCATGTGAAAATTATTGTTGAGCCAAATTATTTGGAAAGAAATAAATGCGAGAGATTTGTATAGGCGGTTCAGGTAGAACACCATAATTTGCGAAAACTGTAGAACTAACCGTATTCAAAAAATTTTAAAACCTTCAAGCAGCTTGTAAAATTTTTAATCAAAAATGATTACGACTGCAAGGAAAGAAGACTTCTAAAAAAGTAATTTAAAAGTTTGCAATCCTTAAAACACATTTGATAACTGCAAAACTTAAAAAAAAATAACAATTCACAGGTATGTTCTAAGTTCCACACGAAATTTTTTCTTTATATTTTTGAAACCATTATTGGTATAAAATTATTTAAAAAAAAAAACAAAGCCTTGAAAAATATAAAGCGAAAATTTCCTGTGGAATTCAGAACATGCCTGTACAGTTTTTTAAAAGGGCTACGGGGATGAAATGCGCCTCTGTTTAAACCACATTGAAGAAAAGAAAAATGTGAAAAATTTACCAAAAAATAATTATCAATTCCTCAAATTACAAAAATTAAAATTTATTAAAAACAACTAGTAAATAAAATGAATATTAAAAATATTTTTATTCACTCCTATCATTAATATCTTTTCCCTTGAAATATTTTCACTTTTCGCCAAAGTACAATTATCAATAATTGACGAGAACAATTTTTTATGTAAACAAAAATTCCGCTTTTTGTGAATAATTTTTATCCTCGGACTTTTTCACTTTTCCCTCTGATTTGTTCCCCTAAATTTTCCTGAGGAACTGCATACATCATGGAAGTTTTTAGCTATTTTCATTAGAATACTAAAATTATTAAAATATTTTTCGGGGTTGTCACAGAGACCAAGTTGGTTTTGCTAATTGTCAGCTTTGTAAACCAATATTTATTTCATTAGGTTTCATGAAACCAATTCAGTTTTATTTTTTTCGAATGCAAATAAATCCGATATTCGGATCAGCTGTTTGCATTATACTTTTTTGGTTTCTTGTTTATTTTGTTGAAAAAATTTTGCAAACTAATGTTTTTAATAAACTGCTTGTTTTTAATTATAAAAATTAAGTAATCTCGGTTTTCCACTTAGCTCACGTCTGTTTAAATCAAAAAGTGTAAAACAAATTTACAGCGTAACAAAAAGGTAACACACACCGGCTTACATTTTTCAATCCGTTTACATCCTTTTAAGGTGGATCTGCGGTGTTTAACGATTTAATCAATTGTTGTGTTCCTATCGTGCTTTGTAAAATTTTTATAAGGTCCGGATGTTTTTCCATACGCTCTAAGAACAACGAGTTCTATCTTACTTTTATATTTTACCATATTTGTTTATCTAAAATAAACATAAATTTGTTACGGCCGCAGTGACAAGTAAGGTCTCCGACTAGCTTACCCGGTGAAAAATTCTCAGAGAGTTCCAACCCTCTGGGTACATCGCATTAAAAAAATATTTACTTCAAAACAATGCAAACATACCAAAAAGACGAACACACAAGCAATTATAACTGCGGCAGATGTTATGTCTTCGTTACCCTTCCGACCATATCACAAACCATTCCTCCGAATGCGTTTATTTTGCTATCCCGCAAAATAACCCACTCTGTTTTAAGCTTAACTCTACGCCAATTCCTTTAATAATTAAGCCAAATACATTCACCCCTATCGTGAATAAAAAGTAAAATTTTTGTTCACGAGTATTTTTATTCCACCCGAACTGAAAATTTTTCCACAACTTGAATATTGTTATCATTGCACTTGCAAAAATAAAGAAAAAAAATTGTTTACGGGGTATAAAATGCATATTTAAGAAAAAAATGTAAAGTGAAAAATTTTGGGCTGACCCTTAGCACAGATAAACACTAAGCATACAGAGGCGACACGAGAATATAGTCATCTCTTTTTTGCTATGCATCTCTTTCTTGACATCCTATCGACTTCAATTTTGTTTTGTAGTAGTCGATAGGATGTCAAGAAAGAGATGCATAGAAAAAACGAGATGACTATATTCTCGTGTCGCCTCTGTATACTCGGTGCAGATAAATAACCAGATTACTCACTAGTGACGTTTAAAAAAGTGAGTTATCATATTTTCTTCCGGCTTTCGTTTAAGTGAATAAAAAAATATTCAAAAACGCTTAAAGCAATGAGTTGGAAGAAACCGCTACTCATACCTATTGCAAACATATGTTTTTATTTAATCAACCAAAAAAATGTATAACAAAATTGTGGTAAAAATATAGTTTTTTAAGAAAAAGTGAAAAAAGTATAAATTTTAGTAAAAGAAAATGCCCCATATTCATAGTTATAGAAAAAAGTCGACTCTTGCTAAAGTATACTCTAAAATAAAAAGCTCTTATTATCTTTTTTGCTTTCATAGTCAAGAATAAAGTATACTTTAAGTTTAGACGCCTTCCACTGGGTGCCAACTGTAATTTGATAAATGTTTTCATACAATTTCTAAACAAACATTTGAAAAAAGTAACCCTGTTTTTATTTTGTTCACTTTGGTATAAAAATCAGATAAAGAGTATTGTGTTCTTAAACCAAATAAAACAATTTTGGAAAAATGAGTTAAAAACACCTTTTGGTAGTTTTAAAATTTAGAGTTGACTTTCTCGCCAAAAGTATATTTTAAATTGTCTATGAATGAATTAGAGTCGACTCTAAAGTAAAACCGACTTTAGTTCCCTTAAAGTATACTTTATTTAAACTATGAATATGGGCCATTGATAATAAAATTATAAAATGTTTTTATAATATTATAGTGTATAGGAACAACTAAAAAAATATTGTTTTCCCTTATTTCAGATTGTACTACAATTCCATTGGAGGCACTGGAAACAAAAATCAAAACAGCGTGCGTGGTTTTATTGGTAAGTAAAAAAATTGGCTATTAAACGTGTTTATGCCAAATTTATTATATTTTAGGACCCGCAAAAATGGTAAAAGAGAAGAAAACATTTAGTATTGGCGATTTGGTTTTTGCCAAAGTAAAAGGCTATCCAGCATGGACTGCTGTTGCGTTAAGAGGACCAGGAAAAGCACCGTAGTTAACAACTACGCAGAACTTTCGTGCCAAATTTTGGAAGTCTTTACATTGGTTACTTTATGATGAACTTTATGAGTGTTGTACTCAAATACAACTGCAACAGTTTGGGTCAGCAGATTCTAACGCCGAACAAACAATTAGTCAACGATTTTGGCAAACAGTGCAAGATCTCTTAAGAAAATCATTTAAGGAATGTCCAGCTCATATAACACAAACTTTACAAGAAGGTTTATGTAAATTACTTAGTTCTGTTCGTGGGTTGGAGCAAAGGTTAAATAATGACTTTCTGTTTGATCACGATTTGTTTATTCCTTTAGAGGCAGGCTATATAAGTAAGTGCGGTTCTAATTTGAAAGTGTATTGCTGGTGTGGATTTACCCAACAATGAAACTGTTGATAACTTCATAAGAGTAGATTCTTCGGAACATAGTGCTGCTCTAGTAGATGCACGACTAAGTAACGCAGTAGCGGCAGTTTTTATATCCTGCAGTAAAGAACTTTATACAAAATTAGAGTCCCAAATAAAACTGGGTCCAGATTCTGTACAAGTAGTTGATTTGCCAAATACACAACAAATCCAAAATACATTTTTAGCAAATACTCTATTTTACTTCAAAGATACTACGAGACGTATGTTACAAGATTTGGGACAGCAATTTGATAAATCCCAATCAACAGCTAAGGAGGACATTGCTAAATTCATGAAAGAAGCAGATCTTCTAATAAGTACAATATTGCAACAAATTATGGACTCTATAGTGTCCACCATTATGATTATTTTAAGTATACACCGTGAACCAGGTTTAAATTCGGAAAAAATTTCTACTGCCCGACCTTCAATGTATATGAAGGAATTGCAATCACAGATTAATAATATTAAAACCACAGAAGGTAAATTAGTTATAATATTCTAGGGTATTGCAACAAAACTAATATTTATGTTTTTATATTTTTTAAGGTATATCAACTCCAGAACCTAAAGCAAAAACGGCCAAGAAAAGCTCGAACAAACGCGCTGATGTGGATCGTTGTTTAGATATTCTAGAGCAATACAAGGAATTTGAATAACAAAATTGATGCTTTTACGCAAACCCGATTGTGTCGATAGCATACGCTGATAACGACGATATATTGGCAATTTAAAACAATGGAAACTTTAGGAAGAAGAAGAAACCGCTTTTAAAGCTAAAGCAGAAATCATACGTTGTGTGTGTAAATATAGTTATTGTGTGAAAATAGTTATTTGTTTTCTTAAGATCATTTTGAATGTCTGCAATATTTTAATTTCTTAATTAACAGATTCCAAATATGTGAACAGATTCCAAATATGTGAATAAAAGTGAAAGTTTTAATCAATAATAATACTTACTTTTATATTTCAAAAATCTTATATAAAGAAAAAAACATACAATTTTTGTTATAATATTTGTTAACTTTAATGATAAATTTTACGGTTTTTATTATTTAAGTATATATATTTTTATTTAAGTATAATAAAAAAAATAAACAATTTATAATAAGCAAAATTTTATATTTTATTTCACCAGTTTTAAAATAATTCCAGCAAATTGATTTCCATTTCAGGGCAATTAGCAATGCATCGCTACAATCTGAATTAAAATATAAAAAGGAATATTTTAATATACCTTTATTTTAATAAACATATTTCATCGATCTACTTCCAGTTTTCAGTAATTAAAAACAAAAAATATTTGAAAACTGGAAGAGTACGATCTTATTTATATTTTAGACTACTGAATCTCAGCAGTTGATTTTTTTTCGACCTTATCTGGTCTAGATCCGTCATGTTTTGTTAAAAACAGCATCACCTCGTGAAGGGTGTGGTTCTTTATTAAATTTTATTAAATCTTTTTTTAGTCATTTTGCACTTGTTTTCTTATCTGTTTAAAACACTTATTAACACACGCACTTTTTTATTTTAAAATCCCTTAAATTTTTCTGATTGGGAGAAACACTGTCATATGTATATGTTTGCTAAGAAAAAATCTCATGAAACATATGTACAATTCCAATTATCTAGGAATCAAACTAAATAAGATTTTGTACATTGAAAAGGAACACAGTTCCTCTAATGTACAAAACCTGGCGCAAGCATGTCACTAATAAAACATATATGCAAACTTACTTGGCCGGATTTTTCGGGAACTGGTGCAGCTTCTCTCCTTCGGCACAACCCATTATGCAGCGGCGACTCCAAAAAGAAACCAAATAATTTCATTAAAAACTGAAACTGAAAAAACAACTTTATTCAACTCACATCTTTCTTGTTAGATTTTTTTGTTTTCTTGATGTGGTTGATTTTTCAACCCTTATTTTTTATTATTCTTTTAAGAGCACTGATCAAATATAGATATTAAAACACACTCAATACAATTTAAAACTTTAATGGCACAATATTTGGTGCAAAGATAATTATATTTTATATCTGCGCCAAATTTTCTTTACAAATTTTTATAAACAAATAAAATGTCAAATTCCAGCTATAATCAGAAAGAGGTAGTAATATCAAAAAAGAACTGGTACTATCCCTCTCTAACGAAAGCTGGAATCTGGCCACACTGAATTTTTCGTGACTTATCTGGTTATTATCTGTGCCCTTAGATTCGGCGTTATGGACCTCAAAAGCTTGTATGTATAACATATGTATATCGAGGCAATTGGCTTGTTGCCTTAAATCTTGTTAAGAATGTCACTTTAAATTTTATTTACCAATTTTACCCTAAAATTACTTTTAACATACCTTAAACTTCTTATTAGATGAAAAATACTTATTCTTATGTATTAATTCGACTATAAAAATCAAAGTGAACAAAACAGTGAAAAAAATCCACATTTCACGCAAGAAAACATTCATGATAAGGGAAATTTGGTTTTCAGGGAAATGTGAAAAAATCATGCGGAAAATAATTCGCGATAGGGGTGATTTTATTTCCGTTTATAATTCACATAATTTTATAAATATTTATTTATATATCAAACCGAAATTATTACTTATACAAAATAAAAAGAAAATACAAAGATAAAATAGGTATACAACCAAATAAATTCATTTTATTTACGGATTATCTAATCTTTTCCAACCAGTAAAACTGGTTACACCGACCCCTAAGGAGCTCCCTAAGACTAGCTGTTATTAACTGAAATTAAATAAATAAAACAACCTAATTGGTTAAACAGTGTTTGCTTCCTGTTCTTTTCCTATATCCGGCAATTCTTATATATACATATTCCGATAAATAAATAAAATATACTAATATCAAATATGTGATTTATACTTTTTTTTTGGAAACGTTCCTCTTTTTATCAAAACTTTTATATTTTTTTATGTGCTTTAAATTTTCTTTAATGCTTTTTTTTTACTTTTATATAACTTTATTTGATGCAGTTCCTTTCACCTTATTTACATTTTTTGTGGTGTACTGCACATATTTTTTAAATCTTTTTATTATAATTGAGCTTCAAGTTTTTGTATCCTTTTCCGAAAACTTTACTTTCTTATGGTGCTGACGGTTCAATTACCAATTTAAATTTTCTGTTGTATGTACCAGACCAGAGAAAAAAGAAATATTTTTCTTGTGCGGAATAAGTTTAGAAGATAAAAACTTATGACATCGGAGCGTAAATTTGATGATGGGGTAGTTATATGTATGTATATTTGTGCACACATCTCTACATTTTATTTAAATACTTAACTATATTTATTCCCACAAGAACTTAGAACAATAATTATAATACTTTATGATAAGAAACTTTGTTTGTTAAAATATAAAATACATGTACATGTACATACCTTTGCTTTTTAGGTTCAATATTTGTAACTATAGAAAAATTAATTAAAAATTTGGTTTCATTGAAAACGAGCGTAAAAATGTGAGAGAAAAAATTTGTTGCAAGTTCTGACTGTTTTTTTCTTTTGTTTACAAAATCATTTCATCATTAAATATCTGAAAAACGAAATTTTTGTAACATTGAAGAAAATGCAAGTATTTGGCATTTAAGAGAATATTAAAATAATATTATTTTGTTGTTTTTGTTTAATTTAGCATAGGCAGCATGAAGCAAAAAAGTTTAAAACAGCAGAAATTTGGTTTAAAATCTTATAGCTTTGCAAGTGTTTTTGTTTTATTAAGAATAAAAAGTAAACAAAAGCCAGTGATAAAACATTCAATGCAAGTATTCTTCCATCTAAATCACATCAAGAAGGTTTATTAGAACTGACTTCAAAAAAGATTATATATATGATGCACTTAAACATCATAAACGCTTTTGAAAATTACCTAGTAATTTTTTAATTTTTTCCTGACCAGGATTTTAACCATCGATTTTATAAATTAATGAAAATTGACTTAATTTGGGTTTTTGGTTCTTTTTGATTAATTTCTAAACATTTTTAGAAAGAAAAATTATTTACAAATGTATGCGGACGTTTTCCAAAGAAAACAAGAAAAATTAGACGCTAGCAGAACGAAATGCAGCATTTTCTGAACCGCCACATCCTTCATAAGCATTCTTTGCATCTATCTACCTTATGTTATGTACGTCGTAAACATCATCTATTTAACCAAATATTCTTAATGTTAATTTGGTGAGGCGAAGTTCACGCAAAACTTAAAGCTTTTCTTTGTCGTTCTCTTTGTAGCTTGTCTTGTACATTTGTTGTTGCTTTTTTTTGTGCTAGCAATTGGATAGGCCGACTTCCTAAACGCAAGTTGCAATGCATATTTACAATGCATACACTTCGTAAACGCATATCTAAACTTTTTGGCAACGTACAATGTTCCTAATCGTTTGGCAACTCATTTTAATGAGTATCAGAAGTCAAAATCACGCATCATTTTTATTTTGTATGCAAACATTTTAGCCACGAAATGCCACTTTTTATTTTTAATTATTCATACTTGTTTGCTCACAACATTTAGACGCTGTTACAGTATCATATTGACTGTTATGAGTTAAGTATCACAGATATAACCAGATTCCTTAGAACTGACGTTTAAAAATTAAGTTAACATCTGCGATTAACCCCTAAATATGAGAAAGAAAATAAAAAAGTGGCATCCTAAAACACAACGCGAAAAAGCAGTCAACTATACATACAATTCTTACCTCACATACAAACAAAAAACCAAGGACAACTAAAATATAAATAAAAGCAATTGTTGACAAATTTGTAAAACTTTATTAAAAAATGTAAAATAACAAATTTATAAATATTTAATCGGTAAGTAAATTAAATTATTTTTTGGGCAAATTGGTAAGTTTTGGCTGATGGCTAGCTAGCAGATTGCGATGTAAATTGCCTGAAAACAGAATGTGCATTATTTTATTTTGTTAACACACGAGATTGATATAAACTTACCTTGTTGGATCCTTCGCCAACCGGCGAATTCCCTCCAGCTCAGGGCAATCCATAATGCATTTGCGGTTTCTAAAAAATTATAAAATATTTTATAAAATTGCTTAGGATTTTTTAAAGAACAAAATGCTTACATACATGTTTTGATCTTTCCGCTATTTTGCTTTCTGCTTCTGCTGCACACATATATATTCTTTATGTCTGTGACATAAAAATTGGCGGAAAAAATGGGAAATTGAGCCAGAAAATGCAAATTTCCTAATTTTTCCGTCAATTTGTGGTAAATTGTTTAAATAACAATATAAATAAACAAAATGTCAATTACCCCCAAAAAAGAAACGAGACAGAACCATACAAAATAAAAATTTCCTGTCCTGTAAAAACGAAGGGGTTAACGTAGGCACCATGTATGTGGTATATACGTGCTGCCTAGCGTTTGTTTTAATTTTTTCCTGACCAGAATTTGAATCATCGATTTTATAAATTAATGAAATTTTTCTAGCTAGCGTCTAATTTTTCTTGTTTTCTTTGGAAAACGTCCGCATACATTTGTAAATAATTTTTCTTTCTAAAAATGTTTAGAAATTAATTAAAAAGATCCAAAAAGTCAGTTTTCATTAATTTAATTACCTAGTAATTAAAAAAACAAAAATAACTTTGAAATGTGTTTTATGACAATTTTCCATACAAATTTGTCCTAGAATATATATCAAATCCGTTTAAAATTTCTATGAAAACGGCAGTTAGAGTTTAATTTTCAATATTTTCTTGTGGTTGACATTAGTTTGCTGGCTTATAGTAGTCTATTGTTTTATATATTTTTCACTTTAGTACATTTATTTAAAAAATGGTACTATTTAAGGCCAGGATTCACTATCATACACAATCGTACGATTTAATCACACAAAAATCTGATAGAATTCTGTCCTACTTTAAAAATCGTTCTAAAATGGCGTCGTGTGTGCCACACTATTATACAAAAAAGATGCAAAAAACATGTGGGATTAATATTTTGTTGTTTTTTCTCCTCATCATCTTAAAAAAATCAACCCTGATCGCATAGAGAAAAATATTTTATGAATTATTTCAAAAGATTATAAAATCGTACAGATCTGTCAAAAACTCTGTCACACACATACAATTTTAATCCACACTATCAGACTTTTTGAGCACACATGAAATTTTTGACAGATCATACGACTGAGTATGATAGTGAATCCAGGCCTTTAATGGTCACACCGTACAGTTTTTAAGTCTTACATATCATTCTCAAAGTCTCAAAAGTTACTTTGATAATTTTTGCTAGTAAAGCGATCATTTACCTCTTTCCATTTAGGAGAATAATTTTGTAAACTTCTGTTTTACTCTCCCATTGCTTGTTATTGCTAATAAAGTTACTGAACAGAACTAAAGCCTCCTAGATTAAATAGCTGCATTAGCATTTATTAATTTAATAATTTTAATCATAATAGACAAATTTTAATGAACAATAAATTCCAAAGAAATTAAATAATTAGAACATTTAAATAAGTTATTGAACTTTTGTATATTGTGAAATCATTTAAATAGAAATAATAAAACTAAGCATTTTTTGTATTTAAATTTAAGTTTCATTTTAAACGAAAGTATATAGTTCACGCCAACAAAGCTGTTTGCTTATTGGTTTGTTTCTAATAACAAAAGCGATAACATTGGTTTCTCTGACACCTAAACCAATATTTATTCTAATTCGAAAATAAAATCGATAAAGAAGGATTTCATAATACCAACATAAATCTTAAGTCAGTTTCAAATCCAATTCCGATAAGATCGCATTCTATGTCACCACTGTTTAATTTAAGCTCAGTTACAGACGGTGTACTAGAGTGTAAGCAAGAGCTAAATAGTGTTTTGTTCAGAATTTGTCCAATAAAACAACAAAAAATATTTACTTTTGTAGCAGTACGTTATTAATTTATATATAATTTAAAAATTAATAATTGTTAAAGGAAATTGAAATTTCTACGTATAGAAAAAAAACTTGGAAAATTAATCAAAACTATTTAATATACAAAAAAAAAATAACTTGGGTTTAAAAAAAATCCGGCCAAGAATACAAATTATATCTAAATTTTACAAAAACAAAATGGAAACTCTTCGAACATGTATAATAAATTAAGACTTTGAAAACAGATGTGCTTTCGGTCAAAATTGAATACATTAAATCACTTTAAATACTTATTAATATATATATCGCACTTGATCAATAAGAGGGTATTTTTTAAAATAAATTAATCAAATTTTTTATGTAAATTTGGTTTTATTTTGAGTTAATACTGTTTTGTTGGTAAAGTTTGTTTCATTTATGATTGACAAATTTCAGAAAATGGTATTAAATCAAAACATTTATTGTTTTTGCATTAATTGCTCAACTCACAATCTTATGCAAATGATCTTGCATCATAGCATGTGCAAAACTGTGTAGCTTATTTTACTCATTACTGTATGTTTTGTTGGTGTAGACTAAAAATATGCTTCACAATTTTGAAAATGCTATGATGCAAGACCATTTGCACAAGATTGTGAATTGGGCTAATGTAAATATATTTTCTAATGAAATTTGCTAACTATGATGTATTCGAATTTTCAACAGAGTAAGTAAATGCGCAGCGCAGAGCAACTCTTTTCTGTTATTGCGCAATGCTCGGCGCAATGAAAGAGCAGCGCATTAAAAAGAGCAATGCGCTTGGCTCTTATTTTGCGCTGTTTTTTTTTGTGCGCAATGCGCAAAAGAGCCAAAAATGCGCATGGCTCTTTTACTGTGGTACAAAACATATTTTTTTAACGTCAAGACTATAATGTAAAAATCAATTCAATAAATAAATTTTTTGATTTATGTGTTTGGAAAAGTGTTGGGACAGTTTAGAAGATTATTCATCGCTTTTTAAATATAGCTAATATTCAAATGAAGGTTGGAGAAACATATGTATATTTATTTTATTTATATTATTGTCTATTTATGTATTTATATGCGTATAGATATGTTTGTTTGCTTTTGATTATTGGTAAGTAGTGCAGTTCCTTGTAAATTCAAGGGAGGGTCATATGAATGGCTCATTAATAAAATTGTGCAATAAGTGGTGTTATAAAAAGTAAGAATTAAGGGTAATAATTTGCTTATCTTTAACATTATTGCAATTATACCTAGAGAAGGAATTTTTGATGTTTACGGGTATCATAAAATAATAATTTTCATTTGGTTTTTTTTGTCCAATTGTTTTCTTACTTTAAATTTGCATGTGTTATTTGTTGTTTTGGTTTTTCAAAACAGTAGATGTGCTTTGCTTTTAATTTAGGTATGGGATGTTTAGTAGTGCATTTGTTATTGTTTTATTACTCTCTTCATTATACCTTGCCTTATTTTTTGTTGTTAAACGGTAAATTTGTTTTAGTATGCTTACTTGTAAATTTGTTTTTGTTATCTTCATTACAGCTTGTGTTGGTTTTGTTGTTAAACGGTAGATGTGCTTTGCTTATGTTTTACGTAGGGGATGTTTACTGGCGCATTTGTTATTGTTTTATTACTTTTTAATTGAATTGATGGTAAAACACCAAATTATTAGTACTAATAACAAAACTATAGAATTCGTGGCATTGTTGGTAAAATTAAATTTTTTTGTTAACATTAATGCAAAAAAATTCGATCGTTTCTACCTTTTCCTCATACCTGCAGTTTGTAAAAAAATCTTTGCACATAGAGAAAAATAAAAAAAAAAAACTTCAAAAGATGCATTGATTTCTAATAAAAATATGTAAATTTTTTAATTTTTTTCGAACAGAATCTTATTTTTCCAATATATTATATGAAAAACTTTTATAACAATGAAAAAATTTCCTGATTACACCAACTCCTTTGCTGGATATACAGCCCCATACCATTACGGACAGTTTTCCAAACTTTATTGCAGGAATAAGGTTTTTATTTTTTATAGCTGTTAGGGGCTTACGCCATACTCTTGCGGTCCGTCATGATAATAAAGCATAATTTTTGTTTCATCTCAGAAAATAACATCGTCCCAGTACGTTGGAGGAAGTAAAACATACTCGGTGGAAAATCTTAATCTCTCTTCAATATTTTGAGCAGAGAGAAGGGGTTTCTTTCTCGCCACTCTTGACGAATATTTGTGCATTTTAAGACATTTCTAATAGTGGCATGGAAAACACGTAACCCAATGTATTTTTCCACTTGATGAGCTAATTTTCTCGTGCTGGAATGCGGGTTATCATAAACAGTTCTAATTATTTTTCTTTCGACTCTCTGCGTCACCTTTTTCGGCCTACCTATGAATCCTTTTAAGTCTAGTCGTCCTTCTTTTTCAGGACGGGATATGATATTATATACAGTTCTGATTTTCAAGGAAAACATTTTGACGATTGCCTTGACAGATTTGCCTTTGTAGTGATTAAAATAGAATAATTGAATAATATTTTTTAAACACGTTTTCCTGACATTTTTATATTCAAATATGCTGTCATTTGTTGCATTAAGAACGATCACTTTATTACTAAACCTTTGTTTACCTCTTTTGCATTCCATTCCAATTATGAAAAAACCCAAGTGCACAAAAATTTTACAAAATTACCGAATTTTTGATCTATTTTCAATTTCCTTCATTCAATATGCAAATATTTTTTTTTACACTTTTTGTACTAAGTAAACTTCTTTTTGTTGTTGTTGTAATGTGTATGTCTATTTGAAAAGTATTGACGCCTTATAGTCGCAATCAGGTACCGTAATAGGATGTGTGCAACTAAAAACAGTGTGTAAATGATTTTTTTTGTTTAAATGCTTGAACGAAGATAATATTTTACCTGTTTTTTTTTTCTGTGCAAAGATTTTTTTACAACTGTACATTTTTCTGTGCAAAGATTTTTTTACAAACTGTACATATGTATGAAAAATCAATGTAAATGTTTAATATACCAGAACCGAAATATAAAATAAATAAAATATTGCAAGTATAAATATAAATAAATTTTTAAACTAAATGAATCAATTGTTTTCATTTGCATTTGATAGGTAATGAAAATTTGCTTTATTTAGTACCAATAATTCCGTGCTTTACCATCAATTAAAAAGTAATAAAACAATAACAAATGCACCAGTAAACATTCCCTACCAAAACATAAGCAAAACAAATTTACCGTTTACCAACAAAAAATAAAGCAAGCTATAATGAAGAAGTAGCAAGCTATAATGAAGCAATAACAAATGCACTACGTAACATCTCATATCTAAATTATAAGCAAAGTACATCTACTGTATTGAAAAACCACAACAACAAATAACACATGCAAATTTAAAGCAAGAAAACAATTGGAAAAACAAAAAACCCAAATGAAAATAATTATTTAATGATACAAGTAAACATCAAAAATTCCTTCTCTAGGTATAATTGCAATAATGTTAAAGATAAGCCAATTATTACCCTTAATCCTTACTTTTTATAACACCACTTATTGCACAATTTTATTAATGGGCCATTCATATGACCCTCCCTATAATTTACAAGGAACTGCACTACTTTCCAATAATCAAAAACAAACTACAATAGTAGACTTAAATTTTAACTAAAAACCAATAATAATAACAATAAAAAATGTTATTATATTTGGTCTATCGTAACATGTACTATTTTGCCGTCCGTACACGCATTTCATGTACTTTTTTCATTTTTCCATGTACTTTTTTGCCAACCACGAAGTTACTTTAATTTTTCAAACGAACCACTGTTACTACAAAAGTACTGTAAACAAAAGAGCTGCTCTTTTGGCTCAATGCGCACAGAAAAAGACCCAAAAATAAAATTGAATGCGCATAGCTTGAAAAAGAGTGTGCAAAGAACAGAAGAGCAAAAGAGCGAGCCAATCTGACCCTGATTTTCAAACGTTACCACCTCTACTAAAAAAAAAAATGTATTACCCTCTTGTTGATCAAATGCGATGTACATAAATATATGTACATTAGGGACACAACTTTTTTTACAATTCTTTAAAATATCAAAATGGCCCTATCCATACCATGTAGTCCATAAAAAACAATAAGAACTGCATCTTTTGATATTCGATATCGTTTAAAAAGGTTCCGCGTCAGATTTAGTTAAGTTTGGATTCAGTAAGTTTTAAAAAAATAAAAATTAAATGATACATAAGTTATTTCATTAAATACTGAATAATATTCTGTATAAATTCAATTAATCGTGATAAAATATTGCGACTTACCTGCGCTGTCTTATTCTAGCTTACATACTAACTCCAAAATATCGTAGCAATTTACATGCAATATGCGAATTTATATGTAGTTACCATAAAAATGAAGCCTTAAACAAATCACTATCGGGCTTTACTAATGCTCAGAAATGCTATCTAAGACATTAAGTGAAAGAAGAGTCAAGAATTTCAAAAACAAAACGCAGCAACATTTGTGCGTACAAGATAGTTTTATGATTGTGATTTTGATTATAATCATATAATTAATTAAGAAATGTAAATAGTTAAATAATTATAAAACAAAAAATTTTGAAAAAATAAAAAATCTTAAAGGGCTTTCAGAAATCGGCTTCGACGCGGAACGAATTTGTTCCGAAATGACCTGAGGAAACGTTTTTCGGTTTCAGTACAGCATCGGCTACAGCGTGGTGATAGGGCCTTATTTACAATGAAAGAAATTGAGTAACTGAAGGTCAGATCAAAATGAGTGTTTTGTATAAGGAATGACGATTCGTCTGATAATGTAAACATTTCTATTTTTCATTGTAAAGAGTGAGAGAAATACATTGTAACAATAAGGTAGAATAATTAGAAGCCAAATCCGTGTAAGTAGTATATAAGCAGAACCAATTTAATAATAAAACAGATTCAAGATTATAAACTTAAACTGGCAACAAGCCTTTGCCTATGTTTTACTTTTTGAATTCTCGAATTGTTTCGGCAGTTCTTATGAACGCCTAATGATTATCTGGAACCCAGCACAGTTTTTGTTAGATCCTGTCAACCAATCTAGGAAATTTTCAATCCTGCCTAATAGGGTCAATTAACTAAGCAGTTTTAAATTACATTGCACTTTATTTCAACTGATGGAAGAGGTTAACGAACGAACGCACTCCTCTACTACATATTGAATTTGTCAACATCAAGGGAAGAACAGAAGATGATAAAATCCTAGATAAGGAGCATCAACCAACATATTATAATTGATAGTTAATTTAAGTATAATATAGAAAATAATAAAAAAATAAGAGAAAAATAAAATTTTGAAATAATAGTAAAAAATTACATTTAAAAATGGGTGGATGGTTTTCAAAAGAAGCCATCATTGTGAATGAAAATAATAGTGGTGTATTAACAATAACTAAGGATCACTTGCAGCAAATAATTTTGGTCCTTTTAGTTTTACTAGTATTAGGAAAATTAAATGAACATTATAAGGAATACATGAAGAAAAAGGCTATCAAACTAAATAAACCTATACAATATGTATAATTAATGGATAAGTTGATAAGTATTTATAAAAATTAAAAAAAAAGTCCAAATAGAACTTACACCCAAAATTATGTAGAAGACACTAAACGAGTTATTGAAGAATTAAAAATATTTGCAATAAAGAATGAGGGCTTTTCTCTAGGAAAATTAATGAAATTGAGAGAAAAATTTTTAATTATTTAATAATACTAGATTAGCAGACAAAGTAAGAAATAAATTTATTTCAGAAGAGACACCAAATTCCATAGAATCATTCAAATACACCCACAGAAAAGTATTTACACCTAGGAAATCTCTCTCTTCCATACATACTGACTTAATAGAAATAGAAACCAAAGAAGGATATATGTTACTCAGTAGCAGGGAAACGGAATTGAACCCTGCAATCCTTAAGAGTAAGCTGAATCGAAGATGTAGGGGAAATAGGATATATTGAAGAGTATGCTTTAAAAACTTACAATTCGCACGCAAATACGCCGCATTACCTCACATTTAAAAGTGATGAAGGACATTTTATAAAATTCTTGATAGATACGGGTGCAGATATTTCGATATGTAAGGAAAATTTTATAGAAAATAAAGAAATAAGAGAACATGACGCTTGCAGACTTACGGGTATTGAGAACAAAGCAATACAAACAATGGGCACATCAATCTTAAGACTGGTATTACCAGAGGATACAATGGATCATGAGTAGGCAATAAATTAAGAACTAAAAGAGGATAGTGTTGTATGCGCAAAGCAGATTAGTGTTTTTGTTGGCAATACAATAGTTCCAAAGCATGAAACAAAACACATAAAAATTTTAAATGCTTCAAATGAGAAAGTCACAATTTCAACAATAGACTTACAGATCAAGCCGTTATCAAATTACAACATTCTTTATGAAAGGAAGAATAGTTCGAGGAGACACGAAAGATGGAAAAAAATTAAAAAGATTGTTAAACATAGGCACAGTCGATATTACTTCGAGAAAAACCATAGAGGAAATATGCAGAAAATTCCAAGATATTTTTCATTTAGATGGAGAACATCTAACAGCAAATAATTTTTGCCAACAGAGACTACAAACTACGGACAATACACCAGTTTGTACTAGGAACTATAGATTACCACAGTCTCAACAGGAAGAAATAAAGAAAGAGGTTCAGAAATTAATAGAGGAAGGTTTAGTTGAGCCTTCCGTTAGTCCTTACAATTCTGCACTACTCTTAGTTTCAAAAAAGAGTGATAATGATGGAAAAAAATGGAGGTTAGTTATATATTATCGTAAACTAAACCAAAAATTAGTCAACGACAAATTCCCATTACCTCAATTGAACGATGTGTTGGACAAGATAGGAAGAGGAAAATATTTTTCAACATTGGACATGACGAGCTCATTCCATCAAATAGAGCTAGAACCAGCATTCAGACCCCACACAGCATTTTCAACAAATAGTGGACACTTTCAATTCAAGATACTACCTTTTGGTAGTATTAAATTCAAGGAAATGTAATTTTCTAAAGTCTGAATTAGTCTACTTAGGACATCTCATCACAGATAAGGGAATAATGACAGATCCAAACAAGAGTAAAGCACTGGAAACGTATCCAATTCCAAAAAGTGCAGATGATGTAAGATGATTTGTAGCATTCTGCAATTATTATAGACGTTTCGTTAGAAATTTTGTTCAAATTTCCAAACCTCTTAACGAATTACTGAGGAAAACCAGAAATTTATTTGGTCGGGAGATTGCCAAGAATCATTTGAAAAATTATAAACTATAGTAACAAGCCCACCAATTTTACAGTACCCAAATTTCGAAAAAGAATGTATACTTACACTGACGCATCAGAATACGCGTTAGGAGCGGTACTTTCACAGGCTGAAATAAATACCGATTTGCCAATTTCATACGCAAGTAGATCTCTTAATAAGCACGAAATCAATAAACCCGTAATAGAGAAGGAGCTATTGGCTATACATTGGGGAATTACCTATTTTAGACCATACCTATACGGTAGAAAATTTAAAGTAGTGACTGATCACAGACCACTAGTATTACTGTTTACCCACAAGAACCCTTCATCAAGACAAACAAAAATTAGATTGGATCTCATGGATTGCTGACGCTTTCTCAAGAATTAAACTAGATTCAAATGTCTTAAAGGAAATGATACCAAAATCTATGAACGTAACGACTAAAAGAATGAATAAGAAATAGGAAGAATATTAGTGGAAAAGTTTATACTGAAATATGGAAGCTTTAGAACAGTTAAGACCGATAGAGGAACTGAACTCGTAAATTAATTATTTAAGGGAATATGTGCACTTATGAGAATTGAACACGTAACTTCTACAGCATACCACCATGAAACTTTGTTCCCAATTAGGAACAATATAATTGGGATGAGTGGATTCCATATCATACATTCGAGTATAATACGACACCGCACACATCCACAGGTTTTTCGCCATTTGAATTGGTATGTAGTAGATTAGCGTCAATGCCAACTGAACTCAAGCCAAATGAAAAATTTTACAATTCTGAAGATTATGTTACAGAATTAAAAATAAAATTAAGTCATCCACACGAAATTGCAAGAAAAATTTGTTGCAGAATAAAATAACACAGAAAAAATGTAAAAATACGAATACCAATAATGTTAATATAAAAATAGGAGATAGAGTACTTTTAAGAAGAGAGAACGCAAAGAAAAACGAAAGTCCATATAAGGTAGGCTTGCCAGATCCAATTTGCCAAAAAGCTTGACATTGCCCAAAAAAAAACTTGATTTTGAAAAAAAAACTTGACAAATAAAAACACTCATACTATTGGTTTTTATTTAATTTTTTTTATTATTTTTTTCATAAAAATTATTCGAATAAAAACAAAAATATCGTTAAAAGTAAAAATAACAGAAACAATGTGAAAGAAACAAAAAACAATATAAGAATAAAAATTCAGTCGTTATATATTTTAGAGAAAACTTAGGCGTTATTTAAAAAAAATATAGGTACAGATAGGTATAGATAGTAAAAATATGCTCTATCTGTTGGAAAACCGAATAAGAGAACTTGTGTTTCATTTGATTTAATATTGTTCTTTATTAGTTTTACTTGTTCTCTTCACAGTTAAAAGTTATACGTATGTGTGGACTGTATGATGTTGTGTGTATGACCGTCTTTTTGTTAATAAGAAAAAAGTAATATAACATGAAATTACAAGAGATGTATAAAAAAGTATGTAGTTGAAAGAATGCATTTATAAGTATTAAAGAAACGTCAGAGTTGCGTTAAGATGAATGGTTCCTCAACACTATCGATGTGTTTTTTAGAAATATAAACTTACTTTTTTAAGTATTATTACATATGTAGCTAGAATAAATTTGAGAAAAAAAAATTAACTTACAAAAAACATTGACAAATCACTTTTTCACTTGACACTTGACGCGCATTAAAAAACTTGACAATCAGGCCAAATCAGGCCCGTCTGGCAACCCTAATATAAGGGACCATTTGAAATAATAAATGTAAATGTCACAATTTTGAAAAATAATAAACCTATGACAATACACAAAAATAGAATAAAATTATTTTAACCCTTATCCTGTACTTCAAAAATAAAACGCATATGACATTAGTGGGTCATTTTTGCCCAATACAAATTATTCAAATATTTGTTTATTTTTTTACACTCATAACACACAATATGGGTTTCAGAATGGGTTTTGCAAATAAATTTTTGACATTCGCCACATTTATTAGCATATTTCGTGCTGTGGGAGCGACTTGGACAAACGAAACAACGTCCGCTTTTTAAATTACTAGCTTGTGAAACTACAGCTGAATCACTTTGAAGGCTTTTCAGGAATACTTTAGCATGACAACTATGTGGCATGTTTGACCTACGTGATACTTCCCCGCATATTAAGTCCATACCTAAGTCTTCCAAGAATATGCGTCGCTTATACTTTTTATTTTGATTCCACATAGGAAGTAGTCCGAAATATGCTTCAATAGTTGTGTTGTCTACAGTTATCCAATTATTTCCGAATACTAATTCACCTAAAAAAATCGATTGAATAATATAATTATTGCTAACACATCACCATTATAAGCCACCTTGTAAATTGGTCATATCAACAACTAATTTCATTACATCACTGGGCATAAACAGCAGAAAAGATTATTTTATGCTACTTACTCTAGAAATAGCGTACCGCGTTGGGTCAGGAGTAAGATTTATAATGTTCTGCTTAGAAAATCTTCCAACTTCTTTTATTGTTGATCTTTGTGACCATAAATATGTCCCAATTTTTGATGGATACGTTTCGACTGCACTTGCAGTTTGACCAATGCTTGCGAAATTATCTACGCTAGAGCATAATGAAGAGTTGGGGTCATAAACAGATGCAGCTTCAGAAACGAAATCGCATTCATCTTCGCTTGATATGTCCTGAGGACTTTCTTCTTCTGAGTCTGATTGCATAAGAAAAGATCTAATTTCCTCTGGTTTCATGATTCCAAAACGCGTGCAGCTTTCATCACATACTCAATACAAAAACACATCAACGAATGAAATATAAAACAGCTCTACTTACTACTTACTGTTTTTTAGTTTTCTCTCTGTTTTAACTACCGTTATAAAAACCAAAAAACAAATAGCAACGCTTTGTTAACCTTTTGGGTTTGATTGCTATTTGTGTTGTCGTAAAGACAAAAAAAATTTGTTACTAAGGGCTTATCACATGTGTGATTATATTGCATTGGGCAATTTTGACCCAAGTGCACAGGATGCGTAAGATTTTTCACACACGCCTTGTTAAAAGATCTACAAGAATTATATTTTATATTTAAATAGTATTCGTAAAAAAAATAATTGTACTAAAGTTTCAAAAAAATCCACCCAGTATTTAAAAAATGAATGAGCAATAAAAACTGTTTGGGCAATTTTGACCCATTAATACAGCATAAGGGTTAAGTACTTTAAATTTAATTCTATACTTAATTTATATAAAAAAAAAAAACAAAAAAATTTTTAAATTTATAAATATTGTATTAACCAAAAAAATAAAAATTAAATTTCATATGATAAGACAAAAAAACGTTAAGGGTGTAGTACATGCAGTATACACATACATACATAAACTAGAATAAAGTAAAAAAACCAAAATAGAACTGCAATACGAAACGGTGTAATGCATTAATATACAAATATATGAATATATTATATATATTATATTATTATATAAAATATACAAATAGTTATAGTAGGTTAAATAATTAAGTAGGGAAAATCGATCAAAATTATACCAATGAGTTAGAATGAAAGAAGTTGAGTAACTGAAGGTCAGATCAAAATGAGTGTTTTGTATAAGGAATGACGATTGGTCTGATAATGTAAACCATTTTTCATTGTAAAGAATGAGAGAAATACATTGTAACAATAAAGTAGAATAAATTAGAAGGGCTAAGCCAAATTCATGTACGTAGTTTATAAGCAGAACGAATTTAATAATAAACCAGATTCAAGATTACAAACTTAAACTGGCAACAAGCCTTTGCCTTTGTTTTACTTTTTGAATTCTCAAATTGTTTCGGCAGTTCTTATAAACGCCTAATGATTAGCTGGAACCCTTCAGCTGTTTAAAATAGACTAAAGGGTTATAGAGTTTTGTCCTTTTCATACTTTGGCACCCCACAATTATTACTCCTAGGTTGGGAGGGCAAGTGGAGGACATTACCGACTAGTTCTCTTAAGTGTTTCCTGTGGTGTTTAGTTTTTTTTTTTTGTGCATTATGTTTTATTTGTTATTTGTCTCTGGATTCCAGCTGTGTGCTGGGACCCGCCCTGGTGATGCTGATGAGCTAGCTGGCATCACAGCTGCTTTGCCTACTGAGATGCATAACATATGGATACGGTGACCATTCGTTCTTTTTTTATACGCTGTCCTTTAAAAATTTTGAAAGGTGAAATTTTTAAGGTGAAAACTCCTATATAATATCCAAAAGTCTTCAAGAAACATTAGAGAGAATTTGAAATAATTGGTAAGATGGTAGCATTTTGTGGTGACAATACTAATTGCAACTTTGAAGGTGCGGCTACAAATGGACGGAATGATAAATTTCATATAATGCAATATTTTATTAAAAAAGTCTAATTAGTATAAATATTGTTACCCATATTTTGAACAATTATATTCAAACTGCTGCTGATTACCTACCAATTGATATCTTAATTATAATTGTAAAAAATTACTCATTTTTTACATTAACACAATTAGAGATTTATAAAGATTTTGATATTGAATACCAAAAATTGTTGGGCCACAGCAAAACACGCTGGTTGACATTAATGCCAGCATTAGAGCGAATTCTTTAAGGCCGGGGCATATAGAATCCGTCATACGTTGTACTTTGACATATTCGCCTGAAGTCAAAGTAACGACGGATGAGATTGGCACAATGAGTACTTTGCTGACGGATTTTAAATCAGCTGTTAATCTTTTCATTAGTGTTGCATGGGAAAGACAGGAAAAAAAGATAAATTTTTTCAATTAAAGTTACATTTTGAAATTTTCCATAAAAAAATAGTAATTTAATGTAATTTGTATACAATCAAAGCGAATTAAATATTAGGTGGCCGCACGTTTACAAAGACAAAATCCTAATGTTATTTTGTTGTTGCAAACCACCATGTTGATGTCAAAAGTAGCTGGCTGAACAGAAGGAAGCCGAACTTAATTTATCCTTTTATCATCATTCGATACATTAAATAAAGTTGTACTGGTTGGTACATGCATATTGGTTTTGAAATTAAGTTTTATAAAATTTTTTGATTTCTAAATTATTTTGAAATTTTTAAAACGTCAAACATAAACCAAAATTAGCTGGGCTATTAAGACCACCTGTAAATTAATGAGCCTTGGTATAAAATATAGTAAAAAGCATGATATAAAAATAGAAGGTAGTTCCACTTCAAAAATTTGTGACGTTTGCGGGAATTATTTGAAATATATTTTTTGTAAATAACACAATTCGCGTTGCCACAGATATAAAAAAGAAAAAAAATATTTTGGAACTATTTAACAAAATATGTGTAATTTGTATAATAAATGTAAAGAAAACTCAAATCTATTTACTGTAAATATAAATTACACAGAAACAAATCCTTTGACACTAAAAGACAGTTTATACAAATTTGCTTATTATTAATATTATTAATTATTAATTAATAATTAAATATACAGGCATGTCAAAAATTCCGATCGGAATGGTTTTAATTCAGTATTAACAATTCCGATCGATTTTGTTTTACCTTCTTCAGATTCCATTCGATTTAGATTAGCAATACGCGCACACTAAAGTAAACAACAAGACTAATCTAAATAAGAACACATTATAAAAGTAAATTTGAAATTCGCAAATAACAGAATTTCAAAGAAATGAATGTCCACTTTGAAATTTAAAAGTGGTTTCGTTTTTCGTTTTCTATAGAACTAATTTGCAGAATTGAAATCACATCCGATCGGAATTGAGTTCTGTGACATGTCTGAAAAGTTCATTGAGCAAACTGTGTTTCAGAGCGTTTTATAATGATATCAATATTGTTTATATAAGTTTTTAAATCCTTAGCATTAGCTAAGTACAAGTTTTTCTAAATTAATAAAAAACGACAACAGAATAAGTTTTATTATTATTAACAAGCAGTTTTTTATCTTTTTACACAATTTTAATTTTTCTGTTCGAAAAGCGAATACAAAAAAATTGTCTTCCTAAAAAAAAATATTTTTGTAATCTATCATTAAATTTTTGCATATGGGGACCAGTAAATTAGTGATTGCCATTAACTTTAAGAAAAGTTAAATATAGATATAAAGGCCACCCTCAGATAAAACGTTCACGTATACATAATTTTGATCGCTTTCCTCAAAGGTTTGAGAATCCAATTCCTTTTACCGCATTTTTAAATAATATATCCCGAAAAGTTTTCAAGTCCATCCTATCCTATTTATTTAAAAGATTTATATGCTCGTTTTCTCCTTGTTCCTTTAGCTAGTGATAAAATGTAAATTTTTTCGAAAAACAAAATAAAGTAATGTATCTCCATTTGTTTTTTTTCACCAACCAGTATTTTGCTAATATATGTGATAACTCGATTAGTTATCTTGAAAATCTATCACTTTTGTTTCATTACCTAATTAATTAAGACGTTAAAAAGGCAACATTTTCGCTAAATTTTTATTTATTTTGTTTTATTTATTTAATAAAATTAAAATTAAAAATAAAAAAAACAAAACAGAAAACCGGGATCTTACAAATTTATATGGTAGCACAAATTTTCATAATTCCCGCAAACGTCAGAACGTTAATATGGCGACGAAAAAAGAGAGTTTGAACAGAACGCACCAAATGCAGCTCATGTTATTTCCCAGTTGGGAAAAAATTGTTGTTTCTAAATTTTAAACAAGAAACATTTCGTGATTTCTCACTAACAGAAGAGAGTAAAACTTAAGCAATGTTATTTTTTGTTTATTTCAAACTAATTTTTTATATGGGATTTTGATTGCATTTGCAGGTAACCTTTGTAATTTAAACCGAATTGATATGTTAAGAAAGGTAGATATGTTAAGTGAGATTTTTATATCAAATTTCATTATTTGATATAAAAATCTCGTAATCTTTTAGTGATATTACTTTATTTCGTATTTGTATCAAAAGTTACGAAAATTTGACCTAACATAACAAAATTTTACAATAAATAAATAAATAAATTTTCAAAAGTTACAAAAGTGTTAAAATTGTAACCAAACGGCAATACTGCTTTTAATGTATGTGCAAAAAAAAATATGTGCAAAGAGAGAGTAAAGAGCACAGCAAGACAACAAAGAAGAAGAAGCAATTAATAGCTGTCAAAGTATTCAATATACGTCAAAAGTTAAAAGTTGCTCAACTTTCATACTTTGAGTTGACGGAGACGTACTGATTGTGACAACACTCATAAGAAAACATGTATTTTAACTGAGTTGTCAGTTGAAGTTTAACGTATGACGGATTCTATGTGCCCCGGCCTTTAATTGTTCGTGCCATTAAAAGAATATTTTCTCTCTGAACAAAAGTGTGCGATGATATTGCAAACATTTTTTGATGACACATGTGCTGAATTATTGTAGCTTTTTGTGCATAGTCAAGCTTTTATATTCCATCTAGAATCACAACATATTTCAATGGCTAAGGCTAAGGCGTGTTAAAAATAATCTTGCAGTGATTCTTATGATATCTGCATTCAATATTTAAATCAATGGGATTCAGAATTTAGAAGCATTGAACATTTTCATTGGGCGATTTTAAATAAAGATAAATGAGCTAAAAGATAATATGAAAATTGATAATGAGGAATTATTTGATGACGTAGCTTATAATAAAAATTATGCAGATGCAAAAACAAATCGAGAAGTGGAGAAAAGATAACATACCAGTGGATCAAAAGTGGGTAGAAGTTTTTGGCTACGTTAATGAACAAAATATTGAATGTAAAAATATAATGTTTGTATTTTCAATTGCCAAAAATTTTTGGACAACAGAAAAGTCCCAACTGAAAGTTGTTGCTTCAGAATCACTTTTAATAACAAAATGCAATTTAAAATGGAATGTTCAGAATTTAAATTGTATTTAGCAAAACAATCCTGATATTGTAAAACAAATACATTTAACAAAAAATATCAGTAATAGTTTTGGCCTATTTAATTTTGTCTTTGTAATATATGCGTATCTAAAATGTACAATAAACTAAATACTATTTATAATTTTTGCAAAAATTTCCAAATGTCCTTTATTTTTTGCTGGAAAATCTGGTCACCGTACATATGGAGGACATTAGCGACTAGTTCTCACTCCAGTGTTGTTAAGTTTTTTTATTTTGTGTAGAATTATGTTTTATTTGTCATTTATCTCTGGATTGCAGCTGTGGGTTGGGACCTGCCCTAATGATGCTGAAGAGCTAGCTGGCATCAAAGCTGCTTTGCCAAGATATTTTCCCTAAATGCAAATCAACACGAACTCTTAATCTTAAGTTAATTTCACTTAACAAAGATAGTTTTTAGATTGTGATTATAATTAATAAAGAAATGTAAATAGTTAAATAAATATGTTGTTTACTTTTTTTTTTTGTGTAGCATTATGTTTTATTTGTTATTTGTCTCTGGATTCCAGCTGTGGGTTGTGACCTGCCCTGGTGATGCCTACGAGCTAGCTGGCATCACACTTGCTTTGCCTACTGATATATATATATATACAATGTTTGTTCATATGCACCATCAACATTTTTCTAATACACACAAGAAAGCAAGGTACATTTATTTTACTAGGTAGTAGCGGCTCTACAACCAATACAACATTGCTTTTATTGTTGTTTTGTGCGCTGTAAATGTCAAAGACTTAAAGAGAAATAAAAGTAATTGCTCTAAATACAAATACTTGCTTACTCTAAGTACAAATGCTTGCTATGTTTTGCAAATGCTTGTTATTAGTGCTTTTTGAAATTCGTAAACAAAGTAAAATGCAAACAACTTTTGACATTTTCAACTGCAGCTGTGCGGACGACACTACCTAGTAAAATAAATATACCTTGCAAGAAAGTATTTTTGTCTCATTTCTACAGTATTTGATAGAATTTGTGTTTCATTTCTACGGTATTTGACAGTATTTGTCTGTCGCGACCTTACTTCAGCAAAGCATTTAAAAAATATGCGATGTCTCGATAGTGTGTTTAAATGTATTTGTGCAGACCTCTAATGAATATTAAAAAAAACTAAAATTGGAACGTATTAATTTTCAAATAAGCAGCTTATGTGGTACAAAATTCAAGAAGCTCAGAACTCCATTTCCCTGGATATCTGCGCCATTCTTGTCAGTTCCATGAAGCGAAGAGGTCAGGAAGTAATCAAAATAAAAGGAGCGTATACCAGATATAAAAACAATATCGGAAATTGATAGCAATATTTATCAAATACTAATTTTATTTTGAATTATATTAAGCAACGGGAATTTTCCTTATCATGTTAATCAATCTTCAAAAAAAAACTTGTTTTCGTGCTATTTTCCCGATTAATTATTTAAATCACCGATATTGATTACTGAGGGTCAAAGCACGTCTCGATGGCCATTTCGTTACCGCTTTCTTAACTCTTCAGGAATGTTCTGACAAACATTTTATATAAACTAAAGATCTTTGTCCAAACAATAAAGCAAAGACAAAAGTCAAAGTTTAAGCAAACACAACAATAACCAACAGTAATTCAATTTTTCTTTCCCCGCTGATATGGCTGAATTTTTTTTCGGCTCTTTATAAAATCATATAATAATTTTTGACTAATTAATTAAATTAACTCTAATGACAATTATTATTTTATATACATAAGTTATACATTTTTTTTAAAAATATTTATGTTCTCTTTATTTTTTACTTCATTAGGTAGTTGATTAAATACTTGGTATTGGCATTGGTTCTAGCTCGATGTATTTTAAAATCATTTGCATTTCTGAGGTTATATGGTTGAATTTCGTAGACATAAGTCAGTTTTTGTGTTAAATATTCTGGAGCCTTTCCTGTCTTCATTTTGTGGATAAACACGTATTCAGTTGTAGTCTGTGTCGTATATTAAGTCATTGTAACATATTGGGCATGAATTGTATAGGGGTATATCTGTTGCATTTAATTATTGACCTCATAGCTTTATTCTGCAGTTTTTGTAACCTTTCTATCTGAGCGTTTGTACAGCATGTGTAAAGTATTGTTGAACCGAATTAAAAATGTGGTTTGATAATTGTGTAATACATATATATTTATTGCAGATAATAGGTCTGTTTCTTTACTTTTTGGGTAGAGTTCGTGAAAATGAGCGCAAGCATTATTTTCTCTCATAAAGAGACAAAATTATATAAAAGTACGGGAACACAAAATCTAAATTTTAAACACAAAATAAAAACTAAAAGTATTTTGACTGTTTTAATAAAAAAAAGAATTTCAATAAATCAACAAAAAGAAATAATAATTTATTTTGTTTGTGTTTTAAAGCTGTTGCACAAGTTTGAATAACTTGCAAGAAGAAAAAGTTTGGGCTGTTTCGTGCAAGAAGAAGAACTTTATTCTCTCAAAATCGCTCTCATTTACCCAATTTTAAAGTAAGAAAACAATTTTCGTGCAAATTAGGATCCCACGGGATCCCAAAGTAGTGTAAAGAAACAATATTGAAATTTTATTTCTTATTCTCTTCTTAAAAAGCCAATTTTTTACCAATTTTTTACAAATATAATACACCTGATCTTTAAAATTCATATTTTTATCTATTATAAAACCGAGGTATTTATTTTTTCCACGTTTTCTCTTATTTTATCATTTATTTTAAAATCTGTATTGTTGTTCATATGTATTTATTTCCATAATTTTAGTTTTATCTTCGTTAAGTTGTAGTTAATTTATTTTTAACCATGTGCTTAAGTTTACTATATCACTATTTAATTTAATCTGACATTCCTCATCATTTTCTGATATATTATTTATGAGAGTATAGTATTATTTCACATTT
The DNA here is from genome assembly GCA_916610165.2 of Gymnosoma rotundatum. Lineage (NCBI taxonomy): Eukaryota > Metazoa > Arthropoda > Insecta > Diptera > Tachinidae > Gymnosoma > Gymnosoma rotundatum. The sequence goes on along the minus strand of OU744340.1, from coordinate 55,169,599 downwards.
TTGAAGCACATTAGGCATATCATTAATATATATTAATTATTAATATAAACAACAGTGCATCGACCCTTGCGGAACTCCGTATTCATTATTTATTGTTTCATTTCGACGATTGCCTTGACAGATTTGCTTTTGTAGTGATTAAAAAAGACTAGTTGAATAATATTTTTTAAACACGTTTTCCTGGCATTTTTATATTCAAATATACTGTCATTTGTTGCATTAAGAACGATCACTTTATTACTAAACCTTTCTTTACCTCTTTTGCATTCCATTTATGAAAAAACACAAATGCACAAAAATTTTACAAAATAACTGCATTTTTGATCTCTTTTCAATTTCCTTCATTCAATATGCAAAGATTTCTTTTACACTTTTTGTACTAAGTAAACTTCTTTTTGTTGTTGTTGTAATGAGTATGTCTATTTTAAAAGTATTGACGCCTTATAGTCGCAATCAGGTACCGTAATAGGATGTGTGCAACTAAAAACAGTGTGTAAATGATTTTTTTTGTTTAAATGCTTGAACGAAGATAATATTTTACTTGTTTTTTTTTCTGTGCAAAGATTTTTTTTACAAACTGTACATATGTATGTAAAATCAATGTAAATGTATAATATACCAGAACCGAAATATAAAATAAATTATTGTAAGTTAAAATATAAATAAATTTTTAAACTAAATGAATCAATTGTTTTCATTTGCATTTGATAGGTAATGAAAATTTGCTTTATTTAGTACCAATAATTCCGTGCTTTACCATCAATTAAGAAGAAATAAAACAATAACAAATGGACCAGTAAACATTCCCTACCAAAACATAAGCAAAACAAATTTACCGTTTAACAACAAAAAATAAAGCAAGCTATAATGAAGATAGTAGCAAGCTATAATGAAGCAATAACAAATGCACTACGTAACATCTCATATCTAAATTATAGGCAAAGTACATCTACTGTATTGAAAAACCACAACAACAAATAACACATGCAAATTTAAAGCAAGAAAACAATTGGAAAAACAAAAAACCCAAATGAAAATAATTATTTAATGATACAAGTAAACATCAAAAATTCCTTCTCTAGGTATAATTGCAATAATGTTAAAGATAAGCCAATTATTACCCTTAATCCTTACTTTTTATAACACCACTTATTGCACATTTTTATTAATGAGCCATTCATATGACCCTCCCTATAATTTACAAGGAACTGCACTACTTTCCAATAATCAAAAACAAACTACAATAGTAGACTTATATTTTAACTAAAAACCAATAATAATAACAATAAAAAATGTTATTATATTTGGTCTATCGTAACATGTACTATTTTGCCGTCCGTACACGCATTTTATGTACGTTTTTAATTTTTCCATGTACTTTTTTGCCAACCACGAAGTTACTTTAATTTTTCAAACGAACCACTGTTACTATCAAAAGGAGCACAAGCAAAAGAGCTGCTCTTTGTTGTCGGCCCAAATATTTTTCGAGTTATATATCATCAAAGTATTTTATATATAATTTGGTATATTTCGACATTTTCGCCTCACGCCTCTAAATTAAAGTTAAGTTTGAAGTTGTAAATTATATACTGTTATATATCTGCACATAAACCTATGATAAGGTTGAGATGCATTTTGTTTTAAAATGCTTATAGATAACTTTTAAATGAAGTTATATATGACAACAAGCAACATGCTTTCACTTTAAGAATCAATATCGATTAATTTATATTAAACAAGAAACACAGTGCCCACGCATTTTAACTGATTAAAGAGACGAAAAAAGTCGGCTATGTGCAGAACAAAACCAAAATAATTCTTCCGCCCTACTCGAAGCGTAGGAATAGAGCTAAGAGTCATTAGTGAATATCCATTTTAAGCACTCAAACTGTTCTGTTTCGATTTGCAATCAAAAGACATATATTCTATAAGTACTAAGCGGTCAGGAAGTAATCAAAATAAAAGGAGCGTATACCAGATATAAAAACAATATCGGAAATTGATAGCAATATTTATCAAATACTAATTTTATTTTGAATTATATTAAGCAACGGGAATTTTCCTTATCATGTTAATCAATCTTCAAAAAAAAACTTGTTTTCGTGCTATTTTCCCGATTAATTATTTAAATCACCGATATTGATTACTGAGGGTCAAAGCACGTCTCGATGGCCATTTCGTTACCGCTTTCTTAACTCTTCAGGAATGTTCTGACAAACATTTTATATAAACTAAAGATCTTTGTCCAAACAATAAAGCAAAGACAAAAGTCAAAGTTTAAGCAAACACAACAATAACCAACAGTAATTCAATTTTTCTTTCCCCGCTGATATGGCTGAATTTTTTTTCGGCTCTTTATAAAATCATATAATAATTTTTGACTAATTAATTAAATTAACTCTAATGACAATTATTATTTTATATACATAAGTTATACATTTTTTTTAAAAATATTTATGTTCTCTTTATTTTTTACTTCATTAGGTAGTTGATTAAATACTTGGTATTGGCATTGGTTCTAGCTCGATGTATTTTAAAATCATTTGCATTTCTGAGGTTATATGGTTGAATTTCGTAGACATAAGTCAGTTTTTGTGTTAAATATTCTGGAGCCTTTCCTGTCTTCATTTTGTGGATAAACACGTATTCAGTTGTAGTCTGTGTCGTATATTAAGTCATTGTAACATATTGGGCATGAATTGTATAGGGGTATATCTGTTGCATTTAATTATTGACCTCATAGCTTTATTCTGCAGTTTTTGTAACCTTTCTATCTGAGCGTTTGTACAGCATGTGTAAAGTATTGTTGAACCGAATTAAAAATGTGGTTTGATAATTGTGTAATACATATATATTTATTGCAGATAATAGGTCTGTTTCTTTACTTTTTGGGTAGAGTTCGTGAAAATGAGCGCAAGCATTATTTTCTCTCATAAAGAGACAAAATTATATAAAAGTACGGGAACACAAAATCTAAATTTTAAACACAAAATAAAAACTAAAAGTATTTTGACTGTTTTAATAAAAAAAAGAATTTCAATAAATCAACAAAAAGAAATAATAATTTATTTTGTTTGTGTTTTAAAGCTGTTGCACAAGTTTGAATAACTTGCAAGAAGAAAAAGTTTGGGCTGTTTCGTGCAAGAAGAAGAACTTTATTCTCTCAAAATCGCTCTCATTTACCCAATTTTAAAGTAAGAAAACAATTTTCGTGCAAATTAGGATCCCACGGGATCCCAAAGTAGTGTAAAGAAACAATATTGAAATTTTATTTCTTATTCTCTTCTTAAAAAGCCAATTTTTTACCAATTTTTTACAAATATAATACACCTGATCTTTAAAATTCATATTTTTATCTATTATAAAACCGAGGTATTTATTTTTTCCACGTTTTCTCTTATTTTATCATTTATTTTAAAATCTGTATTGTTGTTCATATGTATTTATTTCCATAATTTTAGTTTTATCTTCGTTAAGTTGTAGTTAATTTATTTTTAACCATGTGCTTAAGTTTACTATATCACTATTTAATTTAATCTGACATTCCTCATCATTTTCTGATATATTATTTATGAGAGTATAGTATTATTTCACATTTTTGAAGCACATTAGGCATATCATTAATATATATTAATTATTAATATAAACAACAGTGCATCGACCCTTGCGGAACTCCGTATTCATTATTTATTGTTTCATTTCGACGATTGCCTTGACAGATTTGCTTTTGTAGTGATTAAAAAAGACTAGTTGAATAATATTTTTTAAACACGTTTTCCTGGCATTTTTATATTCAAATATACTGTCATTTGTTGCATTAAGAACGATCACTTTATTACTAAACCTTTCTTTACCTCTTTTGCATTCCATTTATGAAAAAACCCAAATGCACAAAAATTTTACAAAATAACTGCATTTTTGATCTCTTTTCAATTTCCTTCATTCAATATGCAAAGATTTCTTTTACACTTTTTGTACTAAGTAAACTTCTTTTTGTTGTTGTTGTAATGTGTATGTCTATTTTAAAAGTATTGACGCCTTATAGTCGCAATCAGGTACCGTAATAGGATGTGTGCAACTAAAAACAGTGTGTAAATGATTTTTTTTGTTTAAATGCTTGAACGAAGATAATATTTTACTTGTTTTTTTTTCTGTGCAAAGATTTTTTTTACAAACTGTACATATGTATGTAAAATCAATGTAAATGTATAATATACCAGAACCGAAATATAAAATAAATTATTGTAAGTTAAAATATAAATAAATTTTTAAACTAAATGAATCAATTGTTTTCATTTGCATTTGATAGGTAATGAAAATTTGCTTTATTTAGTACCAATAATTCCGTGCTTTACCATCAATTAAGAAGAAATAAAACAATAACAAATGGACCAGTAAACATTCCCTACCAAAACATAAGCAAAACAAATTTACCGTTTAACAACAAAAAATAAAGCAAGCTATAATGAAGATAGTAGCAAGCTATAATGAAGCAATAACAAATGCACTACGTAACATCTCATATCTAAATTATAGGCAAAGTACATCTACTGTATTGAAAAACCACAACAACAAATAACACATGCAAATTTAAAGCAAGAAAACAATTGGAAAAACAAAAAACCCAAATGAAAATAATTATTTAATGATACAAGTAAACATCAAAAATTCCTTCTCTAGGTATAATTGCAATAATGTTAAAGATAAGCCAATTATTACCCTTAATCCTTACTTTTTATAACACCACTTATTGCACATTTTTATTAATGAGCCATTCATATGACCCTCCCTATAATTTACAAGGAACTGCACTACTTTCCAATAATCAAAAACAAACTACAATAGTAGACTTATATTTTAACTAAAAACCAATAATAATAACAATAAAAAATGTTATTATATTTGGTCTATCGTAACATGTACTATTTTGCCGTCCGTACACGCATTTTATGTACGTTTTTAATTTTTCCATGTACTTTTTTGCCAACCACGAAGTTACTTTAATTTTTCAAACGAACCACTGTTACTATCAAAAGGAGCACAAGCAAAAGAGCTGCTCTTTGTTGTCGGCCCAAATATTTTTCGAGTTATATATCATCAAAGTATTTTATATATAATTTGGTATATTTCGACATTTTCGCCTCACGCCTCTAAATTAAAGTTAAGTTTGAAGTTGTAAATTATATACTGTTATATATCTGCACATAAACCTATGATAAGGTTGAGATGCATTTTGTTTTAAAATGCTTATAGATAACTTTTAAATGAAGTTATATATGACAACAAGCAACATGCTTTCACTTTAAGAATCAATATCGATTAATTTATATTAAACAAGAAACACAGTGCCCACGCATTTTAACTGATTAAAGAGACGAAAAAAGTCGGCTATGTGCAGAACAAAACCAAAATAATTCTTCCGCCCTACTCGAAGCGTAGGAATAGAGCTAAGAGTCATTAGTGAATATCCATTTTAAGCACTCAAACTGTTCTGTTTCGATTTGCAATCAAAAGACATATATTCTATAAGTACTAAGCTGAAAGATTATTTTTGCAATTAATGTAAACAGATTTTTTTTAAATATAAATATATTCGTTTGACGGTATGTATGTAACAATTGTAAAAACTATATGTACAATTTGTAAAAACTATATGTACAAGAGTTTTTCCCCTATTTCCCAAAATCTGAAACATTAAAATTTCTTAAAAATTGTAGATCTTTGTATCCCAATAAAAATTTTGCATACTTGTAGTTTGATTTTTTGTGAAATAGTCTTTTTAATTTAAGCGACTTTTTATTTCATATTAAGTAAACAAATAAACAGCTGTAGTTTGAAAAATATATTAAATAAATTAAAAGTTTTTAGAAATTTTAATAAAAAAAAATGTAATGAATGAATATTAAAATTTATTGTTAAGAAGTAGAATCTAATTCCTATTTAGCTTCATCCTCTTATTGTGCTCCTTCTTTAGAACACCTTTTGGAGTTTCTTTATAGCATAGAATATGAAAAATTTGATATTGTTTTTTGGCTTTGTTTATTTGGAACTTTCATACATGAGAGTTATTCATTATAAACTTTCTTCTCACATTGCCATGCGGGGGCATAAATATAATATTAGCCACCATTATTTGACCAACTTTTTTAGTTTATGGCTATCAGCGGTGGATATTTTATTTTTATATTAAAAATTGGGATTTAATTTCTCGTCAATAGGAAAAGTATATTATAGGAAGAGAATAAACACTTCATTTGAGACTTTTAAGAAGATGCGCCCAAAGTGCCTAGATGGAAAAAATTTTCTACAGTTGTATATTTTTGTTCCGACTACAAATGGTTATTGTTTGTTTGTTTTGAACTTATGTATATTGTACTGCAATTAAATATTTAAGAGTAGCAACTATTTTTCATCATTTGTAATTAGCATTTAATAATATTTTACACGTTTTCTTTGCAATAACTATAAATAATGCCGAAGAAATTGAATGGCAATGAAGACATCCCATGCGCAGCAGTTTGTGAGCAAATAAATTAATGTTTTTTTTCGGTTTGATCGAATATATTTTTAAGGCAAATATTATTTTAAATGTGACCGCACATAAAACATGTTTGCCTGTTGTTTATTTGATATTACTTCATAGCTGTTTCAACAAATAAATGTGAGTAGTGTGACCACAAAACAAATTTTGTATTGTTTTGAAAAAATTTAGTCCAAAAAATAGCAAACAAATTTTAGGCAAATGTTTGTCATATGTAATCGTACCTTTAGGGACACAACTTTTTTACAATTCTTAAAAATATCAAAATGGCCCTATCCATACCATGTAGTGCATAAAAAACAATAAGAACTGCATCTTTTGATATTCGATATCGTTAAAAAAGGTTCCGCGTCAGATTTAGTTAAGTTTGAATTCAGTAAGTTCTAAAAAAATAAAAATTAAATGATAAATAAGTTTTTTCATTAAACACTGAATAATATTCTGTATAAATTCAATTAATCGTGATAAAATATTGCGACTTACCTGCGCTGTCTTATTCTAGCTTACAAATATAACTCCAAAATATCGTAGCAATTTACATGCAATATGCGAATTTATATGTAGTTACAATAAAAATGAAGCCTTAAACAAATCACTATCGGGCTTTACTAATGCTCAGAAATGCTATCTAAGACATTAAGTGAAAGAAGAGTCAAGAATTTCAAAAACAAAACGCAGCAACATTTGTGCGTACAAGATATTTTTCCCCAATGCAAATCAACACGAACTCTTAATATAAGGTTAATTTCACTCAACAAAGATAGTTTTATGATTGTGATTTTGATTATAATCATATAATTAATTAAGAAATGTAAATAGTTAAATAATTATAAAACAAAAAATTTTGAAAAAATAAAAAAAAATCTTAAAGGGCTTTCAGAAATCGGCTTCGACGCGGAACGTTTTTGTTTCGAAATGACCTGAGGAAACGTTTTTCGGCTTCAGTACAGCATCGGCTACAGCGTGGTGATAGGGCCTTATTTACAATGAAAGAAATTGAGTAACTGAAGGTCAGATCAAAATGAGTGTTTTGTATAAGGAATGACGATTGGTCTGATAATGTAAACATTTCTATTTTTCATTGTACTCGTAATGAGTGAGAGAAATACAATGTAACAATAAGGTAGAATAATTAGAAGCCAAATTCGTGTAAGTAGTATATAAGCAGAACCAATTTAATAATAAAACAGATTCTATTGTGATGAATTTATTTAATCGACTCAATATAAAAAAACATATAATCAATACATATAACAACAAGTATAAAGTGCAGGAGTGAATAAAGATACATTACATATAATTTCATTCTCTTCTCAATACTCTCCCTGAATGATAGCATTATATAATAATATTCTGTTTTCCTCATGCACTACTTAAATAAAAGTATAATAAATAAAATATTACATTTTATGTACAAACAATAACAACAAGAAAAAAAATTAAACAAGTCCATATTTATTTGCTAAATATTGTAACTTCTGTGATGTGACAGCTTTGGTAAAAATATCTGCAACCATCTCACTTGTAGGAATATATTTTAGTATGACTTCCTTCTCGTCTATCTTCTGGCGTATAAATTTGGCTTTGATACCAACGTGTTTAGTTCTTGTAGAATAATTATGATTTAAAGCAACTTGTATTGCGCCTTTGTTATCACAAAATAAAATAACTCCAAAACGTAGATTTGGGATTAAGTACAGCTTCTAAACGTTTTAACCATACAGATTCTTGTATAGCAGCTGTGAGTGACATAAACTCTGCCTCTGTCGATGACAATGCGACAGTCTTTTGCTTTTTAGTATTCCATGAAATAGCACCACACTGATAAGTAAAAACATTTCCTGAAGTGGATTGGCAATCATCTAAATTTCCACCCCAATCAGCATCACAATAGCCAGTTATTTCATCATCTACTTTCTTTTTATACATAATGCCTTTATTAATTGTTCCTTTCAAATACCGCATTATCCTTTTTACAGCTTCCCAATGTGGTTTCCCAGGATTTGAACTAAAACGACTTAATATGTTTACGGCATAACATATGTCAGGACGTGAAATCTGTGCAGCATATAATAAGCATCCTATTGCTTGCATGTATGGTACTTTAGACATTTCTTCTTTAACTTCATCATTTTTCGGACACATATCTTTCGATAGTTTTTGATTATAATCTATAGGTGTTGCTGTAGGATTACAATCACTCATATCGAATCGTGTTAACACATCTGAAATATACTTTGACTGATCATCTTTAATTGAATCTCGATTTCTTTTTATTTTCATTCCAAGAATTGAAGAAACTTCACCCATATCCTTCATTTTAAATTTACTGTTAAGTCTTTGTTTTACTAATTTTATCATACTTAATTTGTTAGAAAAAATCAGTACATCATCCACGTAAATCGCTACGTACAACATCTCATTATTATTTACTTTATAATAAATACATTGATCTACATCACTTCTATTTAGACCCATATTAAGTAATTCATTATTAATAACTTCATTCCAAACTCTTCCAGATTGTTCCAGCCCATAAATCGATTTTTGAAGTTTGCATACTTTTTTACTGTCGCCTTCAAACATTTCTGGCTGTTGCATATATATCGTCTCTTTTAAAGACCCGTTCAAATATGCACATACAGCATGCATGTTATACTTTACAGCTAACGCTAATAAATATCTTATGGAAACATACCTTACTACTGGAGAGAAAGTTTCATTAAAATCGATGCCTTCACGTTGCGTAAAACCTTTTGCCACCAATCTTGCTTTCCATCGCAAGGGTTTACCATTTGCATCGTACTTTGTTTTAAATACCCATTTTGATTTCACTGCCTTTTGACCTGGTGGTAAATCAGTGAGTACCCATGTATCATTGGCAGCTAATGAAGTAATTTCCTCTATCATCGCATTTTTCCACTTTTCAGCATTTTCTGAAGACATAGCTTCTTGAACATTTGATGGGTCATCAGACACGAAGCTCATCGCACAAAAATTGTTGTCAAATGATGTTTTATTTGCTATTCTTTTTGATCTGCGTACATTACTAATTGACGGTATATTTTGTACTTCATACACATTTGGTACCCACTCAGCATCAACATTTTCAACTGAATCTGGTAAAGATGAAGACCATTCCACAGAATCATCATAAATACTTAAATCTGATTCATTATCCTGAATCTCACTAACTTCTGGCACTAATTCTTTGTTTGCCTGTATTGGAGAGATTCCTTCATTACGAATTTGAGATGTCAATTCCAACTCTTTACTACACTCCCCTGAATTGACATTCTCATCTTGCAGCAAAACTGGATAATAAAAATCATCGCTCCTCTTCATGAGTGATTTACTTTGCTCTAAAAATATAACATCTCGGCTTATTATTATTTGATTGTTTTTTGTATTAAATAATCTGTAGGCTTTACTTTCAGAACTGTAGCCTACCATGATACATTCCACTGATTTTGGGTCTAATTTACTTCGCTTTTCTTTTGGAATATGGGCTAAAGCAGGACATCCAAAAACACGAACAAATTTCAAATTTGGACGACGACCAGACCATATTTCTTCTGGGCTTCGACAATCACCACGACAAGGTATTCTATTTAATAAAAAACAAGATGTATTTGCAGCTTCTGCCCAGAATCGATAATCTAATCCACTATCAATTAGCATACATCTTACTTTTTCTATTATAGTACGATTTAATCTTTCAGCCACACCGTTTTGTTCAGGGGTATAGGCGCAAGTTTTTTGATGAAAAATGCCATTATCACTTAAAAATGCAGAAAATTGCTTACTTAAATACTCGCCTCCATTATCAGTACGCAGTATTTTGATTTTTTTTGAACATTGATTTTGAGCCATATTTTTAAATTCAACAAAAGTTTTAAAAACATCTGACTTGTTTTTTAACGGATACGCAAATACTTTCCTTGAAAAATCATCTACAAATGTTACCAGGAATCTAGATCCAGAAAATGATCTTGTATTAAATGGTCCAATAACTTCAGAATGAATCAACTCTAATAATTCTGTTGCTCTAGTACCTTCATCTTTGTTTGGTCTTCGGGTTTGTTTTCCTTTTACACATATTATAAAAGGATGATCTAACTCTTTTCCAAAGATCACATCATTAGTTGCTTTCTTAACTTCTTGTAACTTCTTATTGCAAATGTGGCCCATTCTTCTATGCCACAATTCAAAACTTTTTGTAGATAAAAACAATTTTCCTTTTGGCACATTAATTTTAGTTTCTATTTGATAAAGATCATTTACTATTTTGGCTTTTGCAACTAAATTTCCATATTCATCAAAAATTTTACAGGATTCTTTTTCAAATATTACCTTGTTTCCATTTCCTGTCATTTGTTCAACTGATAATAAATTTGCACACAAATTAGGAACGTATTCCACATTTTTAACGGTTATACATTTATTTGGATTTCTATTTGATAAATTGACATCGCCAACGCATTCAACATTCAATTCAGTATTATTTGCAATTACCACTTTTTTATTTTCAATAGTTTTCTTGCTGTGTATAAAATCACTATTATTTACCATATGATTACTTGCACCACTATCAATAATCCAATTTACACAACCAGTTTCTTTAATCCCAATTTGATTATTATTAAAATTGTTACAAACTTGTAAGCTCTTGCTCGTAAATGCTACTAATGTTGATGAAAATTCTTTCTTGTCCTTTTAAATTTATCTTGACCTTTATCGCTCGTATTCTTAAATTTCTTTTGACAGTTTCTTGAAATATGTCCAAATTCTTTACAGTTGTAACATTGCACTTGCTTCTTCTTACGATTTTCTTTCGAATATAAAGCTGCTTCCCTATCTCTTTTTTCATTAAACTTGGCGTCTTGCAATAAAAGATTTTTCACCATGTCTACACTTAATTTTTCCTTTGAATTCTCAACAGCCATTACTAAAGACTTGTAATCATCGGGCAAACCAGCTAACATCAACGACGCTGTTAGTTCATCGTCTATATTAAGTCCAGGATTTCTTACTTTAATAGCAATAATTACTAGTTCATTTATGTAGTCTTGAACGGAATTGTAATTTTGCATCTTCAGATTCCCCAAATATTTCAGCAATTCTACTTTCCTTGTAAGACCTTTGTCCTCATATGCATTCATCAATGCATCCCAGGCTTCTTTTGCAGTACTAGCGCTAGCAATGAGTCCATAATTGTTTGAATGTATCATTAATGTTATTTCTGCTAGTGCCTTTTGGTCTATAGATAAATCTCCATCCGCAACTATTCCATTTTCAACAACGATCTTGCTTGTCTTTTCCAGACATCAAGGTTCTCCCTTCCTCGCAATCTATCTATTGAAAAAGCTCCAGGGAGGTTTTTCATTACTGCTTTTTTTTTAAACACACTTACAAATCAGAAAAAAAAAATATTTAAAAAAAAATTTCCTTTTCAAATTTTCGAAATTTTTTTTTTAATTTATTTACGCGTGACACTGGGCCCATAACCTATTGTGATGAATTTATTTAATCGACTCAATATAAAAAGAAAAAAAAAATATATAATCAATACATATAATTTCATAGGTAACTATTATTAAAGCAACAAGTATAAAGTGCAGGAGTGAATAAAGATACATTACATATAATTTCATTCTCTTCTCAATAGATTCAAGATTATAAACTGGCAACAAGCCTCTGCCTATGTTTTACTTTTTGAATTCTCAAATTGTTTCGGCAGTTCTTATGAACGCCTAAAGCTAAGATCACACGATTGCCGTAATGCACCAAATTGGCCCAATTTTTATTGTGTAGATATTGTGCACAATACTAAAATTGTTCCAATCAAATTTTCTGCAGTCACACGATTGCCCCATTTTATTACAATTTTATTGGTACAAGTTGGTGAATAGTAATTTTGTGGCAATAAATTGTGCCTGTCGTTCATACGATTGTTAAACAATGCGGCAACACCAAGAATCAGCTGTTGTAGTTTCTGGCAAATATACATAATTAATTTGCAAACTTTGTATTTTGTTTGTTGTATTTAAAATGTTATTAAAAAAAAGCTAGCGGCTGCTTTTAGTGTCTTTTATATACTTAAAATACAAAAAAATATAAAAAATAAAAGAATTTAAAAAAAAAAAAGAATAGTATGGCTCCGAAATTGGCTAAAAAACGGGCTACTGATGGTGCATTCCAGAAGACTCTAAAAGAGTTCCAAGAAGTAGACAACCAATATATATAAATATATATAAATGTATACAAACAACTTGAAGGCACTCAACAAAATGAAAATATTGACGCGTATTGGATACTTTGATTGCCGCAAAAAATCACAATAAATATTGGTACATTTTTGGAAGTTTTATTGCCGCACAGTTGCGTATCAAGTAGTCACACGATTGCCGCATCAGGGTTGCATTTGGTTGGTAAAACAAGCACAATATTGACCGCGATTGCCGCATGAACCAATTTATTGTGCACTCACACGATTGGCATACAAAAAATGGTAAAAATTGGTGCATTACGGCAATCGTGTGATCTTAGCTTAATGATTATCTGGAACCCAGCACAGTTTTTGTTAGATCCTGTCAACCAATCCACGAAATTTTCAATCCTGCCTAATAGGGTCAATTAACTAAGCAGTTTTAAATTACGTTGCACTTTATTTCAACTGATGGAAGAGGTTAACGAACGAACGCACTCCTCTACTACATATTGAATTTGTCAACATCAAGGGAAGAACAGAAGATGATAAAATCCTAGATAAGGAGCATCAACCAACATATTATAATTGATAGTTAATTTAAGTATAATATAGAAAATAATAAAAAAAATAAGAGAAAAATAAAATTTTGAAATAATAGTAAAAAATTACATTTAAAAATGGGTGGATGGTTTTCAAAAGAAGCCATCATTGTGAATGAAAATAATAGTGGTGTATTAACAATAACTAAGGATCACTTGCAGCAAATAATTTTGGTCCTTTTAGTTTTACTAGTATTAGGAAAATTAAATGAACATTATAAGGAATACATGAAGAAAAAGGCTATCAAACTAAATAAACCTATACAATATGTATAATTAATGGATAAGTTGATAAGTATTTATAAAAATTAAAAAAAAAGTCCAAATAGAACTTACACCCAAAATTATGTAGAAGACACTAAACGAGTTATTGAAGAATTAAAAATATTTGCAATAAAGAATGAGGGCTTTTCTCTAGGAAAATTAATGAAATTGAGAGAAAAATTTTTAATTATTTAATAATACTAGATTAGCAGACAAAGTAAGAAATAAATTTATTTCAGAAGAGACACCAAATTCCATAGAATCATTCAAATACACCCACAGAAAAGTGTTTACACCTAGGAAATCTCTCTCTTCCATACATACTGACTTAATAGAAATAGAAACCAAAGAAGGATATATGTTACTCAGTAGCAGGGAAACGGAATTGAACCCTGCAATCCTTAAGAGTAAGCTGAATCGAAGATGTAGGGGAAATAGGATATATTGAAGAGTATGCTTTAAAAACTTACAATTCGCACGCAAATACGCCGCATTACCTCACATTTAAAAGTGATGAAGGACATTTTATAAAATTCTTGATAGATACGGGTGCAGATATTTCGATATGTAAGGAAAATTTTATAGAAAATAAAGAAATAAGAGAACATGACGCTTGCAGACTTACGGGTATTGAGAACAAAGCAATACAAACAATGGGCACATCAATCTTAAGACTGGTATTACCAGAGGATACAATGGATCATGAGTAGGCAATAAATTAAGAACTAAAAGAGGATAGTGTTGTATGCGCAAAGCAGATTAGTGTTTTTGTTGGCAATACAATAGTTCCAAAGCATGAAACAAAACACATAAAAATTTTAAATGCTTCAAATGAGAAAGTCACAATTTCAACAATAGACTTACAGATCAAGCCGTTATCAAATTACAACATTCTTTATGAAAGGAAGAATAGTTCGAGGGGACACGAAAGATGGAAAAAAATTAAAAAGATTGTTAAACATAGGCACAGTCGATATTACTTCGAGAAAAACCATAGAGGAAATATGCAGAAAATTCCAAGATATTTTTCATTTAGATGGAGAACATCTAACAGCAAATAATTTTTACCAACAGAGACTACAAACTACGGACAAAACACCAGTTTGTACTAGAAACTATAGGTTACCACAGTCTCAACAGGAAGAAATAAAGAAAGAGGTTCAGAAATTAATAGAGGAAGATTTAGTTGAGCCTTCCGTTAGTCCTTACAATTCTGCACTACTCTTAGTTTCAAAAAAGAGTGAAATGGAGGTTAGTTATTGATAATCGTAAACTAAACAAAAAATTAGTCAACGACAAAGGAGGAAGAAGAGGAAGAGGAAAATATTTTTCAACATTGGACATGACGAGCTCATTCCATCAAATAGAGCTAGAACCAGCATTCAGACCCCATACAGCATTTTCAACAAATAGTGGACACTTTCAATTCAAGATACTACCTTTTGGTGTCAAGGTATCGTCCAACAGCTTTCATAGGATGTTCACTATAGCATTAACTGGTTTATATTCCAATGCTTTTATATACGTAGACGATATAATTGTTTTTGGATTTACCATAATAATAATTAAGCAAGAGTTTTCCAAAGACTGAAAAACCACAACTTAAAATTAAATACAAAGAAATGTAATTTTCTAAAGGCTGAATTAGTCTACTTAGGACATCTCATCACAGATAAGGGAATAATGACAGATCCAAACAAGAGTAAAGCACTGGAAACGTATCCAATTCCAAAAAGTGCAGATGATGTAAGATGATTCGTAGCATTCTGCAATTATTATAGACGCTTCGTTAGAAATTTTGCTCAAATTGCCAAACCTCTTAACGAATTACTGAGGAAAAACCAGAAATTTATTTGGTGGGAAGATTGCCAAGAATCATTTGAAAAATTATAAACTATAGTAACAAGCCCACCAATTTTACAGTACCCAAATTTCGAAAAAGAATGTATACTTACACTGACGCATCAGAATACGCGTTAGGAGCGGTACTTTCACAGGCTGAAATAAATACCGATTTGCCAATTTCATACTCAAGAAGATCTCTTAATACTCGTAAGCACGAAATCAATAAACTCGTAATAGAGAAGGAGCTATTGGCTATACATTGGGGAATTACCTATTTTCGAGCATACCTATACAGTAGAAAATTTAAAGTAGTGACTGATCACAGACCACTAGTATCACTGTTTACCCACAAGAACCCTTCATCAAGACAAACAAGAATTAGATTGGATCTCATGGATTACGATTTTGAGATAATATATAAGCAAGGAAAAATAAATACAAATGCGGACGCTTTATCAAGAATTCAACTAGATTCAAATGACTTATAGGAAATGATACCAAAATCTATGAACGTAACGACTAAAAGAATGAATAAGAAATCAAAGGAAGATAATGAGAAAGATACAGATTTGGACAGTACTACAGAACTGACAAAGTATATAGACGCATTTCCAATGAAAACGAAAGAGGCGTCAGAAATAGGAAGAATATTAGTGGAAAAGTTTATACTGAAATATGGAAGCTTTAGAACAGTTAAGACCGATAGAGGAACTGAACTCGTAAATTAATTATTTAAGGGAATATGTGCACTTATGAGAATTGAACACGTAATTTCTACAGCATACCACCATAAAACTTTAGGTAGTATTGAAAGAAACCATAGAGCATTGAATGAGTATATGCGTTCCTTCTCGGAACAATATAATTGGGATGAGTGGATTCCATAACATACATTCGCGTATAATACGACACCGCATACATCCACAGGTTTTTCGCCATTTGAATTGGTATATAGTAGATTAGCTTTAATGCCAACTGAACTCAAGCCAAATGAAAAATTTTACAATTCTGAAGATTATGTTACAGAATTAAAAATAAAATTAAGTCATCCACACGAAATTGCAAGAAAAATTTGTTACAGAATAAAATAACACAGAAAAATTTTAACAATAAGAATACCAATAATGTTAATATTAAAATAGGAGATAGAGTACTTTTAAGAAGAGAGAACGCAAAGAAAAACGAAAGTCTATATAAGGAACCATTTGAAATAAAAAATGTAGAAAATGTAAATGTCACAATTTTGAAAAATAATAAACCTATGACAATACACAAAAATAGAATAAAATTATTTTAACCCTTATCCTGTACTTCAAAAATAAAACGCATATGACATTAGTGGGCCATTTTTGCCCAATACCAATTATTCAAATATTTGTTTATTTTTTTACACTCATAACACACAATATGGGTTTCAGAATGGGTTTTGCAAATAAATTTTTGACATTCGCCACATTTATTAGCATATTTCGTGCTGTGGGAGCGACTTGGACAAACGAAACAGCGTCCCCTTTTTAAATTACTAGCTTGTGAAACTACAGCTGAATCACTTTGAAGGCTTTTCACGAATGCTTTAGCATGACAACTATGTGGCATGTTTGACATACGTGATACTTCCCCGCATATTAAGTCCATACCTAAGTCTTCCAAGAATATGC
The DNA here is from genome assembly GCA_916610165.2 of Gymnosoma rotundatum. Classification (NCBI taxonomy): domain Eukaryota; kingdom Metazoa; phylum Arthropoda; class Insecta; order Diptera; family Tachinidae; genus Gymnosoma; species Gymnosoma rotundatum. The sequence continues at coordinate 55,152,481 of OU744340.1, read as the reverse complement.
GTCGCTTATACTTTTTATTTTGATTCCACATAGGAAGTAGTCCGAAATATGCTTCAATAGTTGTGTTGACCCATTAATACAGGATAAGGGTTAAGTACTTTAAATTTAATTCTATACTTAATTTATATAAAAAAAAACAACAAAATTTTTAAATTTATAAATATTGTGTTAACCAAAAAAAAAATTTTTAATTTTATATGATAAGACAAAAAAACGGTAAGGGTGTAGTACATGCAGTATACACATACATACATAAACTAGAATAAAGTAAAAAAAAACAAAATAGAACTGCAATACGAAACGGTGTAATGCATTAATATACAAATATATGAATATATTATATATATTATATTATTATATAAAATATACAAATAGTTATAGTAGGTTAAATAATTAAGTAGGGAAAATCGATCAGAATTATACCAATGAGTTAGAATGAAAGAAATTGAGTAACTGAAGGCCAGATCAAAATGAGTGTTTTTTATAAGGAATGACGATTGGTCTGATAATGTCAACTATTTTTCATTGTAAAGAGTGAGAGAAATACATTGTAACAATAAAGTAGAATAAATTAGAAGGGCTAAGCCAAATTCATGTAAGTAGTTTATAAGCAGAACGAATTTAATAATAAACCAGATTCAAGATTACAAACTTAAACTGACAACAAGCCTTTGCCTTTGTTTTACTTTTTGAATTCTCAAATTGTTTCGGCAGTTCTTATAAACGCCTAATGATTAGCTGGAACCCTTTAGCTGTTTAAAATAGACTAAAGGGTTATAGAGTTTTGTCCTTTTCATACTTTGGCACCCCACAATTATTACTCCTAGGTTGGGAGGGCAAGTGGAGGACATTACCGTCTAGTTCTCTTAAGTGTTTCCTATTTTTTTTATTTTGTGCATTATGTTTTATTTGTTATTCGTCCTTTTTTTTATACGCTGTCCTTTAAAAATTTTAAAAGGTGAAATTTTTAAGGTGAAAGCTCCTATATAATATCCAAAAGTCTTCAAGAAACATTAGAGAGAATTTGAAATAATTGGTAAGATGGTAGCATTTTGTGGTGACAATACTAATTGCAACTTTGAAGGTGCGGCTACAAATGGACGGAATGATATATTTCATGTAATGCAACATTTTATTAAAAAAGTCTAATTAGTATAAATATTGTTACCCATATTTTGAACAATTATATTCAAACTGCTGCTGATTACCTACCAATTGATATCTTAATTATAATTGTAAAAAATTAATCATTTTTTACATTTACACAATTAGAGATTTGTAAAGATTTTGATATTGAATACCAAAAATTGTTGGGCCACAGCAAAACACGCTGGTTGACATTAATGCCAGCATTAGAGCGAATTCTTTAATTGTTCGTGCCATTAAAAGAATATTTTCTCTCTGAACAAAAGTGTCCGATGATATTGCAAACATTTTTTGATGACGCATTTGCTGAATTATTGTAGCTTTTTGTGCATAGTCAAGCTTTTACATATATTCCATCTAGAATCACAACATATTTCAATGGCTAAGGCTGCTCTTTTTTTAAAGGAAAAGAAGATGAATTTTTACCATTGCGTGTTTAAAATAATCTTGCAGTGATTCTTATGATATATGCGTTCAATATTTAAATCAATGGGATTCAGAATTTAGAAGCATTGAACATTTTGATTGGGCGATTTTTCGTAGATTTCATGTTGGCATTCCATTGAAAAAGTTTAGCTCAGATAAATGAGCTAAAAGATGATACGAAAATTGATAATGAGGAATTATTTGATGACGTAGCTTATAATAAAAATTATGCAGATGCAAAAACAAATCGAGAAGTGGAGAAAAGATAACATACCAGTGGATCAAAAGTGGGTAGAAGTTTTTGGCTACGTTAATGAACAAAATATTGAATGTAAAAATATAATGTTTGTATTTTCAATTGCTAAAAATTTTTGGACAACAGAAAATTACCAACTGAAAGTTGTTGCTTCAGAATCACTTTAATTAAGAAAATGCAATTTAAAATGGAATGTTCAGAATTTAAATTGTATTTAGCAAAACAATCCTGATATTGTAAAACAAATACATTCAACAGAAAAATATCAGTAATAGTTTTGGCGCTATTTTATTTTGTCTTTGTAATATATGCGTATCTAAAATGTACAATAAACTTAATACTATTTATAATTTTTGCAAAAATTTCCAAATGTCTTTTATTTTTTGTTGGAAAATCTGGTCACTGTACATATGGAGGACATTACCGATTAGTTCTCCCTCCAGTGTTGTTAAGTTTTTTTTTTTTATTTTGTGTAGAATTATGTTTTATTTGTCTCTGGATTGCAGCTGTAGGTTGGGACCTGCCCTAATGATGCTGAAGAGCTAGCTGGCATCAAAGCTGCCAAGATATTTTCCCTCAATGCAAATCAACACGAACTCTTAATCTTAAGTTAATTTCACTTAACAAAGATAGTTTTTAGATTGTGATTATAATTAATTAAGAAATGTAAATAGTTAAATAATTATGTTGTTTAGTTTTTTTTTATTTTGTGTAGCATTATGTTTTATTTGTTATTTGTCTCTGGATTCCAGCTGTGGGTTGGGACCTGCCCTGGTGATGCTGACGAGCTAGCTGGCATCACACTTGCTTTGCCTACTGAGATGCATAACATATAGAGGACATTACCGAATAGTTTCCCTCTTAGGTGTTTCAAGTGTTGTTTAGTTTTTTTTATTTTGTGTAGCATTATGTTTTATTTGCATCACAGCATCACAGCTGCTTTGCCTATTGAGATGCACGCTATTCTTTTGCCTTAATATATCATATGTCAATAAATGCTTAAAGTGCATTGCCCCACATGACGAGCAATCTATTTAATCAAAATACTCTATTAAATGAGTTCTAGTATTCTCGTCTTTCAAATTGTTTGCATTCCTTTCCTATGAATTGCTAGTAAGCTAGCAATTGGTAGCGGAGGATTAATTTCAGAATGACCTACATGTGTGGCATTCTGTTAATGCTAGACGTTTATGTACATGACTCATGTATGCATTACGTCTCCCAATCAAATATAAGCTTAAGTTAGAATAATGTTAAGATTAGTATTAAGACAGTAGTGAACTAATAAAGCATATATATTTTAAACCATTAATGACAACGCTTTTCAATTAAATTAAAAATAAAAACATTACATGGCGACCGTGACAGTGTTAAGCGGTTTTAAAACTTAAAATTAAAAATTTAAAATTAAAAATCTAACTTTGGACGAATTAATTTCATTAAAGTGTTAGTGATTACAATCCATATGAATAAATATTATACGAATTTAGTTATTTATTTGATAACTGTCAAAAAAAAAAGTATATAAGTAAAACTTTAATACAGTCTTGTGTTATTATAAAAATATAAATGAAAATTTTAGATTGAGGACGAAGATTTATAGTGATGTGTATGGTGTAACTTAAAACATTACTAAAATATTAAACTTGTTATGAAAGAAAAAATAACAAACATACATATACGTACAAAGAACATCTTCATAAAATTAAAAAAAAAAAAAAACAAGGATTGAAGAAACAGTAACAAAAAAAAGAAGATCAAAATAAAAACAGCAAAGCCAAACAAAACAAATGTGAACAGAACCAATTGAATTTAAAACAAAATGAAAATTTAACTAATTTCAACATAATTATAAAAAGCGAAGAAACAATCTTAAACAACATGAGGACACCTAAGAGCAGCATACCATATGAGGACACCTAGGAGCAGCATTTAAGGTACACAGCGTGAATAATATATAAGAGATATATATGTTAATAATTATCTACATTACATTATTTATAATAGAATCATTATTAATTTACATATAGTAACTATTTTTTTTTCTCTCTCATTGTAAAAATATCTACAAACGAAATATTTTAAATAAAAATATTACAAAATTATAAAAAAAATATATATATTACAAATTTCTTCTAGAAAGAGCTACGGTTCCTAAGGGACCCTCTAGCTTCTACTTTAGTATAAAACATATCGATTTGTAAAAAAAAGAAAAAAAAAAGAGACAATATGACTTGGTGGAAAAATATTTTAAGAACAATTCCTATAGCCATAGCAGGTTACGAAGTAGGTAAAAGTAACGGTGACAATGAACAGAATAATAGGGAACTCGTAGAGACTATAAATTCATATACGCACAAATTACCAAATGAAGCCAGAGATGACAAATTCGATAATTTTGAGGTAATAATGATAGTGTTGTTAGTTTTGCTGATGGTTGGTTTTGTTGCCAGACTAATATATACAATCTTCAATAGACGACAAATATAATTATTAATGCAATGGGAAAAGATATTGGAAAATATAAAACCACTGGAAGAGGAATTTAACAAATCTTTTAAATGTATAACTCAGAAAAGGACAATAAAGGAAGAGACATTAAACAAACATGTTAACATTTTAATAGACACATTTAACACTATTAGGGCTCAGCTACATAGACACTACAATATATACACGACATCCCACAGAGAAAAAGCTGACGAAATATTCCTAAAATTAAGGGATAAATTAATAAAAATATTTCATAAATACAACATAAGCATTAAAGTGCCTCTAAATCTGAGTAGCGAAGTCAACAAAGATATAACAGAAACGGAAGATAGTGGTCAGGAAGAAACAGATAGTGAGACAGAAATAGAGCAAGGGAAAAACAACTTGCATGCGACAAACAGAGAAACCCAAATAGGAGCAAAAATGGATGTTACCAAATTCATTGACTTAACGTCAAAAATTTTGCCAGAATTCGATGGAAGATTTGAAAATCTTCAGAAATTTTTGGATGCACTGATACTTCTAAATAGCGTAAAGGAGACTCACGAACAATTAGCGGTGCAACTAATACACACTAAAATTAGTGGAAATACGCGGACGCAAATAAATGGCCTCAACACTATTGTTGAGATCATAAATAAACTTAAGGCAAATATAAAGGGTGATTCACCTGAAATTATTACTTCAAAATTAATGGCTACACGCCAATTGGGTAAGAGCACCATGGTTTACGCCCAAGAAATTGAAAACTTATGTAAATCCCTAAACACGGCTTATATTGCTGACGGTCTGTCCGAAGAAACCGCGAGCAAATATGCGTTGCAAGCTGCAGTTAAATCAGTAGTTAAAAATGTAAATTCAGACAGAACTAAACTTATCATAGAAGCGAGTACATTTACGAATGTAGAGCAGGTAGTAACCAAATTACTTAGCTCACAGCCTGAACAAAATCCAGCAAATTTATTGCACTTTACCCCAAACCAAAGCCAGCGATATCGCAACCGATTCCCAAACCGGTATGGAGGCAACAAATATCATTACAATCGAGGTAGTCATAATTACCGGCACTATGCAAATAACCGTTCCAATAATAATCGCACACGCAACAATAATAACTATTTCCGCGGCAATAACAATTACAATAATAGCCGTAATTACGTTCATAACTACAACACACACAATAACAACAGACCTCCTATTTCTAACAGAAATGTTCGCATAATTAATAGTGACGAACAGGGAAACGACAACGACCCCAGCAGCACCCATCTGGGGGAGAACTAAATTACAATAGTAGTACAAACGATAGCATTAGATCCGCAGTTCTAAATAATGGTAAAATTTATCACCTAAACCTAAACTTATCAAGCTATTGCTCAATTAGAAACACACTAAGCAATGATATCAATACATTTTTAATAGACACTGGTGCAAGCGTATCGGTGGTAAAATATAGTTGCATCAGAACACAAGAAAATATAGATCCTTCATATAAAAGCAAGTTACGGGCATAGGCGATAACCCAGTCTATACAAAAGGAAAAATTATAGGCCATTTGATTAAATAAGATGCTCTCATCAAACATGATTTTCATATCGTTGATGACAACTTCCCAATACCCACTGATGCAATCCTGGGACTTGACTTTATTACAAAATTTAATTGCATCCTTGATTTTTGTGCGAGTAGACAATTGCTGGTCCTAAGACCGAATGACCATCCAAATGAAATAATCTTCGACTTGAGGAATGAACCTTCTTCAGAGTATCTCTTATCAATACCGGCACGAAGTGAGGTAATTAGAAGATTGACTGTAGGGGCAAAGAATAATTATGTGTTTATCCCTAACCAGGAAATCGCTCCCGGAATATTTATTGCTAACACTATTACCTCCAATAAATCACCTTATGCACGTGTTATTAACACTACAGATAGGAATGCATGCATTTCTAACACAAAAATCACAACAGAAAATTTGAAGAATTACCATATAGTGCACAACCCGGTAAACCGAAATATGAACAGTGAAACAAGAAAAAGGGGAGTTTTGGAAAAATTACAAGCAAACTTCCCTACTTTCGCACATGACAATTTAACCAATCTGTGTTCAAAATACACAGATGTTTTCGGTCTGGAGTCTGAAAAAATATCATGCAATAATTTTTATGAACAGAAACTTAGGTTAAAGGATGATACACCAGTATACATAAAGAACTATAGAATCCCGGAAATCCAAAAATCGGAGATAAATAGCCAGGTGCAAAAACTTATCAATGATGATATAGTAGAACCCTCCATGTCGCAATTTAACAGTCCGATATTGCTCGTTCCGAAAAAAACTCTTCCAAATAGTACCGAAAAAAGATGGCGACTCGTCATTGATTACAGGCAGGTTAACAAAAAGCTGATAGCTGACAAATTCTCTCTTCCCAGAATTGACGATATTTTAGATCAACTAGGAAGGGCCAAGTATTTTTCTTGTCTTGACCTAATGTCGGGTTTTCATCAAATAGGGCTAGAAGATAACTCTAGAGATATTACATCTTTCTCAACCATCACTGGTTCCTTCAGATTTAAGAGATTACCATACGGACTTAAAATTGCACCTAATTCTTTTCAACGTATGATGTCATTGGCCTTTGCTGGGCTAAAACCATCTCAAGCATTTCTATATATGGACGACCTGGTTGTCCTTGGATGCTCAGAAAATCATATGCTTAAGAACCTTAAAGATATTTTTGATATATGCAGAAAATTCAATTTGAAGCTACATCCTGACAAGTGTATATTTTTCAAACATCAGGTGACCTTTTTGGGTCACAAGTGTACTGACAAGGGCATTTGCCCGGACGATGGAAAATTTGAAACAATAAAAAATTACCCTACACCCAGAAACACCGATGATGCAAGAAGATTTATTGCCTTCTGTAACTATTACCGAAGATTCATACAAAACTTTGCGGAACACTCAATTCATCTCACAAGATTAACAAGGAAAAATACGCAATTTATTTGGTCAGAAGAATGTGAAAATGCATTTCAATATCTCAAGAATTCTTTACTATCGCCACAAATACTGCAATATCCAAACTATCAAAAGCAATTTTGCATAACAACGGATGCAAGCAAAAACGCCTGTGGAGCCATCCTTAGCCAGGACTACAATGGTATTCAATTGCCCGTGGCATTCGCCTCCAGAGCTTTTACGAAAGGTGAATCTAACAAATCAGTGATTGAACAGGAACTGACAGCTATACACTGGGCCATAAATTTCTTTAGGCCTTATGTCTACGGAAGAAAATTCCTAGTAAGAAGTGACCATAGACCATTGGTATACTTATTTTCAATGAAAAATCCCTCATCTAAACTCACGCGAATGAGATTAGACCTCGAGGAATATGATTTCTCTATAGAATTTATACAGGGAAAACAAAACTGCGGAGCAGATGCTCTATCACGTATGAACTTCAGTGACATTAAAAATATGGGTGAAAACATTAATATATTAAAAGTCACTAGACTACAAAATAAAAACAAAACTAATAATAATACTAATATAAATGATACGGATACTAATAACACTACTCAAACAATCCCTAAACCACGTGTATATGAAACTATTAACCAAAACGACGTGAGAAAATTAGTTCGTTTAAAGTTTACAACAAAATTAGATGCATTTAGGTGTTCACTAATAAAAGGTAAACGTGTTTTAACAAAAATCGCGATGGATGACCTTATTATTAATGGAAGGATTGATTTAGATCAATTTCTGCCAAGGCTCGAAAAGATAGCTAATAATGAGGGCATTCAAAAGTTGCAACTATCGCTAGGAGATATAATATTTAAAAATACTCGAGTAAATGAATTCAAAGAGATTGCGAACAATAAACTATAAAAATTAGAGATAGCGCTAACCCTAAGAGTAAGTGTAATAACAAATGAAGCAGAAAAACAGGAAATAATAAAGGTAAACCATGATGATCCACTGCTTGGTGGCCACCCAGGGATCACTAGATTATTAAAAAAACTAAGAAGAAACTATTACTGGAAGAATATGACCACACAACAACAAAATACGTTAAAAATTGCGTACACTGTCAATTAAACAAAATACGTCCTAAATATAGGGAGAATATGGCTATAACACCAACCTCAGCCAAACCTTTCGATATAGTCATTGTAGACACGATAGGCCCATTTATAAAATCTAATACTGGTAATGAATATGCCATAACCATACTATGTGACCTATCAAAATATCTAATAGCCGTTCCTATACCCGATAAATCTGCAAAAACCATAGCAAAGGCTATGTTTATGAATTGTATATTAAAATTCGGGCCCATGAAAACTCTGCTTACAGATACGGGCACAGAATATAAAAATCAAGTACTTGCCGAACTTTGCAAATTGATTAGAATAGAGCAACTACACTCTACGGCATATCACCACGAAACCTTAGGTGCAGTTGAGCGATCTCATAGAACGCTAAACGAGTACCTGAGAACTTACTTATCATCAGACAGAACAGATAGGGACGAATGGGTACCTTTTTTTGAATTCGCTTACAACACAACCCCGTCATCAGTACATGGTTACTGTCCATTTGAACTGGTGTTTGGTAAACCACCCACACCGCTCAACTTTCTTTTTAAGGGGTTGGTGGACCCAATATACAACATTGAAGCTTATGATAGAGAGGTTAAATATAGACTACAATTGGCACATGAAAGAGCCAGACTATTAAATGAGAAAACTAAGAATAGACAAAAGGAAAGATATGACAAAACGGCACACCCACAAGACATACAAATAAATGACATGGTTTTGGTGGAGAACTCACCTGGCCACAAATTAGATCACTTATACATAGGGCCTTTTCAGGTCGTAGAAATAAAAGATAAAAATGTAGTAATAAGATTAAAGAATAACAAAACTTCCACTATTCATAAGAACAGAATAAAAATATTTCACAAAAATTAAATATTAATATTCCAGTATAAAATTAGGCGGATCCCCTAAAATTTTACTTTAGTTATTATAAAAATTAAAATTTATTACAAAAGAATGTATTAAAAGTATTTATAATTCATATAACTGACCTATAGTAACAAAAAAAAATAAAATATAACCATATATCTGTATATGAAAAAAAATGTAGTATAAACAAATGTGTGTCAATGTACTTCTTATTATTAACCCTGGAGTTAATGTCGACGTCGTTGACGCCGAAAAAGTTGAAACAGATTGAACTTTTACGGCGTTGCAATGCGTTGAGATTAACTGCTCTCATACAATTTCAATTCAACTTTTTTTTTTGACATTTGACGCCGTCAACGACGTCGACATTAACTCCAGGGTAAGACAAAAATATCAAGTAACACAAAACAAATAAATGTATGTCAATACACTTTAAATTAACAAAACAAAATTCAACGTTATTATAATTAAACTAAGAAAAAAAAGAACACAACGGAGCATTCAATTATTTCGTTGGAAATTGTTAGGAATGATCTTGCAGTTGTTTGCATAATAGCAAGATCATTCTTCTGTAAAGGGGAGATGTTATGTATGCATGAGTATATACACATACCACGCTATTCTTTTGCCTTAATATATCATATGTCAATAAATGATTAAAGTGCATTGCCCCACATGACGAGCAATCTATTTAATCAAAATACTCTTTTAAATGAGTTCTAGTATTTTCGTCTTTCAAATTGTTTGCATTCCTTTCCTATGAATTGCTAGTAAGCTAGCAATTGGTAGCGGAGGATTAATTTCAGAATGACCTACATGTGTGGCATTCTGTTAATGCTAGACGTTTATGTACATGACTCATGTATGCAAATCAAATATAAGCTTAAGTTAGAATAATGTTAAGATTAGTATTAAGACAGTAGTGAACTAATAAAGCATATATATCTTAAACCATTAATGACAACGCTTTTCAATTAAATTAAAAATAAAAACATTACAATATATTTATATATATATATATATATATATATATATATATATATATATAATGTTTTTTCATATGCACCATCAACATTTTTCTAATACACACAAGAAAGCAAGGTACATTTATTTTACTAGGTAGTAGCGGCTCAACAACCAATACAACATTGCTTTTATTGTTGTTTTGTGCGCTGTAAATGTCAAAGACTTAAAGAGAAATAAAAGTAATTGCTCTAAATACAAATACTTGCTTACTCTAAGTACAAATGCTTGCTTTGTTTTGCAAATGCTTGTTATTAGTGCTTTATGAAATTCATAAACAAAGTAAAATGCAAACAACTTTTGACATTTTCAACTGCAGCTGTGCGGACGACACTACCTAGTAAAATAAATATACCTTGCAAGAAAGTATTTTTGTCTCATTTCTACAGTATTTGATAGAATTTGTGTTTCATTTCTACGGTATTTGTCTGTGGCGACCTTACTTCAGCAAAGCATTTAAAAAATATGCGATGTCTTGATAGTGTGTTTAAATGTATTTTTGCAGACCTCTAATGAATATTAAAAAAAAATAAAATTGGAATGTACAAATTTTCAAATAAGCAGCTTATGTGGTACAAAATTCAAGAAGCTCAGAACTCTATTTCCCCGGATATCTACGCCATTCCTGTCAGTTCCATGAAGCGAAGAGGTCAGGAAGTAATCAAAATAAAAGGAGCGCCTACCAGATATAAAAACAATATCGTAAATTGATAGCAATATTTATCAAAAACTAATTTTATTTTGAATTATATTAAGCAACGGGAATTATCCTTATCATGTTAATCAATCTTCAGAAAAAACTTGTTTTCGTGCTATTTTCCCGATTAATTATTTAAATCACCGATATTGATTATTAAGGGTCAAAGCACGTCTCGATGGCCATTTCGTTACCGCTTTCTTAACTCTTCAGGAATGTTCTGACAAACATTTTATATAAACTAAAGATCTTTGTCCAAACAATAAAGCAAAGACAAAAGTCAAAGTTTAAGTTTAAATAACTTGCAAGAAGAAAAAGTTTGGGCTGTTTCGTGCAAAAAGAAGAAGAAGAACTTTATTCTCTCAAAATCGCTCTCATTTACCCAATTTTAAAGTAAGAAAACAATTTTCGTGCAAATTAGGATCCCACGGGATCCCAAAGTAGTGTAAAGAAATAATATTGAAATTTTATTTCTTATTCTCTTATAATACACCTGATCTTTAAAATTCATATTTTTATCTATTATAAGGCCAAGGTATTTAATTTTTTCCACGTTTTCTCTTATTTTATCATTTATTTTTAAATCTGTATTGTTGTTCATATGTATTTATTTCCATAATTTTAGTTTTATCTTCGTTAAGTTTTAGTTAATTTATTTTTAACCATGTACTTAAGTTTACTATATCACTATTTAATTTAATCTGACATTCCTCATCATTTTCTGATATATTATTTATGAGAGTATAGTATTATTTCACATTTTTGAAGCACATTAGGCATATCATTAATTTATATTAATTATTAATATAAACAACAGTTCATCAAGGATTGACCCTTGCGGAATTCCGTATTCATTATTTATTGCACTTGATTTTACACTGTTAACTCTCGTTATTTGATTTCTATTTGCCAGGTATGATCTAAGGCAGTTTAATTCTTTATCTCGTATACCATAATTATATAATTTTTGTATCAAAATGCCCTTTTAAAATCGAGAAATATTTCTATTATTTTTTTTTGTTTTTGTTTATATTTTTCCATCTATTGATAACGTAATTTACAGCCGTTTCACAAGGATAATTTTTTTTTCGACATCCTGATTGATATTTTGATAAATTATTGTTTAATTCTAGATACTTGTTGTATTGTATAATTTTATTTCTTTTAAGAACTATATTGAACTATTTTTTTTATACTTTTCTCATAAATTGTTTTATTTATCGAAAGTTTCGCTATCGTATTCCCAATAACTTCGTCAAATAAATTAACATTGTAATTTAGATCCTTTCTTTCTTTTCAACTAATGTTTGTTATATTAGTTATAACGTAGTCTATTATTGTTTTCGAATCTTGAGTTACTCTAGTGTAATTATTTACTATCTGATGCAGCCCGTTGTCATTAATTATGCATTCTATTTTTTTCTTATACACACTCTCCTTCGACCAATCAATAATAAAGTCTCCAACAATAACAATTCTTTTGTTTTTTCACACAGATCTTCAATAACTTCCTCAAATTCATCACAAAATTCAGCTACTTGACTTCTTGGCGAACGGTATACCCCCACTAATATCATTGAGTAATTCTTGCACTTTGCATTATACGCGCTTATCCAGTATTTAAAATCGCTTATTTTTACATATAATAGTTTCACCTCCCACCATTTGTTATAATAAATCATAACTCCACCTGTTCTCGTTGAATTGGACAATGTTGCATACTGACAATATTCTGGTAAATGTATTTCAGATTCATTTATATTATCCGTTAGGTGTGTTTCCGATAGTATTATAAAATGTAGTTTTACCATATCTGCATATGTATATAATCCAAATAAGTTCTTTGTTATGCATTTATTCCCATTATTCGCTTTTTTAAATTTAATTTGTTTCTGTATACAGGGCAATCTCTATCAGTAGTAACGTGATTTTCATTTAAGCCCAGAATGAGTTTCTTGTTACTTCTTATACAATTGATACATTTATTTAATTGTTCCTTCTTGCATTGCCTTGTATAGTGACTTCCATGACTGACTTGTGATTGAATCCATTACATTTGAAGCATCGCGTTACCACCGTTCCATCAAATACTCTGCATTTTTCCTATCCAACATTTAATTTATGTGCTTCTATTATTTTGAATATGCTTCATTGTTTATTTTTAACTTAGCATTATATATGCATCTATTGTTCCTTTTCGTTTCATATATCTTTATTAACTCAAACTTACTATTTTCTAGGATCTGGTTCTGTTTTTTTTCACTATTACATTTTTTTTATTTTTAAATGTCATGTCTGTTATAACATTTCGAATTAACTCGGCAATTTTATCTCGTAGGTTTCACGCATTATGTTTTAGATTGCACTATTCATTTTTTCCCTTTCATCAGTGTTTTCACTTTGTATAATTGTTGTTCCATTTCTTCTATTTTCAATATTAGTTATCTTAAAGTTTTTATTTTAATCTTTCATTGTTTTTACGATTTTCTCTTTTTCTTCACAGGGAGTCCAAACCTTATGAATTTATATCTTGATGAAAGTCAAATTTATATCCTGATGAAGATTCATTCTGTGTAGACTTCATTTATGAATATTATATCATCGTTATGATATAATCATCAGAGCTCATAGACTAATAAATTCATCATGATATGAAACGTCATTTTATATGTCATTTACTTTCTGACGCATAATTTTTCCAATAAAAATATTAAATTATTTCTAGCTTAGGCGTTATTTCATAAAAAAGGTAAGCAACATTTTATTATTTTTAATTGAATTGTTCCTTTTTAAATTTCTTTTCATTTTACAAATAAAATTTTTTTTTGTTTTTGCTGTACAGAGTGTGGTGAAAGAAAGATTGAACAATTTGTACAAAGCTGTAAAATTAATTAACTAATAAAAAGCGGTAATTTAGTAGTAGTGTGTACCAGAAGTAATGGCAAAAACAGCCTGGCCGCAGAAGAAACTATGTAGAAAATCCTTTGTAATATTGACCTTTTGATTTGCAGTTCTATTTTTGCATTATGGATTGGGGAATGGAGGATGTTTTTAATGTCATTGCCCTTTATAAGCAATTTCCGTGCCTGTGGGACTATAAAAAAAAACGCATGGGCCGAAATTTCAAAAAACATGAGCAAAGATGAGTCTGATGTGAAAAAAAGGGTGAGTTCCAAAACGTCAAAACACATTGCAGTGATGCGGTTTTGCTACTGTTTTAATAAAAAGTAACCAACTATGTTCTTTACTTTGTAAAAAAAAACTTTGAAAATTTTTTACATTTAGAAACACTTCTTTGCAATCAGTTTTTTCAAGATGTTAACAATAAAAAATATATTCTTTGAAAATTTTATGGGATTATTGGACGAAACACCTAAAAGCAATTATAAAATTGTACAAAAATACAAAAAAGTCCGAGTTAATGGTTTTAATTTCCCGAAGCACCTACTCCCATAAAATTTTGCAAACGTGTTTTTAACAACAACTGCTTGCACTCAAAAGTCCACTTTTTATCTATGAAGATATAAATAAATTCTGTTTAAATAATAATTAAATTTAAAATAAAATTTTCTTACTTTTCTTCCGTCATGATCAACAAAGCAGTAACAAAATTAGTGATACAGTGTATGCGTATCAATAACTTTTATTATACATTTAGGGATGCGTAACATTGTCAATGTTTACATGGTTGCGTTTAGGAATGCATGACTTTGTTAAGTTGCATTGCAAATGACGTTTTGGAACTCATCCAAAATAAAAACCTTCTAGGGGCCTATGTGTCTGAAAAAAAAGGTTGCTGAATCCAAAAAGTCAGGTACATTAACTAATGACGTCTATCATCCACATATATATTTTATTTTGACAAGCTGAGCTTTTTGGAAAACGTCGTTGTTCTACGAAAAACAACAAGCAATTTTTCAAAAGTAAGTTGATTGTTTTTAACTTACACACATTTTAATTTTAGCTAAAGAAAAATTTTTTTCAGAATGTTCACACAAGTAATGTGATCGAAAGTAGCTCAAATTTTGAAGACAGCTAAGAAAGTGTTTCAGAAATTTCATACATAGATCTAACACCATGCAGTTCCGAAAAACTAAATCCAGCAAAAAAAACAAGAATCAAAAGGGACACAAAATTTAAATTTAATTTAGATTTAATATTAAAAAACGCAAGTGAATAGGAAACCATATTCTCAGCATTTGTTAAGTCGGTAGAACTACAGCTGTCACTGCTTGGTAGTTTTCTTCTCGAATACATACATAGGCTCATATACCAATTTCAATAATTTCAACGAGTCAACGAGTTTCATACTTTAGAATATTACCTTAAGTTTTTTTCTGAAAAAAAAAATTGTTTGAAGAAAAGAAATCTCTTATGTATATATTTTTGATGGCCCTGAAAAGATCCGATTGTTGCTTATAATAATTTGTTCTAATTTATTGTTACACTAACAGGATTTGCCACTTGTTTTTTAATTTTTCTCCATTGGAATGATATATCTCCATTTCTTACAAGGTATTTTGTTACATTTTCCCTCACTTCATTGGCAAATCAAATTGTATCATGGGCTTGCGGGGGAAGTAAAGTCATTGTCTGTGGTAGATTTGAATTAATTCCTTTCAATAGTTGCGGTTCAATCACATCTTTACTTAAAAGAGTTATAGAGCGAAGAATTTTTAAAATGACTGCATCTGAGGCTCTGCCATTTCCACCAACATCTATATACAAAATTCTACTGTTGGCGTCTACCACTGCAAACAACACTATGCTAAAAAACCCTTTGTAGTTGAAAAAGTCAGATGCGGAATGAGCTGGACCTTTTATTCTAATATGCCTGCCATCCCTTGCTCCCAAAGTGTGTGGAAATTGAAAATTATCTTGATGATTTTGATTATAAATCTTACCTATAAATAGTCACTTCGCAATGATTCAACAATTGCTCTCAACACTTCTGGTATGAACTGACTTATTGTTTTTCTTAAGATGCGAGTTAGAAATTATAATGACCTAAAAGAGTCTCCAGTAATTGTCAATGTAATTGCCAAACGAATTCGTGCGCTTATAGCATACCTCATTACTGTATTTTTTGTGAAT
Organism: Gymnosoma rotundatum; assembly: GCA_916610165.2. Taxonomy (NCBI): domain Eukaryota; kingdom Metazoa; phylum Arthropoda; class Insecta; order Diptera; family Tachinidae; genus Gymnosoma; species Gymnosoma rotundatum. The sequence goes on along the minus strand of OU744340.1, from coordinate 55,136,363 downwards.
TTTATATTTAACCTACAATTCGCATTTTATTGTATTTTTGTACTAAAAATTTTTAAAATAAAAACGACAACTCGCAATACTCTACCGTACAGAGCTAACATTTAAACGGCAGAAATTGCGGTATTCCTTCTCCTCCCACAAAATGTCCTTTAAAAGGTGTGCTTTCACACAGTAAATTTCTCTTTTGGCCAAAAACAGGTTTACCCATACATTACGGTGCCTTCCTAAATCTTCATCTGAAGCTTCCATCAATTCATTTAGTTGTTTTAAAGCAACCAAAAGTTGAAGATTTTTTTTCTTCGCACTCAAACAGAAAATTCAAAAAATAATATTCACACAAAATTAATTTAACATATTACCTTCACAACGTCTAATAAAAAATTATTCATCATAATATAAAATCATCAACGTCTACCCCTTTGTGCTGATATTAATATAAATTTGACAATTGTTCTGCCGGCGTTTTATTAGGCATTATGATGAAAATTCGTCTCGTGTGGACATAGTGGTAGGTTTAATTACTAATGGTCCTTGATATTTAACTTCTGGTAACACTGTATTCTTTTTTATTGCATCCGCGAATAACATTTTGTTTTGTTTAACACTTGTCTCTTTAATTGTTTTTTTTATTTGGTTGCACATCTTTTCGTTGTTTTGTTCTATATTGTTTCGCATTTCTTCATTTTTGTTTTCATGTTCTTTTACATTAACAAATAAATTTTCTATTTCCAAAATATTTTTTTCACATGCCTTTCGTGTGTCATCAAGAATTTTAAGACTTCCGAATATCTTTTTTCAATTGCTTCTTAGAAATGTTTAATTTCATTTTCTTCAAGTGACGATTCAAACTCTCTTTTGTATTCTTTTAAATTTTGTGTATTGATTCTTATGCCATCTTGAATTTCACCCAAAAGAAGATCAACATTTCTTATATATTGGATACAATCTTCATATCTTATTCAAATATTGAAATAGTTGAAAAAGATAATAGGGTAACTGTGCTGACAAGAAGTGGAAGAAAGATTCACAAGGAACACATAAAGAATCTAAAAGGGCAAAGTCCAAAGAAAAACAATTATAAATAATTGTAGAGCCTTTTTCATTTCACTCACTTAACTTAAACTACTTGAATAAAAAGAGAAAAGAAAAAATATATAAAAAAGGGGGAAGGATACTTTTTAAGCAAAATAAAATCTTTAATCTAATCATATGTCATTTAAACATTTCATTGTAGAATATCGTCTCATTTTTATCAATATAATTACATTATATTATTTTCAGAAATTACATTATTTAACCATGCATCTAAAGTTTATTCCCTTAATCGCATTCAACCTGATTTATTTTGTAATTAGTGTACAAATCTACCAGTATAAAACATCACTGGTTTCATTAAAGGTTGGAAATGGATGGATAGTCGATGGGAACTTTAAATTAGTACACGTCGTCAACTTAGAAGAGTACAGGGGAATGGCTGCAAACATATCATCTATTATTCAGAAGCATCTTCCGCCAAGCAGAAACAGAGAATTCATTTTGCACCACATGCTGCAGGTACAAGAACGCCTTGACGAATTGACAAATATGAAAAGAAGGACACCTAGATCAATCGATTGGATCGGATCGGCTTGGAAGTGGGTTGCAGGAAGTCCTGATTCAACAGACTGGAATAACATACTAAGAAGTCAGGAGAATATTATCACGAATAACAACGAACAATACAAAATCAACAAGGAGCTTCAGCGGGCCACGAACCAAGTGGTTAAGAAGATAAACGAAATTGTCACCAAAGTGAACGGTGTAACAAGCGGTAAGGACTACACCTTAATGGAACAAAGTACCATCAACGAGGTCATCATTTTGAGGGATGAAATAAATGAAATTGTCCGAGCCTGTCAGCTAGCCAAGAGTGGTATTGTAAACACAAATCTGCTAGACCAATCGGAGATCAATAGAGTAATTGATGAGCTGGAAACGTTACCTTATGCTAATGCAATAGAAGCAGTGGAGTATGGAACGCCCGCAATTTACACGAATGGTTCATCACTATTGTACATTTTGTCCATACCGAAGCTCGGAAGAAATTTTTATAACTTGCTTCTTACTAGAGCTACTATTATTGAAGGGAAGCAGATAGATCTGCCGTTTGAAAGGGTGCTTGTTAATGAAGCGCAGACGTATGGAATCACAGGAGAATGCCTTTTAATAAGTAATTCTACAGTCTGCAAAAGAGCATCTGTAACCAAATTGGAAGAGGGTAACTGCCTTAACCGCATACTCAAAGGCGGATCAGCAAGTTGTAAATACAGAAGAAATCATTGAGTTATTGAGTGACGACATTATCTATGTGACAAACCACAAGGGTTTCATTGAGGCAAATGGCAAAACCGAGTTTCTGAATGACACCTATCTTCTGCAGCTTTTTAACGTGTCGGTAGTAATAAAGAATCATACTTACTCAAGTAGCTCGATCACGAGGGTTCAAGCCTCACCGCCAGTACTAGCAAGTGTGACACATGATGACATGCTGCTGGACATCAAATATGTTCATGAGGTAAGCCTTACCAATATAAACCGATTGAACCAGCTGGGAGTAAGACTCAATGGTACAGTTGGAATTAACGTAATTATCATTGTCTCAATGGCTTTATGCATTGGATGGCTTTGGTATCGGCAAACAAGAAAATTAAATCTTCCAAAGCTAAATATTCAACTACCAACTATAGACACCCGGATCTGCGGGACGCAGACATTTAAGGAGGGAGGAGTTAACAACAGTGGCAGTACTGCCGCCTAAAGAATAACTTTGCAACCTAACCTATTTTAATATTTTTACTTCAACACTCGCTTCCGATCCAATTATGAAATTGCCTTTTTGCTGAAACAATGGGAAAATAATTTTGCACGATCAGCGTCTGCATACCTGCGCATGTTGGTGCAACGTGATCATCGAATGTGACGAGCCAACAAGGTTGGCTGAGAACGGGCAGTCTTGGCTAAGGTTTGACGAGTGTCGGATGGTTTAAAATTCTTTTATAATAATTAAAGTCAATTGTCGGATGGTTTAAAATTCTTTTATAATAATTAAAGTCAATTTATTATATACATAATTTTATTGTGAATAAACTTAATTAAAAGGTAATTTGTTATAAAGCTTTTTATTTTAACAAGCCGCGAGTTGGTGCGGCTGAATATAATTTATTTTTATCAAACCGTTTAAAATCCTTTAACTTATATATAAATTCTTAATAAATAAACAAACAAAAAATAAATAAATAAATAAATAAAAGGAAATTAAAAAAAACAAACAAAAGTAAAACATGAATGATGTGTAAATTATAAATTTAATGTAATATAATTTTTAAAATACAATTTTTTTCAATATTTTGTTATTATGAAATCTTGTTAGTGCCAAAAAAAAACATTGTAAACGAACTAGATTAAGAAGATTTCAAATCAAATCTAATAGATTACAGTGTAATTTAAATGCACTATAAAATTTCAATTTTCTGTTTATAAAAGTTCAAAAAATAAGTCCATTTATATCAAATAACATCACCTATGCGGATAACCTTTACTTTTTTAATTTTATTGTTGTTAAAGAACATATACATATGTACACAGGTTAAGATTCTGTGTTTGACTATAACGATTCAGAAATGAAAGTACTGCGGCACAGACCCACCGATTCTTTGGAATCGGGTAAAAAGTTGAAGTTCTGTAAAATTAGTTTTAAAACTGACAATAACTGCTGATTTCACTAAATGCGAATGATCGCTTCTTTCGGATACTTACAGTATTGTTCGAAACCTAAGCAACTTTTCCACCGTAAATACTCATGGTCGTATATGTTCTCTTTAAATAGATTAATGAAAAATGTCCCTTTTATTTATTATTATACATATAGTCTACATACTTATAATAACAACAAAAAATACATTTTATGCCTTTGGAAGAAATTATAAAACAAAAACAAAATTAACTCAAAAATTCGCTGTTCGAAACCTAAGCAACTTTTACATTGTTGCAAAATATTAACTAAAACAACAGCAAAAATTATAAACAAAAATTTTAGTCCCGTTATGATTGCTATTGAAAAAAATAATTTTGGTTGATTTTATGCATTTAAGAAGTACCAATTCTTTAGAAGTGCAACCATGACGCGAACACGTTATGGATCAGCTTTTAAGCTAAAGATTATTGAACATTTTAATAACGGTAAATCCCAAATTGCTATAGCAAACCAATTGAATATTTATAAATCAATAGTTTCCCGACTTATAAAAAAGTATAAAGCTACTGGGAAAGTAGAGGAAGCCAATAGCGGTGGGCGACCTCGAAAAACTTCTGAGCGAACAGGCCAGAAAATTTTCCGTCTAGTTAAAAAAAATCTATTTATTTCGTCGAAAGACATAGTGAATGAGCTTGAACTTCAGATTAGTTCTTCCACAGTAAGAAAACGTTTATTGGAACAAAACTTAAGGAGCTTCATGCCATCTAAGAAGCCTATGCTAACTAAGAAGCATGTAAAAAAGAGATTTGTTTGATTGACTGCAACGTAGTCTCTGATTTTCTCAGCTTTTTGGTTGTTTTAGATTGGATTTTGCTAGAGCACATATGGATTGGACTATATCCAAATGGAGAACTGTTTTGTTTGGTGATAAATCTGAATTTAACTTACTTAATTCAGATGGAGTTTGCCACGTGAGAAGACCAAGAGGAAAGCGGCTACATCCGCAGTACTCAAAAGCCACAATAAAGCATTGGGGTGGAAATGTGATGGTTTGGACTTGTTTTTCGGCCAGTAGTGTTGGTCCATTTGTAAAAATTTAAACAAAAATGGACCGTTTTGTTTACAGAGACATTTTAGCAACCCACATGCTTAACTATGCTGAGTGGGAAATGCCACTTCGATGGGTGTTTCAACATGACAATGACCCAAAACACTCATCGAAGTTAGTCAAGTATTGGTTATCAGCTAATGGGTTCAAGTTTTGGATTGGCCACCTTAATCGGCAGACTTGAATCCCATAGAGAACCTCTTTGGAATTTTAAAACGGAGAGTTGGAACTCGAAGCTTTAAAAATAAACAGGAGTTGATGAACTGTCTAAAATCAGAGTGGGAAGCTATACCAACATCTATTCTACCGAATCTTATTGAATCTATGCCCAAAAGAAGCGCAGAGGTCGTAAGAAACAAAGAATATCATACCAAATATTAAAAGTTGCTTAGGTTTTGAACAGCGAATTTTTAAGTTAATTTTGTTTTTATTTTATTATAACTTCCAAAGAAATGGAATTTAAGTTTTGTTGTTATTTTTAGGTTACAGACACATTGTGTAGTAGTAAATAAAAAGGATATTTTCTATAAATTTATTTAAAGAAAAGATATGAGTCTATTATTACTTAGTCGGAAAAAGTTGCTTAGGTTTCGAACAGTACTGTATATTGAAACCAAAATATAAAAATTTGTTTTTGTTTTCAAGAGAAACCGGCAGTAAATTCTGTGTTTGTGCTGTATAAAGTATTTGAATTATTTTATTTATTTCTGTGTTGTGAAAGTCTAGTTTTTTAATATTAAGTAAATTAAATATAAAACTCTTTTCTATAATGTTAATTAAGTAAACATTTATAATAAATATACCCTGATGAAGTTTGAAAAAAACAAACGAAACGTTGGGAAAGATACATAAAAATGTTTTTGACCATAAAAGCAAGAACAGATCAACAAAAATCTCAAAATAATAAGAAAGGCTTTGGGTTGTGTGTAAACTTCATCTAACCAAAAATAATATTGATTATTTACGAAAGTTATTCATAGTTTTATTAATCAAATTAGTTAGTATATACAGTGAATCAATTAAGTTTAGGCACACCATGATTTTCAAGAGTAATGCCTTAATAATTTTGGATCTGCTTAACTTGATAAAATAATCAGGTATGTGATGAAAAACGATCATTTTGAAAACGCAAATCAATTCTAAAAACGATATAGATGTGATGAATTTTGGTTGGTTTCATATTCCAATTTTCGTTTGATTCCATTTTATTTTTTAAAAACTGCTTTAACAATACTTGAGAAATACAACTCTGCATCTGTTTACCATAAATTGAAAAATCATAAAAATTTACATTTTATAAATATTTTTTAATAAAAGTATTTAAAATAAAAAAAGTTGAATTGGCGTTTTTGTTGTAGCAGCAGCTTTAGTTGTAATGGATGAAGAACACAATTGAAAACACCACCTGTATAAATACATCTTAAAACGCTGCTTTTGTTTACTAAATTTAATCGTTTAAAGAAAAAGAATACAAAAATTTGTTAAATTATATATTAAATATATCAGCAATGGCGTTTATAGTATCACCATCGTTAATTTTTCAGGGCGAGGAGTATATAAGTGAAAATTTTAGAAGAAATCTACGGAATTCGCATTTTTGATGCCATTAACATGTGCGTATATTCTAAAGAGCTGCACAAAATGTTTTGAAAGTTCTATGTTCTAGTGTACACTACTTCCAAACACAGAATTTCAGTGTAAATATAAATATCAAAACAAGCATAACAAAACATTGCTCTCACTAAAACAAAACAAGCACCATTCGAAAAGTTTCTCTTTACAGCTTTGTTAGTGCTTGTGTTTTAAAACAGAGTAGAACATCAAAACAAAAGGCGAAAATGAATTAAAAAAACGATAAATCATAGTAGAAACATCGAGTGCACTAGAACATATACAAAAATGCTCACAAAAATAAAGCAGTGTTGTTAAAAGTGCTGTTGAAAGAAAAGTGCTTTTATATAAAAAAATGATATGCAAACATACAAATATGTTTTTTTATTACAGGCTGTTTTGTTATTATGTTTTCAATATGAAAATATGAAACTTTGGATAAAAAATTCATTTTTAAAAAAATATTTTTATAAAAGGATAGATACTGAATCACGTGTTATTAATTTTAATTCCTTACTATCAATTGCTGAACCCTTTTTAAAATTTTTTGTATAGAACTTATAAAAAAATATATTATTTAGTACGATCGAATAAAGGCAATTTTTTTTATTTTTGTTAAGTTTTATTACTATTCTTTTTTCTAAAAATGTAAAAGACAATTTTACTATTATATTTCTAATATAAAACTATTAATTTTTTTTTTTAAAAAGTAATTCAATTAACATTTTAAATAAAACAGATATTATAATGTTTTTTTCTCCATTTTAATGCGTTTTCAAATCTTAAAGTTGACGACACCTCATATTGAGAAAAAAGAAAATGATTGTAGTTTCTCTTTAGCCTAATTCTGCTATCAAAAATTTCAAGCATGTTGTGAATGTTCTACTTCAGTTTTGATATTCTATTTCATTTTTGTTCTAGTTCTGTTATGTTTTACTTCAATGTTGTTCTAAAACACTTTTGTTCTTTAATCTCTATTTTGTTGGCAAAGCAAAACATTTGTGTTTAGAAGTATGTGTTTGAAAATGAGAGTGTTCTATACACACACTACTTGAAATTTACCTGATTGCTTATAAGACATTTTTCTTATGCTTGTGCAGCCCTTTAGTATATTCCTGATATTTTTTCTTCAGCCTCCTTTTGTTTTGATATACATATGTATATATTTGGTTGTATGGACCACCACCTGTTGCAAGAGCTTATTTTTTATTGGTATAAAGTTTCTTGTTTATTGTTGTTTTTTTTTTTTTCAAAGAAAAAATTAACATTTTGCTATGTGATGAAAAACGATAATATCAGTTTGAAACAACATCTGTTTTTTTTTGTTAATTTTCAATTAAAAAAAAATCAAAATGTACTTAAATATCTTTGTCTTTTGTAAAATTCTTTTTATTGTTTATTTTTAAATGTGATGTTTTTAATTTATTACGAAATCATTTGAAAAATTCAACAAAAAAATTGACGAAACGTCAGGGTTAATAAATGTAACAAATTTGGTTTTTATTACATTTATCTCAACAGGCCTAATTAGCTTATAAAAAACTTCATCAGCTGATTTCTTGAATGTAATTTGAAACACTCAATTGAACGAAAACTTGAAAGCAATTTCTCAGAAAATTTTTAAAGTGTGAGTGTATTGGTAAAAATGTGAGAGAAATTTTTAAAATTGCATGAAAACTTGATCGTCTAACACCCAAGTCAAACACAAACTGATGATGAACTTAGTGCTTGCATACAAAAGTGGCAAGGCAAATACAATGACTTGAAGAACGTATGTCGTGATCGTTATAATTTCATCAAAATGTTGGAAGAAAAAGTGGCTCAAAAGGAAGATTCCGATGAAAATGAAATACTTGATTCAGCTCAATTCCAGCTGATGGGAGTATGTAATTAAATTGCGACAAGTAATTAAAACGAAAACTTAAATAATTCTTTTTAATTTACAGAAACGGTATGAGTCATTAAAAACAGATATGCATTTAGTGCAGGAACAAAATTTGCGTGCTCAGTTGGAACAAACTAAATAGATGGCCTTTTTGTTGTAGATCATCTTATCTTTTGCCATTATCTTATATTCAAATAAATAAATGAATTGTACTTATAATTTTTGTTAATTTATATATCACGTTTATTTATCTGTATTCCATATCCATGTCGAACTGAATTCGTCTATAGATTATTTTTTTTGGGAGTATACATTTTGCTGTTAGAAAAACGATTTGAAAATTATTTATTTATTTTAAGATTAATTTTATGAGTGAAACACATACAAAAACGAGCTACCTTCGAAAGAATATTGCCTATAAAAATTAAAAAATGAGTATTTAGTACATACACATTTTATAATATTAAAATAAAAATGTAAGTTAAACTTTTTATTTAATTTTAATCCAAACAGTTTATTAGATAATTTATAGAATTACAGGGTTACAGAATTCATTTTTCAGGAAAAAAAGACGAGTGTTAAATTTTTGTATTTTGTTTCGACTAACCAAGAGTAAAAACTAAGTGCGTTAGAAGCTCAAGGCATTACTCACGAAATTAAATAAGTACAGTAGCTGAAAAATATGCAAAACAGATGAAGCTTTCAAATAAGTGAAATGTAATGTGTGTTTTTACGTGATATTCATTTCCCTCGATGTGAAATTGCGGTCAAGAATTGCCGGTGTTTTTTTTTTCGTAATTAAGCTACGAATGCACGGAACAGCGTCATGATGATTGTCATTTTCTGTCCGGATATTTACAGAAGATATAAATCATTACTTAAAAATACTCAGCTTAATTATGAACATTTTTACGGAAAACATTTTTTTTTCGGGAAGTCAATAAAAAAATAATAAATTTATAACAGGAGTAATGGAAAAAGTTAAAAAAAAACTCGCACTATAATCAATTGCTAACTATAATCAACTGCGCACGATATTCAATGTTATTCCCTAAATAAATTATCCAGAAACTTATTATACCCTTCACCACAAAAAGTGGAAAAAGGGTATATCAAAATTTGTCATTATAATAATCGTTAGAGCAATTATTAATTAAACTTTATTAGACCTGTTCTGACCAATCAGGTTTTATAATTTATTAAAATTTCTTTGAGATATATTAAGTTTCAAAGTCGCTGTTTTGCTCTCGATCTTTCGTCCTCTGTAGCTCATGTAGAAGTGTGGCATATATGGGAAAAAACCATTCTCGTACTTCTTTGTATTGTTGTATAATTTTCGTAGTATTAGCTCTAGAGTGATATTCTGCGTACTAGCTAAGGCATCTGTTACATGCTTATTTTTCTCCCCCTCACTTACAACATCTTTTTGGTCGTCGCACTAAACGGCCACTTCTAGTCCTTATTTCCAAACGCATTTTTATATCCTCCTGCTGAATTTGAGCCTCTGCCAATTCAGGTCGTTCTATCGCTCCCTCAATATTCTGTTCCATTATCCCGTCATTATCAGAAATAGTACCTTACCCAGGTCTCTAAACACAATATCCTTACTAACATTCCTTTCATAATCTCTTCCTTTCATAGGCTCCGAAGACACAACTTTTACTAAATTCCTGAATTCCTCTTCGTGTTTCAAAAAAATACAATTTACATCTGCTCCGGTATCAATTTTAAACTTCACTATCTTTCCATTAACACGGCATTCTTTCGTCCATCTTGACCGATTCACTCCTATTGAACTTATCCTTAAATAATTTTTATTATTGGATCTAATCCTTATTTTTTTTTAAACAATTACTTGACGTACCTTGAATATAACTCAATGCAATGTTACCAATTCCCCGCCTAATATGGCGGCTACTGTTGTTTTTCCGCCATTTCCTCTTTCTTTAGCCAAGCTTGCTGTATTTTTCCATTTCTGAGACACATATGTACGAGCATAATGCCCCAGTTTCGAACAAATCCGACACTTAATAACTTTCGCCTTACATTCAGTAGGGTGTTTTGGAGACCAAGGAAAACCACAATTATAACAAACCCTTTTTTCAACCATTGCAACTTCTTCCTTTTCTTCAACCGTGATGCTTGCAATTAATGACGCCTTCGATTCTAAAATATGTTTATTGACATGAGCTGCTTCATAAACTTTGCATGTTTCAAGTACTTTTGCCAATGTTTCATCTCTTCCATCTAGTAATTTCAATTGTTGTTTGCTGTCGTTTACCTCAATTATAATTCTGTCCCACAACATTTGCTCTTCATTGTATGCACCACACGAACATTTGAAGGTACAAAAAGGTAACTGCTTTCGCAGCTCGGTTTCAAATTCATTTATGGACTGTTTTTCCTTTTGCGAGGTCATATTGAATTTGAATGACTCCATAACTACGTTCTTCTGCGGTAGACAGGAATCGTCAAATTTTTTAATCACCTCTTCTAGCGAGCGTTGCATCACCTCTTCTCCAACACGCGTCTCCTCCAGCATCGAATTTTGTGAGCCATCATTTGGAAACAACGTTTTTTAGATTACCGCACCCTGCTCACCAATTAGCCATATAAACGTTGCGATCTTCTTTTATGATTGCCTAATTTTTTTTGTAGCAATCATTGAGACAATGAAATTTTATTTCCACTTCGGCCACTCGGTGGCTATGTTTGCACAATCTAAAGAACGTGGCGTACGACTTTGCCCTTCGTCCGCCATTTTGTAATTTTCCTTTTATGTATACCGACTTGAACACTATTCGTTCACGTTTCTTCTGACACCATGTAATAATCATTTGAGCAATTATTAATTAAACAGGATTTTCTTTATTAGACCTGTTCTGACAAATCAGGTTTTATAATTTATTAAAATTTCTTTGAGTTATATTAAGTTTCAAAGTCGCTTCTACAAAACAGTTGTTCTCCATCTTTCGTCCTCTGTAACTCATAGAGCTGCAAAACTATCGATGGCACTATCGATAGTATCGATTGTTTTGTTTTAAGCAGACTATCGATATTTTTTCGATAGTGATACTATCGACAAAAAAGGCTTCTAAAAACAAAGTAAATAAAAACGGTATGACGGCGACAGTGAAATGCAAAATGCGCCATCCAAATTTTGCCACCTGTAAACCTTTTATAATAATGGTTATCATTACATATGTACTTGTGTATATAAAGTGAAAATCTATTAATTATTTGTTGTAGTTTCTCACAATAAGCTAGCTAACGTAGTTTATTATTTTATTTTTTTTTTTTTTTTTTTGTTCTGACGCCTTTTCAGCAATTGAACAATATATAAATATGTACATACGTAAATAATCAAATATGATCTCCTTTTTAAATGACTTCAAAATAAAAGGATGTCATCAATACGACTGCAGGTTTTTTTTTGGTGTAAGTCTAAAAATTAAAGGATGCTCCCATAATAGATGTAAATTTACATATATGGGCCTCTCTTTTGAACCGTTATAGACAAACGATTAAAAATTGGACAGACTGTCGATTGCTTAATAAAAGGGTGCGCCAATAGTTCATTTAATTTGATATATATGGCCATACTTTTGAGCAGTTGTAGTCAGACGCTTGAAATTTACAACAAGCCTGTAGTGCTAAGTCTGCTATTAGACCGAGTATTAAATTTGGATTTGGAAGTTAAAGGGTGTCTCAATAGTTGATGTAATCTGAAGTATGTGGCCGAGCTTTTGAACCGTTATAGATAGAACGCTGAAACTTAAAAGGGTTTTTATTACTAAGCCAGCTATATAAACGAGTTTATAACTTAAATTTAGAAATTAAAGGGCGACCCATAATTGATGTAGATTTACTTATATGGGCCTATCTTTTGAACACATATGGACAAACGCTTGCAAATTGGACAGAATGTCGTTTGCTATGGCAGTTATAGTAATAGGTATTAATATTTAAAATTATAAATTAAAGGGTGCCCCAATAAATAAATACCTTTAGAACCTGTAATACTAACTTCGCTATTACAACAAATTTGGATTTAGACATAAACGGTGTCCCAGTAGTCGATTTAATTTGGTGTATTTAGCCGAACTTTTAAACCTTTATATACAAACAGCTGAAATTTACAAGGGACCTGTATTGTTAAGTCCGCTATAACAAGAGGCTTATAATTTCAATTTAGAAATAAAACAGTGTTCCCAAAATTAAAGTAATTTGACCTATATGGCAGTATTTTTTAACCGTTATATAAAAACACCTGAATTATATACAGAATGTCAACTTCTTTGTTTAGTATAATAAGAAGTATAAAAATTTTAAATTATAAATTAAAGGGTTCTACAATAGTTGATATAATCTGATGTATATGGCCAAACTGTTGAACGGTTGAAATTTACACAGAACCTGATTTCTTAATCTACTACAACAGCAAGTATATAATTTGAAATTAAAGGGTGCCCCTATAGTTGCTGTAATTTGATGTATACCGCCATTTGAACAAGTATAAAATTTGAGAATATAAGGGTGTTCCAATAGTTAATGTACTCTAATTTTTGTGGACACTCGCTTGAACTGTTATAGCCGACAGTCTAGTCACTAAACTAGATTTATATAGAGGATGAAGTGTATATAAGATTCGGCATAGCCGAGTATAGCACTCTTACTTGTTTTATTTTTCTTCCTTTTAATTTTTTTTTTTTTTATTCTATATATTTTGTTTGCTTTTTTGTTTATTTACAATGTTATTTTCTACAGAAATATATTTGTTTTGTTTGTTTTTCATTAAGTATTAATGTATGTATACACATGTCTGTATATTAAAAACATTGATATCAGCTTTCTTTTTGCTTTAAGGAATGTTTTAAGGTATTATATTGGAAAAATACATAATTGACATTTTTCCAAGAATCAAAAACTATCGATAGTATCGATGGCATCAAAAACTACTATCGAAACTATCGAATGGCGCCACTATCGATAGTTTTGCAGCTCTAGTAGCTCATGTAAAAGTGTGGCATATATGTGAAAAACCATTCTCGTACTTTTTTTGTATGGTTGTATAATTTTCGTAGTATTTGCTCTAGAGTAATATTCTGCGTACTAGCTAATAGCATGTTCGCACGGCAATGTGAAGCACTTGCTTCGCTCTCTGAATCATGATTGCGAAGCATGCTGTTTCCACGACACATACTACATGCTTCACATTGACTTCTGTTCTAAAATTTTGTTTTTCGTTTCAATTTTAGTGTTTGTAATTATTAAAATTTTAAATTATAATATAAATATTTGTTTTTATATTAACAAATATTCACACAGCACTTATAATATTGGTTTACTTTTTTTGTTTACATTTATATACAGCTAGTTCAGATAAACTTGCGATAAAAATTAGGGAAGACAGAAATTTTTCATGCTTCGCAAGTAGATTCAAGCTGAATCGTCTCAAAACAAAATGCTTCGCTCTCAAATTTTATATGGAGAAGCACATTGATTTGGTCGTGATTGAGCTGTGAATCATGAAAAGAGAGCGAAGCAAGAATATTGGGCTCCGTGGAAACATAGTATAAGATATCTGTTAAGGGCGGTTTACATGATCACAGAAGTCTTACGACATGTCAAATTTTTGTGCAGAATAGTAACAGTGGGATCGTCTAAACTAAATAAGTAATGAATCTGCACAAATTGAGAGAAAATACGGATGAAAATTTGACAGTCGTATGGCTCTCTTTGTTTTTTGGAAATTTTCAAAAGACAAGTACAAATCATTAGATCAGGGATGTATTTCTCTGCAAACAGCTATTTTAGTTTTGGTGTGTTTTACCCATACCAATTGTGTAAACTCAAAAATAATCTGTCGTAAGATTTTTACTCTCAGTTTTAAAATACGGATGGAATTTGATAATATTTTCTCTTGGATTTTACGTACGTAAAGTCGTACCGTCTAAACCCCCCTTTACAGTCATTCCGTGTAGCGTAGTTGGTTGAGCTATGTCCGTCAGTGAACTAAGCTGATCGCCTCAGAATCGGCGGCTAGCCGCCGCCATTCAAATTTAATTTTACGCCGCCGGATATAACAGCTTAAAGGCAGGAATTTTTGGGATCGATATATGGGTTTGCAATATAAAACCTTCACTAATTATATTTTTATCCATTAAATATTATTAATAATAAAATTAAAGAATGACAGGCATGTTCTGAATTCCACACGAAATCTTCACTTCAAATTTTTCAAAGCATTGTTGCTATAAAATTATAAAATATTGCAAAGCTATTTATCAGGCACACAAAATCTTGCTCTTAACTAAAGTTTAATAGAACTCGCCATTAATTTTGTGATTGAATAAAATATTGATATCGTATGAGTTTTGCAGAATAAGATATATTAAAAATTGTGAATAACTGAATAAGATGAGTTTTAAAGTAAATGTTTAAATGTTTGAACTTTTTCTTTGAACTGTTTTTTCGATAGGCTAAATAAAAAATCATAATCATCTTAACATGTATGTAAGTGATAGAAATCAATTTTGAAAACAAAACTAAAAAATATCAATTTACTTTGTGCTTGATTCCTTCAAATATAAATATTTCATGACATTCTCATAAAATATTTATTCACCCCTATTCTGCATTTCGATTCAGATCGAAATTTTCTCCGTTTGGAAACTTTGGTATTATGTGTTCAGTTTCTTTTCATTTCCGTTTCTTCGATTGTGTGTATTCTGCATTACGATCGTAGCTACGTTTTTCTAAGTTGTGTATGTGCTAACGGAAAATTTTTAATTATTGTTGGAGTTCTTTAAAAAAAAGGGCAAAACTAAAAAAATTTAAGTATAAAATACAATAATTTTATTTTGTAACCATTTTTTGTTTATTTTAAATTTTAAACCTTTAATTTATTAAAGTTATCAGTCATCTCGAATGGATTACAATTGTCTCTCATCCTCTGTCTTTCAATTCTTAACTCTGCATTCTGGAGTGCGTTGTTTTCCTCTTCCAACAATAGCGCCGCTGCTATTGATTCCATTTTGTTAAGAAAAATAAGTTTTTTGGCCCGCAACGATGTAAAAGAATTAAAGTATCAACTCCGGAGCGGCTGGATTCCTCAAACTGATATTCTGACCACAAATTCCACTTACTCACATATGTATGTTCTGACACTTTTTTTCTTTTCTTATTTAATTGTTGTTCTTAACTTATGCTCTAAACACATTCGCCACAGCAAGATACACGAACACACGACAGCAAATGACGCTAGCAACATTTGTCGCCTTGTACGCAGCTACATTATTATTTTGAAGGCAGCAGCTACATAATAAAAATACAAATTAACTGTATTTCAGTGATGTTATTTAAGCGATTTTTCAAGAAGCAGCTCCGATTTATAATTAAAAAAATGTTTTAACTATTTTGTAAGAGGCTATTTAAAGAGTAGAATAATTCGTTTGGATTGTCTTTAAGATTGAAAATATATAGAAGTATTTCTCAGAAGACATAAAAAGTACAGTAGTGTGTGTCACGTAGTTTCTTGTCCATTAAAATAAAAAATTCTAAAAACAACAGTTTTTGATATCTATTACTACGTTTATACGGAGGACTTATTCGCAAATAAAATTATTACAAATAGAAGAATTTGACGCATAAACGCTGAATTAAATTGTTATTTGTGAATAAGTAACTCACAAAAATAATTCCTGATTAACAATACTACTTGCAAATAAGATTAAAAATGTTGCCACTTTTTTAACGTTTCCAGTGATTTCGTCGATGTGGCACACGCATAACCTATGACAGATCTCAAATTAATTGTTTAAAAAAGTGGGTGAAAAATAACGTATAAAAATTTTTAGAATTTAATTAAATATAATTAAAATTAAGAGTGAAAATGGTCGCTGTAGTTGGGGCAATGAGGAGAGGAAAGAGCTTCTTGAACTCATGAAGGAGAACAAAATAATGGAGCAACTTGATGGCAAAACTCGACGCAATAAAAATGTATATTTGCATCATGCAAGGGAAATGTCTAAAAAAGGTAAGCTAGCTAATTATAATTTATATATTTATAAATATTATTTAAATAACCAACTTAAAAACTGCCTTTAGGTTTTAGTAAAAGTAGCGATGAAATCAAATTAAAATTCCGCACACTTAAAAAAGATTATTTCAATGATGAAGACTGCATAGATGCAGAGATGACGGAAGAGTTTTTAGATGAAACTTTCTCTGAACCTTATATGATGAGTACCTCTGTTGCAATGACTGCAAGTCAACAAAATAGTGAAAAAGTCACAAAGAAAAAGAGTAAGTCACATTTTAAATAGACTAATAGTGTTTTATCGGTTTTTACATATTAGGAAGCGCCATTCAGATGACTTTACTTGAAATTGCTGCAGATATAAAAGACACGCAGCAGTCTGTTTTAAAACTAATAAAAGAAGAAAATAAAGCTTTCATGGAAGAAGAACGACGACAATACGAAAAGCAGCTTCTGGAAACAAAGAAAATGATGAAAGAAGAACGTAAGGCAACTAGAGCAATGTTGCTTGAAATTTTAAAAATGTAAGTTATAATGAAATATTTTTAAAAGAAATTAAACATACAACAAGCTCATAATTTTCATTTTAATTTCAGGTAACAATTAAAATTTGACCTAATATGTGATGTCATTTGAAACAGTCTTCTTTTTAAAAGACAAATGCTGTGCCTTTTTGTTTTTTTTTTTACTCTTCAGCAATGAATTTTAAAAATCTTTTATTTTTTTTATGTATATAGTTTTTATTTTATTTGGACTATTTTATAAATTGAATCAATACAAAGAGATAAACCAAAATTACACACATACTCGCAAATGTAATACATTTCCTGGATAGCTACTTCCTTTTTCAGTATTCTTTGTATCTATGTATGCATATATCGAAGAAAGCTAAAGTAGAATGTATCTATCCAGAAAATTGTTACATTTTGCTAGTATCTAATTATGCATAATCTCTTTGTAATAATAAAGTTAAGCCTTAAAACTTTTAATTCATTTTTGATTTTGCTTTAAATTCTTTTTTAATTCACTGAACATTCAATAACTGATTATTTAATAAAAAGCTTGTAGATATTTAGTTTTGAGGTAATGTAGTGGAGTGAGCTCGATTATTATTTTAGTTATTTAATAACGAAAATAAATTTTATGTTAAATTTTGATATGATTTATTTGTTAATTTTTATATTATTTTTAAATTCACAATCATTTTTCTAAGATCTTCTGCTTTCACGTATGGGATAATTATTTTTCAAATAGATTTTAATTTTTTCTGTGGTTTGTTTTGGATTAAAATGTTCGCCCGAGATAGATCTTGTGGATGTCATGTGATTCGGTTGCGGGAAGGGATTCCTTATTTCTTCATTTTCATTCCAATAGCCGTAATAAGGTTCCTTTTGTTTTTCACAAAAGTTGTGTAATATTGTACAAGCTACCACTACTTTAGGAACCATGGAGATAGATTTGTCCGTCCGCTTTGAAAGACAGCGCCACCTTCCTTTTAATCTACCAAAAGCGTTTTCGACACACACACGAGCAGCAGAAAGACTCCTCACAAGATGTTAGTGTACCAGTATATGGCTTTAATAGCCATTCCATTAAGGGGTATGCTGGATCTACTACTATTATAAGAGGAATGTTTCCTTCATTTATGGAAGAGGTGTATGGGGGAATTAGCTTAGATACATGAAGGAAAACACCTGATTCCTTAAATACCGTTGCATCGTGAATGCTTCCGGGAAATTTAATGTTAACATTTCTAAAACTAGAAGAAACAACAGCTGATGTTTAAATTAATTTAGGAGCATATAATTTGTCTACATACATATATCTGTCATCTACAATAGCTTGCATTACCATCGATGGCCAACCCTTTCGATTGATAAAATCCAAATATTCTTTTGAAGGTGGCAAAACAGTAATGTGAGTACCTTACAGAAAAAAATGCAATTATAGGTTTATAAACCTTTTCCTACTGAAATGGTCTTACTTGCCATCAATTGAGCCAATTAGATTTGGTATGTTGGAAATTTTTTCAAATCTTTTTGCAGTCTGTAAGCATTCTTCTAATTTTGGAAATTTTACGAAGTCCTTAGTAAGTTTTAAAATACCATTTAGTGCTATATAAAAGTACTTATGTACAGTGGACTTATGGACACCGAAAACATCTCTTACTACTCTATATTCGGCACATGAAGCCAACTTGTACAAACAAATGGGAATTTGTTTTTCCGGCGGAACAGGTACAGTTAAATGAACCTTTTGCTTAACTAGATAAGGTTTGAATAAACCACACAATGTGAGAAATGATGATTTAGTCATACGCAGCGATTCAAAGTATAACTACTTGTTTTGTGGCTCTTGAATCAACGTCCAGTAGTGGTCACTTCTATGGCGTGCTTTAAATCGCCTTTCCCTGCGTTCCTTGAAAACAGCTTCTGCTATAGACGTCAAATATTCACTTTTAAAATTTTCAAGAAAAATTTGCAGTATGCGCTGTCTACGTTTACACGATATCAAAAAATTTTGATGACTTTTGAAAAGCCGTTTTTGTATAATTTGATTCCGGTTTTGCATTAACTGAATTGCAAGAAAAATGATAATTTTTGATTTTTTCATTTTTAATTCTGTTTATGTTTCCGATATACAGAGCTACCATATAATTACAATTTTATTTAATGCCAGATGGTTTGGTGTTTACACAAAATTTTAGTGTAAACAGTGAGTTAGTTATTCGCGAATATTTTTTATTTGCAAATAGACTACGTATAAACGTAGTATATTAAAACCAATCGTGTTATGTATTTACAGATATCCCATACGACAATTGAAATTAATATAAGTACTTCAACCAGCAAGTACTAAGAACAGAAGTAAATTTTTAACTAAATGTTGTCCACACAAAAAAGGAATTTTAGTTTTATGTACATCTTAATACATTCCTCAGAAATTTTTACAATTATTCTTCGTACACTTTAGCCATGACAATTGTAGTATTTTTAATTTGCCGGTGTGGCATTTCTAGTTTTGTTTTAAATTAAAATTGGGTTATTTTACATTGATTTCTCTATTTTTCTACGAGTAAAAAAAAATTCGTGCTTGAAGCAAGGTTCTAAATGATCTCCTCACAAAATTTTACTCAAATCTATCCAGCAGCACTGACGTGAGACAGATAAGAATTCAATAAATAGGTATTTTTTATTCCAAATCAATTATTGTCTTCACCAGCAACACTATTTTCCTTAAATATTTCATGTGCTGAAATTATCCTGTTACAGTTTTATTATAGATTTACACTTAAATCTTAAATAAATAATAAATAAATAATTTTTACTTTATATTTTTATTGTTCTTTTCGTTTTTCATAATAAAAGATTTTAAGCACTTATTATTTTACATGTCTTATAGTACTGACATCACTAAACTGTTTATTGTCGCCAATAAAAATAGAAATTAGTTTAATTTGACTGCAGCGGCGAATTCAGCCCAGACAACAACCTGCCGCCTTGTTGCCTTGCTGTCACAAATTAATCATTCTCATATAAACACATGCATTCTATTTCTGACATTTTGCAGTCGGTAGCTGCTGTCTCGAATGTGTTTAGTGCATTAGTTAGTTTAGTTTTTATTTGTTTATGAATTTTATTTATTGCTTTTTTTCACTAATTTTAAAGTTTTATTACGAAATTGTTTACTTTTACTGCTTCTATCTCACACGTTTCACAACAAACAACTTATTTTAAACATACTCCGTTCTTCTTCTTTTTCTTTAATCGAAACGCAGAATAAGGGCGATTATTTTTTTTTTCAAAATTTGGGCAAAATCCACTGATGAACTATATATGAGCAGTAGCGAAATGGCCAGATCGATATTATTTCCCCGCAGTAATACATTTCATTTTTTAGTTTAGTTTGAAGGAATCAAACACAATTAAAGTAAATTAACATAAAAAAGATTTCAAATAATAAATTTTCTTGTTAAAACTAAAATATGTTCAAAACAGTTAATTTTTAATAAACAAATTTTTTCAATAATGATTCCCTAAATAATTTTAATCACCGGCCTACTATTTCAAATCAAAAGCTAACCCGAAACTAGTTGTAAAAATTCTTTGCACATTTTTGCAATATAATTCTAATATGTACTCAAACATTGTTGCGGTTGGGTTCCAGTTTGTAAAGTCCAATTCTCTGAAAATGTTTGGGTTTTCTTGGCTCAGTTTGTTTTATTTCGATGTTATGTTTTCTTTGTTGTTGTCATATGTTTTATATGAAATGTATGCAAGTCTGCTTTATCCTTGTAGTTTTATGTATGTTAAATAGCAAATTATGTTTTGTTCTTCTTTTGCATTTTTCTTTCTCGTTTCTTTATGATGTGATTCTTACGTCTGACTGTAAAGAAAAAATACTTTAAAATATTATTGTTAAATCATTTATCTTTGGATTCACATGTAATGTTGGTTTTGTTGAAATCCTATGTCCCGATGGAATAACCTGTAAATAAACAAAATAACAAAAGAAAAAAACTACTTGTTAAAGCTAGTTTATAGAACACAATTTGCTGTTTAGACGCCCAAAAACGTTACCGTTTCCAATGTTTGGGTTGTCATTTTGTTTTTTGTAGAAAACGTAACAAATGGCAATTGTTTCTGGTTTATGTATCGCGCATTGTAGTGTCAGACACGTCGAAAATGAGCGAAGAAAAATAATCATTCGTCAGGAGTTAATATTGTTGTTGCACATAACACTTTCACTTATAAAAACATTTATTAGTATTATGCATACATTTAAATAATTGTTTATTTATATAACTATTGTTTAACCTTTTTCTTTTTACAAATTTTAAGGCCCAACTATAATGTGCATAAGCTAGCTTTAGCTTATGTCAAAAATTCAACGAAAAGCCTGTCAAATGCTTAGGTAACTTATCAAAGAAATTTTTGTGGCTACAATGTACATATATAAATTTAGTAACTTATTTGCCACAGTTGCACATTTATGTTTATTTCGTACTTTTGCCCAAAATAATTTCTATATAAATCAACAAAATTTTAAAACTAAAAGGCTTTAAAGAAAATATTTTATATATTCAATAACATTCACAAACACATTTACATATTTTGGTTTATGTTCTAAGACAATGTAAAAAAAAAATATTACAAATTATTTTCTGTTTTGTGTTTGTGGCCAACCGTACAAAAAAATGCAAGGATGTTCATCGTTTATATGGTATACATATGTGTGTATAAATACAAATTTAATTTAAATATATTATAATTGTAAAAAATTGGCCATTAAGAAATATGTTGTTTTTTTCTACATTTTTTATTGAATTTAAAACTAAAAAATTTAACAATTTAGGTCTTAATTAGAAAATTTCTTCATTAATGTATAAACCAAAGCACAATCTGCTGTTTCCGTACGGAAAGTGCGATCAGTTTCGTACCTTGCATGAAGAAATTAAATTTAACGAACTTGACGAAAAATTATCTTAATCACATTATAGTTTACCACATATAATTTAATGTATTTGCACAGTTGTATAAGTTGGCATAAGCTAGTTTATGCACATTATAGTTGGGCCTTTAGTTTTGCAGATAACTCAGCTGTTTCTTTTTAAGCACCGAAGCAGGGTTACCATAATTTAAGGCAAAAACAAAAAATGTATAAGAAAAAAAGTAAATAAAAAACTTTACTTACTGTTACTTACATCTGCTTGCACAAAAAATCTGTCAAATGTTTACGTGTGTGTGGTAAGTAGTGTATTGCAGGAAACACAAATGGGACGAACGACGAATTTCGTCTAGCACTACGAATTCATCTGTAAAAGTTCGCTGCTTAACAGCCAGTTTACAGAACACAATCTGCCGTTTAGACGAACAAAAACGTTACCGTTTTCCCTCTTTGGGTTTTTGAAAGACGAATGTCATTTTTTTTGTAAAACACGTAACAAATGACAATTATTTTTGGTTTATGTATCAAGAATTGTATTGCCAGAAACGTCAAAACTGAGCGAAGGAAAAATATAATTCGTTTTAAAAATTTTACATATAAGTACATTATTAGTTGTTTCCAAAATTAGTTTAAAAATTTAATAAAATAAAAAATATGGAGTTTTCAGGAAAAAAAGGTAAATATGTACTTGTGTGTTATAAAATATGTGTTTTTTAAAAGAAAATTTGTATGCATTTGCCAGCACCAAGATGACAACGGGTCTACAGTTACAGAAATTTGTGAACTGTATGGAGGAATATCCTCATCTTGCCACAGGAACTCCCCAATTTGGAAGCAGCCATGAAGCAAACATGGGAGACGGTTGCGAAAAAAAAATAAATGCCTATGGACCATTGCAAGAAGCGCCAGTGAGTGGAAAAATAGTATTTTTTTTAAGTGCATTATTAAAATTCCAGGCTTTAATCCAGTGTACGGGCACGGCTCCAAAAGAAAAAAGGTTTCCTACGGGGTGTAAAACGCAATTCTAAGCAAAAAATGCAAAGTGAAAATATTAGAGCCAACCCCTAGTTCCGGACCTTCAAAGTCTTTATGTTTATTATGGCATATATTGAGTATTTGATGGCAGAATGGGACAATATGGATATCATTGGAAAGGTAATTTAAGCGGCTAGGTAAATTATTTTACATTGACATTCTTATTAATTGCTAGGTTAAAAAAAAAATAAAAAAATAACAATTTAAAAGTTGCTTTATTTTAAATAATTGATATTGCACTTATATTTTTATAATTTCATTACCGTTTTTATAAGGAAAATTCAATACAATAAGTTAGTGAATTTTTTATTATAATGCAAGTTTGAATATAAATAAACATAATTTAATTTGTAAGTTTAGCTTTAAGGTTTATCTTCTTCTGTTAATGTAAAAATAAAATCTTAAATAAAAAAATAAAACATACAAACAATAAAATAGTATATTTCTTTCTGAAATAACTGAATAAAGTTATTTAATTCGCGTTTTAAAAGAATTTATTAAAGTATATGAAAGTTTGCCGGAATTAGGTCATATAAAAAAGTGATGTTTTTAATAATAAAAATTTAAAACAAAAGCTTTTAGAAAAATTTTTCTTCTTTTCGTTTTCCTTCAATTTGACATAATGCTGTTGCAAACCATGCAACGTCAACTTTGCTTCATCATCAACATACACTTCCATGGGCTACAAGTTAAAAAATATATGTATTATTATATAATTATGTGTGAGATTGTGATTGCACGAGACTTCTTCATTAGATGTACTCTAACTTAAAAGTAAACATTTTAATAGTTGAACTTATTTTTCATTCACCAAACTGAAGACATAAAAAGTAACATAATACTGTTACTTTTCAGCTATTAAAAGCACTGTATGCTAAATAGTTTTCTTCCACATTTACCTAGTTGTTCCAACATTTTATCGCATTCGTTAAGAATAAAATGCTTCAAATGCTTTAAGTTTAACTTCTTGTTGCGAATCAGGGCCAATATACGTTGTTCCAACATTTTATCGTATTCATCAAGAATAAAATGCTTCAAGTTTAACTTCTTATTGCGAAGCAGTGCCAATATACGTCCAGGTGTACCGACAACAATGTGAGGAGTACCATTCTTAAAACTTTCTTCATCCTTTTGTATGAACAAACCGCCGAAAAATACTTAAACCTAAAAGAAAATAAGGAAAACAATCACAAAAAAAGCTGGAGGCACTTTAAAAGGATTATACATACATACATATAATTAGCACACTCACTTTAAAAATTGTTATTTATTATTAAACTTTTTTACTTATTTATTGTGTACACTTTTTTATTTTCACAAACTTTTTTTAACAGATTGACTGATAATTTTGTTTTATTAAACTCAGCTGTTTCTTTTTAGGCGCCGAAGCAGGGTTACCATCATTTAAGGCAAAAACAAAAAAATTATATGATAAAGGTAAACAAAAAATATTAATTAACACATTGGCAATACTACGATTTGACACACCATTTATTTATACGAAACATAACGTAAGTTAAACGAAAAAACCGAAACGTGTTACATGGACGCTAATTATTACGTATTCGTCCATATGCCATCCGGTTTCGTTTCGCTCGTGACGTGTTCTATAAACAGGCTGTAAATTCGCAGTGTAGCTCACAATTAAAACGAAAAGGTTACAGCTGTTATGATCAACAAAATTATTTGCTGCCTATGAAAAAAAGTAAACATTTATAAAAAATTTGAGTTTTGTGAAAATTTTAAAATAATCGTGTTCACTTTTGTCCATATTTAAATTTGTTTTGTTTTGCATATGACAGTTGTTAGTCTTACGATAGAATAAAATAAAAAATATAATAGTTATACAAAAAATTAAACATTAAGAAAAAGCCATTAGAAGGCAATTTTCAGCAAAATAACTGTTGAAGTTTAACTTATGGCCAGTTTTTGACTTCATATTTAAGTACCATTTAGTTAATTTGCATTTAAATTTAAGTAGTATTTAAATACAGTTTCAGTTTTTCAGTCATTTATGACGGTTCTTATTAAACTATGATAAAAATATGGCGGCACTACGAAATATCAAAATAAATATCTATTGTTTACGATGAACAGCTGCTTACAAACACAATGAATTGCAAATTTTCTTAAAAATGTTTGAAATATATTACAAAATGCGATACTCATGAATACCTAATAGTGCGTTTCCATTGACTTGAAATAAACTAGTTTTGAGAAAACACTTCGAAATGTTTCCATTGAGCTGAAGTGTTTTGTAAATTCGAATTTGAGACGTAACAATGACACTTTTTGCGTAAATTAAAAAAAAATTATGTTATTAATTTTTACCCTGACCAGGATTCGAACCATCGATTTTATAAATTAATGAAATTTTACTTTATTTTCGGCTTTTTGGTTCTTTTTAATTAATTTTCTAAACATTTTTAGAAAGAAAAATTATTTACAAATGTATGCGGATGTTTTCCAAAGAAAACAAGAAAAATTAGACGCTAGCAGAATGAAATGCAGCATTTTCTGGACCGCCACATCCTTCATCAGCATTCTTTGCATCTATCTACCTTATGTTATGTACATCGTAAACATCATCTATTTAACCAACTAATCTTAATGTTAATTTGGTGAGACGAAGTTCACACACAACTTAAAGCTTTTCTTTGTCATTCTCTTTGTAACTCGTCTTGTACATTTGTTGTTGCTTTTTTGTACTAGCAATTTGATAGTCACAAATGCAACTTTTCATACTTGCGAGCAAACAAGTATGAATAATTAAAAATAAAAAGTTGCATTTGTGAAGTCAAAAACTGGCCCTTAATTATGTATATTAAGAAATAAGCAATAATTAAGGCAAAAATAACTTTATTTGCTAATATATTTAAAAACTACAGAGAAACGGCAGCCCTGTATTAGTTTGTTCGTCGGCGTAAGAAATAAAAATAAATCTATCCGAGTCCGTCGCACGACGAATTTCGTCGACGGCGGTGTTGTGGTAATTTTCATATGCGCCAACGTGTTTTATTTTTGACGGCGAATATTTGCAACGAGAAATTCGTCGTTCGTCCCAATTGAATTCCCTGCATATATTGTTTTGCTTAGTACGAAAAAATTAAGGTTAATTTGGCAGCACAATTATAGTAAAACGGTTACAGAGTTATAGTATTATTCAGGAAATTAAAGAATTTAAATGCAATATGAAACGTAATAAAATTATTAAAATAAGGAATGAAATTGCTATTTCTTTGCTGAAATTCTGTAGGCCTGACACGGTGTTAATTTTGGGCCTGTTCGTAAATGCATCAGTGCTCGGCATAATATGATTATTCTGCACTGCCACTGCTAATCAGCTGTTGCGTATGCTTTGCTCATTTTAGTGTTTGCATTAAAGAACGAAGAAATACTGTGAAAATAGAAAAATTGATAATAAACTCGATTTGTCAACTAGATGATATAAAAATGATAAAAATTTGTGTAACATACTAAAAAAAGAAGATTAAAGAAAAAAAACTAAATTTAATTCTGTTAAAATTATTAAACAGAAAAAGACGTTCATTGCATCAGCCATTTTATGTTTAGTTTTTTGCTTTTCTTTGGGCATAATATACTTCAGTGATGTGATCCAGTGTTAAGTGGGTCGTAGAAAAATTTTATTTGGATAGCATCTACGTGTTTGGGAGGTCAAATGTGACGACCATCTGTCTCAAAATTCTATGTGTTGTATACTGTGTGTAGTTACTTTTTGTTCTAATTTTATGTGTTCGGATACGCGGCTGGTGAGAAGGGTTGGGATTACCTGAGAGGAAAAGAAGAGCTAATCGGTAACCTCGCCAGGCCAACCGGTCCGCAACAACATTCCAAAAATTTTG
Organism: Gymnosoma rotundatum; assembly: GCA_916610165.2. NCBI lineage: Eukaryota > Metazoa > Arthropoda > Insecta > Diptera > Tachinidae > Gymnosoma > Gymnosoma rotundatum. The sequence goes on along the minus strand of OU744340.1, from coordinate 55,109,639 downwards.
CTTAATAAAATTTAAATACTTACCTATGTAAACCATATTAACTATTTGGAAGTATAAAGAATTGTGTCTAATTTATTTGAAAATGGTTTTGTTTTGGTATATTCTCAAAGAAATACAAATTTCTTCGGAATTCATTAAACAACATTTTTCATTTAACTACTACAAATAATTTACAAGTTATTTCTGACATAAATAATCAGGTATGTGATGAAAAACGATTTAGACACAAAAGCCATTTGAAAACGATAAAAGGTGTAACGTATTTTTTAAATCGTTTTGTCATATCAATTTCAAATTTATTTCAAACAAAAAATCATCATTTTGCTATGTGATGAAAAACGATATAAGTTTGAAATTACTTTCAAAACAACATGGCTTCATCAGTTTTTTTTTTTGTTTTCTTAAATTTTCAGTCAAAAAAATCTAAATGCAAATATAATTTTAATTGCAAAAATTTTGAATTACAATATAAAAATTTATTATTCGAAATCTTTTTGATTTTAATTTATTTTAATCGTGCCTAATTCCCTCATATTCTCATGAAATATTTTTTATTTAAAACTACAAACTGAAATGTATTACTGTGGGGAAAGCATATGAAAATGTCTGTACCTAAACTGTTTTTTCATAACACTATCATATGGCCTCTGTACAATAACACCAATTTCGTTTATTTCACATGAAGTGAAATAAACAAGTGTAAATTTACCGTTATATAAGCAATCAAAGGCCATAAATGCAGTATTTACCTATATATATATATATATATTTTTTACATAGACTGTGTTTTTTAGTTTTTAAAGCGTTGTATATAATATATAATAAAATAAAAATTATTTTTTGTTTTAAGTGATCAATAAATCCATCTATTAAGCAGGTTCAAAATAATTGAGGGATCACTCCTGAAAATTATTGATTAACTGCATGTAATTACATTATAACGCGTGAAATTTTCACCAAAGTAGATATTCCATAAAACTGCTCAATAATATGAATACTAAACATATCGATAGATCTGAAGAAATATAAACAGGACCGTTAAGCTAATTAAATATGTGGTGCGCATTTAAAAAACAGCTTGGCTTAATGCAAACTTTTCTGAACGTTCCTTACATTAAAGGATATGTAATGCCTTTCTAGAAAGTTGTTTTTTTTTAATTTTCAAATATTTATATATTATTGATAACTTAGATATATATATTTATTGATAACTTGTAATTTATAGTCACTTTGCGAGAAACAATAACTAACAGCAGAATTTTTTATTATTTAAAACAAATAAGTACAATTTAATGAATAGAATTGTTTATTAATAATTTTTTAATTTTGTTAAAGAACTTTAAAAATTATTTATAAATTTAAATCCTGCCAGGAAAAGTGCCACTTTCACGTTGTTCATTCCACTTTTCAACCCAAGCATTGGGGCACAATGCTTGGAAGGCCTTCTTGAAGTAGTTGCAGGGTTCATAGTTTTCTCCACGTTTCTTTTGACAACGATGAAAATCCACGTATGATTGGTAACAGTGACGAGTCTGGTTTTGGTTGGGAAAGCGTGGATCGAAGGGAACAGTTGCCAAGGTTACTGTCATTGCTGGTTCTCCTTTTTTTGAAATAGAATATAAATAAATTGAATATTATGTAAAATGTATTTAACTTTATCTTCATTGTATTAACGTTCAATTTGTAAAAATATGACACAATGATTAGCCATTGGTGCGTACCGTGCTTAAAAGATTTAATGGAGTATATTTTGGTGCAAGTTGCCAATTGTTTCACATGTATTTGATGGTATATAAATTTTGAGTACGAGGAAAGAAGGGCTGAGACTAAAATTTTATTTTATAATAGAACGGTGTGTTCTGTTTTCTAGTGTCGCTTCAAAAATTCATCAATTCCATAAAAGTTAAAAATGAAAAATGATTTTTAACAATTATGTTTTGATTTTTATTAATTGAGAGACAAAAAATAGTTATTGTAGATTGTTTTAAATTGTAGTAAATCTATTTTCTAACAAAAAAAAGAATTAAAAATACTTTGATTTAAAATTCACGTGACTATTGCAAGACCCTTTATCTTTAAGTTTTATTTTTTGCACTTGTTCTTGACTTATAAATGTTCTTTTTGCTCAAAACACTGGAGAGCGTTATCGAGATCCACATGAGGATGACGATTGATAGGAACCTTCTTTCTCAATCTCAACATGCCTACACAGGGGGTAGATCGGTTAAAACGGCCTTACACTCCCTCGTTGGTTATAAAAAGAATTCATTGGAGCATAGAAACTACACTATGGTAGCCTTCATGGACATTGAAGGGACCTTTTACAATATCGACCCGATTTCAATTACTTAGGCTCTCAGAGTGCTGCGGGTTGAGCGGTCAATTAACGGGTTCGAAACACGCAAACGTCACTAGGATGGCGGTGAGGGGCACGCCACAGGGCGGAGTTCTGTCTCCGCTTTTGTGGAATTTTTGCAATTAACAAACTGCTTATGGAACTAGACTCCTTTAGGACTCTCGCCTACGCGGATGACGTGGCGGTGGCAGTATCTAGGATTCACGCTGATAAGGTGTCATAAAGGTTGGAAACAGCGCTCAAGACAATCTGCACCCGGAAGGGAGCAGGGCGGTACGAGTGTCAATTCGATAACAAAACGGAACTATTTCTCTTCTCTAGGAAATATAAACTTCCTTTCTTTGGTTAACTTAAACTGAATGGATTTCCAATTAATCTAACTATAAAATTTTTGCGCATCAAGCACTTTGCATATACACGGATGGCTCTAAGAGAGCTTCGGGAGTTGGATCTGGGGTCTATATTGGGGAATTTGGGATAAGAATGATTTCAGACTTTCAAATGACTTTAGTTTTTACAGGCGGAAATATCTGCTTTTATTATGCCGGACATCCCTTAATGGGATGGCAGAGGTTGACTGTCGAACCCTAAAAAGGATAAGAGGACATGGGACTAACTTGAACAATCAGATTGTCGAGGAACTAGCAAAGAAGGAGACAATGCATTACGAGAGTACCATTGACACCTTTTGTGTCAATTTTCTTGCGGACAGCGTGTCGACGCTGCTCTCTACGGTCTGGCCCAGATCAGATGGTCTAACGAGTCAATATGTTCGACCGCTAGAATAATTGGGGCCTATTTGGATCGGGGAAGAGCGGCTGCACTACAGCAGTGACCGAGGGGTCGATTGCGTGACTTGGTGGCTGTGCCATGACCTTTACTCTTCTCTCTGTTTCTTTTCTCCCTTCTGACAGCAGGGACCAATCAATGGACCCAAGTGGGCTGTGGCAACACGGCTACCTGCCTAACCTAACCTATAGCGAACTTTAACGTAAACTTAAATTGCCCGCCTATTGCGGCTCAAAACCACGGTCAATTACGTCAAAATCACGCCGCTTTGGGACACTCTTAAATTTAGAGATTTATTTTTTTTACCTGTAGTTTTACTGACACTGTCCGCATTTGAAGTATCCGCCTCTCACATTTCAAAATATAACAATATTTTTAAGAATATCACGGCACTTTTCAATACCCTTTAATTATTTATATTTTTGTTAAAGCGGGTATAATAATACACCTTCTGTATAAATTTCAAGAGTCTCTGATTAAGTTCCTGAGATAGGAAATTTGTTGCAAAATGGAACACCTTAACCAGCGCACTTGGGGATTCCCGTAGAGGGATAACTAAGAAGGCGAGGTCTGGAGACGACCCTGAGCTTTACGATAGTGGCGACTGGTTGAAGGTGTAAGTCTCAAGACAAATTTTTAGGACTCGGATTAGTCAAATGGGGTCAAGGTTTTCAATGCGAATGCAGCGAAACTATAGATTTCCTTTGTTCCGCAATTCCGTAGTAGTACAGCTAAACCAGCCTCAGCTGAAATGTCGATTTACTTCACTAAGGTTAAGGCCAGCAGGCTACACAAGGTTAGAACTTGTATAACCGCAGGAATGAACTGAATCGAAAACTTTTTTAAATCTATTTTTACTTGTGACAGTAAGTAGTTGACTAGATCAACGAATTACTAGGGTTTAGGCTAATATTATATAAGGACTCTAGACTAACCTTAAAGCTGTCATGCAGGCAGCGCAGAGCGAACTCATTCAATGGTAGCAAAAAGGAGGTTGAAGGTAAACGAGGAGAAAACAATGATATTTTTTTTCACCAGATATAACGCGGTGTTAAATCACCCAAACTCAGAGACGTTGAATTAAGGCTAAATATATTATCTTTGGACAGAAAACTGTTCTGAAGTAGGAACATACAACAGATATGCATAAATTAAGGACTACGGTCAAACGTTAAATTGGATGCGCACATGGGTAAAAGACCAACTGTAGCGTATGAATGTAAGTTCTGGCTGGAGGTTGGGAACATAGGTAAACTTTTGCCAAGGTACAGAGCTATACTTCGATCGAAAGCGCAGCGAGAAGTACTGCTCATGCGGTACTTAAATCCTACGACTTACAAGAATCCAACACGAGGTCGATTTCAATTGGCTAACGGACTCTAGGCTCGCTTTACGAGAGAATCGCACTTCTTGCAGGTGGTTCGAACATGAATGTGGGCAACAGCAATGTGGTACAGGCAATTATAGATATAAGCGGTCCTAAAAACCCTGGAATAAGTATCTGTGCAAGTAATAATAGATGAGGTCACCCTGTATGTTTACAGCTAAGGCTTAAAAAACTATAGCTTCGAATGAGTCAGAATGTTAGGCCAATGGCGTCTGAAATCAAAGCAATGACGCTGGCCATTAGATTAACGGTTCATCAAATTTTTGTAGGATGTGCCGAAACGAGGATGAATTAAGTGATCATTGGTTACATTATGTGCCACAGTCCGAAGTTATGAAGGCATTGGATAGGAAGGCTGGGCGATACATGGACCGAGCAACATCTCCGGCCGCAAAGTAAAAGACGTCGACGAGTTCATCAGGTGGTTAAGCGATAACTGCACAGGAGTTACAAAGGATCTCCAGATTTGGCCTCTTTGTAAAACTGATTTTTCTTGTCAATTTTTTAATTCATTTTAAAGTAAAAATATAAAACGAATAGAAATATAAAAAATCATACAAAATATCAAAAAACAAAAAATTTCATTTTTTACTGAAAGAAAAAAACTTATAATTTTAAAGACATTTGTTTATTACCGATCGCTTGATTTTTAAAGCCGTTTTGTGAGTTTGGGGGTATTTTATTTACAACACAAATTTGAATACATTTAATTTAGGAGAATTTTAAATAAATTTTTGTAAGTTTTGTTGAAAAGATGGTTGGTAACAACAAATATTACAACCAATATTTAATTATTTAAAAAATGATTCATTAATTTAAATTCTGCCAGGGAAATTTCCATTTTCGCGTTGTTCATCCCATTTTTCAATCCAGGCATTGGGGCATAATGCTCGGAAGGCCTTTTTAAAGTAATTGCAGGGTTCATAGCCTTCACCACGTTTCTTTACGCAGCGATGGTAATCCAAGTATGAGTGAAAGCAGTGACGGGTTTGGTTTTGGTTTGGGAACCGTGGGTCGAAAGGAATAGTTTCCAATTTCATTGGTGCTCCTTCGCTGTTTTTTGCCATTGAACTTAAATTAACTGATGTAATTCAATTTTTCAATTTAATAACGTCTTATTTTTAAGTGTCAGCAGGTATGTGTTGATGATCAATGATTAGTCCATCGGTACATAGCATGATTAAGGGATTCAAAGGACATGTTTGACGTCAGGTATTTGAATGTGATGTTAATTTTTTTGAGTACGTCAGAATGAAACAGGAAAATACCAAAAGAAAACAAAAAAATTTAAGGTTTAATTAAGGATTAAATGTTATGGATGTACATGAAATTAATTAATTAATAGGCCAATTTAAAGCAGAATTCATAATTTTATCGTGTATACTTTAGAATTGTTAATGGTCAAAAACAAAAGTACATACATACATTTTATAATAAAAAATCATAAACAAAAAGGAGAACAAAAAAAATTTTTTCATTTCTTATTACGAAATCAGTTTGGCAAAAAATATGGAACACATTTTTTCCAAATTATGTTGGTCATGTACCATAAGAAATAATTTACCTATGCAAATAATTTTCAAATACACATCGCAAAAATGTTTGATCATCACTTGTGCTAACCTCATGCTAAGTTTTTGTTATGCATAAGGCCGTAAGATTCTATTATTTTGTCGATTGATTTGTTTATAGCTACTCACATTCAAAATGGGACACAAAATTTATTATTATTTTTAAATCTTTTACTTAAAATATTTTTAATACGAGTATATGTATACACAAAAAAATTCAATTTTCTTTTATTTTATAAACTATAACAAAGAAGTTACAAAGTCGGAAGCACTGCTTATTGTATACCGCGAATATGAAAATATTTGTATATATTTGTATTTTTGTACATTTATATAGCAACACAAAGCACACATTCAAAGAGGGATAGTTTAATTTTTTGAATTACCGTTAACTTTGGCACATTCAATCACTTTTTCAGCTTTAAAGTAATGGAGAGTCCTCCCCAGCCGCCATACTTAAATGTTATTGAACATATGTGGGCAGATTTATAAAAAGAGTATCTAAGCTTATATTGAAGTAACAGAAGAGTAGTACAATATTGAACCCGATTTTTGTAAACATTTGGTAAAAAGTATACTACAGCATCTTAAAGCTGTAATTATCAGTAAAGGAACATCAACCTAGTACTGAAAATTTCTTTAATAAGAAATAAAAATACGAAAACTGCAATGTCTAACTTTAAGTGTGAGCTACGACTTTAGGAATTGCAACACAAAATGGCAAATATTGCAATATTTTAATGCAATGACTGAGTTTTTTTTTTTTTTTTGTTATTGGTAGTAAAGTAAGGAGAATTAATTCCTATGTATCAACGTAAGTTCTGTAAATTAAACTAAGGCCTTAATTTTGCGTTACAAACATGGCTGTGTGGCATTTTTTTCTCTGTGTCCCACTTTAAGTGTGAGTAGCTGTTTGTATATTTTTTCAAAACGAATTTATAAGAGGTGCAGCGCTGCTACAACAATGCAATCATTATAACAAGAACAAGTAAGAGTGCTATATTCGGCTAAGCCAAATCTTATATACCTTCCACCGTCTATGTAAATCTACTTTAGTAAGGTAAGTCCAATCAAAAAATCAAATATTAGGGTGAGCGAGGCTTAAGTAAAAAAATTTATGCTGCATACATGTAATTTTTAATGGGCTACGCATTTTTTAAAAATCTTGGTTTTAAAATTATACCCATACTGCTAATTTGAAAAATTTTAAAAATTCAGAGGCCCCTGAATCGGAAAATATGGGCGAGCGCCAATTTTTTCACTTTATGTTTCTTTTCTTCTGACACTCGCATGTTTTTGAAATCGCATGTGATTTCAAAAATGCAATTTTTGTTTTACATGTTCTGAAACTCACGCATTTTGCTTGCGACTTGCTCTTTTTTTAATTAAAAAACGGGCGCTCAGAGACTTTGACAATTCAATGGATACCTTAATCCAATGTATATTTATTAATTTAAAAAAAATAACGCAGGCAAAGAAATATTTTGGCGACAAATGGATTTTATATTAATTGTAAGTAATCAGTAATTTTGTACTAATTGTAATAATCAACATGCACGTTCGGACTCATATCGTCCAAAAAGTAATTTAAATAAATTGTTTAATGTCCCTTAACACTTTAATCGCACATTTAATAAGCAACGAAGGCAAAAATAATGAATTCGCCATTGCAACCACCTAGTATTATTTCGCAATGCTACCGACTATATAATATTCAACCGCACTAATACTAGTATATTTTCGAACATCAATTCAAACATCTGTTTCCATGAAACCGCCAGTACTTAAGAAAACAATCAAAACAAACAATTTGTAGAACAAATAACATATTTTCAATTAATTATTTGTCTAAAAATTAAAATAAATTTTGTTAAAAATAAAACATTAATTTTCATTTGTGTGTAATTTTATTGTTGCTTTAAAGTTTATTTTAAGTAAAATCCCAACATACCAAATGACTTGTGAAAAATATTTTAAAAAGCTTACAAATAAAAGCCTTAAGCTTAAAAAAGTATTTAGAATGTATTAAAAAATGCTATCGTAACAATTGTAGAAAAATCAAAACGGAACCCTTATGAAAATATTAAATGTACATAATTAATATAAGCTTATCTTTTTAATTGTAGAATAAGCTTACAGAAACAATATTTTATTAATTTTGTTATAGAAAAGCTTATTCCTCTCAATATTTTTATAATCTTTTTTAAAAATAGTGTAGAATTAGCTTCATAAATAATGCACACATATATAATTTTTAATATTAAATATTTTCGTTTTGCTTTTTTTGCAATATATTTATTAATTATATATTTTTTTGCAATTTATAAACTACATACATACATACATAATTAAAACGTTGTATACAAACGAACAAATTGAAAATTTTTTTCAGAAAAATAATTTTGTAAACACAATTTGTCAAGAAACACAACAAATTGAGAAATAATTGTGTATAATATTTTATTAAGCATTGTTAAAAAATGCTTGTGATTTTAAATTTTATAAATATTAATTTAAGCGATATTAAGAAAAGATTGAAAAAACTATTTTATAAAAGCTTGATCACAAGTTGTGTTGTAGTTTGATTGCTAGTTGGTATGTTGGGATACATAAGAAAAAGCTTTAAGTTGTGTGTGAACTTCGTCTCACCAAATTAACATTAAGATTAGTTGGTTAAATAGATGATGTTTACGACGTACATAACATAAGGTAGATAGATGCAAAGAATGCTGATGAAGGATGTGGCAGAAAATGCTGCATTTCATTCTGCTAGCGTCTAATTTTTTTTGTTTTCTTTGGAAAACGTCCGCATACATTTATAAATAATTTTTCTTTCTAAAAATGTTTAGAAATTAATTAAAAAAGAACCAAACAGCCGAAAATAAAGTAAAATTTCATTAATTTATAAAATTGATGGTTCAAATCCTGGTCAGGGAAAAATTAAACTACGTAACTTCACTTTTATTTTAAAAATTATTTTGGGAATTTTTATAATATTATTTATTATATTATGCTAATATCCCATAACATTTTTAAATAAAAATGCAATTTATTTCACTTCAGCATGTGCTTGCGATTTGAAGTCGCCAAATTTCTTGCGATTGTGAAATACAGAACACCTTTCACACGATTTCAACTCGCATTACCAGTTTTAAGCGATTTGCGATTGTCAGAACATGCCTGGTTGTAAAAAAATGTTTTCAAAGCTTAAAATTTTTAGGAATTATTATTTAAATAACAAAATCAGTTTCTTTGAATTTTTTTGTATAACTGTTTTTCTATATGTTGGCGACAAAAAGGCGCCGACACTTTGAAATAATAATAAACATAACAACAATGCTACAAAATAACCACCCTTATTGTGTTTGGCGTTTTCGTAGCAAATTCTCGGCGTTTTTTAAAGTTTTGTAATAGATTAAAGATAGCTCGCAACAATTGTCATTAATCTATTACAAAATTGTGGTAGTCGAAATACGCCTACGCCAAACACAATAAGGGCCAACTTTACTTTTTTTGACTGGTGTAAGTTAGGTTGCACAGGCCGTCGGCGTAATGAGACCGACGCACTGTTGTAAAAAAAACATTTTTTCCAAAAACCAAAAGCAAAGAAGATCCGTTAGTTTTTTGCACATTTAGTTAATGTAAGTTCCTTTTAAGTATGGTAAGCAGTGTTACCACATAGTGTATTTTAATTATTATAAAGGAAAGTCTCACAAAGAAATTGCTGAAATATTCTCCCTTAACCTAAGGACAGTATATAATGTTAATAACCTTGCAGAAAAAGAAAAAATTCTTAAACCACAACTAACACCATACAGACCAAATAACCAAATTTTGAAAATTATTGACGACAATCCACATTCCAGCACTAGGGGAATTTCTCTTGAGATCAATCGTGAGTTTTATGTAAGAATCTCCCATTAGACTGTTCGAAATATGCTGCAGAGCCACAAATACTTCTCAGGAGTTGCCAAATAGCACGCTAAATATTGAAAAGATATAAATTTGCCATTGACGAAGGTGATGCTCTACTATCATGATGGACCTCAAAAAGTTTGGCGCAAGCCCCTTACGGTTTTAGATAATAAAAATATAATACCCCCTGTAAATTTTTGAAAATTATCTGTAACAGTGTGGGGTTGCAATTCGTCCAAGGGTGTTGGCGAACTAAGGATATTAGAGGGTATAATGACCAGTGCTCAAAAGTTTAGCTTTATTGACCCAGAAAATCCCGCAAAGTTAAAATATAAATTTTACTAAGATAATCACCCCTATTCCGCGTTTCGATAAGTCTCCGCACTCAGTTCCGTTGCGATCGAAAATTGGCATTCTGCAGGAAAACTGAATCGAGAGAAAAAGAAGAAGACAACAATGTTTACACAATTAATAGCATCACTGTGGAATGTGAAAATGAAATAGCAAAATAAGCAAGTTTGTTATCATTTTCGTAAACACATGTCAAATTTAATACAAAAAGTTGTATGTATTCCTAATTAAAAATAAATTCTTAATAAAATTTAATAAACAAATTATTAAATTAAATAAAAAATGTGAAAAGAAATAAAAATTAATCGTTCATAAATATATTGCAGTGCAAAGAATGGCCGACTTCCTAAACGCAAGTTGCAATGCACATTTACAATGCATACACTTCGTAAATGCATATCTAAACTTTTTGGCAACGTACAATGTTCCTAATCGTTTGGCAACTCACTTTAATGAGTATCAGAAGTCAAAATCACGCATCATTTTCATTTTGTATGCAAACATTTTAAAAATGTTATTTTTAAAATGAAAAGTGAATAAAAATGCCATCATCCATTAATTCAATAAATTCTTAAAAAATATTTATTTTTGATCACTTGTTTCCGGGATTTTTATTGTCCTTAACAAAGTTGTCTCTTCTTTTTTTCTTTTTAATAGGTTTCTATAGCAAATCAATATTTTTGGGAAGATTTGGCCTGAGATAATTTCTCAGCACTTGCCAACAAATGGATTAATAATTTTGTGTAACCTCTGTTTTTCCAAAAAAATTATTCTATTTTATACCATGTTTTTGACATTTGCTTTACGTATGAGTTGCATATCGACGTTCCTAAATGCCGATAAAATGCAAAAAATGTCTCTGCAACGGAAGTTTGCATTTAAAACATGTTTAGCATTGCATACGCATTTTTTTAAATTATGCATTGCAACAGGCGTTTAGGAAGTCGCCAATCTTGTGAAGATGAAGGTATAGGTATAATTAAATATGGAAAGACAAAACTTTTAATAAAAATTTTTTGTAGAGGATTAATTCAGTGTGTTTGCAAATTATTTTTTTAAATTTCAAGGAGGAATGGATTATTGTTGGTGAGAGAGGAGAATAACATGAGAAAAACAGAGGCTAGGGTTGAAAAGTTTAAAATTAGACACAGTTGCAATCCATTTGAAATAAATTAATTGTAACAGAGTAAGTAAAAGCGCAGAGCAGAGCAGCTCTTTTCTGCTCTTTTGCGCAAAGAGCAGAGCCAACTTGTTATTGCGCATTGATCTGTGCCAGTATGTTTGCTCTGCGTAATGAAAGAGCAGCGCATTAAAAAGATCCAAAAATGCGCATAGCTCTTTTACTGTGGTACAAAACATATTTTTTTAACGTCAAGATTATAATTGGAAATCATCATGATCGGTCCATATCCTTCGAGGCAGTATTCAAAACACCACGTCTATCTCTAATTTTTTCATATCAGTTGGAAAAAAAAAAAAAAAAAAAAAAAAAAAAAAAAAAAAAAACAAATATATGGGGGGGATAGAAAATTAAAAAAAAACATCATGTGCGAAAATTGGCGCTCGCCTATATTTTCCTCTAAAATTTTAAAATATCAAAATGGATATAATTTAAAAGCTTTTGAAGAGATCTTTGAGAAAATACTAAAATTTTTAAAAAATGCTTAACCCACTAAGAGCCGATGACATTTTTATGTAAAAATATATATATGTAGTGCTTAAAGTTTTTTCTTTATTTTTAATTCTCACGCCAATATTTGCTTTTTTAATTGGACTTAGTTGACTGATGGTGAAGGGTATAAAAGATTCTCCGTTACCGAATATAACACTCTTACTTGTTTAGTTTTAAATAATAAATATTTTAGCGTAAGATAATTTGTTTATGTTTAATCAACACCAAAAGAGTAAGAATAAATTATGTAGAAAACTTATTCTATACATAGGGCTTGTTCGGAAATGCATCACTGCGCTGCATCTGATGCGCATGTGTGATTAATTTGCGATGCCGCTTCAAAACAGGTAAACACGTGCAATAAGCGATATGCAGAACCGAAACAGCAAATACCAAAAAGACCTGTGAATGATTTGTTGACGACGCCACTTTCTAGAATTGAGCGAACCTGGGGGAAAATTAGAATACTTACCATAGGAGTTCGCATATTAGTCGTGTAATCTAAAAGACAATCGTAAGATGGATAAATCGGAATGCACAGCTATTTCCAAAAAACTGACTCGCGCTTTGTTTCGGAGGTGAAAGAAAAGGCAGCAAAAACTACATAAATTACATTGGACCACGTACAGCACCACATTGGATGTGAAGGCAATGAGGGACCATACTCTGCACTAAAAACTGGAAATCTCTTTATGTCGCACACAAGTATTTTTTCGACTTATTAACCAAAAGTCTACAGCATATAATTCCAATACAATTTAGTGTGTTTTCTTTTAGTTTAATTAAGAATTTAAACTGCTTTTGAAGAATTTAAATGGAAAGTATTTCATTAAAACTTAATCGGTATAAGACCAATAATCTCAAAAAGTAGTAGAAAGCGTACACACTAATTTAATCTCAATGAGGAATAGAAAGGGTACACGCTAGCATGTAGAATTTAAATGACTTTAAATAAAGGGAATTCCTGTCCAATTTAAATTTGCACAGTTAGCAATTGATTGTTTTATTTTTTATAAAAATGTAGACGATTAGACATGTGAACGTCGGCATAGATTGAATAATGAAGCTAAATGTCTACAGCCGTATGCATAACAAAAAACTTACAATAAGTTTGGCATGAGCGAAGAAATTGTACGGCCTGGCACTTAAAATCATTGTATATTGTTGCCGTGACCTAAAACTATGTTTTGTGATTATTTTCGGTGTCAAATTATGTGGAGAGCTTTGAAGAGACCCTGCTTAGTTTCGTCACTTGTGCTAATCTCATTTTGGTTAATATGTAACATAACGTTATTTTTTCCAACAATTCAAATCGTCTGAAATGTCATTAATGTGCATAGACTTCTGCAGGAATTATAATAGTTTGTAAAAAACTATTGCATAAGGATATCATTATGAAGTTTTAGTAGCAAATCTTAGATGATAGTATGTACGGCTTTATTAAACTGCTTCTTAACTTAATTGAGTAAAAATGTAATAAATTGTAAACTTGAAACGAATGTTTGAATACAATATTGCTGCTTTATGCAATATTACACAATTTAGTAATGTATTATTAAACCTAGTCATTTAGAGAAGACAAATATAACACTGCTAAAAGTAAGTTTTTCTGGTATACATATTTCAATTATATTTTCTGATGCGATTGATGTGATAGCTTATGAAACTAAAACCTATATAAATACATTTATACTTGATTGTATTAGATTAAAAGTAGTTTATATATTAAACTTAAATAAATTGACGTGTATAAAGAAATATGAAAAAAAACGAATATATGCTACAATTGTTAGCGTAAAACTAAAGATTTTGATTTCAAGAGAATTAAAGAGTTCTTCCGCTCTTATAAGTAATAAAAAGTTAAATTAAGAAAAAATATGCACAGTTTTAGACAAGGATGAACGATTTTTTTTAATATTAAATCATTCAAGTTCACTTCATTTAAGTGTTATAAAACATTGTTGGGGTAATGGAATTTATTTGACCAACGGTCTATTGCCTTGTTCTGATTCACAAGCTGTGTTTTTGTATTTATTAACTTCGGCTAAGTAAAGGGACCAAAAATCTTTAGGATCGGCATTAGCATCTGTTTGTATTTTTGGTTTAGCAACAACACCAGTTTTTAAGATCTTTCCACCTCTACGACGACCCACAATGGGCGGTGGCGGTGCACTTTTACCGGTGGCAGCAGCTGCTAAGTAAGGAGCTGTACTTGGATTTGCCGTAGCTACAATTGGAGGAACGCTTGGTAATGAAGATTTTACGCTGGTTGCAGATGCAGCTGCTGTTGATGTAGCCGACTGTGCTTGTTGCATTTTTTTGAAAATTTCCAAGAACGAGCCATCATTAGCAAATACGGGATGAGACGCTTCCGGCTTTGGTGGTGGATAAACTTTACCCTCTTTAGCTAAGGCAGCGCGTAATTTCTCTTCCATTTCTCGGTGAATACGTTCTCTATCTATAGGTTCATTTTCATCAAAATGATAAATTCTGTCAGATTTTTGTTGCGGCAAAGGTAAATCTTCTAAATTTTCACATGTACTCTTTGTATCATTAGTATCTTCTTGTTCTCTGGCTAATGATAATGATGAAGAGGTTGAAGTTTTACTGGGTGACTTATTTTTACTAATCGCCAATGTGTTACCAAAGTCTCTAAAGTGTGACGAACTTCTTGATCGAGAGCGAGATTGTGAACTTTTTCTATTTATGTCATCATGGTCACCATGTCTGTAGCGATAACGGTCTTTTTGATGTTTAGATGAATATGATTGAGATCTTGACCGGGACCTTGATCTAGAATATGATCTTGACCTTGAATCATGCCTTCTTGGCGCTCGATTACGTCTGTCTAAACGTCTGGAGTATCCACGACTGCGGCTGCGTGAACGACTTCGTGAATATAAATCACGTTCGCGTCGATGGTGTTTTCGTTCAACAGACCGACTTTTGGATCTTGAATCGTGATCAAGACGTCTACTGTTCGACCTTTTACGTGAACGACTGCGTTTTCTTGATCTTGAAGATTTTGACTTGTAATTTCCACGATCATGAAATGTTTCAATTGATTCTATATCGAAATCATCACGTCGAATATGACGATTAGAGGACATGATGTTTACTGGTTCTTTCCTTCAACTTTCTCCAACGTGCAATGACAAATCTGTAAATCAAACCATTTGTCCTCGTAATTAGAATTTTTATTTTATTCTTGTTTACACGTCTATACTATACTTTTTATAAAACATATTATTCATATTTTGTATTATATTTTCTTGTTTTATTTTAATGAATATAAATCGTAAAAATATACATAATTAGGCTGTTGTTTGTAATAAGTAAACTTATAGAGCCACTGTTTGATTAATATTTTGTATGTATTGATATTTAGTATGTATTTAGCTGCAGTGTTTAGAAATAAAGAATTGATTTTGGTCATCTTCTACCCTACCAGAACATATCGCTCACTTCCCTACCAAAACAGTGTCGGTAATTTTACTGTCACTTTTGGCTGAAATGCCGATAATTGTGCAGAACGAAGTTTCTATTACATTCTTAAAGAAAAATGAAAATAATAAAAAATGTGACGTCTGTAGGAAATAACGTTGAAACCGTTATTTTTTTCGAAAAACTACTACACTTAATTAAAACCCATTCATTTTTACAAAAAAATCTTGGCACAAATTAAGATTGATCCGTGAAACAGATTTAATTACACAGTAAACTGCATATATTACTTTGAAAACAAGCCTAAATTAGATTTAGTCCAATAAAAAAAAAATATCGTAGTTTTGTACAAAAGCGCTACAACGGCAATGTCAAACAATATAACATGTTGGCATATTGTTTAGATGAATTTCAGCAGGCGGCCGTCACCACAGCCTACTGGGGTCTACTTGTTGGTCCCTTTGTGTTAAGCTGTCCACACACGACATGTTTTTTACATCTGACACGTCAAATTTCCCACTGTTAAACACATACATGTTGTGTAGGGCATTGATTTTGTAAAATACATGTGAAAAGTCATCTGACAAAATTTCGTTTAGAACGCGTTCTATTTTGAACTGACAAACCATCTGACATCAGCTGTTTTTAAATTCTAATAAGTATTTCGAAAAACCTATGCCGTATGAAAAAATCAACGGCGGTTGACCATTGGCTGTAGCGTTAGCCGGCAAATGGTAATATTTTAAATGACTTAAATCAAAAATTGTTTTTAACTATTTGATAACAATTATGTAAATTTTGTATCGTTATTCAATGCCAACTGATTTTGTTCTTATTTAGAGTAAAAAAATTGACAAGTCTTCTGTAATTTCGTAACGCACGCAAAAATATTTTAAGACGACTACACGCACGCCATTTGGCTTGGATATCTGTACGAAAGCGAATTTAATCAGCTGTTGTAAACAAATAATAATTTTGTCAGACGAAATTATACATGTACGTTTGTGACCAAATATTAAGTCTTCTGTAAAATACCAATTTTGACACATATGCAGAATTACATATGACTCACACAGTTAAAAAGTCAAATGGAAAAAACATGTCGTGTTTAGGTAGCTTTAAAATACATGTGAAAAGTTATCTGAGTAAATTTCGTTTAGAACGTGTTCTATTTTGATCTGATATCAGCTGTTTTTATAATTCTAAAAAGTATTGCCAAAAATCTATGCCTTCTGAAAACAATCAACTGCGGTTGACTATTTGCGGTAGCATTAGCCGACTGATGGTAATATTTCATACGATAAAAATGTAAAATTACTTTTAACCATTTGTTGACAATTATGTAAATTCTTTATCAAGAAAAAGTTAGCTTTTCTTTCAAAAAAGTTACAATTTTTAATTAAAAGTTACATTTTGAAAATTTCCTTAAATAAATAGTAATTAATGTATATTATAAAACGTATAGTAATTAGTTTTATTCCATATTTCAGGGAAAATAAGGCAACAAACAAAGACAAAACGAAAAAAAAACGTATACAAAATTTTTTTATACCGATGATAATGAGGATTTAAATAAGGGCTCAATACTAATATTTCGGTATGGAAAAGTAATGATCTCGACATTCAATAAACTTAGATAGATTTTAATACACTAATTATTTTAAAAATACCGTTATTAAAGACAAATCTGAGCCTTATTCGCTTAAAACTTTAACATATAGTCCGGCACCTAAAACCGGGGTATTAGTACGGTTGTAAAATTTTTCAAGCGAAATAACTTAAGTTGCTAACAATTTTTTTTTCAAATTTAAACAGAACGCTTAGCTTTCCTCACGAAATGCAGCTCATATTAATTTACAGTCGGAAAGAATTGTTGCGAGAAACCTCTTGCTGATTCTAAACATGAACCAAGAAACATTTCGTGATTTCTCACGAATTGAACTGCAGCAATGTTGTTTTTTTGCTTAGTTCAAACAAATTTTTTATATGGGATTTTGATGGCATTTGCAAGGTAACCTTTGTTATTAAAATCGAGTTGATATGTTAAGAAAGGTTGATATGTTAAAAGAGATTTTTACCTCAAATAATGAAACAAGTACTCTTTCAGTTTAATTACCTTATTTACGTCGTCTTTTAAGACGACTACAAGCCATTTTGAAACCAGACGGCTTGGTACAGTGAAAAAAGCGAATTTGATCAGCTGTTGTAAACAAATAATAATAATTTTTGTTGAGACAAAAATTTTTTACTGAGAGTTTTCTGCAGCACGAATACATAAGTAAACAAGTCATATTAATTTCACAACGTGTTTTCTTAGAGTCAAATTTTATATTTTTTATTATTTCGGCATTTTAATTATTAAAACATGGATAATAAAGGAAATTGCGCCTAGTAAGGGTTGTTGAAATTCAAAAAGCTCTTTTACTCGCGAAATACAGTTTTTAAAAAATAATACATAAATAATTGCAGGAAAAGAAATATTAAAAAGTAAAGAAGAGCAATGAGCATGTGTTCCTGAGATACGCTTAAATGATGTAGAATCCTTTGTTAATTTTCATCGCATGGACCCGTTTTATTGAAAAATTATTCTTTAAACAAATCTAGTGTACGGACTAGAGATGAGCGATATTTTAGTACCTGTGATGAAATCACTGTGATTAAAAAATCACTGTTCACTAAAGTGACTGAGTTGATCAAAAACAGTTCCGCGTAAGAACTTTCTTTTATATTTGCACACATCCAAACTTAATTTAATTTTACTTTGTGAAAGAGAAATATTAGTACTTTTGACTCTTTCATTCTTTCATGTATATCAATGCAGCTTGGGTGAGTTCCAAAACGTCAAAACACTTTGCAGTGATGCGGTTTTGCTACTGTTTTAATACAAAGTAACCAACTATGTTGTTTACTTTGTAAAAAAAACTTTGCAAATTTTTTACATTTAGAAACACTTCTTTGCAATCAGTTTTTTTCAAGATGTCGATGTCAACAATAAAAAATATAATCTTTGAAAATTTGATAGGATTATTGAACGAAACACCACAAAGCAATTATAAAATTGTACAAAAATACAAAAAAAGTCCGAGTCAATTGTTTTAATTTCCCGGAGCACCTTCTCCCATAAAATTTTGCAAACGTGTTGTTAGCAACAGCTGCTTGCACTCAAAAGTCGACTTTTTGTCCCTGAAGATACAAATAAATTCTGTTTAAATAATAAATCAATTTAAATGAAAATTTTCTTAGTTTTCTTCCGTCATGATTGATGTGTTTGTAATTTATTTTTCACAAAATATTAACAAAGCAGTAACAAAATTAGTAATACACAGTTGGCCTTTGTTTGCGTATCAATAACTTTTATTATACATTTAGGGATGCGTAACATTGTCAATGTTTACATGGTTGCGTTTAGGAATGCATGACTTTCTTAAGTTGCATTGCAAATGACGTTTTGGAACTCACCCCTTCTTTGCTGTGTTGGTTGTTTTCCTTGCTTATACTTATGGTTAACAACGACTATTTTTTTCTTTTCCAAACTTCACACATAGATACATATGTAGCAAAAAAAAAAAAAAAACAAAAAATGTTGTGTGCTTCTTTTATTTGAACCTATAATCAATCAGTGTTACCGAATTCTATAATTTTGGGAAAATTTAATTACAGCTGTTTTTAATGTAGAGATCAAAATACATTTGCCATTATAATTACAGTTTGTATAAAAAATTACTTAGTATTATATTCTTCCTATATAAACATGTATGTTTAAATATAAGAAGAACTGCACAAACGGTGATCACGGTAACTATATAACGGTTATTTGAAAATCACGTTCACTGGTAACGATGTTCCTCAAAAATCACGGGATCGCTCATCTCTAGTACGGACGCAGCTCAAAAACGAAGAAAAAGTGGCAACTCAGTTCAATTTTGTCCGGACAAAAATTAAACAAAATCAAGCTGATAGTTGTCTGAATTGTATGAATTCTCTCACTCTCTGAGAGTAAGGTCAAACTTTGTTAGAACAAAAAGTTTGTCCGGACAAACTGGGTTAATCCACTTTTATAAGTAAAATTTTAACAGTTCTGAGGTGAATAAAATTTCAAATACAAAAAGCATATGTAATTTTTGTTTGTTCCAGAGCATTACGTTGATGACAAAAATAGCTGTCTAAACAGAAGAAATCTGATTTTAATTTATCCTTCTGTCATTTGGTACTTTACGTAAAATTGTACCAGTTGGTTTCTTTTTTCTGCCTGTTAGCAATATATAATTTTTTGGTTTTGAAATTAAATTTTATGAAACTTAAAATTTTATTACTTTTTAAAAATATTTTTTAATTTTTGCAACAACGACAAACATAAAAAAATAAGCGGGGCTATTAAGACCACATGTAAATCAATTCTCATTTAATCAATTTGGCTTTTGATATAAGACTTTCTAGTTTTCTATACAAAATTTGTGTAAAATCCACTGATGAGCTATTTAAGCAGTAGTGAAATGGCCATATAGATACGCTTTCCCCGCAGTAATACATTTCGGTTTGTAGTTTTTTAAATAAAAAATATTTCATGAGAATATCATGAATATTTATATTTGAAGGAATCAACCACGTTTAAAGTAAATTAAAATCAAAAAGATTCCAAATAAATAATTTTCATATTGGTAAAAATAATATTTTTTTAAAAAATATCAATTTCAAAGTTGTATTAATTTCCTTTTTTCTCAGTTTACTGCGGTCTTTAATTTGTAACCCTATTTAGATTAGACTGGTTTGTTACTTTGCTGTGTACAATATTGCAACTTTTAATTAATTTGCATTTCAGAATTTTTTAGGAATAAACAAAATCGATCGGAATCTGAAGAAGGTAAAACGAAATCGATCGGAATCGTTGATACGGAATTAAAACCATTCCGATCGGAATGTGTGACATGCCTGATAAAATTATTTTTAATTTATTAATTTTTTTTAAGAAACGTCAAAATTTTATATTGCCCACAACAAAAAATCATTACACACAGCAGTAACACAAAGTTTTCTCCCTATACAAAGAATTTTTTAACAGTGGTACTTTGCTACCGTTTTTTACACGCCCTTGGAATAATTTTAAGGGAATTTAAAACGAAGGTGCTATTTTTTTTTTGTCAATACCGTATGTATGCATATATGTATGTATCAATGAATGACATGAGTTGATTCAATTTTACTGCCTACTCCTATTTTTATTGCTTTTGTTTCGTTTGTAATCATTAACAGTAGCAAATGCATTGCTTGTAGAGACTGCTTTTGTAAATGCATTGTTTATTACTTAATCTTATTTTCGATACCGTTAGCAATAACAACATACAAAACACTCCTTTGTATACAAAATACTCAAATGATTCATTAAAGCTCAACTAAATGTTTCAAAATAAAAATTAAAAAAAAAAATATTTGAATAATTTTTTATTTGAAGTAAAATAAACATTACCTGGGGGCAAATTACGGCATTCGATCGAAATTTACATTTAAATACTTCTTTCTTTACTTTTGAAGTGTAGTTGATATTTTGTCAACCTTTTTTGGTTACAAATTAATAATATTTATTACGTTTAAGTACCAATATACAAAAAACAAGAAGAATACTTCTAAGTAGTATGTTTTATTAAAAATGTACGAGAAACTGCAATATCTTTCATTGCAATCGTTTTATTGTTTTTCTTTTGTTCGTAATTGGTTAATTCACATTTAAACAGTAAAATACTCAAACATACTGCTTTTATGATTAGTTGGAGTGTTAAAAATTTGAAATCAACTACAAGCATTTTGTAGCAAAAGACATGCTAAATTGAATCATGCTTTAACAATATTCATTTAGTTGGTGCATATTGCTAGCTCAATATTCATTTTTTAAAAGTCAAAAAATTGCCATTTGAGTGCGATTCATGTCATTCTCTGGTATGTATCTACTTACATACATATATATTTTTAAAGTCTGTAAACGGCTAATAGACTGTGCCAACTTTCTTGCAATTTCGTTCCCTGTACGTTGTAAACTATAGGTCAATTTTGTTTTAAAATATTAGACGTGAGTCAGTAATCATATGAAAGAGAAACGAAAAAATGGCTATAACGGTTATCTTCCTTAATAATCTTTTAAGATATCCGCTATGCTTCTACTTTGTTGAAAGCTAAAAATCTTAGGATATTTTTAAATTATGGCATAAATTTTGTTTAAGTTTTTTCGATACTTTATAATTTTTCTGTCAATATAAATAAAATAAAATAGGTTCATATTAAAGAAGCTGTTAAAATTTTAAAAGAAGTTTCTGAAACTCGATGAAATAGTGGGTTTTCAATTGAACTTTACTATTGTTACACGAAAGACTTTTCAGTATTAAAAATCTTAAAATTATAAAAAATAAATATTTAGTTGTGGGTTCAAAACACAAAGCCAGAAAACCACCCATAGCACTAAAAACGAATTGATCTTTCCTAGTTCCAATGATGTTATATCAGTTAACCCCCGTAAGACCGTTGACTGAGGCGATTCAGCCGTGTGAATACTAGGAGCGGCACAGCGGTGTTCAACCGTCTCTTTCTCCTCCTGACAACTTCTATAAAGTCATTAAATGGGAGACTCATCCTTTTAGCATAAATCGCGAACACGCAGAGCCCAGTTGCCACAGCCACTAAGTCGCGTAATCGATTACCCCAGCAGTGCAGCCGCCATGCTCCGATACAAAGAGGGTCAGATCCCTACAAAACCTGCCTAACCGATACACCAATACATTTAAAGAATTTTAAATTTTAACAAATACATATGCACACTTATATTCCATAAGCACTTTAAGTAAGAAAGAAATATACTTCTTGATTGAAGAAGCGTGCTATACCGTACTCTTTCTCTCACTTTATACGTTGAAAACGCCAAAGAAATGTAAAAAAATTGAAGACGCACGTGAACAAGTGTGAAAAAGTGAAAAAATTTAAGTAAAATTATTAAATAAAAAAACAAATACAAAAGATATATGATCCGCTTAACCGGCGAGGAAGGAAATGTGCACGTAGAAATTGGGGCTACATTACCATTGTCATCTATTGATGCAGCAATAGATAAGGAGAAGTTGGAAAAGCCGGAATACCGCGAGGCAATGGTATTTTAAAATTTTGCGTACTTTCTTTGCCTTCTACCAAAACTAAATTTACATTCATGCTCCATTTACAGAAGTCATATCTCTTCCATCTCAAAGGTGGCAAAGGAACGGTGGATGAAGTATTGAAGAAAACCATGAAGGACGAATTAATTTGCCTTTTTAATTTTGATGGCCGAAAAGGGAAGCGAGCTTTGGTGAAACTAACGCTCATTAATAACATTTTAAGTGGTATGGCCAATAATCGGCAGAAATGTGATATTCTTATTAATAATTTCATATGTTTTCAGATGTTTTTGCAACAGGAGGGCTAAATTTTTTTGAAAAGGAATTAAAAAAAGCATCGAGCTAAGCCACAACAGATATAAACACCGTAAATTCGTTAAAAATAGTTTTATTATAAAATACGTTATTTATTAATTTTTGATCTCGTAACAAGCTTTAAATGAATTGTTTTTTGTTGTTATTATATTTTTTAAACATTTTTCTATATTTTTCTTTAAAATTAAATTTAAGCTTAAATTAATTAGTTGTCTAATTATAATTCTTTTTGATTTTGTTATGAATTCTTAAAAAATTTGCTTTATTTTTCTCATAATAAAATAAATTTAAAACATTAAAATGTGTATTTGTTGGTACAGTAACAATAACCAATTTTTATGAATGCAATAACTGGTAGTATTCAGTAGCACGGACAACTATATATATCAAGCGGTTAAATAACGAGTTATTTATAAGGTAGTAATAACGGTTATGTGTACCAGTTAACTAAAGGGTTATGTAAAACGTAATACTACTGGTATCGTTACGGATATATAGGCAGTTACATACACGTTAGTACTGATGTGTTCGAGCGAGAACACTATAGTGTTTTCCCTTCTAAACAATAAGGTGAAAGAAAGAGATATAATCTCACACGTACATAAGAGAATAGGTTAGTTTTTTCCCAAAGGCCTATACAAAATAACTGAAAGTTTTACAAATTCTAACCAATACTTTGGTTATGAGTACTTAATATATAACGCGTTATTTAACCTGTAGTGTTCTTGCAGGGATTGTCCCTGCGATCTTGTTGACTTCTCAGGCTGTTTGATCTGATTACAGAGAGCAGCGCCAATACTTTGTCTGCAAGCAGAGTATGATATGCCACAGAAGGTTTCAACCTTCTTCAAGAATTGATCCCTTTTTGCCAGTATATCAGCATCATGGTTGCCGAGCTTGCTCAAGTGCCCCCTACCCATTTAAGGATGACTGCGGAGTCCTCCGACATCCCATTAACGGTTGCCCGGCATTCAGAGACTATATTAGGAATGGTAAACACACCTTTAAGGGACATAACCGCACCTTTGCTGTCGGTACTGAAAAATATATCCTATAAGATAGCTAATGTATCTTAACCAACACGCCGCCTTTTTGATAGCAGATATTTCTGCCTGTAAGTCACAACAATCATTTGGGACTCTGAAGCTCATTGTTATCCCAAATTGTTCAATGTAAACTTTCCCTTTAACTCTCTTCTCTTTGGGAGCCGTCCGTATAAATACAGAGTGCTTAAGACGCAGGAAAATGGCCCCCTTCATATCAAAAAGAAAAGCTAGTTTTCTCACAATTTGAAACGAGACGAACAGTAAGCTAATGTGAATTTTTAACAATAATTTTACCAAAAGTTTGCAACCTTGGTTGCTGTTTAGCATGATGAAAACAAAATATTTGATAGAACAAAATAAAAATAATTGCCATCTTTATTTAAAAGAAAATTTGTTGATTTGAAAAATCATATATCTTAGAATTATTTGCTTAAACAACTTCGTTGGAACTTTAATAGTGCAGTTAGAACAAATGTTAAGTAGTCAATGTGTTTACTATTTACGGCTCGCTGGGCTCACTTACATTGTAAAAATAATATTAAGTAAATTAAATTAAATGTAAAAAATAAGCTTGGTAATACAAATCTTAAAAAATAAATTTAAGGGCCAGCAATGTAAACCGGGTTTAATCTAAAGTTTAGGTTTTAACTATAAAATTTTATGAATGTTTTAATTGCCAAACAATTTTTTTTGCTTCATTGCGTTTATATTTAAAAGTAAAGAAAAATTAATAATAACTGGGAATTTTGAAATTGGTTTAACCGCAATAAGATCTAACACGAAAGTAATTTTTGCTCTTGTTCTAAAAGTTTAAAGCTTTATAGCCGATTAAATATACCTACTTTTAATTAAAATTTTCAATAGTTATGAAAATCCTGATTTAACAATCAATATTTTTATAAACAAATACTTCTCAAAAACATTGTCGAGTTCGAAATGGAACCTGAAAAAATATACCACCTCAAAAATATACTAAAAAAATATTTTTTAAACCTCATTCTATATGTCTCAAATTTTCAAAATTGTTAAGATTTATACATTTGTTTAATTGCGGTTATAATAAGACTGCTTACGAAAGCGACCGCCTTCCCAAAAATTACTTTTATTCTTTCATTCTGCAATACAAATGGCATTATTTGTTTTTAAAGAAAGAAAGATATTTTATAACTAGGGGAACACCAGTAAAAAAAACTACAAGAGCTTTGTTTAAAATTATTAAAAAAAAAACACTTAAAATATTTTCCTTAAAAGGATTATTAATCAAACAGTGCCTTATCTAATAAATTTTTACTTATTACAGTCCAGAATTCATTTCATATATTTTTTTAAATCTTGATCTGTTAAATTGGTTATCAAAATGAATTTTATGAAATAAAAATTAGGAACATTACTTGTTTATAACAGCTTCTTGTTTGAATCCAGATATACACTCTCACACAAATATTTTTTTGTGAAACAGCCGAAGTGTTGACTTTCTTGTAGTTATTATTGCTTTCCAGGTGTAGTTGCAAAAGCTTAGGTTGTGCAATCAAATACGGCTGGTTGCTGCAGCAGCAGATGATGATTCTTGATAAGTGGTCCTGTTTATTTTTTATTTTGCGTAGAAATTAAAGATTTTCGTAAATCCTGCATAAAAAATGAACTTGAACGCATGAATATTTATGTTTTCCTTTAGGACTGTGCATATTTTTTTAGAAATTATAAAAATTTTCTAAATAATCTTTGAGAAATACTTATTTCCTTTTATTACTTCTCACAAATCGAAAAAACACTTTTAATATAAATTTTGTATTTGCAATGAAGCTTGACAGTAAAAATTCTTAAAACTAACAAAGCAAGAAAAATTTTTGTTACGTAATTTTTTTTCGCAGTCTCACCCATATATTGTATTTCACTGACCATAAGGATTATATGACCAACACTTAAAAAGCATTTGGTTTATTTTATAAAAATTTATTCTTACTCTCTTTGAAATTTTTGTTTTAAATATTATTAATCAACCTTTGTTGAACGGTAGTGTTTGCATACCTTTTTATCGTTTTTCCTTTTAAAATTCTAATTATTTTCCAGCACACCGACTGAAAATATTACGGCCTAATGTGTTTGATTGGGAATTTTCGTCTACAAATCAATATGGCGTTCACTAGTTTCTTTCAGAGCAATGCTGAATTATTCGTTGCTTTAAGTGTCAACATGTAAGGCGTTACTACACTGTATCGTGGTGACACTGTTGTATTTGAAGACAGACATTGACGAATCAAAAATTGTTAAATTATTTATTTGTTTCATACAACAAATTTTAAAAACTATTATATTTAAATTAATTAAATTTGTCGGAAAATTAGCACCAGTTTTTGAAACATAGCAAGCCATATGCACTCATATCTGTGTTGTGGTCAAATGTTAACATAAGGTCTACATTAGAGATAACATCTGAGATGAGAACGTCTAATTCCATCGCTGAGAGAATTCTGTTACATATAGACTTATAATTAGTGTTATTGCAATCTTATAAGAATTCCTCTGAGAGCGTAGTTATGAGATATATCATAGGAACAATCTTATCAGATGAACTGTCAAATATAAAAAAACAGCTATGTATTTATAAACAAAATGCCGCCATTACAAATCTAATTGTTTAAAATATCTGCCTCAAGAGTACAACTTATATAAAACGATTTTGTAAAAAGAAAATAATAAGGTTTTTAAACCAAATTGGTGGGAATAGTCTGTTGTTTTTGTTATTTTCAATTAGCTGCAAACAGGTGTTTTCTATTAATGATTATGAATTCTTATAAGATTAAGAGAAATTAGTGTTCCCCTTGTACTATATAAAGATTAAGATGGAGAAATGCTCTGCGGACGTTTTCTTTTATCTTATATTAGAGTTAAACGGCTGTAGACTCTGTGTAAGTAAGGACGATAAATACACGGCAGATTAATAAAACGGTCTTGGCCTGACAACGGTGATGGTTACTTTTGCTTTGTGTGCAGGGCAGCTGTTTTTAGTTATTTCTTGGTTACTTTTTTCGTCATGTGTAGACATGTATTTGGATTATTCTTCACCCTGCGACTCTACTAGACGACAAATTTACCCCCACGTCTTCACTAGCCTTCAAATCGAACAAGACATGCATATAACGCCGGCAGAACAATTATAAGAACAATATTAATTTGTTCGTGCTCTTGTATGTGGCGAAAACGTGTCGATGTCCATGTTGTATTTGATCATATTTTTCTGTTTGTCTTCAGGGTTGTTTTAATGTTTTTAACAAGAAAGGGAGTGTTCGCATTGTTGATCAATAGATGGCGTTAATTTAAAATATAAAAATCACACTAAAGGCCAGGATTCACTATCATACTCAGTCGTACGATCTGTCAAAAATTTCATGTGTGCTCAAAAAGTATGATAGTGTGGATTAAAATTGTATGTGTGTGACAGAGTTTTTGACAGATCTGTACGATTTTATAATCTTTTGAAATAATTAATCAAATATTTTTCTCTATGCGATCAGGGTTGATTTTTTTAAGATGATGAGGGGAAAAAACAACAAAATATTAAAACCATATGTTTTTGCATCTTTTTTGTATAATAGTGTGGCACATACGACGCCATTTTGGAACGATTTTTAAAGTAGGACAGAATTCTGTCAGATTTTTGTGTGATTAAATCGTACGATTGTGTATGATAGTGAATCCTGGCCTTAAAAGACATATTTGATTGCGAACATTATTGCCTAGACAAATGTTCGGATAACATTATTTGTTCTTAATAAAGTTTTCTTTAATTTTAGTATATTTTCAAATCTTTATGCTTTCACTGCAAAGTTTTTCAATAAAAAATGCAGTGTGGCAACGTTTTACTATCAGAAAAAATATTCGTACACTTTTATTTCTGGTAATCCCATGAATTTTTTACTAAGCTAAAGTGTGCCAAAAGCAACAGAATAATAAAAGCTCTACTTAATTCAAATTAATTTGTCTCAGTGGCAAAATTTTCAAAGTACAAATCAAGTATTAATCAAGATGAGTTCTAAAACAAAAGAAATTTGTATAGCTGAACGGAAAATTATTATAAAATTGCGCAATGAAGCGAAATATTTGCGTGAAATTGCTAAGCCTGTTGGAAGAAGTCATTCTTCTATCCAATACATCATTAAAAATTTCAAATCTACCGGCTCTATCTTGTCAAAACAACGCATAGGCCGCCCTTCAAAATTGATCGAAAGGGAAAAACGAACTGTTTTGGCGCTGGTAAAACAAAATCCAAGAGTTACGGCTTCCCGAATCAGCAATAATATAAAAGAATCTTTTAATAAAGACATTCACGAAGACACCGTGCGCAAAATATTGAAAAAGGCCGATCATCATGGCCGTGTAGCACGTAGGAAGCCGTACATATCGAACACAATAGAAAAAAAGGATGGAATTTGCCAACAAATATATCAAAATGCCTTCCGAGTTTTAGGAAAAGGTCTTGTTTTCTGATGAAAGCAAATTCTGCATCTTTGGCATTAAGGGGAAAAAGATGGTTTGGCGAAAAAATGGAACAGCGCTTAATAAAGAAAATATTGTTCCAACTGTAAAGCATGGAGGAGGTGGTGTTATGGTGTGGGGGTGCATGGCAGCTAAAGGAGTCGGAAATTTGACTTTTATAGACTCCACAATGGACCAGTACGGCTATTTAAATATACTGAAACAAAATTTACAGCAAAATGCCGAGAAACTGAATTTGGGATTAGACTTTTGGTTCCAACAGGATAATGATCCCAAGCATACGGCGCATAATATGAAGTTGTGGCTACTCTATAACACAAAATATCAATTGCATTCCCCCCCCCCCAAAATTGCCGGATCTAACATTTGTGGGATTTATTGGAGCGTAAGATCCGAAAACATAACACTATCTCTAAGGAAATGCTAAAAAGCGTTATTATGGAGGAATGGAACAAAATAAGCCAGGAGGAAACATCCAAACTAGCAAAATCAATGACAAAACGTCATTCAGAATTTCTTCGACGTAAAGGATATCCTACTAGTTATTAAAAGTATTTTATATATATTACAATTTAATTTTATGTACAAATATTTAATCTGTACGAATACTTTTTCTGATGAATTAGCTCTAAATTTTGTAATTTTAGCAGTAAAAAGAAAAAGTCAATTAATAAAATTGTTAGTGCCTTATAAAAAACAAATATATCCAACAACAAATCTTTTAAAAACTTTTTGAACAAATCGATTAAAAAACGAGGATTATTTTTATGATTAAAGTTTAAGACCCAAGGTGTACGAATAGTTTTTCTGGCAAGTGTAGCAGTCTTTACAACAAAATTAATAATCCAGAAATTAGGCAAAGTGTTCAAATAAAAATTTTCTGAAACTAATAGCATTGCTATTAGTTGTTGACAAAGACAAGTGGCAAACACATAAAAATACCATTCAGAAACATGACACTGATGTCGAGGTATTACTATGTTTCGGTTTCGCTGCGATTGGAAAAAGCGTGTTTTCGCAAATATGTATTTGGGGGTTTGAGCGTTAATAATTTTGTGTAAAAAAATAAGAGCGAATTTTTAACAAGCTTTCAAGAGAAACTTCATAAAGATTGTTGGCAACCAACCAGACCAACCAGAGAATTTATATGATCTGTCCACGTCAGGTTGCTGTTAAAAATTATACCAAGGTTTTTCGCTGAGTTAACAACTTCAATTTTTTCGCCATTTAGGAAGATGTCCTCGCTAATTAATGAAACTAATCTTTTTTTACATATTATAAGGCATTTAGATTTACCTAGATTTAAGCAGAGACCGTTAGCGCAAGCCCAAATGTGGACTTGTTTCAAATCATCATTTAGATGAGCTATACCTAATGAAATATCTTCAGGTGGGCTGCTCAAAGTAAGTTGGACGTCATATGCATATAGATGGATTTTGCAATATGATAGTTGTTTTGACAGATCATTGACATAAAGTGAAATTAAGAGTAGACCTAAGATTGAACCTTATGGAACCCTTCTATTAATATGTAAACTGTCACACCAAGTATTGTTAACAACTACCGATTGTGTGCGGTTTAAAAGATATGATGATAAAAGTTTAACTGACATTTTTGAAAATTTAAAAAAGTGTTTCAGTTTATTTGTGAGTATAACATAGTCAACTATATCGAATGCTTTGAAATGGTCCAGAAACACTAAAAAGTTGATATCCTTGTTTTCTAAACCTTGGCGTTTATTCTCAATTACTTCAATAAGAGCAGTAACGCAGTTGTGGTTCTGACGAAAACCAGATTGGTTGTCAGTAAGCAGACTATGGGTATTTAAGTATGTAATAATTTGCTGATATAATAGCTTTTCTAAAACTTTTGACAGAAAGCATAATATGGCAATGGGTCTCTATTCTCCATTCGCCTTGGGTAATGGTAAAATTTTAGCAAGTTTCCAATTAGATGGATATGTACCTGACGTTATAATTGAATTAAACAAATGTGTGACATAGGGGAGAATTATGGGTAAAAGTAGACGTATGAATTTTGGGTGCACTTGCAACTTCATTTGATTTTAACAAGGAACATGTTGACATGACGTCGTATTGTGTTACACAGGAAAAAGTAAAATAATCATTTGTTAACTCATCATTAAGATTTAGAGTATCAGAAGAAAAATCAAAGTAATTGAAATTTGCTTTAACTACAGGAATGGTAGTGAAAGTTTTGTTAAGCATGTTTGTATCCACTTGGCAGTCCACACTGTTTTTCGCATTGCCAATTCCTATTTCGCGTATAGTATGCCATGATTGTTGAGAATTAATAGCATTATTAAAACGGCTATAATAATACTCAGTTTTTGAATTTTTTATCAGCTTGGTAACATTCTGCAATAGAAAATTCTAAGTAGAGCTCAGGGGTCTTGTATCTATTCCATCATGCATATGCTGACTCCCTTTGGTGTATAGCATCCTTTATAATATTTGAAAACCATGGTTTTTGTTTGGGTTTGATACTTTTCTGTTTTAATGGAACAATTAAATCAAAAAGGTACTGAATGTTACGCTGTCACTCCAAGCAATAGGCGAAGAGTATTGACTGAGATGATTGGTATCAATTTGCTTAAAATCAGGGTGAAAATTTTAGTTTAAAAAAATTAAATCATGTTTAGAAAAACATGATGCCAATATCTGATCATACAAAATTATGCTACTAATGTTGGATACGAAAAAAATTTCTATGAGCGTGTTGGTTGTGGATATGTGATGCGTTGGATGTATTTTGTTAGCTGGAAAAAGACCAAAAGTTGACATATTTTCCGAAAGAGTGACCTCTGTTAATAAGTTTGAGTTGAAGTCGCCTGGAATGATTATATCATTATACTCTGCGGTAATACTTTCGAGTGCAATAAATAAAGTTTTAAAGTTGGGCCTGTAAACGCAACCCATCATTAATTTTTTGCCATAAGAAGAAATTTCAATAAAAATAAACTCAATACCCTGTTCAATTAAGTCATTGGCATTGGGAGATTTCAAGTAAAATGTACAATGTACATACAAAATGCAGGAAGCATCCCTAAATAGCACGGCGTCAACGCTTAGCAATTGAAAAATCCAATTTTGACAGTGCGTCAGGAATTGAATTTGAATTTTTTTATTGAGTCTTCTTTTTTTTTCTGTCGACAATCGAAAGGTTTACATTAACCATATGATATTTTACTGTATTTGTTTTGTTCTAATACACACTAAATGTATAAGCTACATGCTAACAGATGAAGGTGACTATTATTTCGTAAAAAATATTTCTTGTATGTTTATAGCAATGCTTGCTCGCGGCATTTACTATATCTAACAGAGCCATAGTCTGTTAAATAAAACAAATAAAATAAATAACACTTAAAACTACATAACACAACGATATGTTTACAAACAATCAAAACAAAATAGGGAAAATAGCAGATGTTTTAACATCAGATAGACAATTTGTGAACCGAACACATACAAGAATACAAATATAATACATATAACAAGTATGTAAGTTTAAGTTTTCTTAGATTCGTAGGGGTTTTTCTTTTTATGAACTAGCTAACCAATTCTTATTATAAATAAATATAAATGAGGCAGCTTGTTTATAGTTTCTTATGTCTAGTTAAAAGCTTACTTAATAATTTTTGTTTTCTATAGATCTAGAATCACAGATTAGTATAATTAGCCCCTATGGGAGCCTGATACGGCTTTTAGGAAAAAGTCTTGGATATTGCCGGCGTCGGAGTTATTATTCAAGATGCCAACGGGAGATAGGTAATTGGAGTTGTTCCAGTGTGTATGACATTCATTATTAAATATATCATTCATCAGGTGATTGTCGTGGTGTAGAAGTTTTTCGACAAAGCGTTTCTGTAAAATAAATATGTACATATGTATATAATGGTGTTATTTTGGAGTTCTCATAGATGTATGAGTTTGAAAAACGTTTGGTAGGATTTTGGAAGTTCTTGCCTAGGTATCGTCTTATTATGGACCTCTCAAAGACCTCCAGCTCCTTTGCAGCAACTGATGAAATTGTGAACCAAATCGAACACGCATAAGTTAGAATAGGCCTAATTGCAACCTTATACAAGAGCAATTTGGTTTTTTGTGGAAAGAACTTGTTGTGCATCACTCTGGAGAACATTCAAGAAATCCGTTTGGCTTTGGAAAGTATACTCCTGTTATGGTTATTGAACTTTAATAATTTGTTAAAGTTTACTCCAATATACTTTATGGATGGTTTGAAAGGAATCTCAGAATCACCAAGTGTGAGGGAAAGAGTTTTGCTTTGAGGCACGACGTCTCGATGGCATTTTCCAGAGGCATGTCGAATACAAATTGCCTCGGATTTGTTTGCATTTACGTGGATGCCCCAGTTCATATAGTAGCTGTTGATGATGTTAAGGTGAGCGGTGGCTTGAGTCAATGCACTAAGAGGAAATTCATTGTGCGAATAAATCAAGCAGTCGTCAGCACAGAGAATCGTCTTAAAATCTCGAATAGTGTGTGGGAAGTAATGGAGGAAAATGTTAAATAAAAGTGGAGCCAAAACACTGCCTTGGGGAACTCCGCTATTAACCTTTCCAAAAGAAGGTGTGTTGCTAATTTCCACGAAAAACTCTCGATCGGTGAAATAATTTTGAGCTTATATAAGATTCCTTTATGAAATGCGGAATCAAACGCTTTTTGTATATCTAGTTGTATCGCTATTGTACATCGTCTATCCCTTAGGTTGTTTGTGATATCGCTGTGGAATTTTAACAAGGCATGTTGGGTAGAGTGATGTTTTCTGAATCCGAATTGGTATGGTGAAATAGGGGAGAAGGCAAATTCGCTCTCTAGTTTCTTCTTGAGGATATGGTCAAAAATTTTGCCAATATCTGATAATAGCGGTATTGGTCTGAAGTCCTCTATGTTTATACTATCGCTCTTCTTCTTTATGGGAATAATTTTGGATATTTTCCAAGCCTTAGGGAAATAGTAATTATTAAGACAGTTATTGAAGACACAATCTAGAAATTTAAAGGAGCTGTTAGGTGATTTCTTTATCAAAAAGTTGGAAATGTTATCAAGGCCACTAGACTTTTTATTGTTGATGGTGCTAATAATTTCTTTGATTTATGTTATATTTGTGAAATGGTAGTTATCTGTGTTTTTATAGAGTTGAAGGTATTGTTGAACGAGTAGATATGGTGAGGGACTTCAGCGATGTAGGATGTGATTCGCTCATTAAGATTTGCCACGGGACGTTGGGGTAAGTTTTCACTGTATGCAGATGCATAATATGCTCGAAAAGCTTCCCTTTATTCTGAGGCGCTTGAGAATATATTACGATTAACGTTGATTTTCTCGGATATACCATACTTTCTCTTCCCAATTATTTGATAGACCTCTTTGAACGCGTAGGGACCTGGTTTTATTTGCTCCAGCCTGTTGTTGAATTTCTGGAGCTGATTAATGTTGACCAACTCTTTCAGAATTATTCTTAGCAGTCCTATTTGTTTTGATAGAATATTGTATTCACTGCTGTTCCTATTGCCCGTACGATGATATATCTTTTTGAGTTGTTTTTGCCATTGATGTTTTACTCTAAGTATGTTTTTTATATTATCAGGTAAGGGAGTTTTATTGTGTTTAAGTTCAATCTTCTCTCCATGAGCGTTGGCAGTACTATTAACAATTTCATTAAATTTATTAATAAGTACTTCTATTTCATTATTTTCCAGATTTCTGTATACGGAGGGCATAAGTGACTCTAAAGCAAATTCCACATCTCTTTTAAAATGGTTCCATTTAGTATTTTTGTACGACGTGTAGAATCGTGGAGATTTAATAGCAAAATCTAGATCGTTTAAGGTTATTTCCAGCTTTAAGGGAAAATGATCTGAGAATGATGGAAGAGTGGATACTTTAAAGTTTGGGGACTCTCTGTTTAAAAGATGAGCGCTCATGAGAAAGTGATCTTGGAATAACCGCCATTGGGGAATGATGGTTTATAGTTACACAGGCGAGTAAATTGAAGCGAATTATCAAGTATCCAATTGTATAACGTTTTCCCATTTAAATTCTCAGAGCAATCACCCCAAAGCATATTTTTGGCTTTAAAATCTCTTCCCAGTATGACACTATCAAAGCTATTTGAGGCCTCCAATATAGAATTTAAGCCACCGCATTGAGTATCTCGGGGAATATTAGTTGAAACGTAAATAAAGCCCACAAGAATTTTTATACTCATATTGTTTTTGATAATTTCTATTTTAATAAATTTTGTATTAAATTAGGGGACATTAACTGCTACGTTTTTAAATGATATTGTATTTCTTAATAAAATTGCAACACCTAGGGAGGATTTGTCGTAAAAGAAATTGTAGCCTGCTAGTGATATTCGCATATTTTCCCTTAGATGGCATTCTTGAACAAATCCGATGTCTATTTTATAATATAGTAGAGTGTTTAAGAGTTAAATTGGTCGACTTTTGTCTATAAGTGACCTGACATTAAATATTAGAAAGTTGAGTTTTTTATGGAGCATTTTTGATTTTGTTGTAAACACGCAAAAATTCTGCTTTGACATAAGATCTATTTTGACATAAGATAATATTCTTTGAGAAAATTTTCAATTTCTTGCTCAATAGTTAATTGTTCTGGTTCGATAAATATGCTGGCTAATTTGAGAAACTCATCGACAATTGATTTTTTATAGGGAGCGCTGTTAGTATTTTGATACGACTTACCCGGAGATACGTAGGATGACGTGAATCTCCTTACATTATGCTTTGCAATTTCCTTATCCTTTTGTGCTTTCACCATCCTTTGACGTTTTGTTTGTACATACTTTTTATAGACGCTACAGCCCCTCCAATTCG
Organism: Gymnosoma rotundatum; assembly: GCA_916610165.2. NCBI lineage: Eukaryota > Metazoa > Arthropoda > Insecta > Diptera > Tachinidae > Gymnosoma > Gymnosoma rotundatum. Next base: position 55,074,277 of record OU744340.1, on the reverse strand, counting down.
CTGGGTGACCGACTTTACGGCAGTTGACACAGGTAGGTTGTGAGCCATCTTGGCTTAGTCAGGAATTGAAGTTGACTGCTTGTTGGTTTGTTTTGTTTTGTTATGGTTGAAAAGTAATGACAATTTAGTTATTTTCAAGGCAATCTAGCGGTTTTATCTCTTCTTTATACTGCGTTCCATTGACTTAAAATCAACTAGTTTTGAGAAAAACACTTCGAAGTGTTTCCACTGCGCTGAAGTGTTTTGTAAATACGAATTTGTGACATAACACTGACATTTTTTGCGTAAAAGAAAAAAAAACTATTTTATTTTTGTAAAAAATATTTTTTATTGTTAATTTAATTTTTGTTTTTACATGTTTTTCTTTTTCGATTTTTTTTATCACTTCTTTGTAACAAAAAATTTTTTGTCTTGATAAATTTTAAAGTAATTGTCACTTTTTCGATAAAAACATCTAATACGAATAGATAGAACGGAGTTCAACATGAATATTCTAGACACAACACAGTGTTGCAAAGGAAAATTAGTTCGAAAAAATACATTTTCGACATGTTTTGAAATAAATTAAGTGATTTTGGTATGAAAATGTATGGAAAATCAAGTAGCAACATAGCACTTGATTTGAGCAAATTAAGTGTTGGAAACGCACTATTAGGTACTGTATTAAAGAAATGTAGATGACTACAATGCAGGGTTTTAAATTCAGCACCACCAAATGTAGTGTTTTCTTATGTTTTTTTCCTCTATATTACTAAGAGTATTGTGTGTGTTTAACATATCCAAAATTTGCGTGGCCAGATTGTTAGCGGTGCTGGCATGCTGGCGTGTCGCTCCGGCTGAAGCTCGATGTTTTTGGGGGGATCTTGCTAACATACTTGCCACTATTTTTTTTTTACTACAACAAAAAAAAATCATGCCAGTCTTAGAAAAAAATGAAATAACAAAAATTTAGAGCCCGAAAGTGATTTAAGAGCAAAACGCATAAAACAAACTATTACATGAACTTAACACCACTCACTTTCCGTTTTGGTTTTAGCACAAATCATTGATGTCATGCTAACATTGGCGGCCCACCATCTACATCCTAGCGGATTTTCCATGATAATTTTTGCCTGGAATCTATCAAGTTATCCCTAGCACCAACTCACCTTTCCATCACCTTCCTATTGACGAATAAAAAACTTATTTCTCCTTTAATTTATAAGATACATAAGTTAAATAAATGTAAAAATTATAAAACAAAAGTTAAATTTGATGAAGTTAACAAAACTTTAACAAAAAGTAATATAATGTTTAATTTAAAATTTCTAATATTTTAGAAGATATCAAAAGAAAAAATTAATAAAAATAAAATTCAAATGCGGTTTTTTTGTATCACGATGAAATGAAATAGCCTAACTACAAATAGAGCTTCTTTCCTTTGTGGGTTCCAAACGAGGCTAAAGGCGAACACAGATCTTTCGAAATGCCGTCAGTCCGTGAACGTGTCTAACGTACATAAGGTTAACTAGTACAAATGACTTTATATACTTATATATAATTTCTTTAATTTTCTTTTTTTTTTTTGGTTAAGGCAAACACCAGTATGATTTATAATGGGCAAATACCCTACACTCACGAAACCTAGGCTTGAGCTCAATCGTAATGACGAGCAGCTTTTGTGTTAAAAAAAAAACAAAAGGGACTGATTATAACCATACAAGGTAATTAAAAAGCAAAGTGTTTTTCCTAATCTAAATTAATAAAAAGAAATATATATATATATATATATATATATATATATATATATATATATATATATATATATATATATATATATATATATATATATGTATATATATGTTCTAAATCGTTTATGTTTCCATTTCTGAATTTACGTCCAACTTTCACCACTTTTAATTCATTAGCTTAGCTTTTAAGTTCAATATATTTTTTTTACTTCATTTTACTTTCTAGACAAAACATTTAACAGTTTTTATTAAGACTTACAATTCATTACTCTACGTTTAGCGTGAAGTTTTATTTCTTTAAATAAAGTTGTTTTTTTCTTATAATTTTAAAATGCTGTTTTTTTATTTTAAAAAGTAGTATTTTTAAAGTTTTTAAATGTTGGTTTTTCTTTTTTTTTCAAAATATGTTGCTTTTTGGTTTTTTTATTTACTTATTTAAAAGATTTGTCACTTTGGCCTCAGGTTTAGCCTTAAATTTTGCTACTTATTTCCTTTTGAATTTCTATGCAGCCGCCAGCATCCGTCACACCATCACCTTTCAAATTCTACCAAAAAAGAGGCCGATATTTTGTCCTTGACTTCGCAGGAAACTTGGGTCACGCCACCAATCATTTGCCAAAAGAAAAAAATTCCTAGCCGCTAATCTACTTTCAGCAATCTGTTCTTCTATTATAACACATTTGTTTATGACCATCTTGTTTTGTTTCTCGCCGCACAGCTGATCAACTGCCTTACCAACAAACAAAAAATACAGGGTGCACATGAAAAACCCAACCATTCCTTGGATTCACTAGAAAGAAAAATTTTAATTTGTAAAAATTTTCTCTTATTATAGTATGACTAAAAAAAAAATTAAAATATTGCTTTGCTAAAATTCTCTAAAAGAAAAAAAATTAAATCGATTTTAAACATTTCAGACATTCTTTTAGACAATTTTACAAAGCAAAAATCTAATTCTCATTTTCTACTTGCTTCCAGGTTATAACATGCACTAGTGCTCTGGAAAGGCAGACTCTGGTTAGTGAACCATAAAGGTAATATATGTTAGAGCCGATTCTAGCTTTTAGATAAATAAAAGGCCAATTGAATAATATTTGTACAAAGCTTTTATTTAAAGAAAGAGAAACACGTGTGGTTTTATTCAAAGATATATTATATGTGTGGTTAAGTAAAAAAAGGAATTATGTATATCAAAATATTAAAAGTTGCAAGATAACAACAAAATAAACAGTATAGACAGTGCAGCGTTTTTATTTTACCTCCAACACTTCCTCCAAAGAAAAATACTGCATACCAAAGTTTGTTATAAATTTCTGACATACCAATATTTAAGCGTAGAAAACGTAATCGATTTGCTTCTAGGGGTTTTGTTAACAAATCTGCAAGTTGGTATTCTCCATCGATGTGTTCTAACTGGAGTTCTCTGTTTAAGTACTTTTCCCGAATCTATGTGTACATATTTATATATATATACATATTCTTTTTTCGCGCCAATACAAAACAATAACTAAGAACACAAAATCAGAAAATATAAAAACAGTAACAAGACATACCAAACAATAACAAATTAAACAAACTTAAATATAAACAATTACAATAATTGCATCTAAAAAAATCAATACCTGAAATAATATACCAAAGACTATAAATTTATAAAGATGTTGCACTTTGAACATTTAAATAATCAAAAATTATGAGCAGTTTCGTGGTAGCGGGGGTAAGAGATAAGAGGGAAAAACTTTCTGTGAGCGCAACCAAAACTCAAGAAGACAGATTCATACACACATGCGTTTAAAAATGTGTGTGGATGTTCATAAGAAATGATTTGTTAAAGGAAAGTATTGAGAGACAAAAATACACATTTAACATATAGAAACGTGCATACATACTTTCATATCTACATCTAAAGAAGAATGTGCTTCATAAAATTTAATTTCTGAGTTCTATTTTTCCTACTAATTTAAAAATTGTTTGTAAAATAAGCTTAAAAACGAAACTATATGACTGCTCTTGTTATTGTAGGGTAACTATATATTTTTATTTGTGTATTTTTAAAAATATGCATAATTGCACCGAACTAATCATACCCTAAATTACGTAGTAATTTTTTAGCATATATTCTTGTGGATACTTAATATGTTTTTTAAGAAATTTCAAACAATGGTAATAAAATAAGGCACTTATTTATGTATATTTATTATTAAATTTTTTGTTAAGTTTATTTAACCTGCATATATGTATAATATATATAAACCTCACTATATAAACCTCAATATGAATTTAATAGCTAAATTTATAAATTAAAATTGCCAAACAAATTAAATTACTGGCGCTTTAAAATTTAGACTTGCCCAGTACTTGTTACTTTACACTCATGTGTTTCCCATGAGCAATGCTTTCTTAGCAACATAAGTATAAGCAAATTCGGAACTTCCAACCTGTTTTTGTGACAAGAGTTATTCTCGTCAAACCAAACATAATAATTTTAGTACATTATGCACATTGCTTCGTAATATATTTTTTATGTTTTTAGCTGCTGTTTTTACAAAATAGTATTTATAAGACCTTTATGCGTGTTTTTATAGTTCTTAGAACGGATATACATTTTCGATGTATATGTCAGAATTTGTCAAGGCTTAATTATATCTATTATTCTGCATTAATAGCAAGAAAATCGTTGAAATATCGCATTTTTCGCAATTTTCCATGTTTTACACCAAGAACTTTCTATTTTTCATTTGGAAAGCCATTAAGAAATAATTACACCCAAAATTTCGTTTAAAAAAAAATTAATTTTAATCTTTAAAATATTATTATTCCGAACAAATTATTAAAATCACCGATTTTGATTATTGAAGGTAAAAGCACTTCTCGATGGCCATTTCGCTACCGTTTACTTAGCTCTTCAGGAAACTTCTCACAAACATTTTAAATAAACTAAAATTTTTTGTTCAAACAATAAAGTAAAGACAAAAATCTAAGTTTAAGCAAAAACAACAATTATCAACACTGGGGGCAAATTACGGCATTCGATATCGATCGAAATTTACATTTAAATTCTATTGAAATTTTGATCGATATCGAGTATCGTAATTTGCCACCTGATTTTATTTTTCTTTATATACTCTATAAGGCTGACCTTTTTTCGGCTTTTCTATCCATTTAAAAGATGATGAAAAAGAAAATTAAGACAACAAATGAAATATCACAACACACCACGATAATTTATTTATGCTTTTAATTATTAACTTGCACTTGCAGGTTAATAATTAAAATTAAATTACGGGAATTTTAAATTAAATTTATTATCTTTAAAAAATATTGCGCTAATTATCCCGAACAAATTATTAAAATCACCAATTTTTTTATTTTTCAAATTTTCCGACTTTTCTGGAGGGATTTTCAAAAATTTTCTTCCGTAAAAACCTTCTACTTGAAAATACGAACAACTGACAAAAAATGTTACAGAAATCGGCACAGCTGTTCTCATTTTATGAATTACTATACATTTTTTACACCATTTTTATATATAAGATTCAAGCATTATGTTCACTACAACTGAGACGCTAAACTAGTATTCTTCATAGAAAAGTGATAAAAGTTAATAAAATAAATGTTAATAAATGTTATTGAAACAAATTCATTAATGTTAATAATTGTGGTATTTAGTTTATATGTATGTAGTAATTAAATTTAGATAATAAATGAATTTAATTTACTTTAATCGTGCTTGATTGCTTCAAATATAAATATTTCATGATATTCTCATGAAAAATTTTTTATTTAAAAGTAGAAATTGAAAATATTACTGCGTAGAAAGTATATTCATATGGCCATTTCACCACTGCTATTTTAGCTCATTAGTGGATTTTACCCAAATTTTGTATAGAAAACTTGAAAGTCTTTTATCAAAAGCCAAATTGATTAAATAAGAACTCTATTGAATCAATAAAAGAAAAAGACAGGAACAAAAAGACAGTATACAAAAACACAGCAAACATTCAGTAATTAAAAAAGTAAAGTAAATTAAAATCGAAAAGGTTCCGAATAATAAATTTGCATATTGATAATAAATGAATTTAATATTCGGTGTAAATCGATGTTATTTCTCTTATACAACAACAAAACACATATTGTTACCATACAAATACACAATCGGTAACATTGGTTTACGTTGAATATTTTATAATGTAAATATATACACATTCGTATGCACGTATATACAAATGAATTAATGAGAGATGAGAGTAACAAGTTTGCTGAGAATAATAATCTCTCTTTGTGATTTTACTCTTAAAGTGGAAGTAGCAGTACGTCCATCCACAAAATATGCACTGGATGTAGAATGTACGGCAGTGAAACATCTTAGTATATTTATAGTCTTTGAATATACATTAACAACAAACACTAAGTAACAAACACACACACACACACATATATATATATATATATATATATATATATATATATATATATATATATATATATATTTATAATAGTAACAATAATACAACAATTTAAGACAGCTGTTTTTGCGCATATGTTTATGTAAGTGCTGCTAAGTATTTTCATTTCGTTTTCTATATAAAAGATCAGCAATTTGTAAACAATTATCAGCTTGTTCTGCTCACATAAGTGCTGCCAAATATGTCCTTTTTGGAAAATTGAACTGTTAAATTTAAATCTTATTTCGATTCAGTGTTTCCCTAAAATTTTAAATTAAAGACATCAAAAGAATTCATTTAATTTTGCACACCTATGTATACATCAAAACTGAGAAGTAAGAATAATTATAAGAAAACTGACATGCATCAGGAGGACCATTTATTCGACACTATGAATAATATGGGGGCAGCTGCGCCCAAACGAGTAAAGGAAATTTACTTATCTTTCGTCATTGAGGGCACTCCGAAAGCACGTAGTCGTACTGACTCAGAGTCCATTTATTCGAATGTTAATATTGGTTCCCCGCTTAAGCTTGTGCAAATTATGGAGAGGCGCTTTGAAAAACTGGCCGAACAACTGCAAACAACGATAGAGAACAAGTTCCGAGAGTGTGAAGACCGGTTGTTAAGCGAGATCGAAAAGAATTTCAGCAGTTTTAGAAGTGAATTGAAGAATATTACTGAGAGAGTGGACAAATTAGAGATAGCAGTGGATAGCATTACAAGTATGCAAAATGAAAGTAAGCTATTAAAGTTGAGACTCAATGAAATTCCATATAAGTCAAATGAGAATTTAACTGACATTTTTGAGAAAATCTGCAATACCATACACACCTGTGTCCCTGCCATCAAAACTATTTATCGGCTGCCAAATCACAATAACAAACGCGTATCTGAATTGAAAGATGCGGTGATTATTGTAAAGCTGTGCAATCCTCATGATAAAAATCATTTCTTGAAGGCATTGCTAATTTCCGCAAGGATAATCCGGGGTTTTTTTTTCTCATTAAGACACATTGGCGAGAACTCGGACAGAAAATTTTATGTCAACGAGAACTTAACTTCTCTAAATTTTAAAATTCTACGCGCCGCTACTCGTCTAAAAAGGGATAATCGCATATATAGTGCGACTTGGTATATGTCAAACGTTCTACCAATGACTCACCGATGCGCATTGATGAGATAGATCAGCTTAGCAAGCTAATTCGAGTACCTGATAATTCTTTTTCTGCTCGGGCATTTCGTGATATTGTTGAAAGTAATCAAACTTAATACACATAATGTACCAATTCTTTCTAGTTAATAAAGTTAATAAAGTTTTCTTTAATTTTAGTATATTTTCAAATCTTTATGCTTTCACTGCAAAGTTTTTCAATAAAAAATGCAGTGTGGCAACGTTTTACTATCAGAAAAAATATTCGTACACTTTTATTTCTGGTAATCCCATGAATTTTTTACTAAGCTAAAGTGTGCCAAAAGCAACAGAATAATAAAAGCTCTACTTAATTCAAATTAATTTGTCTCAGTGGCAAAATTTTCAAAGTACAAATCAAGTATTAATCAAGATGAGTTCTAAAACAAAAGAAATTTGTATAGCTGAACGGAAAATTATTATAAAATTGCGCAATGAAGCGAAATATTTGCGTGAAATTGCTAAGACTGTTGGAAGAAGTCATTCTTCTATCCAATACATCATTAAAAATTTCAAATCTACCGGCTCTATCTTGTCAAAACAACGCATAGGCCGCCCTTCAAAATTGATCGAAAGGGAAAAACGAACTGTTTTGGCGCTGGTAAAACAAAATCCAAGAGTTACGGCTTCCCGAATCAGCAATAATATAAAAGAATCTTTTAATAAAGACATTCACGAAGACACCGTGCGCAAAATATTGAAAAAGGCCGATCATCATGGCCGTGTAGCACGTAGGAAGCCGTACATATCGAACACAATAAAAAAAAAGGATGGAATTTGCCAACAAATATATCAAAATGCCTTCCGAGTTTTAGGAAAAGGTCTTGTTTTCTGATGAAAGCAAATTCTGCATCTTTGGCATTAAGGGGAAAAAGATGGTTTGGCGAAAAAATGGAACAGCGCTTAATAAAGAAAATATTGTTCCAACTGTAAAGCATGGAGGAGGTGGTGTTATGGTGTGGGGGTGCATGGCAGCTAAAGGAGTCGGAAATTTGACTTTTATAGACTCCACAATGGACCAGTACGGCTATTTAAATATACTGAAACAAAATTTACAGCAAAATGCCGAGAAACTGAATTTGGGATTAGACTTTTGGTTCCAACAGGATAATGATCCCAAGCATACGGCGCATAATATGAAGTTGTGGCTACTCTATAACACAAAATATCAATTGCATTCCCCCCCCCCCCCAAATTGCCGGATCTAACATTTGTGGGATTTATTGGAGCGTAAGATCCGAAAACATAACACTATCTCTAAGGAAATGCTAAAAAGCGTTATTATGGAGGAATGGAACAAAATAAGCCAGGAGGAAACATCCAAACTAGCAAAATCAATGACAAAACGTCATTCAGAATTTCTTCGACGTAAAGGATATCCTACTAGTTATTAAAAGTATTTTATATATATTACAATTTAATTTTATGTACAAATATTTAATCTGTACGAATACTTTTTCTGATGAATTAGCTCTAAATTTTGTAATTTTAGCAGTAAAAAGAAAAAGTCAATTAATAAAATTGTTAGTGCCTTATAAAAAACAAATATATCCAACAACAAATCTTTTAAAAACTTTTTGAACAAATCGATTAAAATACGAGGATTATTTTTATGATTAAAGTTTAAGACCCAAGGTGTACGAATAGTTTTTCTGGCAAGTGTAGCAGTCTTTACAACAAAATTAATAATCCAGAAATTAGGCAAAGTGTTCAAATAAAAATTTTCTGAAACTAATAGCATTGCTATTAGTTGTTGACAAAGACAAGTGGCAAACACATAAAAATACCATTCAGAAACATGACACTGATGTCGAGGTATTACTATGTTTCGGTTTCGCTGCGATTGGAAAAAGCGTGTTTTCGCAAATATGTATTTGGGGGTTTGAGCGTTAATAATTTTGTGTAAAAAAATAAGAGCGAATTTTTAACAAGCTTTCAAGAGAAACTTCATAAAGATTGTTGGCAACCAACCAGACCAACCAGAGAATTTATATGATCTGTCCACGTCAGGTTGCTGTTAAAAATTATACCAAGGTTTTTCGCTGAGTTAACAACTTCAATTTTTTCGCCATTTAGGAAGATGTCCTCGCTAATTAATGAAACTAATCTTTTTTTACATATTATAAGGCATTTAGATTTACCTAGATTTAAGCAGAGACCGTTAGCGCAAGCCCAAATGTGGACTTGTTTCAAATCATCATTTAGATGAGCTATACCTAATGAAATATCTTCAGGTGGGCTGCTCAAAGTAAGTTGGACGTCATATGCATATAGATGGATTTTGCAATATGATAGTTGTTTTGACAGATCAATGACATAAAGTGAAATTAAGAGTAGACCTAAGATTGAACCTTATGGAACCCTTCTATTAATATGTAAACTGTCACACCAAGTATTGTTAACAACTACCGATTGTGTGCGGTTTAAAAGATATGATGATAAAAGTTTAACTGACATTTTTGAAAATTTAAAAAAGTGTTTCAGTTTATTTGTGAGTATAACATAGTCAACTATATCGAATGCTTTGAAATGGTCCAGAAACACTAAAAAGTTGATATCCTTGTTTTCTAAACCTTGGCGTTTATTCTCAATTACTTCAATAAGAGCAGTAACGCAGTTGTGGTTCTGACGAAAACCAGATTGGTTGTCAGTAAGCAGACTATGGGTATTTAAGTATGTAATAATTTGCTGATATAATAGCTTTTCTAAAACTTTTGACAGAAAGCATAATATGGCAATGGGTCTCTATTCTCCATTCGCCTTGGGTAATGGTAAAATTTTAGCAAGTTTCCAATTAGATGGATATGTACCTGACGTTATAATTGAATTAAACAAATGTGTGACATAGGGGAGAATTATGGGTAAAAGTAGACGTATGAATTTTGGGTGCACTTGCAACTTCATTTGATTTTAACAAGGAACATGTTGACATGACGTCGTATTGTGTTACACAGGAAAAAGTAAAATAATCATTTGTTAACTCATCATTAAGATTTAGAGTATCAGAAGAAAAATCAAAGTAATTGAAATTTGCTTTAACTACAGGAATGGTAGTGAAAGTTTTGTTAAGCATGTTTGTATCCACTTGGCAGTCCACACTGTTTTTCGCATTGCCAATTCCTATTTCGCGTATAGTATGCCATGATTGTTGAGAATTAATAGCATTATTAAGACGGCTATAATAATACTCAGTTTTTGAATTTTTTATCAGCTTGGTAACATTCTGCAATAGAAAATTCTAAGTAGAGCTCAGGGGTCTTGTATCTATTCCATCATGCATATGCTGACTCCCTTTGGTGTATAGCATCCTTTATAATATTTGAAAACCATGGTTTTTGTTTGGGTTTGATACTTTTCTGTTTTAATGGAACAATTAAATCAAAAAGGTACTGAATGTTACGCTGTCACTCCAAGCAATAGGCGAAGAGTATTGACTGAGATGATTGGTATCAATTTGCTTAAAATCAGGGTGAAAATTTTAGTTTAAAAAAATTAAATCATGTTTAGAAAAACATGATGCCAATATCTGATCATACAAAATTATGCTACTAATGTTGGATACGAAAAAAATTTCTATGAGCGTGTTGGTTGTGGATATGTGATGCGTTGGATGTATTTTGTTAGCTGGAAAAAGACCAAAAGTTGACATATTTTCCGAAAGAGTGACCTCTGTTAATAAGTTTGAGTTGAAGTCGCCTGGAATGATTATATCATTATACTCTGCGGTAATACTTTCGAGTGCAATAAATAAAGTTTTAAAGTTGGGCCTGTAAACGCAACCCATCATTAATTTTTTGCCATAAGAAGAAATTTCAATAAAAATAAACTCAATACCCTGTTCAATTAAGTCATTGGCATTGGGAGATTTCAAGTAAAATGTACAATGTACATACAAAATGCAGGAAGCATCCCTAAATAGCACGGCGTCAACGCTTAGCAATTGAAAAATCCAATTTTGACAGTGCGTCAGGAATTGAATTTGAATTTTTTATTGAGTCTTCTTTTTTTTTCTGTCGACAATCGAAAGGTTTACATTAACCATATGATATTTTACTGTATTTGTTTTGTTCTAATACACACTAAATGTATAAGCTACATGCTAACAGATGAAGGTGACTATTATTTCGTAAAAAATATTTCTTGTATGTTTATAGCAATGCTTGCTCGCGGCATTTACTATATCTAACAGAGCCATAGTCTGTTAAATAAAACAAATAAAATAAATAACACTTAAAACTACATAACACAACGATATGTTTACAAACAATCAAAACAAAATAGGGAAAATAGCAGATGTTTTAACATCAGATAGACAATTTGTGAACCGAACACATACAAGAATACAAATATAATACATATAACAAGTATGTAAGTTTAAGTTTTCTTAGATTCGTAGGGGTTTTTCTTTTTATGAACTAGCTAACCAATTCTTATTATAAATAAATATAAATGAGGCAGCTTGTTTATAGTTTCTTATGTCTAGTTAAAAGCTTACTTAATAATTTTTGTTTTCTATAGATCTAGAATCACAGATTAGTATAATTAGCCCCTATGGGAGCCTGATACGGCTTTTAGGAAAAAGTCTTGGATATTGCCGGCGTCGGAGTTATTATTCAAGATGCCAACGGGAGATAGGTAATTGGAGTTGTTCCAGTGTGTATGACATTCATTATTAAATATATCATTCATCAGGTGATTGTCGTGGTGTAGAAGTTTTTCGACAAAGCGTTTCTGTAAAATAAATATGTACATATGTATATAATGGTGTTATTTTGGAGTTCTCATAGATGTATGAGTTTGAAAAACGTTTGGTAGGATTTTGGAAGTTCTTGCCTAGGTATCGTCTTATTATGGACCTCTCAAAGACCTCCAGCTCCTTTGCAGCAACTGATGAAATTGTGAACCAAATCGAACACGCATAAGTTAGAATAGGCCTAATTGCAACCTTATACAAGAGCAATTTGGTTTTTTGTGGAAAGAACTTGTTGTGCATCACTCTGGAGAACATTCAAGAAATCCGTTTGGCTTTGGAAAGTATACTCCTGTTATGGTTATTGAACTTTAATAATTTGTTAAAGTTTACTCCAATATACTTTATGGATGGTTTGAAAGGAATCTCAGAATCACCAAGTGTGAGGGAAAGAGTTTTGCTTTGAGGCACGACGTCTCGATGGCATTTCGAATACAAATTGCCTCGGATTTGTTTGCATTTACGTGGATGCCCCAGTTCATATAGTAGCTGTTGATGATGTTAAGGTGAGCGGTGGCTTGAGTCAATGCACTAAGAGGAAATTCATTGTGCGAATAAATCAAGCAGTCGTCAGCATAGAGAATCGTCTTAAAATCTCGAATAGTGTGTGGGAAGTAATGGAGGAAAATGGTTAATAAAAGTGGAGCCAAAACACTGCCTTGGGGAACTCCGCTATTAACCTTTCCAAAAGAAGGTGTGTTGCTAATTTCCACGAAAAACTCTCGATCGGTGAAATAATTTTGAGCTTATATAAGATTCCTTTATGAAATGCGGAATCAAACGCTTTTTGTATATCTAGTTGTATCGCTATTGTACATCGTCTATCCCTTAGGTTGTTTGTGATATCGCTGTGGAATTTTAACAAGGCATGTTGGGTAGAGTGATGTTTTCTGAATCCGAATTGGTATGGTGAAATAGGGGAGAAGGCAAATTCGCTCTCTAGTTTCTTCTTGAGGATATGGTCAAAAATTTTGCCAATATCTGATAATAGCGGTATTGGTCTGAAGTCCTCTATGTTTATACTATCGCTCTTCTTCTTTATGGGAATAATTTTGGATATTTTCCAAGCCTTAGGGAAATAGTAATTATTAAGACAGTTATTGAAGACACAATCTAGAAATTTAAAGGAGCTGTTAGGTGATTTCTTTATCAAAAAGTTGGAAATGTTATCAAGGCCACTAGACTTTTTATTGTTGATGGTGCTAATAATTTCTTTGATTTATGTTATATTTGTGAAATGGTAGTTATCTGTGTTTTTATAGAGTTGAAGGTATTGTTGAACGAGTAGATATGGTGAGGGACTTCAGCGATGTAGGATGTGATTCGCTCATTAAGATTTGCCACGGGACGTTGGGGTAAGTTTTCACTGTATGCAGATGCATAATATGCTCGAAAAGCTTCCCTTTATTCTGAGGCGCTTGAGAATATATTACGATTAACGTTGATTTTCTCGGATATACCATACTTTCTCTTCCCAATTATTTGATAGACCTCTTTGAACGCGTAGGGACCTGGTTTTATTTGCTCCAGCCTGTTGTTGAATTTCTGGAGCTGATTAATGTTGACCAACTCTTTCAGAATTATTCTTAGCAGTCCTATTTGTTTTGATAGAATATTGTATTCACTGCTGTTCCTATTGCCCGTACGATGATATATCTTTTTGAGTTGTTTTTGCCATTGATGTTTTACTCTAAGTATGTTTTTTATATTATCAGGTAAGGGAGTTTTATTGTGTTTAAGTTCAATCTTCTCTCCATGAGCGTTGGCAGTACTATTAACAATTTCATTAAATTTATTAATAAGTACTTCTATTTCATTATTTTCCAGATTTCTGTATACGGAGGGCATAAGTGACTCTAAAGCAAATTCCACATCTCTTTTAAAATGGTTCCATTTAGTATTTTTGTACGACGTGTAGAATCGTGGAGATTTAATAGCAAAATCTAGATCGTTTAAGGTTATTTCCAGCTTTAAGGGAAAATGATCTGAGAATGATGGAAGAGTGGATACTTTAAAGTTTGGGGACTCTCTGTTTAAAAGATGAGCGCTCATGAGAAAGTGATCTTGGAATAACCGCCATTGGGGAATGATGGTTTATAGTTACACAGGCGAGTAAATTGAAGCGAATTATCAAGTATCCAATTGTATAACGTTTTCCCATTTAAATTCTCAGAGCAATCACCCCAAAGCATATTTTTGGCTTTAAAATCTCTTCCCAGTATGACACTATCAAAGCTATTTGAGGCCTCCAATATAGAATTTAAACCACCGCATTGAGTATCTCGGGGAATATTAGTTGAAACGTAAATAAAGCCCACAAGAATTTTTATACTCATATTGTTTTTGATAATTTCTATTTTAATAAATTTTGTATTAAATTAGGGGACATTAACTGCTACGTTTTTAAATGATATTGTATTTCTTAATAAAATTGCAACACCTAGGGAGGATTTGTCGTAAAAGAAATTGTAGCCTGCTAGTGATATTCGCATATTTTCCCTTAGATGGCATTCTTGAACAAATCCGATGTCTATTTTATAATATAGTAGAGTGTTTAAGAGTTAAATTGGTCGACTTTTGTCTATAAGTGACCTGACATTAAATATTAGAAAGTTGAGTTTTTTATGGAGCATTTTTGATTTTGTTGTAAACACGCAAAAATTCTGCTTTGACATAAGATCTATTTTGACATAAGATAATATACTTTGAGAAAATTTTCAATTTCTTGCTCAATAGTTAATTGTTCTGGTTCGATAAATATGCTGGCTAATTTGAGAAACTCATCGACAATTGATTTTTTATAGGGAGCGCTGTTAGTATTTTGATACGACTTACCCGGAGATACGTAGGATGACGTGAATCTCCTTACATTATGCTTTGCAATTTCCTTATCCTTTTGTGCTTTCACCATCCTTTGACGTTTTGTTTGTACATACTTTTTATAGACGCTACAGCCCCTCCAATTCGCTGGGTGACCGACTTTACGGCAGTTGACACAGGTAGGTTGTGAGCCATCTTGGCTTAGTCAGGAATTGAAGTTGACTGCTTGTTGGTTTGTTTTGTTTTGTTATGGTTGAAAAGTAATGACAATTTAGTTATTTTCAAGGCAATCTAGCGGTTTTATCTCTTCTTTATACTGCGTTCCATTGACTTAAAATCAACTAGTTTTGAGAAAAACACTTCGAAGTGTTTCCACTGCGCTGAAGTGTTTTGTAAATACGAATTTGTGACATAACACTGACATTTTTTGCGTAAAAGAAAAAAAAACTATTTTATTTTTGTAAAAAATATTTTTTATTGTTAATTTAATTTTTGTTTTTACATGTTTTTCTTTTTCGATTTTTTTATCACTTCTTTGTAACAAAAAATTTTTTGTCTTGATAAATTTTAAAGTAATTGTCACTTTTTCGATAAAAACATCTAATACGAATAGATAGAACGGAGTTCAACATGAATATTCTAGACACAACACAGTGTTGCAAAGGAAAATTAGTTCGAAAAAATACATTTTCGACATGTTTTGAAATAAATTAAGTGATTTTGGTATGAAAATGTATGGAAAATCAAGTAGCAACATAGCACTTGATTTGAGCAAATTAAGTGTTGGAAACGCACTATTAGGTACTGTATTAAAGAAATGTAGATGACTACAATGCAGGGTTTTAAATTCAGCACCACCAAATGTAGTGTTTTCTTATGTTTTTTTCCTCTATATTACTAAGAGTATTGTGTGTGTTTAACATATCCAAAATTTGCGTGGCCAGATTGTTAGCGGTGCTGGCATGCTGGCGTGTCGCTCCGGCTGAAGCTCGATGTTTTTGGGGGGATCTTGCTAACATACTTGCCACTATTTTTTTTTTACTACAACAAAAAAAAATCATGCCAGTCTTAGAAAAAAATGAAATAACAAAAATTTAGAGCCCGAAAGTGATTTAAGAGCAAAACGCATAAAACAAACTATTACATGAACTTAACACCACTCACTTTCCGTTTTGGTTTTAGCACAAATCATTGATGTCATGCTAACATTGGCGGCCCACCATCTACATCCTAGCGGATTTTCCATGATAATTTTTGCCTGGAATCTATCAAGCACCAACTCACCTTTCCATCACCTTCCTATTGACGAATAAAAAACTTATTTCTCCTTTAATTTATAAGATACATAAGTTAAATAAATGTAAAAATTATAAAACAAAAGTTAAATTTGATGAAGTTAACAAAACTTTAACAAAAAGTAATATAATGTTTAATTTAAAATTTCTAATATTTTAGAAGATATCAAAAGAAAAAATTAATAAAAATAAAATTCAAATGCGGTTTTTTTGTATCACGATGAAATGAAATAGCCTAACTACAAATAGAGCTTCTTTCCTTTGTGGGTTCCAAACGAGGCTAAAGGCGAACACAGATCTTTCGAAATGCCGTCAGTCCGTGAACGTGTCTAACGTACATAAGGTTAACTAGTACAAATGACTTTATATACTTATATATAATTTCTTTAATTTTCTTTTTTTTTTTTGGTTAAGGCAAACACCAGTATGATTTATAATGGGCAAATACCCTACACTCACGAAACCTAGGCTTGAGCTCAATCGTAATGACGAGCAGCTTTTGTGCTAAAAAAAAAACAAAAGGGACTGATTATAACCATACAAGGTAATTAAAAAGCAAAGTGTTTTTCCTAATCTAAATTAATAAAAAGAAATATATATATATATATATATATATATATATTATTTTCAGGTCCGTTTGTCGTTCGTGTTGAATGTCCAGGTCTTAATGGCAGCGGTACCTGGCACCGTCAGGCTAGACAGTGCTACTTTCGGCTTCTTCCCACGCTGGATGTGACTGCTGGATCAATGGACGGCTGGTGGAGAATACCCGTTTACAAATTGCCTTAGTTTATTATTTCTTTCTAAATCGTTTATGTTTCCATTTCTGAATTTACGTCCAACTTTCACCACTTTTAATTCATTAGCTTAGCTTTTAAGTTCAATATATTTTTTTTACTTCATTTTACTTTCTAGACAAAACATTTAACAGTTTTTATTAAGACTTACAATTCATTACTCTACGTTTAGCGTGAAGTTTTATTTCTTTAAATAAAGTTGTTTTTTTCTTATAATTTTAAAATGCTGTTTTTTTATTTTAAAAAGTAGTATTTTTAAAGTTTTTAAATGTTGGTTTTTCTTTTTTTTTCAAAATATGTTGCTTTTTGGTTTTTTTATTTACTTATTTAAAAGATTTGTCACTTTGGCCTCAGGTTTAGCCTTAAATTTTGCTACTTATTTCCTTTTGAATTTCTATGCAGCCGCCAGCATCCGTCACACCATCACCTTTCAAATTCTACCAAAAAAGAGGCCGATATTTTGTCCTTGACTTCGCAGGAAACTTGGGTCACGCCACCAATCATTTGCCAAAAGAAAAAAATTCCTAGCCGCTAATCTACTTTCAGCAATCTGTTCTTCTATTATAACACATTTGTTTATGACCATCTTGTTTTGTTTCTCGCCGCACAGCTGATCAACTGCCTTACCAACAAACAAAAAATACAGGGTGCACATGAAAAACCCAACCATTCCTTGGATTCACTAGAAAGAAAAATTTTAATTTGTAAAAATTTTCTCTTATTATAGTATGACTAAAAAAAAAATTAAAATATTGCTTTGCTAAAATTCTCTAAAAGAAAAAAAATTAAATCGATTTTAAACATTTCAGACATTCTTTTAGACAATTTTACAAAGAAAAAATCTAATTCTCATTTTCTACTTGCTTCTAGGTTATAACATGCACTAGTGCTCTGGAAAGGCAGACTCTGGTTAGTGAACCACAAAGGTAATATATGTTAGAGCCGATTCTAGCTTTTAGATAAATAAAAGGCCAATTGAATAATATTTGTACAAAGCTTTTATTTAAAGAAAGAGAAACACGTGTGGTTTTATTCAAAGATATATTATATGTGTGGTTAAGTAAAAAAAGGAATTATGTATATCAAAATATTAAAAGTTGCAAGATAACAACAAAATAAACAGTATAGACAGTGCAGCGTTTTTATTTTACCTCCAACACTTCCTCCAAAGAAAAATACTGCATACCAAAGTTTGTTATAAATTTCTGACATACCAATATTTAAGCGTAGAAAACGTAATCGATTTGCTTCTAGGGGTTTTGTTAACAAATCTGCAAGTTGGTATTCTCCATCGATGTGTTCTAACTGGAGTTCTCTGTTTAAGTACTTTTCCCGAATCTATGTGTACATATTTATATATATATACATATTCTTTTTTCGCGCCAATACAAAACAATAACTAAGAACACAAAATCAGAAAATATAAAAACAGTAACAAGACATACGAAACAATAACAAATTAAACAAACTTAAATATAAACAATTACAATAATTGCATCTAAAAAAATCAATACCTGAAATAATATACCAAAGACTATAAATTTATAAAGATGTTGCACTTTGAACATTTAAATAATCAAAAATTATGAGCAGTTTCGTGGTAGCGGGGGTAAGAGATAAGAGGGAAAAACTTTCTGTGAGCGCAACCAAAACTCAAGAAGACAGATTCATACACACATGCGTTTAAAAATGTGTGTGGATGTTCATAAGAAATGATTTGTTAAAGGAAAGTATTGAGAGACAAAAATACACATTTAACATATAGAAACGTGCATACATACTTTCATATCTACATCTAAAGAAGAATGTGCTTCATAAAATTTAATTTCTGAGTTCTATTTTTCCTACTAATTTAAAAATTGTTTGTAAAATAAGCTTAAAAACGAAACTATATGACTGCTCTTGTTATTGTAGGGTAACTATATATTTTTATTTGTGTATTTTTAAAAATATGCATAATTGCACCGAACTAATCATACCCTAAATTACGTAGTAATTTTTTAGCATATATTCTTGTGGATACTTAATATGTTTTTTAAGAAATTTCAAACAATGGTAATAAAATAAGGCACTTATTTATGTATATTTATTATTAAATTTTTTGTTAAGTTTATTTAACCTGCATATATGTATAATATATATAAACCTCACTATATAAACCTCAATATGAATTTAATAGCTAAATTTATAAATTAAAATTGCCAAACAAATTAAATTACTGGCGCTTTAAAATTTAGACTTGCCCAGTACTTGTTACTTTACACTCATGTGTTTCCCATGAGCAATGCTTTCTTAGCAACATAAGTATAAGCAAATTCGGAACTTCCAACCTGTTTTTGTGACAAGAGTTATTCTCGTCAAACCAAACATAATAATTTTAGTACATTATGCACATTGCTTCGTAATATATTTTTTATGTTTTTAGCTGCTGTTTTTACAAAATAGTATTTATAAGACCTTTATGCGTGTTTTTATAGTTCTTAGAACGGATATACATTTTCGATGTATATGTCAGAATTTGTCAAGGCTTAATTATATCTATTATTCTGCATTAATAGCAAGAAAATCGTTGAAATATCGCATTTTTCGCAATTTTCCATGTTTTACACCAAGAACTTTCTATTTTTCATTTGGAAAGCCATTAAGAAATAATTACACCCAAAATTTCGTTTAAAAAAAAATTAATTTTAATCTTTAAAATATTATTATTCCGAACAAATTATTAAAATCACCGATTTTGATTATTGAAGGTAAAAGCACTTCTCGATGGCCATTTCGCTACCGTTTACTTAGCTCTTCAGGAAACTTCTCACAAACATTTTAAATAAACTAAAATTTTTTGTTCAAACAATAAAGTAAAGACAAAAATCTAAGTTTAAGCAAAAACAACAATTATCAACACTGGGGGCAAATTACGGCATTCGATATCGATCGAAATTTACATTTAAATTCTATTGAAATTTCGATCGATATCGAGTATCGTAATTTGCCACCTGATTTTATTTTTCTTTATATACTCTATAAGGCTGACCTTTTTTCGGCTTTTCTATCCATTTAAAAGATGATGAAAAAGAAAATTAAGACAACAAATGAAATATCACAACACACCACGATAATTTATTTATGCTTTTAATTATTAACTTGCACTTGCAGGTTAATAATTAAAATTAAATTACGGGAATTTTAAATTAAATTTATTATCTTTAAAAAATATTGCGCTAATTATCCCGAACAAATTATTAAAATCACCAATTTTTTTATTTTTCAAATTTTCCGACTTTTCTGGAGGGATTTTCAAAAATTTTCTTCCGTAAAAACCTTCTACTTGAAAATACGAACAACTGACAAAAAATGTTACAGAAATCGGCACAGCTGTTCTCATTTTATGAATTACTATACATTTTTTACACCATTTTTATATATAAGATTCAAGCATTATGTTCACTACAACTGAGACGCTAAACTAGTATTCTTCATAGAAAAGTGATAAAAGTTAATAAAATAAATGTTAATAAATGTTATTGAAACAAATTCATTAATGTTAATAATTGTGGTATTTAGTTTATATGTATGTAGTAATTAAATTTAGATAATAAATGAATTTAATTTACTTTAATCGTGCTTGATTGCTTCAAATATAAATATTTCATGATATTCTCATGAAAAATTTTTTATTTAAAAGTAGAAATTGAAAATATTACTGCGTAGAAAGTATATTCATATGGCCATTTCACCACTGCTATTTTAGCTCATTAGTGGATTTTACCCAAATTTTGTATAGAAAACTTGAAAGTCTTTTATCAAAAGCCAAATTGATTAAATAAGAACTCTATTGAATCAATAAAAGAAAAAGACAGGAACAAAAAGACAGTATACAAAAACACAGCAAACATTCAGTAATTAAAAAAGTAAAGTAAATTAAAATCGAAAAGGTTCCGAATAATAAATTTGCATATTGATAATAAATGAATTTAATATTCGGTGTAAATCGATGTTATTTCTCTTATACAACAACAAAACACATATTGTTACCATACAAATACACAATCGGTAACATTGGTTTACGTTGAATATTTTATAATGTAAATATATACACATTCGTATGCACGTATATACAAATGAATTAATGAGAGATGAGAGTAACAAGTTTGCTGAGAATAATAATCTCTCTTTGTGATTTTACTCTTAAAGTGGAAGTAGCAGTACGTCCATCTACAAAATATGCACTGGATGTAGAATGTACGGCAGTGAAACATCTTAGTATATTTATAGTCTTTGAATATACATTAACAACAAACACTAAGTAACAAACACACACACACACATATATATATATATATATATATATATATATATTTATAATAGTAACAATAATACAACAATTTAAGACAGCTGTTTTTTGCGCATATGTTTATGTAAGTGCTGCTAAGTATTTTCATTTCGTTTTCTATATAAAAGATCAGCAATTTGTAAACAATTATCAGCTTGTTCTGCTCACATAAGTGCTGCCAAATATGTCCTTTTTGGAAAATTGAACTGTTAAATTTAAATCTTATTTCGATTCAGTGTTTCCCTAAAATTTTAAATTAAAGACATCAAAAGAATTCATTTAATTTTGCACACCTATGTATACATCAAAACTGAGAAGTAAGAATAATTATAAGAAAACTGACATGCATCAGGAGGACCATTTATTCGACACTATGAATAATATGGGGGCAGCTGCGCCCAAACGAGTAAAGGAAATTTACTTATCTTTCGTCATTGAGGGCACTCCGAAAGCACGTAGTCGTACTGACTCAGAGTCCATTTATTCGAATGTTAATATTGGTTCCCCGCTTAAGCTTGTGCAAATTATGGAGAGGCGCTTTGAAAAACTGGCCGAACAACTGCAAACAACGATAGAGAACAAGTTCCGAGAGTGTGAAGACCGGTTGTTAAGCGAGATCGAAAAGAATTTCAGCAGTTTTAGAAGTGAATTGAAGAATATTACTGAGAGAGTGGACAAATTAGAGATAGCAGTGGATAGCATTACAAGTATGCAAAATGAAAGTAAGCTATTAAAGTTGAGACTCAATGAAATTCCATATAAGTCAAATGAGAATTTAACTGACATTTTTGAGAAAATCTGCAATACCATACACACCTGTGTCCCTGCCATCAAAACTATTTATCGGCTGCCAAATCACAATAACAAACGCGTATCTGAATTGAAAGATGCGGTGATTATTGTAAAGCTGTGCAATCCTCATGATAAAAATCATTTCTTGAAGGCATTGCTAATTTCCGCAAGGATAATCCGGGGTTTTTTTTTCTCATTAAGACACATTGGCGAGAACTCGGACAGAAAATTTTATGTCAACGAGAACTTAACTTCTCTAAATTTTAAAATTCTACGCGCCGCTACTCGTCTAAAAAGGGATAATCGCATATATAGTGCGACTTGGTATATGTCAAACGTTCTACCAATGACTCACCGATGCGCATTGATGAGAAAGATCAGCTTAGCAAGCTAATTCGAGTACCTGATAATTCTTTTTCTGCTCGGGCATTTCGTGATATTGTTGAAAGTAATCAAACTTAATACACATAATGTACCAATTCTTTCTAGTTTTATACATACATTTTTATTTTTAGCTAATTTAATTATAACACGTTTTTTACGATACATAAGTAAACATACAGTATTTTCCTCGTGCGTTACAAACTCATACCAAATAGTTGATGGATATTTTGGATAACGATAGAATGCGTTCTAGAGATGGGATAGGTAGAATGATAAGGATTTTGTCCAAACAGAGAAGTGGTATACGAATATGTCACCTGAATGCCCAAAGTTTGAGACCTAAGATTGAAGAATTTAGATTTATTTTCGAGAATTCCGGTGTTGATGTGGTGTTTAGACCTGAGTTCACTGATTCGTCGTTTCTCTTGCAGGGATAAAATGTGAGAAGGGCGGATAGAAATGGGTATGGTGGTGTAGCGAGGTGGTTACTGGCGCTGGCGATACTCGAGGTCTAATTGAATATTTATTTCTTGAAATATGTTGTGAAGGAAGGAAATTACTTGTAGGTAGTATTTATAGACCTAATAATCGTTGCATTAAGGCACTCAGACACTCAGTGTCGCATACGAGGATGTTACAATTACGGGTAATTTCAACTCCAATATTTTAGTTAACCCCACTCTTGTAGATAATATGCTTTCACTTGGTCTTAATTCCCCTAATACGACTAATCCTACTCATTTCACGAATACCAACAGTACACTTCTTGATCTATTTTTGTCAGCAATCTTTCCAAAGTCCTACTTTACGACCAACTATCTGCATCTTGCTTTTAACGTCACGAGCTAATTTTTCTGACATATAATTTTCATTTGAATCTGCCTGAGCAAGTTTTTGAATACCGGGATTTGGGGAAAATAGATTATAATGTGCTAGAGCTAGAACTTCTTAATATAGATTGGAGTATGTTATATAGACTGATTTCTGTAGATGATCAACTCTCCTTCCTGCAATATAGCATTCAGCACCTATACAATCTGACAGTTCCTTTGAAAACAAAGAGAATTAATATTCATGATAAGCCCTGGTTCACTCGCGATATAAAGCAGTCTATCGATCGCAGAAATAATTTATATACCCAGTGGAAACGTTTTAGAACAGCTAGATTGTATGAGGAATACCGAGTATTACGCAGAATAACTAATAGGTTAATCAAGAAGGCAAAAACTAAATACTATGCCGCAAAATTTTCTACTGCGATAGGATCAAAAAAGACTTGGCAAAGAATTCGTGAAATAGGCATTGCTAGATCTTGTATCGAGGAAACCTGTGTAGTCGACGCCAACACTCTAAATGAACAGTTTTTGAATACACCGAATGTGCAACCATCTTCTGACTACTACCATTTCTCCAATGATGTTTGGGACAATACATTTTCTTTTGTGAACGTAACCCAGTATGATGGCTTGTTTAGCATATTATCGATTAAATCCAATGCTGTTGGTGTGGATGAAATGGACCCAAGGTTTTTGAAAATTCTTATCCCACAACTTCTTCCATTTATAACCTTTATTTTTTAACAAAATTTTTACTACCAACTGCTATCCCAAAATTTGGAAATTGGCTAAGGTTGTTCCTATTCCTAAATCGAATTCTGATTACAGGCCAATAGCAATCTTGCCTTTTTTATCTAAAGCTTTTCAAAGGTTGATGCATAATCAAGTTACTCAGTTTCTTGAGGTTGAGAATTTGCTTAGTGATCGGCAATCGGGCTTTCGTAAAAATAACAGTTGTATTACGGCTCTAGTGGATGTTGTTGAAGACATCAGGCAGCAGGTGGACTGTGGTAACGTGACATTTTTAGTTCTTTTAGATCATTCTAGAGCATTTGATACTGTTGACCATAAGGTTTTGAGCATTAAACTTAAATATATGTTTCGATTTACGTCATCTGCAGTGGCTCTTATACACTCATATCTAGTTGACAGATATCAATACGTTCAAGCTCCTACCTCAAGGTCTAGATGTTTACCATTGAAACGAGGTGTTCCACAGGGCTCTATCTTAGGTCCTCTACTCTTTTCTTTATATGTAAATGATCTTCAGGACAAGCTCCAACACTGTAAGATTAGATTATATGCTGATGACATTCAGCTTTACATGAGCTGCAGAAACACTGCTGTCGATGAGTGTGTAAGGACCTTAAACGAGGAGTTACATGTTGTGTATAAGTGGGCTACTGCTAATGGCTTGCAAATTAATCCTGCAAAGTCGAAGGGTTTGATTATGAGGAAAAGATTAATGAGACTGGATTACGATCCTGTTTTAATTTTGAACGGCCAGCCTATAGATATTGTACACTCTGCCAAAAATCTTGGTATATATCCTAATGACACTTTGACTTGGTCCAACCACATTAATATAGCGTGTGGTCGCACGATTTCTATGTTAAGGAATCTCTGGCAAACTCATTACTGCACTCCGATGAGAATTAGAATACTTCTCGCCAAATCGTATTTATTACTAATTTTGCTGTATGGCTGTGAACTATTTGGCAGTTGTGATAGTGAAAGTAAGAGAAAACTTAATGTGGCTTTTAATAATATTGTAAGATATGTACATGGTCTGCGAAGGTTTGATCATATTTCCCCCTATGTCACCTCGCTTTATGGTATGAATTTTGATGACTACTTGAGGGTTCGTATCTTACTGTTCTTGCATAAGATTATATGTATATACACAACAACCTAGACACCTTTATGATCGACTACACTTTTCGACACTTGATAGGGATAAAAGGCTTCTTACTTTTGGACATCGTACATTGATTTCTAAATATCATTTCTTTATTAATGCTATCAGTCTCTGGAACGCTATTCCATTTAGATTACAAATCATTAGTAACGCACGTCAATTTAGAAAAAATATTGTATGTCATTTTTCTCATTAAGCTCTAATGTAAATGTATGTATTATAGTTACTATTAAATTATTATGTTCTTATTGTTTTAATGTTTGTGATAATCTCGATCTCACTTTGATGCATGTTTTGAAGTTGTAATTAATTACTTTTAAATTCCCAGAATATTACAACATATGTCATCAATTTTTATTTCAATTAACTTAATATTTTGATTTTTATTATTAATATTTTTTTTCTGTTTTTTAATTTTTATTAAATTATTATTTGAACTTTGAATATTATAAATGAATAGAAATTATTTTGGCTTAAGTTCATTTATTTTTAATTTCTAAAAATCTTTTTTAGAAAGAAAATTTATTTTTACAAATGTATGCTGACGTTTTCCAAAGAAAACAAGAAAAATTAGACGCTAGCAGAATAAAATGATGCATTTTCTGGACCGCTACGACCTTCATCAGCATTCTTCGCATCTATCTACTTTAGTTGTGTATATTTATAAACATCATCTATTTAACCAACTAACTTTGTAAATAAGAATACGAGAACACTCATATTCATATCAACATTAATTTGGTTAGACGAAATTTACACACAAACCAACGTATTTCTTTACTGTTCTCTCTGTATTTCGTCTTGTACATTTGTTTTTGCTGTTTTTTTCTGTATCTTGTAATTTTTATTTTAAGTTAATTTATATTTTGGCATATGCTCAGTTTCATACTTAATATAAGACTTAGGTCTTGTGTATGGAACATATGAATGAAATGAAATAAAAATGTCTAACTTCTATGTGCTTTGACCTTTAATGGTATTCTGGATTCTTTGCGAGTTTGACCTCACTTGCGTTATCTATATATAGTGTTGGAATCTGTTTATTACCCAGGAGTTCAAATAAAAGTCGTTTAATCCATATAAGTTCCTTGGTACCTTCACTAGCCGCTATTATTTCGGATTCAGTTGTTGAAAGAGAAACTGATCTTTGTAATTGACTTGTCCGAGAAATGGCTCCTCCTGCCAACATTGCAACAACACCAGTAGTCGATCTACATGTTTTAATATCTCCACCAAAATCAGCGTCGGTAAAAACTTTAAAAGGTTTATTATCAGCTTTGTATTTTAAGCCGTATTTACTTGTGCCTTTTAAGTATTTAAAAATGCGCTTCACATTACTCCAATCCTTTTCTGTAGGATTTTCCATACATCGTGATGCCTTGCTTACACTAAAAGCAATATCTGGGCGAGTTGCAAATGACAGGTACAGGAGGCTTCCTATTACTTCACGAAAATATACTCTTTCTTTAGCAATTGGGCTATTTGCTACCTCTTCCTTTCCAACCGGAGTTGACACTGCGTTTGCATCATACATATTGAAGCGTTTCAAAATTTTGTTAATATAGTTCTCCTGACTTATTGTAATCGATCCATCAGTATTATGCTGAATACTAATGCCAAGAAAATTGTTCAATGAGCCAATAGTAATTTTAAATTCGTTTTTCAAAAGGTTCATAAAACTTTGCATATCCTGTTTATCATTTCCTATAAGTAAGCCAGCATCCACGTATATAGCTGCATAGAGGACTTTTGATTTTTGAATTCGATAAAAAATGCAAGGATCTGCGTCGCTTATCTTGAAGCCAGCTGATGTCATAAATTCAATAAAGCGTTTATTCCAACATCGTGGAGCCTGCTTTAGACCATATAGGCACTTTCTTAAACGACATACTCGGCCAGTAGCATCTTCGAAACCTTCAGGCTGCTCCAGATATACTTCCTCCTCAAGTGTACCATATAAAAAGGCTGTTTTTACGTCGAACTGTTTCATATTCATACCCTTATTCGCAGCGACGGCTAAAAGCGCTCTTATGGAGTCGAAGCGAGCCACAGGGCTAAAAGTTTCGTCGTAATCTATTCCATGTTTTTGTACGTAACCTTTGGCTACTAACCTAGCCTTAAACCTAGTTTCACCATTTAATGACGGCTTGATACGAAAAACCCAATGATTCTTTATAACATTTGAACATGCTGGTCGTTGTACAAGGTCCCAGGTCTTGTTTTCTTGTAAAGACATTAACTCTTCAAGCATTGCCTTTTTCCATTTTTCTTTTTGTGGGGATTGTATAGCTTCAGTATACGATTGAGGATCCTCTTCACAGGTAGGTGAGTCTGCCAACAAAACAAAATCATCTGATCCCATCCATTTCGGTGGGTTTCTGTTACAACTACTGCGTCTAAATTCAAGATTTTCTTCCTCTGGAAAATTTTTGTCATTCGGAATGTTACTATCTTCGATTACACTTTCAACCTCGTTTTCAGTAGGAATTTCGAATTTCGTTTCTCCTTCAGTTTTAGATGTATTATCTTCTAAATTTTTGTCATAATGACCAGTTATAAAACCTGTACTACATACAGCCTCAGACTTAAACA
The DNA here is from genome assembly GCA_916610165.2 of Gymnosoma rotundatum. Classification (NCBI taxonomy): domain Eukaryota; kingdom Metazoa; phylum Arthropoda; class Insecta; order Diptera; family Tachinidae; genus Gymnosoma; species Gymnosoma rotundatum. The sequence goes on along the minus strand of OU744340.1, from coordinate 55,046,396 downwards.
AAACATCAGGACTGCAGACTATTTTATTTTTCGATGGGACCCATACTCTGTATCCATCTTTCTCATTCACATATCCTACCATATGCCCAAACACTGCTTTATTGTCAAACTTTGATCGAAAATGTTTTGGAATGTACACATAACAGCCGGTGCCAAATCTTCTCAAATTATTTAAATTTTTAATTTTTCTTTTATACCATTTTATAATTTTGGTAATTTGCTTGCACTTAGCATGGAGCGAGCAGCCTCTACCGTCGTTCTATTTTCCCGCTCGGCTGTACCATTCAGTTGGAGTGTGTAAGATGGTGAGATAATATGTTCAATTTCCCATCTGCTCAATAAGATTGCAACCTTCTTATTAACAAACTCACCGCCACCATCAGATCGAAAACTTTTAACAATATGTCATTCGATTTAGCCTCATCTCTAGTACCTTCCAAACTTCATATTTATTCTTCAGAAAAACTATTTTCCTAAATTTACTATAGTCATCCTTAAAGCATACATAATAACGGGATCCTCCTAATGAAATTCTTTGCATAGGTCCATTTACATCAGCGTATATTAAATCGCCTACTTCTTCAGATTGGCTAGGTCTATTCTTAAAGGACAATTTAAGCATTTTTCCTAATGCGCAACCATCACAAAAATCCTTCTTACTATCAATAACGTTTATATTCATTCGTTGTAATATTTGCTTTACATACCTTTTATTTTGATGAGCAAAACGTTCATGGTAAAGCTGCAAGGTTTTATCTTCTTTGGATAGACTTACAGCCTGTTTATAGAACACAATATAACATTAAAACTCGCAAAAACGTAAACGTTTTTCATTTGTGCGTTTTTAAAAAGCGAATGTCAAATTCGAAACGAAAAAACGTAACAATTGACGATTTTTCTGGTTTATGTATCACGTTTATTAATATATTTGGTGTCAAAACTAGACGATTAAAAAAAGCTTTTCGTGGTTCTTTTATTAATATTCATTTTGAAGCAAAACAACAGAAAGGTAAATATTTTAATATTTTTGTATATTACATTATAAAAATATTTATTTAAAAAAATAACTGTACGTATTTTCCAGCATAAAGCTGACAACGATTGCACAATTCGACAAACTGGTAAAGTCCATGGATGAATACCCTCATTTGGCTACATAAGGCCTACAGTTTGGTGCGGTTAATAAATGAAAATGGTTCCCATTGTAGAACACAAGCGTGGAGCATTACTACTATAATGGAGGTACAATTTTTATAACATTTGCAATAAATTTTTTTTAACTTGGCAATTATTAGGTTCTTTATGATCTTCATTTTTTGGTTGGTGATGTATAAAGCTGCCTTTTGTAACAAGGAATTCCGTTGTTAACAACAAAACACTTCGCTTGCAAATTAAATTTTAATGTGTAATTCTTATTAACTTCGAATAAAACGAAAATCTTACATTTTGTAGCACACGTTAAGTTCACATGATTATATGATTTTTAATTAACATAATAAAATTTAAATAAAATAGAGCCAAACAAAATTTTAATCTTAATATTTAGTTGCTTTACGAAAAATAGCTATCATGAAACATTCGCTTATCTGAATTCCTTGCTGGTGTTATGCGTGTACTATTCATTCCATGTTGCTGCCAGTTATTCGTCACATAACTTCTATTTTGCAGTTTGTCCTGCGGATGATCGCCTTGACGACTTTGGTATTCTTCTAATTTTGTTGGGAAACTGCCCGTTATATCCCTTGCATCAAATATTTTATAATTATTTAAAAAATTTTTAGGTTTTTTGTATTGTATTTGTTGTATATTTTTGTTTTGTTTTTGAAGCAGGGTTATCGTCGTTTATAGCAGAAAAAACAGTTTTATATATAAAAAAGGAACGAAAAAATATTAACTAACATGTTGGCAGTATTGTTATTCGACTCGTCGCATATTCATACGACACACAACGTAAGTTAAACGAAAAAACCGGAACGTGTTATACAGACTCTAAACACTACGTATTCGCCCGTGTGCCATCCGGTTTCGTTTAGCTTTTAACGTGTTCTATAAACAGGCTGTTACTTGTTCAAAAGATTTTACATTTAAAACATGCATCGCTAATATATACAGTTCTCACCTTAGGTATCCTGTTGCAGCCAGGCTTCGATCGTCTTTTCTTATTATTTTAACGGTATTTTCATCCAGTATTGTTTTAAATCCATTTTTGGCTGCAGATTTTACTGAAAAGAAATTTTGACTTGCATCAGGAACATACCAAATATTTTCTAATATTGCAGTCTCCCAGTTGTTCTTGCAGAACACCTCAATGTTTACTACACCATGGCCATACGCCCACATTGTAGCATTTTGTTTTCCTAGGAAAATTCTTTTAGGAACATCAAACTTTGTGTAAGACTCAAAATAATGCTTATGCGGTGAAATGTGCCTTGAAGCACCACTGTCACAGCACCAAATATCTGCTACAGAGACACTATCGTAACTGGCATTTAGACTATGAGCTTTAATAGCATTGTTTTTCGATTTTTGACCAAAATTATTCATTTCATTAGTATTTGAAGAGTTAAAGTAACATTCTGCTGCCCAATGGCACATTTGCGACAAGGAAACTTTTGCTTTGCACGGGCCATTTTATCTGAGTTTCTAATTTTCTTGCTGGATAATTTATTTTTGTTCTTAACATCTTTCACCACAAAAGCTGTTTCATTTACTGACGGTTTTCTGTTCTTAGTTCACGCGCTTCGATTGAACATAATTTTTCAATTAGAAGATTTAACTTCTGTTGGTCCGTAGGATTAATATCCCACAAGTCTTTAAAATTATCATTTTCTTTTCCCAGTGTTGATAATATTCTACCATTTAGCATTCTCTCAGATAATTTATTTTCACCGTGTTTTTCCAATTCAACATTCAAATCAGCAAATAGTTTTTGCAGTTTTGCCACATGAATACTAATTTCCTCTTGTTCGTCTCTCTTGGCCTGAAAAAAAGATTCAATTAACATATTTCCTCTGTGTACTGCTTCGTTCAAAACGAGCGCAAAGCTTTTCCCATATTTCAAATGCATTTGTGCAAGTCAGTACTAATTCTGCCGTAACGCTATTTAATGCACTGGCAATAATACTTGCAGCCTTTGCGTCATCCTGCTGCCACTTCTGTACTGCTGCCTTGCTTTCAGGAGTAGTATCTCTTTTAGGACATTTTCTTGTTCCATTTATTATATCTTCAAGCGCATGTTCTCGAAATACCATGTTGATGTGCCATTTCCATTTTGCCCAATCATCAGGGCCTTCCAACTTCTCCACTTGTAATTTTAAATCTGCATTAGAAGACATTTTTATCTAATATATGGTGACTGGGCCCATAACCTGTTAGAGCCGATTGTTAAGGAAAACTAATAATTTTAGATTTTAAGTTTCTATTTCTATTAAAAAAATAAGTTGTTTGGATTATTTTGTCATTCAGTGTAACAGTAAATTGCGCCTAAATTTGCTGAATCAGCCATATTTTCTTGCAATTGTCTTTTTGTAGACTTTCTGTGACGTTTGTAAGAAATAATAGGACTGTAGGACAATTAAGAATAAAACGCAGTTTTTTAGGCAGATCGCTTTCAACACTCGGACGAAATTGTCGTCAATTTTTATTATTCTACTTTCATAAACTTAAAATTATAATTGAATTTTTGAAGTCTAAAATAATAAAGTTTTGAATTCGTTTAAAGTTGAAAAACAAAAAAAAAAATTGCTTTTATTCGATTTATTTGGACAAAAGCAATTTTTTTTTGTTTTTCAACTTTAAACGAATTCAAAACTTTATTATTTTAGACTTAAAAAATTCAATTATAATTTTAAGTTTATGAAAGTAGAATAATAAAAATTGACGACAATTTCGTCCGAGTGTTGAAAGCGATCTGCCTAAAAAACTGCGTTTTATTCTTAATTGTCCTACAGTCCTATTATTTCTTACAAACGTCACAGAAAGTCTACAAAAAGACAATTGCAAGAAAATATGGCTGATTCAGCAAATTTAGGCGTAATTTACTGTTACACTGAATGACAAAATAATCCAAACAACTTATTTTTTTAATAGAAATAGAAACTTAAAATCTAAAATTATTAGTTTTCCTTAACACCGGCCCACTTGCACGGCTGTTGATCAGGCTGCAACTCTTCATGGCAGGACAATTCATTTTGATCTTCTACTGGCAAGGGAGAAAGCTTATGAATGGGTCTTCTAACAATGCCGTTTTTTGTTTGTACTTGCGCAATTCGAACTTTGCCATCCGAACATTTTTCCACAGCAACAATTCTTCCCATTAGCCACACCTGTGGCGGCAAGTTGTCGTCGTGAACGGTTACGACGGTTCCGACTTCTACGTTTTTTGTGCCTTGAAACCACTTGACCCTCTGTTGTTGTTGAAGCACATAGTCTGTCTGCCATGCAGACCAAAAACGTTCCTTCAGGGACGACAAGATTCGATACCGCTTCAAGCAGCTGAGCTTGTCTGTCATCAAGCTGGGATCGGGAAGTGCCTTGATAGAGGACCCTATTATTAGATGACCCGGAGTTAGAGGCTCCCCATCGCATGGATCGCTCGAGAGAGGCACTATTGGCCGAGAATTCAGCATTGCTTCTACGTTTACTAATACGGTTGTCAGTTCTTCGAACGTAAGACCTGCACTTCCAACTGTTCGCAACAAGTGATGTTTTGCGCTCTTTACGGCCGCCTCCCACAAACCTGCGAAGTGAGGAGCTCTGGGTGGTATGAACTGGAACTGTACACCTTTTTCGGCCATGGCATCTTTTAACTTTCGCCTTTCCCTCTCTTTGGCTACCTTTGGGTTCAGGCGATTCGCGGCTCCTATAAAATTTGTTCCGTTGTCGCACCATATCTTTTCCGGGAGACCTCTCCTTTCTACAAATCTACATAAAGAAGACAAAAAAGTATCGGTCATTAAATCAGAAACAGCTTCTAGATGCACGGCTTTAGTGGCAAAACACACAAAGACGGCAATGTAGGTTTTAACTGGGGGTCTTCCTCTAATTCTTGTGCTAGTATAAACCGGCCCACATATATCAACGCCACAAATATAAAAGGGTCTGACTGCAATTAATCGATCTCTTGGCAAATTTCCCATGATTTGTGTAAGAAGCTTTGGTTTATACCTATAACAAATGATACACCGGCGAACTATTTTTCTTGCTTCTTCTCGACAATTCATCAACCAAATTTTTTGCCTCATAAGAGCAATTGAAACCTTTGGGCCAGCATGACAATTGCTTTTATGTAAGTGCTCTAAATATAGCTTCACAAAGTGCGAGCCTTTTTTTAGCAACAAAGGAAATTTAACTTCGTCTTTTAAAGAAGCATTTAACAAACGTCCTCCGACACGGAGAAGACTAAATGAGAAGCCACATTCTTCATAGTGTTGAATGAATGGGCTCAAGGTACGAATACTAGATACTGGTGTATTTCCTGCTCGAATAAGTTTTATCTCGTTTGAAAATTCAGTGCATTGTAATAATTCAACCATCTTTAAAAATGACAAATCTAACTCTCTTGTAGACAGCGTATGATCCGATTGGGTGACAGCTTTCTTTCTTAATTTCATTATTGCTCTTAATATGTAAGCGAATATTCTTATAACTTTCGAATACGAGGAATAACGACTTATTAATTCTAAGAAAATATTTTCTTTATGCTCTATTACAAATACAACAGCCTTGGTTTTTCTTTTTTCCAATGATCTTAACTCAGGAGTTAAATCAAAATGCGGGTTAATTGGCCATTTATCTGGCAATTGATATAAAAAACGTGGACCCGTAAAACAAATGGATTTCATCAAATCATCGACGTCGCTTCCGCGTGACACAATGTTTGCGGGATTATCCTTGGACGGCACGTGACGCCAATACCGTGCATCTGCCCATTCTTGAATTTCGCTTACTCGGTTTCCAGCAAATGTGGATAGTGAAGACGGATGATTTTGCAACCAATGCAACACTATTTCGGAATCTGACCAAAATGTTGCTTTTTCAATGTAACGTGGTATTAAAGGCTTTATGGAGTGCCAAAGTTTTCCCAGCAGATGCGCTGCGCATAACTCAAGGCGTGGCAATGACTTAACTTTTAATGGAGCAACCTTAGATTTGGCTGTCAGCAATCTGCATGTTATACCGTGTGGGTGTTTCGTTCTAACGTATATGCAACAACCATATGCATTATTGGAGGCATCGCAGAACCCATGCACTTCACTAATATAAGCTGAACTAATATCCACAAACCTAGGTACTACAATCTTGTGACTATCTGTTAAAGCTTTTTTTATATTTGACCAAATGGTATCTAAGGACTGAGGTATTGATTCATCCCAGTCAAGCTGTTTTTTCCACAACTCATGAATAAGAATTTTCGCCCTAATTATAATTGGCGATAGAAGGCCTAAAGGATCGAAAAGTTTCGACGAAATGGATAGAATATTCCTTTTTGTTGCTCTTAAATTGGTAAAATTATCTTCTAACACAAATGTAAAAGAATCAGAGTTGGTTTTCCAAATAAGCCCAAGTGTTCTAGTGACATCTGTATTATTAAAATCCAGATTCTGCTCCGATGATTTATCGGAATAAATTTGGTGACTAGAATACCACTTTGCTAAATCAAACCCACATGATTTTAAAATTTCAGTTACTTCAAACCGTAATTTCTCTAACTCTTCAACACTATCAGCTCCAGATATTAAGTCATCTACATAAAAATCCTCTATGACTCTACTTGAACCTAACGGATACACTAATTTAAACAGATTACCAATTTCTCTCAAGCATCTTATAGCCAAAAAGGGAGCAGAGGAGGTACCATAAGTAACCGTATTCAATTTGTATATTTGAATTGGTTTCTGGCTGCTTTCGCGCCACAAAATTAACTGAAATCTTTTGTCGCCCTCATGAATCAATACTTGTCTGTACATTTTCGTAATGTCAGCAGTTAAGGCGTATTTGTAAAAGCGAAACTTCAAAAGTATTGAAAATATATCACTTTGTATCGTGGGTCCAACCATTAAAATATCATTTAGGGATATCTGTGTGGAGGTCTTACACGACGCATCAAACACCACTCTCAACTTTGTAGTTGAACTGTGAGGCCTCAACACACATTGATGGGGAATAACATAGTGTGGTCCACGCAGTATCTCGTCACCAACGGGAGACATATGTCCCAAATGAACATATTCCCTCATAAAATCGTTATACATTTTTCTTATTTCAGGATTTTTACTCAACCTGCGCTCAAGGGCCAAAAACCTTTTATGAGCAGTGTCAATCGACGATCCTAATTTCAATGGATCACATTTAAATGGCAATTTGATTTCAAATCTACCGTTTGGCAAACGAATGGTATTTGCTATAAAGTGTTGCTCGCACTTCATTTGTTCTTCCGTCATTAGAATACGCTGAGGAACATCTTCTAGTTCCCAAAACTTGTGTACTAACATATCGAGAGAACTATTATCAACAATCTGACTGTCAGTAACTAAATTACATACCTGTGACACATTATCAGAAAAACTGCCTTGGCATTTTCCCGAAACAATCCATCCTAACAAAGTTTTTTGTAAGGTCGGTAACGAGGGACCAAGTTTTATTTGGCCTACTGACAACAGATCCAAAAAATACTCACACCCCAACAACATATCTATTTTTCCAGGTTTATCAAACGAGGGATCAGCCAATTGAATATTTGATGGGATGGAAATCTTACTTTTCGAAATAGCAAATGGTGGCTGTTTATTTGAGACTGATTTTACAATACAAAAGTCTACAAAAAATTCAATGTTTACAACCCTTGATTTAACGTGGGTACTAATCTTATGTTTTACTGTGGCATTCGTACCATTAATTCCAACAATATTTATATAACATGGTTCTTTTCTAAGTTTTAACTTCTGTGCAAATTCTTCAGACATTAGATTTACTTGTGAACACGAATCCAATAATACCCTTGCCAGGTAGTACTGGCCAGATCGGTTTTTTACTAACACTACGGCGGTAGCGAGTAGTAACTGATGCGAGTTTAAGCCCATGTGCATACTCTGTACGTTGTTCCGTTGAAAGGCACATTGAGGCGTTAATGAAATTGGTGAAGTATTTCTACAACGTGACCCATCATTGACAGAAAAATTATTTTGATTATTAGGTTCAATAACCCGTTGTTCCCTTTGAGCTTGGGGAGGAGTTACCATGTGTACATCAGGTTGGCTAGCCTCATATCTATGCAAAACACTATTATGTGGTTTACCGCAAACCGCACATTTGGGATCTTAACATTTTGACACCATATGTCCCTTTTTTAAACAATTTATGCAAATACCATTTTTCTTTACAAACGAAAACCTCTGAGACACCAGCAAATCGTTAAATTTTCTACAATTTTCCAAAACGTGACCATCCGATAAACAGTATAAACAATGCTCAACTTTAGCCCGAGCGCAAGTAAATGACGACCGAGTAACACGTTTTTCATTCCTTAAAGTATTACTCGCATTATCATGAGATTTTTTATCCCCATTTACTTCTAAAAACTGGCATCTACGAATCAAAACAGATGCACATGTTTCCCATTGAGGCAGTTCTTTAAATTCTTGCCTCTCATCCCATTTACTTCTAGAGGCTTGATCAATTTTGGACATTACTAAATGAATGACAAGGGAGTGCATTATATCTTTATCTGAACCCAAATGAGACAATGAATCAAGTATAGCTGACACATTATCAACCACTTGACGAAGAGCAGAAGCATTTGGCTTAACAATTCTCTCTAAATCAAAAAGTGCATTTACATGGTCTTGAAAGATTAAGCACTTATTGTCAAAACGTTCTGCTAACCTATTTAAGGCACTTTGGTAATTTTCCTCATTCACCTGGAATGCCTTTACAGTTCTAAGTGCATCATCTGTAAGACAAGATATTAGATGATTTAATTTCTGAATGATGGAAAGAGACGGGTCATTATGTACTAAACTATTGAATGACGAAATAAAGTTTTTATAGTCGGCATATTTTCCACTAAACTTAGGAATCTTTAAAGCGGGCAGACGACTAAAATTTGGAGCAAACCCACTAAAAGTTTCATTAGCCATGCTTTCATGCCTATTGCCACCAATCATTGATTTTAACAATGACTTTGTGCTTATACAAATCTCTTCCAAATCACCACGTTTTTTATCAGAAGGATCTAACTTTTCAATTTCTGTCTGATAACACATTAAGTTTTTTATATAAGAATTAATCAACTCCAACCAGCTTTCTAGATCCAGAGCGGTAAGGGTGTCCCTTCGTTTTTCTAAATTGGACTTTATTCTAGAAATATTTGCCTTTGTTGTTGTACGCTGTTGTTTATAGGACTCTAGCAATCCAATGCTATCCTCAGCGGAGCTATGGTCAGGTTTGGGAGGCATTACTATGCGTTTTGAATTTGATCGATTTTTGGTTGAAACCAACCAGTAACCTTGTACATCCAATTATTTATCCCAAACAGAATTAGATTGCACAATTCGCCAACAAATAAACACTTGATGTGCGCACTAATTTCCCCTGTTAATCAGTCTATACTGTTTATGTTTAACAGCAAAGGCACTTACTTATTTATGAGTATCAGTTTTTTAAATTAGTTTTTGCCACAATTAATGAAATTTATTAATTTATTCTTGTTTTGTGCAGTTTTCCTCTTATTTTTGTTTTTTATGGAATTGCATGACAGCTGACGTACTAATACATATAAGGAAGCTGATAACTATGAAACGCTTTATAAATTTTTTCCATGAATGCAAAATGATTCACAATAATTATATGTATAAGCAACACTTTTTCCCAAAAATCAATAAGGTCCAATAAATATATCAATAAGCAATTACCCATATAATTTCTGAACCATCACAAATCACAAATTTAAATAGCAATACCAATCTATAATATTAAGCCTTCTCGCTTAACAAGTTGCATAATATTCATTTAAATTTTTTAATTAATTATAATTGAACGACACATTAATTCTTACTCAATTGGCATGTTTTACATCACCTCTACATCTCTGACTGCTGGTTCCGACATTGTTGAATAGAGCCGCACTTGAGAATGGCCAAACTCTCTTGGGTGAAAAATAAATTTTCTTCGGCTATGCCAGAGCTCGAGGGCCGAATTGGATATACTGGAATTTTAATCTTCACACCCGGATCTCTTCCAGGTAACACGCACAACCAACCAGATATTTACTTCGAAGCGTATTGATGTGGAGCGCCACAGACAAGATAATAGTTCAACCTTTTGTTTTCGAACCACAAAATGGTAGATGATCGATGACTGCGTTCGTGCCCCACGTTGGGCGCCAAAATGTTGAACAAGAGTTTTTGTCCAAATAAATCGAATAAAAGCAATTTTTTTTTTTGTTTTTCAACTTTAAACGAATTCAAAACTTTATTATTTTAGACTTCAAAAATTCAATTATAATTTTAAGTTTATGAAAGTAGAATAATAAAAATTGACGACAATTTCGTCCGAGTGTTGAAAGCGATCTGCCTAAAAAACTGCGTTTTATTCTTACTTGTCCTACAGTCCTATTATTTCTTACAAACGTCACAGAAAGTCTACAAAAAGACAATTGCAAGAAAATATGGCTGATTCAGCAAATTTAGGCGCAATTTACTGTTACACTGAATGACAAAATAATCCAAACAACTTATTTTTTTAATAGAAATAGAAACTTAAAATCTAAAATTATTAGTTTTCCTTATCACCGATTCTAGCTTTTAGATAAATAAAAGGCCAATTGAATAATATTTGTACAAAGCTTTTATTTAAAGAAAGAGAAACACGTGTGGTTTTATTCAAAGATATATTATATGTGTGGTTAAGTAAAAAAGAGGAATTATGTATATCAAAATATTAAAAGTTGCCAGATAACAACAAAATAAACAGTGTAGACAGTGCAGCGTTTTAATTTTACCTCCAACAATATATAATTATATATATATATCTAAAATAACCTACCTTCTAATTTAGTAACTATTATATTTACAGCAACGTTATTATTCGTGAGCAGCCAGGACCATACTTCTATTGGCCTAGCTAAGGTAAGTCTTGTACTTGTATGATTTTTTTTTATTCTATTTAAGTAGATATAAGTATTCTTTTTATAAAAAAAAAAATCGTATTTATTTTCCGGTCCTGTTCTTGAATACTCTGTTTTTTTTATTATCAGGATCTAAACTATTTTATCTGGTCACAAATTTATTGAAAAAGTTTTAATCGAGTTATGCATTTATGTTTTTTCTCCAAATTTAAGTTTTTTTTTTCTTACGGCCGATGGCTAACGTTAAATACCTCTATCGCATTCTGCAGAAAATCTTTCTTTCTTACAAGTGCAAATAATCATAAAACAAATTTTGCGTCAACTTGCTGTAAGAACGGGCTCAGACAAATGTTATCACACTAGATGACTAACAATTCCCAGCCCTTAATGGCAAAGTTTCCCAGGGTGTTAACGGAATTGCATCCATAGTGTGGTAACGATTACAACATGTAATCAGCTAAGAAACGTAAGCGTTATGGTTGCGCAAATAATGTTTTTAAATAAATATGTGACATTCGTACAAGGAAAGTACTCTCAAAATGCGACAAATGTAATTTTCCGCTTACGAACCTGTAAAAAAACTAAAATTTTGTGTTCTTTCCCCATTTTCCTCCCCTAAATTTAACTTTCCACAGTTACGAAGCTGCTGCTACCTAAAAAGAAATATATATAAAATAAAGCAAGCCGCTTATAAAAGAAAATGTCTGATAGAGTTCACATTATTAGTGTATTAGAGCAAAGACGATGGGACTAAGTACACTAAGGATATTAAGGCTATTGCTTTAAATCTTTTGCCCTGAAGGTCTTTAACCTCATATAGGCAATTGCCTACGGGCCGGACGATTCTGCATTTCAAAAACTTTCGGGCGAATTTTCTGTTAAAATGGTTTTTAAACTCGTTCTGTGGAAAGTTTCTGCGATATACTTCTTGCCCTGGTATAAACTTAACTTGTCGGCATCGCGAGTTGTAAGACTTTTCGCAGCATAGATAGGCTTTGTGCAGGTTTTCTCGAATCTTCTGTCTAATTAAATCTAACTTCACGGATTTTGGAATGATATTTAGCTTGGGGTCTTCAAGATTTTTCAACTTTCGCGTAAGCTTATAGATACACCATGACCTATCATATTTATCCCAAATAGCGCAAAGTAAGGAGTAACACCTATTGACGTTTGTATTGAAGATCGTAATGAAAATTTAATTTCAGACAAATACTTGTCCCACTCAGTATGATCTTCTTGCAGGTATAAACGTACAGCGGCTAGAATAGATTGATTTACACGCTCTGAAGCGTTAGCCTGCGGTGAATAAATTGCGGTTTTAGTGTGTTTAATGTCAAAGTTATTTACAAGGTCCTGAAACTTCTTACTGACAAACTGCTTGCCGTTACCAGAGACAATAGTCTCTGGCGTACCGAACTTATGAAAAACTTCTGTTATTAAAAATTTCACGACATTTTTAGTTCCTGCCTTACCCATGGTCTTTAGTAAAACAAACTTTGTTAAGTGATCAAGAACTATAAAGATAAAGCAATTTACATTCTTGGAGCATGGGTAAGGGCCCAAAAAATCTACAAACATCCGCTGAAATGGGCGTTCAGTCTCCGTTTCGGCACCCATAGGTGGCCTTAACGTGACGTTAGCAGGTTTCGATTCTCTACACACTTGGCAATTTAATACAAAAGATCGTACTTGAGCGTTCAAATGTGGCCATTAAAAATACTCTTTTACCCTGCTTATTGTCTTCCATATTCCTCCGTGGGGCGATTGAGGTGGGTTATGGTATTTTTCAATAATTTCGGCCGTCAACTTGGGTGGTTCAGTTGTATGCCATCATACGGGAGTACACGCTTATATACAAACCCTCAATCACCTTGAGATCGGTGTAATCCCCACGTTTAACATATTCCGAATCCAGATCAATAAGTCTTGCCACATTTACAGAAATTTCCTCCATGTTATATCGTGATAAGGTGTCTGGCACGATGTTTTTAGACCCCGGCCTATGCTCAATGGAGAAAGAAAAGGACTGCAAATGCAGGCTCCAGCGAGCAAGTCGTCCTGTTAAGTCCTTATGAGACATTAGCCATTTCAGACTACTGTGGTCAGTAATTACTGAAAACGGCATTAGCTCGATATACGGCCTAAACTTTTTTGTGGCTAATACAACGGCTAGACACACTCTCTCTCTGTGACTGAATAGTTCCATTAAGCGGAGGTTAATTTATGTGAAAAAAACGCAATCGGGTGTTCCCCTTCGGATTGGTCTTTTTGAAATAAAACTGCCCCGACTCCAAGATCGGAGGCATCGCACTGCATATAGAAGTGCCTCGAAAAGTCCGGGTGCGTGAGTACTGGTCTGGAGGTTAGAGCCGTTTTGAGCCGGTTACAAGTGTATTTTGCCTCGTCCGGAAAGCTAAAATTTGTGCCCTTTTTAAGGGTGTTGAAAATGGGTGCGGAAATCGTGGCGTAGTCGAGTATAAGTGTAGGAACACAACACACGACGGTAACGACATTTTTATACAAATTTGACATAAGTTATCGTTTAACGACAATGCCACGGAGATAAAATTTATTTTATTTTCTTGTCGGTTTTATTATCCTCTCACATTTAGTCTCTCTGAATTCACAATAATAGCAAAGGCACATTATTTATATAATAATAGAACAAAATTTACTGAAAAAATAACTGAAAAGGTGAAAAATATGAGCCCATGTCTCATCTTAAGTCAGTCATCATTTATTCTTCGTCCCGCTCTTCAATCTGTGTGAAGGTTTTGAAAAGACCTATTGAATCCTTTACAAGGTTAACCAGTCCAATAGACTCTAATGCCATGAACAAGTTAAATGTACTTAATATTTTTTACGTTTTATCGATTTTTTAATAGAATTTATCTAATTCATTTGATGTAATAAAATATTTTAACAAAATATTTTTGAAAACAAACACAAAGCTAAAATGAAAATAAATATTATTAATGCCTTCAGAGAATCGTCGTTATTTTGTTTAGTTACTCTCAGCTACGATAAAACGTTCTGTTACCGTCGTCTGTTGTGTTTCTACACTAAAGCGACTGTACCAGCCGGTGGCCCCAATAAAACTCCTCACCTGCTTAGCAGATTTCGGGTAGGTATACTTCAAGATGGTTTCTATTTTCTCTGGGTCAGGCCTCAGCTTACCTCCGCCGACTATATAACCTAGGTAGCGAAGTACTCTAAAACAAAACTTAGACTTGGCTACGTTTATGGTCAATCCCGCCTGTTCCAAACAGTCGGACACCTGCTCTAGCAACCCCAGATGAGTCTCTAGGTCTGGCGAGACAACCAAAAGATTATCCAGGTAGCCAAAACTCTATTAGAAGCGCCGCAGGGATCACTTTGTCCATTAGACGGCATAACCTTTGGGCCGCATTGCACAAACCAAAAGGCATAACCGTAAAATGGTAAAGTGGTCTCCCAGGCACCGTAAATGCAGTTTTTTTCTCTACTGGGTCCATCTAAGGATATTTGCCAAAACGCATCTTTTAAATCGACACTCAAGGTAAAGTATGTGTCTCCTAACCGGTTTGCTCACTTCGATGTGCGGCAGAGGATAGGCGTCTTTGATCGTGAGGGCATTCAGCTTACGACCATCTAAGCACAACCTGTTTTTCTCGCCCTTACGGACGAGAGTGACCGGATGGCTCCAAGGACTCTCGCTTTGCTCAATGACCCCAAGATCAAGCAGCCTGTCAAGCTCTGCGTACATCAACCTTTACACAGCTGGTGAGACTGGATAAAGTTTATCCTTCACCGGAGTTGCATCGCGGGTGTCAATTGTGTGGACTTTGAGGTGGGATCGACCAAGACCTTTCCTTGTATAGCAAGGAAACTTCGCCACTACCTTATTCAACAGACTCTGCTAATTAGCTGTTAAAACATGAGTCTTGATCTGCTTCTCCGCACTCTCGCGCCGGACATAATGCCACGTCGTTTGTAGTTAAGCTACAAATATTTGCAAACAAACCAAATTTACGCATAAAATCTACGCCTAAAAACAATGACCTGCTGACGTTGGGACTAGATAAAAAGTTACTTCGTCTGAAATTTTATTAAATTTAATTTCGGCTTTAACACGGCCAACAATTCTATGAGGGCTGCCATCAGCGGTTTTAATAAAGGAATAGAAGTCCGAAATTTTCAAGCCCGGTTTTTCGATAAACTCAAGGCAATTTTTTCCAAGACAAGTGACGGTTGCCTCGCTGTCTAACAGACCTTCAATAACAACACTATTTATATTAATTCTCACATAAAAACGGGAATCATCTCCCTCGTAGAGCGAAGCAGACATTATTTCCTTTCTAAGCTTTTTCCTTCTCTTATATCTTTCTCTAGCCCTTCTAATACGATTTGAGACTTCTCCGAAAATTCTCTCCCGGCTTAACCTCGCGAACTTTAAGTTCTTCTTCTGTTGTATTTGTTCTAACGGGATTTATCAAAATTTTTACTGACAATCAGAGTTTAAAACCGGGCTTATGTCTGAGTTGAACGAGTCTCCCCAGTCTGAGACTTGTTCAATAGCAGGTTTCCCTGACACTTAGGGCATTTCGGAGTGACTACGTTATCTCGGCCACATCGAAAGCAAAAAACGCGCCGTGAAGGCGAAGGACAGTCCATAAAACTATGTCCTACCTGCTTGCAATTCCAATAAGTATATCTGTTGATAGACAAAATAGCCTCCACCTCTGGCTCAGAACTTGGTTCACATTCCTTTCCAAAATCAACTTCATGCACACGTGGCGCAGCAAATTGGTGCTGAGGATACTGCTGCCTTTGACTAGACAGTAAATTTTCAGCTTTCTTTGCCTGTTGGCAAAAATCATTTAAACCATCTATCTTTACTGAAAAAACCAAATGCGACAGTGATGGTTTCAAATTGGCTTTCGTGATTTCAACAAGGTCTAGTTCAGAGTAAGGTGACCTCTGCTGATTTCTTAACCTCATAACATCATTATAAAAGTCCTCAAAAGATTCCTGAGGCTGCTGACGGCGGTCCATGATTTTCTTCTGCAGCTGAAACTCTGAGTCAAAAAAGCTCGTACCAAATCCTCCTAGGTCTGAATAGGAGTTAATTTCCTAACATTCCAGTACCAGTCAAGCGCTTGGCCTTCTAAAAGCAAATGAAAACTACGGCGAATATCGTTGAAAGAACAACTGTAGTCCTGGCGTAAAACATCCACACTAAAAATAAAATCTTCGGCACTCATGGACTTCGCAGTACCATCGAATTTGATACCCCATTTAGATAAATCCACGCTGCGGTGGTTTGAATGAGCATAGTCTGGCTGAGTCGCTGGTGAATACCCCCTTGGCTGTAAATTCGCTTGAGGCTGTAAATTCGGTGGTTGCTGAGATCCAGTAACTGGCTGACCCCCCTCACCTAAATGGACTGGGAATTGGGCAATATAAGGCGGCTGTACATTTGGCACTGGTAAGTTATTATTCAATTGTAAATTATACGATAACGTATTCTGTTCTATTACAGGCTGCTGATGCTGACAAAAAGCTGACCAGGCGGGTGCGTCCTTGACGCTTCATAAGCCCCGGCAATTGATTGAGGCCCCCAAATCTGAGGACCGAGATTTTGAACTTGTTGCCTCTCTGCTGGTCTACTCATGGCTCGGGCTATTTCTTGCTGAAAGGCTTGTTGCATTTCTTTCATTTGCCTAAAAATTTCAGCCCTTATGGAATTTTGTACCCCTACACTGCCAACTGTAGGAAGAGCTTGTGATATTCGTACGGAACTCCTGTTGAACGCTTCTGGCTGTTATACTACTATACTCAGGTGAGCGTATAGTGCTACTAGAGACATTAGACTCATGAAAAGACCCGTTTCGGTCCTGCGCCATGGACATGAACTGTTGTACGGCAGGAGTTATCGTACCCACAGTGGTAGTAACGTTATTAGCGCTGGTAGGAATCGCCAACAATGGAGCTGTATTCGAAACTATAGTTGATGCCGTTGTTCTAAGTGTATTCTCCATTTCCGATGACAGTTGTATTGGCCGAACGAGTTATTACCATTAGAAACTGACTACTAAAAAGCTTAAATATTTTCAATTTAAATTTCCAGCCCTTACCCAAATGTTCGTAGTGTGTTTTAAAAACTAGAGCAAATCAAAAACAGATCCACAATTAACTGGCAATAAGTATTTACCAAAATAAATGCAGAATATATAAAAGAATAAAAAAGAAAGGCAAAAGAACCTTAGACCACGAAACTTCCTAAGAAAAAAAATAAATTTGAAAAAACGTTATCGCTTGCAAGGAAATATTTCTTCGGTTCCTTTTTTTCTATTTAAGCCCGAGAAAAAAAGAAATATATATATATATATATATATATATATATATATATATATCTTCTATATATATAAAAATGAATGTCTGTCTGTCTTTTTATTTGTGCTTTATAGGAGGCCAAACTTTTGGACCGATCTTCCTGAAATTTTCACAGCATGTTACTGTGGCTCTGGAAGGAATAATAGGCTATATGAAGTTTTAATTGGACAAAGGGGCGTGGCACCGCCCATATAACCCAAAAATTTAAATCGCCATATTTTGGCCATTTTTTGACCTACGTTGACGATATTTGGTACATATGGGATTGGCATAATTAGGAATACGTACCAGGAGACCCCGCCCCTTTTTAGAAAAATTAAAAATCGTAATATAGTCGTAACTACTGGACCAATCGTCATTAAATTTTCGCAATAGGATATTCTTGACTATATGAAGTTGGGAGTGGACAAAGGGGCGTGGCCTCGCCCATATAACCCAAAATTTAATATCGTCATATATTGGGCATTTTTTTTAATAACGAGGGGGGTAGCGAAGCACACCGGGTTCAGCTAGTATATATATAAAACATAAAATTAAATAAATTTAAATTGTAATTTCCTTCTTTTGCGATTAGAAGAAAGAGAGAAAATATATAACAAACGAAATAAAAAAAATAATAATAATAATAAAGACAAATGAAAAAAAATTATATTTATATTAGAATACAAACTCAAATAGATATGACTATCAATAGGTTTTTCAGGTGATGAGAAAGGGTTTAAAGTCGTGCGTACAGATAGAACACTTTATCTATTAAATAAAACATTTGTGCTAAACAAAACTTTTCATGTTCATTTTCTTAATTTTTCAGATTTTGGTGCATAAACGGGCGTTTTTGAAAGACGGATCAGCTTCATCTACAGTGCTAACAGAATTTTTCGATGGCACAACTGAGTACCCGGTTTAGTACCTTTGAGGAATCAGGACGACCAACCTAAAATTCTGCGGACAACAGCTTAAAACAACTGTAGGTAAGTATCTGTATGTGTTTATTTTTAAGAAGCTGATTTGTAGAGATAACCAGTTTTTGATGGGGTTCGATAATTCTGCACAAACAAAAGCAATGATTAGAGGCTAAGAAAACTGCAAGCCAGACTCAGCTTGGGTACAGAATCAAACAACCTCATACTTTTCTTATCTATTCCCCCTACCTCTAACCTGTCTTACCGACGCAACGCAAAAAAAATTTAATTAAAGTTGTAAGTTTCCGGGACTTGCAGTTGGAAAAAGTTAGGGGCAAGAGGAAGCAGTAAAGAAGAGCTATTTTCATTTAATTTTGTTTTTTTATTTAGATTTATGAAATTGAAAGCATTAATGTGTTCCTTTCGTTGACTTATTGGCGTCGCAACGCGTTGAGGACTCTTTTGTTACTCAACAGGGACTTACGCCACCGTCCACAAGGAAAACATTAAAAAGACAAAACCTAATTTTTTCACTTTCGGGCCCCACGTTGGGCGCCATTTTATTGTAGTGTTTTCTTATGTTTTTTTCCTCTATATTACTAAGAGTATTGTGTGTGTTTAACATACCCAAAATTTGCGTTGCCAGATTGTTAGCGGTGCTGGCGTGTCGCTCCGGCTGAAGCTCGCCGTTTTTGTGGGGGATCTTGCCAACATACTTACCACTATTTTTTTTACTACAACAAAAAAAATCAGGCCAGTCTGAGAACAAAACGAAATAACCAGAATTTAGAGCCCGAAAGTGATTTAAGAGTGAAACGCATAAAACAAACTATTACATGAACTTAACACCACGCACTTTCCGTTTTGGTTTTAGCACAAATCATTGTTAGCTGATGTCATGCTAACTTTGGCAGCCCACCCTCTACATCCTAGCGGATTTTCCATGATAATTTTTGCCTGGAATCTATAAAATTATCCCTAGCACCAACTCACCTTTCCATCACCTTCCTATTGACGAATTAAAAACTTACTTCTCCATTAAAAAACATTAACCCGTAGATTTTCAAATTCCAAACATTATAAATTTAGCAACTTTATTGGCTTTAATTTATAAGATACATAAGTTAAATAAATGTAAAAATTATAAAACAAAAGTTAAATTCGATGAAGTTAACAAAAATTTAACAAAAAGTAATATAATGTTTAATTTAAAATTTCTAATATATGGAAGATATCAAAAGAAAAAATTAATAAAAAATAAAATTCAAATGCGGCTTTTTTGTATCACGATGAAATGAAATAGCCTAACTACAAAAAGAGCTTCTTTCCTTTGTGGGTTCCAAATGAGGTTAAAGGCGAACACAGATCTCTCGAACTGCCGTCAGTCCGTGAACGTGTCTACCGCACGGGTGCTTTTAGGGTTAACTAGTACAAATGACTTTATATACATATATGTATATAATTTCTTTAGTTATCCTTTTTTTGTTAAGGCAAACACCAGTATGATTTATAACGGGCAAATACCCTACACTCACGAAACCTAGGCTTGAGCTCAATCCTAATGACGCGCACCTTTTGTGGTAAAAAAAAACAAAAGGACTGATTATAACCATTCAAGGTTATTAAAAAGCAAAGTGTTATATATTTTATTTTCAGGTCCGTTTATCGTTCGTGTTGAATGTCCAGGTCTTAATGGCAGCGGCTTCTTCCCACTCTGGATCAATGGATGGCTGGTGGAGAATGCCCGTTTACAAATTGCTTTAGTTTATTATTTCTTTCTAAATCGTTTATGTTTCCATTTTTGAATTTATGTCTAACTTTCACTAGTTTTAATTCATTGGCTTAGATTTTAAGTTTAATATATTTTTTTTTTACTTCATTTTACTTTCTAGCTTTAGGCAAAACTTTTACCAGTTTTTATTAAGATTTACAATTCATTACTTTACGTTTAGCGTGAAGTTTTATTTCTTTAAATAAAGTTGTTCTTTTTCTTATAATTTTAAAATGCTCTTTTTTTATTTTTCTTTTTTTTCAAATATGTTGCTTTTTATTTATTTATTTAAAAGATTTGTCACTTTGGCCTCAGGTTTAGCCTTAAATTTTGCTACTTATTTCCTTTTGAATTTCTCTGCAGCCACCAGAATTCGTCACACCATTACCTTTCAAATTCCACCAAAAAGAGGCCGACATTTTGTCCTTGGCTTCGCAGGAAACTTTGGTCACGCCACCAATCATTTGCCAAAAAAGAAAAAAATCCCAGCCGCTAATCTACTTTCAGCAATCTGTTCTTCTATAACAAACATTTGTTTTTATTTATGACCATCTTGTTTTATTTCTCGCCGCACAGCGGATGAACTGCCAAAAACAAAAAAAATACAGGGTGCACATGACACAAAAAATTTATTTTGACTGCCGACTGAACTGAAAATAGTTTCTGCTTTTATTTTCAACACTTTGACTGCTTAAAATAGTTTAACTGAACACACACACACAGATCTGAAATCAACTGAAACAAAACAATTAGAGCAATTTTACTCAAGTTACTTACATGCGGTTTAACCCTTTCGGGACTACTGGGATAATACGTCCCAGCAATTTTCAAACTGTCGTATTTTCTTTATTTTCAATGCAATCGCCAGGGAGGTAAAACTTCCAAACGTCCAAAAACGGATAGCCTTAATATTGGAGACCACTTGCCAGTAGAGCAAGAGAAGCGTTGTCGCTGTGTCCGCTGTTCTTCAATTGGCATAGAAAAGCGAACAAAGATGATATTCTGAGGTTGTAACAACGCCTTATGTCACAAGTGTTTTGGGCCATTCCACAAATAAATACCTAATTGCATTCCTAAAATGTTAAAAATAAATGCAAACTTTTATCTAAATCTAATAATATTTATATTTTAGTTATCTTTTTAATTTCGAATCGCTCCTGGAGAACACTGATTGGGATTTTATGTCCTGTGAAAATACTTGTTGGGATTATATGTTCCAGGATAAAAGGACGAATTTAAAATTTTTAAGTATGGAGAACATAATACTTTTATTATACCTTGTAGAATATGAAAACAATTTTACCATACATAATTTGGTTTTCAAAATAAAACTCCGTCCCGAAAGGGTTAAAAGTTGAACTTCAAATTATTTTGTGTTTACATGATTTTGTTTTTAACTTAGAACTTTATTAATAATTAACCTAAAACTTTGTAAATAACTAAATTTCTTAAAAAAATGTAATAGTTAGGTGGAATTTGTTTGGGGGTTTTATACCCATTAAATTCAAAGATATCTATGTTTCTCTTTCGCAAATTTTGTTTGCAGTTATAATAAATAATTTGAATTTTAAGGATTTGTGCTCGTTAAAAAGGAATCGCCACTGATCCACAATTTTTTACCTAACTTTATGCTCAAGGATTCAAATAGACATCCCTTGCCGTTTTTTGTACGAAGCTATTGGGGATGTTAAATGTAATGTGTGGTTAACTGGAACCAACCATTATTCATTTCTTAATATACTTACATAAATACAGGAATTTTAAATTTAATTAACTCGGATAATTTGTAAAGAAAAAATTTAATATAGTTAGAAACATTAAAGCGTTACGTTTCCTACATATCGAATTAAGCTGGAGGTCCCCTCAATAACCTACAAAATAATAAAACGAATTTATAATAAGTGTCTATCTTTTAATTCATAAATAAGATTATTGCAAATTATTTATTATTATTTACACGAGTAAAATTTATAACATACATATATGAGCTCTTAGTCCCTTTAAGTATATTAATTAAAAAAACCGTTAACGTACCCGCACTGGAATATCGGTCATTTATTAAAAAAAAAATATGTAATAAATGTGCAAAAAAACTAAGGGAAACCTTTTAATTTTGGGATTTTGTTAACAACAGGTAGATTATTTTTGTATTGTTATTTTTATGTTTATATATTAATTATTTTTTAAAGGCTGCAGCTTCTTAAAGAAGGACACAGGGCAATTTATACATACGACAGCAAAAAAGGATTTCTTTTTTTCAAATGACAAAAGGCCTATACAAATTCCTAGAATTGTGTGTACGTTTTTATATGTTAAATGTTTATTCTCTCTCAATGGGTACTTTCTTAATAAAATAACATCAAAGTGTTAAAGTGCTTGGACGTGTTTGTGTCAGTGCTCTGACAATCCAAAAAAAAACAGCATAATAAATAAAAATTTAATCACACAAAAAATACCAAAAAATATATTAAAATATTTTGATCATTTTGAGTTTTTGCAAGATTTATAAAGTCTGAAAAACTTTATTGAATTTTAAAAAATTAAGTATTTTAGATATTAAATCAAAAAATTTTACGATTCTCTGATTTACTTAAAGAGTTTAAAACTAAGAGCATAAAAATGAATCAAGTGATTCTCTGTTTTCAATGTAAAAAGGAAATAACATCAACAAACTATGTAAAGTGTTATAACTGCAACCAGAATTATCATTTCAACCCGTGTTCTCCCTTATCAGAAAGCATCTATTTGAGTATGTACGGCGAGAGAAAATCTTCTTGGAAATGCCAGCTATGTAAGCCGCGAACACGATCACCCAATAATCTTTATCAACAAATTATATTTGATGATATTATTAATAAAAAACAGTCTCGTGGTGACGATGATGAAGAAAAAGAAAACGACCAGGCAAAAAAATTTAAGGAATCAATGTCATTGACCTCACTAGATTTAAAGCTACGCTCTGTACAATCTAATGTCCAAGAGCTAAAATCTGATTTTAAAGAAGTAAAGAACACAGTTAGTATTAACTCTTCACAATTACAAATTAAAGATGATATACAAAAAGCAATTGATACAATTACAACAACACTAAGTACTATAAAGACCTAAGTACTAGAGATATACGATGGAAACACGTATCAGAAGACAATAACAACTCAAAAAAGTTCTACTCAAAAAAGTTCTACACAAAAAAGTTCTACACAAAAACAAAGCAAACATTTAGTAACTATTTTTATTTTTTCTTTCATTTTTCTACATAAGGGATCCCATTGGGAACCATTCATATGTATTTGAAAGATTCAATGAAAAAACAAAAATAAAAATTGAGTTGTTATTGCCTTCTGTCTTATTGATTCAATGGAGTTCTCATTTAATCAATTTGGCTTTTGATATAAGACTTTCTGTTTTTCTATACAAAATTTGGGTAAAATCCACTGATGAGCTACTTAAGCAGTAGTGAAATGGCCATATGGATATGCTTTCCCCGCAGTAATACATTTCATTTTGTAGTTTAGTTTAAAATAATAAATATTTCATGATATTCTCATGAAATATTTATATTTGAACGAATCAAGCACGAATAAAGTAAATTAATTAAACTTTAAAAGATTCCGAATAATAAATTTTTCATTTTGAAAATTATTATGGTTAGCTAAAACTAAAGCGAAAGAAACAGATTGGAAATCTGGGTGAGCCATGGAATGATCTTTGCACGTAAAAATGAAAACGCCCCTCTATTAAACATAAATAATACCACAGACATTGAATTGAAATGTTTGAAATGATCCAGCTTGATATAAATATCAATAATAAAACTCTGTCTCTTTTTTCCATCTACCGACCTCCGCATGAACGAATCCCACTCTATATAAATGAGCTTGATATTATACTAAACAACATAAAAAGTAAACAAGAGATACTTTTGATTGGAGATGTCAATATCGATATATTAAGAGATAATTTTACAACAACCACATACCTCAATATGATAACCTGTAATGGTATGAAATGTTTAATAAATGGGAGTACACGCACTAAGCATACAGAGGTGAAACCCTTGGCACATGAAAAACAATATAATCAGGTTTTCTGCAGGTTCTCAAGAAAGAGACTAATATAGTACTATATTGTTATGAACAAGGCATAATAAATAAAACAAGAACTACATATTTTAGAAGAAAACATACAGCACAAAAAGTTTTTGCCACAAAAAAATATTGTTTATTCTCGTAAATAAAGAAATAATTTATGAAGTTTTTTTAATTTGTAAAAAAAATGTGATATGCTGTGGTCTTACAAGATAAAAGAAGTAAAAAAGTCTTTAAATCTGCAGTGTTTTTTTAATACAGAAATTATGATCTGTGGCAGAAATGCAGTGTCATTTTTTGTGGACGTGTTAAAATTAAAAACTATAACTTTTTTGTCAAATGATTAATATAAATATAACATATAAATATAACTTTTTTTAATTTTCGAAATTTTCATAAAACCCACCCTCATTTTTGCCTATAATAAAACATTTAATTATTTCTTGCGCCAGAAACACAAATCAAAACAAAATTAAAGTCGAAAGGATGGCAAGAAAGAGATGCATAGAAAAAACGAGACGACTATAGTATCGTGACACCTCTGAATACTCGGCGGTACACGAGATGAAGCTACAAGAAACACATGCACTTGCATTGATCACTCGTTTTTAAAAACAAATGAGCAAACAAAAAATGCATATGCAATAATAACAACAACAAATATATCCGACCACTACGCTATATTTTGTTTTGTTTATGAAAAGGAAAAACCCCGGGAGGTGAAAAAGCAAAATGCCAGGGGCCAATTTTTAAAATTCAAAAAATAAACAGACAAATACAAAAAACAAACTGGAATGCAATTATTATTGAATCAGCAAATACGAACATTTTATACAATACAATACATGAAACGTTTTAAAAAAAGATTGTCAAATACATGGATTACTAATGAAATTGTTAATTATTGTGAATATAGGGATAAACTTTTTTAAAAATGGCGAAATAATCGCAATAATAAACATTATGAAATAGAATTTAAAAAATTTCGAAATCTCTTAAATAAAAAGTTATTATATGAAAAAAAAACAAGTACTATAGAAATAAATTCATTTAAAGCAAAAATCACATTCGTGAAACATGGTAAGTAAGTAATAAATGAAATAATTGGAAAGAGCAAAAATATATATATAGACAGCTTCATTAATAAAAATTTCTGGAACATGGATCTTAATACTACTCTTAACAACTTTGCCCAAAATTTTAGTGAAAATATTAAGAATTTAATCCACTTGTGTAATGTAAAGACAATTAACATACGTCTAGCCAGCTTACAAAACTCATTGTTCTTAGAATACACTAATAAAACGGAAATATTTCAAATCATTA
Organism: Gymnosoma rotundatum; assembly: GCA_916610165.2. Lineage (NCBI taxonomy): Eukaryota > Metazoa > Arthropoda > Insecta > Diptera > Tachinidae > Gymnosoma > Gymnosoma rotundatum. The sequence goes on along the minus strand of OU744340.1, from coordinate 55,020,809 downwards.
GATCGTTAAACACTAGAAAAGGTTCGGGAATTGATCGAACCATAGCAAGGGATCTCAAATCAAATGCAACACTTTTAACACCAGTGGTTACTAAGTTAATTAACTTAAGTCTACAACACGCGGATGTGCCAGAAACACTAAAAACATCGATAATTAGACCAATATATAAAAGTGGCAAGTGACATCCAGAACTATAGACCAATATCTATATTGCCCATTTTAGACAAAATACTCGAGGAGATAGTAGCCAGAAGGATCACGAGCTTTATGCAAAAATATAAAATTATTAATAGAAATCAATTTGGGTTTCATAAAGGAAAAAACATAAATAAACTTCTAGGGATTTTTTCAAGTTATATAAATAAATGCTTAAGCAATCACATGCATGTTTTGGTACTTTTTATTGATTTTAGCAAGGCATTTGATACCCTTTCGCATAATAAGATTCTTCAAGCACTTGAAAGAAACGGCATTAGAGGAGTCTTATGCCGTCTTCATAGCAACAATACCACAACAAACAACCAGGCTGACAAATGCACAAGCTTTATTGAAAAAGTCAACACCTTGGTATATTTATTGACAGTAATTTTAAATGGAAAACTCAAATTGAAAATCTACAAAAGAAGTTAAGAAAAGCGTCGTATATGCTGTACCACTTAAGCAACTGCTCTACGTAGGAAGTTCTGCGTCAAGCATACTTCGCATTAGCAGAGTCCTATATTCGGCACGGAGTTACTGCTTGGGGAAGTGCAAAATACAGCAGTACTCTCAAAAAAACACAAGACCAAATATTAAAAATTTTACATTAAAAAAACCAATACGAAAACAAGCACAATTCTAATCATGATTATAACATAAACAAACGCAACACAACAAGAAACAGCACGTACACTATCAGTAGGATAGACAACTTTATTAATCGATCTTACATAACTGAAAACAACACATTTCACAATCAAAACAACAACATAATTTTAAACACGACAAGAAACAACAGTTTATTACAAAACAACAACAACTTACAACGTATGACAAACAACATTAACAACAATGAACCAAATAGAAATTCATCAACTCCCCATAGCCGAGCGTCGCACTGTGGTAAATATTTTGAGATAGCGGCCAAAACTCCTTTTGGTTTTTGTTCTCCGATTTTAAAGTTATTAGACTCATAGGAAAGTAGATAGTAGTAAACCTCGGGAGCCAAAAAATTAAAACTCTGTTTCAACTATTTCACTGAGAACAGGGTGGTCCAAAATGGGCTTCTTCAGAATTTAGTAAATTTATGATATATTTAATTAATTTTTAAAGTTTAAATGATCATAACTTTTTTGTTTTTCAAGATTTTTGGACGAAATAAATTTTGTGTTGTAACTTAACTCATTTCCTATTATTAATTTAAATATTTTTTTTTAAAAGAGGTCAAATTTCTGGGAAATTTCCTACTTCACAGAGCACAACTCCTGTGAGTCAAGCTGAGTCAAAACACAAATTTACTATCTTGTAGTCCTAACTCTCCCCTACATTCCTATATATACATGTCCATGCATCGGGACTGCACTTTTTGAGCTACAGCAATTTTTCTGACCCAAGGTAAGATATTCGGTACAAATGCACGTCATATTTTTTGAGAAGTTTTTGTATGTGAAAGTGGCTATTATGCATATATTTTGATGAAATTTTGTACAAGAGTTCTTGTTGACCCAAAAAATAATTCTGTTGAAATTAGGAGAAGTTGGCCCATATTTGGACCTACCACATAGAAGGGTGTACCAAAATTTTGACAAAAATGACAATAGAACTCTCAAATTATGTGGTATCTAGCAATTCATTTGGAAAAGGTAAAAAATGATTTTATTGCCATCTAATATTACACAACTTAAATACCTAAAAATTGCAAATAAATTTAAAACCAATGGAAATAACTGGTAAAACCAAGTACCTGTTATATTATGTTTCAAAGAGGATAAAAGATCATGTTGAAACTTCAAGCAATAGTATATTAATCCATGCATTCATTTTTTTCCTTCATTATTGTTTAAGCAATGGCTAAATTCAGATATAGTGTACTATCTGATATATATTTTGAATGGAAAGATGAAAACGACATTATTTTACATATAATGAATAATCCATTCTCCAAAATATGCGACAAACAAGAAATTAAAATTCATAACTTAAAAATAAAAAACTTTTTAAATACTTTAAGAAAACGGTACAATCAATGTTCCAGAAACAAGAAATTGTTTTATTCACGCAACCAATAATGGCTAAGAAATAAAGTTATTTTTAAAAAGCCATCAGTAACTACCACGGAAACTGGAAAAGGTGGTCGACCAGCAAAGCCAATTGATAATTGTAGTGAAAGATCACGAAGACGCAAGCTTAAACATATCAATGAAGAAGTTTCTTGTAGCATCATAAAGGATTAATTTCTGCATCAAATTCAACCATCGAAAACTAAAAAGAGTAAAATTGCTATCATTAAAAAAATAGTGGAAGCAAGCCCCAGACGCACAAAAAGGATTTTAGAAAGTATGCCGACACCAACTGAAGAAAATAAATTTACTCCAGAAGAAGCATTTGCACTATTTTTGGATTTGAAAATTACTAAAAACCAATATACAGAATTGCGGAAGCGAACCAATGAAAAAAATTGTGCAATTTTTCCAACATATAGAGATATAGTTTCTGCCAAAAAAGATTGCTTACCTTCACCAACTGCTATTAGTGTAACTTCAAGTTCAGCAGAAATAAAATTGCAGGATCTTCTTGAACACACCGCAGAACGATCTTTGAAGACATTTGATGCTGACTGTTTAAAGAAGTTTAAAAATTGCAGCATGACTTTAATTTCTAAACGGGGATGTGATGGGTCCTCTCGCCAGAAACAATACAAACAATGTAATGCGGAAAATTCATCAGATGCCAATTTATTCATGATTTCTTTCGTTCCATTACGTTTAACAAAAACTTATATTGGTTCAGAGCCGTCAACTGGTAGAGCTGCAGAAATAGATGTATGGAAGAATGAAATTCCCTCATCAACAAAATTTTGTAGACCAATAAAGTTTGCTTACAAAAAAGAAATTAAAGATGCCATAACTGAAGAAGTTGGCAAAATAAGAGATGCAATTAAAGAACTTTAATCCATGATATTTGAATTTAATGACCAATGCATCGAAGTTAACTTTAAAATGTCACTTACAATGATCGATGGAAAAGTTGCACAAGCTTTAACCGAAACAAAGTCTTCGTCAAGCTGCACCATATGCCAAAAAACATCAAGACAATTGAGCCAACCACCAACACAAGACGATAGTTTTAATGAAGCATATGAATTTGGAATGTCACCTCTTCATGCTAGAATTCGTTTTATGGAGCATATTCTTAAATTGGGATACGATTTGGAATTTGGCCTGTTAGGCGAAACAGTGAGAAACAACAAAGAAAATTTGGAAAAAAGAAAGCAAAAAAAAAAAGATATTCAAGAAAAATACCGTGAGATAGGCCTTATAATTGACCAGCCAAAGCAAGAAGAAGGAAATTCTAATGATGGAAACACAGCAAGGAGATTTTTTTCCGATCCAGAAACTGCAGCTTCTATAACTGGAGTAGATTATGATTTAATTTGACAATTCCAAATCATATTAGAAGTTATAGCATGTAGCAAAAAGATAGATGCAAAAAAATTTGGTCAGTATGCTAATGAGACAGCAACTCTTTATAACCAAAAATATTCTTGGAGACATATGCCAACCACAGTTCACAAAATTTTGTTCCATGGGGAACAAATAATTCAGCACAATATGCTTCCAAGTGGAGATCTCTCAGAAGAAGCGCAAGAAAAAAGGTACAAAGACTACAGATTCTTTCGCGCGAGTTACGTCAGAGACACCTCCGACTCCACATAAAACAAACGTAGACTGGGAAAAGTAGCAAAGAGGTCAATTGCCAAACCAAAGTTGTGCAACTGACACACTTTGCAAATTCAGCACTTCCGGTAAAAGAACTGAATTTCTGTCAATAACCTAATTACACTTCCTTAGTTTAAGAAAATACAAATAATTAGCAATAAGCATTTTTAATTCAAGTAAATAACCTAATTACACTTCCTTAGTTTAAGCAAATACAAATAATTAGCAATAAGCATTTTTTATTAAATAAAACAAAAACAAATTAATCAGTAGAATAAGCACTTTTAAGTTTAATAGTTAATTTTAAACCTAGAGTAAAATTGTAACAACAGTCTAAACTCAAACTTAAATAAATAAAGTACAAAAAGGTCGTAAAGCAGAAGCTTTGGATTTATTTATTTTTTCTAAAAAATTCATCTAAAGAATTTAACTGGCGCAGTCGGTAGGATCTAGTCCCGAAGGATTAGATACGTGAACCAAATCGTAAAATTTTTTTATATCCCGAAGGATTAAAATAACGAAACCAAAATTCCTTAAGGAGTTAAAAAGTCAAAAGACATTATAAAAAACTGTGTGTGTTTGTTCGAACTATATTATATTGATTGTATCATATAAATACTTCTTTAAAGAAGAAAAATACAACTAAAGTTGAAAAAAAACAAAAGAAAGTAAAACTAGTGACTAAGAATAACAGCAGTTAAATAAAAACAAAATTTTTTCAAATACAATAGAAATTTAACAAGTGCAAGGACAAACGAAAAAATAAAAAAAAATAAAAATGGAAACAACCAAATCAGCAGACCCATGTTCAGCCGATAACTCAACCAGGGAACCTCCAATAGCTATATCAGAAGTACTTAAAGAAGCAGCAAGAATCAGAGAATATACAGGAAGCAGAGATTACGCTTTATCATCATTTATAAAAGAAGCCGAACTCTTCATCCCAATTTTTAAAGGTACCAGCCGTTAGTATGGCTACATACCAAACATAGAGGATAAGACATCAACCCCAGGTTACAAAGATGGCTAATGGAATTAGGCGAGTACAACTTAAACATGAATCACATTAAAGGCAAAGAAAATAAAATTGCAGACTTTCTGAGCAGAATCAACACCGACACAGGGGAAATTAATGCGATTGACACTGATGACAATATAAGTACGGCAGCGACAATCCATTCGCAGCAGGAGGAATAAAACGATCACTTCTCGATTTTAGACACGGTTGTAAATAGGTTTATGACTCAAATAATACTAACAGAATATAAAACAAAGGAAATAGAAATTGTTCAAGGGAAAAGAAAAATTTTTGTCTCTAAGAGTGGCATTGATACCAACTTCATGACTGATATATTTAGAAGATTCTTAAAAAATGGTAAGGTAGGGATTTTCTCTGAACTAGCCGACGAAGTTTATAACCAACTACAGCTCAAGCTGATTGAATTATTTGATAATAGTATAAAGTTTTATAGATGTAGCCACCATGCAAAAGACATGTGCAATGAAGACGAAACTTATAAGCAAATCGCAAAGTACCACAAATATGAAACTGGAAATGGCGGGATAACAGAGAACTATGAGGGATTGAAAAAGAAGATCTATTTCAAAAACCTTAAAACATTGGTCCACAAATATATCAATAATTGTGATACTTGTAAGAAATCAAAATATGATCGCAAACCCATAAAACCAAAACTTTGTATCACGGAGACCCCGTCGGATTTAAATCAAATTATACACCTTGATGTATACACCATTAAAAAACACAGTTTCATGACATTTATAGACAAATTTTCTAAACATGCAATTGCAATTTATTTAGAAGACAGAAATAGCACAACGATCGTTGAAAAGTTAAGACAATTTTTATCAGTTAGAAGCAAACCTCTTAAAATAATTACAGACAATGAATTTAATTCTACAAATGTAAAACAGTTTTTAAGAGAGGAAGGAATTGAGGTCCATTTTACCAAACCCAATAACCACACCGGAAATGCTAATGTAGAAAGGCTACACAGCACGATTTCAGAAAAATACAGAGTGATGGAATCAGAAAATTCGGAACTTTCAACACAAGAGCGTATTTTTAAATGCTTCGAATGGTATAACAAATCAATTCATTCTCTTACTAACGAAAAACCAATAGATATTGTTGAAGGCAGGGTTGATAAAACAAAAATAGAACAAAAACTAAAACAGGCAAAGATTCGTATAATTACCAAGAGAAATGAGAACAGGGAAAATTATGAAAGGACAGATGAAGAAGGTTACGTTAAAAATTATAAAACATTGAGGCATAAATATGAACCTAGATATCGTAAGCTAAAACTCGAAGGCGTACATCCTACAAACATTAAACGAAAAAATAAATTTTCAGACCAATTGGACATCAATCGCTTTACTGACGATAATAATACCAACGGCAATAGCATCTCTGACAATCCAGCCAATCAGTAATTCAGACGGATTTGCCGAAATTAAATTAAATGTCGTAAGACTAATTTTAGAGTATAATAAAATCATTCACATAATTGATTTTAAACAAATAATAGAGGTAATTGACAATTTAGAAAAGGAGATAAGCCAGTATCAATCCATCAAGAATAAAATACTTCTTGAACACGAATTAGAAAAACTAAAATTAAAAGCACAAACATTACGCCAAAACAGACATAAAAGAGGTTTATTTAACGTAATAGGATCAGGCTTAAAATGGATAGCAGGAACAATGAGCGACGATGACCGAATAGATATCGAAGACCATTTAAAAATTATAGACGAAAACAATCACAAAACAATAGACAATCTTAATAAAAATATATACGTAAATAATCATTTCAACCAAACATTAAACAAACTCAAGGCGACAATAGACACGGACAGGAAAAGTATCTCAAATCAATTCAACGTGATAAAGAAAAATGATGATAAAATAATTAACGAGATATACTATTTAGATACTTTGCTCAAATTAAAAATTCTATCGGACAGTCTAGAACATATTCAAAATAACATAGCATCCGCAAATTTCAAATTAATGACTAGCAACATCCTAACGGACAAAGAAATTAACGATTTTAAGATTGACTTTTACGAACTTCAGTACATGCAACTAGGAGCCGCATAATACAAAGACGATCACATAATATTCGTAATAAAATTTCCAAAGAACACAGTGGCAGTTAAAAGATCTCTTATTACACCGATAACCGACACAAATTTCACACAATTAAACTTTAAACCACAAGAAATTTTACACTACAATGGACAAATTTTTGAATATAAACAGAACCCTAATTTTAGAGAAATAAAAATATCTAATTTGTGTATATATAAAAATAATTGTAAAAAATTAACTGCGGTATTCATAACAAATAATTGAACAATCGTTGTATACCACTCATATCGAGTGTACAACTAAAATGTATTTTAAGCTAGTTCATTAGTTGTTCCGAAGTTTATTCATAACACTATTTTAAATTCTGACTAAACAAAATTCAAACATCCCTGTATTTCTTCCTATCAACTCTGATTTTTATTAAATAACCCTGGTTTTGTTTTTCACCACATTACAACTGTCACTTGAATTTTAATAATATTAAAAATTTTACAAAATTTTTAAAAATAAAATGGAAAAAAAGGAAAGGAAATCTTTTAAAAGGTCTTCTAATTGGGAGCAGGATGAAAAAGTAAGAATTAAATTTACATTTTGTTTAAATTTACATATGTCAAAACGTAATACATATTTATAGGATATTTTATCAAAATTGGTCATGGAGCAACTAGAAGTAGTTGAAAACAGTAAAATAGATTCAAATACTAACAAAAAGAAAAAAGATGCATGGAATACTATTTCTACCCTCTTCAATACGTCTTCAAAAACTGAAAGAACTCTGGATCAAATACAGTCACAATGGCGAAGAATAAAACTAATAGCGAAATCAAAAAATTCTGTTTTTTTAAGACAAAGAAAACAAACAGGTGGAGGGCCATCACCAGAGCCTCTAAGCAGTTTTGAAGAAGAGTTAATATCACGTATTCCACATCAATTTGAGCATGACACCAATGAATTTGATAGCAATTCTAACTCTCAAGATATTTTAAAGCAAAAGGATGCTTCTCAGACAAATGTAAGTCAAAAGTCTGTGGAAAGTGATATCGAAAAATACTTTTTGGAATTGTCAAGTGATGAAGATGTGGTCCACGTTGGAGAGGAAAAGAAACCAGATTTAAAAAGAAAAATAAAAGAAAAAGGCGACGAAACTGGGAAAAGAATAAAGTTGCTAGAAATAAGTGTCCAGCAAAAAGAAAGGGAAATACAGCAACTAAAAAATAAAATGCATGAGGAAAGACAAATTAATGAATTAAAAAAGAAGATGCTGGAACTTCAGATAACACAGTTAAAGGAAGAACATGCGGCAAAAATGGAGAAAATAAAACTGGAAATAGAACGCCTCAAAAAGGGATTCTTTAATTAACTTTTTTAAATTATGTACTTTGTTCCAACTTTTATAAAATAAATACATTAGAACAGAATTCATTAAAACAGAATTTCTTAACGCTTATCGTCCATCTAGCCAGACGGACAGCCATCTGCCTCTCTATGTTGAACTGGGGTATAAAAATAATTAAAAGTAAAGAAGTAATAAACAAACTAAATTTATTTTTTTAAAAATAACGTTGAATATATACAGAGCGTGAAATAGAATGATCTGTATCCTCGTTTTGATTAGCTGGTATTTGTTGTTGTATTTCCTCAAGGTAATCAACTGAAATTATATGTAATATTATTAACAAAACATCGAAGTCATTAAAATTATCTTACTAAAGTCGTCTTCTTTGAATATTATTGCCAAATTGTGTAATACAGCCAATGCCACAATCAGTATTTTGGCATTTTTCCTTGAGAGACGCATTTTTTCTAGTAGGATTCGAAAACGGCTCTTCCACAATCCAAAGACTCTTTCAACACAGTTTCTTGTTTTTATATGGGCTTTATTATATGACTCTTCCTTTTGATCTCTAGGATTATTTACTGGAGTAAAAAGATAATTGGTACATTTATACCCACCATCACCAAGAAGCCTACCAAAGAAGCACCCATTTTCAAATTTTTCCTTGATTTTACTTTCATTGAAAATTCTTGAGTCATGGGTGCTACCTTTCCAACAAGCTACAATATCATTTATTTTTAGAGAAGCATCGCAAACAACCTTTAAAATAAAAAATCAGTTTATAACTTTTTAGAAAGTTTTAAAATTTACCTGCACATTAAAAGAAAAGTAACCTTTTCGGTTTACATATAGTTGTGCGTCGTCTCCTTTGACTCCTTGTATGCGCAAGTGGGTACAATCTATTGCTCCTAAAACCTTTTTTAATCCGGCAATTTTTTCAAAATTTGCCATGGTTTTAACTTGCTCTTCTGCACCCATTGGCATTTTTACAAATTTTTTTGCTAATCTTGCATAAGCTCTAGCCACTCTTTCACATATTCTACTCATAGACGGTTGGCTAAAACCGTGGGTGTCAGCACAATCATCTTGAATTTGATTTCTACCCCAACATCTAAGAGCAGAAAGAACTTGGATAGTGGCCGAAATTCTTCCACCATTTTTTTTGCCTTTCAAGTCAGCCTTAACCAAACCTATCAATTTTTTAGCACTTTCCTTCGAAAACCGATAACGTATGCGGAACTCTTCGTTATTATAGATGTAAAAAGGATTTTTCCTCTTTTTATAAAATTTTCTTGAAGGCCTTCTTCTAATTTGGGTAACATTGAAAGTATCCAACACATCTAGTGTATCCAGCGTATCCATTTCAATAAAATATATTTTCTTTCACAATTTTAGTAAAAAAAAAAATTTTTATGAAAATACAAATATCAAAAAATATTCAATTTGACAATTGAAAAACAAGAGTTAGTTACTGTTTGTTTATTGTCTAAACATTATTTATTAACATTGTTATGAATAAAAATTTCTTATTCAGAAGTTAAACACTGTTTAAATTATTGTTATGAATACCGCAGTAAGAGAATACAAAAAAGAAATAATAGAAATAGAACCTGGCTTAGTACTTCTAAAGAATTCAAATGGAAGCATTGTCACTAGCAGTTGCGATGAAAGAAATCTCTCAATAAGTAAGAATTATTTATTTACTTTCCATAATTGTAAAATAAACATAGATAAGAAACTTTCGTAAACTCAGAAAAAATATACAAAGATAATTTCGTCATCCCCTCAAAAAATCAAATAAAAGTTAAATCACAGAACCTACATTTGATGAAATAGTCTTAAGTGAAATTTAAAATGTAAAAGAAATTAAAGAATTAAAATATCATAGAAAATATAGCAATACGTCAATTATAACAATATTTGTATTAATCTCTTTATTAATTATTTTATTGACAACGGTCAGTGTGTATACAATACAAATTAAAAGAAAACTTAAACCAAAAATTCAGGAGAATTTTTATACAAGGGGGGAAGGAGTTACGTGAGAGACACCTCCGACTCCACATAAAATAAACGTAGACTGGGAAAAGTAGCAAAGAGGTCAATTGCCAAACCAAAGTTGTGCAACTGACACACTTTGCAAATTCAGCACTTCCGGAAAAAGAACTGAATTTCTGTCAATAACCTAATTACACTTCCTTAGTTTAAGAAAATACAAATAATTAGCAATAAGCATTTTTAATTCAAGTAAATAACCTAATTACACTTCCTTAGTTTAAGCAAATACAAATAATTAGCAATAAGCATTTTTTATTAAATAAAACAAAAACAAATTAATCAGTAGAATAAGCACTTTTAAGTTTAATAGTTAATTTTAAACCTAGAGTAAAATTGTAACAACAGTCTAAACTCAAACTTAAATAAATAAAGTACAAAAAGGTCGCAAAGCAGAAGCTTTGGATTTATTTTTTTTTTCTAAAAAATTCATCTGAAGAATTTAACTCGCGCACAATACAAGAAAAATTTCCAGATATTGTACTAATGAAGATCTTATTAATATTTTGTTGTGCACATCAGACCCATATATGTCCAGCTTTCGACAAAAATGGAAATCAACCTCATTAGAGTTAGATGAAGAAGCTAAACAATTACTGCAAAATGAAAATCAAAGCTATTTGGAAGAAATTTTTACTAATATTGTTTAATTAATACTAGTTTAAAGATTATAATTTGTTTCTAATTTTAGTATAAATTTTTATTAATACATTTAAATAAAATATATGTATGTGCACTTTAAATCTATAGTAAAAGTTTTAAAATGTTATCGATGTTGTGTTCTGTATATAATATATCCAAATGGTATTGATATTGTTGGGAATTTCAGTGTTATTTTTCAGTTTAATCCTCACAAGGATTATCTTTCTTCCAAAAAAAAACCAACATTTGGCCACTGTGAATATTGAGACTAATTAAATGTCAGTGGCCAAATGTTGGCATTTTCTGACCAAAATTAAGTTTAGGAATAACAAATAAGTATTGGTTGTAAGATACGATTGAAGAAAATAAGAAATTACAAAAAAATACCTATTTAAAATGTCAAAATATTCAACATTTACATGGAAACTCAACAAAAAATTGAAATGAATTTTTAACTCCACATTACATACATTCCTATCAGTCGATTTTTACGTTTGAACACGCAAATTGAAGCTTAAAGTCCCTCCTATTAAACAAAACAAATTGCGTAAAAAAATACCAATCCGGTTAAAAGTTATAGAGTTTTGACCGCTATCTCGCGAAATTGACCACTGTGCGTCGATAAGTCTTGCTAAAGGCCTTCATGTTCTGAACGTTAAAAACATCTACTACTCAACTTTAGCCAAAGAATTCTATAAGGATAGTAGACATTTAAATCCGATTAACCATGCCCACAACACACGGAGTCGAGCGGTAGGAAGATTCAAGGTGGGGCGATTCACAAACGAGTATGGTAAAAGCTCACTTCCGATAACATTGCCAGCAATTTTTAACAAATTACCAATTGAAACCATAAACACAACGCACGAACAAAAACGGAATAAACTTATAAAGGAATATTTGATAAGTTTACAAAAATGTATTTATACATACATATATGAAATCAAAAAGCAAGAATATTTAAAATAATTATTATTCTTTAAAGTAAAAACTTATAATATATTATTCATGAATTTATTATTTTCTTAATATCCAAGCATAAAAGCTTTGCGGGTTTAGAATAATGAAGAAAAATTTGGCAATTAAATAAAATAATTTAATAAATTAAAAAAAAAAAAAAAATCGTGCAAATTTGAATTTATTTTTAGGAGAAATTAATTTGTTTATTCATTGTAAAAGTATTCAGTCTAATTTAATTTTAGTTATTAAGTGAATGATTGCAGGAATTCTGTAAGTTGCAGCTCATTTAATTTTTCTTATGAACTGAATGCATTCAGCAATTTTTTTTTTTCAATAAGCATGCATTTCAATTTTAATTAATTTTTGGTGAAACGAATGCAGTAATATATTTATATTTTAATTCCATTCACAATTTCTACAAACTTTTACTTGTAAATGAAAATGTTATTTGATTTCTACAAAAATTAATTTTACTGTGTTACGAGTATTAAAAAATGAATTATTAATTTTATTTGCAAAAAAACGAATATTAACACAATGAAATTTGCATACTTGGGCATACTCCAGCATATTTTTAACGCATTATGTATAGCAGTAACCAGTAAAAGTTTACTGGTTACTGAAAAATTGTTAATAAATTTTTTTCAGTAAGCAGTAAAATTTTGGATTTAAAATAATGCATTATTTTCATAAAAATAGAAAACTGAGTTCAGTTGTTTAATTTCAGCATGTAACTGAAAAAAGATGAACAGGGGTGGAATCGTTACATCCGTGAACGTACAACACTTATCGTAAAAATACGTTTTTCGGATTATGACATACGTTATCGTATACATGAACGTACATTTTTTACGAACTGTAATACGTTAACAAAACTTAGTTCGAATAAGATGAAAAATGCAACAAATTCGCTAAAAAAAGTGCGAATTAAACAAATTTAGTTTTAGTTTATTATAAAGTTATTATTGCAATAAGTTAAATCTAAGATTCATGAATGAGCACAAAAATTTGGCAAAAAACACGCTTCCTAATTGGGCATATTAAAATCTACTGCTAACAGACTATGAGATGACCTTTCCAAGTGTATGAACGCACTAGTACCACCAGTTAATAATGTAAAGATTTTAAAATAGGTAATTCGCAATTTATATTTTTGCAAGAAAATATTTATATTTATAATTTTGTGCTCAAGGCTGATCAAAAATAGGTATCAAGCAAAGAAAAAAGTTTGTTTTCTTTTAATTGAAAAACCAGAATGAAGGAGTCCTTTATGAAGAAAAGCTGCTGGTGCCAAGTGAAGAAGTGTTAATTGAAGCAGCAGCCCCTGAATCAAGCGCTATAAGCAAAAAATCGGTTTTGACCTTTGGAAACAAAAAAATTTGAAAAACTGACCAGCCTGAATACTCTTTCTTTAGCTCTAGAATTTTTAAATTTCAAAACTATTGTGAATCATTCAAAAGATTACGATCCGTTTACAATCGTATGTCATAATTCCATTTACTTCCTACGATTAACGTATCACGTAATTTTTTTTCGTACGATTGTCGATACGAACACGGATGTAACGATTCCACCCCAGGTTAGTAAATCGTGACTTCTAATAGCAGTTTTTCGAAACACTGCTACAATGTACTTACATAAATTTAGCAACTTATTTGCCACAGTTGCACATTTATGTTTAATTCGTACTTTTGCAAAAATAATTTCTATATAAATAAACAAAATTTTAAAACGAAAAGGCTTTAAAGAAGATTTTTTATTTGCTTAATAACATTCACATGTTCATTTGCATTTTTTGGTTCATGTTCTAAGATAAATTCTCATAAAAAATATTACAAGGAACAGCCAGTTTACAGAACACAATTTGCCGTACATACGCACAAAAACGTTACCGTTTCCCATGTTTGGGTTTTTAAAACACGAATGTCGTTTTGTTAAAAAAAACGTAGCAAATAGCAATTGTTTCTGGTTTATGTATCGCGCATTGTAGTGTCAGACACGTCTGTTTTGTGTTTGTGGCCAACCATATTAAAAAATGCAACGGTGTTCATCGCTTATATCAGTAAATAAAATTCCTTTTTATTTTATTTTTAAAAAAAGATTATTTATTTAAAGGAGAAGACTATGTCTTCTTTATCCTCTTATTAATAAAAAATTATTTAAACTAATTGTTTAATTTGCCGGAAGACTATTTCTTCTTATTCGGACTTCTTATTATTGATTGTTATTTTTTTTATTGTTTAATTTGCCGGAAGACTACCAGCCTGTTTATAGAACACGTTAAAAGCTAAACGAAACCGGATGGCACATGGGTGAATACGTAGTGTTTAGCGTTTGTGTAACACGTTCCGGTTTTTTCGTTTGACTTGAGTTGTGTGCCGTATGAATTTACGTCTAGTCAAATAGCAATACTGCCAACATGTTAGTTAATATTTTTTAGTTACTTTTTATATATAAAATTATTTTTTCTGCTATAAACGACGATAACCCTGCTTCGAAGCTTCAAAACCAAAATATAAAAAAAATACAAAATACTTAAAAACTTTTTAAATAACTATAAAATATTAGAAGCAAGTGATATAACGGGCAGTTTCCTAACAAAACCAATTTATTAATACAGAATTTTATTATGATCCCCAGTCCTTAGAAGAATGCCAAAGTCGTCAAGGCGAACATCCGCAGGACAAACTGCAAAATAGAAGTATGTGACGAATAACTGGCAGCAAGGAACTAAATATTAAGATTAAAATTTTGTTTGGCTCTAATTTATTTAAATTTTATTGTGTTAATTAAAAATCATATAATCATGTGAACCTTAATGTGTGCTACAAATTTAATTCAATTTGCAGGCGAAGTGTTTTGTTGTTAACAACGAAATTTCAATCATGCTTACATAATCTCATCTAAATTTCTTAAGCCTTCAAAGGTATTTAAAATTTAAAAATTTTTAACTGTAACATCCTTGTTACAAAAGACAGCTTTATATATGTATACATATATATATATATATACACATATATATATATATACATATATATATATATATATATATATATATATATATATATATTTTTTTTTTTTTTTCTTAAACATCACTACCCAAAGAATGAAGATCATAAAGAACCTAGAAAAAATAATTGCCAAGTTAAAAAATATTTAATGCAAATGTTATAAAAATTGTACCTCCATTATAGTGGCAATGCTCCACGTTTGTGTGCCACATGATCTCTACAATAGGAAACATTTTCATTTGTTAATTCAGGTAAACCGCGCCAAACTGGAGGCTTCATGTAGCTAACTGAGGGTATTCATCCATGCACTTCACCAGTTTGTCGAATTGTGCAACCATTGTCAGCTTTATGCTAGAAAACGCGTATAGTTAAAAAAAATATTTTTATAATGCAATATGCAAAAATATTAAAATATTTACTTTTTTATTTTTTTTTTCAAAATGAATATTAATAAATAAAACACGAAATGCTTTTTTTTAATCGTTTGACACGAAATATTTTAATAAACCTGATACATAAACCAGAAAAATCGTAAATTGTCACGTTTTTTCGTTTCGAATGTGACATTCGCTTTCTAAAAACGCAAAAATGAAAAACGTTAACGTTTTTGTCATCACCTTGAATGCAACGTGAGCTGTTACAGTTGCATTCAATACAGATATGTCGTCAGCACTTTAACCCTAGAATATCATACTTATTTTCATGAAAACATCATACTTCATCAAAAAACATCATCATACTTCATCATACTTCATCAAACCAACTACGGCTGTATTCAAAAGTATGCAAAGGATTATCTATATATAGAAAATTTCCAATGCTTAGTTTTTTTTTAACAGTTTCTTATGGATTTTATTGAAATAAAACAAATAAATGTTGTTTTTAAATATAATTTAATCATAAAGATAAGTTTCACAGCACTCCTTCATTTTCCTTATTAATAAAATATTGAATAACATATTGAATTAAAAAAAATTTAAAACTTTAGAAGTTTCAGTCTTCACTTCATAAAAGAGGCACAGAGTTCTATTTTGTGCTCCCGCACAGGCTTTTTTCATCTTGAGCATATTGACTTTGTCATACGTCGTTTAGATGACGGGCAAAATGCACATATCTTCCGCTTCTCGTTCTTTGATTGCTGGATTACACCGTCACTGCTTTCCGTACTATGTGGCAATATACTTGCGATGTTTTCGCGCACCGAATTTCTCAAAGTTGGTATCAAAAGCCTTTCAGATATCTGCATTTGGACAAGCGAAAAGTGTAATTTCTTCATGTACTCACTGCGACTTATAGGCTTTAGTTTTGCTTCGAACATATCGTCCCCTCAACACAACAATAGCGTATAACTTTTTTGGGGTTTTGAGAAAATCGAGTTTAAAGTTTTTGTCAAATCGGATATCTATTAAAACGTCAATATCGTGGTAAATTAAAATTCTTCATGTTGGATTTTACGACGACATTATACAGTTTCTTAACCTTAAATTGACCAATTTTTTTTATTCTACGCATCCTTCAAGACCATAATTATGTCATTCAAAGCGCAAGCCCTCCATATAGGCTATTTTATTTTGTAAGGAATTCGTATAATGTATCTCATACACTATTTTATTTTGTATGGTATACGCTGTTTTATTCAATAATTTTACGGTATTTTTATTAAAATATTTGATCTCAAAAATATCAATTTGTAACATTATAAAACCGTGATTAATTCATAGTTTTGTTAATTCAGTGGCACATATTCTTTACTTTCCAATTTGGGTTAATATAAACAAAAAATTATGACAAATTAAGGTATACATTGCGTAAATCAGAAATAACTAGAAATTCATTCGTCTTCTTTCTCTTCCTCTGCTACATCTGGCTCATCTAAACAATTTCGCTTCTTTCCACCTTGTAAGTTAAAAAAAAAATTACTGCGAGCCACGAGGAATTACATTCTTTTTGCACAAATTTTGGAGATCATGCAATTTTCGATTACAAAATAGCAGCTCTTTGTTGTATTTTCCAGTAAACGAAAAGTTGATCACCTCTTTTGTTTTTCGCGTTCCTCCGATATCAATTACTTCGAAGTCTCCATCCCATTCCTCGTTGTATAATAGTTGTTTTCGTTGATTTTTGTTCACTTGGAGGAACTTAAGATTAAGCCAATTAACCGAGTCATTTTTTATATTTTTCTTAAGGCTATGGCCTAACCTCGAAAACATGGCTTTGAGATCAATCATATCACTGTATTGAAGCCTCTCTACAGCATAGGGATTTTTCCGTCTTTCCAGTCTCATTATAGTTGGCCATTCTCCCGGCGAATAGACGCACGTTCTATTGCAGAGTGCATCGAATCTGCCTCCATTTGTGTATGTCCGCTTTGGAGATACTTAATTGTTATCGAATTTAGTTTCAAAGTATTGTTGATATAAATCAATAGTGTAGCAATGAACCTGTTTCTGTTCTGTCCCCCACAGCAGTCTGAGTAGAGAATAACATCGGTTACCGATTCGTCTAACGAGTTCATCATTTTCCATATTGTGGTCCCAATTTCCTCCGATCCTCGTTGACCCTGATTTTCATCCCATAGAAAGCAGTAACCATCTCCACTGGCAATGTCGTTAAATGTGTTATTGTACGTCGCGAACTTTCGACTGTAATACAGCGTGCTTACGTTGCTACAAGGAGTCGTTAACACTGACTGGAGGTCAAAAGTAAACACTTTTAAATTACTGTTACTTTTAGCTGATTCCTTGTCAGTTTGCTTGTTAGTTCCTACCTTTGTCTTATTTAAGATGTGTTCATCATAGGATTTCTGAATGGAGTGTTTGTCCTCAGCGTTTTTGTATGTCTCGCATGTTAAGCAGGTGTCTTTTTTTGGACGGTGGAAAGAATAATTATAATTATTGCAAAATATCCGGTGATAAACGTTTTTCTTTAATGATAGCGTCCGGGTGGAGTTCTTTGAATGAGTCGTACATTTTTGATATTGTTAAGTCGGAGGCAAGATAAAGTCGTTGACTTTTTGCTCGAGTGTAATGGCTTTCGACGGCTGAAATGACTCGATGTGCTTTTTGATAAGCGCAACTGTCTCTGCGCCTAACTTTCTCTGGTGGCCATGTTGACCCCTCTTATCAGTAAGTTCATTTTGGCACATCTTCTTAGCTAACACAGATATTGCACCGTCTGACAAGTTCAAAGTATTTAAAAAAAAACTTCTTGCATACCTGTTTGGCTTTGAGAGTAAATTTAAATGTGTTCGTCCGCCGTGATCCGATTGTCAACGTCCTTTTGCATTTCTCAATTTTCACGCAATTGGCCAGGAACAGTCGCTGCTTCGAATAGTCGCCTAAATTCCAATAATCAGCATTGATCTTCATGCGCTCTTCTTCTGAGAAGTTTTCTGGGCAATTATGGCGGCACTTACAGTCAACGGGTTTCGGAACACGTTCTTCAACTCTTTTGCCACTCTTAGTGACATACGGCTTTTCCTTGTTTCGATGATACTTCCTTTTTTTTTGCACCCACTTGTGACTTTCAATCTATTGTTTGGAAATAATTCACAGTTAGACATGGCTAGACCCAAACAATATTTCTCAAAAGCTGTTTGCTGTACTCACCTTCCTCTTTCGCGTAAGTATATTTCTAGCATTTTCATTCTTGTTATTGATATAAGTATCACCACAGTCTACGATTTCTTCTAAAACTACATCTTCTGTCTTTATCACTGAATTATCTATCTCTGAATTACATACTCGTCCGACGATCCTACAGAGAAGTCTGTACCATTCTCATCATCTGCTCCAGGTATCTCTATGTCCGCCGATCCCACAGCGAAATCAGACTCATCAGTCTTTGGAGCAATTTCCACAACTAATGGTGGTTTCGTGTCACAGCCTGTTGATATTTACCTTACTCTCTTCACTTACATTATATAATAGAAGATACTCACTCAGACGTTTCAAATCCATATTTTTAACGAACAAACTTTCTCTGCGAACTGAATTAGCAAACACAAATTTCAAATAACTACAATATTTCATTGGCGTTCATGTTGTCAAAAGAACGTAAACATCGCATAGGCTACTATTCTTGTCAATTGTTAATAAAACTTTCGAATTTGTATTGAAAATAAAACAGCTTATGTGGGGTATAGAAACGGTCGGAATTTCTCAAACAATAGTGTATATTATTATAAGCTATTTTATGAGTTAAAGTTTTCATAAATTGTATTTTTTTCTACAGGCTTAAAAGGAGTATAATGCGTATACAGTATTATTCTTTTAACAACTTTGCAGTGGCAATTTCAAGTAAAATAGCGCATATGAGCTTACACACTTATTGAAGGAAATTTTTGAACAAGAAATTATACACTATTTTTTCCAACGACATTTTGACTCAATTTTTTGAAGTAGAATTTGACGAAATTTTGACCAGACATAAAATCAATGATGGAGATTCTAAATATGCAATAAAAAAATAGTAGCATATGAGCACATAAGCTATTGTTATATTGAGGGGTCGTTATTATGTGCATAAATAAAATACCATAGAACTGACACATTGGCCATGTGTTTGTTTTTCTGGAGCAGCTCATAATAGAGCTCATTTGATCAAATTATCCACACCACCTTTTGTTTTGTTATAAAACTCTACGATATAAGGCTTATTGGAGTTTTGATTGACTACTCCTTCTTCATTGCATGACGATAACAAATAAACCATTTTGTTTGGCTTTGGTTTATAAGAAAGTAGCGTAAGTTCGTTGTCATAACAGAACATAGATGTGCCACATTAACGTCCCTTTTTATTTTTTAATTCTTTAGGTATTTCCAAGGCAGATTAATATACTAGGTAGTGGCAGTAGATCAGTTGACTTTCTTGTTTACGTTTTCAGATGTCAAAAATTGTTTCACTTATTATTTTTTTCCTACAAAAATTTTTTTTACAGTGGTGTTGTGGAAATATGTTTAAAATTTTCATAAAACAAAAAAGTTTCTCACACTTTTTGAAACTGGATTTTATTTATAAATTGTATGTAAAAACCAAAAATGTGTTTAAGCAAATTTTGTTAGCTGTTTGTGTTTTTCAGTTTGGTACAGAATGTCTTTATACACATTTTTGGTTTTTACATATAAAATAAGCAAACAAAATTACGAGGAGGCGAGGTTTAGGAAGCTGCTTCAGCTTAAATATATGCTCGATATACATGTAAGTAGCATCAAATAAATGCTTATGACATCTAGATTAATAATATTGTAATTATTTTTTTCGCGCTACATTTTCAAAACTAAAAAATATTGTTAAGTTTGTGAGAAATTAAATATGGACTTAAAATTGCCACAAAATCATAATGCATGGAGCTATAGCTACAAAATTTTTAAGTTATAAAGCTAAAAGAGTTTTTATTCGAATGGTGAAATAAAATTAAAATTTTTTGTTTTAACATTTAAATTCCCAAAAGAAGCATTTAATTAATCACGGGTCTGTCAAATCATTTTTGGAGTATGTAGCAAAAATTTGGGGACTTGTCGTTTACCTTTTTTTAATCGGTGCATTTCACTCCAAGGAATTTAAAAATAATTTAACAATTTTTTCCAAAAACGTCAATGTTGGAAAAGGCTAGACCCTCGTTATAATTGTTGACATAATTTTGCTTTTATACGTATTTGCTATAGTTTGTCTTTAAAATGGTTTACAAAAAGTTGCTAGTACTGAAGTAAATTTAAATCTTATAAAAAAAAACAAAAAAAAAAAAAAAAAAAGAATATGTATCACCTTTTTGGGGAAAATTAACCTCTTAAGACCTGAACGTGAACCGATTGAGTAAAAGGTTTTTCAACTGTTTTTTTATCTTATAGGGTGTAAATAAAATATTTGTTTTTATTATTTTTTTTATTTAAAGTGGAAGAAAGAGGAGGTGCACATATGTGTACTTCAGGTTTAAATGATTAGTTAGTGAGTAAAAGTAGACTTAATGCTATGGTAGTGCTCAAAGCAGTTATTTTTCAAAATACATAAATCGACATTGCATTTTATACATATAGTACAACAGCGTGAAGAGCAAGTTAGGTAGTGACATTTTGACGCAGACTTGCTCTCTACAAAGTGCGGTAGATGACCAACATTGTCAAGCCTTATTTCTGGATGTGGGTGCGGCACAACCGCACGCCTCGTCTTTGAGGAAGGTTAGATTAGACAATCTTGTCTTTCATCTATGGCTGGTACATTACCCAGCAATTTAGAGCAACTAGGTCCAAGAAATGGCAGCAAGTTCTCACGGGCCATTTTTTCGTCCGCATTGAACTTCGATATTAAGCTATCAATCTATCGCATAAATCTATGCCACCCATGCAGGAGATATAAGTATTTACAGCAGCTGGCCGAGTTTGATTGAATTTAGCTCCTGCTTTTGTGCCGAGGATATGTTACGTTGTTCCGCCACTAATTTCCAAAATTCTACCCCCAAATATTCCAAAAAGAGTAAGGGATGTTTATATCAGAGCTACCCTCGCAAATTAGTATATCATCCTTTATATCTGGTCCAGATTTAGCCATTTCTTTTGTCCTCTAAAAAAACGCGGTGTGAACTTTCATCTTCAGCATCTTCCCAAATTTTGCAAATCTTCTTTATCTCTTCTTCAGATGACTGATCCGCTCGGATGACTTCTGGAGGCAAGTACTCATCATCGTTATCATCTCCCGAGATATCAAATTCGCTATCGTTAAGCATATTCGCAATCTGCTGTTAATCCATATCCAAGCTAACAAATATTCAATGTTTATGTAAAACAAATTTTTGATCCGGAGGTACATATATGTGTACCAAGAAAAGAAAGTGGTATCTCATTGTGAAAAACAACTAAAAATAAAAAACTTACCTTATTTCACGTTAACTCAACAAGTTCGCTATAGAAAACTTCAAAAAGTACTAACCTAACTGAAGAAATAAATTTTTATTAATTTTTTTTACAATTTTGCCAAGGCCCAATAGAAATTTTTTAAAACTGTTAAGTTTAACCTCTTCAGACCGTGGGTACACATGCGTGTACCTTAACTTATTAAAAGTTTTAAACACCAGCGGGATCGTGTGAGACATATTGAATGGTTCATAAGATACCGAATTTTGTAAATAAAATCGTTTTCAAACCACTGCGCGTCAGTTGATTTGACATCTGAAAACATATTTTACAAAAACAAAATTCATGTTGCTTACTTATTGTTGTAGTTGTTTTAGAACTGCTATTACCTGTAAAATTAATGTGCCTTGGGTATTTCCTTTTTGTTTGATCGCAGGGTACCAACTAACGTCAGCTTATATGGTTCAAGTAAAAGGGATTTTGCAAGTGGAACTGACGTAAACTACTTGTCCATTGTAATATTTCTATTTGATCCATAAACCGTTTTTGCTAATTATTTCACGTAATACTCGCCAAGTGGCATATGAGTTTGGTTTGAACCTTTTCCTAAATGTGAAAATTTATTCATGATAGGGGTGATTGTAAATAAATAAATTTGTGAATTTAAATGGAAATGTGTCAGCAATTGAATTGCGATGGGGGGGGGATTGAACTTTTTTATTAAAGTAAGTAAATTAATTTTTAACTGTAACAAACGGAAATGTGTCAGCAATTGAATTGCGACAAAGGGGATTGAACTTTTATTAAAAATAAATATGTTAATTATTGACAAATTTAATATTAATTTATTATATTTGTTAAACATTAGCCAGAAACAAAGATGTTATTTTTTCTACATTTTCTATTGATTAAAAACTAAAAATTTACCAATGTCGGTCTTAATTACAAATTTTCTTTATAAATGTATAACACAAAACGCAATCAGCTGTTTCCGTACGGAAAGTGCGATCAGTTTCGTACCTTGCTTAAAGAAATGATGTTTAACGCAACTTAACGAAAAGTTATCTTATGTAAATTATAGTTTACCACATATAATTCAATGTATTTGCACAGTTGTTTAAGTTTGCTTAAGTTATTTTATGCACATTGTACGAATACAAGCCAACTGTCATTTTGGAAGTCAACCAAAATTTGGCCAACTTTCAGTGTTAAATTTAATAACAAAAATTTATACTGTGAAATAAATTTTTTTAATAAATATTGCTCGAGTCACAAAAATAAATCGAAAAATCCAAGAATGATTATTACGTCGTTAGACAGCAACGTTCCAGAATTAAAAAAAATTAATTTGTTTCTCTGCGAACATAGCCGTTATTACATTCTTGAAAGCTTCCAAAGCATTTGGCTTTTATATAAATCACTACAAATTGTTTAACATTAACAAGCTGGCAACTTGTACTTGAATCCACTACAAAAAAAAAAAACAATTTCATTAAAACAATTCAGTCATATGTGTTTAGTGCAATAAGCTTATAAGATGAGTGATTGCTAACTTTGGTTGAAAAACACAATTTTTTCTTTCTTTTTCGTACTTGAAAAACTAAAGCCATTAATATTGAAGTAATTTTAAATTTTGCTTTTTAGTATAAATTGGTATAACCGAATTGATAAAAGCCACTAAATTAATTAGAATTTCAACTATTGAAAGAAGGGAGTGGAGGATAATAAAAACTCGCAATTCACGCTCATGAAAGTACGACTAAATATTAATGGAAATTGTAAATTCTTAATTAAGAAAGTAGTGTGTGTGCAAAAAGTGTTTTTGTATTAATATTAACATATGTATAACTTAATCTAAAGTGTTATTGTTATTAAGTTTATTGCAATTAAGTATTATTTATTAAAGCAAACAAATATTGATTAATCTCTTGATCAGCTCCCAACTAATTTGAAATGGCTCCTGCTTTAAGTAAATTGCGCGAAAATCAATATGCCATAGTAGGCTTAACAGGAATGTCAGCCGCTCTATGTATTATTGCATATGGAAAAATGAATAGTAAACGCAGGTTTGTAATAATATTATATTTACCATTTTTTACTTAAACTAAATTGCATTTTTCTGCGTATGCACTGATTGCAAATCTTAACCATGGTAAAATGACTAACCATGGCCATGAAATTTACATTTATCACCTCGCTTTCCGTAAGAATTATTTTTGTTTCAACTATTTTTTTTGTATACGTTTTTAAAACACTGTAAGAGTAAGTTGAATCTTGTTTTGGTTGTTTGACGCGGCTATTTTTGTACTTCAGAAAAAATTCCGGTTTTCCAATACTTGCTAATAGACTTGAGTATTTCAAAAGCGAACTAGTTCAATTGAACTAATCCATTACTTGATCTAAATGAACTAGTTCAAATTTGTACGTCTACCTAGTTTAATTTTGAACTATGCTTTGTGTTGAGCTACATGTGTGTGAAGATAAATACGTAAAGTTAAATACGTTTTTTAAAAAATGTAGCATGCGATTAATTTTTTTCCATACATACAGTACAATTTGTATAGTAAATTCCGGTATAGTAAATTGTCAATGTGGCCAAATCCTTCGACCTATTGGGAAATCATCGGCACATATAAAGCAGTTAAAAGGTAAACACATTTTATTCAAATTGAATTTGAGAAATTTTTTAAAAGACGCGGAAAATTGACTTAGCGCAATTTTCTCATATACGATGAGTTCTGTGAGGGATTTTGTCAATGTGGCTAAACCCTTCGATCTCGCAGAATTAGACCTATTGGGAAATCAAGAGCACATATAAAGTAGTTAAAGTATAAACACAGTTTATTCAAATTGAATTTAAGAAATTTTTTAAAAGACGCGGAAAATTGACTCAGTGTCAATGTGGCTAAACCCTTCGATCTCGCAGAATTAGACCTATTGGGAAATCAAGAGCACATATAAAGCAGTTAAAGTATAAACACAGTTTATTCAAATTGAATTTAAGAAATTTTTTTAAAAGACGCGGAAAATTGACTTAGTGCAATTTTCTCATATACGATGAGTTCTGTGAGGGATTTTGTCAATGTGGCCAAACCCTTCGATCTCGCATAATTAGACCTATTGGGAAATCATGGGCACATGTAATGCAGTTAAAGCGTAAACACAGTTTATTTTATTTTATTAGCGTTATTTTATTTATAATTTGTAAGCCTAATTGGCCAATAAATAAATTACAGTATTCCACACATTAATTAACTTAATATTATTTAACCACAATAGATACAATAAATAGAAAATAACAATATGAAATAATTACGTTTCCTACTGTCCCATTCTATTAATAAGAAGATAATACTATGTAAGTTTATTTGAGCAGTTATATTCTATAAGCTTCTTTTTGTGGTTAGCATATGTTTTATTAAAGTGTCTTAATGTAGATGGTAATGAGTTAAACGATCGAACAACTCTTACTTGATATGATCGTTCTAACCAGGATGAGTTACGGGGCATTAAAAGTTGGTTAGACCTAGAAGACTTAGTAAATGTAAAAAACTTCATCAAAAATGTTGGGTATCCATTGCGGACGACCGGTTTAAAATGCAATAACAAACGTATCTTAACGAAACTGGAAAAAGATGTTCCTAATAAACGTTGAACATATTGAGATACATGTGTTCGAATATGCAAAGAAAACACATAACGTACAGCCCTTTTAAATAAAAGGTAAACTCGATCAATATTGTAGGCATAAGTACCCGTGTACACTTCTGCACAATACAAAAAAGAAGGCATTACCAAACTTTGAATAACTCTCCATTTAACATGCAAAGGCAAATACATGTTAGTATTATACAGTCTTCTTAAACAGAAATTGACTGCAGATATAAGATGTGATATATAATACTCAAAACTTAATTTGCTGTCAATAATAACTCCCAAAACTTTAACATGATCAACAAATTCAATTGCAACGTTATTAATGGAAACATGTATATTGGGAACAGAGTTATTGGTAGGGGTAAATAGCATGGCCTTGGTTTTAACTGCATTTATAGCAAACTTGTTTTCGAACATCCAGTCAGAGGTACACTGTATATATAGTCTATAATTGATTGAAAAACGGAAATAGCCTTATAACTGAAACCTGCGGAACACCGCTTTTTATCGGAAGTATCAAGAAAGGTTCTGTACTACAAGAAACGTATTGACTACGCTCAGTAAGATACGAACCAATTAGGGAAGTTGCAGACTTAGAAAAACAAAATAGGGTTGCCAATTTTTGCAGTAACAGGTTGTGACTTAGTTTATCAAATGCTTTAGTCAGATCGAGCGAAAGAAGAACACAAACATTTCCTCTATCCAGGTTTTCTCTAACAGTGTCAGTGAGACCAATAAGAAGAGATGACGTATTGCGAAATCGAAAGGTTTGGCCACATTGACAAAATCCCCCACAGAACTCATCGTATATGAGAACATTGCACTAAGTCAATTTTCCGCGTCTTATAAAAAATTTCTCAAATTCAATTTGAATAAACTGTGTTTACATTTTAATAGCTCCATATGTGCTCTTGATTTCCCAATAGGTCTTATTCTGCGAGATTGCAGGGTTTGACCACATTGACAAAATCCCTTACAGAACTCATCGTATATAAAAAAATTGCGCTAAGTCAATTTTTCGCGTCTTTTAAAAAATTTATCAAATTCAATTTGAATAAACTGTGTTTACATTTTAACTGCTTTATATGTTCACATGATTTCCCAATAGGTTTGATTCTCCGTAATCGTAGGGTTTTGTAGCTGTAATCGTATTTGTTAAAAAAAGTCCGGAATTTACTATACAAATTGTACTGTATGTATGGGAGAAAAAAATTTATCGCATGCTACATTTAAAAAAAACGTATTTATCTTCACACAAGTAGAAAAATTTAGTCATATAATAAAACTGTAACGGGGTAATTTCTGTACATGAAATATGTTTTGAAAATTTTGTTGTGGGTGTAGATAGTAATCGATATAGAATAAAAAACACCTATCCTTAGAAGTTTTCTCTGTCTGTGTTCGCATCACGTAAAAGCTATTAGATGATTTTGAACAAAATTTTTTGAGAAAGTGCCTTAGAACCTTGGATCCAATATAGAATAATTTGTTTTTCGTAGAAAAAACCAAATTGTTCCTATAGAATTTGCGACTGTGTATAATAAAAAGACCCGATTTGTTTAACTTCAAGATTAACAATGTTTTCTTAATTTTGAAAAGTATTCTTTTCTGCTTAAAATAACATTACTTATGTATTTGATCAAATTTATACATACATTCATGACCAAAGGGCCACTGATGTTGGTTTTCATTTACTTTAGTTACATTGGTTCATTTCTTACAAAAACAAATACATTAAGATAAATTTGAAATATTTTAAATTTTTTAATACATCAACAAAATATGATTTAAAGAAATAAGCAAAAATATAATTAATTGGGTTGATTCCGCCAGTATATAATAAACTGTTGTTATAATTTTCGGTAATAACCGTCGTCACTGGCTGTGTACTTTGGATGTTCGGCGAGCGCTTTCGATGTGATAACAATGAAAATGATGTTA
Source organism: Gymnosoma rotundatum (assembly GCA_916610165.2). Taxonomy (NCBI): domain Eukaryota; kingdom Metazoa; phylum Arthropoda; class Insecta; order Diptera; family Tachinidae; genus Gymnosoma; species Gymnosoma rotundatum. The sequence goes on along the minus strand of OU744340.1, from coordinate 54,993,324 downwards.
TCACATCGAAAGCGCTCGCCGAACATCCAAAGTACACAGCCAGTGACGACGGTTATTACCGAAAATTATAACAACAAAAATATAATTTATGATTACTAACGGGATATGCAACAAGAATATGAACAGTGAGCCACTTTGTAATAAAATATGATGAAAATACAGTGGTACAAAATTAGAAAAATGTAATGAACTTTAATTAAAAGAATAAAGCAAATTGAGTAAATAAAAAAAGAAATAAATTAGATAATATTTATACGTTGACCTAACATTACCAGTAAAAACTTTTCGTTCATGAATGTAACATGTACGTCATTTATAATAGACATTATTATTTTCAAGTTAAAGAAATTAGGATATTTCAAGACAATTTTAAATATAAGGGCAGCATGCGTCAGTTAATCTTTTTTATTTACTTATTATGTGGCATGTCATAGTGTCCAAGAACATAATGTTCATGGACTTTATCGCATTCAAAATTGACAAAATGGCCATGCACGTTGTGACTCTACGTTGATGATGGACATTATGTCGTATCGTAGCGTGACACAATGTGCATGGACCCCCTTATTAAATTTGTAAAAATATATTCTATTTCCTAAAATACAGTGAAGTGAAATAAACAATATTAATTGGTGGATCACTCGAAATGGCTGAATGCAGTAAATGCAGATCAGCAATTAGGGGTGAAAGTGGCATTCGTTGTAATGGTGTGTGTGAAAAAATATATCATCTTACAAAGAAATGTGCGGGTATTGATCAATACTCCGCCAAGATATTTGATGAAAATAATTATATAAGATATATATGCGATGATTGTATGCAGTATATTCAGAATGTAGATATGACTCTCAGGGAAATTCAAACTGTTGTAAACAAGAATCGACAAACATTAAAAGAATATAAACATGAATTTTAAAGCGCTATTAAACAAAATGAAAATGAGATAAAAGCATTACTGGAAGCAATTGAAAATATGTGTGTGAAGATAAATACGTCAAGTTAAATACGTTTTTTAAAAAATGTAGCATGCGATATTTTTTTTCTCCCATACATACAGTACAATTTCTATAGTAAATTCCGGACTTTTTTAACGAATACGACTACAGCTACAAAACCCTACGATCTCGGAGAATCAAACCTATTGGGAAATCAAGAGCACATATAGGGCTATTAAACTGTAAACACAGTTTATTCAAATTGAATTTGAGAAATTTTTTATAAGACGCGGAAAATTGTCTTAGTGCAATTTTCTCATATAAGATGAGTTCTGTGAGGGATTTTGTCAATGTGGCCAAACCCTTCGATCTCGCGGAATTGCACCTATTGGGAAAGCAAAAGCACATATAGAGCTATTAATCTGTAAACACAGTTTAGTCAAATTGAATTTGAGAAATTTTTTATAAGACGCGGAAAATTGACTTAGTGCAATTTTCTAATATACGATGAGTTCTGTGAGGGATTTTGTCAATGTGGCCAAACCCTTCGATCTCGCGGAATTGCACCTATTGGAAAATTAAGAGCACATATAGGGCTATTAATCTGTAAACACAGTTTATTCAAATTGAATTTGAGAAATTTTTTATAAGACGCGGAAAATTGACTTAGTGCAATTTTCTCATATAAGATGAGTTCTGTGAGGGATTTTGTCAATGTGGCCAAACCCTTCGATCTCGCGGATTTACACCTATTGGGAAATCAAGAGCACATATAGAGCTATTAATCTGTAAACACAGTTTATTCAAATTGAATTTGAGAAATTTTTTAAAAGACGCGGAAAATTGACTTAGTGCAATTTTCTAATATACGATGAGTTCTGTGAGGGATTTTGTCAATGTGGCCAAACCCTTCGATCTCGCGGATTTACACCTATTGGGAAATCAAGAGCACATACAGGGCTATTAAACTGTAAACACAGTTTATTCAAATTGAATTTGAGAAATTTTTTATAAGACGCGGAAAATTGACTTAGTGCAATTTTCTCATATAAGATGAGTTCTGTGAGGGATTTTGTCAATGTGGCCAAACCCTTCGATCTCGCGGAATTGCACCTATTGGGAAATCAAGAGCACATATAGGGCTATTAAAATGTAAACACAGTTTATTCAAATTGAATTTGAGACATTTTTTATAAGACGCGGAAAATTGACTTAGTGCAATTTTCTCATATAAGATGAGTTCTGTGAGGGATTTTGTCAATGTGGCCAAACCCTTCGATCTCGCGGAATTACACCTATTGGGAAATTAAGAGCACATATAGAGCTATTAATCTGTAAACACAGTTTAGTCAAATTGAATTTGAAATTTTTTATAAGACGCGGAAAATTGACTTAGTGCAATTTTCTCATATAAGATGAGTTCTGTGAGGGATTTTGTCAATGTGGCCAAACCCTTCGATCTCGCGGATTTACACCTATTGGGAAATCAAGAGCACATATAGAGCTATTAATCTGTAAACACAGTTTATTCAAATTGAATTTGAGAAATTTTTTATAAGACGCGGAAAATTGACTTAGTGCAATTTTCTAATATACGATGAGTTCTGTGAGGGATTTTGGCAATGTGGCCAAACCCTTCGATCTCGCGGAATTACACCTATTGGGAAATCAAGAGCACATATAGGGCTATTAAACTGTAAACACAGTTTATTCAAATTGAATTTGAGAAATTTTTTATAAGACGCGGAAAATTGACTTAGTGCAATTTTCTAATATACGATGAGTTCTGTGAGGGATTTTGTCAATGTGGCCAAACCCTTCGATCTCGCGGAATTACACCTATTGGGAAATCAAGAGCACATATAGGGCTATTAAACTGTAAACACAGTTTATTCAAATTGAATTTGAGAAATTTTTTATAAGACGCGGAAAATTGACTTAGTGCAATTTTCTAATATACGATGAGTTCTGTGAGGGATTTTGTCAATGTGGCCAAACCCTTCGATCTCGCGGAATTACACCTATTGGGAAATCAAGAGCACATATAGAGCTATTAATCTGTAAACACAGTTTATTCAAATTGAATTTGAGAAATTTTTTATAAGACGCGGAAAATTGACTTAGTGCAATTTTCTCATATACGATGAGTTCTGTGAGGGAATTTGTCATTGTGGTCAAACCCTTCGATCTCGCGGAATTACACCTATTGGGAAATCAAGAGCACATATAGAGCTATTAATCTGTAAACACAGTTTATTCAAATTGAATTTGAGAAATTTTTTATAAGACGCGGAAAATTGACTTAGTGCAATTTTCTCATATACGATGAGTTCTGTGAGGGAATTTGTCATTGTGGCCAAACCCTTCGATCTCGCGGAATTACACCTATTGGGAAATCAAGAGCACATATAGAGCTATTAATCTGTAAACACAGTTTATTCAAATTGAATTTGAGAAATTTTTTATAAGACGCGGAAAATTGACAGTGCAATTTTCTCATATACGATGAGTTCTGTGAGGGAATTTGTCATTGTGGCCAAACCCTTCGATCTCGCGGAATTACACCTATTGGGAAATCAAGAGCACATATAGAGCTATTAATCTGTAAACACAGTTTATTCAAATTGAATTTGAGAAATTTTTTATAAGACGCGGAAAATTGACAGTGCAATTTTCTCATATACGATGAGTTCTGTGAGGGAATTTGTCATTGTGGCCAAACCCTTCGATCTCGCGGAATTACACCTATTGGGAAATTAAGAGCACATATAGAGCTATTAATCTGTAAACACAGTTTATTCAAATTGAATTTGAGAAATTTTTTATAAGACGCGGAAAATTGACTTAGTGCAATTTTCTCATATACGATGAGTTCTGTGAGGGAATTTGTCATTGTGGTCAAACCCTTCTATCTCGCGGAATTACACCTATTGGGAAATCAAGAGCACATATAGGGCTATTAAACTGTAAACACAGTTTATTCAAATTGAATTTGAGAAATTTTTTATAAGACGCGGAAAATTGACTTAGTGCAATTTTCTCATATAAGATGAGTTCTGTGAGGGATTTTGTCAATGTGGCCAAACCCTTCGATCTCGCGGAATTGCACCTATTGGGAAAGCAAAAGCACATATAGAGCTATTAATCTGTAAACACAGTTTAGTCAAATTGAATTTGAGAAATTTTTTATAAGACGCGGAAAATTGACTTAGTGCAATTTTCTAATATACGATGAGTTCTGTGAGGGATTTTGTCAATGTGGCCAAACCCTTCGATCTCGCGGAATTGCACCTATTGGAAAATCAAGAGCACATATAGGGCTATTAATCTGTAAACACAGTTTATTCAAATTGAATTTGAGAAATTTTTTATAAGACGCGGAAAATTGACTTAGTGCAATTTTCTCATATAAGATGAGTTCTGTGAGGGATTTTGTCAATGTGGCCAAACCCTTCGATCTCGCGGATTTACACCTATTGGGAAATCAAGAGCACATATAGAGCTATTAATCTGTAAACACAGTTTATTCAAATTGAATTTGAGAAATTTTTTATAAGACGCGGAAAATTGACTTAGTGCAATTTTCTAATATACGATGAGTTCTGTGAGGGATTTTGTCAATGTGGCCAAACCCTTCGATCTCGCGGATTTACACCTATTGGGAAATCAAGAGCACATACAGGGCTATTAAACTGTAAACACAGTTTATTCAAATTGAATTTGAGAAATTTTTTATAAGACGCGGAAAATTGACTTAGTGCAATTTTCTCATATAAGATGAGTTCTGTGAGGGATTTTGTCAATGTGGCCAAACCCTTCGATCTCGCGGAATTGCACCTATTGGGAAATCAAGAGCACATATAGGGCTATTAAAATGTAAACACAGTTTATTCAAATTGAATTTGAGACATTTTTTATAAGACGCGGAAAATTGACTTAGTGCAATTTTCTCATATAAGATGAGTTCTGTGAGGGATTTTGTCAATGTGGCCAAACCCTTCGATCTCGCGGAATTACACCTATTGGGAAATTAAGAGCACATATAGAGCTATTAATCTGTAAACACAGTTTAGTCAAATTGAATTTGAGAAATTTTTTATAAGACGCGGAAAATTGACTTAGTGCAATTTTCTCATATACGATGAGTTCTGTGAGGGAATTTGTCATTGTGGTCAAACCCTTCTATCTCGCGGAATTACACCTATTGGGAAATCAAGAGCACATATAGGGCTATTAAACTGTAAACACAGTTTATTCAAATTGAATTTGAGAAATTTTTTATAAGACGCGGAAAATTTACTTAGTTCAATTTTCTCATATAAGATGAGTTCTGTGAGGGATTTTGTCAATGTGGCCAAACCCTTCGATCTCGCGGAATTACACCTATTGGGAAATTAAGAGCACATATAGAGCTATTAATCTGTAAACACAGTTTAGTCAAATTGAATTTGAGAAATTTTTTATAAGACGCGGAAAATTGACTTAGTGCAATTTTCTCATATAAGATGAGTTCTGTGAGGGATTTTGTCAATGTGGCCAAACCCTTCGATCTCGCGGATTTACACCTATTGGGAAATCAAGAGCACATATAGAGCTATTAATCTGTAAACACAGTTTATTCAAATTGAATTTGAGAAATTTTTTATAAGACGCGGAAAATTGACTTAGTGCAATTTTCTAATATACGATGAGTTCTGTGAGGGATTTTGGCAATGTGGCCAAACCCTTCGATCTCGCGGAATTACACCTATTGGGAAATCAAGAGCACATATAGGGCTATTAAACTGTAAACACAGTTTATTCAAATTGAATTTGAGAAATTTTTTATAAGACGCGGAAAATTGACTTAGTGCAATTTTCTCATATAAGATGAGTTCTGTGAGGGATTTTGTCAATGTGGCCAAACCCTTCGATCTCGCGGATTTACACCTATTGGGAAATCAAGAGCACATATAGAGCTATTAATCTGTAAACACAGTTTATTCAAATTGAATTTGAGAAATTTTTTATAAGACGCGGAAAATTGACTTAGTGCAATTTTCTAATATACGATGAGTTCTGTGAGGGATTTTGGCAATGTGCCCAAACCCTTCGATCTCGCGGAATTACACCTATTGGGAAATCAAGAGCACATATAGGGCTATTAAACTGTAAACACAGTTTATTCAAATTGAATTTGAGAAATTTTTTATAAGACGCGGAAAATTGACTTAGTGCAATTTTCTAATATACGATGAGTTCTGTGAGGGATTTTGTCAATGTGGCCAAACCCTTCGATCTCGCGGAATTACACCTATTGGGAAATCAAGAGCACATATAGGGCTATTAAACTGTAAACACAGTTTATTCAAATTGAATTTGAGAAATTTTTTATAAGACGCGGAAAATTGACTTAGTGCAATTTTCTAATATACGATGAGTTCTGTGAGGGATTTTGTCAATGTGGCCAAACCCTTCGATCTCGCGGAATTACACCTATTGGGAAATCAAGAGCACATATAGAGCTATTAATCTGTAAACACAGTTTATTCAAATTGAATTTGAGAAATTTTTTATAAGACGCGGAAAATTGACTTAGTGCAATTTTCTCATATACGATGAGTTCTGTGAGGGAATTTGTCATTGTGGTCAAACCCTTCGATCTCGCGGAATTACACCTATTGGGAAATCAAGAGCACATATAGAGCTATTAATCTGTAAACACAGTTTATTCAAATTGAATTTGAGAAATTTTTTATAAGACGCGGAAAATTGACTTAGTGCAATTTTCTCATATACGATGAGTTCTGTGAGGGAATTTGTCATTGTGGCCAAACCCTTCGATCTCGCGGAATTACACCTATTGGGAAATCAAGAGCACATATAGAGCTATTAATCTGTAAACACAGTTTATTCAAATTGAATTTGAGAAATTTTTTATAAGACGCGGAAAATTGACAGTGCAATTTTCTCATATACGATGAGTTCTGTGAGGGAATTTGTCATTGTGGCCAAACCCTTCGATCTCGCGGAATTACACCTATTGGGAAATCAAGAGCACATATAGAGCTATTAATCTGTAAACACAGTTTATTCAAATTGAATTTGAGAAATTTTTTATAAGACGCGGAAAATTGACAGTGCAATTTTCTCATATACGATGAGTTCTGTGAGGGAATTTGTCATTGTGGCCAAACCCTTCGATCTCGCGGAATTACACCTATTGGGAAATTAAGAGCACATATAGAGCTATTAATCTGTAAACACAGTTTATTCAAATTGAATTTGAGAAATTTTTTATAAGACGCGGAAAATTGACTTAGTGCAATTTTCTCATATACGATGAGTTCTGTGAGGGAATTTGTCATTGTGGTCAAACCCTTCTATCTCGCGGAATTACACCTATTGGGAAATCAAGAGCACATATAGGGCTATTAAACTGTAAACACAGTTTATTCAAATTGAATTTGAGAAATTTTTTATAAGACGCGGAAAATTGACTTAGTGCAATTTTCTCATATAAGATGAGTTCTGTGAGGGATTTTGTCAATGTGGCCAAACCCTTCGATCTCGCGGAATTGCACCTATTGGGAAAGCAAAAGCACATATAGAGCTATTAATCTGTAAACACAGTTTAGTCAAATTGAATTTGAGAAATTTTTTATAAGACGCGGAAAATTGACTTAGTGCAATTTTCTAATATACGATGAGTTCTGTGAGGGATTTTGTCAATGTGGCCAAACCCTTCGATCTCGCGGAATTGCACCTATTGGAAAATCAAGAGCACATATAGGGCTATTAATCTGTAAACACAGTTTATTCAAATTGAATTTGAGAAATTTTTTATAAGACGCGGAAAATTGACTTAGTGCAATTTTCTCATATAAGATGAGTTCTGTGAGGGATTTTGTCAATGTGGCCAAACCCTTCGATCTCGCGGATTTACACCTATTGGGAAATCAAGAGCACATATAGAGCTATTAATCTGTAAACACAGTTTATTCAAATTGAATTTGAGAAATTTTTTATAAGACGCGGAAAATTGACTTAGTGCAATTTTCTAATATACGATGAGTTCTGTGAGGGATTTTGTCAATGTGGCCAAACCCTTCGATCTCGCGGATTTACACCTATTGGGAAATCAAGAGCACATACAGGGCTATTAAACTGTAAACACAGTTTATTCAAATTGAATTTGAGAAATTTTTTATAAGACGCGGAAAATTGACTTAGTGCAATTTTCTCATATAAGATGAGTTCTGTGAGGGATTTTGTCAATGTGGCCAAACCCTTCGATCTCGCGGAATTGCACCTATTGGGAAATCAAGAGCACATATAGGGCTATTAAAATGTAAATACAGTTTATTCAAATTGAATTTGAGACATTTTTTATAAGACGCGGAAAATTGACTTAGTGCAATTTTCTCATATAAGATGAGTTCTGTGAGGGATTTTGTCAATGTGGCCAAACCCTTCGATCTCGCGGAATTACACCTATTGGGAAATTAAGAGCACATATAGAGCTATTAATCTGTAAACACAGTTTAGTCAAATTGAATTTGAGAAATTTTTTATAAGACGCGGAAAATTGACTTAGTGCAATTTTCTCATATAAGATGAGTTCTGTGAGGGATTTTGTCAATGTGGCCAAACCCTTCGATCTCGCGGAATTACAACTATTGGGAAATCAAGAGCACATATAGAGCTATTACTCTGTAAACACAGTTTATTCAAATTGAATTTGAGAAATTTTTTATAAGACGCGGAAAATTGACAGTGCAATTTTCTCATATACGATGAGTTCTGTGAGGGAATTTGTCATTGTGGCCAAACCCTTCGATCTCGCGGAATTACACCTATTGGGAAATCAAGAGCACATATAGAGCTATTAATCTGTAAACACAGTTTATTCAAATTGAATTTGAGAAATTTTTTATAAGACGCGGAAAATTGACAGTGCAATTTTCTCATATACGATGAGTTCTGTGAGGGAATTTGTCATTGTGGCCAAACCCTTCGATCTCGCGGAATTACACCTATTGGGAAATTAAGAGCACATATAGAGCTATTAATCTGTAAACACAGTTTATTCAAATTGAATTTGAGAAATTTTTTATAAGACGCGGAAAATTGACTTAGTGCAATTTTCTCATATAAGATGAGTTCTGTGAGGGATTTTGTCAATGTGGCCAAACCCTTCGATCTCGCGGAATTGCACCTATTGGGAAATCAAGAGCACATATAGGGCTATTAAACTGTAAACACAGTTTATTCAAATTGAATTTGAGACATTTTTTATAAGACGCGGAAAATTGACTTAGTGCAATTTTCTCATATAAGATGAGTTCTGTGAGGGATTTTGTCAATGTGGCCAAACCCTTCGATCTCGCGGAATTGCACATATTGGGAAAGCAAAAGCACATATAGAGCTATTAATCTGTAAACACAGTTTAGTCAAATTGAATTTGAGAAATTTTTTATAAGACGCGGAAAATTGACTTAGTGCAATTTTCTCATATAAGATGAGTTCTGTGAGGGATTTTGTCAATGTGGCCAAACCCTTCGATCTCGCGGAATTGCACCTATTGGGAAATCAAGAGCACATATAGGGCTATTAAACTGTAAACACAGTTTATTCAAATTGAATTTGAGACATTTTTTATAAGACGCGGAAAATTGACTTAGTGCAATTTTCTCATATAAGATGAGTTCTGTGAGGGATTTTGTCAATGTGGCCAAACCCTTCGATCTCGCGGAATTGCACCTATTGGGAAATCAAGAGCACATATAGGGCTATTAAACTGTAAACACAGTTTATTCAAATTGAATTTGAGACATTTTTTATAAGACGCGGAAAATTGACTTAGTGCAATTTTCTCATATAAGATGAGTTCTGTGAGGGATTTTGTCAATGTGGCCAAACCCTTCGATCTCGCGGAATTGCACCTATTGGGAAATCAAGAGCACATATAGGGCTATTAAACTGTAAACACAGTTTATTCAAATTGAATTTCAGAAATTTTTTATAAGACGCGGAAAATTGACTTAGTGCAATTATCTCATATAAGATGAGTTCTGTGAGGGATTTTGTCAATGTGGCCAAACCCTTCGATCTCGCGGAATTGCACCTATTGGGAAAGCAAGAGCACATATAGGGCTATTAATCTGTAAACACAGTTTATTCAAATTGAATTTCAGAAATTTTTTATAAGACGCGGAAAATTGACTTAGTGCAATTATCTCATATAAGATGAGTTCTGTGAGGGATTTTGTCAATGTGGCCAAAACCTTCGATCTCGCGGAATTGCACCTATTGGGAAATCAAGAGCACATATAGAGCTAATAATCTGTAAACACAGTTTATTCAAATTGAATTTCAGAAATTTTTTATAAGACGCGGAAAATTGACTTAGTGCAATTTTCTCATTTACGATGAGTTCTGTGAGGGAATTTGTCATTGTGGCCAAACCCTTCCATCTCGCGGAATTACACCTATTGGGAAATCAAGAGCACATATAGAGCTATAAATCTGTAAACGCAGTTTAGTCAAATTGAATTTGAGAAATTTTTTATAAGACGCGGAAAATTGACTTAGTGCAATTTTCTCATATACGATGAGTTCTGTGAGGGAATTTGTCATTGTGGCCAAACCCTTCGATCTCGCGGAACTACACCTATTGGGAAATCAAGAGCACATATAGAGCTATTAATCTGTAAACACAGTTTAGTCAAATTGAATTTGAGAAATTTTTTATAAGACGCGGAAAATTTACTTAGTGCAATTTTCTCATATACTAGGTGTAATTCCGCGAGATCGAAGGGTTTGGCCACAATGACAAATTCCCTCACAGAACTCATCGTATATGAGAAAATTGCACTAAGTCAATTTTCCGCGTCTTATAAAAAATTTCTCAAATTCAATTTGACTAAACTGTGTTTACAGATTAATAGCTCTATATGTGCTCTTAATTTCCCAATAGGTGTAATTCCGCGAGATCGAAGGGTTTGGCCACATTGACAAAATCCCTCACAGAACTCATCTTATATGAGAAAATTGCACTAAGTCAATTTTCCGCGTCTTATAAAAAATGTCTCAAATTCAATTTGAATAAACTGTGTTTACAGTTTAATAGCCCTATATGTGCTCTTGATTTCCCAATAGGTGCAATTCCGCGAGATCGAAGGGTTTGGCCACATTGACAAAATCCCTCACAGAACTCATCTTATATGAGAAAATTGCACTAAGTCAATTTTCCGCGTCTTATAAAAAATTTCTCAAATTCAATTTGACTAAACTGTGTTTACAGATTAATAGCTCTATATGTGCTCTTAATTTCCCAATAGGTGTAATTCCGCGAGATCGAAGGGTTTGGCCACATTGACAAAATCCCTCACAGAACTCATTTTATATGAGAAAATTGCACTAAGTCAATTTTCCGCGTCTTATAAAAAATGTCTCAAATTCAATTTGAATAAACTGTGTTTACAGTTTAATAGCCCTATATGTGCTCTTGATTTCCCAATAGGTGTAATTCCGCGAGATCGAAGGGTTTGGCCACATTGACAAAATCCCTCACAGAACTCATCTTATATGAGAAAATTGCACTAAGTCAATTTTCCGCGTCTTATAAAAAATTTTTCAAATTCAATTTGACTAAACTGTGTTTACAGATTAATAGCTCTATATGTGCTTTTGCTTTCCCAATATGTGCAATTCCGCGAGATCGAAGGGTTTGGCCACATTGACAAAATCCCTCACAGAACTCATCTTATATGAGAAAATTGCACTAAGTCAATTTTCCGCGTCTTATAAAAAATTTCTCAAATTCAATTTGACTAAACTGTGTTTACAGATTAATAGCTCTATATGTGCTCTTAATTTCCCAATAGGTGTAATTCCGCGAGATCGAAGGGTTTGGCCACATTGACAAAATCCCTCACAGAACTCATCTTATATGAGAAAATTGCACTAAGTCAATTTTCCGCGTCTTATAAAAAATGTCTCAAATTCAATTTGAATAAACTGTGTTTACAGTTTAATAGCCCTATATGTGCTCTTGATTTCCCAATAGGTGCAATTCCGCGAGATCGAAGGGTTTGGCCACATTGACAAAATCTATCACAGAACTCATCTTATATGAGAAAATTGCACTAAGTCAATTTTCCGCGTCTTATAAAAAATGTCTCAAATTCAATTTGAATAAACTGTGTTTACAGTTTAATAGCCCTATATGTGCTCTTGATTTCCCAATAGGTGCAATTCCGCGAGATCGAAGGGTTTGGCCACATTGACAAAATCTATCACAGAACTCATCTTATATGAGAAAATTGCACTAAGTCAATTTTCCGCGTCTTATAAAAAATTTCTCAAATTCAATTTGACTAAACTGTGTTTACAGATTAATAGCCCTATATGTGCTCTTGATTTCCCAATAGGTGCAATTCCGCGAGATCGAAGGGTTTGGCCACATTGACAAAATCTATCACAGAACTCATCTTATATGAGAAAATTGCACTAAGTCAATTTTCCGCGTCTTATAAAAAATTTCTCAAATTCAATTTGACTAAACTGTCTTTACAGATTAATAGCTCTATATGTGCTTTTGCTTTCCCAATATGTGCAATTCCGCGAGATCGAAGGGTTTGGCCACATTGACAAAATCCCTCACAGAACTCATCTTATATGAGAAAATTGCACTAAGTCAATTTTCCGCGTCTTATAAAAAATGTCTCAAATTCAATTTGAATAAACTGTGTTTACAGTTTAATAGCCCTATATGTGCTCTTGATTTCCCAATAGGTGCAATTCCGCGAGATCGAAGGGTTTGGCCACATTGACAAAATCCCTCACAGAACTCATCTTATATGAGAAAATTGCACTAAGTCAATTTTCCGCGTCTTATAAAAAATTTCTCAAATTCAATTTGACTAAACTGTGTTTACAGATTAATAGCTCTATATGTGCTTTTGCTTTCCCAATATGTGCAATTCCGCGAGATCGAAGGGTTTGGCCACATTGACAAAATCCCTCACAGAACTCATCTTATATGAGAAAATTGCACTAAGTCAATTTTCCGCGTCTTATAAAAAATGTCTCAAATTCAATTTGAATAAACTGTGTTTACAGTTTAATAGCCCTATATGTGCTCTTGATTTCCCAATAGGTGCAATTCCGCGAGATCGAAGGGTTTGGCCACATTGACAAAATCCCTCACAGAACTCATCTTATATGAGAAAATTGCACTAAGTCAATTTTCCGCGTCTTATAAAAAATTTCTCAAATTCAATTTGACTAAACTGTGTTTACAGATTAATAGCTCTATATGTGCTTTTGCTTTCCCAATAGGTGCAATTCCGCGAGATCGAAGGGTTTGGCCACATTAACAAAATCCCTCACAGAACTCATCGTATATGAAAAAATTGCACTAAGTCAATTTTCCGCGTCTTATAAAAAATTTCTCAAATTCAATTTGACTAAACTGTGTTTACAGATTAATAGCTCTATATGTGCTTTTGCTTTCCCAATAGGTGCAATTCCGCGAGATCGAAGGGTTTGGCCACATTAACAAAATCCCTCACAGAACTCATCGTATATTAGAAAATTGCACTAAGTCAATTTTCCGCGTCTTATAAAAAATTTCTCAAATTCAATTTGAATAAACTGTGTTTACAGTTTAATAGCCCTATATGTGCTCTTGATTTCCCAATAGGTGTAATTCCGCGAGATCGAAGGGTTTGGCCACATTGACAAAATCCCTCACAGAACTCATCGTATATTAGAAAATTGCACTAAGTCAATTTTCCGCGTCTTATAAAAAATTTCTCAAATTCAATTTAAATAAACTGTGTTTACAGTTTAATAGCCCTATATGTGCTCTTGATTTCCCAATATGTGCAATTCCGCGAGATCGAAGAGTTTGGCCACATTAACAAAATCCCTCACAAAACTCATCGTATATTAGAAAATTGCACTAAGTCAATTTTCCGCGTCTTATAAAAAATTTCTCAAATTCAATTTGAATAAACTGTGTTTACAGTTTAATAGCCCTATATGAGCTCTTGATTTCCCAATAGGTGTAATTCCGCGAGATCGAAGGGTTTGGCCACATTGACAAAATCCCTCACAGAACTCATCGTATATTAGAAAATTGCACTAAGTCAATTTTCCGCGTCTTATAAAAAATTTCTCAAATTCAATTTGAATAAACTGTGTTTACAGTTTAATAGCCCTATATGTGCTCTTGATTTCCCAATAGGTGTAATTCCGCGAGATCGAAGGGTTTGGCCACATTGCCAAAATCCCTCACAGAACTCATCGTATATTAGAAAATTGCACTAAGTCAATTTTCCGCGTCTTATAAAAAATTTCTCAAATTCAATTTGAATAAACTGTGTTTACAGTTTAATAGCCCTGTATGTGCTCTTGATTTCCCAATAGGTGTAAATCCGCGAGATCGAAGGGTTTGGCCACATTGACAAAATCCCTCACAGAACTCATCGTATATTAGAAAATTGCACTAAGTCAATTTTCCGCGTCTTATAAAAAATTTCTCAAATTCAATTTGAATAAACTGTGTTTACAGTTTAATAGCCCTATATGTGCTCTTGATTTCCCAATAGGTGTAATTCCGCGAGATCGAAGGGTTTGGCAACATTGACAAAATCCCTCACAGAACTCATCGTATATTAGAAAATTGCACTAAGTCAATTTTCCGCGTCTTATAAAAAATTTCTCAAATTCAATTTGAATAAACTGTGTTTACAGTTTAATAGCCCTATATGTGCTCTTGATTTCCCAATAGGTGTAATTCCGCGAGATCGAAGGGTTTGGCCACATTGCCAAAATCCCTCACAGAACTCATCGTATATTAGAAAATTGCACTAAGTCAATTTTCCGCGTCTTATAAAAAAATTTCTCAAATTCAATTTGAATAAACTGTGTTTACAGTTTAATAGCCCTATATGTGCTCTTGATTTCCCAATAGGTGTAATTCCGCGAGATCGAAGGGTTTGGCCACATTGACAAAATCCCTCACAGAACTCATCGTATATTAGAAAATTGCACTAAGTCAATTTTCCGCGTCTTATAAAAAATTTCTCAAATTCAATTTGAATAAACTGTGTTTACAGTTTAATAGCCCTATATGTGCTCTTGATTTCCCAATAGGTGTAATTCCGCGAGATCGAAGGGTTTGGCCACATTGCCAAAATCCCTCACAGAACTCATCGTATATTAGAAAATTGCACTAAGTCAATTTTCCGCGTCTTATAAAAAATTTCTCAAATTCAATTTGAATAAACTGTGTTTACAGTTTAATAGCCCTGTATGTGCTCTTGATTTCCCAATAGGTGTAAATCCGCGAGATCGAAGGGTTTGGCCACATTGACAAAATCCCTCACAGAACTCATCGTATATTAGAAAATTGCACTAAGTCAATTTTCCGCGTCTTATAAAAAATGTCTCAAATTCAATTTGAATAAACTGTGTTTACAGTTTAATAGCCCTGTATGTGCTCTTGATTTCCCAATAGGTGTAATTCCGCGAGATCGAAGGGTTTGGCCACATTGACAAAATCCCTCACAGAACTCATCGTATATTAGAAAATTGCACTAAGTCAATTTTCCGCGTCTTATAAAAAATTTCTCAAATTCAATTTGAATAAACTGTGTTTACAGATTAATAGCTCTATATGTGCTCTTGATTTCCCAATAGGTGTAAATCCGCGAGATCGAAGGGTTTGGCCACATTGACAAAATCCCTCACAGAACTCATCTTATATGAGAAAATTGCACTAAGTCAATTTTCCGCGTCTTATAAAAAATTTCTCAAATTCAATTTGAATAAACTGTGTTTATAGTTTAATAGCCCTGTATGTGCTCTTGATTTCCCAATAGGTGTAATTCCGCGAGATCGAAGGGTTTGGCCACATTGACAAAATCCCTCACAGAACTCATCGTATATTAGAAAATTGCACTAAGTCAATTTTCCGCGTCTTATAAAAAATTTCTCAAATTCAATTTGAATAAACTGTGTTTACAGATTAATAGCTCTATATGTGCTCTTGATTTCCCAATAGGTGTAATTCCGCGAGATCGAAGGGTTTGGCCACATTGACAAAATCCCTCACAGAACTCATCGTATATTAGAAAATTGCACTAAGTCAATTTTCCGCGTCTTATAAAAAATTTCTCAAATTCAATTTGAATAAACTGTGTTTACAGTTTAATAGCCCTATATGTGCTCTTGATTTCCCAATAGGTGTAATTCCGCGAGATCGAAGGGTTTGGCCACATTGCCAAAATCCCTCACAGAACTCATCGTATATTAGAAAATTGCACTAAGTCAATTTTCCGCGTCTTATAAAAAATTTCTCAAATTCAATTTGAATAAACTGTGTTTACAGTTTAATAGCCCTGTATGTGCTCTTGATTTCCCAATAGGTGTAAATCCGCGAGATCGAAGGGTTTGGCCACATTGACAAAATCCCTCACAGAACTCATCGTATATTAGAAAATTGCACTAAGTCAATTTTCCGCGTCTTATAAAAAATTTCTCAAATTCAATTTGAATAAACTGTGTTTATAGTTTAATAGCCCTGTATGTGCTCTTGATTTCCCAATAGGTGTAATTCCGCGAGATCGAAGGGTTTGGCCACATTGACAAAATCCCTCACAGAACTCATCGTATATTAGAAAATTGCACTAAGTCAATTTTCCGCGTCTTATAAAAAATTTCTCAAATTCAATTTGAATAAACTGTGTTTACAGATTAATAGCTCTATATGTGCTCTTGATTTCCCAATAGGTGTAATTCCGCGAGATCGAAGGGTTTGGCCACATTGACAAAATCCCTCACAGAACTCATCGTATATTAGAAAATTGCACTAAGTCAATTTTCCGCGTCTTATAAAAAATTTCTCAAATTCAATTTGAATAAACTGTGTTTACAGTTTAATAGCCCTATATGTGCTCTTGATTTCCCAATAGGTGTAATTCCGCGAGATCGAAGGGTTTGGCCACATTGCCAAAATCCCTCACAGAACTCATCGTATATTAGAAAATTGCACTAAGTCAATTTTCCGCGTCTTATAAAAAATTTCTCAAATTCAATTTGAATAAACTGTGTTTACAGTTTAATAGCCCTGTATGTGCTCTTGATTTCCCAATAGGTGTAAATCCGCGAGATCGAAGGGTTTGGCCACATTGACAAAATCCCTCACAGAACTCATCGTATATTAGAAAATTGCACTAAGTCAATTTTCCGCGTCTTATAAAAAATTTCTCAAATTCAATTTGAATAAACTGTGTTTATAGTTTAATAGCCCTGTATGTGCTCTTGATTTCCCAATAGGTGTAATTCCGCGAGATCGAAGGGTTTGGCCACATTGACAAAATCCCTCACAGAACTCATCTTATATGAGAAAATTGCACTAAGTCAATTTTCCGCGTCTTATAAAAAATTTCTCAAATTCAATTTGAATAAACTGTGTTTATAGTTTAATAGCCCTGTATGTGCTCTTGATTTCCCAATAGGTGTAATTCCGCGAGATCGAAGGGTTTGGCCACATTGACAAAATCCCTCACAGAACTCATCGTATATTAGAAAATTGCACTAAGTCAATTTTCCGCGTCTTATAAAAAATTTCTCAAATTCAATTTGAATAAACTGTGTTTACAGATTAATAGCTCTATATGTGCTCTTGATTTCCCAATAGGTGTAAATCCGCGAGATCGAAGGGTTTGGCCACATTGACAAAATCCCTCACAGAACTCATCTTATATGAGAAAATTGCACTAAGTCAATTTTCCGCGTCTTATAAAAAATTTCTCAAATTCAATTTGAATAAACTGTGTTTACAGTTTAATAGCCCTGTATGTGCTCTTGATTTCCCAATAGGTGTAAATCCGCGAGATCGAAGGGTTTGGCCACATTGACAAAATCCCTCACAGACTGAGACTGGATTACGATCCTGTTTTAATTTTGAACGGTCAGCCTATAGATATTGTACACGCTGCCAAAAATCTTGGTATATATCTTAATGACACTTTGACTTGGTCCAACCACATTAATATAGCATGTGGTCGTACTATTTCTATGTTAAGGAATCTCTGGCAAACTCATTACTGTACTCCGATGAGAATTAGAATACTTCTCGCCAAATCGTATTTATTACCAATTTTGCTGTATGGCTGTGAACTATTTGGCAGTTGTGATAGTGAAAGTAAGAGAAAACTTAATGTGGCTTTTAATAATATTGTAAGATATGTACATGGTCTGCGAAGGTTTGATCATATTTCCCCCTATGTCACCTCGCTTTATGGTATGAATTTTGATGACTACTTGAGGGTTCGTATCTTACTGTTCTTGCATAAGATTATTTATACACAACAACCTAGGCACCTTTATGATCGACTACACTTTTCGACACTTAATAGGGGTAAAAGGCTTCTTACTTTTGGATATCGTACGTTGATTTCCAAATATCATTTCTTTATTAATGCTATCAGTCTCTGGAACGCAATTCCATTTAGATTACAAATCATTAGTAACGCACGTCAATTTAGAAAAAATATTGTATGTCATTTTTCTCATTAAGCTCTAATGTAAATGTATGTATTATAGTTACTATTTTATTATTATGTTCTTATTGTTTTAATGTTTGTGATAATCTCGATCTCACTTTGATGCATGTTTTGAAGTTGTAATTAATTACTTTTAAATTCCCAGAATATTACATCACATGTTATCAATTTATATTTCAATTTTCAATTTACTTAATATTTTGATTTTTATTAATAATTTTTTTCTGTATCTTGTAATTTTTATTTTAAGTTAATTTATATTTTGGCATATGCTCAGTTTCATACTTAATATAAGACTTAGGTCTTGTGTATGGAACATATGAATGAAATAAATAAATAAAAAATAAAATAAATAAATAAAACTCATCGTATATTAGAAAATTGCACTAAGTCAATTTTCCGCGTCTTATAAAAAATTTCTCAAATTCAATTTGAATAAACTGTGTTTATAGTTTAATAGCCCTGTATGTGCTCTTGATTTCCCAATAGGTGTAATTCCGCGAGATCGAAGGGTTTGGCCACATTGACAAAATCCCTCACAGAACTCATCGTATATTAGAAAATTGCACTAAGTCAATTTTCCGCGTCTTATAAAAAATTTCTCAAATTCAATTTGAATAAACTGTGTTTACAGATTAATAGCTCTATATGTGCTCTTGATTTCCCAATAGGTGTAATTCCGCGAGATCGAAGGGTTTGGCCACATTGACAAAATCCCTCACAGAACTCATCGTATATTAGAAAATTGCACTAAGTCAATTTTCCGCGTCTTATAAAAAATTTCTCAAATTCAATTTGAATAAACTGTGTTTACAGTTTAATAGCCCTATATGTGCTCTTGATTTCCCAATAGGTGTAATTCCGCGAGATCGAAGGGTTTGGCCACATTGCCAAAATCCCTCACAGAACTCATCGTATATTAGAAAATTGCACTAAGTCAATTTTCCGCGTCTTATAAAAAATTTCTCAAATTCAATTTGAATAAACTGTGTTTACAGTTTAATAGCCCTGTATGTGCTCTTGATTTCCCAATAGGTGTAATTCCGCGAGATCGAAGGGTTTGGCCACATTGACAAAATCCCTCACAGAACTCATCTTATATGAGAAAATTGCACTAAGTCAATTTTCCGCGTCTTATAAAAAATTTCTCAAATTCAATTTGAATAAACTGTGTTTACAGTTTAATAGCCCTATATGTTCTCTTGATTTCCCAATAGGTGTAAATCCGCGAGATCGAAGGGTTTGGCCACATTGACAAAATCCCTCACAGAACTCATCGTATATGAGAAAATTGCACTAAGTCAATTTTCCGCGTCTTATAAAAAATTTCTCAAATTCAATTTGACTAAACTGTGTTTACAGATTAATAGTTCTATATGTGCTCTTAATTTCCCAATAGGTGTAATTCCGCGAGATCGAAGGGTTTGGCCACATTGACAAAATCCCTCACAGAACTCATCTTATATGAGAAAATTGCACTAAGTCAATTTTCCGCGTCTTATAAAAAATTTCTCAAATTCAATTTGACTAAACTGTGTTTACAGATTAATAGCTCTATATGTGCTCTTAATTTCCCAATAGTTGTAATTCCGCGAGATCGAAGGGTTTGGCCACATTGACAAAATCCCTCACAGAACTCATCTTATATGAGAAAATTGCACTAAGTCAATTTTCCGCGTCTCATAAAAAATTTCTCAAATTCAATTTTACTAAACTGTGTTTACAGATTAATAGTTCTATATGTGCTCTTAATTTCCCAATAGGTGTAATTCCGCGAGATAGAAGGGTTTGACCACAATGACAAATTCCCTCACAGAACTCATCGTATATGAGAAAATTGCACTAAGTCAATTTTCCGCGTCTTATAAAAAATTTCTCAAATTCAATTTGAATAAACTGTGTTTACAGATTAATAGCTCTATATGTGCTCTTAATTTCCCAATAGGTGTAATTCCGCGAGATCGAAGGGTTTGGCCACAATGACAAATTCCCTCACAGAACTCATCGTATATGAGAAAATTGCACTGTCAATTTTCCGCGTCTCATAAAAAATTTCTCAAATTCAATTTTACTAAACTGTGTTTACAGATTAATAGCTCTATATGTGCTCTTGATTTCCCAATAGGTGTAATTCCGCGAGATCGAAGGGTTTGGCCACATTGACAAAATCCCTCACAGAACTCATCTTATATGAGAAAATTGCACTAAGTCAATTTTCCGCGTCTCATAAAAAATTTCTCAAATTCAATTTTACTAAACTGTGTTTACAGGTTAATAGCTCTATATGTGCTCTTGATTTCCCAATAGGTGTAATTCCGCGAGATCGAAGGGTTTGGCCACATTGGCAAAATCCCTCACAGAACTCATCTTATATGAGAAAATTGCACTAAGTCAATTTTCCGCGTCTTATAAAAAATTTCTCAAATTCAATTTTACTAAACTGTGTTTACAGATTTATAGCTCTATATGTGCTCTTAATTTCCCAATAGGTGTAATTCCGCGAGATCGAAGGGTTTGGCCACATTGACAAAATCCCTCACAGAACTCATCTTATATGAGAAAATTGCACTAAGTCAATTTTCCGCGTCTTATAAAAAATTTCTCAAACTCAATTTGAATAAATTGTATTTACAGATTAATAGCCCTATATGTGCTCTTGATTTCCCAATAGGTGCAATTCCGCGAGATCGAAGGGTTTGGCCACATTGACAAAATCCCTCACAGAACTCATCGTATATGAGAAAATTGCACTAAGTCAATTTTCCGCGTCTTATAAAAAATTTCTCAAACTCAATTTGAATAAATTGTATTTACAGATTAATAGCCCTATATGTGCTCTTGATTTCCCAATAGGTGTAATTCCGCGAGATCGAAGGGTTTGGCCACACTGACAAAATCCCTCACAGAACTCATCGTATATGAGAAAATTGCACTAAGTCAATTTTCCGCGTCTCATAAAAAATTTCTCAAATTCAATTTGAATAAACTGTGTGTACAGATTAATAGCTCTATGTGTGCTCTTGATTTCCCAATAGGTGTAATTCCCCGAGATCGAAGGGTTTGGCCACATTGACAAAATCCCTCACAGAACTCATCGTATATGAGAAAATTGCACTAAGTCAATTTTCCGCGTCTCATAAAAAATTTCTCAAATTCAATTTGACTAAACTGTGTTTACAGATTAATAGCTCTATATGTGCTCTTGATTTCCCAATAGGTGTAATTCCGCGAGATCGGAGGGTTTGGCCACACTGACAAAATCCCTCACAGAACTCATCGTATATGAGAAAATTGCACTAAGTCAATTTTCCGCGTCTTATAAAAAATTTCTCAAATTCAATTTGACTAAACTGTGTTTACAGATTAATAGCTCTATATGTGCTCTTGATTTCCCAATAGGTGTAATTCCGCGAGATCGGAGGGTTTGGCCACACTGACAAAATCCCTCACAGAACTCATCGTATATGAGAAAATTGCACTAAGTCAATTTTCCGCGTCTCATAAAAAATTTCTCAAATTCAATTTGAATAAACTGTGTGTACAGATTAATAGCTCTATGTGTGCTCTTGATTTCCCAATAGGTGTAATTCCCCGAGATCGAAGGGTTTGGCCACATTGACAAAATCCCTCACAGAACTCATCGTATATGAGAAAATTGCACTAAGTCAATTTTCCGCGTCTCATAAAAAATTTCTCAAATTCAATTTGAATAAACTGTGTGTACAGATTAATAGCTCTATGTGTGCTCTTGATTTCCAAATAGGTGTAATTCCGCGAGATCGAAGGGTTTGGCCACACTGACAAAATCCCTCACAGAACTCATCATATATGAGAAAATTGCACTAAGTCAATTTTCCGCGTCTTATAAAAAATTTCTCAAATTCAATTTGACTAAACTGTGTTTACAGATTAATAGCTCTATATGTGCTCTTGATTTCCCAATAGGTGTAATTCCGCGAGATCGAAGGGTTTGGCACACTGACAAAATCCCTCACAGAACTCATCGTATATGAGAAAATTGCACTAAGTCAATTTTCCGCGTCTTATAAAAAATTTCTCAAATTCAATTTGACTAAACTGTGTTTACAGATTAATAGCTCTATATGTGCTCTTGATTTCCCAATAGGTGTAATTCCGCGAGATCGGAGGGTTTGGCCACACTGACAAAATCCCTCACAGAACTCATCGTATATGAGAAAATTGCACTAAGTCAATTTTCCGCGTCTCATAAAAAATTTCTCAAATTCAATTTGAATAAACTGTGTGTACAGATTAATAGCTCTATGTGTGCTCTTGATTTCCCAATAGGTGTAATTCCGCGAGATCGAAGGGTTTGGCCACATTGACAAAATCCCTCACAGAACTCATCGTATATGAGAAAATTGCACTAAGTCAATTTTCCGCGTCTCATAAAAAATTTCTCAAATTCAATTTGAATAAACTGTGTGTACAGATTAATAGCTCTATGTGTGCTCTTGATTTCCCAATAGGTGTAATTCCGCGAGATCGAAGGGTTTGGCCACATTGACAAAATCCCTCACAGAACTCATCGTATATGAGAAAATTGCACTAAGTCAATTTTCCGCGTCTCATAAAAAATTTCTCAAATTCAATTTGAATAAACTGTGTGTACAGATTAATAGCTCTATGTGTGCTCTTGATTTCCCAATAGGTGTAATTCCGCGAGATCGAAGGGTTTGGCCACATTGACAATATCCCTCACAGAACTCATCGTATATGAGAAAATTGCACTAAGTCAATTTTCCGCGTCTTATAAAAAATTTCTCAAATTCAATTTGACTAAACTGTGTTTACAGATTAATAGCTCTATATGTGGTCTTGATTTCCCAATAGGTGTAATTCCGCGAGATCGAAGGGTTTGGCCACACTGACAAAATCCCTCACAGAACGCATCGTATATGAGAAAATTGCACTAAGTCAATTTTCCGCGTCTCGTAAAAAATTTCTCAAATTCAATTTGACTAAACTGTGTTTACAGATTAATAGCTCTATATGTGCTCTTGATTTCCCAATAGCTGTAATTCCGCGAGATCGAAGGGTTTGGCCACACTGACAAAATCCCTCACAGAACTCATCGTATATGAGAAAATTGCACTAAGTCAATTTTCCGCGTCTCATAAAAAATTTCTCAAATTCAATTTGACTAAACTGTGTTTACAGATTAATAGCTCTATATGTGCTCTTGATTTCCCAATAGGTGTAGTTCCGCGAGATCGAAGGGTTTGGCCACACTGAAAAATTCCCTCACAGAACTCATCGTATATGAGAAAATTGCACTAAGTCAATTTTCCGCGTCTCATAAAAAATTTCTCAAATTCAATTTGAATAAACTGTGTTTACAGTTTAATAGCCCTATATGTGCTCTTGATTTCCCAATAGGTTTGATTCTCCGAGATCGTAGGGTTTTGTAGCTGTAGTCGTATTCGTTAAAAAAGTCCGGAATTTACTATACAAATTGTACTGTATGTATGGGAGAAAAAAAATATCGCATGCTACATTTTTTAAAAAACGTATTTAACTTGACGTATTTATCTTCACACACATAACAGCACATAAATTTTAGTTTACCATTGCAGTTTGTTTTTGATTATTAGTAAGTAGAGTTCCTTGTAAATTTAAGCGAGGGTTATATGAATGGCTCATTAATAAAAATATACAATAAGTAGTGTTATAAAAAGTAAGGATTAAGTGTAAAAATTTGCTTATATTTAACATTATTGCAATTATACCTAGAGAAGGAATTTTTGATGTTTACTGGTATTATAAAATAATTATTTTCATTTGGATTTTTTGTTTGTCCAATTGTTTTCCTGCTTTAAATTTGCATGTGTAATTTGTTATTGTGGTTTTTTAAACAGTAAATGTGCTTTGCTTATAATTTAGGCATGGAATGTTTAGAAGCGCATTTGTTATTGGTACCAAAAACAAAACATTGTGTGTACGATGAGTGTACTTTCTGAATTCTCTCTTAATCTAGATAATATGTCAATATTATATTTTATTAAGAATACAAATTTAATTATTATTGATGTTAACGTAGTTAAATGTTAATTACTTCAGTCGCTTTTTTAGCAATCTGTTTTCTGTGGGAGCTGTGGGAGAAAAATCTGTAAATATCTTTTTCCTAAATCGCACTTTTATAAAAGATTAACGTACAAAATATTATAATTTTCATAGAGCCTAAATTTGTCCCACTGCCAATAAGACTACCTGTATAGTACTGTCTGTACGTGTGAACAAGTAATTCCTTATAGCGATGGAATGCTAAGAAATACATGCCATCTGTAAACTGCGGCTTTTTACCGATTAAAAAAGAGCGTAATGTGTTTAAGCAATTGTGTGATTTCAGTGTAGTGGCCGTTTTCCATCCTTTGGCACCAAGCGCAGCAAAAGCAATAACAAGAGTAATTTCGAAGATTAAACATTCATGTTTTCAGAAACAGCACCACTTATCGGGTTCAGAGCATCAAGTCTGTTTCAAAGGTACACATTATCGCGTCCATTAGCAAAACTTTTCAACATTTTATACCATATTTTATACATTAGCAATCTTCAAACATGATGGTTGGTGAGTTTCCAATGTAACACCAGTCCGCAAAAAGGGAGAGACTAGCAACCCTGAAAATTACCGCCCAATCGCAATTTGCTCTGCACTCTCTGAAATTATGGAGAGTATGCTCAATTTTCATCTTGTGAAATATCTGGAGTCCAACAGCTTACTTAGTGACCGGTATTACGGCTTCCGTAGGGGACGCTCTACGGGTGACTTACTGGCCTGGTGTCAATCCATTCACCATTTCGGCGAAAGTAAGGTGGTGGCTCTAGATATTTCTAAGGCGTTTGATAGAGTGTGGCATGGTGCACTCATATCAAAACTTATTGCTTTTGGTGTCGGTAATAGTTTCTCTCGACTTATATCGAGCTTTCTCAGGGATCGCACTATACGAGTTGTTATAGATGGGATCGCATCAAACGAGTTCAAGGTAAATTCAGGGGTACCGCAAGGTTCCGTTCTTTCCCCTACCCTATTTCTTATTTTTCTCAATGACCTTCTACGTCAGACTTCCAACTCTATCTATTCTTTCGCAGATGACAGTAGCATATGCCATTCATTTTCTTTTCGCAATAGACCAAGCCTTCGGGAAATTGGGGCTATGCGAAAGCACATGGATGATATCCTTAATCGCGACCTTTTGGTAATCTCCGAATGGGGCCTTGCAAATAGGGTTCAATTTAACGCTCATAAAACCCATTGCTGTGTGCTTTCGCACAGGCGTACGGCTGAATGTGTTACCTCATCTGTAATTATGGGTTAGATATATATATATTAAAGAATCAGAAGCTCTCGATGTTCTTGGCATGAAAATTCAATGTGATGTTCGTTGGAACTAGCATATTTTTCATGTCGCAAAAGAAGCATTCAAGTGCCTAGGTTTTTCGAAACGGTGCAAGAAATACTTCACTCCATCTGATCTTACTATCTATGTCACCTTTATCAGACCGAAAATGGAATACAACTCACATGTGTGGGCCGGTGCTTCAAAGTCTATTTTGGAGTTACTGGACTGCGTGCAGGAGAGAGCGAAGAAGCTCATCGGTGACAGTAGGGTATCCAGCTCTATTGACTCACTGGAGCATCGTCGCAATGTGGGGTGTGTTTCACTGTTTTATCGTTACTACAACGGAATGTGCTCTTATGAAATCAGGGAACTTGTTCCTGAAAACCGTAATTTCATACGCGCAACGCGTTCTGCATCAAGAGCGCATTCCTTTGTGGTCGATTGGCCAGTGAATCGCACTACGCATTACAGAGAGAATTAGTTTTTTAGCCGAACAGTTCGTATGTGGAATAAACTTCCCGCAGAGGTCTTTCCTGCCACTTTCAATGTGCAAAGATTTAAATCAAATGTCCACAAGCACTACTCACCTAATTTTCTAGTTCTGGTACAATGCATTGCATAAGTAGGGGTCATCCCCTGAGTCCTGGTCCTAATATAAAAAAATATTAACTGAAATCAGTTAGAAACTTTCGAAGAATAACAAATACAAATAGAGTATTACGCGATTTTTTTAGCGTCTTTCTCCCAAACACAAACAATTTTGTACCTGAAATCAGGCACAGCATATTCCAACTTTTAGATAGGATTTGTATATGTTTTATATTGCATAAAAATCGGTGTGGCCGTTAAAATTTAAATATTTTTCTTTATCTGCTATTTGGTTCCGTGTATTGAAAAATACATGGCTTGTTGTATCTTTAAAATATAAAACTATGTTTTAAAATCTCATTGAAAACGTTCAGATACATTTGAACTTTTTGTTTTTGTTGTTTTTTTTTCATTTGGTTACTTTTGTAAGAAGTTTTATTTCACATTTGTTTGGTCGTAGCAACACTGTTAAAAATATAAACAAAACAAAAACTTAAAATTTAATAAAATGTTCTGACCAAGCACTTAATTCAATAAAAATTTTTCAATTACTATTACGAACAAATTTTTATTTTATTTCCTAAGCCTAATTATTATTTTCAATTACAGGTATCAAATAAAATTATTTTTCAGGCATAACTATTACTACTCGATAAATATTTTTTTTTAAATTATTTCTAAGTATTATCAAAGTATATCTATATTAAGTAAATGGAAGTCTAAAACAAATACAACATTAGAATAACAACAAGCATTTTGTTTCCCGAGATCCTGAACTGGCTATAATTTCTGTTTCTTGTACTACCTTTCAACAAGGACATAAATTCCCTGTAAAACTTCACACAAAACATATTTTACCTCAATTTATTATTTTATTTGTATTGCAGAACAGTTATTTAAAAAAGTTTGAATGTTTAATTGCATTTAGGAAGGTTTATATAATGAAACATATTTTTGGCAATGTAGGTGACGACTTTGTTAAGGCAAACGTAAATCAAAGACGTAGAAGGAATGTGAATAAATATCAATTTACGAAATACCCGACGACTTATCAAGAACCGGATCAAATATGTATTTCAGCACTTCTATCTTGTCTGGGGTTTGTCTTTGCCTTCTTTCTCATAACATCCTAAATTGCTTGAAGAAAATTAAATTATATTAAAAATTAAATGGTTTGGAATTCATCGTACTATTTTTGACTTGAAAACTGCTCATCTGATTAATTAGTGAAAAAAAATTCCTAAAATAAAATTTTAAATTGCATTTTAATATTTTAACATCTATAAATAATTTCGTTATTAATTTAAAATAAAAATAAATTAAAGTTGAACTGTGTTAAACATAAATGTTTGCAATAACTCGCTGTTTTGAGGTTGAATAAAAACTAATAAATATTTAAATTAATTTAAAAAAAAAATTAAATGCATACGTATGCATGTATGTGTTTCTTTTTGATTGCTATTTTGCGGAAATTTTCGTTTTATTTCATTTGAAATGAAAGAAATAATTTGCTTCGTTGCAACTTCTTGAAATATTGTTAACACTGCTGTTATTTATAACATGCTGTTGCATAAACATGTTTCTGCAAGCGTTCATTGCAACTTGTAAAATGTTACTTAAACGTGATGTTGCATAAGTAAACGTCCGATCAGTTTTTGATTTCCACTTCTTCTATGTTTCAAACTGTTTCAAGGGCATTTCAGCAAAAGCCGATCGAAATAAGTTTAACTTACAAACTTTTTTGCATTTTAATGTGTTCGCTAAAACTCAATTGCACTCTTTTATATATAAGCTTTATTTTAATGTGTTGCTTGCTGTTTTTGTAATAAAATTCATCATAAGATTTTTAATGTTGTTATATGTTTCGATGAAAACGGTCGTCTCTGGCATTTGGTACGTTTGGCGAGCGCTTTCGATGTGATAACATCATTTTCAAGCCACGTTTTTGTTTCGGAAGTATGCGTTGTGAATGGCGTTGTAAATAGTGTTGCAAGAGCGAACTTTTGTAACTAGCTTCAAGCACAAAGTTGATGATTTTGCTTTTTTCTGTTTCCTTAGGCAATGTATTTAAGTTGTTTTTAAATAAACGATTTACAAATCTAATTTTTAAATAATTTATTAATGTTTCTAAAAAGCAGATACAATACTATACTATACTATACTATACTATACTATACTATACTATGCTATACTTTCAATTATGCTACAAACAGTGAGTTCCACTAATGGTAATTTCAATCTTGCGCTTGAGTTCAGCAAACATGCAGACATAGCAGTAGATTCGTGCTAAATCGTTAATTTCAGCCAGCGATAATTTTTGTTAAAATATGAAAAATTTTCGTTCACTTTATACCCTTTTTTTAAGGAACGGAATCATATGGCAGTTTCTTTTCTGAGAAAAATGTTGAATAACTTTAACACTTTGTACAGATTTCTATTCTTTTCTGAAGAAAGTTCAAAAGCGTAAATAAAGTGTGTTCTTTGACAGTATGTCGCACAAAAAAAGTCGAAAAAACAACCAATTCTGTTTTCACATGGCAGGTTGGTAAAAAAAAAATAGTGAAAAACGAGGACTTTTGAAGAAAAGGTATTCATTTTTATTTTACTAAATCACATATGTACATATTTTATGTTTATTATTATTATTTATTAATTATTATAGGGCTAGCACAACAAGATAAAATATCTTATAAGTTACAGTGCTAGTGAGAGAAAGTAAACACAGAGCAAAAGCATAAACAATATTAAATAACAATTAAAACATAATTAATTAAACAATTTAAAAAATGAATAAAGAAATACATAAAAAGGATAGATAACAATACAATACTAGAAAATATCTAACTAAAGTGTTTCAATAACTCAACTTTAAACTTATTTGCGTTGCTTATAATTTGAATATGATTAGAAAGAAAATTCCAAAGACTAGTGCAATATATGAAGAATTGTCTCTGCGATAATGTAGTTCTGTGCTTTTGTTGAGTTAATTTCTTTCCTCTTGCAGATCTGGAAAGATTTATTTTGTCAAAAAGATAGTCTGGTTGTTCATTATTAATTATTTTGTGCATTAGTATCAAGCATCTAAACTTAAGAAGATTTCCAAAATTCATTTTATAAATTTGGTACGAAAAACTAGATATTGAATCACGGCGTCCTCGATTGTAAATATATCTTGCGATACTGTTATATGCAACATTGAGCTTGCGGAAGTCAGAGCTGTCAAAGTTAGCGTAAATTTCACAGCCGTAGAGAAGGACTGGTATGAGGTATGTTTTAGCAAGCAGCATACGTATACTAAAAGGTGTCGAATACTTGACTGCCCTAAGATTTCGTAACATACCATATACTCCAAGTTTTTTGAGGAATTAACAAACTCGATGATTGAATTACAGTAGCTCCAAGCGAAACTCGTACACCTATGAAAACAAATTTCTTTATGTTATATGTCTAAAACTAAATTGGCTAATAAAATAAATTTACTTAATTTTAGTACAAAACTATGTACTTAATTAAATATCAGAAACGAAATTTTGAATATAAATTTATTTATTAAAATACAGATAAATATTTTAAAAAGTGCCAACTTTCGACGCCAAAGCCAAACTCGTACAGTCTTATTTAATTTGGCAACATTCTTTTAATTTGCATCTAACTTCGGGATATTTCGTAAAAATAATTTAAAAAATTAGGGAGTTTTCCCATTATTACCTTTTTTATTGTCATTTATTTGATTTTTTGTTTGAAAGAGTTACAAAAGAGAACAAAATGGGTAGACAAAGAGGACAAACTTCTGTCGCAGTAAGAAAATTAATAATTCAACATCATAATAATAATAAATCGCTGCGATAAATATCTGAGATAGTTGATAGAAGCCTATCAACAGTGCAATATATTATAAAAAGGTGTAAAATGGAAGAGAGGATTGCGAACAAGAAGAAAAGTGCATATAACAAAATTTTCTCTGCTAAAGATGAGCAATATATTTTACGTCAAATAAAAAGGAACCCATTTTTAAGTGCTCCGAAACTCGTAGAAGTTGTGTAGAAAGACTTAGGAAAAACATGTTGCCCACAGACCATAAGAAACATATTAAAAAGGGCTAATTTCAATAGTAGAAGGACAAGAGTTAAACTTCTGCTTAATAAGAGAAATCAAAGAGAAGGTTACGATTTGCCAAGGAACATGAAACAAAGGATTTTTCATTTTGGAAGCAAGTATTATTCACAGATGAAAGTAAATTCAACTTGTTTGGTTCAGATGGAAGTCCTTTTGTATGGAGAAAATCCAATGAGGAGTTGCTTGTCTAAAACATGAAACCAATAGTTAAGCACGGTGGTGGGTCAGTAATGGTTTGGGGATAATTTTCTGCATCTGGGCCCTGTGTTTTACAATTTATCGATAGTACCATGGGTCAGCATATGTATCTGAACATTTTAAAAGAAAGTTTGCCAGTTTGTAAGCAGAAATTTTGTCTTGGTGAAAACTTTTATTTTTACCAAGACAACGAACCTAAGCATAAGGCTTATAATGTGCGATCATGGCTACTTTATAATTGTCCACATGTTATGGATACACTAGCCCAGAGTCCAGACATAAACCCAGTCGAAAATTTGTGGAGCTATCTCGATCGTAAAATTCGTAGTCAAACAATAAGTTCTAAGGATGGCTTGAAAAGAGTTCTTCAGGACGAATGGGGCAAAATTGAACCGAGTTTTTGCGAAAACCTTGTGCGCAGTATGCCAAATAGATTAAAAATGGTGATAAAAAATAAAGGCATGCACACCAAATAATAATATTTAAAACCAAAAAAATAATATTTGATTGAAGTGTGGTGTACGAGTTTGGCTTTGTCACAGAAATTACTATTATTTTATGTTTTTATTAAAAAAAAATTTTTATTGAATAATAATTTAAAGGTTTTATGTTTTGTTAAATTTGTTATAAAATGAACTAATAAAATAAATACAGTTTTATTTGTTAAGAGCTTCTTACTTAATGTTAAAAGATAGTTTAAAAATTAGTATAAAGTGTACGAGTTTCGCTTGGAGCTACTGTATTTATTTTTATTTCTATATTTACATTTACTGCTGATCCAACTTTACTTATAAGAATGCACTTAGATTTAATGGATTTTTTGCTCATATAGTTAATTTAATTTAAATTAAATGTATGATAAGTTCGGGAACTAAAAACAATAATAATTAATATCAAAACTGTTTAAAAAAGACCGTATGATATATATCATACCCTCAATTTTATGTAATGGTAAGTATGCTAGACTTTATGGATTGTTGTTTGAAACTCTAATTAAAAATTAATGATACTACACAGTTAAAAAAATGCAATAACAGTTTTTATTCTATTGTGGACATAATTTGTGTAAGACTTCCTCAGGGTTTAGGCAACATGCAAAACATGTTAAGGGATTGTTGGGTATTTTATATTTTTAGAAAACGAAACGCCAGTAGTAATCTGTAAACGAAATAAGTGCATAACCATTCAAAACAAAAAAATGCAAATGAAACGAATGAAAAATGTAAATTTGTGGGAAGCAATGGTATTCATTTGTTTTTAAAGATTAGTTATAATGAGTAAAAACAACAACAATATTTTTTATTTTAATTACTTTGTTAGCCTTGTCACAGCAAAGAAAATATTAAATAGACTGACTAGACCGCGAAAATACAGATCTACCTTAATGAACAGCAAAAAAAACTTGAAAAGTAAAAATTTTACAAAATTAAACGATTTTCAAAAATGCACTACGGATTCTTAATTGCTAAGTCAAATGTTCGGATCACTATATTCAGTTGTGTGATTCGTTCATTAACAATTATCTCTACTTGGTGTGTTTAATACTTGCTCGACCAACAATATGCATTGATTTGTTTACATCAGAAGTACAGTACCTCGTTTCTGTATTTCTCGCATCGTAAAAGTTTTCACATCAAGGGTGAAACAAAAAATTTCATCGTTTCTCGATATGCGAGTAAAAAGTGTTTCTGGTTCTTAATGCGAAAACAGACAGCACTGATTCTGTTTTTACTGGAATAATTCCAGTACTAGTGTCAAATAAAAACAAAACGTCAAATTAAAGAAATAAATTATCAACCAATATAGAAAAATAGTGAAAGTGTAGAAAAGAGTAAATAAATAAAATAAGTTTTAAATAATATAGCGAAAAAAATGTATAATACAGTGTGGAGGACATATAATCAATTAGCTCTTGCTGTTTGGAAATCCTTTCTATTTTCTAAATAAAAAGATATAAAACATAAATAAATGCATAAATACTTATTGATAATACTTTATTATTATTATTTTAAATTGCTTTTTGCCTTTCGGCTGATTTAGACTCCATGTTTACACAAATTTAAAAATATATTTTAAATCTTACTTGTTCTCGCGCTGTTTTGAAATGTGAGTTATTTTGACAGTTCTTGCGTAAAACTTTTCACAAAATATTGGTACAGAAACACTTTTTCTCGCATACTTCCAATAACTATTGGAAAATAACTTAAATGACATATAGTTCTCGAGTTTTAAAGATACAGAAACACTTGTGTGAGAAAACCCATTTTTTGTTTCAATTTACATCGTTTTTCTCAAAATTCACTTGTTTCATGCGAAAACTTTTACGATGCGAGAGATACAGAAACGAGGTACAGATTTATGTATTAAAAATTTTACGCTGTAATCTGTTTACTCGCTAATACTTATCACTTTTTATTGCTTTTGCAAATTTTATAGCATTATGAAGAATAAAAAAGTCAAAAATAAAAGAAGCTTTAAAAAAACCTTAAGGAGAAGTATACCTTTGGGGGAAGCAAATTATCTATTATCTGTTTTTACTTTAATCTTCGTATTGTTGATATACATATTTATTAAGTAAATATGCCAAATATTTGGCCAAAAAAGCATGAACACTATTTAAAAAAAAATGTTTATATCTTTTCTGGCAGGTATCATTACCTTACCTTTATATTCATTGGGACAAACATTTTTTCATAGTTTAGTAGTAACGTCTTTTTTGCATAATATTTGATACATCTGACCATATCTTAACGACGATTTCAATTGAATGATTATATTCGCAAAGGCATGCAAGTTATTTAATTTTTTTTTTTTTTTGTAAAGAAATATTTCGTTTTTATTTTTAATCCTAATTGATTATTAATCTCGCAATGTCTAACGGTTTCCAATTCTTAAAAAAATAGTTACATCTTTAATAGTAATAAATTTAATATATTTAGCAATATACCAAAATTGACTTTTAGCAAAAAGGAACTTCTTATTGTTGAAAATGGTTCTTTAGGGCTTTAGCAGCAACTTATGTTGCGTGACTTTTTCATAGTTACCGTTATTTTTGGGTTATTAAAGAAATTCAAAATTTCCACCTTTAAATTTCCAAAATTTTAAAATATAATGTTTGCCAAGTTTGTACAAAATCCTTTGGCGCGTTTTTTTGCTGAACATATGAACTCATAGTATTTGCAAATACTAGGTGATTTGATACATTTTTCAATAAAAATGAATTTTGCGTCATCTAGCGGAAATAACATACACTAACTACATTCAGCAATTTGAAAGGTAAGTTGATGCCTTTTCATTAAAAGTATTTTTGAAAATCGGTTGAAAAATATCTAAATGAGAAAGAGAAGAGCTAAAAGATAATTTATAGGCATGCCTCTATTTTCATCAGAAATTATTTTTTTTTATTTCCTGCAGCACGTTTTTTTTAATAAAATGCAAAGGTAAAAAAATTACGGCCGTTTTAGTTGACTTTCAGTTAAGTAGTAAAATTTAAAATATTATTATAAAAGAGAATGACAAATTAATATCGTTGCACTTATGAAATAAAAAGCATGCATTGCTGCTAGTAGCTCCGTTCGAGTACCCAAAATTTTGTAATAATTTTAAAAAAATTTTTACTGTAGGTTTTTCCATTCGAGTACTTTTTTATACAAAAGTTTTCTATGAGAATAATTTGTTCAATTAACTCAGTATTAACTTAGCTACTAAACTTTACGGAAAAAGTGCACAAACGGACATATTATTGATAACACTCATGTAGACCAGTGATAGAAAAGTTGTTACGATCGTACTTTTTTTGATACTATTTGATTTGAAAAAATACCGTGTTACTCCTCTGTAACATTTGATACTCTCAGTGATACGTCTACATTTAAAACCATTGATTATTTTAAATTCGTCTGTTTTAGCATTTTCCCTTTATCACTTATAGTTTACGAAAATGGCAACTCGATTCAAACGCTATCGAATGCCGCAATCCGGTTATTCGATACGTCACGAAATTTTACTCAATACGAAACCTCTCTTGATCACGAATGCGACGATTTGGCCCCAGCTGTTACGTTTTGTGTGTTTCTTTTGATAGAATTGTACATCTTAATACAAACAAGTAAGAGTGCTTTATTCGGCTATGCCAAATCTTATATACCCTTCACCATCTACATATGTAAATCTAGTTTAGTGAAGTAACTCCAATCATAAAAGCAAATATTAGGGTGACCTTAAAAAGTACAAAGTAAATTTAAAAACTTTTTTGTTTATAGGTAAAATGATCTTTTAATATATTGATTTATGGTTTTTGTTAACTTTTCTTTTTCATTAAGATTTTTTTGCTGTTTAATAAAACTTAAAAATAAATTAACAATTTGTTACTCTTGAGGTTAAAAAAGTACTCTTAGAAAAATTTTTTGATACCGAAATTAAAACATCATTTCCCTTTACTGATTCAAATATAACTTTAATTTAACTAATTAATGTTCAGTTGTTAAAATTAATTTGCTATTCGTTTAAAAAACGGCACTCACGCTTCGTAGCAAAAATCGTTGTAAATATGCTAGACTTGCAGATATGCTACGAAGAAAGAATTCCGCTATTAATTATTCGTATATACTAAGAGTAAATAGCAGTAAATTAGTAGAAAAAAAAGAAGTTCTAAACAAAAACATTGACACAAAAAAACAATAACATTTCAAATGTAAAAAATTATACCGGACTATTTACAATGAAATTATTTGAGGAAGATAAAATTTCTATTTTATTGATTCATTAATGTTTCACTCTATTTTTGTAATAAATGAATAAAATTTGCCGAAAATAACATTAATGTTTTTTGTATGGCACAAATGGGGCTGAATATTAAACATTTTTCAAATTTTCTTGCAAACGAAAAATGCGATCGCCACTCACTACTGCAGAATTTTAGAACTTGAAGCCATAACAACTATATTGAATGGCAAAACATAATAGTCAGCCCAATTTGTGCAGCCCTAAATGTTAGCAGTATTATATTCTTGCTTCCAAGTTTTATTGTTGCCATTTCGTTTTTCTCAGTGTAGTGCTGCAACAATATCCGTAAATGGAAGATTACTAACCAAACTAACTATGCTAAAAATTAAAACATTGATTTTGTAGCTGTTAACATAAGTATTGAGTTAAATTCATAAAAAGTACATTGCTAAATATATTTTATAAATTTAATAAATATGTTGTTTGTTGTTAGACCTTTTTACTCTTAAGTTGAATTGTAAGGTTCCTCTTTATTAATAAATTAAAAACAAACTAACTTTATTGTTTTTATTTATTTTTCAATATTCCAATTTTTCGACCAACTTTGTTGGTAATTTTCAGTGAAATATGAATTAATAATTTTAGCGTCGCACAGTGGCGCCATTTGAGTTTTTTCGTTGCAAAAATCATATCTTTTGAACCGAATAAGATAATTAAAAAGTTTAAACAGCATATGATAGAAAACTGTTCAGCCTATGAAATGAGCGTTTGGAAAGGGGGCTACGCTTTGTAGGGGCCTACTTATGGGTTATCAAAGTTAAAATTAGTAGAAAAATCAATTTTATGGTAACTAAAAAAAATTTTTTTTACATTTTTAAATGGTTTTTATTTTTTTTTCTTTAGGGTTTTATGTTTTAAATTATTACCCAACAAACTAAAAAAAATAATTTTTTTAAAATTAATTTTTTAAATTTTCTGTAAAATATTCATCACAAATCGTAAGAGAAGGTATATCTAAAAGACTAAGCATTTCTAAACTATAATTATTTTCTAGCTCTTTTCGTGACTTCACATGCCGCAGGGAAGAAATAAGTGGATCGGAAAATGCTGCCAACATGTTGAAGAGGTCCTCATTTTGCCTTACCCTTGATGTTTTGAATGTGTTCTGCAATCTATATTTTTTATAAAATTTGTTAAGAGACTCCTGTGCTTCTTCAGAAAGCTCTCCAATTGGCAAAGACTGGAACTCAATTATATCTTTGCCATGCGCCAATATTTTATGGACGGTCGGGGTCAACTTCTGTGGATACATTTCTGCTAAAAGCGATGCAGTTTTCGACGCATATTCTAAATATTTTGTAGAATTGACATTTTCTTTGCAGTTTAAAACATCCAAAATCGTTCCCAATCTTTTCACGATTTGATTATCAATTCCAGTGATTTTAGTTACTGCCTCATCATTTTCGAAAAATCTCCTAGAAGTGTTTCCATCGCTTGAGTTACCATATCCGTGCTTGGGACAGTCTACTTTTATTCCAACTTGTTTAAAAAAGCATCCTGCATTTTCTTCTTTCTGATCTTTTCCTTATCCTTTATTGATGTATTTTCATCGAAGTTTTCCTCCTCTTGTGGTAGGGTATACGCCAGTTTTAGCTAGAACTCCATACACCTTATCCTTGCGTGCAATGGTGACATTCCATATTCGTAATTCTTTTCATTTGTAGAATCGTTTAAATTACCAAAGTTCTTCTGACTCTTTTTGCAAATCGGCCATGACATTGTTGATTTTGTTCCTGTCAGTTCGTTTACGACTTTTCCGTCAACCATGGTCAGGTGGAACTCGTAAGTGCATTCAATATATTTTTCTTCTCCAATTTGCAGGCTTAATCTTGCTTATTTGTTCTTCAATGTCCTTCACCGTGGTCCTTATGAGTTCTGCCGATTCCCTTGCAAACTGAAACATTATTGGTCGGCAATAATGCACTGATGACGGACGTGGATTTCTCCAGTGTAGGGAAACATCAGATTTTAGCCGCAAAGGAACAACAGATGCCATAAGCATATTTCCGTTCGATATTGTAGCGTCATCAGAAGATATCCTTTGCTTATAAACGCTTTGTCCGGATGATCCATCGCAGCCACATTTGCTGATCAATGTCAACTTCTCAGGAAGAACTTTCACCTCATTTTCAGGAAGACTCTCCAACAACCGTTTCACTGTATGGCCCATGAGATCCTGCAGATTGGCTTTCGCAGAGACTTCCGTATGCAGTGGTCAAGAATTTATTTTGGCTTGCGTAATATGCTTGTATCCAGGTAAAACGTCAGCGCCGTGTTGCGTTAAAGATGCCCGTAGTTTCTCATATTTCTCTTTGGAAAGTTCTAGGTCCATAAACAAGGCCAAGGCTTCTTCGGAACCATACTTTTTAATGTGTGCGTTTGTGGGCGTGGGAATGCTTTCCTTAATCCTTTTTAGTCGTAGTGGGCTTGCATCAGCAACAGATTTGGTTATTTGAGACTTAACTCTTTCACTATCCTTTGTATATTTAATAGCTAGCGCGTCCGATAAATGCTTCGTGGTCAAGTCATTGGTGGCATCGGGAAGTTTCCTCTTTCTTGTGAAAATTGAACACTCCTCAATACTTTTTTTTGGCCTTCCTTTTGCTCCTCTGGTTGATGTGGTGGGCTTATCTACTGCCATTATAGCCAGGATGGTGTCTCCATTAAGCCAGTCCTCGTATTTGGAGTTGAAGTTCTGAATGGTTAGATTAGATTTCACCCATTTTGCCTTAATATTTGCATATATCAGATAAAAATTATTTTTTATAATTTCGCTTCTCTCAATATTTCCGTATAAGCTATCAAGTTCTTCTAAAGCAGCTTCCGTGAAAAACTTTGGTGTGGTTGACTTTCTAAACCGTTCAAATAATTTTAAATTGTTCAACGCCATGTTTTCAGTACTTAAATTCTTTAATGGTTTTAGTAATTGTTGCGCCAACTTTGAGTCGTAGACTAATCCAGGCATTGTGCTTATTTTGCAATATATAGGTTTATGCTACCATGCCTAAAAATTTACTACTACAAAAAAAATTTACTACTAAAAAAAATTACTGTCAGTCAAAACATAAAAGGGATGAACGCCATACAATTTCTGCAACCATGTCTTTTTAACCTTTTTTACCTCTAGAAGCCAAACGGGCACGTACGGGCAGATAAAACCTTTTAAATTATGTAAAGAAATAATCAAAGAACAGGTTTTGCAAATATGGCAAATATAGAAAAATATAGATTTTTTTTATTTTCCGTCAAAGTTGAAAAATAGTGAAAAAACGGATAGTTTTTAAATAGTGATTTACCAGGAGAAAAACAAAGCAAACAGGTAATTTTTTTTTATCATTATACATTTAATAAATATATCAATCAATACAAACAAAAAATATGGCGATTCGTTACCTATTTTTCGTGATATTATACCTGAAATCGCAACAAATTGACTAAAAATTGTGTGTTTTTTGAAAAACGAAAGTCGTTCACCTTTGAACGGTTATATCTTCTAAACTAAAAATGTGATATTATTAAGAGTGGCATATTTGAAATCGTTGAAATGTTTCCTATAACATGGGTTTATTCAAAACTTCGTGGGCGCTCATAAAAATTTTGGTTTTTGCAACCTCGTTTGCTCTACGGGCGCCACTGTGCGTCGTCCGTTTGTTAATGTTTACACTTTGTCACAAAATGTAAATATATGAGATCTCTCATAAAACTTCTTCATCAGTAATATCTTAGCATTGTGATAAGACTAATTTGAGTTTTAAACGTATGAAAACTATTCTTGGAATTGAGTTTGATTCCATGTAAGATTTTCCGGCTCAAATACAGGTTTGTTAAAAAAACTACCGGTGCCTTAAAAAAATACATTTTATTTTTATTTAAGGGCATAGTTTTTTTTAATAATGAATATATATTTTTATTTTTAACAAAAGTTCACGTACATATGTATGCAAATACACGACTATTTTAAATTTCAAAAACTTGTTAAAAGTATCGGCGTGTAACGAGTACCGAAATTAAATGCTTTGAGTAGCATCCAAAAGTAGACAAATTATGTTTGGTGCTTGTGCTCCAATGTAAAACGAATTTGATGTAAACCAAAAAGATTTTGTTCTAATTAATATGAATGTAATAAAACCGAAGGATAATACATATTATTTTGATGATTTTTTAAAATCAAATATCAATCCTTATTGTAAAACATTACTAAAACTAATGTTAGTGATACAATTAATTTCGAGCACATTCCGTTGTCGTAACGATAAAACAGTGAAAAACAGAGTTGCATTCCTTTTTTTTTTTTTGTCTGACAAAGGTGACATAGATACCGAGGATATCAGATGGAGTGAAGTATTTCCTACACCGTTTCAGAAAACTAACGCACTTGAATGCTTTTTGTGAGACTTGAAAAAAAGCTTGTTATTCAGAACATCGCACTGAACCTTCATGCAAAGAACAGGCGTACGAAAGTACACCACACTGGGTTTTATGAGCGTTATATTAAACCCTGTTCACAAGACCCCATTCGCAGGTTGCCAAAAGATCACGATTAAGTATATTATCCATGTCTTTCGGATAGCCCCAATTTCCGGAAGGCTTGGATACTGCTACATAAATTTGAACGTCTAATGATATTGTTATCTTCGAAAGAATCAGTAGGTTTGAAAGTTTGTCATAGAAGGTTGTTAAGAAATAGGGTAGAAGAAAGGACGGAACCTTGCGGTGCTCTGAATTTATCATGAACTCATCTAGAATTCAATCCGGACTATGGGATTTGTTTATATTGAGATCCGCTAAAACCTTTTAAACTGCACGTCCTGACATAGTTCCTAATACTTTTTTTCAGTACGGGCAGTGGTTGATTGCTTTCCAGCAAGTGAGTGTTACTTGCTTTTTTTTTTTTTTTTTTTTTTTTTTTTTTTGAAAGCCAGCGTTAGTCGTTTTTCACTTAATCACTTCGTAAGTTGTATCGGGTTTAAAAAGCGTCCTACATATTATAAGATTACTTTTAATATAAATACAAATTTTTTAGCAATTATTTTATTGTGATACATTTTCAGTTTGATTAAAAGAAATTTTGTTTAATTAATAAATATCTATGAAGAAGAATTACAAATTAATTTGTTTTAATCCTGAAATTGATCATATACATATTTACTTACTTTTCAAACACTAAATTCCACAGTATTGAGTAAATTTAGTTTTGTAAAGGAAAAGTGTCGTAGTTAGAAACAAATTTTACAAAAAGTTTTTTTTTTAATGGTACTACTAAAATATTCATTCATATCGTATTGTGTTGAACAAACAAAACTTTTGTATATTTTTTGTATAAGTGCTGTCATGATTCGGCATACCAATGTGTTAATGTTTTTTCTTGACTACATAATGCCAAAGTGAATTCGCAAAAGCTGAGAGTTTTTCATCTTTCAAATTATGTAATGAAGCTAAAATTCCCTTTACCACAAAAAGTTGAAAAAGGGTATAACTAAGTTTGTAATTTCTACAATATCAATTTCCGACTTTATAGGGTCGTGAAATTTTCAAAAATTCATATCTCCGATATCGGTCTGAATCCAGACGTAGATTGTACACCGCTGGACTCTACTAGTCCTAGGCTATTCCCACTATGCCGGTGAATAGATTCATGTCTTCTCTAAATACCCACTTTTTCCACTTCAAAATATGTTCTTTTTCATATTATTTTACTCTACAAACATTTTTCTAAGTGAAATTGTTTTAAAATTTTCAATGGGGCGGAAGACGGTTTTTGTAAAATTTTTTAATATTTTTATTAAATTGTTATAATTTATAGCTATATGTTTTTTTAATGTACATGCAACTTTAACAGCGCAGTTAGCACTATGTGGAACGCATTTAACATTTTTGTAGGACGTATTTATCTGACGTATTTATCTTCACACCCTTTATATATACTGACTTCTTATGCATGGCGAAGTTGATTGAGCGATGTCCGTCTGTCTGTCCGTGTTAGTGTCGAAATCAAGTTTGCCGAGGCAAAAAATTAAATACGCTAATCGATCAGACATAGTATCAAAAGAGGTGCAATTGGAAATGAGCATGATCGGTCTATGTTCTTCGAGGCAGCGTGAAAAACATTCAATTTCCAGCAACAACAAAAATGTTTTAAAACTGCTTAGTGCTAAATTTTTTTATTTATATTTTAATTCTCTGTCAACCCAATATTTGCTTTTTTGATTAAAGTTGCTTTACTAAACTAGATTTACTTATATTATAAAGGGTATATAATATTCGGCATAGCCGGATATAGCAGTCTTACTTGTTTTATTTAATTATAGGTGATATAACCCAATTATAACATTCATATACTATCTTATCGATAAAAAAAGGTTACAAAAAAATAATAAACCATTTTCATGGTGAAATGTAATTTACTGTTTTTATAAAAACTATTGCTTGTGTCAATGTTTGATTGAAAGCTATAAGAGTCTGTCTACACCAGTTCACTTTCGTTAATGTTCACAGTGTTTTACTAACTCTTCAAAAGGAATCTGAATTTTCGATCCAAAATAAATGTTTATCTTCGTGCAGGTATAAAATGAAACGAAAAGTGGGCGCGCCTTTATTATAATAACTA
This sequence comes from Gymnosoma rotundatum, assembly GCA_916610165.2. NCBI lineage: Eukaryota > Metazoa > Arthropoda > Insecta > Diptera > Tachinidae > Gymnosoma > Gymnosoma rotundatum. Next base: position 54,951,172 of record OU744340.1, on the reverse strand, counting down.
TAATATATGGGTCTAGGTATTAAGTTTTTACTAAAAGGAGTGGCCAGAAAAAAAAGTTGGCGGGTTATGAACTGTTTGTATTGGCATTCCAGCACAAAATATATTATAAATATCATAGTCCTGTAATTTTAATTTCCAGTGAGATTTAGAGCTAAAGCATCCTTGGGCATACTACAGTATATTTTTAATGCATTATGTATATCAGAAAAAAATTTCAATAACCAGTTGTAATTTTTTTCAGTAAACAGTAAAATTTAGTGCTTACTGCAATTTTTCCAGTAACCAGTTACTGAAAAAAATAAAGTAAACAGTAAATTTTTAATAGTTAATGAAATTTTTTTCAGTAGACAGTAAAATTCACAATTTCACTGCATTATTTAAATAATGCAGTATGCATTTATTAGAGAGCTTAGAGGATTTCGTATGAGAAGCTGCCATTTTAATAGGCAAAGTTTTACCAAAAATTTACTGGTGCTACTCCCAAAAGTAAATAAGTGTCTAGCGTATTCGAATTTTGAGTTAAGAGTTTTGTTATAAAGATGAAAAATCGAAACAAATTATGTATCTGGATTGGAAAAGCAGGTATAATATTTTCAATAAAAAGTAATTAATTATCATATCTATATCTAGAGATCTTCAACAGCTAGGCTCCTCATATTTCGTGCATGTAGCTTTGTTAACTGAAGTCCAAGATTCTTGATTTAGAAAAAACAAAAAATATCCAAACAGCATTATAACCGCAGGCATTTGTCTCTCTGACTTATTTACGTTTTTGTAGTACAATCGAATTTATTTAAGCATTCGTTAACTAAGAAGATTAGCATTAATTTTTTTTGGACTTTGATCGTATGGTGTGGCTTGTTTATTTAATCATACATAAGTATATGTACTTACTTATTTTATTTATTTTTTAATAAAATATCATGTTTGTATGTTTGTTTTATGGCTTACTTAGTAAAAATTTATTTTAGAAACACATTTTGGTTGCTTGGTAAATTAAAAACAAAACATGTACTTTAATTATCATGCGATAATTAGCAGAAATGAAGTGCATGTTTTACTTTGAATTTAGTGAAAATTTTTATGTTTGTCCTCCAAAAGAAAATTAAAAAATGTGTATATTAAATAAATATTTAAGAATCCCTCAAAATTTATCTCATCAATTTTTAAATTTGTTTATTTATAAATTTTTGGAGCCAAGAGTAAGGGGGGCTATATCCAGAGGCTTGCATCGCCAAAAATGCTTAGAAGTTTTTAAATGCATCGTAAGTAGAAAATTCGGCTTAAAGTTAATGATTTGAAAAAGAAACCTAGTAAACCTGCTATGCGCAATCTTATATACCCTTCACCGTAAATGTACAACTACATTTACATATAAATCGGTATAATAAATTGAAAATTGTAAGCTTTGCTTATGGTTGTTGTCTTATAAACTTTCGTTTGTATTCCTGCGGCTCGTTGTCTTTACTATTTAGTAGTAAGTAAGGTTGACTTACTAAGTACTAAATAAATAAATATGTAGAGAAAAACGACAGTCGGTACTAAGTACTAAAAAATTAAGGCAACCACCTGCAGGAGTACAAACAATAATTAAAAAAAAAAGATGAAAAAAATTGAGGCAGGCATAGTATATGCCTCGAAGAACATGAACTCATCTGGCGTATTTAAATTTTCTCTAGCTCATCTAGTGCCTAGTGTCTTGGCAAAGTTAATTTCAACACGAACACGGACGGCCAGAGTGACACCGCTCAATCGACTTCGCTATGTATAAGAACTCAGAATATATATAATTTATGGGGTTCTAAATGAATATTATAGAAATTACAAACCGAGTGACAAACGTAGATATATCCTTTTTCAGCTGTTGTAAAGGGTATACAAATTAATCCAATCTGTCGTCCAAACCTTTTGTTTTTGTGTAAAATGTTCTTTCTTATGCAACTACTCAAAGTAATATTTTCTCGAAATATTTTTTGTTGAACTATAAAAATGTAGTGACATTTTCCACCTAAGTTTATGAAAATTTGTGTTTTTTTTTTTAATTTTATTTACTTATAACAAATTTTTTTCGCTATTTGCAAAACACTACAGGAAGGTCAAAAAATATAATTAAAAGTTTTAGTTTTCATTTATTGCATTTTGACGTTAAGAAAGCTTTAATTGTTTGACATGTAAATGTATGACATTTTGCGTCAACACTACAAGTAAGCTAATTGTTTTTTTATTATACCTTCATGCCTAAATGTTGCTTAAAAGTAACTTCACTAATTTACCACCTCATTTTACGAAAATCTCCTTTAAATTTGTCATTACCAACAGGTTAACAGATTTTACAATTATTACAATTATATTGATAAAGTGCAAGGATGTGAAAGAAATTCAGTGAGCTGTAGTTAAGAGGTATAAGAGAAACGTGATTAGTTTTACATTTATATAATTGAATGATTCAAATATTGAAAAAAATAATTACTAATCTCTTTTGATACGAATTATTTTTATTTAAGTTTCTTAATATGACGTTAATGGAAATGCCCAAATATTATTTTTTAGCTTACGAATAATTGCTAATATTGCCTACAAAAGTTCAAAAAATATGTTTTTACTTTATAAATCTAACTTTTATCGTAAAAGTATTTTGAGTGGAAATTTTAAAAGTGGAAGTTAGCATGACTGAAAACATCTGTTATCATATAGTTTTACATATCAAAATAGATCGTGCTCTAAATAAAAAGTAACACATGTTATAACACATAAAAATATCATACATATTGTTACGTTTTTCCCTCTTAGAACAAACGTACGGATTCTTTTTGATTGCAAATACCACTGTGGCTAAATTCTGTCTTCGAACTTTATGGCTTTCTCTGGCTATAACTTCTTGATCCTACCGGTCTTGTGAACCCTTGGTCTCGTATTTACTAAACATACGTTATCACCACAAACGCAGCCATCCACGCTACACTACTGTGTTAGTCCGGCGAGACATGAACTACTCGAAGCCTTGTTTAGTAATTATCCACAGACATCTCCACTACTCCTTTTATCCAAGCCAGTCATCTCCTTTAATCCAGTAGCCACAACACACGTCTGCCATCACTGTTGTTATGCTGTTACACTTTCCTGCGTTAACCGCAATTGCTCTTACTTTTTATTATAAAGGGCTTCTTGACAATTATCTGTTGCTCTTATATTAAATTGACGTATCCACTGAATTATCTGCCATGGCTTCACACTATAATTGTCTCTTGCCTCTCGGGAGTTTTATACTGCTGTTTATTTATTTTTAATTGCTTATAACAATTATTATTTTTCATTGCACGCATGTCCGAATGCGGTATCGAACTCAGGACCCCCCGTTTTGCAGTACGCACCTCTACCAACGCAGCCATTGAGGCTGCTCAGCTTTTGTTAGCTAACTTGTGTTTTTTTTTTATTCTATAAACACACCATTAGTTGAATTAGCTTATTCACAACTACAGGGGTTGCCAGATATTATTATTCGTAACAATATGTTATATTTCATGCGGCCTACACTATGTGAATTGATTTACATATGGAAAATTTGACATTCCATATGATTTATACACGCCGTCTAAGCACACCTTAAGAGCTTATTAAAACAATTTATTGTGTTTTGAACATCTCAAAAGATAAATATCACAGAGCCAGTTGGTAGAAAGGTGGCTGTGCACATCGTTTTAAACAATGGATAGAGGCTACAAAAGTACTTTTGTGTGTAAAGCCAAATACGTGAAGTTTTTTCCATACATCAGTGAAAATGATATAGTAAATACCAAACTTTTTTAATAAAAACGACTTCCGCGACTTAACCCTTCGATCTCGGAGAATCACACAGTTTATTCAAATTTATTTTTAAGAAATATTTTATATGCCCTTGATTTTCCAAACGGTTTTATTCTCCGACATCGAAGGGTTTGGTCAGAGTAACAAAATTATTGTATATAAGAAAATTGCACCAAGTAAATTTTCTGCGTCTTATAAGAAATTTGAATAAACTGTGCTTACAGTTTAATAGATTTGTATGAGCCCCTAATTTTCCAATAGGTGTTATCCTCCGAGATCAAAGAGTTTTGTCGCTGTAATCGTATCTGTTTAAAAAAGGCCTGAATTTACTGTACAATATTTTCTGTTTGTTTTTTTTTTTTATCGTGTGCTACATTTTAAAAAAGCGTGTTTAGTTTGACGTATTTATCTCCACTCACATTCTTAATCCATAAATACGAAGAATGCTTTAGACGATACTAGCGATCCAGAAAATGCATTATTGTTTGAAAATGCTTTAAAATAAATCGAAAAGTGAAAAACAAAGAAATTTTAGTTGAAAAAATTAATACGAAAATACTAAAAAAATATATTCATTAATATACTTATTATAAAAAGATTTTAATACAAAGCCACTTTTTAATTTTTGTTTTTTTATGTCTGGAAAATGAAAAAACCTTATTAAAATTAATTATTATTATTAATTATCAGCAAGTTCATTATACAAAGTCTTAATAAAAACAAGTAAGAGTGCTATATTCGGCTATGTCGAATTTTATATACCTTTCAACATCTATGTAAATCTAGTTTAGTGAACTCCAATCAAAAAAGCAAATATTGGGGTGGCAGAGAATTAAAAGATAAAAAAATTTTGGTACTGTATATATACAATTTTACATAAAAAAATTTAGTATTTCCTTAAAGATCTCTTCAGAAGCTTTAAAATGATACCCATATTTATATTTCAATAAATTAAAAAATTTCAAAGCCCCGTAACTCGGAAAATATGGGCGAGCACCATACGCCACTTCACCTGAAGTTTTTTCATATTTTTTAATTCTCTATCGCCCCATATATTTATTTTTTGATTGGAGTTACTTTATTGTTCCAAATGACTTTAAAAAATTAGAAGTAGGCGTGGTGTTCTGCGTGCTGCCTCGAAGGACATGGACCGATAATGCACCTCTTTCGACACTATATCTACTCGAATGAGACATTATTTTTTTTTTGTTTTAACGCTATGCAAAGGAGACAGAATATGTACACTTTATGGGGTCGGAAATGGATATTACACACAGAATGACAAACTTATTGATACATTCCCCTTTTTCACTTTTTGTGGTGAAGGGTATAAAAATGTTGCAGAGTTCCTATTTTTTTGCTCTTGTATTTGGGTATCATCAAAAATGTTTTATTGTTTTCAGCAAAAATTTATGTGCTTAAAATGTGTGTGTGGCATTTACTTTTTTACATATAGAATATTTAAAAAAATCATAATTTTAAAATCGCTTAAAATGATTGATACTATACAGTTATTAATTGAATAAAAACCTAAGAATTCAACTTGCAGCTATCCAAACCAAAAGTCCAAATGTCAAACATTGTTAAAACAAAATTAAATTAAAAATGAAACATTTCTTTAGTTTGAATATTAACCTTTAGTATTTATTTCATTATTTCTGGTGTTAAAACTAACACATTTATTTAAAACAATTAGCAAGTGTAATCGCAAACATAGCAAATATACATATCGTTAGCTAAAATTCAAAAAGGCGTTACTAACAATAAAATCAAAATCGAGTTTAAACAAAATAAGAAATGAAATTAACAAGAACAAAACCTCTATTTTAGTTTCTTTGGACCTATCTGGTGCTTTTGATCATGTTGATCATAAGAAGATGGTACAGAAGCCTAGCACTGAGTTCAGGTTTTCCAGACCAGCATACTTACTTGCATACTCGTACTTAAGTGACCGTCAACAATTTGTTTCATTAGATGATGTGTGTGAAGATAAATTTTAAAATTTTTAGCTTTGCCACAAACCTTTTAATTTAACAGGGCTCTGTTAGAAAGACAACATATTTTGTTAAAGGAATAAAATGCGGTCTATGCATCCAAACTGTAAATTTTATGGAAACAACGAAATATGGCAATACCAAAATGATTGGGATTTGCTTGCGAGGTGTCCTTCTATAGTTTTCCATACTTAAAATATTTAAAAGCGCGTGTTGGAACGGGTTTGGGCACTTATATTTTTAATATTTGTATTTCTTCAAGGGATCAGCACGTTTTTATGGAAACAACAAAAGATGACAAAATCGTAATAATACAGAAATGTGTGTGATTTATTCCTCTTTAATTGTCCATATTTGGAATTTTTAACAGCGAGAGTTGGAACGGGTTTTGGGCATTTAAAAATTTTTAAAATTTGGGTTTCTCTAAGGGATGAGTCCATTTTTATGGAAACAACAAAAGATGCCAAAATCGTAATAATAAAGAAATGTGTGTGAGGTATTCCTCTTTAATTGTCTATATTTGGAATTTTTAACAGCGCGATTTTTATGGAAACAACAAAATCTAATTATACAGAAATGTGTGTGAGGTATTCCTCTTTAATTGTCCATATTTGAAATTTTTAACAGCGCGAGTTGGAACGGGTTTTGGGCATTTTTAAAATTTGGGTTTCTCTAAGGGATGAGCCCATTTTTATGGACACAACAAAAGATGGCAAAATCGTAATAATACAGAAATGTGTGTGAGGTATTCCTCTTTAATTATCCATATTTTAAATTTTTAACAGCTCAAGTGGAACGGGTTTTGGGCATTTTTAAATTTTTAAAACTTTAGTTTCTCTAAGGGATGAGCACATTTTTATGGAAACAACAAAAGATGGCAAAATCGTAATAACAAAGAAATGTGTGTGAGGAACTCCTCTTTAATTATCCATACTTAGAATTTTTTACAGCGCGAGTTGGAACGGGTTTTGGGCATTTTTAAATTTTTAAAATTTAGGTTTCTCTAAGGGATAAGCCCATTTTTATGGAAACAACAAAAGATAACAAAATCGTAATAATACAGAAATGTGTGTGAGGTATTCCTCTTTAATTGTCCATTCTTGGAATTTTTAACAGCGCGAGTTGGAACGAGTTTGGGCATTTTTAAATTTTTAAAATTTAGGTTTCTCTAAGGGATGAGCCAATTTTTATGGAAACAACAAAGATGGCAAAATCGTAATAATACAGAAATATGTGTGAGGTATTCCTCTTTAATTGTCCATATTTGGAATTTTTAACAGCGCGAGTTGGAACGGATTTTGGGCATTTCAAAATTTTTAAAATTTGGGTTTCTCTAAGGGATGAGCCCATTTTTATGGAAACAACAAAAGATGGCAAAATCGTAATAATACAGAAATGTGTGTAAGGAACTTCTCTTTAATTATCCGTACTTAGAATTTTTAACAGCGCGAGTTGGAACGAGTTTTGGGCATTTTTAAATTTTTAAAATTTGGGTTTCTCTAAGGGATGAGCCCATTTTTATGGAAACAAAAAAGATGGCAAAATCGTAATAATACAGAAATATGTGTGAGGTATTCCTCTTTAATTGTCCATATTTGGAATTTTTAACAGCGCGAGTTGGAACGGATTTTGGGCATTTTAAAATTTGGGTTTCTCTAAGGAATAAGCCCATTTTTATGGAAACAACAAAAGATGGCAAAATCGTAATAATACAGAAATGTGTGTGAGGTATTCCTCTTTAATTGTCCATATTTGGAATTTTTAACAGCGCGAGTTGGAACGAGTTTTGGGCATTTTTAAATTTTTAAAATTTAGGTTTCTCTAAGGGATGAGCCGATTTTTATGGAAACAACAAAGATGGCAAAATCGTAATAATACAGAAATATGTGTGAGGTATTCCTCTTTAATTGTACATATTTGGAATTTTTAACAGCGCGAGTTGGAACGGATTTTAGGCATTTTAAAATTTGGGTTTCTCTAAGGAATAAGCCCATTTTTATGGAAACAACAAAAGATGGCAAAATCGTAATAATACAGAAATGTGTGTGAGGTATTCCTCTTTAATTGTCCATACTTGGAATTTTTAACAGCGCGAGTTGGAACGAGTTTTGGGCATTTTTAAATTTTTAAAATTTGGGTTTCTCTAAGGGATGAGCACATTTTTATGGAAACAACAAAAGATGGCAAAATCGTAATAATACAGAAATGTATGTGTATTGAGTGTAGTAATTGTGTTTACTTGCAATTTTTGACAGCGCGAGTTGGAACGGAATATGGACAATTAAAGAGGAATACCTCACACACATTTCTGTACTATTACGATTTTGCCATCTTTTGTTGTTTCCATAAAAATGGGCTCATCCCTTAGAGAAACCCAAATTTTTTAAATTTAAAAATGCCCAAAACCCGTTCCAACTCGCGCTGTTAAAAATTCGAAGTACGCACAATTAAAGAGGAATACCTCACACACATTTCTGTATTATTACGATTTTGCCATCTTTTGTTGTTTTCATAAAAATGGGCTCATCCCTTAGAGAAAACAAAATTTTAAAAATTTTTAAATGCCCAAAACCCGTTCCAACTCGCGCTGTTAAAAATTCTAAGTATGGACAATTAAAGAGGAATACCTCACACACATTTCTGTATTATTACGTTTTTGCCACCTTTTGTTGTTTCCATAAAAATGGGCTCATCCCTTAGAGAAACCCAAATTTTAAAAATGCCCAAAACCCGTTCCAACTCGCGCTGTTAAAAATTCTAAGTATGGACAATTAAAGAGGAATACCTCACACACATTTCTGTATTATTACGTTTTTGCCATCTTTTGTTATTTCCATAAAAATGGGCTCATCCCTTAGAGAAATACAAATATTAAAAATATAAGTGCCCAAACCCGTTCCAACACGCGCTTTTAAATATTTTAAGTATGGAAAACTATAAAAGGACACCGCGCAAGTAAATCACAATCATTTTGGTTTTGCCATATTTCTTTGTTTTCGTTTGGATGCATAGACCGCATTTTATTCCTTTAACAGGGCTATGTTATCTTTCTAACGGAGCTCTGTTAACACATATTAGATGGTAGGCAATCAAATGTGCAAACAGTTAACTCGGAAGTAGCCAAGTGTCTGTTCTTGCGCCTTTATATTTTTCAATGTACCTCAATACTTTATTTAGTATAATTGACTCACAAGCTTGTACGGTATATGCATATGCGGACGATATACAGCTTTTATTTCACCAACACCAATCATATCCCTTATATGCAGATTGAAATTAATTGCAAGTTAAACAATGTTGAAATGTGGATGAGGTCAAAAAATTTTTTAATAAATCCAAATAAAACAAGGGTAATGCGGTTTGGTCCGCCATCTTCTGAGGAGATTACAGTTTCGATGTGTTATACTGGATTACAATATGATGGTAAAACAAAAATTTTAGGTGTCACATTGAATGATAAACTTAGCTTTTCCGATCATATAAATACAGTTGCTTCAAAAGTATATTTTACTCTGCGACGGCTATACTCACTTAAAGTGCACCTGCCGTTTCATGTTAGGTGTAAATGTATTTTACTGTACCACATCAAGTGGTTTTTATAGAATTAAACTCTTGGTAAATCAGAATATAAGATTTGTATTTCAGCTCAGAATCAAAGATTATGTTTCAATGTATGTCCAACGATTTCTAAAGTGTTCTTTCTTTGAGTTTCTAACTGTTAAACTTTTGATCAGCTTTTATGCCATTGTTAAAAACTCGAAACCGTCTTTCTTATCTTGCCGTATAGGTTTTATACACTCTTCTAGGAATGTGCAAGTCTTTATTCTTAGAATAACTAATTTACTGTTTGAAAGATCTTTTCTTGTTACAACTGCTGGCTATTGGAATAGGTTGCCAAGGGTCTTGAGGTCATTTAGTTTCTCGTCAGTAGTTTACCATAAGAAGTTGATAGAATATTTCATTCTATAAATAATATAAAATTATAAATCCAATTGTATCTTATTATAGCAAAAATTAAAGATTTCTTATTATTGATCATTGCTATGTCGGTATTATATTATTTTACTCTTGCAGTTTTCATAACGTATTGTTTTAAATTGATGCCGTATATAATTTTTATTATAATTTTCAAAATTTATTTCCTAACTTTGAAGAGTTATATTACATACAGTGACACAGAAAAGTCTAAATACCCCCTAAGTTATTCCAATTTTGAGTAATGTAAGGAACCAACAGAAATTTGTTTTATATTAAATAAACCAACAGTAACCACGGCTAATAATAATTAATAAAAAATTTAGAATTCAATTCATTTATAAAAAAATTAAAAAAGTTCAAAATCAACACACAGAAAAGTCTACATACTATATAAAAAATAACAGTATTTCATATTTTAATTTTAATTCCTTCACTTTAGTTAATACTTGGTGGGTCCACCTTTATTAGCTTAAACTGCCTGTAACCTTTTCCTCATAGAAAACTTCTCTCACAATTCGATTCCATTCTTCAGTTAGAGCATTCTTGAGATCCTGTTTATTTTTTATATTCGGCCTAATTCATCCCATAAATGCTCAATCGGATTTAAATCGGGCGATTGAGGTGGAGAATGCAGTTGGTGGGGCACATTGTATAACAGCCACTCTCTTACAACTCCAGCAGTATGCTTGGGGTCGTTGTCTTGTTGGAAATACCAACTAGTATTAAGCCCCAGTTTTTCAGCAGACTACTTCGAATTGTCTTTAAGGAGATTTAAATAAACAAATCGGTTCATAGTAGTCTCTATAATACTAAATTGCCCACGCCCGCCGCTGACATGCAACCCCAGACCATAACATTACCACCACCATGTTTTACAGTTGGTAGTAAATTTTTTTGTGAGAGTTCATCATTTTTTTACGCCAAACTTTCTGTCTGCCATCACTTCCGAATACATTGAACTTGCTTTCGTCGCTGAACAAAGTATTGGCCCAGAAAGAGTTTTCCTTTTCAATGTAAGCATTGGCAAATTCTATACGTTTTGTTTTGCTGATATTACTGATGTATGGCTTTTTCCTGGGCACATGATTATGAAACCCGAAATTCCTCAGTACACTTCTCACAGTTTCTAGGTGAATTTAAACAATATAATTTGTTTCTAAGTGTTTTTCAATTTCTACTGCTGTGTTTCTTGGATTTTTTTTAATTTCCCCAAGAATCTGTCGTTTTATACGGGATGTTACTTTATTATTGTTTGTATAGTTGCTTTCGACCGTCCAACTAATTCACCAATTTTCCGTAGAGATTTTCCATCATTATGGTATTTGGCAATAAGCATTCATAGTTTTAAAGAAGTTTCCTTTCCCTTTTCACCCATGTTTGCAAAACTAATAGCTTTTTTGAACAAATATTCAAGATTATAGAAATAACTGTATATTTTTATGAGTTGAAAGTAGTTGGTAGCACTGCTTATCATGCCTGGTTGCAAATATTGGCATACTAATTTAGTAGTATTTCTGTGTCCCCATATAGGATTTTTCGTATTTGTGTATAAATTCAGATTATCAACAAAGTCAAAATTTTTATCCTTTTTCTTTCAATTCTATCGTTTTATACTAATTTTTTACATAAATCTTTTTAAAGTCTTCCAATATTTAAAAAAATAAGGGGATATTTAGACTTTTCTGTGCCACTGTATATATTTTACCATTTTTATATTTTTTGGCCCTATGACGGCTTTTGTTATTACAAAGTTTGAATAAATAAAAAAAATTGTTCACTTATGCGATAAAAAATTACGCTTTTATTAACAAACAAGTAAGAGTGCTATATTCCGCTATGCCAATCTTATATACCATTCAACATCTATGTAAATCTAGTTAAGTAAAGTAACTCCACTGAAAAATATAAATATTGGGGTGACAGATTTATATTTTTGAATTTTACATAAAAATGACATCGGCTCATAATGGGTTAAGCATTTGTAAAAAATGTTAGTATTGCCTTAAAGAAATCTTCAAACGCTTCTAAATGATACCCATATTAATATCTTAAAAAATATGGTGCACAATTGTACTTTTCTATGAAAAAACCAAGGGCTCATTACTCAGAAAATTTTTGCGCTTGATGTTTTTTTTTCTTATTTTTTAACTCTCTATCGCTCATATATAAATTTTTTTTGATTGGAATTACTTTATTGTTCCAAATAATGTGGAGAAATTAAAGTTTTCCTATAAAACTTAATATTTGGTAGTTACGCCTTTTGCATTTTATCAAGACGAAAAACCATATATTATCCAATTTTTAAAGTATTACATTAGGAATTCATTATTATTTTTAATTTAAAGAAAAAACAAAATAATTTTAATAGCCTAAGTTTATTTAGCTTCTATAATAACTAAATGAATAATTTTTATTTAGCCTTAAGACTATAATTCCCATTTCTCAATTTTTAAAAAAGAAAATTAGAAAAATTTTGACACTGGTAGAATGTAAGTCATTTTCTGGACGGCTACATCCGTGTTCAGTATTCTTCTTTATATCTAAATACTCAAACGCAGTGCTTTTAACTAACAAAAAATATGAAAAATATGGGAATATGTTTTCGTAAATTCTAAGAGTTTGATCATTGTTTCGTTTTATTTTGTTGCAATTTTGGCAAATAAAACATAAAAATTATTAATTAAAAAATTAACTTGCAATTGTGTTGAAAATTCTGCATATTTTCGGGATGAACACATTTAAAATATTGACAATTTAGAAATTTGTACTGGTGTTTTATTGTCACCTATCACAAAATAACGTTGTAATCTAAATAGAAAAAGAAAACATCATATACAAAAATACCGAAAACTGTCATATTTTTATACCCTTCGCCACAAAAAGTGGAAAAAGGGTATAAATAAGTTTGTCACTCCGTGTTTAATATCCATTTCCGACCTCATAAAGTATATATATTCTGACTTCTTATGCATAGCGAAGTCGATTGAGCGATGTCCGTATGTGTTGTTTACTCGGCAAACTTGATTTCACATAAAATAAAAATGTCAATCGATCAGATATATTTTCGAAAGAGATGCTATTGGAAATCAGCATGATCGGTCTATGTCCTTCAAAGCCGGCAAAACACCACGCCTACCTCTAATTTTTTTATGTCATTTGAAACAATTTAGTAACTCTAATTTTTAGAATTAAAAAATAAGAACAAAAACATCAAGTTTCAAGCCCTAAAATTTTAATACAAAAAAACAGTACACTAAAGCTCCCAATTGCAAAAGGCAATCAGCCCAATCATAAATATTCTCACGGAAAACCCTTTTCACGAGAAAAAATTACTCCAATTATGAATTCCGTGGGAACAAAATAATAAAAAAAAAATTGGCATATCATAGTAATTTAAAGGGAGTTATTTTGTTTTTTTTACATATAATTTTTCTTTTATAATTTGTAATATCTACTTTTTTCCCCGAATTTTTTTCACTTTCCGCAGTCAATCAGAAGGGGAAAAAATTTATAATGGGAGAAGAGGAAAAAGTGAAAAAACTCACACAGAATTTTTATTTATAATTGGGCAGAATACAAGAAGAAAGCTAATTGCCAAGTCCACTATAACAACAAGTATACAATTTGAATTTAGAAATTAAAGGGTGTTTCCCTAATTGATGTTATTTGACCTATTTAGTCATATCTTTTATTCTTACTGTAGTTATAATTTTTTTGCTTGTATATCTTTCTACTCACTCCCTAATTTCATTAAAATTTGCTTAAGGTTTCTTAAGACACTCTCATAAATTGGCAATTATCCCAATATCCACCTTCACGCACATGAGGGAATATTAAAAGGAACGTAAGCATGTTCCACTTGGTGCCACCTCAAGTGAAGAAATGTGTCTTTTTAAAATTCATGTTTCCTTGTATGTTGTCAAATTTTTTTTGGATATTTGATGTTTCTTAACACGATGTTCAATCGTCTGTATCGATGTTTATAGTTTAACTTAGTGATTTAGCAGCCGTGGCGTCCGGTCTATTTTATGATTCGTGGAGTTTAAAAATTAAAAACAAAGTGACAGTAATTAAAAGTCATGGAATTAATTAATTAATTAATTAATTAATTAATGAGAATTTTTATGTGCATAAAACATATAAATGTCTTCTTATCTACATACATCTTATATATTTCATTTATATTTGCAGAAAATCCAGCTATGAAGAAAAAATCCAATATACAATATCCGAAAAAAAGAAAAAAACTAAAGCTCATGTCAATGCTGCTTTTTTCAAGCAATTAAGAGAACTATTGCGTAAGTAAAAAATGTTTTTTTTTTATTTTATGCATAAAAAATGCACTTTAATTTAAATAAAGTGCTTAAATTTTATTAATAATTGAAATTTCATCAATCACATAATCTACGGTTACGACTGCGGCTACGTGGTTGGCGATTTCTGCTACGATTACGTTTTTTATTCTTGCGCCTTCCTTGATAAAATATTTCAGAATCTAAATCGAAACATTCTGATTCATCGCATTGTGGTATGTCATCACAAGAACCAAATCTTTTTGTCTCCATCAGTGAACGTAATTTGCAACAAGTGTGCAATATTTTTGAGTTTATTTTGCGGCACATACGTAATGATCTCTTGCGCATAAAATGAAAATGATCCGTTGCTTGACCAACAAATAAAAGTACCGCCAGACTTGTTGAGGTAGTAGCAGCGCCTAAAATGTAGTTTTCCCAGGAATAATAAAAATTTTGTCTCATTCCAATAAGCAGCAGCAGAGATTTACACAATTTACAAGTAATTTTTTCTATCGTACACCAAACCACCAGTGAACCAAATTCTGCCAGTAGTACGGTTACAATAGTTTCAACTATAATTTGACAAATGTACGGCAGATGCATGTAACGCACAGGGTAGATACAAATGTCCAGAAGAACGTCTAAAAATGCTATCAAAAATATCCAACTTGCTAACGTTGGTGCTGTAGAGCACAGGTCTGTGCTTTGTTCGATAAAAAAGGACATACGTAGTACGATTTGTAAAAATGCTGCTATGGCAACAGCACAAGAAGATGCCATTAATGTCGATATTAAAAGTATCACCTATGTAAAAATTTTGTTTTGTAAAAGTTAAAAAATTTAATTTTAATTTATATTTTTTAAAATAAAAAATAAACATATGAAGACACTAATGACAGAACTAACTAGGAAAACTTAAAATAAAATTTCAATCAAAATTCAATCATGTGCAATCCAAAAACAGGTACTGGCATAAAAAAGCGGAGAGAACCTTTGATAATAATATTTTCGAAATAATTTGATACTAATGACTGCAGCACGCAATGTGGGCGCCTGAGTGAGGATCAAAAAAAAAAAATTATTCGATATTTAGTCAACAAAGCAAAGGGACAAGTAAATGTAAGAATGGGTTTTCAATGGCTTTTGTGTTTTTGTATAAATGTTTAGATTTAATTGTCCTCTTGCCTTGTTGATTCAATATAATTTTTTTAAATATATATGATTTATAACAATATCAATAAATGATTGCTTTTAAGTAAGTAATTAAACTTAAAAGATGATTCCCAATTATAATTTTTATTTATTATTGCTTTTAAAGCATTATAAAATTAACTTTTTGAATTGTAAGGGCCAGTTTTTGGTTTTCTTTTTAAATATCATTTTGTATCTTATAGAATCTTTTGAAGTGAAACATTGAATCTAAAAAATGGAATCTAGCGTGCATATTTATGCACATATTTCTTGGCTACGATACACTCCTAGAAAACACGTTAGTGAGAAGCCTTGAAACGTACCTTTATCATGTTCAAAATTCTCTTAGAAATATGCCACATTAACTTTTCAACTAATAAGAGCTGTTTATTTCATAGTAACAATTCTTTACTCTAAAAATAGATGTACCCACGGCGGTGATCAGAGCACTTATCTGGTACAAAGTGGTGCATGCGTGGGTGCCCTTCTACATTCAGGACAAAGTGTTTAAATTAGCAAGTCTCGCAGTCAAGTCAGTGGCGCAATGAGGTTAATTAACCTAACTCTAAAGTATATATCAAATGCGTTACTCTTTCTCTCTTTCTTACGGACGATTGGTCGGGGAAATTATGGCATCATTTTGTTACCCACGGCTTCATTCTACTTTTGTTAGATGCAAAAATCCAGGATAGACAGATTAGTTTACTCCTTTTATCGGCTTCGACAAAGATCTTTCGTCACCCGGTCATTCGATGCTTTTACCGAGTTCCAGGAAGAAACATATTTTATTTGAGTAGCTGCTAGTAGTGTTAGGGAATTTATAACGAAGGCTGTTAATATTTTTTTGACAGTCTTGTCGCTATTAAGGCCCTTGGTTCGAAGATGGTGAGGTCAAGATGTGAACTGGAGTGCATTCAATCTTTTGCCCTTCTTGGACAAAACCGCGAAATCGCCCTGACCTAATTGTCAAACACTTTACAAGAATGGGGGATAAAAAAAACGGCTTGAATGTGGTTTACGATAATCTCTTACAGTTTGTCTAGAATCTTTAGGATCTCACTTCATAAAAAAAGGACGAAGCTGATACTGGTCCTCAGTATGAAATAATAATGATTTTGATGAACCGCATAACAGGGTACTTTGTGATTGGACGCGAGGGATGCAACACTAAATAAATGCTCGTCGGAGCAGCACAATAGACCGAGTAAACTATCTCGATTGGCCTGCTTAACCTTACCTAAAAAGTTAAAATTTCAATAAAATAAAAGAAAAGGACGTGTGATTGATTTATATATTTTGAATGAACCCAATTTTTTATTTAACACCATTTCTTTATTTCAGCAATTTTAATTCCTGGCTTTTGGAGTATTGAAAGTGGTTTACTGATTTTGGTAGCTGCATCCCTTATTGGTCGTTCCGTTAGTGATATTTGGATGATACAAACTGCTACCGTTGTTGAAAGCACAATTATTCACATGAATAAGGCAGCCTTTAAAAAAGGTTTAATTAAATACTTAGCTGCGTTACCAATGGTAAATTAAAAGTGATTTTATTTAAATTATTTAAATAAATAAATAATTTATATTTGCTTTAGATTTCAGTTGTGACCAACATTTTAAAATGGAGTTTGGGCGAATTAAAGCTAAGATTTAGAACCAATTTAACACATCATTTATATAATAAGTACCTGACGTAAGTTTAAACACATTAACATTTTTTTTTTTGTTTTTTGTTTTTAATTAAACAATATCAAAATAAAATATCTTTTTTAAATTTTAGGGGTTATACTTATTACAAAATGTCTAACTTAGATAATAGAATAGCCAATGCTGATCAATTATTAACAACAGATATTGATAAATTCTGTGAAAGTGCCACTGATTTATACTCGAACATCAGTAAACCTGTTTTGGATATATTCATTTATGTTTATCGCTTAACTGTCAATTTGGATGGAAAAGTTGGTTCCCCCACCATTTATTGTAAAATTTTAACAATATAATTTTTTTAATTACTTTTTTTTTTGCTTTAGACTCCTACCATATTAATGATTTATCTTTTGTTTGCTGGAGTTTTACTTACGCACATGCGTCGCCCTACTGGTCGTTTGACCGTAGAAGAACAAAAATTAGAAGGTGAATTTCGGTATGTTAACAGTCGCTTAATTACAAATTCTGAAGAAGTGGCATTTTACCAAGGCAACACTAGGGAGAAACTTACTTTATTGGCTAGTTATTCAAAGTTACGTTCACATTTGCGTAAATTTTTGGAATTCCGTGTTGGCATGGGTATAATTGATAATATTGTAGGAAAATGTAAGTTAAATTAATTTAAACTAAAGATTTGAATTGTCACTTTTATCACAAGTATGTGATAGAAAACGAAATGACACAAAAACGAATTTAAATCGAAAAAAGAAGTGATGTAGACTTCTATTTCAAAATGTTTTCGTTTTGTCTCAAAATCGAATTCGATTTCATATTCCATTTTGTTCTAAAGAAAAGTTGTTAAAAAAAAGTGTGACAGAAAAAGAAATTTACATTTTTTTTCATTTTTAAACCGATAAGCATATGATTGTCTGTTTGAAATAGAAAATATTTTTATTATAATTTTTGGATATTAATACGCGAAATGTAAGTTTAAAAATTAATTTTTTAATTAAAAATATTTTACGTAAAAGTATTCTTTAAAAAAGATTGTTGCGGTTAGAAAAAAGTAAGTCAGATTTTGTTTAACAGCCTTATGTATAATGAAAGGCTAGAAAGTGTCTTGTATAAGTATCATAAATTAAAACGCTCCCTGCTATGTTCGTTAAGCTGAGATCAAATCTTTCAACAATAACTTAGTTAATTTGTGTCAAATTTGTATTATTGCTTGAAAGTTTAGTAGTCTGAGCTAAGCAAACATAGTAGCTTCCTCCCTGTCCATCTGTAGCTAAATCCATTTTTTGCAAAGCGCTCTTTCAACAAGATCTAACATTTTTAAAAAGCACTTGCAGAAAGAAGTACGATGCATGTAAACAATTGTGTCGTTTTCCACAGACCGCTGAAAACTGCATCCAGCAAAGAATATAAGAGATGCTGCTAGCCGAATTGGCAAAGGAATTTTTGAATTCTGAAAATGTTCCCCAATCTCATTCAAAATCCAGTGAAATGCGTCCTTATTGAAAAACTAAAATGAAAGTTAAATTCACTAGAATACAAATTTTACGGTAATGCACTACCAATTGTCCAGTAAATCCAATGGATTTGAGGAATCCCGCAAACGTTTTCTTTTTATTTTTTCTTGTCTTGATCTTTCATTTATTAATATTAATTAAGCTTGCAGCCACAACAAAAGCCATTTTTAACAAGTTTTAAATAATGTATGTATGTAAATTTTAAAACAATACTACATTTTTTTAAAAATTAATAGCACGAATTAAATTTTTTCGTAGAAACTGATGGGATTGAAAATATAATGAGAAGTGAAATCAATCGATTTCTATCACACCTAAAACCAAATCGATCGTTTTTTGCTTTCGTTTTTTTTTTTTCAAATCAATTTGATTTTCATCACATACCTGATAATTTGTGTTTTGTTTTTTAGACTTTGCATCAGTTGTGGGTTTCTATGCTGTTTCGCTTCCATTCTTCACACCCAATCATCCACTGTTATCCGGAGAAAATCAGGGTCAACGTTTACAGGTACAATCTATTTCATTAGCATAAATGTTCTCAGTAAGTTTAAAATATTTAAGATATTTCTGAAAAAAAATATTTATTCTTTCTGTTCTTTTTTTATTTATTTTTTGTTTTTTATTTTCGATATAAAATTTCTTCCTTATTTTTCTTCGCAGAATAATGAACGATTTTTTGGGTAGGAAAAAAATGTTAATAAATCTAAGATTTACTTTTAATATGAGATGAAATTTACTAAAAAGTTAGAAATTTAAAAAATGTTTATTATTGTTCTGGTATTGTCATTATATCATAAAATATTTTTCATTTTCCTAAATGATTGTTGGGAACTACTCGTGTTTTATGGTATGTATGTTAGTTTTACAAAACACAAATCGCGCGTTGAATTTTTTTTTTTTTGTACGACAACGACAGGTTGTTTGTTGCTAGTGCTGTAGTCATTCTTATTTAAGCTAATATGCGCTTGATTTTGTTGTTTTAATTTACATTACATTTTCAGCGGTTTTCACGCTTGTTATATTAACAAAACTTCATTCGATTTATTAAGATTTTTATTAGAGAAATCAAAAATAACTTTTTCCGCTAATTTATCCATAAACTGTCAGCGTCGTCATCAAACTTCTAGGGAAAACAACTAAATTTATGTTTTCGTTGCTTTAAAGTGGTATTGAGACAAAACCACACATGTTTAATTTCTTTTCGATTCATTCGAGTGAGAGACCTTATGAAATACTCTGAGTTCTTGAATAGGTTCGACTGACTGACTGATAAGAGGTAGAAGGAAAATTTGTTAAAGATCAAATCAGTTTTTTTTTAATTAATATATGTTGAATTATGTACATATTTATATCATTTCAAACTCAAATATAAAATGTAAAACTAAAAAAACGATAAATAAACATGGTTTTTAATTATTTTCAACTGTTGTCTATTCGCTTTGTTTTTTGAATGCAGTTCTTATTTAATAACTTTTTGTGAGACATAGGAATCTTAAATTTTTATATACAAACTTTGGGTAGAATTTATTGATGAACTCTATAAATAGTAGCGAAATGGCCATTTGGTTGTGCTTTTTCAGCAGTTATACATTTCATATTTTAGTTTCAAATAATAATTGTTTCATGAGAATGTCATGGAATGTTTATTTTTTTAAGAAACTAAGTAAAATTAACGTTAATTAAGTTCAATAATGGTTCTAAACAATAAATTTTGTATTGATGCAAATGTGGTTTTATATATTTTCGTGAGAATTTATTGAACTTGCTTAAGCATCAAAAATTTGAATTTAATTGCAATTTATTATTCAAGGCTTACTATACCTATGGAAGAATGTTGATTAAGCTAGCAGAGGCCATCGGTCGTTTAGTATTGGCTGGTCGTGAAATGACCCGGTTAGCAGGTTAGTACAATTGATTCAAATAAACTTTACGAATATAAAACTAAATTTACGAATATAAAACTAAATTTAGGTTTTACTGCGCGCATGACTGAACTAATCAGGGTATTGAATGATCTCAATAAAGGGACTTATGAACGCACTATGGTTAACGGTGCTCAAAACAAAGATTCTGAATTTGGTCCCGGCAAAGGTGAAATGGTGTTTATGGATAATATTATTAAATTCGAAAATGTGCCTTTGGTAACACCAAATGGTGATATTTTGGTCAAAAATTTGACATTTGAAGTCAAGTGAGCTTTAGTATGTTTTTTTTTAATTTAAAACCAAGCAAATATTTTATTTTAATTTTAGATCTGGTACAAATGTTTTAGTCTGTGGTCCAAATGGCTGTGGAAAATCGAGCTTATTCCGTATTTTGGGAGAATTGTGGCCAACTTGGGGTGGTAAAGTTACAAAACCACATCGCAGCAAACTTTTTTACATTCCTCAAAGGCCCTATATGACTTTAGGCTCATTAAGAGACCAGGTATGTATTTTTTCCTGCAATAAAATATACTTTGTTTTAAAAAATATTTACGATAGATTATTTATCCTCATACCCGTAATGAAATGCGGCGCTGTGGCAAATCTGACGAAGATCTTATGCAATACCTAGATATTGTACAACTAACCTACTTGGAGCAGCGCGAAAATGGTTTAGATGCCATTGAAGATTGGATTGATGTTTTGTCGGGTGGAGAAAAGCAGCGTATTGCCATGGCTCGTCTATTTTATCACAATCCGCAATTTGCCATTTTGGATGAATGCACTAGTGCTGTGTCTGTTGATGTGGAGGGCAAAATGTACAGTTATTGTCGTGAGGCTGACATAACATTATTCACCGTATCACATCGAAAATCATTGTGGGTTCACCATGAATATTATTTACAATTTGATGGGCGTGGCAATTATGAATACGGACGTATCGATCAAGATAAAGAACAATTTGGTTCATAAGCTAAACAGCAACTAAAACCAAAATAATAAAATATTTAATTTCATTTATAATTAGTATGAAAATAACGATGGCTTGTGGATTTATGTACCGTATTGACGTCGTTAAAAAATAACTGCTACTGTTATTCATATGTGTGTGACTATCAAATAGTGGCTAACATTTTATTTTTATTATTATTGTCAAAACACAAAATATTGCAATTTTAAAATTTTATAGCTTTTTTTATAAAAGTATTTTTACTTTGAACTAATATTAACGATCAGTTTGTTGACATTAAATGATTTTTTTACCATGCTAATTTGCTTTTTGTACCGAAATATTTAAAATACATTAATAAGTTTATTTTATTAGAAAGCGCAAAAAATGTAATGTAATGAAGTGTTGATTTTAAAGTAAAAATTACCTTCGCTTAAAATTATTCTTCAACTACAAACTTGTTATTTAACTTTGAAAAAGCTTTATTATTTTTAGACTTACACTTTTTGTAATGTGGTGCCGGATAGATTTAAACAATGAAATGGAGTAATATTTTATTAAATGCTTAAAATTAGTTGAAATCATTTCCATATAAAATGTGAGAATAAATTATGTAAAAAGAGATTGTTCAAGCACTAGGTCAGTTTTTTCAAAATAAAAATATATTCTTTATTCTTTTATTTTTTGCGATATTTCACCACACCATTCGGTGGTGGAAATAGGAAATGAAATTAAAAATAAGGTTTTTTAAACATAATAAAAATGAAATTGAACCATTTTTTTTCAATTTAATTTTGTTTATGTTTAAAAAACTTATTATTAACAATTTTATATCCTGTGTCCTGAAGATGCCACCACAAAATATATAAAAAAAATAGAATAAACAACATATTACAAAAAAAAAAAACTGACCTGGTGCTTGAACAATTAGAAAACAAAACTATTATTGTATTTTTCAAGATGTTGTAGTTATTTTTTGTAAAATATAATTTTGGAATTTTTTTTAAGCAAAACTAACAATAAATAATTAAATGATATACGAGGTGTGTTAAAAAATGGAAAGAAGTATTTAATTTATCTAGGTTAATTCTATCATCTTCAAAATATTCTTCATTAGAATAACACTATAATGTCCAAGTTTTTCTTCAATCTTCAAAAAACTTTTCTAACTTTGCCCACAGATTTTTCTTTTAATCTTTTGATCTAAACACAGCTACTATCCGATTTTATTAATTTCTGAGAAAAAAAAAATATACAATCTATGCCTGGTGAACATGGAGTTTGCAATTACGTCATGAAATTGTACGAAATTGTTGTTTGTTATAATTTTTTTGAAATCTGAATAAAAATAATTTTATTTAAACCCTTTATATTTGTACGAAAAATAGTGTAAATAATATGTGTATATGATATTTAAAAAAATACAAAAGCTATCTACTAAATAAAGCCAGTAACGAATTTTAATCTACTTAGTATTATTTCTTAAACCGCTACCACAAAAAAGGAAGGTAGATGATCAGATATAGGATGAAAATTTCGTTAGTGCAAAATTTAATTTTAGGTTTGAATAAAAGTTTATTAAAGTAAAAATAAAACGTCTTAGTTCAATCGAATATATAAATGGAATGAAAAATTAAGACAGGAAAAACGAATGTTAACTGCTTTCACATTGTTTACAGAATTTTTATAATATTAAGAATTCCAACACTCCTCAATGTGAACGCCGTTGTAAAATTTAAAAATATTTATGTATTTAGGACTATCTCCTTTTTCTTTACAACTTCGCGTACATGGTGGAACCTTATGTCGATGTGCTTAGTTCTTTTGTGAAATACTGGGTTTTTTGCTAGTTTTTCTGCTCTTTGATTATTAATGTTCAAGATAATCGCTTCACCAGATGAATATCCCATCTCAAAAAGTAATTTTCTTAAAAATATCGCTTCCTTTGCTGCATCGGAAATGGCCATGTATTCAGCCTCTGTGGAGCTTAACGCGACACATGATTGCTTCCGGGATTCCCATGATACGGGGCACTCTCCAATAAAGAATATAAATCCTGTATAAGACTTTCGGTCTAAAGCCGCCCCAGACTGCATCGACAAATCCACTTTCCGATTTTTCACCGTTTTGATACACGATTTTCATATCCATTGTACCACAAAGGTAGCGTAGAATATGTTTAACTGCTTGCATATGCTCGGAATGTGGACTTGAATTTCTCTGGGCTAACTTGGAGACTGAATGGAGTATATCTGGTCTATTAGTTATTGCTAGATACGTAAGAGCTCCTATTACTGATTGATAATCCTTGTGATTAATTGTTTTACAATCTTCCTTGTTACAGATGACTTGATATTTAGCCTCAAGTGGGGTTAATACAGGCTTGCAGTTTTCCATACCGTATTCTTTAAGCAAATCTTTAATGTATTGGGTTTGACGTATTGTAATTGGGCCAGTGTCTCCTTCACGTGCAATTGCAATGCCAAGATAGTAATGTAACTTGCCTTTATCTGTAATTGGAAACTTTTTTGCTACTAAGTTTTTCACTTCACTGCTAGTAATACCAACTGCAGGAGAACCAAATATTCTTAGATGCTGCACACTTGGTTTGCGGCCATGCCAAACTTCGTATGGCGTAATATCGCCCAATATTTTGGTGGGTCATCTATTACGTAGGTAGACCGCCGTATTTACGCTTCAGCCTATAAATTTTGTTGAAGGTTTGCATGCACCATCATAGAACGGGCCATTTCAACTAAAGTACGATTGGCTCGTTCAGCTACGCTATTTTGCTGCGGAGTATATGGTACCGTAATCTTTTTCGAAAACATGGCTTTTTAATTTAAGAAAATATACAAAAATGTCCCTGGAGTAATCGTCAATAAAAGTTACGAAATATCTAGAGCCACCTAACGGACCACACACGTCACTATGTATGAGTTCTAACAGTGTTTCTGTTTGTGTACTAGATTCCTTTGGAAATGAGCTAACATGAATTTTACTAACCATGCAGGTTTTACACTGTATTAAACTTGATTTATCGTTCTTTAATTTCATAGTTAACGTGGCCATATCTATCATGCCAAACCTGATCTGATGTAGTAACCGCAAAAATTCTTTCAGTTTTGCCTTGTGCTAAAAACAAATTGCCTTGTCTTTCGTCCTTTAGCACGACTGTACCGTCAGTTCGCTGTATAACAGCAGCCGATGTGCCAAATGTAACTGATAATCCTTTTTCAACGACGCGACTGACTGATATAAAATTCATTTGTAATTCTGGGGAAAAAAGAACTTTCTGAAATTTTATTGGTAGACCAACAAAATGTTTTCATTATATTTTTAAACATTTTCAAACATTTCTTTGTTGCAACACATATCTGCGGTTGCTCCACTGTCAACGCACCAAGCCGTGTCATTTGTTGTATTACGTGTAACAGCATGCAAAAGTTGAGTGCGTTCTTTCTTTGTTTTAACACATTTACTTGCATAATGTCCGATTTGACCCCAATTGTAACATTTACCCTTAAATTTGTTTTTGGTTCGGCTTACTGTCTCTTTGGTTTTTGCCTTTTTGAAAGTTCATCGCAAAAGCATGTTGTGTGTTGCTCGATGATTCTTCATGTTTACCTTTTTCTTTGTGTCTGTCATTTTCTTTTAATAATTTTTGTTTTACGATTGACAAACTAGGCAGGGTATCTCGTGTTTCGATGGCAATACCAAAATGCTCAAACTCACTTCGCAAACTGGAAAGCAGCATTGTGGTCAAAAGTTCCTCCTGAACGACTATACCCGTTTCGGCAAGCTTCTCTGCCAATTCCCAAAAAGTATTCATATGCTGACTTACATTAAAGACGTGCACAGATATATCTGTTTATATCAGTTTTTGTGTGTCTACTCTTATGAGTGCGTATAGATAAGTACATTTGTGTTTCTGATATAAGTTGATATTGTTACTTTTTCTCTTTGGATGGATACGAATGAGTAAAGAGAGAATGAGAGTAACATATCTGTTCTCCTATGTTTTGCACAAACGGGTATAAACAGATATTGATGGTTGTACCATAAGTACTTATTGTGTGCTGCGAATTAATATTCATTCATACGTACATATGCATTGGTTTATTAAAATTAAAAAATAAAATTATTGTTTCTAAACATGATCAATATTTTTAATTGTTTTATTGTGTTTTATTGAAGTTGAATATACAAAATTGAATTCTTTAACAAAAATTTATGAATCTAATGCGTATAATTGTATTAAAATTACTATTTTGTTTTTTAACAACTTTTACCAACAATTACAACAGTTCTAAAGATACAATAACTAAATAAATATATGTATGCATGTTTCTATTTTTAGAGAGACGAAAAGCCTGATAATTAAAAATCAATTAAAAAATATTTTTATATTAAGTTTGCTTTAAAATACCTTTTGAATCCAAATTATTTTTAAAATTTTAAAATGAAGTATGAATATTTAAACATTTTTAGGAAAAATAAAAATAAATTTTTATTACCATAAACCTATTACGGTTTACAACTCAACTTTATTTTAGTTGAAATTTTGCAATTTTGTATTAACAATTACGAATTAATCTGCCAAAATTTTAAATCGAAATTACATTGTGCTTCAACTTTGTTGTGGTATTACCGGGCCTGTTCGTAAATGCATCAACTGCACCCCATGTGATGAGCAGTACGTTCGTAAATGCAAAAAATGGCAGCACTGGAAATGTCATCTGTTCATAAATGCATAACTAAAGAATATTAGGCGCAAATAAAAGCAAAAAAAATAATCATAAAAATGGCGGATGCAATAAACGTGTGAGTATAAATTTGGATAAGTTTTTTTTCTTTTTGTTTAATATTTTCTATTTTTATTATTTTTACACATCCTGTAGTTTACAAATCCAGTTTGTTATTAATTTTTCCATTTTCACAGTATTTATTCGTTCGTAAATGCAAACTAAAATGAGCAAATCCAAGCATACGCTACAGCTCATTAGCAGTGGCAGTGCGGATACTCATATTATGTACCGCAGTGATGCATTTTCGAACAGGCCCACCGTTTAGAACTGTGTAAACGCGGTTGGCAAAAGTATGAAAATATTAAAACTCATCAGTAGCAGTTGTTTTACTGTTACGGACCGGTTGGCCTGGCGAGGTTTCCGATTAGCTCTTCTTTTCCTCTCAGGTGGTCCCAACCCTTCTCACCAGCCGCGTATCCGAACACACAACAATATAACAAAAACAAAACTAACAGAACTACACACATTATATCGCACAAATAATTTTGAGACAGATGGTCGTCTTATTTGCCCTCCCAACCATGTCGTAGATGCTATCCAAATGAACTTTTTCTACGACCCACATAGCACTGGATCACTTCTTCACTTACCACTCCATCATTTCATTAATTATTAAAAAACTATCCCAAATTCATCTCAAATATACAATCTAATACATATTTTATTGAACCATAAAAAAATAATATTAATTATTTAAACTTAAAAACTTATATTAAATAATTAAAAAAATTCTACTTTTAAAATTAAATTTTATAACATATAACACTTCCTTCTATTCCGTTTTTCTTTATACCACGATCGTAAATACTTTTTTTCTTATGCAGGCCCATATAAATCATATAATTAATTATTTCTATTATCTAAATTTCCTAACCTGAAGGAGCTCCCTAAAGCTAGCATACATTCTCTTGCACAAAACTTCTCAACAGTTTAATTTAAAATATCAGTAAACTAATTGATTAGAACCTGTTTAACTTTGAAAGACCATCATTGTAACTTTTCTGCACTGTAAAGAAAAATTGAAGGAACAAAAGATGTTGCCTATTTTACGGGTTTTCCTTTTTTGCGACATTCTAAAAAAACAAAGCACACATACAAAACAACAAAATGTACAAAACACCAAAATATACAAAACACAAACTAAAATTAATTATTATCGCTAACTTCTTCTGCCGGTTAATTTTTTTTAAAGTTTTCCTTACTATCATTATCTTTCAAAAAAAAATTTTTTTTTACAATATATTTTATATATGCAGGTTTAGTACAGATTTGGATCTTTTTCGGCGCAAAAAAAAACATTTTTTCTTTCCCTTAGGCTGTCTCTCACTTATAGCACTTTTTTGAACTTTCTCCCTCCTTGTTTTCTTCAAATTGCCCTTTTCTCGATATAATTTTTAAAAATTTTGTGAAAATTTTCTTACCTGGTTATTTTTCTTTGGGCATTCTGAGGTGAGAGCCTTAGCCTTAACTTCCCAGGAAATAGCCAGCTGAAACAAACAAATACGTCTTTTTTATAAGTAAGACATTTTTGTTTGTTTGCACACAATTTATAACTTTTTTTATTATTGTTTTTTTTTTTAACTTTTTCAGCAGATAAGTTGAACCTTCTGCTAGACTTTCAATTTATCTTCTCCGCACATTTCCTTCATTCTTTCCTTTGCGTGTCACTATTTTTCCAAGACATTTGCTTTTCCTATAGATTTTCCAATACAAAAAAAAAATATAGACGTCTTCTTTTCCCGCCAAGAGCCAAATTTTATTGCAATGAACAATAATATTTAGTTATAAATTAATAAAAAACATCAAAAACAATAATAAGTTACCGGCTTTTGCGGACAGAAGCGTATTTTAATTACATATTTTATATATGCTCTTAACTATATTTATCATTTTAAATTAACCTTTGATTTCATAAACAAAAATACACCTCTGTCTTATTTTACTATAGACGTTTAGTACCACCTACAGCACTGTATTACACAACAAATATATGCTTACAACCAAGGCAGATTTATTTTACTAGGTAGTGTCGTCCGCCCAGCTGGTTTGTAGTTGGAAATGTCAAAAGTTTTTGTATTTTCCTTTATTTGTTTACGAATTTCAAAAAAACACTAACAACAAGCGTTTGCGAGACAAAGCAAGCATGTGTATTGATAGCAATTATCTTTTATTTTTCTTTGTGTTTTTGACGTTTCCAACCCACAAAACAACAATAAAAAGGCATGTTGTTTTTGTCAATGTTGTATTTGTTGTAGAGCCGATATTACCTAGTAAAATAAATCTGCCTTGCTTACAACCATGGCGAAATAATACAGGTGAACGCACGGGCCAAAAAGCCCATCAGCTGTGTACATTACAGTTGTCAAAAAAATTTGTCAAAAATAAATAATTTGTTAAATTTTTTTTGCTAATATAAAACAAACAATTAAAATTCCTAGAGAAAAGTACCACAACATGGAACCGTATTTGCAGTTCCTGATGTGTATAATCAAAATATGCGTAAAAAGATTGTGAAATTATTGTTAACTCATTTATAATTTTTTGGTTTTTTTGTGGAAGATTATGTTAGTCTTCAAATGGTCAACGTGCAGGAATGGAACGGTGCATGTGATATGGGCAAACTAGTGGTACAAAAGAATTTTGGTCACTTTTCCTGTATTTTTATGTAACTTAATTTTAATAATTTTCTTATTCTGATAATTACAACCACTTTTTTTCGTCAAATATATTTTTTTATTTTGTTTGTTTTTTACAATATTTTTTTGACAACATACATAATTTTGTAGCAACAAATTGTCTGTTGTTTTTTGTGTTGTTGGATTGTTGTAGCCGTGCGGTCACCTGTATTAATTCGCCTTGCTTACAACCAAGGTGCATCTATAAGGTGTAGTCATCGGCGAATTTTTACAACAAAGCAACTTTTTGGTACGAGTCCGTGTCAAAAATCAGTGAATGAGGCGAATAAAATTTTAATTTGTTTTGACAAATATAAAGCAAACAGTCATAAAATTCAAAACAAGAATAACAATATTTAAAAAATAAACAACACAAAATTTAAGGAAACAAAAATAAAATTTGTGTTTTTTATAATTTTTTTTTTTATTTTTAATAAAAATGAAATTTCAACAAAGAAATAAAATTACAACATGTTCTGGGACTTTCTTAATACTGGAACCAAAAACACATTTTTGCTGGAATAACTTCAAAATTTTTCTTTTTTTATTTATTGTGTTTATATATACGTACTTATATCAGGGATGGTAAACGAAATATTTAAATTACACTTTTCCAACTCAAGTTGCATTAAACATCCTTTTATTGAATTCTTGCGTACTTACTTACTTTTTTTATAATAATTAAGAAAAATTCATATTAATTTTTCAGCTAGACAAATGATAAAATGTTACCCACTTTACCGTCTCTGAACTGTTTTTTGACATAATGCATGATTTTACACAAACAAAATGCCTGTTGTTGTTCTAATGTTGTATTTGTTGTAGACTTGCATGTACTTAATATGGATATACTTGGCTTACAACCATAAACAGCTGACATGAAACAAAAAAGGAGGTGAAATAAATAAATAAATATAATAAAATTTTATTAATTTTAAATTTCAGGTAACTATTGCAGTTTAAATATATCTACATAAGTAAACAAAACATAGCACAAGTAAAAGAAACATTGCAAGTAAAACTAATAACAAAACCTATTCAGGAAATGAATACAGAATATAACTAGAGGCTATCGCACCCGCAACATCACAGCTATTATGTATTTCTATTCGAATCGGAAAATCAACGAATTCCTAAGAGTGCTCTTACGTAGTGCGATTTTCGAAAATTTATTTCGGAACGTTCATAAGTTGAGGGAATGTTTTAATCGTATTCGGAAACCAAAAATATCCCTTTCGAAATTGCAATTATGTAGTACGAAAGCGAATGTCAAATGTGTTATTACATATGTACATAAAAAATTAAGAATACTCATTTGAAAATGTTACCTACATTTAATATTTTATTAATAAAAATAAATTTTTTAAATGCATTGATTTTAAAATTATTTAAAGGGAAACGTCTAAAAGGAGTTTCTATACAAAGAGATTTGGCAAAAGGACACCTAAATGTTTCTTATGCCAAATGCAAATGCTGGGAGTTATGGCAAAGACTATCGCAAGATTTAAATGCTGAAGTTCCACCTTCACATGTGGTGAAAAGTGGAAAAAATATTGAGGCATATACATATGTATGTAAATATAAATACTTTAACTTACACTATAACCTCTTTACAAATGCATTCCAAGGTATGGGCGGATTATAAGCAACACATAAAGTTAAAGTTTCGCCGTAAGAAAAATAGTATTTCAGGAACTGGGGGTGGACCAAGTAATTAGTGTTCCTTTTCACCGCTGGAACAAAAAGTTTTTGACCTGCTGGCAACTAATGAATATATTGAAGGAATAAATAATACGAACGTACTACATAATACTATTTTCGATTCGAATAGAAATACATTTTTCACCTCAAATTTATCAAAATGCCGATTTGCCAATTTTAGCTCCAAAAATGACGGCTTTTGGATAAACACTGTAACAAGGTCATGAATCAAGAAAACAAGATTGCGCAGGTCCGTTAGTTTGTTGTATATCTTTCTCTCTCTTATGTGTGACATAGGCATAAACAAATTTCATTTGTGTATATAAAGTGCAATAGAATTAAAGTAAAAACGGTGAGAATTTATTAAAAATAAAAAAAGAGTTAACCGAATTAGAGTATGATGGTCTCGAAAACCTCGCAGACTATATTTGCCACAAACTTAAGAATAATATCCCGGATATTTAGTGCCATAAAACGAGGAAGGTCCAACGTATTCGTGGGTTGATCATGTATCTGAGGGCGGACTGATAAAGCCAACACCTGAAACTATGAAACACATTAAAGAACTGAACCAAATATTTCAAAAAAATAATAAAAACGGTCTTCTCATTAAACAAGAATTCGTAAAAGATTTAACTAAACAGACTCATCATATTAAATGTGATGATAAAGTAAAAAAGCTATTTTTAAGATCAAAAATGTAATTTAAGATAAGAAAACGTAATGCGGAGCTTAAAGACTACAGCATGAAAAAAAAAGAAGAAAATAAAAAATTAACTTATTTTTGGTTTTAATTTTATTTTAAAAACAAATTTATTTTACTTTCAGTTATTTGGCATTAAGGTCATTAGTATTATATATATATATATATATTTATATATATATATATATATATTTCCTTTATAAAAAGAATTATTCAAAATAACTAATGAAATAACTTCTGGAATAAAAAATTTTTTATAAAAATTTTTATATAAGCCAAAATTTAAAATTTTTGGTAGCCGGAAATAACTTTTCTTCTTCTCGGGCTTTAAGCCCAAACACAAAATTTTTACTCGACTATATCTTTTTTCTTCCCATTTAACATTTTGTTCAAATCGATGCACCCGTTTAGAAGTTATGCAAATATTTCCAGTTTTGCGCCAAAAATCTTAACTTTTTTAACAAACAATCATTTTTATTCTATTGTGACGTAGATGCGCAGCAGAAAAATTTTTTGTACGGCTGAATGCGCAATCTTGTTTTCTTGATTCATGGTAACAAGGTAACTTTTTTGTTTTAGAATGATTTATTAGTTTTGGGCAACACTAGAAAACTTGTAACATTAGAAAGAGACAACTGTTAAGTCAGCACTTCTGCTAAGGAGAAAAAGGGTAAAGCTTATTTGCTGTGTTGGAAAAAACAGTTCTTAACTATATGTGAGCTATTAGAAAATAAAAAGCTCTCGCAGGCGTGAATGAAGCATCCGATCTATGTTTGTTTGGAAGTATATGTGAAAATTAAAAATATAGAACTATTCCTTCCGATTGATAAAAGTAGATAATGCTATACCTTAAGTCCAATTTGATAGGATTCAGTGCTGCCTTTATTACAGTCTGAAGTAATTTTGTTGCAAAAATTAAAAAAATAGATATTTCAGATTTATTTATTATGAAATATGTTTAGCACTCACTTGCATTATATGCTTGTCTTTAATTACAGAAAGACCACCAATTTTAGAACATTCAAAAATTACCAGAAATAAAAATATAAATAAATTAATGAAATTTTACTTTATTTTCGGCTTTTTGGTTCTTTTTAATTAATTTTCTAAACATTTTTAGAAAGAAAAATTATTTACAAATGTATGCGAAAGTTTTCCAAAGAAAACAAGAAAAATTAGACGCTAGCAGAATGAAATGCAGCATTTTCTGGACCGCCACATCCTTCATCAGCATTCTTTGCATCTATCTACCTTATGTTATGTACATCGTAAACATCATCTATTTAACCAACTAATCTTAATGTTAATTTGGTGAGACGAAGTTCACACACAACTTAAAGCTTTTCTTTGTCATTCTCTTTGTAACTCGTCTTGTACATTTGTTGTTGCTTTTTTGTACTAGCAATTTGATAGTCACAAATGCAAAAATATAAATTACTGCACCCAAGTCAAACCAGATGGCTGTCGCTTAAAGCATTAGTTGTTTGAATAATAGATTTGTATGAGGCCTTAAGAATTTAATTTTAATTTGCTGCTAATGTTGATCAAATGTCTTTTCAGTATTGTAAAACAAACTTGTGTGTGCTTTTTTTATTTTTATTTTTTCTCTACGTTTACTATGCACTAAATTTCTCAGAGAGCTACAGTCAATATTCCCTTTTGAAAAAAAAGACAATGTTGTACACTTTTATATGGCTAACGCTCATCTCTAATATATACAAAGCCGGACAAAATTATTCACACAGCACCAACTTTATACTTAATCTTCCATATTATTAAATTATTAAGTCACAGACTGATAAGTTTCTAACAAGATAATTTACTAACATGTCTTTTATTTAAAAATAAGAATCCATGTAATAATTATTCAGTATAGCGAAATTATAAAGCAAAATTGAATTCTAGGCGCGAATTCAAGTGGACAAAATTATACACAGACAATATGTTTAGATGTTAAATCATATTTAAAAATTTTTAACGTATCCATTATTAATTCTTTTAAAATTGTTGGTATTGAACGAACTAGTTTTTTTTTTTCGACTTCACTCTCACTATTATGGCCGTCTCGTATCCGAATTTCCTTGAGTTCTTCCATTAACTGCCAATAAGAAAAACATTCTAACAGGTGTTATCGTGTATAGCTTTATTTGTTTTAAATACTTTTTTTATTGAACCATTTTAATGCTTTACATCTTTTGTTGCACAGAACGTACATTTACATCAAAGTTATATCTTCGTACTCTATATTATTCAAAAATATTTATTTCATACAATGACTAATAATATCTGATATATTTAAAAGTAATTATTAAAATGACTGACTACATTCAGATATAAGTTGAGAAAACGTCATTCCAAGTAACGTCTAGTTAAATTTTCAACTATATGACTTCAATTTTGTTCTTTTTTTAGTTTAAAATGTTTATTTTATTTTTAAGCTGTTTTGTATGGTTAAATGAATATGTAAGTATATTTTGCTAAGATTTTTATTTTTATGTTTTTAATATTCATAAATATTTTGTTTTTGTTAAATCAGTATTACATATTTATACGGTTTTATCTTTTTCTTTGTACACAAAATATATATTTCAGCTGAAAAATAATGTCTTAATCATCTGTCGAGCCCTTTGTTGTCAAGGCAGATTGTATTAGGTATGTATTTGTACAAAATTTATGTGTTAAAACGTGGTTTTATATATTTTAAGATCTTATTCCTGCTTTAATTATAATAATTTTTGTTTGCAATTCTTTTATAACTGATTTATCATTTTTTAAAGAGTTTACAAATCAGTGCAATGATTTTTTAATCAAGGAATAGACCTATTGTATATTGACTACTATATAATTATTTTACATGAATTTGAATGTGTTTAATTTTTTTTATTTATATTTTGCTCAAGCTGTAAATTATTAATAACTTTTATATACATACATATGTAAAATTAATATTTTTCTAATTATTTTTTAATTATAATTGAAAAAATTATCTTATTTCTTATGCTAAGTTTTTGTAATATTTAAAATATTTTTTTACTAAAAATTATTTAAAACAAAATTAATTGTTATTAATTGTTATTATTGTAAGTTGTTTTCTTTCTTTGTAATTCTAATTAAAAATTTTGTCTAATTAAAGTAGTTTTCTGTTTTTTTAATTTGTAAAATTTTGTACTTTGTTTTGAAATTCATATTGTTACGATATGAAATAACTAAACAAATGCCAATTCAACTTTCCGACACAATATGATTTTTAATGGTGCAATATTAAAATAATTGAAAAGTCTAGTTTCAGAAATATGTATAACAAAACAACAGCGAAAACTGTCGTTATTGTTTAAAGATATTTTTATTCTCCAAGTTTAACTTTGAGGCAGTGGGAGTGCAGTATTTCGTCTAAGTAAACTGATTTATTCGACCTGCAAAGCAAAAAACAAAATTTGTATGACCCTGGAGTTAATGTCGACGTCGTTGACGGCGTTTCAACGCCGAAAAAGTTGAAAGAGATTGAACTTTTACGGCGTTTCAACGCGTTGAGATTAACTGCTCTCATACAATTTCATACGATTCAACTTTTTCTTTGACATTTGACGCCGTCAACGACGTCGACATTAACTCTAGGGTGAGACAGAATCCAGTATTCGAAAAAAAGACGGGTGTTTTTGTCTGCATGAAGTATTGGTCAAACTGTTTCGATTGAATTCAAGCTTTTTGTTCGTACTTAATTTTTAATATCTTAACAGAATTTTATGATTCATTCACTAAAAGAGAAAACTCTAAAAACTTATAATATAAATATTCTCACGTTTCGAGAAGTCGAAAACCCCGAGGAAGATAAAAACAAGCTAAAAGATCTCTTTACTGGCCCAGTGACGGCCATATCCTAAAGGTATCTTTTAAGCTGAGATATTCTTTCAAAGTAATTAATGGGAGGTTTATTGGACATTCTAGCATGAAATGGAAGCCAAGTATATGGCAAGAACTAAAAGATCTTGTAATATCGTGGATATATCGATCTCCTGAACGAAAACCGATTAAAGACGAAGTAAAGTTTAATCGAGTAAATTTAACAGCTCATAGTTCATTCTCTGTTAAAATGTTAAACTTTTATCTTAAATTTATATTTTGAATTTTGCGAATTTTATTAATTAACTATTTTAGAAGTTATTAAAAAAATATTTTTTAAAATTTAAGATTAAGTTAAATTTAAATTGAAAAATTTATTTATTTTTAATAAGAATTCCTACACACATTTAAAAAATTCTCTAACAGAAATCTGACAATTGCAAACGGTTGCAGACAATACAATATTTTACTCTTTATATTTTTATTAAAGAATATATTAAAACAACAAGTACCTTATAATTACAAATACTTGGATATGAATAAAAACGCTTCAGTTGCCACATTTATTAAAATTTAGTTGGAAAATTAAAAAAAAAAAAAAGTAAACGATCTATCTTGTCTTTTTAAAGTCTTAGTAACATTTTACAGTTTAAAAAGTGCTTTGAAATAACACAAAAAAAGAGAATTTAACAAAAAACTTCGTGCTATTTTTTATTTAATTATCCCGATTATATTAATTACCGATATTGATTATTGAGGGTCAAAGCACGTCCCGATGGCCATTTCGTTACCGCTTACTCTTCAGGAAACTTCTGACAAACATTTTAAATAAACTAGAGATTTTTGTCCAAACAATAAAGCAAAGACAAAAATCAAAGTTTAAGCAAAAACAACAATAACCAACTGTAATTCTATTTTTCTTTCTCTACTGTATACGGGATAATTAAATAAAAAAATAGCACGAAGTTTTTTGTGAAAATTAAATTTTAAAAAAATATTCCCGTGTCTTTAATTAGAGAATATAATCGATTTGCAAATTGAGGCGTTCTATAAGCATCGCAATTTTTAACATTTTTTTAGTTTTATACAAGGTGGCCAATTTTTTTTTTGTAACAATAAAGACATAAAAAAATATTTTTGAGCAATATAACAATAAAAATTTAATAAAACTAAAATTGCTTTTATACTCGAATGAAATATTTATTGTTTAACCCTGGAGTTAATGTCGACGTCGTTGACGGCGTTTCAACGCCGAAAAAGTTGAAACAGATTGAACTTTTACGGCGTTGCAACGCGTTGAGATTAACTGCTCTTATTCAATTTCATACGATTCAACTTTTTTTTTGACATTTGACGCCGTCAACGACGTCGACATTAACTCCAGGGTAAGTCTTGAAATATTTTTTAGCATTTAGAATAAGTAGAAAAATTAGTAGCTGAATATAAATATTGCTTCTGATTGTATTTCCGTTAATTTTTCATTTTTATATGGACAGCACAAACAGTAAACAACTGAAAAAATTATAACAGTTGTTTTTTGTTGCTATTGTTCTTCATATAACGAATATATACAACCAATTTTTGCTAACGGTCTCTACATATTCGGTGAAATTCATTGTTCGTACCAATTGTGTTTCTTACATCGCTGCAGAGAAAGCGTAAGGAATCAAGCAAAATTAATGTAGATTAACATAAAAAAGATGTCAAATAATAAAGGTTTAAAGATTTAGTTATATGTAACTACTTTTAATTCTAATCAATCCATTTAATCATGTGATAAGTTGGCAACCTTGATTTTTTATAGATGATGCTGCACTATTTTTATACCCATATAAACCAAATAGAATCCGGAAATTTTAATCGGAACCAGAAGATTGCGGTTTTTTGACTATTCAATATTTTAACTTTCAAACTTTTTTATTAGTTTTGTAGAACGAAACAATATGGTATTTTTTTAAAAGGTATAAAATTTCTTTCTTTTGAACTTAAAAAGATCTAAGTAAATGTTTTTATAAAAAATGTTTTGTGTTTCATAATATTGATTGCGTAAGTTGTACAAAAAGTAGAATCGTCATCCTTTTCTCTAACTTTTTATAGCCTTCACCACAAAAAGTGGAAAAAGAGTATAACTAAGTTTGTCATTCCGTTTGTAATTCCTACAATATACATTTTCGACCCTATAAAGTATATATATTCTGAATTCTTATGCATAGCCAAGTCGATTGAGCGATGTCCGACTATTTGTCCGTGTTAGTATTGAATTCAAGTTTGTCTAGGCACAAGATCAGCTAGAGAAAATTTCAACACGCCAATCGATCAGCGTCGAAAGAGGTGCTATATTTAAAACAATATTTAAAACAATGAAGTAACTTCAATCAAAAAAAGACAAATATGAAAAATAAGAAAAGAACATCAAGTGAAAAAATTGGCGGTCGCCCATGTTTTCCGATTTACGGTCCTCTGAAATTTTTACACTTTTTAAAATAACATTTAAAAGCTTTTGATGAGATCTTTAAGGAAATACTAATAATTTTTAAAAATTCTTGACCCATTAAGAGCCGATGACATTTTTATGTAAAAATGTTTATGTAGTATTTATTTTTTTTTCTTATTTTTGCTATTGCTTTTTTGATTGGAGTTACTTCACTAAACTAGATATACATAAATGGTGAAGGGTATATAAGATTCTTATTTTATTTCAATTAAACAAGATTTAAAATTTCAAACTTAATGAACTCCATATTATATTTGCATGCACTAAATATGGATCTCATTTAGCAAATTATTCAACCTTAAAGAAATACCAGGACGTGTTAGGTTTGCTTACAATTACCAAAATATTGAAATATATTTAAATCATTAAGCACTACGAGAACACTGCCGTAATGCTGGGTGTAATAATTTTTTTTCAAAAACCTAGAAAAGTAAGTTCACAGCTGTTAAAGTAAGAAAAAATACAATAATTTCACCATTATTAATCAAACAAAGCACGATCTACGTAGTTGTTTCATTATTATAATTCAGACCAATTAAAAAACCACTTGAAGCCAAACTCCAATAGAATAATAATTTAACCAAAATTAAAGTGCCAATTTTCTTCTAATTTGTCTTTAAAATTTTAGTTTTTTAGATACATTATATCAATTCTCACTTTTCTCTTAATATAAAGTAATTAAAAAAAACTCAAACAAATTAATGAATAAAACTTTTCACAAAAATATTACTATTTATAAATAATTATACTTAAAACATATTGTGTAAACATTTTTTAGAATATTAATATTAGAGTTTCAATTCAGTTGTAAGTTTTCTTATAAATATTATTTTTAGTTCAGTTTTCAACTTTTTTTTGAAAATTTTCCTTAACTAATTAAATTATTGAAAATTGTTCACCTTATAATAATAAAAAATTGCACATTATAATAATTTTTATTTTTTTTTTTATAATAAATATTGGATAAATACTTGATCTTTATAGACTTGAATCATTGCATGTTTTTACAAATGTTTAAAAAATATGAAAATAAAATACAATTTAATTTGAATATAGTATTGGCACAATTTAATTTATATTTTTCTTAACTAGACAAAAAAAAAAAAAAAAAAAGTAGTAACGGGTGTAACGGTAACGGTTTTTTAGTTTTGTTTTTTTGTATGAAAGTCAAAATATTGTTTAAATTTTCTAAGAAAAAATATTTTTTTGTTCTTTCCGTACTGATTATGTATAAATCATATAACAAGTGTTAAAACTTCATAACTAATAACACTTAAAACTCAAATGCAAGAAGACCAATACAAATTAATTTAAGAGAAAACAAATATCTAAAGAAAAGATTCTTAATCGATAGATTTGTCTAAATAAAAAAACAAAAATCATATTTAAATTTAATTGCTAGGACTTTTTTAATGACTGAAAATTTTAAAAATAACTACAATTTTTTTTTGTTTAAGAAAATAAAGACAGGAGCAAAAGCAAAAATATTTGGTAAAAATAAAAATTTTGATTATTTCTTTGAAATGTTAAAGAAATTATTTCATTATTTTGTTCAAATCCTGATTGGGGAAAAATATAAAAATATATTTTATTAACTTTAATAAAAATCTTGGAATTAATTTACCTGATAGTTTAAAAATTCCAAAGCTTCCAACTCGAACAGTTATCCAGTCTACAATACATTGAGACATACTCGAACTCCCAATCTCCTGTTTAACCAACCAAGTAACCCCTTTTTATTTCGATTCGAAAGAAAAAACTTTCTAATCACTATGCACATATATGCCACACAAATTCGGATGATTTTCTTTTCCAATTGAAATAAAGAGTAG
The DNA here is from genome assembly GCA_916610165.2 of Gymnosoma rotundatum. Lineage (NCBI taxonomy): Eukaryota > Metazoa > Arthropoda > Insecta > Diptera > Tachinidae > Gymnosoma > Gymnosoma rotundatum. The sequence goes on along the minus strand of OU744340.1, from coordinate 54,911,805 downwards.
CCCTTAAGCTTTTTTAAGTCTATTTTACATTTTTAGTTTATGATTTTTTTTTGGAAAAAATATTACCTCAATTATGAATACCGTTAGAACAAAACAATAAGAAACTTGGAATCTCATTTATTTACATTTAATTTCTCCTTCACAGCTCGTTAACCTACTTTTTCACTTTCCGCAGGTAAAATTAAAAACTGGAACAGAATTTTTGTTTAAGATAATAACACTAGTTTATATAAAATTACTGAAATGGATTATTGGGGGTTGATAGGCCCATATCGTAGTTTGCTTCAACAACACTTTTAAGAACCTTTACTGACATTTTGTTTAAAAATATAATTTGACCCAATGACAAATGCGGACAAACACAATTATTAAATAAATATCTAGTTCGTCATTGCAGACCATTGAAAGACTCATTTCACATAAAAATGTTTCTTTGTAATAACACTGTATGGCGAATTCTGTTCTGTCTTGTTGAATGTTTGATTATAAATATGGAAAAACGGATCTGTATCTAGCTCATATTAACATTAGCTTATTCATTTTAAGTGGTTCCAAAATACATGCTGGTTTTTACTGGACAAATAAGTAAGAACTTAGGAGATACATAGGACCTTTATAACAACTTGCCGTTAGTAACAGGTACTATTTTGTCTGCCTGATAATTTGCTTTTAACGGATAAAAAATAAGAAGTAAAGGTTTTACAGTGAAAAGCCGTTGATATGGTGTTACCTAATAATTTATTACGTCGTGGATATTACCTTAACATTACGAAAAGTTTAAAACTAATTTGGAGAAGTGAATTTTTTAATTTGTCGCATTCCGTAACTGTTAGAAGTGTCAATAAGTACTAATGAATTAGGCGACGCTTGCAAATTTTGATTTTTAGGAAGAATGGGACACTGTTCTGCATAGGAATCAGCCTTTAAACCAAAAACAGGAGCGTAAAACCTGCGTAGTCAACATTTGTTACCTGGTCCTTTGAATACAAAAGGAATAGAAAAATCTTTATACATTTAATTTACTTAAAAATCCGTTTTCTTACTTTCGCTCATTGTTAAAGGTAAAAAATTAAACGTATAACATTTTATTTATTGTGTAATTAAGCGACGTTTTTTTATTTTTCATTTTCTTCTATTCGAAACTGATTTCGAAATATCGATTACGTGATTTTACATCCACAAATTTGTAAGTTTAATTTTTTTTTTATAGAAATCACTGGATATTAAAAAGTTGCCAATTAACATTACAAGGGGTACTAAACAAGTTTTTGTAAAATTCAAAACTCTTTCCCCAATAGCTTTCAATGCAGTTGCATATCCTTTGGTTCTAATAATTTGATTCAAGATTCCAATGCTTTGCTATAATAAGTATTTGGCTGACTTCCAAAACCTCAATTAATGCCACAGTAAAAAAAGAAAAAACATTGACCATGTATACTATTTAAAAACGTAGTCGGCAAGTATAAGTAGCGCAGTAAAAAAGCAATCAAGGCATCAGTTTTAAAAAGGGTTCTTTGTTTCGCAACTTTGCATATGCGCATTATATATGTAAGTACGGTAGCTCAACTGTATACAAACTTTGTATTGGTAGCCTATGTGACAGTAGTCCTTCTTGTGGCACAACCATTTTATGTTGCCGAACATTGATTATTGGCCACTGGACTCAAAAGAATCTTATCTTTTTTATTTTCGTGTGTTATGAGAATTTGATAAATTAAAAAAAAAAAAAATAAAATAAAACAATAATCAAAAATTAAAATAAAAACGTATATGACATTTTGTATATAATTAAACAAATTTATTCTTTTTCACATACAAATTTTAATTTAAAATTATAAAAAAATAAAAATATATAATTAATATGTATTAAAAACTAATTTAATATAAAAATTATAATTAAAACCAAAAGACAAATAATTTTCAACTGCAAGTTTTTAAAATGTAAAAGAGATTAAAAAATTAAACAGCAAACGGATTGAAAGAAAACACGAAGACACTATTTTTCATTGCTGCCATAAAAAGCTTTTTTTAAGTTTGCTTTTTTCCTGAGCTCAGCCAGCAGAGCCCAATAATATTTTTTGTTTTATTATTAAAATTTAATTTCTGTTTCGGCATAAATGTCGTTTTATACATTTTAATTAATCTTCCTGGAAAGGTAAACCTTGTTTTTAGCGAAACATGTGTAAAGTAGTTCCAAGAAATGATTGAATGTTGCAGCCAATAAAAATGGTTTTTAATAAAAGATATGTCAAATAACTAAATTCTATACACAAAAAATTAAATAAATTCAAATACAACTAGAAAAATTTGATAAAATTAACAATTCAAATAGCAATAAAATTGTTTCTTATAAAACGAAAAACAATTAAAAAATTAAGAAGGCAAAGCTTAAAATTGCATTTTACATTTGCTGTGTTTGTAAGAATATTTAATAGTCGTAGATTTTTGTTGTTATAATGTTCGTGGTAATGTGAGAAGAGTGGTAGACTAAAAACTAATAAATGCTACATTATATAATAAAAGGTTTAAAATAAAAATTAAAAGAATTGCAATTATCAAAATTAAACAATAAAATAATCATAATAGTTTTAATTGAATAAACGTTAAATTGCCTGACAAAAAAAATACCTAAAATATTATTATTGTTGCTATTGTTGTTGTTGTTGTTGCTACTGTTAGCATACATATATTATTAAATGACAATTTAAATTTTTTTTTAGATTCTTGTGTGTATAAGAATATAAATAATTTTTTAATGTTTAGCTAGAGAAAAAAATGAAACAAAACAAATTTAAGCAGCAGTGTCCACTTCCTCAACCAAATGATTTGGTGAAACTTCACTTGGTGTAGTGGCCGAAGTGGCAACACTTATTGGTGTGCTAATGGTACTGTTTGAAGTAGTTAAACAAGAGGCTGTATTATCCGTAACACCACTAGCTGCTGCTGTGGTGGTAGTGCTTACAACTCTGGCACCATAAGGAGCACCTTTTAATTTGCGAGCCTCCCGCTTCTGTTTGCGCTGTTGCATTACTAAACGTAATTGATCTAATTTTGATTTGGTCTTAATATTATCCAATTCAGCAGCACACTTTTGGCAGGTATGGTCACGTTCTCGTTCGCCCGTCTCTGAGTGTACGCTATAACGACACTGACACACCTTGCGTTCATCGACCATTTGATGGTGGTGGTGATGATGATGATGTGACGAGCCATGGTATTGGTGGTGGTGATGACCGTTCGATGTGTGCGAGCCGGTGGAAGATGAAATCCCATTGAGGCTTACTTGATGTTGCTGCACTAACGCGGCGGCTGCTGTTGATACAGATGATGAAGATGTTGCGGCTATAGTGGAGTCTTGTTGACAGCAGGTATAGCTTTTAGTCGATTGTAATTTACTGGTAACATAATGGCCATTACATTCACCGTAAGCGCATACCGGTGACGACGCAACAGCAATATTGGTGTTCGTGGCACCAGAGGCATTTGCTGTTGACGCAGATTGTAAATTGATTGTAGATGACGAAGAGTTGTGAGTTTTAATACATTTGACACAAGGATGGAAAGATTGATGGTGTTTAGAGGACAGCTAAAAATGAAAAAATTTTAGTCGATTAAAAAATATGTGAGCTTAGTTCGAAAACAAAAGTTAATTTCAAATAACCTACAAATCAAAAATTTAGTTTTCGAATTGACTTTAGTGATGACGAGAGAAAAAAACATTATGGGCTATGGAAAAAGAAAAAAAAAATCATTCTTTGGACATCGTTTGTTTGCTTAAACTTTGATATTTATCTTTACTTTTGACTTTCTTATTCTAATTTAGTCAATTTGTATAATCAGTGAATTTGAGTTATTTTATCCGGGAATTTAGCACGTTTTCATTTGAATAAGAATTTTACAAGGTTTAAGGTTTATATTTATGACTAATAAGTAATTCCCTAATAAAAGAACAAATCAAACAGTAACTTACTTACAACCCTTTGTTTTACAAAATTAAAGATTAACAGTAAATAAAAATAATTGGGCCCTTGCTCCCGAAAAAAACCCATAAACTAGTTATAAAACTAACTTAAAACTAATTAAAAAAAAAAATACAAAAAATAAGTAAGAATGCTATATTCGGCTATGCCGAATCTTACATACCCTTCCACCATGTATGTAAATCTAGTTTAGTGAAGTTACTCCAATCAAACCAGGAAACAAATATAATTTTACATAAAAATGTCATCGGTTCTTAATAGGTTAAGCATTTGTAAAAAATTTAAGTATTTCCTTAAAGATCTCTTCAAAAGCTTTTAAATGATACCCATATTGATATCTTAAAAAATATGGTGAACAATCCGAAAAATATGGGCGGGCGCCAATTTTTTTTCTTTATTGTTACTTCATTATTCCGAATTATATGGAAAAATAAGAGGTAGGCGTGGTGTTTTGCCCGCTGCCTTGAAGGACATGGAGCGATCCTGCTAATTTTCAATGGCACCCCTTTGACACTACGTCTGATCGATTGGTGTATTTAAATTTTCTCTAGCTGATCTAGTGAAAGTTTTGCGAAACTGTACACTTTGATTTATTTTGTAGACGGTACGAGTATATAAACTATGTTATATATAACGAGTCACGTTTAGGATTTTATGTCTGCAATATTTTAAAGAGATTTATAGCAGGAGGATTCATTCTCTCATAAAAATAATGGCCCTATTCACGATCTTGTGCAAATGGTGTTGCATCATAGCATTTGCAAAATTGGGTAGCATATTTTACTCATTACTGTTTTGTTGGTGTAGACTAAAAATATGCTACACAATTTTGCAGATGCTATGATGCAAGACTATTTGCACAAGATCGTGAATAGGGCCAATATGCTTGAAAATAAAGCCACCACAAAAAGTGCAAAATGGGAATATATAAATTTGTCATTCCGTGTGTAATTTCTACAATATCCATTTCCGACCCCCATAAAGTATGTATATTCAATCTTCTTATGCATAGCGAAGTCAATTGAGCGATGTCCGCCTGTCCGCCCGTGTTAGTGTTGAATTCATAAAAAACAAAATGTGTAAATCGATCAGATATAGTGACGAAAGAGGTGGTATTAGAAATCAGCATGATCGGTTCATGTCCTTCGATGCAGTAGGCAAAACACCACGTCTACCTTTAATTTTTTCATGCCCATTTTTGGGCATTTAAAAAATTTCCATATGGGGTAATGCGTAATTTCACATTTTTCTTAATTTTATTACTAAAAACCTATACAAATTCTGAATATAACCTTTACAGTTCTGAAATCTATAATATCGAGGCTTTCTCCCCCAGTGTCCGCTAAGCCGCACCTTTTCAATTTTGACCCATTTTTGGGTATTTGATAAATACCTGTATAAAAAAAAGAAAAGAAATTTTTCGACCTCTTTTTAAAAATCCTTATATTTTGACTTTGTATATTTTGCTATTAATATATAAACTTAATTTTATATGCATTTATATTCTTTTTTATTAATATTTTTATGTTTCAAACGCAAATGTTAATATAATTCAACTCTGTTAACTTAACATTTTCTGAGTGAGATGTATGTAAACAATAACAGGGTTGTCTAAAACGAAGCTAACTGACGGAGCTATCTTCACACCCTTACCCTGGAGTTAATGTCGACGTCGTTGACGGCGTTTTAACGCCGAAAAAGTTGAAACAGATTAAACTTTTACGGCGTTGCAACGCGTTGAGATTAACTGCTCTCATACAATTTCATACGATTCAACTTTTTTTTTTGACATTTGACGCCGTCAACGACGTCAACATTAACTCCAGGGTTATAGATGGTGAAGGCTTTATAAGATTTGGCATAGCACTCATGCTTGTTAAATAAAATCAGGATATATGCACTCATAATGGTTAAATTATGAGTGCACTACGCATTTAAATCACTATATTTTTTAACAACTAAATATTCAAAATTCAAATAAACAACAACATTTAAGGTTCAATTGGGCGTGCCATAACAATAACCATATAAAACAGCTGTACAAACCAACCTTATGGAGAACACTGTATTTGATTATTGGTGACATGCCATAATGCCATAGCCATAACCGCAACCATAGATATTAATTAAATTTTGATTTTTACCGTAACCTTATAAAACGGTCTATTGTATTTAGGTATTAACTGTTTGTTTTTTTATTTCGTTATTACTTTTCAGTTTCTCCACATTGTATTGGCGAGTTTTAATTTATATTTTTCATTGCGCTGCTTTCTTAACAAACGGCAAAACAAATAAGATTTGCTTATGGCTATGGCACCACTATTCGCTGGCAGTAAATAAGATTATGGTTATGGCCATGGTTACGGCTATGGCGTTATGGTATGGCACGTCTAATTTAACCTTTAGGATTATTATCTAATGTATTAAAAAATATTGTGCACGTAAAAAACTACCAAACTAAATTGTTTAAGATTTTATTTTTTTAACGTAATTAAAAAAAATGCCCATATAATAGGTGTTTTTAATACAATTTGATTGTTCCACGAATTAATACATGTCATTAACATTTGAATATAATATCGGATATATGGCCACCTCAGTTGTTTTTGATGAAATGCGTTCTGCACTTCCGATTTTGGGGAATTTATTCGAGCGTTACAAGAGAGTTTGTAAGGAAATATTAATTAAATAAAAAATGCTACCCATTAAGAGCCGAAGACATTTTTATGTAAAATTATATATATATGTAGTACTTAACTTTTTAATTCACGCACCCCAATATTTTATTTTTTCATTGTAGTAACTTTAAAGAAACACACTTAAAGTAACTTCAAGAAAACAAATTACTTACATGTTTACTTCTGGAACTGTGGTGTACGGCACTAGTTGAACTACTAGCTGCCGCAACTGAAGCTGCTGCCGCAGCAGATGTGGATGGAGCCTCAAAACTTATACGAGCACCACGGTGATATTGTGGCGTAGCACTTAAAAGATCGTTTAATATGTGTATAACGGTTGATATATCTCTTTTCGGTCGGCCATATCTGTCCTGCAGAGCTGGATTTAAAGTGCCCGAAAAAGTGCCTGAGTATATACCTTTACCGTGATTCTTCATTGATTCAATAACGGCACCAGAGCTGCTTTTACGGGGGGTTTCTTCACTGGCCGAAAAATCAATTTTATTTGTAAAAACTTCTTTGGATAATTTGCGCAATGTTTGTGTTAGATTTCGTGAAGCTTCCGCTAGAGTGCGGGAGTCTGAAACCATGCCCGAATCATCGAGTTCGTTGGGAGATAAAGATGTGGTCGAATTTGTATTAGAAGCTGTCATTATAGAGTTAGAGGTAGCTAGAGGTGCTGCTGCTGCAGCAGCTACTACTGGAGTAGTATTAAGATTACTGTTCGGCGATTGACTAGTATTGCCGGCAGGGGATGATGATATTGATGATGATGATGATTTAATTGAAGTTGCATTTAATGACGAATCATCACACGAATTGAAGCCGCTATCATTGGCTAAAACTTTGATGGGTGTTGAAGTGTGGCTTATTACTTTTTGATTATTTGTTGTATTTAACTGTTGTTGTATCCCTCCAGCGTGATGGTAGTGATGGTGATGATGATGGTGGTGATGATGACGATGTTTACGAGATATTGGATTGTGAGCGGTTTTATGCAATGACGAGGCAGTTCTTGATGGTGATGACGATAAGGAATTTTTTGCACCATTTAGAGCTGTTATTATGGTGCCGGGCGTTAAAGTTGCTTTGTAGTTCGAAGTGCTGGTCATGATGGCGCTAGTGCTAGTACGAGTTGCGTGGGAATTTAGTTGACGTTGATGATGATTGTGATGGTGCAGTGATGGTGTCTGAAGTTGCTGCTGCGAAATGCAAGCAGTCTCAATGCAATGCTTAGCCGAAGCATGTTGTGTATTGTTGACTGCTCCCAAACTACCACCATTCAATCTAGTACATAAACACGATGTGAGCTTAGCAGCTATAGGATCATGACAAATAATGGAGTTAGTTCCAGCCACTGAGGCATTTGAACTGGCGGATGAAACAGCTGAAATTGAAGCTGAGTGCGGTCCGAGAGCTACACTATTGTTTGAAGAGGAACTGTTGGTATTATTCGATATTTTGGGAATGTTTTTAATCGCTGTTGTTTTTATAGGACTGGATACTAAATTTGACAACGATTTAATCGGAGATTGTTCTAATAAAACTGCTTCTGAGGCCGTATGAAATGAGGGTACAGAAAGCGCAGGTACGCTGGTACTAGAATCTGTAGATAGTGTTTTGCCAGATGCTTGCATTGTCGAACTTGTTGCGTTGCTACTTATGATTGATTGTTTAACTAAACGTGATGGTTGAGCCATTGCGATGCTTTTTACAATATTTTGCAGACTTTCATAGTCGCGTTTGATTAAAAATGAACTTAAGTCTGAAGTTTTTGTTTCTGCACTAGTTGAAGTCGAAGAGGATGTTGAACCATCCATATTTGCAGCTGTTCTTATTGCGTGTGGTGCTATTAATGTTGAGGTGCTAATATTGCTATGAGGTGTTTGAGAGGTTGTATCCAACTCTAATTTTCGTACTGCTGCCACGTTTTGGGCTGTTGATGCTACAGACACAGCAGTTGGTGTTAAGCTAGCGCTAGTAGTTGCAGATCGGGCCGCTGCTTCTGTAATAGAGCTGTGATGATGGTGGTGGTGGTGATGATGATGATGGCTATGATTTGCTGTCATTGCTGTTCCTGCAGCTGTTTGTGTGGACGACGAAGCTGTTGAGGCCGATCGACTGCTACGATGATGATGGTGGTGGTGATGACTGGAACGTTGTCTCGAAGAGGAACTACTACAGTTAGCTCCATTGTGAGCTACGCCATTAACGGGATTTACCGTACTTAGCTGAAGTTGTATAAGCATCATGTGATCGCCCAGACGCATACTAAGGTTTAAGGGTGTTTTGCCGCTAAGGAAATCGTTGACTTGTGAGTCATTTAGTGATTCGAGAGCTTGCATTACTGTGTTTTCAGGGCGTTGAGCCTATAAAGAGTAAAACCAAAATAACATTTAGAATGAAAATATTTAACTTAATTTTAAAATTACACATTTTCTTTAAATTTATTTAAAAGTAAAATTCTTAATTTAAACTTGTTTACTAGTAGTTAAAAACTTTGTTGCAGAATTAATGGCGCATACCAATATAAAATTTAGTCTAATATCTCTACCAAACTAAAGAAATCATACCATATTTGGTACGAAAAGCCCAAAAATGTTAACGCTGACCAGCGTTATAAAACAACTTAAATCTTAAAACTTTTTTAACTCTCTTAATCCTTAGACTGAATATCATCATCTCCATTTGTTTAAATGCGTTTCAGACAAAAAAAGTGAAAAATATCTATTTTTTTCAAAGTATCATCAATATGTAAGTATGTACACTTTAAACTTGTTGTAAATGAAGCTATATTTTTATATAAACTATTATGTAATTTCTGCAACAACCACTCGGTCTAGCACTTGCACTTTTTACTGTACGTTGTGCTGCATATCCACACATGTACACACAGATGTAAGTATTTCAGTTATATGAAAAATAATTTATTTAGTGCATACTTAAATACATGTTTTTTTGTATACACAGATGTACATAAATGAGTTTTTAATTGTGACAAAAGGAAAGTGAATGAATTTTTCGCGTTTATATGCTTAAAAATTACGTTATTGCTAATAGTATAATTGTAGAATTGTAAATAGGTTAGAGAGGAGAGTATATTTATTATAAATGAAATTAACGAAAAAATTGCGTTGTTTGTATTTCAACAGCAACAATTGTTTATTGTAGAATGAAAGTCATAAAAAGCGCTGGTAATGCGGCGTAGGTGGGTCAATGCCAATGTCATTTTAAATACGTTACACTTTTTTTCTTTAAATAAAACAACATAAATAAACACAAACGGATGCAGTTGTTTCTTTTTTTATATTGTGTTTATAAATATAAAAAGAAAATATTTTGTTTTATTTTTATGTAACTTGTACATATTATTTATATAAAGAAATGTTATTATTATTATTTAACAAATATAATCGCCTAAATAAAATATTCTGTCAGAAAAGCGTAAATAAAAAAAAATGATATTTGCATACAAAACTAACAGCCAGTTTACCGAACACAATTTGCCGATTAGACGCACAAAAACCTTACCGTTTCCCACATGGCGAAAAAATACAGGTGAACGCACGGGCGAAAAAACCCATCAGCTGTATACACTGCAGTTGTCAAAAAAATTTGTCAAAAATAAATAATTTGTTAAATTTTTTTAAATTTTCTTTTTTTTTTTTTTGATTGCTAATGGAACTATTGAAATTCCTAGAGAAAACTACCACAACATGGAACCGTATTTGCAGTTCCTGATGTGTATAATCAAAATATGCGTAAAAAGATAGTGAAATTATTGTTAACACATTTATAATTTGTTTGGTTTTTTTGTGGAAGATTATGTTAGTCTTCAAATGATCAACGTGCAAGAATGGAACGATGCATGTGATTTGGGCAAACTAGTGGTTCAAAATAATTTTAGTCACTTTTCCTGTATTTTTATTTTTATGTAACTTAATTTTTATAATTTTTTTATTCTGATAATTACAACCACTTTTTTTCATCAAATATATTTTTTTATTTTGTTTGTTTTTTTACAATATTTTTTGACAACATACATAATTTTGTAGCAACGAACTCTCAGTTGTTTTTTGTGTTGTTGGATTGTTGTAGCCGTGCGGTCACCTGTATTAATTCGCCTAGGTTTCCCATGTTTTGGGTTTTTAAAACGCGAATGTCATTTTGTTTTTGTAAAAAACGTAACAAATGGCAATTGTTTCTGGTTAATGTCAGAAGTTAATATTGTTGAGCAATTGCCCATCATAACACTTTCACTTATAAAAATATTTATTAGTATTATACATACATTTAAATTATTGTTGATTTTTATAACTATTCTTTGAACTTTTTTTATTTTCACAAATTTTTGTTTTGCAGATAAAAGTTTTACTTCCATGGTTGATAATTTTGTTTTGTTTATTTAACTCAGCTGTTTCTTTTTAAGCGCCGAAGCAGGGTTACCATCATTTAAGGCAAAAACAAGAAATGTAGAAGAAAAAAAGGTAAATAAAAAACATTAAATAATATATTGGCAATACTACGATTTGACACAACATTTATTAATACGAATAATACAACGTAAGTTAAACGAAAAAACAGGAACGTGTTACACGGACGCTAATTATTACGTATTCGTCGATATGCCATCCGGTTTCATTTCGCTCTTGACGTGTTCTATAAACAGGCTGTAAGAAACTGTATTCATGTTAAGTCTGCAATTATACTTAAATAATACCAACCAGTATAAAAAAATAATAATTTTCATTCTACATACCTTCGACATGAATCGTCAATTTAGGATTTGGCGGGGTGGGGAATCTAGTTGTGTTTCAAATTCGTGATTATAAACTTTAGGTTTGAGATCAGATTATAAAATACAAGATTGAAGTCTCTAAGTTAAAACCGGATGAATGAGGTAATTTTGTTTTACTGCTGTCAAATACAAATTCATTTTTGCAGCATCAGTTCTTGCCCGACCAAGGACTTTTAAAGTGTTCTGTTTACTGTATAATTGTCATATTTCTCAGTAGTTTTCTAAAATCAAGTGCAGGGATAATTTCTACATTTCACCTAATTTTTTTATAAGAGAAACAGTGATTGGATGATAAAAACTATGCAAGAGATTCAGTTTAATTCAATCTTCTTGGAACGCTGTTACGCAGTTTATGCATTCTAAAGCCAAACATCTAAGAAACTGTACTGTCTTCCTTAAATAATCATTATTTCATCATAATGTTGGGATCAAAATTAACTTTAAATAAAGGTTTAACTTTAAGGTAAAGGAGAAAAGTTTTTCACTGTCTCTTTTTACTATTTAAAAAAAGAGTGTAGCTACACTGGTTAATTTAATAAAAATATCAGTAGCAATGAAACGTTTAAAAGGGGGCTTTTAGGACTGGAGAAGTAACACACCGATAAATGCTGCCTTCCTTATCGATTGTGTTACGGATTTTCAGAAGGTATATAGTAAAAGTGATAGCGTGTAGTGAAATAGCACAGCTTTGTTTTATCTAACAGCTCCGCAATTATTTAAAGAACTGTGCAGTAAATTATCAGAAGACCTGCAACTCTAATACTCTAACAATTTACTTAACTTCGGCAACGATTTAATGCTTGTCAGTTAAGCTCTAACTGCATTCGCAATTCCTGTAGATACTATCAAATTTGAGTGGCAGCCAAGAATTTGAAATTAATTAAATCTAAATTTAGTTTTCTTACAAATTTAAACACCACCACACCACTAGAAGTAATTTAAAACTTTCTAAAAAGAAAATGATAGCCTTTTCAAATTCCGTTAACTTTAGAGTTATAAGGAATAATAGCAACCAATGATGCAATTTTGTTCGAAAAAATCGGCTCGTAAGGTAATATCCATTGAATTAGAGTTTTTTATATTTGCAAAGTGCCGGATTAAGTAAAAAATGACAACAATCGAAGATATAAGTAAAAATATGAACTGCCGTGAAGTTACAAAAATGTAATGGTTCGACTTGGATTACAAAACTGCATAACTTTGTGAATTGGGCAAAAATTAAAAAATCATTACTCGTTATGTTATTGGTTTTTCCATCTGACGTAACGTAACTTAAATTTACATTTGATATTTTTATTGCGATCGTAAGGAGTAAAAATAATGAAAATTTCTTTTTTATGTTATCTTTAAATAAAATAAGAGTAATTTTACTGTTAACTGACATTTGTTTGTTTATGCGTTTACTTTGGTAAGATTTTTGTTGCAAAATTAAATTAAAAAAAAATATGTCGTTAGAAATAAATTAAACTGCTCAAAAAGGAAATTTAAATTTAAATATTTATTTCGCTATCATAGCCATGGAAAACTCTTCAATTAAATTAAAAAAATTTTAAATACTTCTCTTTAATAATTTAAGAAAGAAAAAGATTTGTTTGGTTTTAATTTTTAGGTCAGGGAGGACTTTTTAACCGCCAGAATGTTGCTTTTTTATGTTTGTGCCTGCAGAACTCAGTCATTTCTGAACTGATTTTAAATTTGGTTTTGTAATTTGATAGATTAGGCTTACAGATTAGTTTTAAAAACAGTTCATAACTGTAGCTGTAGCTCCCAATAACAGTAAGTAATACAAAAATAAATCTAAAAGTTAAGGATTGTCCCCATAGGTGACGGAAATTGACCAATATGGACCTATCTTTTGAACCGTTATCGACAAACGCCTGAAAATTGGACAGATTTTCAATTTCTGTGAAAGTTAAAACATTTAAAATTATAAGTTAAAGGTGTCACAATAGTTAATGTAATTTGATATATGTATATGATATATGTATATGGCTATCCTTTTGCACCGTTATAAACAGACAGCTGAAATCTGCAAGGAACCGGTATTGATAAGTCCACTATAACAAAAAGAATATAATTTGAATTTATAGATTAAAGGGTGTCGCTTGCAAATTGGACAGTATGTCGATTTTTATGACCGTAACAAGTATTAATACTCAAAATTATAAACTAAAGCGCGCCCCAATAGTTTACTTAATTTGATGTATATTTCCATACTGTCTGTCTAAAGACTCTTGAAATTTATAACGAACCTGTATCGCTATAACAAGAAGTATAAAATTTGAATTTGAAAATTAAAGGGTATCCCAATAGTTGATGTAATTTGATGAATTTGGTCAAACTTTTGAACCGTTATAGACAGATAGCTGGAACTCACAATAGAAACAAGTTTGTAATTTCACTTAAGAAATAAAAGTGTGTTCCCATTATTTACGAATTTGACTATGGGCCTATCTTTTGAACCGTAATATACAAACACTTGAAAATTAGACAGAATGTCAACTTCTTTGCTTGTTATCGCAAGAAGTATAAATATTTTAGATTATAAATTAAAGGGTGTTACAATAGTTGATGAACTTTGATGTATATGGCCAAACTGTTGAACCGTTATAGACAGATGGTTGAAATTTACAAAGAACCTGATTGCTAAGTCTACTCCAACAGCAAGTATGAAATTTGAAATTGAAAATAAAGGGTGTCCCAATAGTTGCTGTAATTTCATGTATATTGCCAAACTGTTTAACAGTTGTAGACATACGGTTTAAGTTAAGAAGGGGCTGTAGTGCTAAGTCTGCTATAGGAACTAAAAAGTTTAGAGATGGAATATTAAGGTGTCCCAATAGTTAATGTAATTTTATGTATGTGGTTATGCTTTTGAACCTGTATAGAACATGTTGGATAAAAATTGTTATTAATAACTTTGCTAAAACTGTATATGTATGTATATATAACCTGCAAAAATGTATTTTTTCCTACTTAGTAATGTTATAAACCTTTTTTTGTTTATCGTTTCTTTTAGACAGTTGCGAATGGTAATTAAACAACAAACAACAATAAATACAAATATATAGTACAAGAGATTCATTATTCATTTGTTCTTTAAGAAAAATTTGTAGCAGTTTGGACAGTTGATTAATATTTTTTTTTTTTTTTTGTTATTTGCACAACAAAAATAAACGAATTTTAAACAATTTCAGATTTTTAACGTATTCGAAATCGTATGTATACATTTTAGGCAATTGTTAATTCCATTTTTTAGATTTAAGTTAAGGGTAATTGAACTTCATCATCTCTGTTCAATCTTTGTTGTTTCATTATTTTTGTTCCTTGTTTTGATGGTCTTTGAACTAATATAAAAGAACGGGAAAGAAGCGGAAAGAACGAAAAATTGTTTATAATATTCCTTTGTGCTGCTTACAACAACTTTCCAAACGACTTGGATTTTGTGTTGACTATATTGCCCTTTGTTGACATTTTGATAATATTGTTTGTTTGTTTTCTTGCTGGTATTTTCAGATCAGAAGAGAATGTACTCGAGGAGTTCTAGAGAACATGTATAAATGATATAAATAAATAATTTTATATTTATATTTCAATCATCATCATATGTCCCGCAATTAATAGATTATATTCTCAAGAATAATGACTAATAATATGTGCAGTTAATATTTTATTAAAGTGTGTAACAGCACAAGTTGTACATTGTTTATTCTATGTGCCAATTTGCCACAACCATTGTTTTTTTCCTAAACTTAAGCCCTTCTTCCTCCTTTTTAATATGAGCCATTTTTTTGCTGTGATAAAATTCGGATCAACAAAACTCATATGACAGCAAAGATATGACCGTCGAAGTATTAGCCTTAGATGCAAGCGTTGGCAAGCGTTAAGTTATATAACAGCAAACATAGGACAGTCCAAGTGTTAGCCTTAGATAGCAAACAAAGTTTAAAATCATTGATATCCATGATTGGAAAAAATGGCAACGTATTCAAATAATGCTTGCTTTTAGTTGTTTTTCGGTTGTCTTCAAATGAGTTTGAAGTTTTTCAACTCCTAATGCAGCACTCTTTTTAACGAAAGAAGGTAAAAAACAAACATACTAACAAAAGAAAACATATTTACAGTTAGGAGCAAAAATGTAACATGATAGCCGGCGTTCGGAAACAATGCTTAGTATTGCCTATGAGGATTATTATTATATATCGGTTTGTCCAAAAAAATTAATACTTACATGCAATATTCTAGTATGGCAAGGATGGACAGTAGGGGTACCATAACAAATATCAGAAAATGTTACACTTTTGCACCCTGTTAAATTTGAATGCATTTAATAATTCAAACAAATACAATATCTGAATCATTCTGTAATCTACCGTTATTTATAAATTTTTCAATTATCTCACGCGTGTTTTTAAAATGGAGCCATATAAAATCAATGAAATTATTAATTTATTGCAAAAAAATGAATCGGTAAGACAAATTGCAAAAAAGTATAAAATTAGTCATATGACCGTGCAAAGAATTAAAGAATAGTATGGAATATGTGCTCAATCTCCGCGTATTGGACGGCCAAGAAAAATAGATGATCGCACTGGTCGACACCTCGCAAAATTGGTAACATGCGAAAATCCTGTCACCCCAGCTGAAGCACTAAAAACTCTTCAAATTGATGCAAGTCGCTGGACAGCTCAACGGTGTTTAAAAAGATTGGGTCTTAAGGCCGCTGAAAAAAATAAAAAACCATTTCTAACAAAAAAAAAAAAAAAAAAATTTGCCGGAAGGAATTTGTAAATTCGTATAAAAATTGGACAGAAGGCGACGGGTCTTTCTCCTAAAAACGTTGTGTTTCAGCAAGATAACGACCCAAAGCACACGGCTAAAATAGTAAAAACTTGGCTACAAAGTCAACCATTTTCTGTTTTAAAATGGCCCCCGCAGTCACCGGATATGAATCCGATTGAAAACTTTTGGAGTTACATCAAAACAAAGTTATCCAAGTATCCGGAACCTTCAAATGGTGTTAACGAGTTATGGAGCCGTGTGAAAGACTGTTGGGAGTCTATTCCAAACGAGATGGTGGCAAATTTTTGCAATAGTATGACCAACCGACTAAAAGAGCTTGAAAAAGCAAAAGGTTTGTGGACAAAATATTAAAAACTCAAACGTCGCGCTTTAATTACCATACAAATATTGCTGGGTGCAAAAGTGTAACTTTTGACTAAATCTGGTTACATACGCATTTTGTTTTACAAATTTGTAATATAAAAAATTATGTTTGTGTTATATTTTGCAGAAAGTTTAATAAATAAAATAAGTTAAGATAATTTAGTTGTGTGTCTTCTTATTTTGAAACTATCAAGCTTTATTTCAGAACATAATAACTCATGTTACATTTTTGCTCCTAACTGTATGTACATATGTATACTATTATAGAAAATTGCGAATTCTTTGTTCTTCAAATATAAGTGAAAGATTTAATTAAACGACTTTTTTGTTAAAATATTTCAAGAAAATTCAAATTAATTTATAAAATTAATTAATTTATAAAGGCTTTTAGATATGTTGACGAAAATTTTACAGTTGCTAAAGAATTATAAAAAAATGTAAAAATCATTACCGCAATGATGACTATGCATGAATTTTAATTTAATTATGAATATGTGTGTGCAGAGAACGTGAGGAAATGTAATAATTACGTCATTTCTACGTTTTCTAATTTTTACTAATGTTTGTTGTTGCTGTTTTAAAAAAATATACACAATTGTTATAAATTGTATGTTGTATTAAATACGGCCAAAGTAGTTGTGAATACCCTTTTTTAAGTTTTAATCTTAAACTTCTGCAATTGTATAATTTAGAAAAAAATATATATATAAAATTTAAATAAAATTCATATAAAAATTATTAAAAAGTTTTTTTCCCTAATAGTTTTTATTAGGGCTAAACCTTTTTGGTAATTTTTTTGCTTCGACATTTAGTGAAAATATAAAATAATAATTTTTTAGGAATTTATATACAAATAGCAAACAATATTTGTACATACAGCTATTGTGAAATCAGACGACTTATTTCACCTACAACAGGTTGTGAAATGAACAATTGTTAAGCAAAATTAAAGTAAAGAAAGTAAATTAAAGTTAAGGCAAAATCATATTTAAAAACTTTATTATCGTGATATAAATTCTTTGCCTCTGATTTCGAATTAAGCTTTCGAATTTTATTTAGTTTTACAATTAGTTTAATTCTGTTAACAATTTTTAAAACTTATTGACAGCATAAAAATAAATTGCATTTTTTAGTATCCTAAATGCAGCCCTAGTTATTTAAGTAATTGTAAACACTGGTTTTCTGTCTACAATAATTTTTTTTTTTTATAATTATTATTTTCGAAACCTTAATTGAAGCAATCGATTTATCAAAAAATTTATATAATAAAGACATCTACTAACGTTTATGTATTTATGTTTTTTCGAATTTCAAAAGTAACTTGAAAGTTTTTTCGAGCTTAAGCATAAATTAGACGTGCCATACCATAACGCCATAGCCCTAACCATGGCCATAATCATATTTACTGCCAGCGAATAGTGGTGCCATAGCCGTAAGCAACTCTTATTTGTTTTGCCGTTTGTTAAGAAAGCAAGGCAATGAAAAATATAAATTAAAACTCGCCAATACAATGTAAATAAAGTGAAAAACAAGAACAAAATAAAAAACAGTTTATGGTTATGGTAAAAAACAAAATATAATTAATAAATATGGTTACGGTTATGGCTATGGCATTATGGTATGTCACCAATGATCAAATACAGTATTTTCTATAAGGTTGGTTTGAACAGCTATTTTATATGGTTACTAGCTGAACCCGGCGTGCTTCGCTACCCCCCTCGTTATTAAATAAAAGTAAAAGTATTTATATATTTACTTAAAAAAATGCCCAAGATATGACGATATTAAATTTTGGGTTATATGGGCGAGGCCACGCCCCTTTGTCCACTCCTAACTTTATATAGTCAAGAATATCCCATTGCGAAAATTTAATGACGATTGGTCCAGTAGTTACGACTATATTACGATTTTTAATTTTTCTAAAAAGGGGCGGGGTCCCACCCACTTTTCTCCTGGTACGTATTCCTAATTATGCCAATACCATATGTACCAAATATCGTCGACGTAGGTCAAAAAATGGCCAAAATATGGCGATTTAAATTTTTGGGTTATATGGGCGGTGCCACTCCCCTTTGTCCAATTAAAACTTCATATAGCCTATTATTCCTTCCAGAGTCACAGTAACATGCTGTGAAAATTTCAGGAAAATCCGTCTAAGGGTTTGGCCTCCTATAAAGCACAAATAAACAGACAGACAGACATTCATTTTTATATATATAGAAGAAGAAGATAGATGGTTATGGCACGTCTTATTAAATCTTTAATGTTAGAATGTTTTTTTTTGCTTTTTTTAATTTTTTTGAGTTTGTTGAAAAATTTTTTTCAATTTATTATTGTGTATGAAAAAACTTAATACCAATATTTTTATGTCTTAGTTCCAGAAGATGCCACCTAACGAAATATTAATATACAGGTATGTGATGGAAATCGATTTCGAAATCGAAACGATTTAAAACCGAAAATGGTTGCGATATGCTTGCTATTCTCGTTTTTTCAATACCTTCAATATAGTTTTCAATAACCCTACATTCAATTTTTACAATTACTAAGGGGTAACTTCTTTATTATTGCTTAAAAAATATCTGAAAACGAATCGTTTTCAAATCAATCGATTTCCATTACATACCTAATAGTTTTTTATTTGACCTTTTTATTAATTATATTTTAATTTATTTATCAAGCACAAGGTCTTTTTTATTTTTTCAATATTTCACTACTCCTTACGAATATTTTTAATTTAAAAATTGCCCAACTTCTTAAAAAATTAGAAAAGAAAATTAATTATAAATGTAAAACAAATATTATTATTTAATAATATTTCTAACTGACTTGCAAAGACGTTTGAACAAGTCCATTAAAAAAATCAACAAAAAATTATAATCGTCATAATTAACAGCTTTGAGAATTCCAAGAATAGAATTCACCTTGAAAAAAGTTTATTTTTTTTTTATTTTGCGCTTTTTAATTTAATTACAAACCACTTTGGGAAGATACGAAAGTGAAATGAAAATTAATTTGTTTTGTTTTTGTTAAATGCACAATAATAAATCAACAGATATCAGAAAAAAATCGTTATATTGCAAAAAATAATATCCTTCTGTTTGATATTTACGTTAAATTAAATAACACTCAGGCACACATATACGTGCAGACACCACAAATCTCACTTTCAAACGAAATGACCCATCGCAAGAAAATTGCATGCCCCAGTCCTGATTAAATCTTTAAAAATCCAAAGCAAAAAGGTTGTAAAAAAATCTGATGAGAACCGACTGAGGAGTAGTAGTTGTTATTTTGTTGATGGCGTAATTAATTAATTACAAAAATAACAAACGTTCACAAATACCAGCCATAAAAATGAATTATTTGTTTAAATAAAATAAAAAACAGCAGTAAAGGCGGAAACAAAGAGGGGTGAGAGATTTACAGAAACCTAAATATTTTATGAATTTCGCAAAAAATGTTGTATGACAAAGATTTTGTTTTTGTTATTGTTAATAAAGGGAAGCAACAAGTGTGAACAAAGACAGGAAAAAAAGAGAATATTTAATTAAAGTATTAATGGGTCACTATGCCAAAAATGATTATGATTTTTAATAAGTAAAAAAAAAAACACGAAAAAAAAAACTTTAAGAAAAAGAAAATAAAACAATGGGAGTTGTATTAAATGCAATTTTATTACCTTCAGTGCAGTTAAAAAGTTACATAAACTTAAAAAAAAAAGAATTTAAATCACTTAATTCTAAGTTTATTAGATTTTTTAACAAGAAAAAAGAAATATATTTTACAGCCTTGCATGGATTTTTTAAAATTATGAATTTTTTGCACTTGCTTGCCGATATTGATCGTTTATGAAATTTTTAAGCTGTCAATGTACAGTTATTGTTTGCTAAGTCTGAATGCTTAGACATAAACTGTACCATTTCTTCATATTGCTTTTTATTCGTATACAGCATAATTCGCTTATAATCCACAATCAAATTTGCACACAAATTTTGGACTATAGCGCCATTTGGACTATAAGCACAATTTTTCTATAAGCAAATATTTTCTTATAGGTGAATTCGTATACAATTTTTCTTTTTGACTATATAAAAAATATAACAAAATGCCAATATTTACACAACAAACACAAAAAAAAAGTTGCTTGATTTGATAATAGAATTTTATTTACTGAAATCTGCCTGAAAGCATTTAACTAGATACATATCTTCATACTTATTGCATGTACATAGAATTTTATTTACTGAACTCTGCCTGAAAGCATTTAACTAGATACATATCTTCATACTTATTGCATGTATACATTTACACATACACACATACTTATTGTGTGGATGTAAGTTTTCTTATATTATTTAAAGAAATTTGTTATTTTTGATTGATTTAATTTTACTGAATTTTTAAGAACTTTGTCCTCTATCTTTTCAAATATGTTGTCAAATCTTACATCATTTTCTAAACAAAAAGCTCTTAAAATATTTGCCGATTTCAATACTTCAGCATTTGAAGGAGAAATTGTATTTGCTTCTTCGAATTTTTCCTCATTTGAGTCTATATCCGGTGTTTCTAAATTTTCTTTGTTAACAGTTTTTAAAATTTCTTCTTCACTAAGTGCTCCAAAACAATCGAGGTCATCATCGCAGTGTAAATGCTCAGTAGGTAGCGAAATAGGTTCGGCAATACAGTCACCATTGTTTTCATTCTCACATTGGTAATCACAGATCGTAAAGCCGGCCTAATATACAAAAACATATTCATAAAATTTAAGGATTTTTTATCTTGTTTAAGTCTAATCCTTAACAAAATACGTTTGAACAAAATGAAATTTTTTCAAGACATAAAAAATCTAATTAAATACCTTTTTAAAGCAAATTGCAATTGTTTCTGGCTTAACCAGCCACCACGCTCTTTTAACGAAATGCAATGCGTCCAATATAGTAATGGATTTAATGTAATCTGGTACTGTCTTTCCTATTTCTATCGCACAAAGTTGTTTCTTTACTATAATCTGTCTATAATGCTGTTTAAAGTCATGGATGATTCCTTGATCTAATGGTTGTATTATAGCAGTTGTGTTAGCTGGAAGAAACTCAACTTTTATATTTTCCAAAGTAATGGTCACTTTATGGCAAGACGCATTATCAATGAAAAGTACGATTTTTTTTTTTTCTTTTGATCATTTCATTATCAAGTATGGCTAGTATTTCATTCCAAGTAAAAACTGCCATCCAGCTTTTTGTATTTGAAAAATAGGTCACTGGTATGTTTTTATTTTTGAAGCATCTGGGTTTTTTCGGTTTTCCTATACAAAAAACCTTTTTGTAGGAACCGTCGGAGTTACATACAAATAATAAAGTTAGGCGAGCTTTTTGAGACTTCCAACCTTTCGCTGATCTCTGTTACTAAAAAAAGTTGTATTAGGTAGTGCTTTGTAGTACAAGCCACTATCGTCCGCGGGAGTGAATTTTTCGATAAGGTGTGTTAAAATCATATTTTTAAAATCTATAGCGGTCACCTCGTCATTTTCTTTGGATTCTCCCTGAATTTTTCCAAAACGTATGTTATTTCTTTTGCGCCATCGATATAGCCAACTGGTGTTTGGTTCAAACTCTTCATTCAATTTTATAGCAAACTCTTTTGCTTTGTTTAAAAGAATAAGACTGGTTATGACAGCGTTTTGGCTACGCATTTCGTTAAACCAAATTGTCAAAGCTCTTTCAACATTTTGGTGGACTCCTTTCCTTTGACGCTTCGTCTTTAAATGCTTTGACTTGCCTAACTCACGGATTTTTGTTTCATTCTTTATTATTTTGTATACAGTCGATAACTCAATTTTATATTTAGAGCATAATTCTTTATGTGTTAACGAATTGTACTTAAAATCATTTAATAAATTTAGTTTTTCTTTCACTTTTAAATTAATTCTCTCTTTACCCATTTTGGAAACAACTTGTAGATACAATTTTACTCAAATAACTGAGTTTGTTTAATTGAACAACATTAAAAGGGAAATCACTTGATTTTTGTATTAAAGTGTCAGAATAATACTGGGTTGCATATTATGTGCTAAAATTTGTCAGTTGGACTATATGTGAGAAACTTCGCACTTATCTGATTTTTTGCCTCACATATAGATGGCGTATAACGGAAAATGGACTATATTGGTAATGGATTGAATAACGAATATTTTGTATGAATTTCGCTAATAGATGGCAGAAAGTGAACGTTTTTTGGAATATATTGCTAATTCCATTATAAGCGGTGTAGCTTATAAACGAATTATACTGTATGTACTTCCATCCTTAAAAAGTTTAACATAAATATTATTTATATGTAAATGTTTCTTTGACCTTTTTAAATAATTTTTCTTTTCTAATTTATTAAGCACTAGGTCAGTTTTATAAATAATAAAATTTTTTTTTTTTTTTTTTTTTTTTTTTTATTTATATTTTCAATATTTCGCCACACCTTTGGGTGGCATCCTGTTTCCTGATGATGCCACCCAAAGGTGTGGCGAAATATTGAAAATATAAATAAAAAATTTTTATTATTTATAAAACTGACCTAGTGCTTAATAAATTAGAAAAGAAAAATAAATATTATTTAATTTTTAATAAAAAAAATTAATAAATAAAAAAAAACACTTTTGTTTTATTTATTATAAAACGACTAAATACTTACCTATTTTATTTATTTTTTTTAACTATCGCCAACAAGATAGCTTTCGGTCTATTTTCTAACAATTTGTGCTTAACTGACGCTTGTTTTCCTACTACAGAGTTGACCTTTTTAGACAACCAGATAGAACATTTTGATTCAGAACTTTTCGATATAAATACATGTATACATGTAATAGAACTGTAACAGAACTTTGGTTCAAATAGAATACTTTTTTTCGCAATAATATGTCATTTCGTTTAGAAAATAGAGATAAAAATGTGAAAGAACCCATAGTTGTCAGCACAATTTATTTTTGTAGATAAAAACTTTATTTAACACTGTTTAGAGAACTTCACAATTAATATTTAATAACACATTTTTCTAAATTAAAATTTTAAGAAAATTAGAACGACACGCTGCCGAACTTTTAGGCACTGCTAGTTATAATAAAGATACAGTCGACTTTTGATAATTTGAAACTCGTTAATTTGTGTCTCGCGATAGCCCAGGTTCCTTGAAAAATACTCAATGTATTGAAAAAAATCTATGCATTTTGGTCCCCTCAATAGTTTGAAATTATTTCAATGGAGTTTTGATCGCCGACTCTCTATAATTTTAATTTCTTAGCTCTACGCTCTACAATTTGAATTGTTTTAATTTTGCAAAAATAAAACAATTACTTATTTTTGTTTTTTGGGATGTGCTACAAAATGACATCTTGCCTGCCATCAATTTATAATTTGATTTTCGATTTTTTTTACACTTTATAATTCGAACTCCTAATGTGATTTTGTTTCTGTTTTTAAAACCGTTTTCTTTAGTTTATATGATATGCAACGCATTTAGCACGCAAATAAACTCTTGTTAATTTGATTTTTTTACATTTCTTTTGATACTTTGAAGCCTTGTCGATATAAAAACTCGAATGTTTGAACTTTTTTTCTAGTCCCTTGAGTTTCATATTATCCAGAGTTGACTGTAGCTTATATAAATACAGTATGTTAATCCTTAAATTGAATTTAAAATATTTGTAGAGCGAAATTTCGGGGATAGTTGAAATTGGTTTGTGGGGAATTAGTAAAAATGTCGTTTATTGAAAAGAAACAATTAAATAATAATGAAAAAAATGTATAAAATATATTAGTAACATCAAAAATTTGTTAAACTATAATAATATTATAAAGAGAAACTAAAAAAGTATGTATGTGCAATATCGCCGGCGTCAATATCAGTCATGGCCATCATAAATTACAAAAAAATAATAATAATGAATAAAAAAAAAACTATTATCAGTTTGATTAGTTTAATTTTTTAATCGCAAAATTTGAAGTGTGTATAAAATTCACACATACAAACGTTCATTTGTATAATTTTATTAACTATAAGCATTTAACAATAAAAATTACAACAAAAAACACTTGTAGTAATTTGTCGAATGATAATGAAATTTCAATATAAAATATAAGGGAAAATTTGTTAAAACAATTTACATAAATTGTTTAATAAAAACGAGCTAATTCAATAAAATAATTACGTAAAACATTTGTAATCTTTGAAATAAATTAAAATATAAATATAAATTTAAACAAAAACCATATTATTAAGTTTAGTTCGAATTAAATAAGTTGGATCGTCGATTTCAGTTTTGTCTTTACGATGAATGCTTTGGTTTTTACTGCAAAAATTAAATAATTCATAAAATTTATTTATGATGCAACGGGCAATTAAGTTTCACTAAACTTTTTTATGTTACTTTTAATCAGTTTTGTCACAAATTAGCAGTAGCATTTGCATTTCCAAAAGTGTTTTTATACCCTTTACAATATACAAATCCGAACCCTTATTGTATATAAATTCTTAGTTCTTATGCATCGCAAAGTCGATTGAGCGATGTCCGTCTGTCCTTCCGTGTTTAAATGAACTAGATGGGCTAGAGAAAATTAAAATATGGCAATCGATGAGACATAGTTTCGAAAATTTTTGCTATTGATAAGTACATGTCTTTCGAGGCAGCGGGCAAAACACCTGCCTATATTTTTCCATATCTTTTTTTAACTTTCGTTTGTATTTTTTCTACAGGTTGTTAATGTTTATATTAAAAAAAAATAATGAAATTAGGTTGGGACAACTAGCCTAAGTAAGGAGAGAAGAGTATTTAAGATTCGGCGAAACCGAATAAAGCACCCTACATGTTTTTTTTTTATTTTTCTCTACTCACTCTCTTGTGATTTTGTCTTTCCAAAAATCTCTCTTTTAATAGTTTATATTTTAGCAATGGAATTGTTTGTTGTTGACCTTGATATACTTAGAAAAATATTTGTTTTTTTATGTTTTAAATTTTAACTAATAAAACACACGCATTAACTTTATTTGACAACCGAAATTAAAAAAAGACAATTCAGCAATTATCACGATAATCGCATATCAAAAATTTTAAATAAAATATAGTTGAAATTATTATAAGCTCACGCTGGTACTTTCACGGCTACCGCATAAAATTAATAAATAATAATAATAATAATAATAATAATAATAATAATAATAATAATTATAAAAATAAAAATAATAATAATAATAAAAATAATAATAGTAATAAATTTAAAAATTTTTTTTAACCAACTGAGAAGTAGACAAAAAAATTAATAAACACAAGCATCAAAGCTTAAACAAAATACCAATAATCAATAGTGACTTTATTTTTGCTTACATTTCTACATACACGTGGTTGGTTTTTTCCAACTCTACGTGTAGTTGTAAGAAGTAATAAAAAAAATTAAAAGGAAATGGCAAAAAATTTTTTAAATATAATAGGCAGCTTTAACTTATCTAAAATATGGTAGAACGTTCCTGATGAGTTGAGTTGAGCAATCAACGAAATGGCCATAGGAACTAGCTTTACACTAATAATCAATATTTGATTTTATTTAAAATATTTGGGTTATTAGCACACTGAAAAGTGAACTAATATAAAATAATTATTCCCAAAAATCATAATAATAAATATAATACGAGTAATAAAATAGCTTTAAAATATATTTTTCCACTTGTACGATTGTCAAGTTGCTCATAAAAAACATTGGTTGTTATTAATGTTGTTTTAGAATATATTTTATATTTAAAAGTTTATTCAAGTTTCTTTTTTCTCCTAAATGTAATTTTTCTTTTTTGTTTAGTAAAAATAATAGTGATGTAGCGTAACAAAATGAGATCAAGTTTACGTAGTTCAAACAAATCGCGTAAGAAGTAAGAGATAAAAAGATGTTAACAAAAGAAAATGTTATATAAAAATATTATAGTAAATTACAAAATGTTATTGTAATTGTTTAAACTGGGTTAGTAAGAATATAACGGCTGGCTTATTTTTTTTCAAATGTATTAGGCTTTCTGCAAACATGTAACAAATACATTTGTTTGTTTGTTTTTATTTTAACTTACACTTTGCAACTAACGTAGCTTGGAGAATGGCACAAATAAAAAGAATATGGTTGATAAATAGATAAAAAAAAACCATTATGTATAGTCGAATCGAAAAACTAATGATTTTAGATTTGAAGTGCCAACTAATTTAGCCAAAAACTCTAAAGCACTTCATTTGCATATTTCAAAGTCAAATACTAATTTTATTTTGATATGTCAAAGGATATGGAACTTTTATAAAAACAGTGGAAGGATAGTACGTCTACCCAAAGATACAGCATTTTTGTTGCACGAGATATTGCAACTTCTTTTATGTAATTTGAGGGTCCTGATTCCATTTCTGAAGTTACATTTTCCGCTACAGCTTTTATTTTTAAGCTACACAGAAAAGTCATTTCTAGGAAAAAAACACTTCTTATTGGATACATACATGAAAAAAAAAAATCTAAGAAGGCTGAAAAAATTTTCTGTGTATGATTTTCTTGCTTGTTTAGGTTCATTCTCAATATTCTTCTATCCCAGTAACCCTGGGTCTGCTCCTCCATTTTCCAAATGACTTGTTGGAACCGTTAGCCCTATTCTTCACTCAGATCACCAAGATTTTCAGGGAAAAGGTATATATGGCTGTGGAAAAAGTAAACATTGATGCTCATGTTGCAACCAAGCTGTTGAAAGTGCCACAACAACGTTTTAATATGGACTTTACAGGTGCAATCCATTTTGTTTCCAAGAAAGTTTTCTGAAATCCAAACAAATTCTTTCCACGTATTTTTTTTTTCAATTTTAGTCATACAACTTGTAAAGTTTTTAACTTTAATCAACCTTCTTATATGTGGTCCATTAAAAATGCCGGCTTTCAATTTCTTTGTGCTCAAGTTATGGAACTTGGTAGATATGTATTTAAAACAATCACCATCCTTGTTGAGAGCTTTGACGAATTGTTTTATAAGCCCTAGTTTGATATGAAGAGGTGGAAGTATTATACGATCTTTATGCACTAGGGGTTGATTAATCACATTTAATTTTGAAGACTGTATCCCGGGCTATTTTTGGTCAGATTTGTTTTCAATGCGAATAAAAAACTTATTCCAACGTTTCGTCGGTTTTTTTTCCGACTTCTTCAGGGGAGTATTTTTATTAGTTATTATTCTAGTGACAAAGAAAAGAGTTGATATTTAAATTTTAATTATGATTTTAACCCTTATGATTTTATTTATTTATTTATTTTACAACTTGTTTTAGTCTACATTATTGAATACATAAATAGGTGATGAAACATAATTTGAAAAATTAATGTGTAATAATAATAATAAATTATGGACAGCACGATACATTAAAATATGTATAAAAATTTGTCAGCGAAAAAATTATAGTATCACAAATATCACAGAACTTTAGTTTTAAATTATTGCTAGGGAATATTGAAGTTTAGTGTTGTCTTTGCCTTCTTCAGTGTTTATTGTTTTCTTTATACTCTGTTGTATTCTCAAGCTCTCGAGAGTATATCTTTTGTTTTCTTTTTTCTCTCTGTCTAGTATCTTTACATCGTCAAAATCTATAATGTGTCCAGTTTCTTCTGCATGTTGTGCTAATGCTGTTGTCTCCTTTCCTTTTTTAATGTATGCTTGATGCTCTAAAATTCTTGTTCCAAGAATTCTTTTTGTTGTTCCAACGTATACTTTGTTACACTTTTCCCTTTCATTTCCTTGGCAGGTTATTTCATAAACGACATTATTTAATCTATTCTTGTCTACTTTAGATGTTTTTTGCGTAAAAAAGTGGCTTAGTGTTTTGTTTGATCTATATGTAAATATTGTTTTTTCATCGTTTATCATATGCTTCAATGTTTTGTTCTCTGTTAGTTTTGGAACATATGGTACACTGTAAAATTTTTTTTCCATTTTGATTATTTCCAGTATTATTTTTTTATTTTTTTAAGCACTTATTTATCAAGTTATTTGTCACATGTATTGGGTAGCTATTCTTCGTCAATATATTCTTTATTTTGGTGATGTTGTCGTTTTTAAATCTTATGTCGCTAATATTAAGAATTTTATTTATTAAATTTATAGTTGTATTTATTTTAACATGTTTTGGTTGGGTTGAATGATAATTTATTAATCTTCCAGATGCGGTTTACTTAGCATACCAATTTGTCATCAATTTATTATTGTCCTTAATGATTATCATGTCTAGATATGGTATCTCTTTATTTTTCTTTACTTCCACTGTAAATTGTATCTTCTTGTGATATAAATTTAATGTCTTTGGTATAACATCTAAATCATCTCTCTTTACAACCGCAAATAAATCATCCACATATTTAGATTTATTATTCTAGTGACAAATTACACATGGAATCCCTAGTGGGCCAGTCTTTTCTCTCCCCGTTTTCAGACTTTGCTCTAATGTCCTAAAGAGAAAAAAAAACAAAAAAAAAACGGATATTTTGTAGAGCCTCCTTGCCTTAAAAGAAAGTTGACCATTTTCAGATATCTTCCATTTTAGCATATTCTTTTTCTTTAGTTGAATGTGCAAATGGTAAACAAGCTAGCCTATTACCATTATGCATCAGTACACATTTTAAGCTACGTTTAGAGGAATCGATAAATAAACGGCACTCATCTGGGTTATATTGTTCTAAGTTATATTGCTGATATTAGACCAGGAATATTTGAACAATAAACAGTCTTCAGAGAAAAAAGGCCCGTACTGCTAAGCCTAATTCTAACCAGTGCTGAACATTTAATCAAACAACCCTGCATAGTCTTTATATTAACCCAGATTATCTGATAGAAAAAGAACTAAAGAGTATAAGTTTCAACACTAAAACAATTAAAACGTTGCACTCTAAAATAATAATAATAATGATAATAAATAAATGCACTCCCGAGCATAATTTATATTAAACGTTTTATTAATTCATTTCATTTCACAAAATTTTCTTTTCAAGCACAAAAATTCATAAACATTTCAAAAATAATTGTTTCTGAAGAAAACAGAAATAATATAAAATGTCACTTTATTTAGCACCAAGTCTGTTAAAAAATGTGGGTGGATGTCTGATGCTCAGTGAGTGAAAAGTCTGCAGTTTATGCACAAAATTTTTTAAATAAAATAATTTACAAAAAAAAACAAAAAAAAAAACAAAAAAAAATACACAAAAAAAATACAATAAATAAAATTTGCTTGTGCTGCAATGCCGGTCAAAACTAACTGAACAAATCCTACATTTTAGGGTCCTACCCTGTATTCTATAGGTAAAGTAAAATCGGCAATCCAAATATAACATGACAAACCAAATTGAATAAAATTGTTGCTAATTTTCTTTATAAGTTTTTTGATATGCTTGTAAAATTATCTTCGTTTTGTGTAACATCGTATAAAAGAAAAAATAAAGAAAAAAAAAAAATAATAATAAATAGAAAGTTTGTTGTTGATTTGTAAAATTTTTAGTGAGTAGACAATGATGGCTGAGACAAAACACAGCATAGTCTCCACCTTCTACAGGAAAGCAACGTTATAACGAATTGGAATATGTATCAAAATATACGACAACAATGACCTAAAACAAACCCCCCTTAAGCGTTCAAAATTTAGTTGCAGCAGCAAGAAGTGACTGTCATGGTCACTATTCTGGCCGGACAGGTCGGGAGAAACCCAGAGATAATCTTTAGCGCAATCATGATCAGCAGTTCTAGTGGAATTAAAAAATTTTAATCAATGTGCTGAGGTTATCAAAAACAAAGGATACGCCACTAGATACGAGTATTAGTCTAAAGGTTTTTTTTTAATGGGTTTTATTTCGTTTTTTTTACTACTAATAAGTCATGAATTTAATATATGAATATAAATTACTAGCTATTCTCGGTGCGCTTTGCTATCCGAATAGGAATACGCATCCACGCTTCCAATCCACCCAGACTTTAGATTATCCACCATAATAAGAATTTTAACAGTCTATTTTGTATAGTTCTCTGAGTATACGTGAGATACCACGCTCACTTTTTGAATCCTGTGTCTGTGTTTTTGCTTGACTGTTTATATTTATATGGAAGTTACTGGTGGAAAACTTCAAGATTCTACCTATTGTAGTTCTTTATCACTCTGTTCCAATCCAGCCAATTTTTGTTTCATTATGCATATTAGTACGACTTATTCGAGTAAAGTATTTTATTTTTATAAGAATTTTTATTTTACGAACTGCATAGCTGATTACAAACTATGAAAATTGCAGGAAGATCGGTTTAATGGTGAAGGCAGCTAAATCTTTCCGACAAAAAAAAACTTTATATATTTAGATGTGTTATTAAAATTAGAGGTCAAACTTTGAATACAAAATTATTTTTATCAGAAGTCAAAACATAATTCTTGCGAAAAAAAAACCGACTTCAAAACAGATTTCATCTGTCTACCTATAACAGCTCAGTGTATGGCCACATAAATTAGGTTACATTAACTATTGGGACACACTGTTATCTCCAAACTTTATACTTTTACAACTTTATACTCTGTAACGGTTCAACAGTTTGCCCATATACATCAGATTATATCAACTATTTAACCCTTAACTACATTCGCTTTTTTAACTTACGTTACTACATTGGTGGGGTAATTTTCTACCCCAATCGAAAATTCTTCCTAGTTTGCAGGGCCTCGCATAAAAAAAGAAAATATTAATGAGAAATATTACAATTGTTTATTTTTTTTTAAAATAACATTGTTATTATGTTAAAAAATTCATAAATTAGAAAATAGAATTTTTTTTCAAGCTTCAGTACAAAGTAAGTTATAAATTATGGAGTGCGGCGTGGGGTAAAAATTTACCCCACGAATGTAGTTAAGGGTTAATTTATAATATAACATTTTTATACTTCTTATTATACCAAATAAAGTAGTGGATATTCTGTCTAAAATTAAGGTGTTTGTATACAACGGTACAAAAAATAAGGCCATATAGAACACATTTCAATAATTTTGGGAACACCCTTTAATTTGTAAATTCAAATTATAATCTTCTTGTTATAGCGGACTTAGCAAAACATGTGCCATATTATATCAACTATTGGCACACCCGTTTATTTCCAAATCCAAATTTTGTGCTTGTTGTTATAGAGAAGTTAGTAATACAGGTTTTTTTTTGTAAATTTTAATCGTCTGTCTAAAACTGTTTAAAAGTATGGCCATATACAAAGTTAAATTTAATTTATAATTTTAAATATTATTAGCTATAACGGCCATAGCAATCGACATTGCGTCAAATTTACAAGCGTTTGTCTATAACGGTTCAAAAGATAGGCATATATAAGTAAATCTACAGTAATTATGGGACACCCTTTAATTTCTAAATTCAAATTATAAACTCGCTGATATAGCGGACTTAGAAATACAAGTC
The DNA here is from genome assembly GCA_916610165.2 of Gymnosoma rotundatum. Lineage (NCBI taxonomy): Eukaryota > Metazoa > Arthropoda > Insecta > Diptera > Tachinidae > Gymnosoma > Gymnosoma rotundatum. The sequence continues at coordinate 54,879,708 of OU744340.1, read as the reverse complement.
CCTTTTAAGTTTCAGCGTTCTGTCTATAACGGTTCAAAAGTACGGCCACTCACTTGAAATTACATCAACTATTGGAACACCCTTTAACTTCCAAATCCGTATTTTATACTTGTTATAGCGGACTTACCAATACAGGTTCGTTGTAAATTTAAAGCGTCTGTCTATAACTGTTAAAAAGTATGGCAATATACATCAAATTAAATTAACTATTGGCGCACCTTTTAATTTATAATTCGTATTAATTACTTGTTACTATAACGGCCAATCGACATTCTGTCCAATTTGAGAGCGTTTGTCTATAACGGTTCAAAAGATAGGCCCATATAAGTAAATTTACATCAAATTATGGGGGCACCCTCTAATTTTTAGATTTATTTTTATATAATTTTTTGTTTTTGGGAGCTATAGTAATACGCAGTCATTTTAAATTTTACAGAAGTGCCCTTCACAATTCATAATGCACGTAAAAAATATGTATATTGTATGGGGACAGCCTTTAATTTTTAAGATTATGAGCTGTTTTTAAAACGGGACCAATCTGTAAGCATAATCTATCATATTACCAAAAATTTTCAAAATCGGATCAGAAATGACTGAGTGCTGGAGGCACAAATATAAAAAAGCAACATTCAGCCGAATTGTATACTCTCCTTCTTTTTTTGAAGTCGGTTTAAAAGTATGCGACTTTAGTTCAATTTTGTCCGACACTGTATATATGTTCATATATTTATATATACATACATACATACTCATGGACGTACGTACAAACGTATGTGTGTATTGTAAATAATTTGTTTTACTGTATGTAAATTATGATGTTTTGCACAAAAAACAAAATTTCTTAATATATTTAAGCATAACACTGTCATTTTAAGGCAGCAAAGTTGTTCCAACTGAAAACTGCGCAAGTGTATTTTTATTTTTATTTTTTTCTTTCTTGACGACAAGCATATCTGTCAAGTGAGAATGTATTATGACAAATAACTTTATAATTGCTTTGGACTTTAAAACAGAGTACCTTGTTAATTTTTGGTTCAACTTTTATATTTTTTCATTGTTTCTCAAAATTTGTATGTCTTAAATTAAAATTTTTGGGCTCTTATTGTTTGCATGATGTCTTTGTTTTTTATTTTTATTATAATCTTTGTTGTATTAATTAGTTTAAAATTCTATTATTTATCTAGATTTATGCAAATGTGTTTAAATCTGTGGCCACAAGCGAAAATATAACACAACAGTCAAAAGTTTAAAATGTCAATTTTATACCCTTCACCACAAAAAGTGGAAAAAGGGTTATCATTTCGTATGTAATTTCGACAAAATCCATTTCCGACCCTATAAAGTGTATATATTCTGAGTTCTTATACATTACAAAGTCGAGTGTTAGTGTTGAAATCACGTTTGCCAAGACACTATACCAGCTAGAGAAAATTTAAATACGCCAATCGTTCAGACATAATGTCAAAGGGACGCTATTGAAAACCAGCAAGATCGCTCCATGTGCTTCAAGGCAGCGGAATAAACACCACGCCTACCTCTATTATTTCCATATCATTTGGAACAATAAAGTAACTCCAATCAAAAAAACAAATTTATGGGGCGATGGAAATTTTAAAAATAAAAAAAACATCAAGTGAAAAATTGGTGTTCGCCCATATTTTCCGATCCTCTAAACTTTTAAAATTCTTTAAAATATCCATGTGGGTATCATTAAAAGCTATTGAGAGATCTTTAAAGTTATACCAAAATTAAAAAAAAAATGCTTAACACATTAAGAGCATATTTAAAATTATATATATCGCCATCTGAAAGACTTAATAACCTATCTGCAAAAATTTGAAAATTGAGTTTTTTATGATTAATCATAACGCATATGTATGCAATATTTTAAACCATGTTATTACGAAATTACCAACAACCGATCAGCAAGTGTACTATTTTCTAAAATCAAATAAACTAAGCAAGCATTTTTCTAATTTACTTTTTTTGTTTGAAACGAAGTTACATTTGATTTGTTATTATTTGTGCTTTATTAAACACAACAGGACTAGATTTACATATATGGTGAAGGGTATAAAACATTCGACATAGCCGAATATAGCTCTCTTACTTGTTTTACATTTAACATAATATCCAATATACAGTGCCTCGTGAATAAACGGTAGCCATATTTGGATGGTAAGACAGATAGTAAATGCTTATAGAAAAATATTGTTTCTCATGTGTTCGAAGTGTAGTCTCATTGTATAGTGCCTAGAATGGTCTTAAAATTAGACCTAGGCAACACCGGGTACAATTAGCTAATGTAATAATATAATTATTCTTCTTTAAACACTTATAATCCCTATTCAACTATTTCTTTTTTAAAAAGGTCAAATAAAAAATATTAAAATTTGAACGTAAAATTTGTCCTAACTCTTTTTGCATACTAAAGCGTTAAAATATAATACTATCGGCAAGTTCCCAAACTCAATGCTATTGAATAATTAAACAAACTCTATTCTTTTCTGCAATTATTATCTTGTAGCACAGTAAACCGTATCGTCCTATTTCTGTTTCTTGGCAATTTTGGATAAAATAATACAAACTCTTGCATTCAACACAAAGAACAAAAATCACAAGAAAAAAAAATTAAAGAAAAAGTCTGTTTGGTTAATTGATTGCTGGATAAGTGGGCAATAATATTGGCCAACAACAGTACAGAAATATAAACTGACTTAAATACGTCACATGCTTTCTGTTGTTGCTGTTGTTGGTATTTTACTCATTCAACATTTAGCCATAGCCAGTTAGAGTCATTTATACAAAGAAATTCTTCTTTTTTTATTTAAATATAAAATTGTAATAATATTTTGCGCCAAAGAATGTTAATGGTAGAATATACAGCTGCTGTTGCTGATAATAATGTTGTTGCTGGCTGTTGTTTGTGCGGTTGCTGGTATTGAAGATGATGTGATGGTGATTTTGTTGTGATATGACACAAAGAAATTTGTTTAAGAATTATTGAAATTCGGAACAAGGGTGATGAGTTTATTTTGTTGTTTTTTCGTAAAATCATTTTATTGTGCTCAAAACAAAAAAGAACAATTAAGTAAATAAAATTAAAAATTTTTATGATTTCTTTGTATAGTCAAGATTATTTTGACAATAATTCAGAAAATTGTAAATTTATAGGAAGTTAAATTTAAGAAATTAACAAGAAAAATAACAATTAACAAATAAAATATTTTAAATGAGTCATTGACTCGATGTATAACCTATTGTCGGTTTATCTAAACTTTATTGAGATTGAAAATCAAGATGGCTTAGACCGCCATAACCCTCTAAACACATTAGATGCAGAAACTTATTCACCATAAAAAATGTCAGTTTACTACAAGTTTACAGGATGACTTTGAATTGTTTTGACGGGGCTGTCATAACCTTAAATACAGAAAACTAAATCAGAGGAATGAAATTGAATGACATTAAATTGCCCTTAGGGAAACATTGAAAAATCATTTAGCAGAAATTTTTTTGCTTTATATAGCAATATTTCCTTAAGGTGTGTTTAGACGACGTGTATAAGTCATATGGAATGTCAGATTTCCACATGTAAATCAATACACATAATGTAAACCTCATGAAATATAACATATGATATTTTCCTATGTGTTATAACATATGTTAGTTTTTTATTTAGAGACCGCTCTATTTTAATATGTAAAATTATATGACAACATATGTTTTCAGAGATGCTAGCTTACACTTCCGCTCAAAATATTTTTGCGATAAAAGTTAGATTTCTAAAAATAAAATATATATTTTTTGTACGTAATATCATAATTAATCGTAGGCTAAAAAATAATATTTGGGCATTTCTACAAACATGTTAACCACGACAGAAAAAAAGGAAACCTTTGAAATTTGATACAAAATAAATATTAAAATTTAGTATTTAAAGATTATTACCGCTTATTACATTTAATTACAATTAAATTATTTTATTGTAAAAAATAAATTGAAATTTGAATCATTGGCCTTATTACCATGAAAGTTCCCAAGTAAAAATTTATAACAAATAGCAGAAAAAAGTTTTTTTGAGGATATAATTAGTTTTTATCTGTTTGTAATTACTTCAGTTTTGAGCTTGTGACGTGTTCTTATCACACAGCAAAGTGCATAAGTTCAATTTTATATTATAGCAAATTTAGGCTGACTTCCAAAATTTTAATTGCTTTGCATTCAAACAATGTATACTGTTTCATAAAGCCGCTGTACAAAATATTTACAATGTATACGCTTTCAAAACGTCAACAATGAGTATTTTTAAGGCAGTAAAAAAGCAACCAGGCATCAGTTCTATAGTTGATGTTTTGTTTGGTATACGTTTGTTTACTCATAAAAAATAAAAAACAACCACAAAACGTTTTTGTTCGCAAAGAAAAGTAAGTTAATTTGTTTTTAATAATTAATATATATAAATAGCAAAATCTTATTTTTTTTTAACATATTTCAGCGAAAAAAAAATGGAATCATGAGCAAAAAAAATTGCTTCTAATAACAATATACTGTTCCAGCTCCTACACAAAATCGATAAAGGTATATCGATTTGGTTAATGGTCGTGCTTTGGCCACAAAGGCTCAAGCATGTCTTTTAAAGCCTATAAAAAAAATTAGAAATAGAGTGAAAAAACTTCATATTCCTTACGTAAAAAGTAGTCATTTTCATCCTGAAGTGGCTGCTGAAAACGTCATCCGGCATTTTTGCAATACCTTCCCAAAAATTAATAATTTTTGGTATTTTTCTGCGCTGTAAGTGTTTTGGCTTCAGTAAAACATTCCGTTTTCTCTTAATAGATTTTATTACAGCGAGGAAATTTTGTGCAGAGCTTCCACTCAAATTTTCTGATAATCTAAAAAAAATTATCAAATAAAAATTGTACACCCGACGTTTCCATTTTCGTGTTTGTCAATAATAAAAATGGTGCATTGCAACATTTCTGTTTCATAATGAAAATGTAAACAAAGCATATAGTTGCGTTGTATCGAAACTTTGCATATGAAAAAAGTTTGAATACCGCAGTAAAATTTTGGAAGTCAGCCTTAATATATAGCAATTTTGATATAAATAATAATAATAAGGAAAGGCAGTATTGTGCTTATCCTACTTCCTTCTAAATAGTTATTGCTAAAAAAAATTAATACTTGACATCACTGTTTTGAGCATTTAAGTTTTCATTTCAACAACAATAGATCATGTCATATATCTGTGGTTTTCATGAATAACAGCCTATGTTCAAGTTTTCACATTTCGAATTAATAATACCAAATTGTTAAATGATTTTTTAAAATGTAAAAAAAATTAAAAATATGGACCTATATCCCCCTTTTTTCTTTACACAACAATACAACTTCTACCTTTTTTCAAATTAATTTCAACAATAACGTAGCATGTTGACAAACAATGGCTTTCTTTTAAATTTCTTTAAAAAAAACACACAGCGCCAGATTCGCTGTTTTATCTGAATACATTTCAAAATTATGTTTTGATGTTTAGTTAAAAACAAATCATATCACGTGAGTGTTTGTTTTTGGTCTTTTATGGTCATAACTAGGCTCTGTACGGTGTTCTTCTTTTTCCTTGTAATCTCAGCTATGCTGTTGAAAAAAAATGTGAAAGTTTCGCAATTTATAATATTTCTATTCTAACCTTTTTATTTTTTAATTGTATTAAAAGTTTTTAATATATGTATGTATGTTATTTTATCATATGAGGTACCTACTCTTTAAGTTCGTTACTTACTTGTGTGGTCGCATTCTTTTTGTTCAGCGAAAATCATTTACATAGACATACTCCGTTTTGTCAGAACACAATTTCGGTGTTTAAAATGGTTTGTTATTTTCAAATTGCTCTGGGATCTAATCCAGGGAATGTTTCCCAAATATTAATTGGAATATTGCTTAAACCTACACTTACATTACTGTATAAAAAAAAGTTAAAAAGTTTTGATACAAAGACCGCATCTTTAAAAATAACTAGTTTTTGCTCTACTGAAAAGTTTGGTTTTAAGACATGCGCTGTTATTCATGAAAACCAGATATATGTACGTAACGTGCAAGTTAGTTTGAAGATTAAAATTATGAACCGCATGTTAAACACTGATTTTGACATACACACTAAATTACATATGGATAGCAATTTTGACATTCCATATGTCTTGTACACGTCAAGTCTGAAAAGGCAAGGCAGTTTTTAGGGAAATTAACACCTGAGAACAATCGCTGGATGAAGTGCATCAAGTTTAAACAATAGAGAACTATCTTAAAACTAAAAACAAAATTAAATCAAAACAACTATGTTTGTATAATCGGTTGGAATGAGTGATTACACTTAGCAAGGTAGCCGTTCCTCCTGTATTGATTTTTATTGTCAAAGGGTATAAAAAAACATGCTAAGGATCCTATTCAAATCCCGCTGCTCTTGCAAACCTCCTACTAAATTTATTTTATGCGTACGGCCTGTTAATGACTTTATGTACTTCGATTAATTTTTTAACTGTAAAAATATTTAATAGTAGGTTACTCGGCGTTGTCTGTGTCTAATTTTAAGGACTGAATGATTTATTATAGCCTTTTTTACTATGGGACTCTACACCGAACATTCAAGAACACGAACACCTATCAGGTCGCAAATAAAAATTTTAGTTAAGATTGGTTTTGCATGTTAAAAAATGGTATCACGCTTTTTAAATGAGAGGGAAATTTTTTAATTGATATTTAAAATTGGTCTGATCTGTCTTATTTATATCAAAAGTTTTTCACCCTAGTATTTGTATTGCTCGATTTTTTCATTTTAACTTTTTATCAAGGAATTTTACTCTGAAACTCCGCATACTAACATCATGTAAAAAACTCTTCGGTTACAAAGTACTAAATTCTTTATTAAGTGAAACAATAATGTTACTGACTAACGACAAACTTTAATTGGCGTGTAGGTTATATAATATGAATGCAACTTTTTCCTCCTAGATAATCGAAGATATTTCTGCTATGAAAAAAACGAGTCTTTAAGTAGAGATTTTAAATTACAAAGCAATACGGGTATACAAATAATTTGTTCATATATGTGTCGATATTTTATGAAAGTAATTAGCCTTTAAATTTAATACCCCACCACCCAGCTGTTACAAGAGATAGATATACATATAGATATACATTTGTAGATAGTGTTGAACTTTATTTTTATCTCATTTAAAACAAATGAACAAAGAAAATAGTGCTCATTAATAAACTTAATTACATTTTCACCACAATACAAACTCTAGTATTTTAAAAAACGCAATGTGCGTCTATTGCATCATTGGAATCGTTGCGTATTTCTGGCTTTGTGCTGTACGTCAGATATAAGCCTGTTTCTCTGTCTCTGCAAACCTTATAGCTGATTATTGCTATTTAGTTTTTTATATATAGGTGTATTTTGGCAAGTTATAAATTTCAACTAACATACTTATGTGTAATAAAAACACAGTTAAAATTTTCCTAAGATGGGTTAAGATGCATAGAATTACGCAAGTTTTTTTTATTTGATTAATATAAGAGGTAAAACAGATTTCCTTCTGCCTATTGGACCTTAAGAATCAGGACTTATTTATCTTTCAAATATTTGTACTTTTCCCCACTTACCCGTCCTGTTCCTTTTTTTTAATAAGCCTCTTCCTCCCTCTTGGAACTTCTAAATAAATATCTATCTCTATTTTTTTCGGTGCATCCGTAAATTTCCGTTTTAGTCGTAACTTACGAACGCGTCTACCAAATTCGTGCATAAATAAACCATCGGCACGACCATACGAAAAAACCCTATAAATTTAATCGAATTCGAATTTACCGTTAGTGAGTTATAAAGTCATAACACACTGCGTTTCGATTCGAATTGAAATTTCCTTCGTCTAATAACTTTGGTATTAGGCGTTTCGATTCCGCTCAGTTTCTTTCGATTGTATGTTCGTGTATTTTAGCGGAGGTCCGTTTTTGTCAGTTGTTGTTTTTTTTTTTTGTTAACGGAGAGGTTTTCTTTAATTGGTTTTTTAGTTAAAAAGTTAAAAGTAGGAAATGAGATAAAATGTTCAGAAACAATTTAAAAAAACCAATTAAAATTACTTTTAATTAATTAATTTAATTAAATTTTTTTTTTCATAATTTGTTAATTTTTCTACCCGAACCTGATGTGTTTTTTATGTATTACAGGTCAAAAACAACAACACCAAAACAGCATAAAAAACTGGCAAATTTAATGGCATCTAAAGCAGACAACCCAAAATGAAAATCTGTTCCAACTCCGCTTTGATAGCTGTCTTCCTTAAAGAATCCTAAAGCGGCCACAACTCGATCAAGCGGCGAAAAAGAGGTCAAAGAATTTGGCTGCACCTCATTAGCAAAACTGTCTTAAACATATTTAAAAGCGTCTTTGTTAAAACGAAAGTTCTTTTTAAATCTGTACGAGGGCTGCTCTATATATTTCTGGCCTAATAGTGAAAATGCGAATATTTATAATCAAAAATGGTTTTATTGTTTCTCGAAGTATTCTCCAGCATGATTTATACACTTTTGCATGCGCTCAAACCAGTTGTCGAAGCACTTTTTCCACTCAGATTGAGACACCTCTAAAACATGGTTTTTGAACACTTCAACAGCTTCTTCTGGCGACGAAAATCGTTGACCACGCATTTTTTTCTTGATGTGCAGAAACAAGAAGAAGTCATTAGGTGCCAAGTCAGGGCTGTACGGCGGATGACCCATTAATTCGACGTTTTGGCCGGTCAAAAACGCCGATGTGTGAGAGCTCGCATTGTCATGGTGAACAATGATTCGTCTTCTCTTGTTGGTTTTTCGAATTTCTCCGATGACTTCAGGCAAAAAAATTGTAGTGTACCACTCAGAAGTGACCGTCCTACGTTGCTCAAGCGGAACAGTCGCCACATGACCAGTTTTGCCGAAGAAACAGGCACCTATTTGCTTCGAAGTGCTTCTTCCATGAACAACTTTCGTTGGATTTTGCTCGTCTTTGAAGACCCACACGGTCGATTGTTGTTTCGTTTCGGGATCATACGCATAGATCCATGATTCGTCACCTGTGACGATCTTATAAACGTCTTTTGAAGCACCGCAATCGTATTTCTGCAACATTTCTTTGCACCAATCGACACGAGCCTTTTTTTGAACGACTTTCAAATTGTGCGGGATCCAACGAGAACAAACCTTTTTTACAGCCAGGTGTTATTGCAGTATCGAATGTATGCTGGTGGAACAAATGTCCAAGGATGTCTCTATCTCTGGGTATGACTCATGTCGATCTTGCATTATGAGTTCACGCACGGCATCAATGTTCTCTAGCACAACAGCCGTTTTTGGACGACCTTCACGGAATTCGTCTTTGAGCGAGCTTCGGCCACGATTAAATTCATTATACCAATTTTTCACAGTGTTATAGGATGGTGCTTCATCGCCATACAAAGATTTAAGTTCATCAATGCACTCTTGTCGTGATAATCCACGTCGGAAGTTGTGAAAAATGATGGCACGAAAATGTTCACGAGTTAATTCCATTTTTTTCTATATTAATTTTTTCAAGTCACTGTAAACAACACAAATAATGGTCGTACGTCAAAACGTTTTGAGTACGATTATGCTTAAAAATGACAAACTTTCCAATGGAAATGTCAGATTGCACTTGGCAGCACTCAGTGTTGCCAGGCCAGAAATATATATAGCAGCCCTCGTAAAAGTAAATTATTTTAAAATATTTTAAGATTTTACTTTCACAATAAAATTACAATTGACAAACTTACAATTGATCGCTCATTTCAAATGGATTGCAACTGTCTCTAATTCTGAACTTTTCACGCCTTGCCTCTGCATTTCTCATGTTATTCTCCTCTCTCACCAACAATGCAGCTGCTATATACTTCATTCCTCCTTAAAAATTAAAAAAATAATTGCAAACACACTGAATGAATCCTCTACAAACAATTTTTATTAAAAATTTTGTTTTTTTCTCTCTCCATATTTAATCACATTATTAAATTTTTTTTAATTATATAACTTTATCTTCACAGGATTCTTTGCTCTGTAATATATTTATGAACAACTAATTTTTTTTTTTGTTTTTACATTTTTTATTTTATTTAATAATTTGTTTATTAAATTTTATCAAGATTTTTTTTAATTAGGAATACATACAAATTGACATTTGTTTACGAAAATGATAACAAACTTGCTTATTTTGCTATTGCATTTCTACATTCCACAGTGATGCTATTAATTGTGTAAACATTGTTGTCTTCATATTATTATTATTTTTTTTTTGCTTAAAAAATTATAAAAGAAAACATTGTTGTCTTCTTCTTTTTCTTTCGATTCCGTTTTTCTTCAGAATACCAATTTTCGATCGCAACGGAACTGAATGCGGAGACTTAATAAAAACGCAGAATAGGGGCGAATCATTTCGTTTTCTTTTAAACAAAAGTGAACACATAAAAATTTTTATAAATGAGCACCATAATATTTATATTTCTTGTTTTATTCAAGTATTTAGTGTTTTTTTTTTTCTCTAGTCCTGTTTTTATACCCTTCACCACAAAAAGAGAAAAAATATATTACAAAAAAATATGACTCTTAATTATTATTTTTACATATTACACGTGTGATAATAATTAGCAAATAAAAGATTTTTAGTTTTCTGCGTTTTCCTTTTTCCAATTAAGTGGCTAAATTTTTAATGGTATTTGCAAATGGAATTTATTACATATTTTTAATAATTTGAAACATTTGCATGTGTTTGTTTTAAATTTCGTGGAGATTAATTAGTTTAGTATACTAAACTAAGCATTTTTTATATTCGAATTTTTATCAGATAATTATTATTTGGCGGCTATTTTTAATTAGTTATTAGATTTAAGCAACAACAATAACAAAAAACAGTCTCAATATGGCTTTTCTACAGGCTTTTACTTTTATTTCAATGCATCCCTATGTTGTATATAAAAATGACCAAAAGGCTGAAATGAAAAGCAAGATAAAGATAAGAAAATAATTTAAGATCAATAAAAAATTTATTATTTGCTATCATTATTAAAGTATATTTACGTTGATAGTTGTCTTTTTGCTCGATATTAATTAAATAAAATTCCCATATGATCACCATACAATTTCTAAACAAAAACTGAAATAAAATCGATTTATTTAAACATTTATTAACGGAACCAAGAACTTATAAAGTAGAATAAATTTGTTGCAGGCCGGTTTCAACATTTTTAATATTAATGCATAATGAAATCGCCATTCTAGTATTTTTTATTCATCTTTTGTTTGCCATATAAGAGCTTGAGACTACAAAAAAGAGTTACGATTAAATCGGGTAAAAGCTAAAATAGGAAAATGTATCAGCCAAAGACTTATAGTTTTTTGATTTATCTGTTAATAGTCTAAAATAAACAACCCTAAGATGTAGACAATAAAAAAGAAGAAAATTAAACCTTTTTAGATATTATTTTAAGAAAATTGCACTCAGTATCTGAATCAACTGTATGCGTTGTATATAATATTATTATGTGTGTGAAGATAAATACGTCAAGTTAAATACGTTTTTTTAAAAATGTAGCATGCGATATTTTTTTTTCTCCCATACATACAGTACAATTTGTATAGTAAATTCCGGACTTTTTTAACGAATACGATTACAGCAACAAAACCCTACGATCTCGGAGAATCAAACCTATTGGGAAATCAAGGGCACATATAAAGCTACTAAACTGTAAACACAGTTTATTCAAATTGAATTTGAGAAATTTTTTATAAGACGCGGAAAATTGACTTAGTGCAATTTTCTCATATACGATGAGTTCTGTAAGGGATTTTCTCAATGTAGCCAAACCCTTCGATCTCGCGGAATTACACCTATTGGGAAATCAAGAGCACATATAGAGCTATTAATCTGTAAACACAGTTTAGTCAAATTGAATTTGAGAAATTTTTTATGAGACGCGGAAAATTGACTTAGTGCAATTTTCTCATATACGATGAGTTCTGTGAGGGATTTTGTCAGTGTGACCAAACCCTTCGATCTCGCGGAATTACACCTATTGGGAAATCAAGAGCACATATAGAGCTATTAATCTGTAAAAACAGTTTAGTCAAATTGAATTTGAGAAATTTTTTATAAGACGCGGAAAATTGACTTAGTGCAATTTTCTCATATACGATGAGTTCTGTGAGGGATTTTGTCAGTGTGGCCAAACCCTTCGATCTCGCGGAATTACACCTATTGGGAAATCAAGAGCACATATAGAGCTATTAATCTGTAAACACAGTTTAGTCAAATTGAATTTGAGAAATTTTTTATAAGACGCGGAAAATTGACTTAGTGCAATTTTCTCATATACGATGAGTTCTGTGAGGGATTTTGTCAGTGTGGCCAAACCCTTCGATCTCGCGGAATTACACCTATTGGGAAATCAAGACCACATATAGAACTATTAATCTGTAAACACAGTTTAGTCAAATTGAATTTGAGAAATTTTTTATGAGACGCGGAAAATTGACTTAGTGCAATTTTCTCATATACGATGAGTTCTGTGAGGGATTTTGTCAGTGTGGCCAAACCCTTCGATCTCGCGGAATTACGCCTATTGGGAAATCAAGACCACATATAGAGCTATTAATCTGTAAAAACAGTTTAGTCAAATTGAATTTGAGAAATTTTTTATAAGACGCGGAAAATTGACTTAGTGCAATTTTCTCATATACGATGAGTTTTGTGAGGGATTTTGCCAATGTGGCCAAACCCTTCGATCTCGCGGAATTACACCTATTGGGAAATCAAGACCACATATAGAACTATTAATCTGTAAACACAGTTTAGTCAAATTGAATTTGAGAAATTTTTTATGAGACGCGGAAAATTGACTTAGTGCAATTTTCTCATATACGATGAGTTCTGTGAGGGATTTTGTCAGTGTGGCCAAACCCTTCGATCTCGCGGAATTACGCCTATTGGGAAATCAAGACCACATATAGAGCTATTAATCTGTAAAAACAGTTTAGTCAAATTGAATTTGAGAAATTTTTTATAAGACGCGGAAAATTGACTTAGTGCAATTTTCTCATATACGATGAGTTCTGTGAGGGATTTTGTCAGTGTGGCCAAACCCTTCGATCTCGCGGAATTACACCTATTGGGAAATCAAGACCACATATAGAACTATTAATCTGTAAACACAGTTTAGTCAAATTGAATTTGAGAAATTTTTTATGAGACGCGGAAAATTGACTTAGTGCAATTTTCTCATATACGATGAGTTCTGTGAGGGATTTTGTCAGTGTGGCCAAACCCTTCGATCTCGCGGAATTACGCCTATTGGGAAATCAAGACCACATATAGAGCTATTAATCTGTAAAAACAGTTTAGTCAAATTGAATTTGAGAAATTTTTTATAAGACGCGGAAAATTGACTTAGTGCAATTTTCTCATATACGATGAGTTCTGTGAGGGATTTTGTCAGTGTGGCCAAACCCTTCGATCTCGCGGAATTACGCCTATTGGGAAATCAAGACCACATATAGAGCTATTAATCTGTAAACACAGTTTAGTCAAATTGAATTTGAGAAATTTTTTATAAGACGCGGAAAATTGACTTAGTGCAATTTTCTCATATACGATGAGTTCTGTGAGGGATTTTGTCAGTGTGGCCAAACCCTTCGATCTCGCGGAATTACACCTATTGGGAAATCAAGAGCACATATAGAGCTATTAATCTGTAAACACAGTTTAGTCAAATTGAATTTGAGAAATTTTTTATGAGACGCGGAAAATTGACTTAGTGCAATTTTCTCATATACGATGAGTTCTGTGAGGGATTTTGTCAGTGTGACCAAACCCTTCGATCCCGCGGAATTACACCTATTGGGAAATCAAGAGCACATATAGAGCTATTAATCTGTAAAAACAGTTTAGTCAAATTGAATTTGAGAAATTTTTTATAAGACGCGGAAAATTGACTTAGTGCAATTTTCTTATATACGATGAGTTCTGTGAGGGATTTTGTCAGTGTGGCCAAACCCTTCGATCTCGCGGAATTACACCTATTGGGAAATCAAGAGCACATATAGAGCTATTAATCTGTAAACACAGTTTAGTCAAATTGAATTTGAGAAATTTTTTATAAGACGCGGAAAATTGACTTAGTGCAATTTTCTCATATACGATGAGTTCTGTGAGGGATTTTGTCAGTGTGGCCAAACCCTTCGATCTCGCGGAATTACACCTATTGGGAAATCAAGACCACATATAGAACTATTAATCTGTAAACACAGTTTAGTCAAATTGAATTTGAGAAATTTTTTATGAGACGCGGAAAATTGACTTAGTGCAATTTTCTCATATACGATGAGTTCTGTGAGGGATTTTGTCAGTGTGGCCAAACCCTTCGATCTCGCGGAATTACGCCTATTGGGAAATCAAGAGCACATATAGAGCTATTAATCTGTAAACACAGTTTAGTCAAATTGAATTTGAGAAATTTTTTATAAGACGCGGAAAATTGACTTAGTGCAATTTTCTTATATACGATGAGTTCTGTGAGGGATTTTGTCAGTGTGGCCAAACCCTTCGATCTCGCGGAATTACACCTATTGGGAAATCAAGACCACATATAGAGCTATTAATCTGTAAACACAGTTTAGTCAAATTGAATTTGAGAAATTTTTTATAAGACGCGGAAAATTGACTTAGTGCAATTTTCTTATATACGATGAGTTCTGTGAGGGATTTTGTCAGTGTGGCCAAACCCTTCGATCTCGCGGAATTACACCTATTGGGAAATCAAGACCACATATAGAACTATTAATCTGTAAACACAGTTTAGTCAAATTGAATTTGAGAAATTTTTTATGAGACGCGGAAAATTGACTTAGTGCAATTTTCTCATATACGATGAGTTCTGTGAGGGATTTTGTCAGTGTGGCCAAACCCTTCGATCTCGCGGAATTACACCTATTGGGAAATCAAGACCACATATAGAGCTATTAATCTGTAAACACAGTTTAGTCAAATTGAATTTGAGAAATTTTTTATGAGACGCGGAAAATTGACTTAGTGCAATTTTCTCATATACGATGAGTTCTGTGAGGGATTTTGTCAGTGTGGCCAAACCCTTCGATCTCGCGGAATTACATCTACTGGGAAATCAAGACCACATATAGAGCTATTAATCTGTAAACACAGTTTAGTCAAATTGAATTTGAGAAATTTTTTATAAGACGCGGAAAATTGACTTAGTGCAATTTTCTCATATACGATGAGTTCTGTGAGGGATTTTGTCAGTGTGGCCAAACCCTTCGATCTCGCGGATTTACACCTATTGGGAAATCAAGACCACATATAGAGCTATTAATCTGTAAACACAGTTTAGTCAAATTGAATTTGAGAAATTTTTTATAAGACGCGGAAAATTGACTTAGTGCAATTTTCTCATATACGATGAGTTCTGTGAGGGATTTTGTCAGTGTGGCCAAACCCTTTGATCTCGCGGAATTACACCTATTGGGAAATCAAGACCACATATAGAGCTATTAATCTGTAAACACAGTTTAGTCAAATTGAATTTGAGAAATTTTTTATGAGACGCGGAAAATTGACTTAGTGCAATTTTCTCATATACGATGAGTTCTGTGAGGGATTTTGTCAGTGTGGCCAAACCCTTCGATCTCGCGGAATTACATCTATTGGGAAATCAAGACCACATATAGTGCTATTAATCTGTAAACACAGTTTAGTCAAATTGAATTTGAGAAATTTTTTATAAGACGCGGAAAATTGACTTAGTGCAATTTTCTCATATACGATGAGTTCTGTGAGGGATTTTGTCAGTGTGGCCAAACCCTTCGATCTCGCGGAACAACACCTATTGGGAAATCAAGACCACATATAGAGCTATTAATCTGTAAACACAGTTTAGTCAAATTGAATTTGAGAAATTTTTTATGAGACGCGGAAAATTGACTTAGTGCAATTTTCTCATATACGATGAGTTCTGTGAGGGATTTTGCCAGTGTGGCCAAACCCTTCGATCTCGCGGAATTACATCTATTGGGAAATCAAGACCACATATAGAGCTATTAATCTGTAAACACAGTTTAGTCAAATTGAATTTGAGAAATTTTTTATGAGACGCGGAAAATTGACTTAGTGCAATTTTCTCATATACGATGAGTTCTGTGAGGGATTTTGTCAGTGTGGCCAAACCCTTCGATCTCGCGGAATTACACCTATTGGGAAATCAAGAGCACATATAGAGCTATTAATCTGTAAACACAGTTTAGTCAAATTGAATTTGAGAAATTTTTTATGAGACGCGGAAAATTGACTTAGTGCAATTTTCTCATATACGATGAGATCTGTGAGGGATTTTGGCAGTGTGGCCAAACCCTTCGATCTCGCGGAATTACACCTATTGGGAAATCAAGAGCACATATAGAGCTATTAATCTGTAAACACAGTTTAGTCAAATTGAATTTGAGAAATTTTTTATGAGACGCGGAAAATTGACTTAGTGCAATTTTCTCATATACGATGAGTTCTGTGAGGGATTTTGTCAGTGTGGCCAAACCCTGCGATCTCGCGGAATTACATCTATTGGGAAATCAAGACCACATATAGAGCTATTAATCTGTAAACACAGTTTAGTCAAATTGAATTTGAGAAATTTTTTATAAGACGCGGAAAATTGACTTAGTGCAATTTTCTCATATACGATGAGTTCTGTGAGGGATTTTGTCAGTGTGGCCAAACCCTTCGATCTCGCGGAATTACATCTATTGGGAAATCAAGACCACATATAGTGCTATTAATCTGTAAACACAGTTTAGTCAAATTGAATTTGAGAAATTTTTTATAAGACGCGGAAAATTGACTTAGTGCAATTTTCTCATATACGATGAGTTCTGTGAGGGATTTTGTCAGTGTGGCCAAACCCTTCGATCTCGCGGAATTACACCTATTGGGAAATCAAGACCACATATAGAGCTATTAATCTGTAAACACAGTTTAGTCAAATTGAATTTGAGAAATTTTTTATGAGACGCGGAAAATTGACTTAGTGCAATTTTCTCATATACGATGAGTTTTGTGAGGGATTTTGCCAATGTGGCCAAACCCTTCGATCTCGCGGAATTACACCTATTGGGAAATCAAGACCACATATAGAACTATTAATCTGTAAACACAGTTTAGTCAAATTGAATTTGAGAAATTTTTTATGAGACGCGGAAAATTGACTTAGTGCAATTTTCTCATATACGATGAGTTCTGTGAGGGATTTTGTCAGTGTGGCCAAACCCTTCGATCTCGCGGAATTACGCCTATTGGGAAATCAAGACCACATATAGAGCTATTAATCTGTAAAAACAGTTTAGTCAAATTGAATTTGAGAAATTTTTTATAAGACGCGGAAAATTGACTTAGTGCAATTTTCTCATATACGATGAGTTCTGTGAGGGATTTTGTCAGTGTGGCCAAACCCTTCGATCTCGCGGAATTACACCTATTGGGAAATCAAGACCACATATAGAACTATTAATCTGTAAACACAGTTTAGTCAAATTGAATTTGAGAAATTTTTTATGAGACGCGGAAAATTGACTTAGTGCAATTTTCTCATATACGATGAGTTCTGTGAGGGATTTTGTCAGTGTGGCCAAACCCTTCGATCTCGCGGAATTACGCCTATTGGGAAATCAAGACCACATATAGAGCTATTAATCTGTAAAAACAGTTTAGTCAAATTGAATTTGAGAAATTTTTTATAAGACGCGGAAAATTGACTTAGTGCAATTTTCTCATATACGATGAGTTCTGTGAGGGATTTTGTCAGTGTGGCCAAACCCTTCGATCTCGCGGAATTACACCTATTGGGAAATCAAGACCACATATAGAACTATTAATCTGTAAACACAGTTTAGTCAAATTGAATTTGAGAAATTTTTTATGAGACGCGGAAAATTGACTTAGTGCAATTTTCTCATATACGATGAGTTCTGTGAGGGATTTTGTCAGTGTGGCCAAACCCTTCGATCTCGCGGAATTACACCTATTGGGAAATCAAGACCACATATAGAACTATTAATCTGTAAACACAGTTTAGTCAAATTGAATTTGAGAAATTTTTTATAAGACGCGGAAAATTGACTTAGTGCAATTTTCTCATATACGATGAGTTCTGTGAGGGATTTTGTCAGTGTGGCCAAACCCTTCGATCTCGCGGAACAACACCTATTGGGAAATCAAGACCACATATAGAGCTATTAATCTGTAAACACAGTTTAGTCAAATTGAATTTGAGAAATTTTTTATGAGACGCGGAAAATTGACTTAGTGCAATTTTCTCATATACGATGAGTTCTGTGAGGGATTTTGCCAGTGTGGCCAAACCCTTCGATCTCGCGGAATAACATCTATTGGGAAATCAAGACCACATATAGAGCTATTAATCTGTAAACACAGTTTAGTCAAATTGAATTTGAGAAATTTTTTATGAGACGCGGAAAATTGACTTAGTGCAATTTTCTCATATACGATGAGTTCTGTGAGGGATTTTGTCAGTGTGGCCAAACCCTTCGATCTCGCGGAATTACACCTATTGGGAAATCAAGAGCACATATAGAGCTATTAATCTGTAAACACAGTTTAGTCAAATTGAATTTGAGAAATTTTTTATGAGACGCGGAAAATTGACTTAGTGCAATTTTCTCATATACGATGAGATCTGTGAGGGATTTTGGCAGTGTGGCCAAACCCTTCGATCTCGCGGAATTACACCTATTGGGAAATCAAGAGCACATATAGAGCTATTAATCTGTAAACACAGTTTAGTCAAATTGAATTTGAGAAATTTTTTATGAGACGCGGAAAATTGACTTAGTGCAATTTTCTCATATACGATGAGTTCTGTGAGGGATTTTGTCAGTGTGGCCAAACCCTGCGATCTCGCGGAATTACATCTATTGGGAAATCAAGACCACATATAGAGCTATTAATCTGTAAACACAGTTTAGTCAAATTGAATTTGAGAAATTTTTTATAAGACGCGGAAAATTGACTTAGTGCAATTTTCTCATATACGATGAGTTCTGTGAGGGATTTTGTCAGTGTGGCCAAACCCTTCGATCTCGCGGAATTACATCTATTGGGAAATCAAGACCACATATAGTGCTATTAATCTGTAAACACAGTTTAGTCAAATTGAATTTGAGAAATTTTTTATAAGACGCGGAAAATTGACTTAGTGCAATTTTCTCATATACGATGAGTTCTGTGAGGGATTTTGTCAGTGTGGCCAAACCCTTCGATCTCGCGGAATTACACCTATTGGGAAATCAAGACCACATATAGAGCTATTAATCTGTAAACACAGTTTAGTCAAATTGAATTTGAGAAATTTTTTATGAGACGCGGAAAATTGACTTAGTGCAATTTTCTCATATACGATGAGTTTTGTGAGGGATTTTGCCAATGTGGCCAAACCCTTCGATCTCGCGGAATTACACCTATTGGGAAATCAAGACCACATATAGAACTATTAATCTGTAAACACAGTTTAGTCAAATTGAATTTGAGAAATTTTTTATGAGACGCGGAAAATTGACTTAGTGCAATTTTCTCATATACGATGAGTTCTGTGAGGGATTTTGTCAGTGTGGCCAAACCCTTCGATCTCGCGGAATTACGCCTATTGGGAAATCAAGACCACATATAGAGCTATTAATCTGTAAAAACAGTTTAGTCAAATTGAATTTGAGAAATTTTTTATAAGACGCGGAAAATTGACTTAGTGCAATTTTCTCATATACGATGAGTTCTGTGAGGGATTTTGTCAGTGTGGCCAAACCCTTCGATCTCGCGGAATTACACCTATTGGGAAATCAAGACCACATATAGAACTATTAATCTGTAAACACAGTTTAGTCAAATTGAATTTGAGAAATTTTTTATGAGACGCGGAAAATTGACTTAGTGCAATTTTCTCATATACGATGAGTTCTGTGAGGGATTTTGTCAGTGTGGCCAAACCCTTCGATCTCGCGGAATTACGCCTATTGGGAAATCAAGACCACATATAGAGCTATTAATCTGTAAAAACAGTTTAGTCAAATTGAATTTGAGAAATTTTTTATAAGACGCGGAAAATTGACTTAGTGCAATTTTCTCATATACGATGAGTTCTGTGAGGGATTTTGTCAGTGTGGCCAAACCCTTCGATCTCGCGGAATTACACCTATTGGGAAATCAAGACCACATATAGAACTATTAATCTGTAAACACAGTTTAGTCAAATTGAATTTGAGAAATTTTTTATGAGACGCGGAAAATTGACTTAGTGCAATTTTCTCATATACGATGAGTTCTGTGAGGGATTTTGTCAGTGTGGCCAAACCCTTCGATCTCGCGGAATTACACCTATTGGGAAATCAAGACCACATATAGAACTATTAATCTGTAAACACAGTTTAGTCAAATTGAATTTGAGAAATTTTTTATGAGACGCGGAAAATTGACTTAGTGCAATTTTCTCATATACGATGAGTTCTGTGAGGGATTTTGTCAGTGTGGCCAAACCCTTCGATCTCGCGGAATTACACCTATTGGGAAATCAAGACCACATATAGAACTATTAATCTGTAAACACAGTTTAGTCAAATTGAATTTGAGAAATTTTTTATGAGACGCGGAAAATTGACTTAGTGCAATTTTCTCATATACGATGAGTTCTGTGAGGGATTTTGTCAGTGTGGCCAAACCCTTCGATCTCGCGGAATTACGCCTATTGGGAAATCAAGACCACATATAGAGCTATTAATCTGTAAACACAGTTTAGTCAAATTGAATTTGAGAAATTTTTTATAAGACGCGGAAAATTGACTTAGTGCAATTTTCTCATATACGATGAGTTCTGTGAGGGATTTTGTCAGTGTGGCCAAACCCTTCGATCTCGCGGAATTACACCTATTGGGAAATCAAGAGCACATATAGAGCTATTAATCTGTAAACACAGTTTAGTCAAATTGAATTTGAGAAATTTTTTATGAGACGCGGAAAATTGACTTAGTGCAATTTTCTCATATACGATGAGTTCTGTGAGGGATTTTGTCAGTGTGACCAAACCCTTCGATCCCGCGGAATTACACCTATTGGGAAATCAAGAGCACATATAGAGCTATTAATCTGTAAAAACAGTTTAGTCAAATTGAATTTGAGAAATTTTTTATAAGACGCGGAAAATTGACTTAGTGCAATTTTCTTATATACGATGAGTTCTGTGAGGGATTTTGTCAGTGTGGCCAAACCCTTCGATCTCGCGGAATTACACCTATTGGGAAATCAAGAGCACATATAGAGCTATTAATCTGTAAACACAGTTTAGTCAAATTGAATTTGAGAAATTTTTTATAAGACGCGGAAAATTGACTTAGTGCAATTTTCTCATATACGATGAGTTCTGTGAGGGATTTTGTCAGTGTGGCCAAACCCTTCGATCTCGCGGAATTACACCTATTGGGAAATCAAGACCACATATAGAACTATTAATCTGTAAACACAGTTTAGTCAAATTGAATTTGAGAAATTTTTTATGAGACGCGGAAAATTGACTTAGTGCAATTTTCTCATATACGATGAGTTCTGTGAGGGATTTTGTCAGTGTGGCCAAACCCTTCGATCTCGCGGAATTACGCCTATTGGGAAATCAAGACCACATATAGAGCTATTAATCTGTAAACACAGTTTAGTCAAATTGAATTTGAGAAATTTTTGATAAGACGCGGAAAATTGACTTAGTGCAATTTTCTCATATACGATGAGTTCTGTGAGGGATTTTGTCAGTGTGGCCAAACCCTTCGATCTCGCGGAATTACACCTATTGGGAAATCAAGACCACATATAGAGCTATTAATCTGTAAACACAGTTTAGTCAAATTGAATTTGAGAAATTTTTTATGAGACGCGGAAAATTGACTTAGTGCAATTTTCTCATATACGATGAGTTCTGTGAGGGATTTTGTCAGTGTGGCCAAACCCTTCGATCTCGCGGAATTACATCTACTGGGAAATCAAGACCACATATAGAGCTATTAATCTGTAAACACAGTTTAGTCAAATTGAATTTGAGAAATTTTTTATAAGACGCGGAAAATTGACTTAGTGCAATTTTCTCATATACGATGAGTTCTGTGAGGGATTTTGTCAGTGTGGCCAAACCCTTTGATCTTGCGGATTTACACCTATTGGGAAATCAAGACCACATATAGAGCTATTAATCTGTAAACACAGTTTAGTCAAATTGAATTTGAGAAATTTTTTATAAGACGCGGAAAATTGACTTAGTGCAATTTTCTCATATACGATGAGTTCTGTGAGGGATTTTGTCAGTGTGGCCAAACCCTTTGATCTCGCGGAATTACACCTATTGGGAAATCAAGACCACATATAGAGCTATTAATCTGTAAACACAGTTTAGTCAAATTGAATTTGAGAAATTTTTTATGAGACGCGGAAAATTGACTTAGTGCAATTTTCTCATATACGATGAGTTCTGTGAGGGATTTTGCCAGTGTGGCCAAACCCTTCGATCTCGCGGAATTACATCTATTGGGAAATCAAGACCACATATAGAGCTATTAATCTGTAAACACAGTTTAGTCCAATTGAATTTGAGAAATTTTTTATGAGACGCGGAAAATTGACTTAGTGCAATTTTCTCATATACGATGAGTTCTGTGAGGGATTTTGCCAGTGTGGCCAAACCCTTCGATCTCGCGGAATTACATCTATTGGGAAATCAAGACCACATATAGAGCTATTAATCTGTAAACACAGTTTAGTCAAATTGAATTTGAGAAATTTTTTATGAGACGCGGAAAATTGACTTAGTGCAATTTTCTCATATACGATGAGTTCTGTGAGGGATTTTGTCAGTGTGGCCAAACCCTTCGATCTCGCGGAATTACACCTATTGGGAAATCAAGAGCACATATAGAGCTATTAATCTGTAAACACAGTTTAGTCAAATTGAATTTGAGAAATTTTTTATGAGACGCGGAAAATTGACTTAGTGCAATTTTCTCATATACGATGAGATCTGTGAGGGATTTTGGCAGTGTGGCCAAACCCTTCGATCTCGCGGAATTACACCTATTGGGAAATCAAGAGCACATATAGAGCTATTAATCTGTAAACACAGTTTAGTCAAATTGAATTTGAGAAATTTTTTATGAGACGCGGAAAATTGACTTAGTGCAATTTTCTCATATACGATGAGTTCTGTGAGGGATTTTGTCAGTGTGGCCAAACCCTGCGATCTCGCGGAATTACATCTATTGGGAAATCAAGACCACATATAGAGCTATTAATCTGTAAACACAGTTTAGTCAAATTGAATTTGAGAAATTTTTTATAAGACGCGGAAAATTGACTTAGTGCAATTTTCTCATATACGATGAGTTCTGTGAGGGATTTTGTCAGTGTGGCCAAACCCTTCCATCTCGCGGAACTACACCTATTGGGAAATCAAGACCACATATAGAGCTATTAATCTGTAAACACAGTTTAGTCAAATTGAATTTGAGAAATTTTTTATGAGACGCGGAAAATTGACTTAGTGCAATTTTCTCATATACGATGAGTTCTGTGAGGGATTTTGCCAGTGTGGCCAAACCCTTCGATCTCGCGGAATTACATCTATTGGGAAATCAAGACCACATATAGAGCTATTAATCTGTAAACACAGTTTAGTCAAATTGAATTTGAGAAATTTTTTATGAGACGCGGAAAATTGACTTAGTGAAATTTTCTCATATACGATGAGTTCTGTGAGGGATTTTGTCAGTGTGGCCAAACCCTTCGATCTCGCGGAATTACACCTATTGGGAAATCAAGAGCACATATAGAGCTATTAATCTGTAAACACAGTTTACTCAAATTGAATTTGAGAAATTTTTTATGAGACGCGGAAAATTGACTTAGTGCAATTTTCTCATATACGATGAGTTCTGTGAGGGATTTTGTCAGTGTGGCCAAACCCTTCGATCTCGCGGAATTACACCTATTGGGAAATCAAGACCACATATAGAACTATTAATCTGTAAACACAGTTTAGTCAAATTGAATTTGAGAAATTTTTTATGAGACGCGGAAAATTGACTTAGTGCAATTTTCTCATATACGATGAGTTCTGTGAGGGATTTTGTCAGTGTGGCCAAACCCTTCGATCTCGCGGAATTACACCTATTGGGAAATCAAGAGCACATATAGAGCTATTAATCTGTAAACACAGTTTAGTCAAATTGAATTTGAGAAATTTTTTATGAGACGCGGAAAATTGACTTAGTGCAATTTTCTCATATACGATGAGATCTGTGAGGGATTTTGTCAGTGTGGCCAAACCCTTCGATCTCGCGGAATTACACCTATTGGGAAATCAAGAGCACATATAGAGCTATTAACCTGTAAAGAAAGTTTATTCAAATTGAATTTGAGAAATTTTTTATAAGACGCGGAAAATTGACTTAGTGCAATTTTCTCATATACGATGAGTTTTGTGAGGGATTTTGCCAATGTGGCCAAACCCTTCGATCTCGCGGAATTACACCTATTGGGAAATCAAGACCACATATAGAGCTATTAATTTGTAAACACAGTTTATTCAAATTGAATTTGAGAAATTTTTTATAAGACGCGGAAAATTGACAGTGCAATTTTCTCATATACGATGAGTTCTGTGAGGGAATTTGTCAGTGTGGCCAAACACTTCGATCTCGCGGAATTACACCTATTGGGAAATCAAGAGCACATATAGAGCTATTAATCTGTAAACACAGTTTAGTCAAATTGAATTTGAGAAATTTTTTATAAGACGCGGAAAATTTACTTAGTGCAATTTTCTCATATACGATGAGTTCTGTGAGGGATTTTGTCAGTGTGGCCAAACCCTTCGATCTCGCGGAATTACACCTATTGGGAAATCAAGAGCACATATAGAGCTATTAATCTGTAAACACAGTTTAGTCAAATTGAATTTGAGAAATTTTTTATGAGACGCGGAAAATTGACTTAGTGCAATTTTCTCATATACGATGAGTTCTGTGAGGGATTTTGTCAGTGTGGCCAAACCCTTCGATATCGCGGAATTACACCTATTGGGAAATCAAGAGCACATATAGAGCTATTAATCTGTAAACACAGTTTAGTCAAATTGAATTTGAGAAATTTTTTATGAGACGCGGAAAATTGACTTAGTGCAATTTTCTCATATACGATGAGTTCTGTGAGGGATTTTGTCAGTGTGGCCAAACCCTTCGATCTCGCGGAATTACACCTATTGGGAAATCAAGAGCACATATAGAGCTATTAATCTGTAAACACAGTTTAGTCAAATTGAATTTGAGAAATTTTTTATGAGACGCGGAAAATTGACTTAGTGCAATTTTCTCATATACGATGAGTTCTGTGAGGGATTTTGTCAGTGTGGCCAAACCCTTCGATCTCGCGGAATTACACCTATTGGGAAATCAAGAGCACATATAGAGCTATTAATCTGTAAACACAGTTTAGTCAAATTGAATTTGAGAAATTTTTTATGAGACGCGGAAAATTGACTTAGTGCAATTTTCTCATATACGATGAGATCTGTGAGGGATTTTGTCAGTGTGGCCAAACCCTTCGATCTCGCGGAATTACACCTATTGGGAAATCAAGAGCACATATAGAGCTATTAACCTGTAAAGAAAGTTTATTCAAATTGAATTTGAGAAATTTTTTATAAGACGCGGAAAATTGACTTAGTGCAATTTTCTCATATACGATGAGTTTTGTGAGGGATTTTGCCAATGTGGCCAAACCCTTCGATCTCGCGGAATTACACCTATTGGGAAATCAAGACCACATATAGAGCTATTAATTTGTAAACACAGTTTATTCAAATTGAATTTGAGAAATTTTTTATAAGACGCGGAAAATTGACAGTGCAATTTTCTCATATACGATGAGTTCTGTGAGGGAATTTGTCAGTGTGGCCAAACACTTCGATCTCGCGGAATTACACCTATTGGGAAATCAAGAGCACATATAGAGCTATTAATCTGTAAACACAGTTTAGTCAAATTGAATTTGAGAAATTTTTTATAAGACGCGGAAAATTTACTTAGTGCAATTTTCTCATATACGATGAGTTCTGTGAGGGATTTTGTCAGTGTGGCCAAACCCTTCGATCTCGCGGAATTACACCTATTGGGAAATCAAGAGCACATATAGAGCTATTAATCTGTAAACACAGTTTAGTCAAATTGAATTTGAGAAATTTTTTATGAGACGCGGAAAATTGACTTAGTGCAATTTTCTCATATACGATGAGTTCTGTGAGGGATTTTGTCAGTGTGGCCAAACCCTTCGATATCGCGGAATTACACCTATTGGGAAATCAAGAGCACATATAGAGCTATTAATCTGTAAACACAGTTTAGTCAAATTGAATTTGAGAAATTTTTTATGAGACGCGGAAAATTGACTTAGTGCAATTTTCTCATATACGATGAGTTCTGTGAGGGATTTTGTCAGTGTGGCCAAACCCTTCGATCTCGCGGAATTACACCTATTGGGAAATCAAGAGCACATATAGAGCTATTAATCTGTAAACACAGTTTAGTCAAATTGAATTTGAGAAATTTTTTATGAGACGCGGAAAATTGACTTAGTGCAATTTTCTCATATACGATGAGTTCTGTGAGGGATTTTGTCAGTGTGGCCAAACCCTTCGATCTCGCGGAATTACACCTATTGGGAAATCAAGAGCACATATAGAGCTATTAATCTGTAAACACAGTTTAGTCAAATTGAATTTGAGAAATTTTTTATGAGACGCGGAAAATTGACTTAGTGCAATTTTCTCATATACGATGAGATCTGTGAGGGATTTTGTCAGTGTGGCCAAACCCTTCGATCTCGCGGAATTACACCTATTGGGAAATCAAGAACACATATAGAGCTATTAACCTGTAAAGAAAGTTTATTCAAATTGAATTTGAGAAATTTTTTATAAGACGCGGAAAATTGACTTAGTGCAATTTTCTCATATACGATGAGTTTTGTGAGGGATTTTGCCAATGTGGCCAAACCCTTCGATCTCGCGGAATTACACCTATTGGGAAATCAAGACCACATATAGAGCTATTAATTTGTAAACACAGTTTATTCAAATTGAATTTGAGAAATTTTTTATAAGACGCGGAAAATTGACTTAGTGCAATTTTCTCATATACGATGAGTTCTGTGAGGGAATTTGTCAGTGTGGCCAAACACTTCGATCTCGCGGAATTACACCTATTGGGAAATCAAGAGCACATATAGAGCTATTAATCTGTAAACACAGTTTAGTCAAATTGAATTTGAGAAATTTTTTATAAGACGCGGAAAATTGACTTAGTGCAATTTTCTCATATACGATGAGTTCTGTGAGGGATTTTGTCAGTGTGGCCAAACCCTTCGATCTCGCGGAATTACACCTATTGGGAAATCAAGAGCACATATAGAGCTATTAATCTGTAAACACAGTTTAGTCAAATTGAATTTGAGAAATTTTTTATGAGACGCGGAAAATTGACTTAGTGCAATTTTCTCATATACGATGAGTTTTGTGAGGGATTTTGCCAATGTGGCCAAACCCTTCGATCTCGCGGAATTACATCTATTGGGAAATCAAGACCACATATAGAGCTATTTATCTGTAAACACAGTTTATTCAAATTGAATTTGAGAAATTTTTTATGAGACGCGGAAAATTGACTTAGTGCAATTTTCTCATATACGATGAGTTCTGTGAGGGATTTTGTCAGTGTGGCCAAACCCTTCGATCTCGCGGAATTACACCTATTGGGAAATCAAGAGCACATATAGAGCTATTAATCTGTAAACACAGTTTAGTCAAATTGAATTTGAGAAATTTTTTATGAGACGCGGAAAATTGACTTAGTGCAATTTTCTCATATACGATGAGATCTGTGAGGGATTTTGTCAGTGTGGCCAAACCCTTCGATCTCGCGGAATTACACCTATTGGGAAATCAAGAACACATATAGAGCTATTAACCTGTAAAGAAAGTTTATTCAATTTGAATTTGTGAAATTTTTTATAAGACGCGGAAAATTGACTTAGTGCAATTTTCTCATATACGATGAGTTTTGTGAGGGATTTTGCCAATGTGGCCAAACCCTTCGATCTCGCGGAATTACACCTATTGGGAAATCAAGACCACATATAGAGCTATTAATTTGTAAACACAGTTTATTCAAATTGAATTTGAGAAATTTTTTATAAGACGCGGAAAATTGACTTAGTGCAATTTTCTCATATACGATGAGTTCTGTGAGGGAATTTGTCAGTGTGGCCAAACACTTCGATCTCGCGGAATTACACCTATTGGGAAATCAAGAGCACATATAGAGCTATTAATCTGTAAACACAGTTTAGTCAAATTGAATTTGAGAAATTTTTTATAAGACGCGGAAAATTGACTTAGTGCAATTTTCTCATATACGATGAGTTCTGTGAGGGATTTTGTCAGTGTGGCCAAACCCTTCGATCTCGCGGAATTACACCTATTGGGAAATCAAGAGCACATATAGAGCTATTAATCTGTAAACACAGTTTAGTCAAATTGAATTTGAGAAATTTTTTATAAGACGCGGAAAATTGACTTAGTGCAATTTTCTCATATACGATGAGTTTTGTGAGGGATTTTGCCAATGTGGCCAAACCCTTCGATCTCGCGGAATTACACCTATTGGGAAATCAAGACCACATATAGAGCTATTAATTTGTAAACACAGTTTATTCAAATTGAATTTGAGAAATTTTTTATAAGACGCGGAAAATTGACTTAGTGCAATTTTCTCATATACGATGAGTTCTGTGAGGGAATTTGTCAGTGTGGCCAAACACTTCGATCTCGCGGAATTACACCTATTGGGAAATCAAGAGCACATATAGAGCTATTAATCTGTAAACACAGTTTAGTCAAATTGAATTTGAGAAATTTTTTATGAGACGCGGAAAATTGACTTAGTGCAATTTTCTCATATACGATGAGTTCTGTGAGGGATTTTGTCAGTGTGGCCAAACCCTTCGATCTCGCGGAATTACACCTATTGGGAAATCAAGAGCACATATAGAGCTATTAATCTGTAAACACAGTTTAGTCAAATTGAATTTGAGAAATTTTTTATGAGACGCGGAAAATTGACTTAGTGCAATTTTCTCATATACGATGAGTTCTGTGAGGGATTTTGTCAGTGTGGCCAAACCCTTCGATCTCGCGGAATTACACCTATTGGGAAATCAAGAGCACATATAGAGCTATTAATCTGTAAACACAGTTTAGTCAAATTGAATTTGAGAAATTTTTTATGAGACGCGGAAAATTGACTTAGTGCAATTTTCTCATATACGATGAGATCTGTGAGGGATTTTGTCAGTGTGGCCAAACCCTTCGATCTCGCGGAATTACACCTATTGGGAAATCAAGAACACATATAGAGCTATTAACCTGTAAAGAAAGTTTATTCAAATTGAATTTGAGAAATTTTTTATAAGACGCGGAAAATTGACTTAGTGCAATTTTCTCATATACGATGAGTTCTGTGAGGGAATTTGTCAGTGTGGCCAAACACTTCGATCTCGCGGAATTACACCTATTGGGAAATCAAGAGCACATATAGAGCTATTAATCTGTAAACACAGTTTAGTCAAATTGAATTTGAGAAATTTTTTATAAGACGCGGAAAATTGACTTAGTGCAATTTTCTCATATACGATGAGTTCTGTGAGGGATTTTGTCAGTGTGGCCAAACCCTTCGATCTCGCGGAATTACACCTATTGGGAAATCAAGAGCACATATAGAGCTATTAATCTGTAAACACAGTTTAGTCAAATTGAATTTGAGAAATTTTTTATGAGACGCGGAAAATTGACTTAGTGCAATTTTCTCATATACGATGAGTTTTGTGAGGGATTTTGCCAATGTGGCCAAACCCTTCGA
Organism: Gymnosoma rotundatum; assembly: GCA_916610165.2. Lineage (NCBI taxonomy): Eukaryota > Metazoa > Arthropoda > Insecta > Diptera > Tachinidae > Gymnosoma > Gymnosoma rotundatum. The sequence continues at coordinate 54,849,594 of OU744340.1, read as the reverse complement.
TCTCGCGGAATTACATCTATTGGGAAATCAAGACCACATATAGAGCTATTTATCTGTAAACACAGTTTATTCAAATTGAATTTGAGAAATTTTTTATAAGACGCGGAAAATTGACTTAGTGCAATTTTCTCATATACGATGAGTTCTGTGAGGGAATTTGTCAGTGTGGCCAAACACTTCGATCTCGCGGAATTACACCTATTGGGAAATCAAGAGCACATATAGAGCTATTAATCTGTAAACACAGTTTAGTCAAATTGAATTTGAGAAATTTTTTATAAGACGCGGAAAATTGACTTAGTGCAATTTTCTCATATACGATGAGTTCTGTGAGGGATTTTGTCAGTGTGGCCAAACCCTTCGATCTCGCGGAATTACACCTATTGGGAAATCAAGAGCACATATAGAGCTATTAATCTGTAAACACAGTTTAGTCAAATTGAATTTGAGAAATTTTTTATGAGACGCGGAAAATTGACTTAGTGCAATTTTCTCATATACGATGAGTTTTGTGAGGGATTTTGCCAATGTGGCCAAACCCTTCGATCTCGCGGAATTACATCTATTGGGAAATCAAGACCACATATAGAGCTATTAATCTGTAAACACAGTTTATTTAAATTGAATTTGAGAAATTTTTTATAAGACGCGGAAAATTGACTTAGTGCAATTTTCTCATATACGATGAGTTCTGTGAGGGATTTTGTCAATGTGGCCAAACCCTTCGATCTCGCGGAATTACACCTATTGGGAAATCAAGATTATATATATATATGATTATATGTTTTTGTTCAAGTGTGGTAATACAGGGTCGTTTAATGGTAATGCAGTTCTACATAATACAGTATATATTAAAATGTCATGACATTACCTCTAACATTGTATTTAAAGAAGTATTATAAAAGCATTTAAACATATGTATGTATGTAAATATGTATGATATATAATGATTTCTAATATTTTTATACTTTTAATAATATGTATTGAAGTTACTAAAATTTCCATTAATTATTTTTATTTTATCTTACAAAAATGACAACTAACGCTGCGAAATATTCGCACGGGTCAGTCTAGTATATTTTTATTTCAAAAATGTATTTGAAAGCAAAGAAAATAGTGTGAAAGGCTAATTAATTAGAATGCGCTATTATTAAATCTATTACAATGAGATCACAAGAGTTTCTTAATAAAACGTATGTTCTCATTATATTGGCGCTAAGCTTTCTTAAAAAAAAAAAAACAAAAAAAAAACTATGTCATTACTTTATGATTTTTCTTTCTATTTTCATAGTTAATGTGTTTTACGTTATCACGATGATCAAAATATGGTTAGTTTAGTATCTTCGGTCCTGGTTCAAAGTAGGTTTAAACTTAAAATTTCATCTTAAGCGCACTTTTTAAAAATTTGTACTTTTAAAGTCGTAAAGTAATTAATTAACGTGCCATGTCCATTAAGAGGCTTAGAGGCTTTATTTTAAAGCACAAGTATTGTTCTACCATACAAAAATTTCAGCAAATTCAAAGCTAGACAGAAGAAAGTCCACAAAATAAATTGCATAAAAAAATAAAATAAAAATGTTTAAGACGTTTTTAAGTGAATTGAAAACCAAAAATTAACAAGCGTTTTATGCTCTTAACTCTACCTTAAAGTTTCATAGCATTGTTTCTGAGAAATGTCAAATTGTTATCTTTATTTTAGTCTGTAAAACATTATTGTTTTACGACGAGACTGTATCGTAAATATATAAAAAGAATATTGGAAAATTTGTATACAATGTGCCTCAAAAACTTAACAGATAGCTTTACAATTTAGATTCAAGCAGCTGCCACAAGATGTTATTGCCGAAGAAATATATAAAAGTACATTTTGCGCACGCATAAAAGTTCTAAAAAAATACAAATAACTGAAATAGCATAGATGAACAGATTATTATTATTTCATGTTTTTTTATATCTGAGATGTCAAATTTCCCACTGTTAAACACATATGTACATACATGTCGTGTAGGGCTGTTAAAACCTTGCTTTTGTAAAATACATGTGAAAAGTTATCTAATAAAATTTCGTTTAGAACGTTTTCTATATTAATCTGACAAACCATCTGACATCAGCTGTTTATAATTCTAAAAAGGATTGTCAAAACCTATACCGCATCAAAACATTAGCATTAGCCGACTGATGGTAATATTTTATATGACCCGAATCTGAAATTGCTTTTAGCTATTTGATAACAATTATGTAAATTCTGTATCATTGTTTAATGCAAACTGATTTTGTTCATATTAAGACTAAAATAAAGTAATTAAAATTGACAAGTCTTCAGTAATTCCGTAACGCACGCAAAAATATTTTAATATTTTAATTTATTTATTTGGATATCTGTACAGTGAAAAAAAAAAAACGAATTTGATCAGCTGTTGTAAACAAATACTAATAATGCCAGACTTACGTTTGTAACTAAATATAAAAAGTTTTCTATAAAATACCAATTTTGACACACATGGAGAATTGCATATGACTAACACAGGTTAAAAGCCAGATGTAAAAAACATTTATATCATTAATTTATTATAAATAAACATGTAAATTGAGTATAGTTTTTAGACATACACACATACCGACTAGAGACGTATTAACAGCTCATAAATACACTTAAAAAATCTATTTACACGAGCTAACGTTGTTAAGGAAAACCTATGCATTTAAGATTAAATTTTTATTTAATTTAATGTATTTTGTATATAAGAGCTTTTAATGAAATGGTGAAAAAAATTTAATGTTTTTATTTTAACATATAAACTCCCGGAACGGGGAAAAACATTCAAAAAAATTAGTTTTTTTTACAAAAGTACCTGTCCTCCCTTTTTTAACCACGGGACAGCCAAATCTTTTTTGAAATGTTGTATATTGGAGTATTTTGAAGTAGCCAACAATGGAGGTTTAAAAATTTCGTATACGTTTTTTTAATCGGCGCTTTGCACTCCGAAGAATTTTCCAATAATTTATAGATTTTGTTTCAAAATTGGATATGTTTAGTTAGGGCTGGAGGGACACCCATTATAATGTTTGACCTGTAGGTTTATAATTTTTTTTTTTTTAAATTTGATAGTATCGAAGTAAGGTTAAATTACATAAGTAAAGAAAGAATACCACCTTTTTGTGCAATCACATCAAAACATAAGAATTATTTGTTATAATTTTAATTAAGGCAATAGCAAATGTCTTAAGTAATAATCTGATCATTAATTAGTACACCACACCAAATACAAAGTAAAGGCTGGCCAAAATTACAAAAATTATTATCCAATTTTCTCCCTAACTAAAGAAGATAACCACATTTTTATAGATATTTTGAAGCTCTAATAAAATTTTCAAAATCTATCTTTTTGAATTTAAAAAAATAACTTATTATGACATTTCCAAAAAATTATATGCCCGAGGTATCCAACTTTGGGGACCTACCTAGAGGCCTATTTTACCCCCAGAAAAATAAAAGAGAACTTGAAATAATTAAAAAGCGTAAAGTAAATTAGAACTTACCAGTAAACCAGTTTCAACATTTGGTATTAAAATTATTTTTGAACCATCCATTAAATTATTATCTTTTAATAAACCGTCTTGAAGCTCTCTGCAAAGAAAAAGGATTATACGAAAATTAATTAAAAATTTATTTTAAAAAAAGTTATAAAAGCGATTCTAGTATGCGTTAGCTACTTTTTTTTTACGACTTTTAAAGACTAAGAAGTTTAACGGGGGGTTACTCAGTATTTCGATTCGAAAAGCAAATCATTCAAATTTGTACGTCTTATACATTGTGTTTCTAACGTCTTTTCTTACAATTCAAAATACAGAGTAAGCCACCAGGTTTAATTAAAATAAATATAATAATCAGATACTTTTTTAAGAATTTATCACACAAAATTCAGAAAAAAAATAAAAAATGTTTTTTTCAATTTACTTAAATAAATACCAAATACATGTTGTTTTCTAAGTGTAACAGAAATATTTTCTTATATGTAACATAAATATTTTTATGTATATTTTGTATATCTTTGACCACAAAAAGTGGAAAAAGGATATATGTATATATGTTTGTCATTCCGTGTGTAATTTCTACAATATCCATATCCGACTCCATAAAGTGTATATATTCTGACTTCTTATGCATAGCGAAGTCGATAGAGCTATGTCCGCCTGTTCATCGGTGTTCAAGAAATAAATATGTCAATCGATCAGATATAATGTCGAAAGAGGTGTTATTGGAAATCAACATGATCAGTCCATGTCCTTCGAGGCAGCAGGGAAAACACCACGCCTACCTTTTAATTTTTTTCATGTCATTTGGAATATTGAAGTAACTTCAATTAAAAATATTATATATGGGGCGATAGAGAATAATTAAATAATAAGAAAAAAATATCAGGTAAAAAAATTGGCGCCAATATGGGTATCATTTTAAAGCTTTTGAAGAAGTCTTTAAGAAAATTCTATAATTTTTATGTAAAATTATGTATGTGCAGTACCAAATTTTGTTTATTGTTTAAATCTCTGTCACCTTAATATTTGTTTTTTGATCAGAGTTACTTTACTAAACTAGATTTTCATAGATGGTGAAGGGTATATAAGATTTGGCATAGCCGAATATAGCAATCTTACTTGTTTTTTAATTATTTATAAAAAAAAATATGTTTGAAATATATATAAAAAAATACGCAGAGACAACAAAGAACAAAATTAAAATTTAACCAGTTATAACAATGACAGAAGTGTCAGCTGAATTTTTATTGACGTGTTTGCTTAAACTTTATTTACCTGTACGAAATAATACGAACAGAAAAAAGTAAAAAGTCATCAGTTGCATTTCAAACAAAACAAACATTGAAAAATTATAAAATGCAACAGTAGAAGATAAATGTGTTTCAAAATGTTGTGAATGTTTCTAACAAAAAAAATTTTTTAAAGCGATTAAAACAGTTTGAGAATCGGCGGTCATCGTTTTTAAGTTTAATTTATAAATTCAAACTTCTCAACACACATTGAATCAGATGTTAAACTGTTATTTTTTATATCATCCAAGCATCTGTAAACTCATTAGACATTTTATTTAAAACAATTTTCAACATTTAATAATACTTTAGTCCACTAAAATAAATACTGTTTCTGAGAGGGATTTTTTGCAAGTTGTAGACAAACTAAAAAAGATTACTGGATGGGACATACCATATTTCAAAGAAAATAAACCAGGGATTTGTAATTCATTTAAACATTTTTTGCAAATCAGTTTGGTCTACCAACAATAATCTTTGTAAATTTTTAAAAATAAAAAAATCAAAGATTTATTACCTAAAATCTATAAGCTAATTTTCTATAAAATACACTGAGGAATAACGCTGTAAAGACTATAGAATTTCATTGGTCAGAACAAACTGAGCCCGGCAAACGTTTTGACAACGATGAGCGTGGAATTTTTAGAAAATGCTGATAAAGTTTAAATTTCAAGTTATTGTCGTTAAAAAAGAAGAAATAAATTTTAACATTATTTATCATTTTAAAGGTGTTGGCATGTGGTAAAATTTGCGTCAGTAAAAGCAAATGACTAGTGAGTTGAATGTCAAACAAAAGGTTTAAATTAAAATTTATTTTAGCACCAAATATATTTAACATACAAAAAGTTTATTGCTTTTTTTTTTGGAATTGCTAAATTAAATTTTGTCTGAACGCATTTTAAAATACATTAAAATAAAATAAAGTGTTAAACTAATTTAAGAAATAAAAAAATTAACTACTAGCCACAGATATTTTTTGCTCGATTTGTTTTTTTTTTTTTCATTTTAAATATCTTTTTTGCAACTCTTGTTGTTGTTGTTGACAGGCATATCATCAAAAAATTGACGAACGATTTAAACGAAAAAATGTTAATTTTATGCTGATAAAGTTCTAAAGTTTGTTGAGTCAGGAAAAATGTTTTTGTTGAAAATCAATTATAATTTATGGTAAACAGTCCACCTCTTGGTGAAAAAAATAATTAAACAAAAAAATAAATCACCATTTTTAATTTAATAACACAAAATTTTTGTTTTGTTTAGCCATTGCAGTAAATATTACAGTGGGTAATAAAAAATTCTATATGAATAAAATATAAAACAATTATTTAGTTATAAAATTAGCAACAATAATTTAACAATTAGCACCTCCCATAACAATAAAATTATGAAGAAGAAATACAATAACCAGCCAACACGAGTTTCGACAACTGACATTTGACTTTTTAACAACAGAAAATTTCAATTTGGAAGATTTCTTGTCCAAACATTTCTCAAAAAAATTTTTTAATGACGATATTAAACAAAAATAATTATGAATATTAAAGTAAAGAACGCAATCTAGCCGAAATTTAAACAACTTGGGGACAACCGGTAATTTTTCGATAAAACCCAGCAAAAAATTTTTCAAAAGTTAATCGAGTGTGGAATTAAGCATTTTTGGCAGAAGGACTTCCCATCTAGATTGCCAACTTAATGATTTTAACAAGGCATGAGACTTTTATAATCAATTACTGTGAATCGATTACATTAATTATTGTAGGAAATAATGAGTACAATTAGTACGGTAGTCTCTTTTAACATAAAGAACTAGTTCCATTACTACTTCTTTTTTGGAATCTTATGTAATGTGTTTTGTAAGCGAGTAACAATATATGGCAATCAAAAAAGTAAGTCATTATATTGCAAGTACTTTTTAAAGTAATGTCTAATTTTTTGCTGGGTAATAGCTAAAGTTAGGACTTTGTAGTGCGAGGATAAATCAGTATCGGATATACTTTAAAGATAATTAATTGATGGGTCAAAGGACTGAATGTGTTTGAAGATAAATACGTCAAATTAAATACGTTTTTAAAAAATGTATCATGCGATAAATTTTTTCTCCCATACATACAGTACAATTTGTATAGTTAATTCCGGACTTTTTTAATAAATACGATTACAGCGACAAAACCCTACGATCTCGGAAAATCAAAGCTATTGGGAAATCAAGAGCTATTAAACTGTGAACACAATTTATTTAAATTGAATTTCTGAAAGTTTTTTATAAGACGCGGAAAATTGACTTAGTGCAATTTTTTCACATACGATGAGTTCTATGAAGGATTTTGTTACTGTGACCAAACCCTTCGATCTCGGGGAAATCAAGGGCACATTCAGAGCTATTAAATTGTAAACACAGTTTATTCAAATTAAATTTAAGAAATTTTTTATAAGACGCGGATCGTATATGAGAAAATTGCACTAAGTCAATAAGATATTAACTTTGACTTTTGGCCATTTGTAATAATAATTAAACTTTATCAAAAAAATCTCCATAAATCATTCCTTTCCAATGAAATTCTTATTATACTTTTTATTTTAATATTAGTTAATAACTACAATTTTATTTTTAAACCTGAGATTTATAAATTTTGTATAAATTAAAAACGTGAAGAACCCCTTTTTAGTTTACTAAACTTTAAACGATTCTTTGAAAAATTTGCTAAAACAGAGAACAGAAAGTTTCTATAATAAAACAAGTTATTTGATTAGGTTGAAAGTGGAAAAATGAAGTAACAAAATGTATTCGTCATATCAATGTGATTAAATAAAATAAAAGGAAGTCATTGAACGAAAAACTGCAGCTTTAAGACATTCAACTCAATTGCATTTTTTTAAAACAATTTAGAGAAAAAAATGGGGAATGATTAAGAAGATATGTAAATTAAAAAAAAAAAAAAAAAAAAACAAAAGTGCTATATAAATATTTTATAAAATAAATGTGATATAAATTAAGAAAGGTTCACTGATAACAGTCGTTGTGACTTAAAGACAAGTATCGAAAATAAACGATATCTTTTAAGACATCGCACTTGATCAACAAGAGGGTATAACTCAAAATTTTTAAAATTTCACTTTTTGCAAGAAATCCACTAGCACTTTTAGTATATATTTTGCTATCTAGTATGCCTTTACGGACAGACGGACATCGCTCAATCGACTTCGCTTTACATATGAACTCAGAATATATGTACATATATGCTTTATGGGGTCGGAAATGAACATTGTAGAAATTACAAACGGAATGACAAACATAGTTTTACCGTTTTTCCATGTTTTGTAGTGAAGGTTTTAAAGTAGATTTTATATATATATATATTTTCTAATGGAATTTGCTTAATGCAATGTACTCGGATTGGCAAATTCTCTTAATATGTAACCACAAACAGCTTCTCACCACTGTTGCCAGAAGTTTAGACAATTTTTGACCTAAAATCGAAGATTTTTTTAAATCTTGTTGGCAACTGATTTTTCTTGTTCTCTTTGGAAAAACATCCCCAAACAGTTGCAAAAACAAAAATCAATTTCAATTTATTTATAATATTCACAGTTCAACTCCTAATTTTCATAAAAAATTAAATAAAAAAGGCCTTTTAAATAAAAAAATCCTTATGCATGACAGTTCAGATCTGCATAAATTTTCAAACCTGTTTTTTGGCTTGGTAAAAGTAGACCAATGCGACGCTTTTAAATTACACAAATTAATTGTTAATCCAAAATGGTTGGATTTGCAGCAGACATAGCAGCTGTCATGATAGACAAAAAACAAATTTTAAAAATTCTAATATCAGAGTCATTTATCTTAAAATGCATAAACATGTCACTCACTGGTTTTATGTTCGTCGTATACATATCCTAAATTTCTATCTGCTGTGGAGACGCTAGCTAGAGATGTATGCAATTATTAGTCGAGCAGTCCAAAGTATCATAACAAATTTGATGAAACTCACAAACTCGTTGGCTATCCGTAGTCGGTTCTAAGTCGCTTATTAGAATTATTATTTATGGTTCATTTGCTATTAATATCAAACAAATCGACAGCGCTAAATTCATATTAAAAACCTTAATGATACTAATAAAATATATCTATTTTTCTAAAGGAACTTCCTTAATAAAATGTTTTAAAGCAAATCGACAAAGATTCACATTTTGTATAATCAGATTACAAAACTATTAAAATTGTAATGAGCAACTTTTTAAGACATCATTTGATAAAAACTACTGATATTTTTGGTATAGATTACAAGAGCCCTTTAAATTTTCCTAATTATAAAGGCGCATATCTAGGCACTCATGCAGCTGAGATATTTTAATGACAAATCTTGACCAGTGTGAAATAAACAAAACATTTGATGATTGTGTTAAATTTTTTTTTTTAATTATTATATATTAAATTGTTGATTTTTATAATATAATAACAGCGGTAGCCATATTAGCCCAAATTTAATAATAAATGGTGACACAAAATCAGTTTGAAACTTGGCTAAAAATTTTCCTAAGATTTTTTAAAGAAACTAAAAAACATTACTTGGACTCGTAGCTTACAGAGTTAAAAGTATTAGATTTTAAAGATATATTAAATGGAAAAGAAATTACTTTAGTTTATTTCTGGGAAAAGGTATTCCAAATAAGACGAACTGCTTCTGATTCTACTTTCCCAACTCTTTCAGTGTTGGTCCAAAATATAACGACTTTACCACATTCATGGGCAAATGTGTTAATAAAACAAAACTTCGCAATACCTTAAAAAATGAATCTTAAGTAGGAATATTGATTAAAAAAGATTACTTAAAGTTAAAAACTTCCAATGTTTTAACGCCTTTAAATCTACAGATTTGATAAAAATGATATTATCTGATATTTATGAGCAAAATTAAAAGAACTTTTACATATGTAAGTATTTGACCTCAACATAGTGTATATTCTGACTTCTTATACATAACGAAGTCGATTGAGCGAACAGACGTTCATATATACATTAAGAAATATATGTATTAAAATGCATTCGATAGAAAAAAATGCATTGGATAGAACGATTCCTTTTCTGTTTAACAGAGAAAATAATAACCTACGTGTACACATCTGTTTTTCGAATATTATTTATACCTCCGAAAATAAAGGGTATTTAAAGTATTTTTTTTTTACTTTATTTTTTGGGATTTGAAAATAAAAGTTTCAATTTTATACTTTTATTAGTAAAATTATTATTACTTAAGTTTGCCTTGTGGTCAAAATTCGACCAAGTTTATTATTGAACCCTTTTTCATGTTTATTTTATTAACACACTCATGCTTTTAATATAGTTGTATTTTTGCATTTGTAAAGGTAGCAACTTAAGTGGCCATTTATTTTTTAAATTCTGAAGCGATTTAATTGAGACAAAGACGGTGCACTGAAGCTGGAAATATCTACAAATATGTGAACTAATTAACAATATCGGTTGACAAACAGAGGAGAAAAAGGATTCCGAAGTTTTGTCTTTGCCTATCTATACATAGATGTACTTGTTATACCCTTCACCACAAAAAGTGGAAGAAGGATATATCTTAGTTTGTCATTCCGTGTGTAATTTCTACAATCGCATTTACGACCCTATAAATTATATATATTCTGACTTCTTATGCATAGCAAACACCTTGGTATCAGAGAAACAAGGCGATCGGCTCACAGCCGACGGCGCGCTGCCGCCAAATTTTTTTTCAACACTGTCGCCGCCGCCGTTTTGATCGGCTTGCTTCGGCTCAGAAACAGCCGCCGTTTTTGACGGCTTATATAAATTCACCGCCAAAAATTTTTGTGTTAAAGGCCAGGATTCACTATCATACATAATTGTACGTTTTAATCACACAAAAATCTAACATAATTCTGTCCTTCCTTAAAAATCGTTACAAAATAGCTTCGTAGGTGGCACAATATATCCATAAACATATGGTGCTAATATTTTGTTGTTTTTTTCTCCTCATCTTAAAAATCCATCTCTGCTCGCATAGAGAAAACTATATTATGAATTATTTCAAAAGATTAAAAAATCGTTCAGATCTGTCAAACATTCTGTTACACATATACTCTTACAATCCACACACTAGCATACATTTTGAGCACACATGCAATTTCTGACAGAACGCACGACTGGGTATGATAGTGAATCCTGGCCTTTATCAGCAATGAAAATTTTAGTATTAATTTATAAATGAATAAAAATTGACCTATTTTCGGCTTTTTGGTTAATTTTTTATTTAATTTCTAAACTTTTTATAGAAAGAAAAATTACTTACAAATATAAATAAAAAGTAGTGGAATTTTACTGAACTTTCGATTTTTGGTAAAAAATTAATTAAATTAATTAATTTTTGTCTGTTAATAAAATTGAAATTTTAACAAATTTTTTTGGTTTTTATTAAATTCTTTAATTTTAGTAAAATTTAGATTGAAAAGAAATTTTCGATTTTTATTAAAATTTTCAAGTTTTTCTTAAACTTCTCTTAAAAACTTTTTCTTTCGATTTTTACTTGAAATTACTCAAATATCCTACTTAAGCAAAATATTAAAATTTCATTAAAAAAATTCAAGCCGAAAATTCAGCCGTCGCCGTTTTCTTTTGATAAAAGCCGCACGGCTTGTTTCACTGCTTGGTATCATATCGTTTTACAAATCTGTTAGGATATGATATATACAGACGTAAAAATTACGTACAAATTATTTGATGATCTTAGGAAGGAGGAATTTTTTATTAAATGTTTGTTGCTGAACACAAAAAAAAAAAAAAACTTGGCAACCAATTGATTTATAACCTTAAACAAAAAATACGTTCATATCAATTACCCACCAATATTACCGTCGTATACTTATCATTAAAATTGACCATATATTTTAAGGCCACGATAGCAAAGCGATTAAGAAGGAATAAAAACTATAGCAATTGTTATGACTGACTTCTGATTTTTCTAGGCAACCACAATGTTTTGTTTGTTGTCCACAATATTAATCAGTCTAATTTTTTTTATAAACAAACCTTGGTTGGCATGTAAGTTACGTACCTTTTGTACCATTTGATCGCATTTGTTTTGGTAGGTACGTAACACAGCACACTGCTACAAACTTATGTCACTGTGTTTTGTGTAAACTTGTATTTTTGTTGTGGCATCACAAACTACAACTAAAAAGTATTTGTTGTAGCAGAAAAACAAAAGAGTTCTCCTTGGAGTTTTAGATTTGTTTTTAAAAGTTTTGGTTGTAAAACTTTAATCACTAACAAACAATTAGGTGCCATAGCAAATGCACAACAAAAAAAAGCTTCAAAAAAGCAACTGTCGTATTAAAAAAGCCAACAAAACAAAACTACATAACGGCACTCAAATTCAAGAGGCATGAGCTCATACACGCAGAAATTCAGCCTTAAAGATAAATTAACATGAAAAATACTTGATTAAAAGTCATTGTAATTTTGAAAAAAACAAAAAAAAATCAACGTTGTCAATAACTAAAAATATATTCATATTTTATATTCCAAACATACCTGGGATATTTTCATTAAGATTAAAAAAAAGTAACTACCATGTAATGTCTTTATTTTAATTATAATTGTTTTCTGATGGCAGAACCGTCACCTACATCCCAGATCTTATTACTTACAAACGAAAGTATGTTCCCATAGTGACGCTTTTGTGTACAAAGGCAAGGAATGACGTTAATTAATGGTAATGCTATTAAAACATTTAATAATTAGTCAATGATAATGAATTAGCTTTATAAATAATTATCAATGAAACCTTTTTATTAAAACCATAATATTAAAATATCATTCTCATTAATTTTATGCCAATGAAATTGTCAATTGAATACTAATTAAATCTAATTCATAACTCCCACGTATGGTGCCAAAGTGTTTTTAAAATTTTTCATGTTAAGGAACATAGTGCTTAAAATAAATCAGTCAAGTGCGAGCTAGACTTACACCCGTGTGGCCACCTTTGAATTTTTATGTTTTTATTATTTGTAGATGAAAATTTGAAGAGTCTGCCTGTTACGGCTTAAAAGTAAAAAAACATACGTTCAAATCAGACATTCTATGGAAAACCGTTTCAATTTCATGTTTTTAATTTATTTTTATTTTATGTTAATTCAGTCTTCCTATACGGTTTAAAAGACAAGAATACATATGTGAATTTCATGGCTCTATAGGGATACACGGTAATTTTTCTTATCAATATTTGCTGTTATAGCGGACACTGCATTTTATACACTAGGCTGCATAAATCTGCGTACAAAATTTTTTTTTATTTTAACAATTGCCGTATTCACAAGCTTTGCTAAGGTGTAGGTAGTATTGCATACTACCTTTTGTTTACTTCTTTGTGAAAAACCATTGTATCAATGTGCCATTGTACATTGTACTTCATACGTCAAAAACTGAATAAGAAGAAGAAAAGTGCTATTCATCATTTGTTATTTATAATCCAAATAAGGAGAAAACAGAAAAAAGTAAATTAATAAATTTTTTGTGTAAAAAATATAGTTTCGATATATTAATGGTTGACTCAAGTAAGTTATATTACTCAAGGAAAAATTTGGAAGCTTAAAAGAACTTAAGTTTATAATGCTATCAGCACAAAATAAGAAAAGATGTAATGATTGGATATTGGCTTGCTGCATTCTTCATAACATTATTATTAAATATAATTTAGAACAAGGTGGCAGAGAACAAACCTTAAGATATGTTTCCAATATACCCACTCCTACTATATACAACAGAAATGACTTATTCCACTTTTTAATAAATCAGTCAAATCAATAAATTAAATAAATAAAACTAATAAAAATATCTTTTAATTCAATTTAATTTAATATAATTCACACATGAACACAAAAATAATAATTCATTTAAACATAAACATAAAACATATGAAAAAAAGTACTAAGTGTTGTATCGCATGTTTGCATGAAAATTACCAACAACACAGCTAGCACCGTTGTATTTTGTTAGCACTTAGCACTTACTAGGGGGCTTGTGAATAGGGAAAATATATTGTAGTCGTAAAACATCCTTAAAAGCTTTTTTACACTTGCTCACATCTTTCATCTTTCACCAATTTGCCTAGATGTTACATCTTCCCCATAAGAAATACATAGGGCTTAAAATCAACATCTTTACAAGATGTTGCTATCTCATTTTGTTCCACTCAACGTCTTTCGATAGTTTTAGTATCATCACTAGATAATGGACATTAAAATATAAAAACGAAACACTTGTAAAAAAATACAATAAGTAAGATGGAAGGGAAGCAAGGTTATTAATTTTAAATTGAAATACTCATAAATAAAAATATAAGTCTGAAATGTGTTTTATGACAAATCCTTGGAGGATTTAGGACAAATTTGTCCTAAAATAAATTTTTAACCTATTTCAACACTTTACGAATACGGTAGAAATTATTTTAAAAGTTTTTAAATAGTTTTTCTTTCTAATATACTTAAGGCCTTATTCATAATCAATCTTTATTTTTATAATAGGTTTATAAAATAAAACTTCCATACAAAATAGGTTTTAAAAATTGATTACAAATAAAGTCTTTAGAAATTAAAATATACGTGAAATTAAGCAAAATTAAATTTTTTTCATTCTGTTATAAAACTCAAATAGTTTACCTAACAATTGCAAAAACTGAAAATTAAGAAAGAATGGTTTTGTATAAAATTCGCTTTGAAAAACAATGAAAGCGTTGTCTTATCTACGTGCAAACTCTCCTTAAAAAAATTCCGGACTTATATTTTCTACAATTTCTTCGTTCTCTAGCATAACTTCTACTAATTCTTCAACAGCAATAATATAACCAAATATTTTAGACATTCTTAGCTCCATTTTATTAAATAGCTTAATATTTCGGTACGCGCATAACAAAGTGTTTGTCAAAGATGAAAGATGTTGCAAATGTAAGACTTTTTTTCATTTTCAACATCTTCCACGCGTTCCTCATAGATGTATGCAAGTGTAAAAACTCTATAAGCATTTAAAATAAATTTATATTAACAGATAAACATTTATAAATTATGTAAGATGTTTTATTTTTTATATTTGCAAAATTTGGTTTTACTGGCAAATAAAAAACCATTAAATCTCAACGTTGCGCGTAGGCATAAAAACCCCTGATTACCAGCGTCAAAAATTGATGAAAATATCAACTCACAATTTAATAAACAGGTATCCCAAGACACTGTGCGCAGAATTTAAAAAAAAGCCATCTACAGAAGCTAAGAAGCAAGGAAAAAGCCGCTAGTGTCGTTATTCAATAGACAAAAAACGAATTGCTTTTTCTAAAGAAAATGTAAATATACCTTGAGAGTTCTGGAAGAAAGTTTTGTTCACGGATGAAAGCATAAAAGGCCGTCGGCTTGTTTGGAGAGAGTTAAACATGGGGGTGGCGTTATGGTAACGAGGTGCATGGCAAGTAATGGCGTGTGATATTTACAATTTATTCCATCGGTAATAGATCATAAGATCTATTAAGACATTCTAAAGATAAATCTTACCGAAAGTGTTATAAAGTTGGGTATTGAAGATAGTTATATATTTCATCAACACAATAACCCAAAACAGATTGCCCACAATACAAGGCTTTTGTTGTGTATAATATGAAAGCAAAAACAATTAAAAACTTATGGGATTTGCTGGAAAGGAAAATACGAAGCCATGTAATACCATCGAAACAAATGCTCCAAACAGTACTAACTAAGGAATGGAGCAATATTAGCTCCAAGTACACCGAAAAACTGGTTTAATGAATGCCAAAACGGCTTTGTGAAGTACAGTTTGTAAAAAATGTGTTATTTAATTTTTCTATTTTATGTACGCAGACTTTTGCCTAATTGTAATATTAATTTTTTATGTATTGAAGTTTTTTAAGTTTTGATAAATGTGAAATATGCATTTTAGAATGAAATTGTGTTCTTAAATATACGAGAGTTTTTTTTTTTATAAAAGATTATTCACTTTTAATTTTTTATACCAAAACTTAGCATTTTTTTTAATTTTCTTTTTTGTGCGCAGACTTATACAGTGTCTGCCTGTAACTGTTTACAGAAAAATTAAAATAAATGATTTGAAAAACTCATTTATTGAGGTTTAATTGTGTATGCGTAGTTATCAGTATCATTTAATTGTAGTTAAGCTTATTTGCCATTATTATTTTATCAAATAAAGCCAATGTAATTTCAATGGTAATGAAAAATCACAAGTACGCTCTACAACTCAATAATAAAGAACAAGAAAAAGGGCAAAAAAATAAGTTACCGGTTTTATCGAAAACACGCACTTGATTATAATTTTTACACGTTCCATTTTTTACATACATACATACATACATACGTATGTACGTGTACCTAAGCCTTATTGAAACTTAAAAACTATTTGATATTTATTTTTTGTTATTCTCAGAAATGAAAATCCTGTTTTCAAAAGGTTTATTACTAATATGAACGTTTTCCCTTGGCTTTATTAATAATTTTAACTATCTATTCTTCTAAACAATAAATTCTTCAAATATTGTCTACAAGCCAAATAGCCATCATAAGAGTAAAGCGCGAAGGAGATAGTTAAAACGAATAAGGCGCCACCATAAAAAACGTAAGGTTTTGTGGGAGAGTGTGTGTATAAACAAAACTACATGAACACATACTCATAATAAACATGTTAAAGCCCAATGATGCCATAATCTTTGACATAATAGCACAACAAAACAACATGATTTTGTATTGAACAAAAGAAAATGGGGCTTGGTTTCTCCAATACAAAAACAATAAACAACACGACAAATAAAAACATTAAAAAACGATTATAATAACAAGAAATAAAAATGAAGATGCAGATGCAGAGCAGAAGCAATATTGTAATTAAAACAGATGCAATAAGTGTGTTCACGCAAATTTGTACGTACATATGTAAGTACAAAACGTAGCATATATACTAGAGGCCTGCACAAATGTATTTAAACATCAAACACACCCTTATGTTTAAATGGTTTGCATACACATTCCTTGTATTACAACAACATAAAATACTGTCGTATACTGTTCGTACCACGAAGTAAATAGAGAACTTCGTGTATAAGATTATTTTCAAATACTGTCAAGACAGTATTTGTTTGTAACAAGACATTTTGTGACAGTAGAAAAAAATTTCAAATGGTCCAAGTATTTGAAAAAATACAACTGTCGATCAACATCTTCACTTGTAATTTGTGTGTTTTTTTTAATACTTGTTGTTCTTATGTGTGTATCATATGAACGATTGGATGCTTTGTACAGGCCAATGCGATTAAGTTAATTTCAAATTAATTTACATTGGTATTATTTTATAAATAAAAACTATTTCTTCTTGAATGCGGCCATAAAAGTTTACTAAATTTTGTCGTTTTTAAATAGAAATTTGCATACAAGAGTTTTTAATTAAAGAATTTTAATTTTTAGTGTTCAATAACTACCTAGATCTATTTATAATATGGAAAACGACAATATTTTTTATTGCAGAAATTCATACATAAGTATTATTTTACCTTTTTACCATTTCCAAATTCAATTTTAACAGATTTTTTACAACCGCAGTTATTACCCTTTTTACATCACACTTGAAAACATTTTCACTTTCAACTGAAATTACTTACCTACTGCAATACCATTGATAAATATTCTAGTACCTGTTTTTATTTAGGGACATTCCCAAATTGATGTAGTTTTAACAACCACAATTACTAATTACATTATTTTGTACATCCAAATTGACCTGATTTATCATAAAATTTTACTGCTTTTTCAAAATTGTTGCTCTAAATGAAACATTACCCTTTTAATGCTCAATTGAATTTTTTTTATTTACCTTTTTTTTTTTTTGGTCTATGGACATTCCCGAATTGTTTTTTTTTTTGTAAAACAGATTTTTTTAAACCACAATTATTATCCTTTTTCACACGTAATAAAATCTGGTTTATAAAAGGGCAGTAAGTAATAAAAATTTTGGTAAGATAGTCAAAACAATATTTTCTATTTGTATAAATGAAAGTGTCGATAACAGTTTTATAATCAGTTTTTAAAAGAGCCTGTGGTGTTAGACATACATATTAATTTTACATACATAATTTAAATTAAAAAAGTAACGATTTTTAACATTTAATATGACAGAAATAATGGTAAGAAAAAACTATTTTTAAAAATGTTACATTATTTAATAGTGCTTTCTTATTTTTGCTTCCACATTTAGAGTTCAACCCAATCCGATTCCCATGAATTAATGGACAGTGCCATTATAAAGGAAAACATTTTGTCCGGTAAATTGAAGATTACTGCAAAAAGAGGCAAAAGCAAGGTTTGGGACGTTTACGGAATGATAGAGAATAATGGCGTCGAGATAGAAAAAAAAGTTGCCTGCAGAAACTGTTTTTCCGTGATGAAGTTTGATCAGAGGAGCACATCAAATTTAGTGAAGCATAAATGTTATGTCGCTATTAGAGAAGCTAATGTTTCGAGAATACCAGTAAACATGGAAATAAAGAAGGAAGCAGAAAAACTCCTTTTAAAATGGTGTATTGAAAATTGCCGACCTTTCCACTTGGTAGAGGACAGTGGGCTCAAACAATTCTCTGAGTTTTTGGTTTCAGTCGAGCAAAGTATGGGACAAATGTTGATATCAACAGCTTACTGCCGCACCCTACTACAATATCACGAAATATCGAAAAAAAAATATGAGACCGTTTTCGTCAATGTCAAAAATGAAATCGTATCACATTGCAAAAATGGATATATGGACCGATAACTATTTGCGAAAAAGTTATATTTCGTTAACTATTCACTACATAAAAAACGGTCAATTATTTTCAAGACTGCTGGCCCTCAATTCCATGGATGGAGCAAGATGTACAAGTAAGTTAAAATTTTTAATATTTATTTATTTTCTTATTTTGTTATAGAACAATTAAAATTGCCGTATTTATTTTATATCTTACGCTTCTTTTTAGGTGATATTATACGGTCAAAAATCGAAAACTTGCTAGGCAAGTATAACTGCAAACTGGAAGAAGCTGTCATGGTTACTGATAGGGGTTCGAATATAATGGCAGCTTTTAATACATATCCACGGATAAACTGTATAAACCATCTTATTAATAACGTGATAGAAAAGGCTATAAAGCAAGTAGAAGAAGTGTCAGAACTATGCAATTTATGCTCAAAACTAGTCAAGTATTTTAAAAAGTCTGAAAGTGAGAAAATTGCAATTTAAGTAATTCCTTAAAGAGCCTTTGTCCGACTAGGTGGAACACGTTGTATTATCTGTTTGAATCTGTGGAAACAAATTGGATGGAAATTAGTAACGTACTTCAGCGTAAAAATGAGCTGCAAAGGATTGAAAAAATTAATATTAGCTACGTCAAATGCATCGTGAATATTTTAAAACCATTCGAACAGGCATCTAAAACATTAGAAGGTGAAAAATATGCAACATTACATCTCGTTTATGCATATATCAGTGGATTAATGGACAGCTGCAAATCTGAAAACGACGAAATTGAAGTTATGAGACGATTTAAAGAAATATTGTACCATCATTTACAAACAACTGTCTTTTCCAAACTTACCACGTTACACAAAATTCACATTTTCTTTTTCCACCTACTAATAAATTGTTGCAATTTTCTGAACGAGACAAAAATCTTATAAAGTCTGAATGTATAGAGGAACTGAAGAGATATTGGCGAAATGAAGACAATAAACCAAATAAAGAATCGCCATCATTTAATAATACAATTATCTCATCATATTTTAAAAACTTTGTTACGCCTGCATCAAACTTAAGTGCCGAAGATAAGGTTACTGAAGAAATATAAATATACCAAAATTTAAAGATTCCATTTAAAGATAATTTTGACGTAATTAATTGGTGGCATTTATAGCAAACGCAATTTCCTATACTATATAGGTTAAGTTGCAAAATATTGGCCACTCCAGCCAGTAGTGCAGCATCTGAAAGAGTGTTTTCAGTTGCTAGGCAACTGCTATCAGAAAAGAGGACGAATATGTCAGTAAGCTCCAAAACTTTTAAATATATGATGTATCTACATAGTAATACTGAATAAAAAGCAACTTTTTAAAACAAAGATGGTAAACTTTAAGCATTTTTCTTAACGTGTAATGTTAACATTAACTTATTTATTATGTTTTACTTTTTACTTTAAAAGGCAATAAAATTAATTTTTATAAAAATAAACAAGCAATTTTTTTAATTTTTTCCCTCTTAAATACCCGCATGTGTATATATGTATAAGATCTAAAATATGTATGATAATCTCTATACATTAAATCACTGTAAATGCTTATTAATAAATTTAAAAAATTAAAATTTGATGTTTATATGCACACATTTTGTACTAAATAAATTTTAAATAAAAAACTAAAGTAACAGTGGATTATTTTCCATAATTAATCCAATTTTAATCAACAATAAAAGACAAAAATAGCAAATATACAATTTACTCTTGTGTGTTTTATTTCACTCGCTTCTAATAAACATATGGTTGCAATGCTGTCTTCATAATTTACTCAACAAATGTTTTAAGACATTTTGAAACAACAAGACGTCTTGAAATAACAAGACGTCTTGAAACATTTCAAGATATCTTGTTGTTTTCAAGACATACTAAGATACCAAGACATTTTTCAAATACACACAAGAAAGTGTTTGTGTTTTATTTCTACAGTATTTGACAGTATTTGTTTGTCGCGACCATACTTCAGCACACCATTTAAAAAATGTGCGATGTCTTGATTGTGTGTTCAAATGCATTTGTGCAGGCCTCTAATATATACACACAGTTATTTAGGAAGGAGCAAATGAGCTAATGGGGACTGAAATGAAAGAAAATTTCCATCATAGCTTTTCAATGACTATTTGTCATTCCGTTTCTACAGTATTCACTGACGGCTCCATAGCCAGGGAATTGATTTAACGATATCCATTTACTGGTGTGTGGGTTAAAAGATCCTTGTGGAAATTAAAGGTGTACAGCTCTGTCCGATTTTGTCTCGAAAATGTCGCTATTTGAAAAAACAAATCACTCCATAAATTGCAAAGATATAAGCAAAATACCGACAACGGTCTCATGTAATTTTCCCACTTTGTTGTATGAGTGTTATTTGGAAATCCGAAAATTTAAGAAAAGCCCTTAAATTGCATTAAAATCCTGATACTGCAAATCGAATTGTTCTCAATAGGTTTTTCAACAAGAACTTCTTTTCTAAAACAATGGAAAATACAAAATTTAAATGAAGATAATTTTAATTTTTATGTATTACGAAGTGAAAAGTTGGGCAATTATGAATGAAAAATGATAACTTGCAAATGTCTACCGCGACCACGTTGACAGATGTTGATTCTTTCATGAAAGTTTTTAATCACTTTTTGCCAAAATGGCGCGTTTATTTCGTTAATCACATCACGGGTTTTGAGTTTTAAGGCTGCAATAAATTCGATTGGTTCCGTGTAGACTCTGTCCTTAACAAGGTCCCACAAAAAAAAATAATCCCGTGGTGTTAAATCACACGATATGCCTGCTTAAATCAGCTGCCCACTTAACAGCTGATTTTTGTGTAATTATGCGATCGGTAAATTTGGTTTGCAATAAATTGATCGTTTCATTGGCTATGTGACATGTGGCACCGTCCTGTCGAAACCATATGTCAGTGATATTCAATATCATAATTAATATATGACGCCATAGCGTGATCCCTTGACCTTTATTATATTACCAGCCTCATAATCGAAGAAAATAAGGCACAATCACGCCTCTAGACCACATAACACACACACAGTGAGAGGTTTAGCATGCAAGAGTTTCACAGTAATGGCTTTAGGATGTTCAGAACGCAGCATTTTTGCTTGTTGACATACCTTGACAAGTGAAAGTGGAAAACATGACGAATTTACCAAAATGTAATTTTAACGGAACCACCTATTTCATAGTGGATTTTAAGTGCTTAATTGCGATTTTCGAAATTAAATTCATTGTAACAGTTGACAACGCTTCTACTACGAACACGTCGAAAAACTAAATTTTAAAACTATATGGTTGTGGTGGTATTGTAAAGGGTATCTTAAATTTAGAAAAAAAAACTTTTTAAAAATATCAGATGAATGCATTAGCCTCGAAAGCATTACGCTTTTGCAAAATCTAGTTCTAGTTGTCAAACATCTAGAATACAAAAACAACTTAAATAAACTAATAAATTCTCCTGTGATGAATTAGCTTGGAGGTTTCGATTTAGGGATGTATCGATACTCAAAAATAAAATATTGGCGATACCGATATGAATTGTAAATTTTTACCAGGGATCGCAAAAATGAATTTTTAATTTAAACAGATCAGTAAAATAACAAAAAACTAAGGGCCAGTTTTTGACTTTGTTTTTGAATGTCATTTATATTTAAGTTCTAGTTAAGTAAAAAATTCAGATTTTCCATGACCATTATATGTCATTCAAAGTCCCTTTAAGTAATACAGTTTTACCATTATGCAAAAGTAAACAATCATTTTAGCCATTAATAGAACAATATTTATGTTTTGCACACATTTATTAACGAAAATATTAATTAAAAAGTTAAATAAATGTGAATACATGAGCATCGCAGGATTTTTTTTAATATATTTTAAATATTTTTAACAGTATTTGCATTTCATTGTGTTTGTTAGCAGCTGTTTTTCATAAGCTCTTGATAATTGTTTTGTTATTTAGTAATGCTGCCATATTTTTATCTTAGTTAATAGACGACTGAAAATTGAAACTGTATTAAAATGCATTTTAAATTTTAATGCCAATTAACTAGATGCGTATTTAAATATGAAGTAAAAAATTGGCCATAAGAGAAATTATCATAATTAAAGAAAACACTGGGAAATCCTTTCAATATGAATTAAATTAAGCTAAAATTAATATTTGTTTGTTTTTAGAAAGTTAATATTTTGAAGGAATCAAGCACGATAAGCACTTGGAATTGTAATGAAAAACGTAAAAAGGATGTAATGATTACATATATAATATTATTTATATATTTATATTGATTGATATTATGCACGCGCCCAGCCATTCCACTTTGTAATTAGTATTATAACATTAAAAATTTTTATTATCATTTTGAATTTAAAAGGGTACGGGAGAAAGAGACTAATCGTACACTATTATAGTCCACATTGCACTATTTTAGCCCTTTGTCCACTATTTTTTGGGTATACTATTTGTACACTCCTTTGTCACATGTCCCTTTTGTACAATAGCATTTCGCACGATTTTTCACTTTTTTAACTATTCCCACAATATTTACCCAAAATGCCTGAAGGGCAATAGTATTCAAATATTTCAAAGAAGTATATATTTATAAGTATATATTTCAAGAAGTATTTTTACCACTAAATTTGCACAATAACTGCGATTTTGAAATATTTTTAATGAATAGGCTTAATGTTAAAAAATACTACATCAAGTGAAGAAATTTAGAACTTAAGGACTTGACTACCACAGGAAACGCTAGTTAAAACAAAAATACATTAAAAACAACACTCAATGTATGTAAATGTGTTATTTTCCTGGCTGTAGTTAAGCAGAAAAAGAGCTTTTAAAATGAAACAGTTTTTAAAACAAAATTGTTAAAAAAAAAAACTTAAAATGTTTGTTATTATTTCGAAATTTGTAACGACTATATTGATATTCGGCATTGGAAGCATTCCTAGTTACGATACATTTTAAAAAAGATTAAGATGTTTTACTCATAGGATAATTTAAATCAGTTGATCTACATAAGCATAATAGAAGTCGTGGCGCAATAATTCATCGGGTCAATGCAGTTCAACAGCTAATGATTTTTATGTAAGCAGCAACTACACTTTGAGAATTTTTGTGGCATGATACAAACTACTAACATCTACTATTATAAAGAAAGAAAATAAGGGAATTATACAACAAATATGAAAGATTCATCATTTTTACAACGCTACAGCCAGAAAAACATGTCGTCATTTAATTTTACATGGTATTTTGTAACTATTCAAGCCAACTCACAATAAAAAAAAACAGCCGCGAACAACGTAATTGTTAAAATCAAAAATAAATGTCTGCAACATGCTGTGGTGAAAACTAAAATTCAACAAACTATAAAGAAAGAAGGTCGTGCTCAAAGTATATCTATAACAAGTACATGCAAGAGTTCAGCTGATAGTTTTATTGGTGTGCGGGTTTTCATGTTTTGTGTCAAAATTTGTTTATATTTATTTTTATTTTGCTATACATTTCTCTTGTTTTTTACGTGTTTTTTGTTCATTTTTATTATGTTCTATCAGGGATGGTAAACAAAATATTCAAATTATACTTTTCCAACTCAAGTTGCATTAAACATCCTTTTATTGAATTTTTGTTTGAATTTACATTGGTATAGTCGTTAAAAGGTCATTCTCTTACTTTTTTATAATAACTAAGTCAAATTCATATTTATTTTTTAGTTAGAAAAATTATAAAATGTTACACACTTTGCCGTCTCTGAACTGTTTTTGTCATAATACATGATTTTATACAAACAAAATGCCTGTTGTTATTCTAATGTTGTATTTGTTGTAGACTTGCATGTACTTGATATATATATACTTTGGTCGTGCTGCCAACGTCAATGTTAATTAAACTATGGCGTGCAGCAGAGACTGTCTGCTTCACAAAGCTGCAGAACAGCTAATGTTGTGTTTAACATTTTGTACTAAAAAATGAGAAATCATAATAACATTTTATGTTGCAACTTGCAAGAGAGGAACAAGCAGAAAGATATTTTTCTCCAAGATTTTTCGAAGAGCTACAGTTTGAGAGAAAACAATGATACAAAGTTGTAATGTGAACAGTGTTGCCAGAGAAGGACAGCAAAAAGTTAAGCTTTTTCTTCAAAAAAGTTATATTTTTTTCATTAAAAGTTACATTTCAAAATTTTCCTCAAACAAATAGTAATTTAATGTAATTTATATTAAATATAGTAAAAAGTTTTACTCGATATTTCAGAGAAAATAAGGCAACAAAATCATTTACTGAGCGAAAACAAAATGAAAATAAAAAAAGTGAAACGTATAAAAAAAAGCATGCCGATAATACTCATGAGTATTTCAATTAGGACTCAATACTAATATTTCGCTATGGAAAAGAATATGCTCTCGCCATTCAAAAACTTTAGTTAAAGTAGAATTTTTTTAATAATTTTTTTTACCTTTTTCTTTAAATATTGAGCTTCCATAAAATTTACTATTCTATTTTAAAAATGCCATTATTTAAGAAAAACTTGAGCTCTATTTGCTTAAAACTTAAACATAAATTTACTGACAATTTTTCTGTAATATAATCAGGCACTTTCTGAAGGAAATTAAAAGACAAATTTCTTCTAAATTGAGGCATTAGAACAGTTGTCAATTTTTTCAAGCGGAATTACTGAAGTTGCTAAAAATTTTCGCAGAACAGAACAGAATTCTTAGTTTGCTCACGAAATGCAGCTCATATTATTTCACAGTTGGTAAGAATTGTTAGCTGAAACATTTTCCTGTTTCTAAGCATGAAGCACGAAACATTTCCTGATTTCTTACGAATTGAACAGACTTTGATTGAATTTGAAGGTAACCTTTGTTATTAAAATCGAATTGACATATTCAGAAACGGTGATATGTTAGAGAGATTCTTGCCTTAAATAATGAAAAAAGTACTCTTTTAGTGATATTACTTTATTTCGAGTCTACCAAAAGTTACAAAAATTTGGCCAAATATAACAAAAAATGTAAAATGTAACCAAACGGCAACACTGAATGCGAGTATTTTTTGGAAATAGGTTGTATGATTTTTCTCCTTGATAAGAAAAAAAATATGGCGTCTGCTACTAACTGCATATTATAAATAATGTAAACCAAAAACACGAAATATTGGAATAACATAATTGAAAAGTTACAAAAAAGAAATAGAATCTAAGATTTATTGAAATAAATTTTGTAAAATTTTATAAAAAATATCATGGCTTGGCATTAAAAATAATGCGAGCGTTTAAAAATGTTCCACATACATAAACATTAATTAATTTTAAGTGAAAATATTTTCATAATAACAGACAAATCAATTTAGGAGAGCCAAGGTACATTTATTTTACCAATCAGTAAAAATGTGCCTCTGTGTTGTTTATTAAGTAAGTTGCATGCTTGTCTCATGCAGAAAGGCCTTAACTTACGTAATTGTGATCTTCCAGGAGAAGGTAAAAACATATTAGAAACTGTATTTATCACAATGTAATATTTGAAAAACAAATGTTTGTTAAACCGTTGTTTTTGATTTTATCTAGAAAAATTAAACAACAGTATATTAAAATTTTCAAACTTCGAGCAGACGGGCAATGTCGGGTATAAAAGAGTAGTAGGGGTTTTTCATTTTCAGCTTATTTTGTTGATAAATTATTCAGAAAACCAAATTCAAAAATTAATTGCTACAATTTTAAAAACTTCTGTAAATAATTTTTTGGGAAAGATTTGATTTTTAAAGAAATATTAAATTTTTTATGCTAATGTTTCAAAAAATTTGTATATTGAGAATGATACCTCCCCTAGATAAATTAAATATTTGTCTTCTCGACGATGTTTTCTAAAAATAATAAAAATTAGGATTTTTCAGGGATAACACTTACGATGTGGGAAATCCAATTCCCTAATTATTTTATATGTTTTCTTTGTTGAAATCTTTTTATGAAAAAACATTCGATCAAAAGGCCTGATCTAACTAAAGCCCGAATATGGTTCATAATAAGACCGTTAATAAATAACTAAAAATTCTAACAAAACACATTTTTATAAACTTAAATCTTGGTTAAATACTGACAAATGAAGAAAAAAAATAAAAGTTATTTAAAAAAAATAAAAAATGTATAAAAACTTCTCAGTAATTTTTCATAATTTAATCCCTTGACAAAAGAATTAAAGAAAAATCGAAGGTAAAAGGACTAAAAACCATACGGCAAATACATAATTGTATGTGTTGTATTCTTCTGCATATACACATATTATTTTGAATTTACTTAAAGGTGGAATTGGTCAATTAAATTAAGTTAAACAAAATAAAATAACAAAAATGTGTGGATGAGTTACAGTATGGTAAAACAAGCAGACTTTGTTATTAGTTATAAGCTACATTATTTACTAATAGAACACATAGATAGGTATAAAAATGAACAAAACACAAATAATTCTTGCACAAAAAACCGATTTCATTTGTCTGCCTATAACGGTTGAAGAGTATGGCCACATACATTAGATTACATTAGCTATTGTAACACCCATATATTCTATCTCCAAACTTTATAATTGTTCCACTGTTCAATAGCTTGGCAATATACATCAAATAACAGCAACTATAGGGGCACCTTTCAATTTCCACATTCAAATTTTCTACTTGCTGTTGTATTACATTTAGCAATCAGGGTCTTTGTAAATTTCAACTGTCTGTCTGTAACGGTTCAACAGTTTGGCCATATACATCAGATTATATCAACTTTTGTAAAACCCTTTAATTTATAATTTAAAACTTTTACACTTTTTATTAAACCAAACAAAGTAGTGGACATTCTGTCTAATTTTCAGGTGTTTGTATATAACGGTTCAAAAGTTCGGGCACATACACCAAATTACATCAACTATTGGGACCCCCGTTTATTTCCAAATCCAAATTTTATACTTGTTGTTATTGCGAAATTAGTAATACAGGTTCTTTGTGAATTTCAATCGTCTATCTACAACTGTTCAAAAGTATAGTCATATAAATACATCCAATTAAGTAAACTACTGGGCCACTTTTTTTTATAATTTTAAATATTAATACTTGTGACATTCTGTCCAATTTGCAAGCGTTTGTCTATAACGGTTCAAAAGATAGGCCCATATAAGTAAATCTACATCAATTATAAAACACCCTTTAATTTCCAAATTCAAATTATGAACTTGCTGATATAGCTGATATAACGGTTCAAAAGTTTTAAATTACATCAACTATCGGCACACCCTTTACCTTCCAAATCCAAGTTTTATACTTTTGTTATGCGGACTTAGCAATACAGGTTCGTTGTAAAATTTCTTGCAGGGGGGTTTCTCATTTATTATTAATTGCCTAAAACTACTACAATTATTTTTTTTCTTTTCTACGCATGTCCGATGGTGGACTCGAACTCATGATGATCTGTTTTACAGCACGCACCACGTTTATTTTTTTAGACAAACCTAAGAGTTCTTCTTGATTGCAAAAGTTGTGTGTAATAATTTTACAATAAAAGAACTCAATAAATTAAGCGTTTATTAATTAAATAAATGTAACCATATAGATAAAACTTTATTAAAGATCGGTCAAGCCGTTACGGAGAAGTGTGACCACAAACACCATGACACTAGATTTATGTGTATTTAGATATATTACTTAATACAATCGTGTCAGAATCAGATAACTATTGTTTCTGATAGCCGAAACTTGTAATGTATATTATTGAGGAAAAAAGTTTAGTGGAATGGTAGACGCTCCTAGAAGAAAGAAACTCAGTGATAGCAGTTTTGAAATGCTTGTTTCGCTTAAAGCAAATAACTTGTAAATATTCTGACTTCTTATGCATACCGAAGTCAATTGAGCTATGTGTTAGTGCCGAGACAAAAAAAATTTCAGTGCCCCGTATTTCGGAAAATATGATCGAGCGCCAATTTTTTTACTTGATGTTTTTTTCTTATTTCTAATTTTTTGTCACCCAAAATATTTGCTTTTTTAATCGGAGTTACTTCACTTGACTAGATTTACAGCCTGTTTATAGAACACGTCACGAGCGAAACGAAACCGGATGGCATATGGACGAATACGTAATAATTAGCGTCCATGTAACACGTTTCGGTTTTTTCGTTTAACTTACGTTATGTTTCGTATAAATAAATGTTGTGTCAAATCGTAGTATTGCCAATGTATTAATTAATATTTTTTGTTTACTTTAATTCATATAAATTTTTTGTTTTTGCCTTAAATGATGGTAACCTTGCTTCGGCGCCTAAAAAGGAACAGCTGAGTTTAATAAAACAAAATTATCAGTCAATCTGTTGAAAAAAAGTTTGTGAAAATAAAAAAGTGTACACAATAAATAAGTAAAAAAGGTTAACAATAAATAATAATTTTTAAAGTGTGAGTGTAGTAATTATATGTATGTATAATACTTTTAAAGTGACTCCAGCTTTTTTTGTGATTGTTTTCCTTATTTTCTTTTATGTTTGAGAATTTTCGGCGGTTTGTCCATACAAAAGGATGAAAAAAGTTTAAAGAATGGTACTCCTCACATTGTTGTCGGTACACCTGGACGTATATTGGCACTGCTTCGCAATAAGAAGTTAAACTTGAAGCATTTTATTCTTGACGAATGCGATAAAATGTTGGAAGAACTAGGTAAATGTGGAAGAAAACTATTACTAAACTTAACTTCGGTTTGGTGAATGAAGAATAAGTTCAGCTATTAAAATGTTTAATTTTATGTTGGACTACATCCAATGAAGAAGTCTCGTGCAATCACAGTCTCACACATAAACACGTAAACATCTTTTTAATATTATGATTATTTAAATTAAATAATAATCCATGTATTTTTTGACTTGTAGCCCATGGAAGTGTATGTTGATGATAAAGCAAAATTGACGTTGCATGGTTTGCAACAGCATTATGTCAAATTGAAGGAAAACGAAAAGAACAAAAATTTTTCTAAAAGCTTTTGTTTAGAATTTTGTTTTAAATTTTTATTATTAAAAACATCACTTTTTTATATGACCTAATTCCAGCAAACTTTCATATACTTTAATAAATTCTTTTAAAACGCAAATTAAATAACTTTATTCAGTTATTTCAGAAAGAAATATACTATTTTATTGTTTGTATGTTTTGTTTTTTTATTTAAGATTTTATTTTTACATTAACAGAAGCATATAAAACTTAAAGCTAAACTTACAAATTAAATTATGTTTATTTATATTCAAACTTGCATTATTATAAAAAATTCACTAATTTATTGTATTAAATTATCCTTATAAAAACGGTAATGAAATTATAAAAATATAAGTACAATATCAATTATTTAAAATAAAGCAACTTTTAAATTGTTAATTTTTTATTTTATTTTTAACTTAGCAATTAACAATAATTTCAATGTATAATAATTTACCTATTACTCCTAATAATTTTTCAATGCATATTACCTTTATTCGCTTTATATTCAACTCGTGCGCTCTAGCCATGCCATCTTCACCATACCTTCC
This sequence comes from Gymnosoma rotundatum, assembly GCA_916610165.2. Taxonomy (NCBI): domain Eukaryota; kingdom Metazoa; phylum Arthropoda; class Insecta; order Diptera; family Tachinidae; genus Gymnosoma; species Gymnosoma rotundatum. Next base: position 54,819,374 of record OU744340.1, on the reverse strand, counting down.
TTCTGTGTATTTAGATAGCCGCTTAAATTACCTTTTCAATGATATCCATATTGTCCCATTCTGCCATTAAATACTCGATATATGCCATAATAAACAACCGTCTCCCATGTTTGCTCCATACAGGTCACTACTTTCTAGAACTGTAGACCCGTTGTCATCTTGATGCTGACAAACGCATACAAATTTTCTTTTAAAAACACATATTTTATAACACACAAGTACATATTTACCTTTTTTTCCTGAAAATTCCATATTATTTATTTTATTTAATATTTTTCAACTAATTTTGGAAACAACTAAACATGTACTTATATGCAAAATTTTTAAAACGAATGGTATTTTTCCTTCGCTCAGTTTTGACGTTTCTGACAATACAATTCGCGTTACATAAACCAGAAACAATTGTCATTTGTTACGTTTTTTAAAAAAAAAATGACATTCGTCTTTTAAAAACCCAAAAATGAAAAACGGTAACGTTTTTGTTCGTCTAAACGGCAGATTGTGTTCTGTAAACTGGCTGTTACATACATACATGGTGAAGGGTATATAAGATTCGGCATAGCCGTATATAGCACTCTTACTTGCTAGCTATACTACAGTTTATGAACAATAGTTTTTTATCCCTTTTAAACACAAATGCATCCATTATTTTCCACATGGTTGTTATTAGTGGCTGTGCATACACAAAACACAGTTAAAAAAAATATGTTTTCTAAACAAAGAAAAAAAGTTTTTCCTCTCAACAGCTGATTTATGATTAAACAAAAATACAAGTGTATAGAAAGAAGTGTTGCCGTTTGGTTAGATTTTTTTTTTTCTTAATACTTTCTTGAAACTTGCGAAAATTGTTAGCAACTTTAAATATTTGACAAGTGATACCGTACCAAACCTCGATTTAAAGGAAAGTCGCCTTGAAGAAGTGCCAATTAGGTTACGAAAAAATTGTCAGTAATTTTATCTTGAAGTTTTAAGCAAATAAGAATCAAATTTGTATTTAATGACTATACTTTTTAAATTATTCAAATAGTAAATTCTATGAAAACTCACCTTTCAAAGAAAAAGCGTGAACGGATTTATTAAAATAAAACCGACTTTAACTAATTTTATTGAATGGCAAGATAACTTTTTTCAATTACGGAATGTTAGTATTAAGTCCTGATTTAAATACTCATGAGATTCATAGGGCTGTTTTTTATTTGTGTTGTAGGTATTTGTTGCATTGTTATTTTCTTTGAAATATGAATAAAACTTTCTACTATATTTTATTTAAATTACATTAAATTACTATTTATTTAAGGGAAAATGTAACTTTTTGGAAAGAAAGCATAACCTTTTCAAACGAAACGAGCCAACTGAGCATTTATAAAACATTGTAAATTAAAAAAAAAATGCTTATATGACCGTTTTCATTTCGGAACACCACTCGACAAATCAACTTTAAACTCATAAAAATACATAAACTGTTTTAAGTTTTTTTTTTTAATCTTTGGTTTCAATATGAATATTTATTGTTCGGAATCTTTTAAAATTTAATTTACTTTATTCGTGCTTGATTCCTTGAAATATAAATATTTCATGATATTCAGTTTTTAGTTTAGTTTAAAATAATAAATATTTCATGAGAATATAATGAAATATTTATATTTCAAGGAATCAAGCACGAATAAAGTAAATTAAATCTTTGGTTTCGCTTTAATTCGTCATCACATGAGATTAATAGAAATATGAAAGGTTAATGTAGATACTAGATGCTGCTGATAGGAAGAAAAGAATTACCCGCGGGTAATGAATGACAGAGTTGTAAACGAATCATTCATTTTTGAATTAATTCGCGAATCATTCATGCAATGAATTGGTACAATTTTGAATTAATTCGTTTCTCCAATCAATTCATTTGAATTTAGCGAACATGAATTGTAATTCATTTGAATTGAATTGATTTTGAATTAATATATTTATTTGAATTGATTCTGAAAAAAACTGTAATGCAAAAGCATCACCCTTTTTCCTTTTTCGGTACTGTTAATAATGAATCACCGATTGTCTATTACTTTTAATCCAAGCATTTATTACTTATTTATAATAATTCTCTTTAAGAACTGTTAGGCTTTAAGTATAAAAAGTCTTTTAGTAAACGATGCTGTCAGTCTGCAGTAAACGATTGAGTCAGCAAGACTTTTAATTTATTATAAGATTACTTTAAGTAAATGTAATGCAGATTACTGAGAGCTTGACTTGCTACGATTTGAAACACATGGTTTTGATAAACGTTTATTGTATATTTAATAATTTTTATACCTTAGATGCAACCGCTAAACCGCATCTATTCTTTGCCCACCAATTAAGTCTCTGTAATTAAAAGCTTTAAATCCGAATTTTGATATTGGCAAATAGCAAAGGATGCTGTTCAACAAATGTCTTATGAAGACATTACATCGTCAGTCATTTCAGAGAGTAACGTTTTAAATTACTTCGATTTTTCTATCTGTCGTAATTTTCTAGTCACTTTGCAAAATAATTTTAAACACCGCTAACAATAATATTATAATATTTATTATAGAAACTTCAGAAAATACTTTGTGCGTCAATATTCCCTCAGAATCAGAATTCACAGCATATCTAGCAGATTCTTCAAAATCTTTAAGTATGCTGCATAATTACCCGACTGTTAAGAAGGTTTTCTTAAAGTATAATGTGCCGTTACCATCGTCAAATGCTGTTGAACGATTGTTTTTGTACGCGTCTATTCTCTCTCTAACGTCTCTCTCTAAACGTGGAAATCTATTAGATGATAATTTTGAAAAATTATTATTGCTGAAAGTAAACGATGCATTCTAATTTAATCTAATTAGCATTTATTTTATAATTAAAATAATAGAAAAATTAGTTGATGCCTATAATTCTTCCTAATTTCATCTTTATTTGTAAAATATAATTACCTTTAGTCAAATAAATATTAAAGAAATATTACATACATAAGTATTACCAAAGTGTTTGTCCTTTAATGTTCGTGGGTCACAAAATTTCATAAATTATTAATAGGTTTTAAATACTGAATGTCTTGTTATTCAGCGTATAACAAAAGCGAAATAAGTAGTACTTGAAGAGCCAAACTCCAAACACCAAGTTTACTTCAATTGAATACAATTCATTTTTGATTTGATAAATTTGAATTACAAGTTACTTTTGTAACTTTTGAATTGGAAATGAATTGCAATTCATGTTCGCTAAATTCAAATGAATTGATTCAAATTTAATTCAATTCCTTTTTTTTTTTTTTGTTGAAAAGAATTAATGCAAAACTTAGCTAATTCGTAATGAATTGAAATCAAAAAAGAATGATTCATTTACAACTCTGCTTTATGATATGCATGTTAATTTACGACCATAATTTATTGATGCAATTAAGGCATTAATACAACTTGGAAATAGTTTGTACCAATTATAAGGAAGGAAAGTTGTGAACATTATTCAATTAATTTTAGTAATGCAATTCATGCCAGTAATACATAGAAATATTGATAAGACAAAAAGCCACGCTAGTGATTGATGCCACTAAGCATCAATAAATTGATGTCAATAAGCTTAATAAAACTTTTGTTGGTTTACCTCTCCCTACAGCGAATCCTGTTTTTTATGCTAGTATCCCACCCGATAATGCCTCGTTTGAAAAATTTAGTTTTAAATGTCTAACGCTGTGGGCTTAGATTATCTTAATTGGAGGTTTATAAAAGTAATCTTAGTCTGAATAATTCGTTCTCCTATGCATTTGTATTACACTATTATTGCCGCAAGTTCATACCTTTTGGTATGGAAGTTTCCAAATGTCCCTAAAACGGATAGCGAACATCGCCCAACTTTAAGTTTTTCCATCAATTCCAAATAATTAACTTAACATCTGTTAAAAAAAACAAATATTTGAATATGTAAATTCAATAAAATTACTAACTTAAGCGTCAATCACGATTTAGACCTCATTGTGCACCACTCAGTACTGTGCCTCAAATGAAAAAAATGTTCAACTTTTCCTCATATGCTTTAAACTGATCTTATATTAATAAGATAGACTGCAATGTGTCTCATATGATAGACTTGTCAACTATCCTATTCGGGTAGTTGCAGGGCTCTCTAATTAGAAGAGTTAATGTGTAAGTGACATACCACGTGACACGTTGTCCTTCTGGTCTAAAAAAATTATATTACATTTTACATTTCTCCAGTCGTTTTTTTAATATGTCAGTTAAAAAATGTTTAAAGCTTAAATATCTCTCATTCAGCTACATATGTGTAATAGCATTTCTTTTTGCCTTGCAAATGATATTTTTGAACTCTTTTTTACTAACGGATCTGCAAATTTATTTATTTTTTTTTAATTGTAAAAAAATCAATACATGATATTGACAATATTTTTTATTTTGTTGTTTTTTAAGACAAAATTAAAAATTAAATTTATTTTAAGTTTTTTTTTTTTGTTTTACGCTCAAAAGTTTTTGGCAACACTGGTAATAGTAACAGTGTAGTGGTGAGTATGAACTTATTATATAACAGTGATGCGCAAAATATAAAATGTATTTGTATTGGTGAGAAATATAAAGTTGCACTGTGAGAAAAGTTGTTTAATAATAAAGGTGTTATTTAGTAATATTATAAGATATTGCACATAAGCAAATAATATAACTTTAAAGTATTTTAAATTAAAGTACAAAAATTTTAGTTTAAACAAAATTTAGCAGAATTATGTTATAAAAAATTGATTAATGAAAAATTGCTGTTACTTGGTAACATTATAAAATAGTGCACATAAGCAATTAAATTAAAATTTAATTTAAATTCAAGTAAAAATTTTATTTCTTAAATAGTAACAGTAAAAAACTAAAGTATTTTAAATACAAGTAAAAATTCTTATTAAAAAAAAATTATAGTAAAAACGATCTCATAAAAATTATATACGAAATATTCTATTTTTATGTTTTTTTTTTAAATTTCGAATGAGCATAATATTTTTTAAGTTAACCGAGTTAACTCTGTTCCTTCGTACTTTGAAGTTCTAAATTCAATTTATTTTAAATAGCGGCTAAAATTGCAAGATCTAAGATAAATTATTTCTTTAATATTAAATGTATTATGAAAAGTTCCAAAATGCTTTTTTAAAGTATCTCTCTCGTTTTTTTTTTAATATTTAATAACATAAAAGGCATTGCATACCTACAAAAGCATTTTCAATCCTAAAGTATTTTTGAAATGCCATACTTCGCATTTTTGCTGTAAAAAATTAAAAAATTTTTCTTTCAGTGTGTTAAAAGAAAAAAATTCATACATCCGCACGCACATTCGTCGATGTTTAATCAACGACTAAACAAAAGAGCATAAGAATCTGTGTAAATTATTTTCCACAATTGCGCATCACTGTTATATAACCATGTTGAGATACATTCACAAATAAAAATTATAAACATTTGCAGAAAGGCATTTTATTTATATGACTGCGTACGCATAGCTATGCCAAAGCAGGGGTTAGTTACATTTTTGTAGGCATACGAACACTTTATTTGTGTAAATAAGAAACCTGTTTAGCTTATAGCTTTAAAAACAACATATCAAATAAAATTACAAAATATATATGTATACAATCAACAAAAGTGCGTACATTAAGTAGGTCGGTATAGGTAGGTCTGTTTCTTCCATATAATTCAAATAAAAAACTTGCTTAAAAGAGTGATCATGGTACGATTATTCTCATTGGGGCAGCGAAGCGCCCCGAGAAAACTAAGTAAAATATATAAACCTCTAAAATAATTTTATGAAAATATTTATTTTAATGAAAGCAACTTTTACTGTTATTGAGATTTTGTTTGTTTTGTTCTTTGAATTACAATTTAGTTTTTCATACTTACAAAAGTATAATGCAAGAAGCAAAAATATTTTTTTTTTACAAAAAAGCAGAAAGCTTCAACTATTTTTAAGGGTTGTAAGGTTGAGACATTGCATTGAGACAAAATTATGGAACTGGATTTTTAAAGGGTGCAGGAAACTAATTTGTTATAAATACAAATATGATTTCTTAATAACTAGCTTAATAATGAATGTTAAAAATTTTCTTATACGGTAGTTACGTCGCATTTCAAAGCAGTGGAAGCATAAATTTAGCTCCCAAGCGTTGATTTACACTTAGTGATCGAAGGGATATTATTAAATTATGTTATCGAACGTCGTCTCAGTTTTAAAAATGAATTAAAAAGATAATTTCAAAGTGATTTCGGTGGTCATCATGGCTTCAGTACCTACAGACACTTGAACGCACCGTGAAATTGTTTGAGAAATTGATGCGATATGCCGCTATGGCAAGTATCGAAGAAGACCGACACTTAGTTGTGACAACTCAATACAATGAGATATAAAGGAACTTAAAGCTCTAAGTAGTAAAGGAGAAGTTCGGCGACTGCATCCTCTCGTGCGTCTTGACAGCATCTGATTATTTTGTGTGGAGCTCTGCCAGTTCTTAGCTAAGACAACTATTTTTCACGACCTATGTATGTGGTGTAAACAATATAAAGAATTGTATTTTCATGTAAAGAAAGTAAGTAGGAATGAAAAAATTTATTTAATGAAAAAAAAAACTCCATTTGTATCAGATGTAAAAATAAACATTCTCAGCATTCGATTTATTATAATAAGATTCGATTTGCATTGCATGCCTGTTTGATTGCTACCACAAATGTTTGCAGCCCCGTCCAATATTTTTTCTGAGGCTATTTGCCTTTTTGTATAAAATTTTTTTATTTGTGGTGCATTTTTAATCAAAAGTTTAAACCTTTCACAGATGTTGAGCAGTAGGAACTCATCTATTTTAATTTCATAATACATCTAAAAAACTATGCTGAAGATTTTATAAAAAAAAAATAAATGCATTTAAATAATAAACTTCCTTTTAGGGTTAATATTAATGCGCTTTGTGTTAAATGGTTTTGTCTACTTCCTTTTATTTAAAATGCAATTGTTTTACTTACTTTTTATTAAAAAAAACAAAAACGTTCAAAACTTCGGTCTTCTAATGTCTGTTGTAACTAACACTCAGCCCTTTAGCATGTAATTATTTCTGTTTTTTATTTCTCCATTTATCTGTAAGTTTGTCCGTTTTTTGCCTAATCAAACAAATTATTGTCCAATTACTTTTTTTTTGTTCAGCAACCATCTTTCTATTCACCACTACACCTATGTAAAATTTTACACTAAACATAACATAACTTTTAGTGGTTAATAATACTATATGCACTCAAAATAATATCGACTGTATTATTAACAAAAATGCTACGTTAATCTCTAACAAAAGCTTTTTTGTCAATATGAAAAATTTTTGTTAATTTAACAAAAATATTTATTAAATTTGACAATGTTTTGTTCATATTGATAAAAAAAATTTTTCAAGGTGCAATTTAATAAAAGATTTTGTTAAAATGAAAAAATTTTTGTCAATTTTTAAAGAACTGACAAAATTTTTATCATTTTGACAAATTATTTTAGCAATTTAACAAATATTTGTCAATAGCGCAAATTTTATAGATAGTTTTTATTTCAAACTTACAGAGTTATGCGTTGCTTTGATAAAGTTTTATAATTTTTTCTTCTGATTGACAAAATTTTATTATTTTTTCTCTTGATTTACAAAGTTTTATCATTTTAACAATATTTTTTGCTTTTAAATTTTATCAATAATACAAAAACTTTGTAAATAACAAATGGACGCCGCTCTTGCGTCATTTCTAAACAGTTTTTCATGGCTTTCGGTTCTTTTCCTTAAAAAAGGTAAATAAATACGTTTGTAACACAAAATTAAGTGATAATGTGTGAGAATTAAGTGAGTGGATAAGAGATTATTTTTTTATATTCCACGAAACAAAAGAAATGAAGGATTTGGAAAAATTCATAGTGGAGCTGCGACTAGACTTAGAAAAAGTAAAAACGACGAAGCTTCTGAAATACTTAGTGGGTAAGTTATTTAATAAAATTATCTTGAAAAAGCGGCAAAGTTCCAAAAGGAAGAATATACTCAAAATATTTTAACCAGCTGGGTTCCTTAAAAAGCTGCGGTCTTTTGGGAAAAATAGGACTTATACTGACACAAAAGAAGAAACGTTTGATAGATGTTTACATCCTGACTTAAATTTACCTGGTACCTGGATGTAGGTTATAAAAGACATGCCATTTAAATTTTGTTTTTTATTAGAAGAAGATAATATAGAAGAATACTTGGACGCAATAAAAAAGGACAACAGCAGCTGGCCGGAAATAGAGACCCACTATGCAGCAACAGCTAAGTTTCGACTAGCGAAGATTGCGGAATCATCATCAACTTTGGACATTTTTAATAGGAGGAAACATTATAAATGTCCGCTTGGATTTAAGCTGGTAAAAATATGATGTTACTATAAAAATATTTTTTCTTTGTTGATTTTGTACTTTTTATAATAGATTGATTGCTACTTTAAAGTATTGCACCCCAATTCGCCCAACCTTGTTCAATGTTTTGCAAATGTCTCGGAAAACTTATTTCAAATAATTGGAAACAAAAACAAAATCCAACAGAAAGTAAGAAAAACTATTTTTTTATTAGTTTGCATCTTAATTTCATAATTTTTTTATTATTTTTTTATGTATGTATCAGATGGGTGATATGCAACGATTTTATACTTATTACATGCTGTCCTTGTTCCAACATCCAAAACTGTCAAAGTTGAAAAAGGAAAAAAAGTGCACATTAAGTACTCTATCAAAGACTCTCAGAACTCTTTCATGATAGTCTGCAGAATATTGGAAGAAGCAGAAAAGAAGGTACTCTTCAATCTCTAATTATGATAACTGGTAGCGTGTTGAACCCAGAAAACATTGTGCTATACTTCGATGGAGTTAAATTTAAATTTTTTTCCATTTTATCAGCTGTCGATATTTTCTTCGAAATTTATTTAGTATTCAACTTAAAGTATCCAATAGAATAAAAATTAATTTGGAGTTTTAAACAAAAATTTTGCTATAATTTAAGCATAAAAAGCGTAATTATTCGCCCAAATGTAAGCTGCCTTTGCTCACAACTTGAACAATAAATATAAATCACACATAAATACTTTATTTTCATATACAATTTTTTTAACTAAAAATTTCTTTATTTTTATTTCTACATGAACATGAATTTTTATAACTCTTTAATTCTTTTCTTCCTGAAATGTTAAAATAAATGATAAAATTAAAAACGAAAATTATCAAAAAAATAAGTTTCAAATAATGGAGAGATTCTTTACATATATAGGTATGTATGGTGAATATATATATAGGTATATTGACAAAAATATTTATCAGAATAACAAAATATTTCAATCAAAACAACAAAAAAATTTAACAATTTTTTTTAAAAAAGCTGAACAGAGCAACATATTTAACAAAAAACGTTATCAATATAATAAAAGTTTCTATCAAAACAACAAAAAAATTTTATTAATTTGACAAATATTTGTCATATCAACAGAAAGATTATCAATGTTGATAATCTTTTCATTCATATTGATAAAAAATTTTATCAATTCAACAAAAAATACTGTTAAAATTCTATCAAATCAACAAAATTAATTATCATTTTTACAAATTGCATATTGATAATTGCATTGTCAAAATAACAAAGTGGTTTTGTTATTTCAACAACGTTTTGATAATATTGACAAAACCTTTTGTTGGACGTATATTGATTGCGAATTTATCAATAACGCATAGGAATTTATCAATAACACAGTGCTTTTATTTTGAGTGTGAGGAAGAACCAACAAGATAAAATTTATATTTTATTGTATGTACAGGGTGTTTTTTATAGACGTATAGAACTTCGAATTGAAATAAAACACAAGAAAATCGTTTTAATGTCCATCAATTTGGCTTTATTGGAAGGATAATTTTATGCCATTAATGTTTAAATATGATTTCGGGCATGTGGCCGCCGCGGCTGGCTCGAATAAAGTCAATTCTACAGGTCCAATTTTCAACCACTTTTTTGAGCATGTGGGGCCGTATGTTGGCAATAACGCCACGAATGTTGGCTTCCAAGTCCCCTAACGTTTCTGGTTTGTTGGCGTAGACGAGCGACTTCACATATCCCCAAAGAAAATAATCCAATGGTGTCAAATCGCACGATCTTGGTGGCCAATTGACAGGTCCATTCCGCGAAATTATGCGCTCATCGAATGTTTCCTTCAATAAATCGATTGTAACGTGCGCTGTGTGGCATGTAGCGCCGTCTTGTTGGAACCACAACTCATGCACATTCATGTCATCCAATTGGGGAACAAAATAGTCGGTTATCATGGCTCTATACCGGTCTCCATTAACGGTAACTGACTCTCCAGCATTATTTCGGAAGAAGTATGGCCCAATGACTCCACCAGCCCATAGAGCACACCAAACAGTCAGTTTTTGTGCATGTAATGGCGTTTCAAGGGTCTCATGTGGATTCCCTTCACTCCAAATGCGGCAATTTTGCTTGTTGACGTAGCCATTCAACCAAAAATGAGCCTCATCACTGAACAAAATTTTGCTATGAAAATCAGCATCGAGATCAATCTCATTTTCGGCCCATACACCAAAATCACGACGCATTGCATGGTCTCGCGGCTTTAATTCTTGCACAAGCTGGATCTTGTAAGGTCGCAAGCCAAGATCTTTGCGCAAAATCTTCCATAAAGTTGATGGACAAAGCTCTAATTGCTGTGCACGGTGGCGAATCGATTCATTCGGGTCCTCTTCAACACTTTGCTCTACAGCGGCAATTGTTTCTTCGGTGCGCACTGTTCGACGTCTCTGCGGATGCGTATTATCACATAGAGTAAACGTAGTGCGAAAACGATCCATGGTTAACCGAATTAATTGCTCTGATGGCCGATTATGTCGACCATAAAATGGACGGAGCTTGCGGTAAACTTCGCGAACTGAACCATTATTTTCGAAATAAATTTGCACGATTTGCAAGCGTTGTTCTTTTGTCAACCTATTCATGATGAAATGGCAAACCAAACTAAATATTAATCACTTGACAGCTGACAAAATGGCCGCCAGTTAAAAAAGTGATGCCAACTTAAAGTTCTATACGTCTATAAAAAACACCCTGTAGTTTCTTTTACTAATATGTATAACCTTTGCATCTTAAATATAAGTACATTATCACATGAATTCATATACATATGCTATATAAATATGTACTAAATACTTATTTAGTTAATATGTATTTATAAACACATGTTATTACATAGAAATTTATAAAAATATATTTACTAGTATACATGTCTGAAAACATCTTTAAAAATATACATATGTATGTATATGTAAATAAATTGCTTCGTTGATGTATAGAGTGATATGTATTGTTGATAAAACAACACAAAAATGAACTCTAACCATTTATACTTTTATAAAGTAATTTATCAATTTTATACAGTCTGACAAATGATATTTCAAACAATTTCAGCAGTAAGACTTAGCCTGAATATATTTTATTTTTGAACGCTGGAAAATACTTCGGTAGAATGATACACTAAATAGAAATTTAACTACTTAAAGAAAAATTTTGTAGTTCAGCCTAAAAAACGCTGAACTGGTAATACCGACATGAAATTATTAAAGTCTATAGCGCGAACTATTAAATTAAATTGATTTAACAATAATTTGCAGACAAATTTTTCGTTGTAATAATCAAAACGGTAGTTTGGTATCTAAATAAAGAGCTAATTATTAATAAAATATCGAAACATATATGAAAAGATTATTTTTTATACCTTAATTACACGACATTTTTGATATTTTTAAACGTAAAAGAACTGTGATGCGTCTAGAAGGAAAAAAACCACATTTATGTTGTAAAGCTTGGACGGCAATTAAAATATGGCATTATTGTTTCACATAATAAAATATTCAGTATTTTTTTTACCGATCCAGTCTTCAAATATTATTTAGATGGTGACAGTAAAATTGTGTGATTTACTACATAGTTTATATTATAATAAGGTCATGTTTGTATGCGGAGTTGCACATTAAAAAAATGAATTAAAATAAAAGAACCGAGCTTTATAAATACCAAAAGGAAAAAAACTTTTGAAGAAGAAAAAAATACGGATTTAATAACAGATCAAAAATATAATTTAAAACAAGTACGAACGATACATTCGGCTATGCCGAATCTTATATACCCTTCACCATATGTAAATCTAGTTCAATAAAGTAACTCCAATAAAAAATATTGGGGAGACAGCGAAATTAAAAAAATACTATATATAAAAAACTTTACCAAAAAATTACATAAGTTAAACATTTTTTAAAAAAATTTATTACTTCCTAAAAGATCTCTTCAAAAGCTTTTAAACGATACGCATATTCTACGAAAAGTTCAGAGGTCCAGACCTCGAGCAAAATTTTATCTAGCTCATCTAGTGCCTAAACAAAGTTGATTTTAATCCGAATATGGACGAACATGGTTCATAGTATAATAATTTCTCCACTTTTTGGAGTGAAGGGTATAAAAAAACAATTAATAAATTTCATTAAATTAAAAAAGCGTGGTACTACTTTTGAAAATGCAAATCCAATAAAATTCTGTATTTGCGTTCCCTTGATCACAAAATTGATATATTGGACCTGATAGATGACGCCTCTTCTGAGATGTTTAATAAGTTATCTTCGAAGTTATTTTTTCGATTAAAATTTTTATATTTTAAAGAAAGAGATGATGTCTACACCGTAGACTATGTATCTAGGGTTAGATAGCTGCGAAAGATGCTGAGGTAACAGATGTAGAGCTTCAGAAAACGATGAATTACATTCTGCCCGGGTTAAATTTTTCCTTATTTCTTAAAAATTAGCAGACATAGTGCCTTAATTTCAAGTGTCTGTCTATAACATTTTAAAAGATGAGGCCACCATATACGTACTAATCACATCTATATTAGGACACTCGTTAATTTATATATATATATATATATATATTTTTTTTTTTTTCTTTACTTGATAGAAAGACGTTCTATGTAAACTATAATACATAGAACGAACTTCTTTCTCACTCTGTCTCTGCGGTTTTAGTGTCTGCCTATAACGGTTTAAAATATAAGGCCAATGCGACAAAAAAATCTTTATGAGGTCACTATTAAATATCTACTTCATTTAAGTATTTGTCGTTGTAACTGGTTAAGCTGCCTAACACGACATGTTTTTACATCTGACATGTCAAATTTCCCACTGTTAAACACATACATGTCGTGTAAACACGACATCTGATATCAGCTGTTTTTATAATTCTAAAAAGTGTTGCCAAAAACCTATGCCGTATGAAAACAATCAACGGCGGTAGCATTTGCCGTCTGATGGTATACTTTATACGACCAAAATCTGAAATTGCTTTTAACTATTTGATAACAATTATGTAAATTTTGTATCATTGTTCAATGCAAACTGATCTTGTTCATATTTAGAGTAAAAAGAAAATAATTAAGTGATAAGTCTTTAGTAATTCCTGTGGCAGACATTATAGCGTTATGTACATTTAATTGTGATTATTTTCGCTAACTAAAAAAACTTTAATTTTTTATATTTTCCAACAACATGTTTTGGAACATTTGTTTTTTTCGCGAACTTTATGGTGAAAGTTCTGTTTTGAAAAACTGAATATTTTAGGTTTATACTTTATTTTTTAATATTTTAATTAATTTTTTTGATGCATCTGATTTTGAAAATTTTTGTTTTTGTAGTGAATTTATTTACGTTCTATTTTCAGTTTTATGAAGTTAGTTAAGTTTTTTGAACAATCCACTAATATTTTTCGCACATTTAAAACCGAAATAAACAAAATTTTCAATGACAATTCAAAAACTATAAAAGAGAATTTTAATCGCAAAAATTTTAAATATGAGTACTGAGCGTAGAAAAACTATATACTTGACATGTAAAAGACAAGTAAAAAAGAAAAGTTTAACACACGCTAAACTGCATTTGTACGCCAAGCTGAATTGTTGAATTTAAATTAATAATTATGAAAAAATAAACGTTCTCTCAAAAGCAAGAGAAAATATGTATTTATAGAAAGTTTTTGAAGTGGTTAGTTACCGTGCGCCGAAAAAAGTACACGTAGCACAGAATTGACACCTTCTTATAGACAGCATGGCAAGAAACGTGTTAAGCGACCTTAAAGTTTCTAAGAAATCTGTATTTTATTAAAAAGAAAATATACCGAAACTTGCCTGGTCTTACATATTTATTAGACAAATAAAAAAATCTCTATATTGAATATGTTCCAATTTTTATTATTGTTATTGCCAAAACTAAATTTGGTCTAAATAGATCTGCCTTTACTCTGTACATAGACAAGAAAAGTTATTTTAGTAAATATTTTTACATAGCAAAAGTTTTGAGGATGTATCTGTTATATGCTTTTTTATCACCCACACTTATTGTTCTTAAAAAGGAGCATAGAAGTTTTTTTTATTACTCGTCATCAACTTCAATTTTATTTAACAATGGAAACAAAATGAATAAGAATAATAACAGCATCAGCAGCAATTTCTATTAGATTTTACTTGTTCTGTGAAAAGTATTTTAGCAGTATGTGAAAATTAAACGCACACATACATACACACTTATTACACTGTCAGCTTTTCATTGCATGAATTGTAAATTTATGTCGCTTAATGCTGTGGGAAAGTGTGTATGTGCGTTTAAATCTGTAGCTTTTGTTTAACATTCCTCTTATCCTTAACCTCCATACCAAACCTGCATCTTTTTTTTTACCACATTTTAGTATATTTGCTGTGTATGTAAGTATGTGTGTTAGGTATAAGCAAGCAAGTTTAAAGTAAAAGTAGGGTATTTTTCATTAAGTGGCATGTACAACAAGTATGGTCGGTGGTGGAATTTTATGTCGTTTTTTGTATTTGTTATGGGGAGATATGCCAGAGGGTGTGTTAATAATTTTTTCTTGCCTGGCTGACAAAGTGCCTGAATGCATCCGTATTCAGTTTTGGTCATTATCATTGTCGTAAAGTTTTACTTTCAGCATTTATTTCCTTTCTATGTATAACAGACAGTATTGAGCAAATATAATGGCTTTTAATACATGCCATTCAGATGATGACGATGTGATGTGGTATCTCAAACTCAATAGTCTATCTAAATTATATATATGTATGTATATATGTATGTATTTGCATAAATGTAAATGCATAAATATAAACTGTGGTGTGATGTTGGCGTTGCTGTGTTCTTCCTTGATCTCAGTTTATTGTTTCTCATACTGCTTTTTGATGCTAACTGAGCTTTATTTCTTTTTCTATTTTCTGAGTTTCTGTATGTAATAAATGAGACTGTTTAAATTGTGGCTAATTCAAAATGGTTGTTATTTAAATGTTTGTTAAAAGTCTTACATCGATCAGAAACTGTCATCATTTATTAGTATTCCCTTTCAGTAAAAATTAAAATAACAAGAGCTTTTAAATTAAAATTTTTATAAAATCAACTACTTTATAAAATTGACACTTCAATTGGCTATTTTTGTACTGAAGTGAACTAATTTTGCTAAAATAGTCACAAATATAAAGTTCTTATATTAAATAAAAATTGTAATTATTTTTCTTACAAAAAAAAAAAAAATATCTTTAGACGTGAGGCCATGCCCGAGAGGTTTTATAACTTATAAGAGTTTTGGTAAAAGTAATTCTTAATAGAGATTGACTTAACGAAATACTGATAACAGAAATAAATTATAATATATATTATAAATCTATTTGTATGTTTGTTTATTTGTTCGTTCCTATGTGCATCAATCACGGCTAAACGATTGAACCGATTTTATTAAAATTTTAAACCCGAGTAGACATTTGTCTCTATGGTACAATAGGAAAGTAGCGGGCATTTTTAAGCGTCCGGATCTATTTTAATAAAAACTCGGCTAATCGCGTTTAATGAAATTCGAAACATAGATTGGTCTTCATCTATATCTGTATCCATAGCTAGGGTCTAGATAAGAGAAAAAAGGAAAAAATGGGAATTTACGTCCGTACCGATTAAAATAAAATTTTAAACAAAGCTAGATATTTATGAAGAGGGTAGATTTCTTTACGTTTAATTAAAAAAATGTAATAGGAGAAGAGGCGTGTGGGAGTTTTATGAATCTTAACCGATCTTAACAAATAGAGATTCTAAAGATATTTGAAATATAGATATCTCCCGATCTGATCTGATAGATTTCTCACGTGTTCGGAGTAGAGCCCCATAGTAAACACTACTTTAATATATTATACAGTGACAAAAAGGCCCTTAAATTAGAACTAAGCAACGCCTGGTACAACAAACTAGTGTTAAAAAAAACTGAGAGCTTAATGAAATAAAATTTAATTTTAAAACATTTTATAATTCAAATACTAATATTTCAAAAATAATTAGGAGTTACTAGATTCGACAATTAGAAACCGTGGATATGAACCTAAGTACATGGATGACATTTTTACAATATTAAAAAGAGATAAAGTAGAAGAAGTTCCTTATAATTTAAACTCATTCAACAGATAAATACAATTTACAGTTGAAAAAGAAGAAGAAAACAAAATACCGTATTTGGATACTCTAGTCATTAGACAACAGAACAAAATATTACTGAATAGGTATCAAAAACGATCCGCACCGAACGGACGACTGATAAACTTCTATTCTAAACATCCTAGAAAAATTATTATAAACACAGCCACAACTTTTATCAGAAGAGTTTTAGACGTTAGTAATACGGTTTTTCACAAAGAAAACAATAGCAAAATTATGGATACATTAAAATTGAATGATTTCCCAATAAGAACTATAAGAGAATTAATGAAATATGTTGAAGAAAAAAGGACAAAAATAGACAAACCGCCAAAAATTTATAAAGGATTAACCTATATATCTGGACTATCACAAAGATTAAAAGGCTGCGATATATATGACGCGGGAAAGTACTAATTAGCCTTCAGGACAAGTAACTCAAAAGGACACAAAAGTAACGTTGTGTATACTATAAATTGTAACGGACAGGAATCCAGTAAGTGTGTTATGATTTATGTTGGGACAACTAAAACAAAACTAAAAACTAGACTCGCATCACAAAAATCTGACTTAAAAGCTATACACAAACCGGTGGAGCAAAAAAAAGCACTTGCCCACTGTGCAATGAAAAATCATATACCGAACTTTGACGATGTGAGAGTATTAAAAGAAGAGAAAAACTATTGTAGAAGATTTACTTAAGAAATGTTACATATAATTGAGGTTCCATCAAATATGAGATTAAATTACAAACAAAACATCGAAAAATGCGCTCAAATTTGCAGAAATATTGTTAGTAAACAAAAAAGATCAACTTAGCTGTAAGTAGATAAGTGTTTACTGCACAATACATATGCGCACTTTAAAACATCGATAGTTTAATTTAATTTTGTTTAATTTAAAAATGTAAATATTTGTTTTCGCTTATTTTATTTGTTTATTGGTTTAAATGTAACAATGTTTTTTGTATTGTTTTGTCTTTTTGACAGTTTCCCCTGAAGATGAATAGCGAAGTTATTCGAAATATTTGAAATAAAAATTAAAAAAAAAAAATTAAATAACATTAACAAAGTGTTTTAATTACCTAAAACGACCTTAAGCCGAACAAAGGATTTAAATCATTTATCAAAAATAATTTACCTTTTTTAACCCTTAGAGAACGGTATGGGGGACCCAATGTTAGTTTCTCTTAAATAACTTCCCAAATAATTTTTTCTATCTTTTTTTTCAGCTAATTGGGTTTTATTTTTAATACTATATAAAAACTTATAAGTGGCATTTAAATATTATTCCGTTTATAATTGAAAGGTAAGTTTTTCGTTTGGGGTACCCAAGTTACTCCATGTCGTACTTTACGTTACAAATTTTCGTTGCTTTTTTAGAACCACAAAAAAACACTTTCCCAGCGACAGATAGGAGACTATATAAATGAGAGTGAAGAGGATCCCAATGATACAGAGTCAGATTGCGACAGTGACAACTGTAATTATATTCCTAGCACTTATGTAGGTAAAGTTAGCGCAACGGAAGACGAGACTGAAGAAGTAGAAGAACAACCAGGTGGTATTCTTCCGGATATTGATATTACTGGAATGCATTTCCTTTGAATGCAAATCAATACACCGCAAAGTCTGGCAGAGTTGGCTCTTCGAAGCAATTTCCGCAAACACGTAGGTAAGCGAAATTGATGCAATATTTAATCATCTTATAACACCAACAATAAAAAAGAAATTCTGTCTTAACACTAACGAAGAAGCCCAAGGAGTACTTTCTTGGAGTACTTATAACAGCTGGAGCGCTACATTGTCAAAGAGAAATTGTAAAAGATATGTGGAGTACTGACGAATCCATTCGATATTTACTGCTTCCATAAGGTTTGACGATAAAAATTCAAGAGAAACTCGAAAAGAGACTGATAAGCTAGCTTTCATTAGAGAAGTCTGGAATTCTTTTGTAGATAGTTGCCGAAAGTCATTTAACCCTTTTGGCTAAATAACTATCGATGAGAATCAGTAACATTTAGTGGAAAATGTCCATTTCGACAATACTTAAAATCTAAGCCTGGAAGATATGTTATACAAATTTGGGCACCCGCTGATGTGAAAACATCATATTTGTACAATCTCCAGGTTTATACAGGAAAGTTTCATTGTGCAAGCGCAGAAAAAAATCAAGGTGCACGAGCCTTTGATTGAATACGGCATTAGAATAACTACTGATAAGTTTTTTAAAAGTTATGAATAAGCAGAGTTTCTTCTTACAGAAAATATAACGCTTTCAGGAACAGTGAGAAAAAAACAAAACGGATACACCCAACGAATTAAATTATCAAAACATCGGAAGGAATTTTCGTCAATATTTTGTTTCACAAAGAACATATCCATGGTATAATTTATTTCTAAGAACCGAATGGTACATCTTGTGTCTTCCCAACATGCAGATAATTCTGTTTTTAACGAAGCGCATTCTAAACTATACATTATTATGGACTTTAAACGAACTAAGGGAGCAGTAGACAGTAGCGATAAACTAATAAGATAATACTCGTACTCCTGTAGCAGGCAATTTTATAAATATGGTAGATATAGCTGCGCTAAATGCATTTATAATCTTTGTATTGAAGAACCCCGAATGGAATCCTTCAAACTCATCGCGAAGAAAGAAATTGTTATTAGATCTTTGGAAAAAGCTAGCTGAACCATATATGAAAAAACGTTTGCAAAACGAAGCTAAAAGTATTCCAAGTTTAAGACCGCTTTGTAGGCCTGTGGTGTTGCAGTTGAAATTGAAAATTTAATAACAAGAAAAACTGAAAGAGAGAGAGAGAGAGCAAAACGTGGTCGTTGCTTCATGTGTCCTAGGTGTAAAGACAAAAACTTTAAAGTTAAATGTTCTATATGCTTTAACTTTGTTTGCAAAGAACACAGAACTGAAGAAAAGAAAATCGTTTGTCAAAAACATGTTATGGATTCTAGTAACACTGAATAAAGATTTAAGTGAAAACGATGGATGGATTTAATTATTCTATTTATGCATATCTTAGACATTGAATTTTTATATTTATTTTATTATGTGTTTGTTATTGTCTAAAAAAGAATTGAATTCAACAGTTTGTGTTCATTAATAATTAGTCCAGATTTACATTATGCAATTTTTTTCTTAATTCTATATTTAAGTTACAGCGTTATGCGTTATCTAAAAGTAAACATTAGCAGCAGTAACATCCCCGCA
This sequence comes from Gymnosoma rotundatum, assembly GCA_916610165.2. Lineage (NCBI taxonomy): Eukaryota > Metazoa > Arthropoda > Insecta > Diptera > Tachinidae > Gymnosoma > Gymnosoma rotundatum. Next base: position 54,799,556 of record OU744340.1, on the reverse strand, counting down.
AAACTTAAGCAATACCATATTGCTTTCTCCTCCTACTTCACAAACAAACGAAAATTCCATGTCAGTTTCATGAAAAATTGCTTAGTGTAAATGCCGTATAATTGTAATATGAAATGTTTTAAAACTAATAATTTTTGGTGTAATTACTAAAAATAATACTAAAAAAATTATAAAATAATAATTTCTTACCTTTAAAATATTTTTTGTAGTACTTTTACGTTAACATATAAAATTCAAAAGCGCATTTTTCTGTGGTGGACCTTAGTGACCCCACCCCGTACTTTATGTAAAAAATCAGACTTCGTACTCGTAAAACTTTTTTTCGACATTTTACTAAAAATGTGACAAAATAGGCAGAAATAGACTAATACACAAACACATTCAAATACATAGACTACACGACACACAAATAAAACTTCAAAAAATAAAAAAAGATAATTTGAATGTGGAACTGAAAATAAAGAAACAAACATAAACATGAAATAATTTTTAGGTTGTATGACTGCCTTAATGAATTTCAAACTTGACTTTACAAGGAACAACTATGCTGGTTTTGCGAATTAAACGAATTGTAAAAAGAGGATCTAGCGTAACAAAAAACATATTATTTTAAAAATTATACATTTTTTAAAGTAAAATGTCGTCAAATGTTTGATCAATCTTTATGTACTGTTAGGTGGAAAGCTGTTTTTCAACAGCAATCTGTTTTCTACAAACTTTAAAACCTCTCGATATAGCATTAGCTACTTTGCGCACAATAAAATATTTTATTATTAAACCAAAATCGGGGTCTTCATATATTATTCGCAACGATACTCGTATAGTCATAATTCAAGTTTCAAATAAAAAAGAGGCCTTTGTTGACCATAACTGGTGTTCGTAGTATATAAAGATTAAGTAAAAATAGTAAGTTAATCTGTTCACAGAATAGGGTTTTTGAAGGTATCAATAAGGTCTTCCTTTATCCCGATGAACTCAACATGCGACTCCTTCGCTTTAGCGTTATGGTTAAGCATTATGGTAAGTATTCAAGATAGGTCTCTGTTGCAGAGACGTATAACCCAATTCGAATCAAATATTTTGCCGCAGAACCAGTATTGCCAGAAGTTTTTAGTGTAAAATCTGCGAAATCCAACAGTATTTCACGAAAAAATCTGCACCTTATTTCAAAAGTCTTCAATATATCTTCAAATGAATTTTTCCTTTTCATACCCTTTACCACAAAAATGGAAATTTTTACAATATCCATTTCCAACCCCATAAAGTATATATATTCTGACTTCTTATGCAAAGGGAAGTCGATTGAGCAATGTCCGTCTGTCCGGCCGTGATAGTGTTGAAATCAAGTTTGACACGGCTTTTCACATAAGAAATAAATATGTTAATCTATTAGATATAGTGCCGAAAGAGGTGCTATTGGAAATCAACATAATCGGTCATTGTCCTTCAATGCAGAAGGCAAAACACCACGCCTTCCCCCAAATTTTTTATGTTATTTAGAACAATAAAGTAACTTCAATCAAAAAAATAATTATATGGGGCGTTAGAGAATTAAAAAATAAGGCAAAAGATCAAGTAAAAGAAAAATTGGCGCTCGCATATATATTCCGAGTAACGGTGGTCTGAAATTGTTAAATTTTTTTAAAAATCTATATAGGTATCTTTTTAAAGCTTTTGAAGAGATCTTTAAGGAAATACTAAAATTTTTTTAAAATGCTTAACCCATTAAGAGCCGATGTGATTTTTATGTACAATTATATATATGCCATGCCAAATTTATTTACTTTTAATTCTCTGTCACCCAATATTTGCTTTTTTGATTGGAGTAACTTCACTAAAACTAGATTAACATAGATGGTAAAAGGTATATAAGATTAGGCATAACCGAATATAGTGCTCTTGTTTTTCTTTATTACAATTTATTTCTATACAAAATATATCCGAATATTTTTGAAAATAATAAAAAAAACCAAAAACAATACAATACTATTTAATACTTGAAAGGAATTGTATTTGCTTACAGAATAAATAAATTAAGTTAAAGTGTAAAAATTCTATTAGATGTTATAAACTTTATATTAAAAAATTATTAGCTTTTTTTGGTTTTGTTCAAATATATCAGATGACATCGTTTCTAGCAAATGGATAGATATAATTATGTCGAAACATTTTAAGTTTCTAAGTCGTAAATAATCTTTTTTAAGCAATATACCTACTAAAGATTCATTTTCTAAGCGATCGCGAGGTTTTGTTTAATTTAAATTCACCTGACTAAAATAATATCGTTATATTTGGGACGAACGCTAAAAGAGTTGGAAAAGCAGAATTAGAACCAGTATGTCTTATTTGGGATACTTTTTTTTTCGAGAAATTAACTAAATTCATTTCTTTTTCATTAAGTATATCTTTAAAATCTCATAATTTTTGCTCTCTAAACTCCGAGTTCAAGTCCTGTTTTTCATTTTCTTTAAAAAGTCTTTGGAAAATTTTTATCTAAGTCCCAAACTGATTTTGTGTCACCATTTATTGTAAAATTTGGGCTAATATGCCTAGTGATTTCATTATGTTATAAAAATTAGTAATTCAATATCCATTAAATCAACATAAAATTTAATACAATCACTCGTCAAGACTTGCGTGCTTTCATAATTAAGAAAATTTGAAGAGCTCTTGTAATCAACAGCAAAAATATCAGTAGTTTTTATTAAATGTTGTCATCTTATATAAAGAGTGAATCTCTGTCGCTTTGCTTTGGAACGTTTTATTGAAATTATTAATTACCAATTAATTATTAATAATTAATTACCAATTAATTACCAATTGTTAACAAGAATTTACTTTAGAAAGATAAATATATTTTAGTAGTAAGATTGAGGTTATTTAATATAAATTTGGCACTATCGGTTTGGTAAATATTAACAACAAATGATAAATAAATTTCTTAAGCACTCATTTAATTCTAATAAGCGAATTACAACCGACTCTACAGAAATGTGTGTGAAGATAAATACGTCGAGTTATATATGTTTTTGACGTAACGACTTACGTAAAACATATATGAGTGTGAAGTTAAATATGTTTGACGTAACATCATACAAAGAAAAACACGATTTGTTTTACATTTTTAAATATATTTAACAATAAATTTGTAAAAAATAATAAAATTTATGAGATTTCAACACCTTCTTAATTATATCTACATAAATTAAAATTATTTTTATTGAAAGTCAGTACATCAAATTTTGGTCTCTACGATATTTTGACCAATGTGGCCAAATGCAGAAGTGGCACACAATGCCACCTTATGGAAAGTGTTTACTAGGGTCACTACTATTGCACTATATAAACACTTTTTTCAAATTGAGTTTGTGAGTAGTGAAATAATGATGAAAATTTTATTTGGGCCATATGAGTGGTTTCTGTGAAGGATTTTGACCAATGTGGCCAAATGAAGAGGTGGCACGCAATGCCACCTTATGGAAAGTGTTTACTATGGTCAGTACTATTGCACTATGTAAACACTTTTTTCAAATTGAGTTTGTGAGTAGTGAAAAAATGATGAAAATTTTATTTGGGCCATATGAGTGGTTTCTGTGAAGGATTTTGGCCAATGTGGCCAAATGAAGAGGTGGCACGCAATGCCACCTTATGGAAAGTGTTTACTAGGGTCACTACTATTGCACTATGTAAACACTTTTTTCAAATTGAGTTTGTGAGTAGTGAAAAAATGATGAAAATTTTATTTGGGCCATATGAGTGGTTTCTGTGAAGGATTTTGGCCAATGTGGCCAAATGAAGAGGTGGCACGCAATGCCACCTTATGGAAAGTGTTTACTAGGGTCACTACTATTGCACTATATAAACACTTTTTTCAAATTGAGTTTGTGAGTAGTGAAAAAATGATGAAATGAAAAAATGATGAAATGGCCATTATTTGGGCCACCTAGTAAACACTTTCCATAAGGTGGCATTGCGTGCCACCTCTTCATTTGGCCACATTGGCCAAAATCCTTCACAGAAACCACTCATATGGCCCAAATAAAATTTTCATCATTTTTTCACTACTCACAAACTCAATTTGAAAAAAGTGTTTATATAGTGCAATAGTAGTGACCCTAGTAAACACTTTCCATAAGGTGGCATTGCGTGCCACCTCTTCATTTGGCCACATTGGCCAAAATCCTTCACAGAAACCACTCATATGGCCCAAATAAAATTTTCATCATTTTTTCACTACTCACAAACTCAATTTGAAAAAAGTGTTTATATAGTGCAATAGTAGTGACCCTAGTAAACACTTTCCATAAGGTGGCATTGCGTGCCACCTCTTCATTTGGCCACATTGGCCAAAATCCTTCACAGAAACCACTCATATGGCCCAAATAAAATTTTCATCATTATTTCACTACTCACAAACTCAATTTGAAAAAAGTGTTTATATAGTGCAATAGTAGTGACCCTAGTAAACACTTTCCATAAGGTGGCATTGCGTGCCACCTCTTCATTTGGCCACATTGGCCAAAATCCTTCACAGAAACCACTCATATGGCCCAAATAAAATTTTCATCATTTTTTCACTACTCACAAACTCAATTTGAAAAAAGTGTTTACATAGTGCAATAGTAGTGACCCTAGTAAACACTTTCCATAAGGTGGCATTGCGTGCCACCTCTTCATTTGGCCACATTGGCCAAATTTCTTCACAGAAACCACTCATATGGCCCAAATAAAATTTTCATCATTTTTTCACTACTCACAAAATCAATTTGAAAAAAGTGTTTATATAGTGCAATAGTAGTGACCCTAGTAAACACTTTCCATAAGGTGGCATTGCGTGCCACCTCTTCATTTGGCCACATTGGCCAAAATCCTTCACAGAAACCACTCATATGGCCCAAATAAAATTTTCATCATTTTTTCACTACTCACAAACTCAATTTGAAAAAAGTGTTTACATAGTGCAATAGTAGTGACCCTAGTTAACACTTTCCATAAGGTGGCATTGCGTGCCACCTCTTCATTTGGCCACATTGGCCAAAATCCTTCACAGAAACCACTCATATGGCCCAAATAAAATTTTCATCATTTTTTCACTACTCACAAACTCAATTTGAAAAAAGTGTTTATATAGTGCAATAGTAGTGACCCTAGTAAACACTTTCCATAAGGTGGCATTGCGTGCCACCTCTTCATTTGGCCACATTGGCCAAAATCCTTCACAGAAACCACTCATATGGCCCAAATAAAATTTTCATCATTTTTTCACTACTCACAAACTCAATTTGAAAAAAGTGTTTATATAGTGCAATAGTAGTGACCCTAGTAAACACTTTCCATAAGGTGGCTTTGCGTGCCACCTCTTCATTTGGCCACATTGGCCAAAATCCTTCACAGAAACCACTCATATGGCCCAAATAAAATTTTCATCATTTTTTCACTACTCACAAACTCAATTTGAAAAAAGTGTTTACATAGTGCAATAGTAGTGACCCTAGTAAACACTTTCCATAAGGTGGCATTGCGTGCCACCTCTTCATTTGGCCACATTGGCCAAAATCCTTCACAGAAACCACTCATATGGCCCAAATAAAATTTTCATCATTTTTTCACTACTCACAAACTCAATTTGAAAAAAGTGTTTATATAGTGCAATAGTAGTGACCCTAGTAAACACTTTCCATAAGGTGGCATTGCGTGCCACCTCTTCATTTGGCCACATTGGCCGAAATCCTTCACAGAAACCACTCATATGGCCCAAATAAAATTTTCATCATTTTTTCACTACTCACAAACTCAATTTGAAAAAAGTGTTTATATAGTGCAATAGTAGTGACCCTAGTAAACACTTTCCATAAGGTGGCATTGCGTGCCACCTCTTCATTTGGCCACATTGGCCAAAATCCTTCACAGAAACCACTCATATGGCCCAAATAAAATTTTCATCATTTTTTCACTACTCACAAACTCAATTTGAAAAAAGTGTTTACATAGTGCAATAGTAGTGACCCTAGTAAACACTTTCCATAAGGTGGCATTGCGTGCCACCTCTTCATTTGGCCACATTGGCCAAAATCCTTCACAGAAACCACTCATATGGCCCAAATAAAATTTTCATCATTTTTTCACTACTCACAAACTCAATTTGAAAAAAGTGTTTACATAGTGCAATAGTAGTGACCCTAGTAAACACTTTCCATAAGGTGGCATTGCGTGCCACCTCTTCATTTGGCCACATTGGCCAAATTTCTTCACAGAAACCACTCATATGGCCCAAATAAAATTTTCATCATTTTTTCACTACTCACAAACTCAATTTGAAAAAAGTGTTTATATAGTGCAATAGTAGTGACCCTAGTAAACACTTTCCATAAGGTGGCATTGCGTGCCACCTCTTCATTTGGCCACATTGGCCAAAATCCTTCACAGAAACCACTCATATGGCCCAAATAAAATTTTCATCATTTTTTCACTACTCACAAACTCAATTTGAAAAAAGTGTTTACATAGTGCAATAGTAGTGACCCTAGTAAACACTTTCCATAAGGTGGCATTGCGTGCCACCTCTTCATTTGGCCACATTGGCCAAAATCCTTCACAGAAACCACTCATATGGCCCAAATAAAATTTTCATCATTTTTTCACTACTCACAAACTCAATTTGAAAAAAGTGTTTATATAGTGCAATAGTAGTGACCCTAGTAAACACTTTCCATAAGGTGGCATTGCGTGCCACCTCTTCATTTGGCCACATTGGCCGAAATCCTTCACAGAAACCACTCATATGGCCCAAATAAAATTTTCATCATTTTTTCACTACTCACAAACTCAATTTGAAAAAAGTGTTTACATAGTGCAATAGTAGTGACCCTAGTAAACACTTTCCATAAGGTGGCATTGCGTGCCACCTCTTCATTTGGCCACATTGGCCAAATTCCTTCACAGAAACCACTCATATGGCCCAAATAAAATTTTCATCATTTTTTCACTACTCACAAACTCAATTTGAAAAAAGTGTTTATATAGTGCAATAGTAGTGACCCTAGTAAACACTTTCCATAAGGTGGCATTGCGTGCCACCTCTTCATTTGGCCACATTGGTCAAAATCCTTCACAGAAACCACTCATATGGCCCAAATAAAATTTTCATCATTATTTCACTACTCACAAACTCAATTTGAAAAAAGTGTTTATAAAGTGCAATAGTACTGACCATAGTAAACACTTTCCATAAGGTGGCATTGCGTGCCACCTCTTCATTTGGCCACATTGGTCAAAATCCTTCACAGAAACCACTCATATGGCCCAAATAAAATTTTCATCATTTTTTCACTACTCACAAACTCAATTTGAAAAAAGTGTTTATATAGTGCAATAGTAGTGACCCTAGTAAACACTTTCCATAAGGTGGCATTGTGTGCCACTTCTGCATTTGGCCACATTGGTCAAAATATCTTAGAGACCAAAATTTGATGTACTGACTTTCAATAAAAATAATTTTAATTTATGTAGATATAATTAAGAAGGTGTTGAAATCTAATAAATTTTATTATTTTTTACAAATTTATTGTTAAATATATTTAAAAATGTAAAACAATTCGTGTTTTTCTTTGTATGATGTTACGTCAAACATATTTAACTTCACACTCATATATGTTTTACGTAAGTCGTTACGTCAAAAACATATATAACTCGACGTATTTATCTTCACACACATTCTACAGAAAGCAAACGCATTTGGGATGGGTGTAAAATTTTTTGGGTTTAATATCTAATAAAATTTGTATTTTAACAAATTGGTTATGATGTTTTGGACTGATTGGCAAATAATTTTATACATCTCTAGCTAACGCCTCCACAGCAGATATAAGTTTGTGTTATGCATACGTGGAATATAATACCAGTGAGTGACATATTTATGAATTTTATAATAAATAAGTGATATTTTACTTTTTAAAATTTGGGCAACGAAATGTTTTTTGCCTGTAATAACAGCAGCTTCATCTGCTGCAAATCCAACCATGTTCTCTTTATAGTCACGTTATTGTCGATAAAATATTTAAAAATTAATTTGTGTAAGCTAGGAGCGTCTACCAAGCCAAAAAACAGGGTTGAAAATCTATGCAGACCCAAACTGTCATCCAAAAGGGTTTTTTTATTTGAAAGGTCGTATTTAAATGTAAATTTTTATAAAAATTAGGAGTTGGACAGTGGATATTATAAATTGATTGAATTTGATTTTGGTTTAAATACATTTTTTTAATTTCTAAAAACCTTTTTTTAGAAAGAAAAATTATTTTACAAATATATAAGGTCGTCTTCCAAACAAAACAAGAAAAATTAGTCAACGTAATAGAAGTTACGACATATTTTAAAAAATCTTCGATTTTAGGCCAAAGATCTTCAAATCTGCTTTTGGCAATTTGAGAGGCTAAAATCTGTAAACAAAGATAAATCTGTACTTCTGGCAACAGTGCGCAGTACCCTTTTTTTAATTTTCAGAAGTCAGATCTGGGAATTTTGTGTGTAAAGCAAAAATTTACAAGTATCCATTTTCCGCTACAAAAATTTTAAAGGAAATAAATCTAATTAAATTTTTAAAACATAAGCATTGTTCAAAGTACACACAGAAAAAGGATTGGTAAAAAATCGGTTAGTATATTTAAAATTTAACTATTAATATCATTATTTAATTTTTATTATATATAAAATATATTGAAAACTAACAAGCGATATTGGATATTAAATGTTGGTTGCAATTATTGTTAACAAAGTTTACCTGACGGATTTGTGTCTTCACTAAAATATTTTCTGTTAATTGGGTGAAGCAACTAAACTTGTTCAACAAATTTCTTTTAATACCTGAGTGTTGGTAGTTAGAATCATAAAATCAACCGTATCACTGAAAATCAAAACAGTTTTGACATACACAATAAAAATAAAATTTATACATTTAAAGTTAAAAAATATTTTAGTTTTAAAATAAAAAAAAATTATGGGAGCATAAATTTGCCAATTTTATTGAAGGGTAAGTTCACGATAAATTAAAAAGGACTTTTATGCACAAAAATATTAGAATAGTTTGAATTATTTAGGATTGTCCAAACATATCAAATTTTTGGTTGAAATGGAAAGTGGATGGCTTTAAGTGAAAAGTAAGAAATCTGGACGAAATAGGGAAGCGCAGTGGTGAGGATGAAGCTTACCTTTTTTATCACGAAATTTATTAAACATAACCATATTCTTGTAAACTAATTTTTAAATAAATTTTAAATCGAAAACATTTTTTTTAATTCACAATAATATTTTATATTGGTATTAGTCATCATTCTCGAATAATTTTTTAAAACAGTTCGGAGTACCTCATTAATTTAGTCATGTTAACCGAACTTCAGATAATGCTCATAACCGACAAAATTCGATTGGAAACAAATTCGGTTATCATAACGAATCTGTTTTCTCTGTGTATGTTTTTAAATGTCAAAGCACAATAAAAAAGTATGAAGTTTTGCTAAATCATAAGAAAATTTTAAACAACTAAAATGTCAGTAATTGAAACGAATTCGTGCCCGATAAATAATTTCTTTATTGCCAAGCAAAGAACTTACCTTAAAAGAAAACGGAAATTTTTCTTTTGATATGAAGACTCGTATTTTAACTTCTTTATCAGTAGTAGGGATGAGCGATCCCGTGATTTTTGAGGAACATCGTTACCGTTCAAATAACCGCTCTTTTAAAAAGTTACCGTGATCACCGTTTGCAGTTCTTCTTATATTTAAAAATACATGTTTATATAGGAAGAATATAATACTAAGTAATTTTTTATACAAACTGTAATTATAATGGAAAGTGTATTTTGATCTCTACATTAAAAACAGCTGTAATTAAATTTGCCCAAAATTATAGAATTCGGTAGCATTGATTGTTTATAGGTTCAAATAAAAGAAGCACACAACATTTTTTGTTTTTTGCTACATATGTATGTATGTGTGAAGTTTGGAAAAAAAAATAGTCGTTGTTAATAAGTAGAAGCAAGAAAAACCGAAACGGCAAAGAAGCTGCATTGATATACATATAAAAGAATGAAAGAGTCAAAAGTACTTGTATTTCTCTTTCACAAAGTAAAATTAAATTTAAGTTAGTATGTGTGCAAATATAAAAGAACGTTCTTACGGGGAACTGTTATTTGAGCAACTCAGTCACTGTAGTGACCAGTGATTTTTTAATCACAGGTACTAAAATATCGCTCATTTCTAATGAGTAGTAAATTATTATTAGTATTAACGTCGTTTTGACAATTAAGAAAAACATTTATGTTTGTAATTTTTAGTACAAAAATCGAAAGGTTTAGCTATTTTCTGCTTAGCCGGTAACTAAATGTTGTGAATGTTAAACAAATTTCTTGCTTGTGTTAAAATCCTTTTCTGAAGAAAAAATGGCTAAATTAAACGTGGTTTGGAGTTTTTTGTCTACACGAGACGAGTCTGCTACCCGTTTCCATAATCGTGATAATGATGATGTTTCGATTACAACAAATGAATGATGATGATGATGGTTTTAGTAATAAGAGCAGCAGCAGCATCTCTCTCTCTCTCCCTCCCTTCCTTATGTATTCATCATGCTTTAAATAAATAGAATTTACTTTTAAGCATGGCATGAAAAGCAACAAATGTTTGAAGCTACTAAATTCATTTTGAAAAATTGTTTAAAGGGAACCTAAAGCTAAATGGAAAATTTGCTGAAATACCAAAGCATAAAGTGCCAGTAATAAATCTTTTTTTTCGGCCCTATAAATGTCCACAGATAATTGTTTAGTTCTAAAGCATTGGAAGTATAAAAGTACTAAAAACATGTTAATGTTTTAGTTTCGTGTTTTTTTTGGAGAGGTGGATACATGTAATGTGTATGGGATAACTCAAGGTATATTTATTTTACTAGGTAGTGTCCTCCGCCCAGCTGGTTTGTAGTTGGAAATGTCAAGTTGTTTGTATTTAACTTTGTTTACGAATGTCAAAAAACACTTACAACAAGCCTTTGCCAAACAAAGCAAGCATTTGTATCTCTTATTCCTCTTTCATGTTTTTGGCATTTACAACGGCAAAACAACAATAAGTGTTGTTGTTTTTGCAATGTTGTATTTGTTGTAGAGCAGCCACTACCTAGTAAAATGAATGTACCTTGGGATAAATTTATGCTATGCATCTTTTATGAATCGCATTTTGTTTTAGTATGGTGAAGGGTACGTTCGTAAATGCTGCAAATTTGTGCATCACTGCAGCAGTTATGCCAAGTTTTGTTGCTGATGCGCGATCAGCTGTTGCAGATGCTTTGCAAATGCATGATAACTGCAAAGAGTTTGCTTTTTTGAACGTTTTGCAAAAGAAACACAAAATGTTAACCAAATTACTAATAGCAAATATTTTTAAAAATGTTGATTCTAAAAGCGATAACATTCTTCTAAAATATAACAAAAAACAATTAAAAGCAAGATGAAACGACTTCTGATTATAAGAAATAAAGTCAGACTTAAAAGAAGGGTGATTCCTAAAATAAAAAATTACTTTGGTGTAATTAAACGGTATCCAGATGATGTTTTCTATACCCATTTTCGAATGTCTCGTTCTACTTTTGATTCCATAATACTTAAATAAAATTAATATTTTATCCATATTTTCTCAACAGAAATTACAAAACTCCTTAAAGCCTTTTTGGACAAGAACACTAGGTGGTCGGTTAGGAATTTCACTCGAAATGTGTTTATATATTTCTCTTTGAAAGCTTTGTAATAGCGATGTGACTTTTATTTAAACTTATTTTTTTGCTCCTTTCCAGACAAAGGTATGAATATTGCACAATAGTGCGTTTAAACTTAACTTTTGCCGTGTTTTATATGAAAAAATTATATTAAACTTCTTGTTGAAAAAAAAAATTTATAAAATTTACTTTTTGTGTGGCTTTAATCCAAACAAATTTGTATATTGCGCACTATTGCATCAGAAACCAAACTGTTGCATTATTTGCAGAAATTTGCGGCAGTACTGCCAATTGTTTGCATAAATGAACTTTTGACGTTAAGCAGTGCTGCCAAGTGTTGCATTAATGAACGTTTTACTTTTACTATGCTGCAGTGATGCGCAACTGTTGCATTTACGAACGTACCCGAATTTAATTGATTGCAGGTGTTTGGATGGCTGCTTGGTTGGTTGAATTGTAAATTATGATAACTAATAGCAAAGACGTACCAACTCTTAGGTTAACGTTATTATGCTTATAAATATTCGTTGATGTTATTTTTTTTATTAAATTTTATATATATAAAATGTTCTCGTGATATCTGTGCCGGTAATCACAAGTTGTTGTGGCAGCTTTTGCTTTTGCTTCTTTCACTTTAATTGTTCATTTTATTTAATTGTTTTTATAGTAGTTACTGGCATAATATAATAAAAAACATTTTACAAAAAAAAAAAAAAAAATACACTGACTTCACATATGTCTTTTTTTATTTCATTTGGTCGTCACCACTTTTATCATATTTCTTTATAAATAAATTTCTTATAATAAAATGAGTTCTTGATAATAAAGCAGTATATTGCAGTAAATATATGTAGAAAATAATATTTAAGAAGTAAACAGAATATGTCAACAATGTCAATGCAGAGAGAGTGTAAAAGATAATAAGGTCAGGCCTGCCATATTTGCCTGTTTATCGACATTTTGCCGATTTTTCGCCTCAAATTTATTAAAGTGCCGATTTCCCGGTAACACTGTAGAAGGTAACTTTATTTTAGAATAATGTATTAATTTTGGTCAACATTAGAAAACTTGTAACATTAGAAAGAGAAAACTGTTAATAAGTCAGCACTTATACTATACAGCTTATTTGCTGATATAAAAACGTCGTTTGAAAAAACAGTTCTTAACTGTAAGTGAGCTACTAAAAAATAAAAAATAAAAAGTGTTCGCTGGCGTGAATGAATCAACCGATCAATGCAACACCAAGTCATTTAATTTGGTTTTACGTAGATATATGTATATGAAATATTTCAAATATATTCAGTTGCCAAAGTTAATAAAAACAATATTCCAGATTTATTTATTATAAAATGTATTTGGCACTCACTTGCATTATTTGCTTATCTTTAATTACCAAGTCATTTAATTTGGTTGTACATAGATATTTGTGTAAAATTTAAAATACAAGACTATTTCTTTCGATAAAAAATTTATACGAACCAAATCGAAATTATTTATCTTCATTAAATATATTCTTGAAATTGTTTATAGTATAAACAGAATAAAGTGAGTCAACTGAAATAAGCAGCTATACAAGCAAATAGAAAGGCTACTAAGAACTGTACTAAGTTATTTTATAAAAATCGATGAACTTTATTTAACGGAATTTATAAATAAAAAGCATTTTTTGAAATATGATAAGGTGTACCTGGGCTCATTGCCTAAAGAGTTAATATAAGAATCAGAACACAACGAAAACGAAATATACAAAATTGTAAATAACTGCATACATTTTTATGTAGAACTTGCAATTTAAATATTAAAACATTTTATTTTGAACATAAATCTTGTAAATTTTTAAAAACTATAAATTACTTGATACCTTTTGTTAATGTATTCAAAATGTGTTTTTTAAAATGCCGATTCTTTAAATTAAAGTGCCGATAAAACCGTTTTTTTTGTACAAAAATGCCGATTTCTGATAAAAATTTTCTGACACCCCTGACTGAGATAAAAAAAAAATATATAATAAAATTAAAAATTAAAAATAAAGTGCTAATTAATAATAATCGAGTCTAATATTTAATATGCTTAACACGTTTATGCTATATGAACTTAAGCGGCATCGTTTGACAGTTTTTTATTTTTAATTAAGTTTTAATGTTGTTATAATTTTCGGTAAAAACTGAAATTTTTCTACTAACGCCAAAAGTTTTAAAATAAATAAAATTACTTTAAAACTAATGATTTTGTATGGTATTTAAAGAATTTAAATACTGTTGTAAGGTATTAGTAAAAAATAGTTTGGATTTGATTTTCATACGAAATTAATTTTGAAGTAGATTTAAAATTAAATTCACTTTTTTTAATATAACAGTAAGAAAATTTCATACGCCATATTCACAAAAAATAAAACAAGTTTGAAATGTGTTTTATGACAAAATTTTCACAAATACATTTTAATATACTAACTGCCGTATTCATAGAAAATAAAATAGATTTGAAATATATTTTAGGACAAATTTGTATGCAAAATTTGTCATAAAACACATTTCAAAGTTATTTTATTTTCTATGAATACGGCAGGATAAGTTTATTAATATTAACTTTTTTAGGTAGACAAAATATTTAACATTATTTTTGATATTTTGATTTATACATGTTGTGTACATGTGTTACATATGGCGGGTGCGGTCTTCTTCAAATTCGTGCAACATAAACTTCAATTCGGACTTTTATTTAAAACCAATATTAAATAAAATATAATTTAAGTTAAAATGAAAATAACGCCCTTAGATAAACACGGATTTTTAATATTTTCGGAAAGTTTTTTTTAGCATTTAATAACAAATTTTTCTTTTCATTTACAGAAGTAGTGATGAATTGTATTTTCGAAAAAAAAATCATACCTTGTGAAACTTATAAATTCAAACATCATCATCAAACATCTTTTTAACCAGAATTTCTATAAATTTCTACAATTCAATTTAAAAACAGTAAATAATTTATTATAGCAGATATGTGTATATTTATTGTATTCGAAAACTTAATACTGTATGAAGGAAGTATCAATTATGATATAAATAAACCGATAATTTCAAATTTCATTCGATTTGAATATTTACACTCTGAAAGTTTGCGAATTCTCGCATGCAATAAATTGGCCAGAAATCCCTCACAGAAAAGTATTTTTGTTTTTGTTGTCTTGGGTGATTTGCCGCCTTTAAACACCGTTCCAATTATTTCAAAACTTTTTTGGAAAATATTAAAGAAACAAAAATTTAAAACAACTCTTGCTGATAAATCAAAAAATCAATTGTTTTATTATTACATCAAGTATTGAAAACCTAAAGGAAATAGCAAATTTAGCACAGTGTCTGAAAAATGCAATGAAATATTTTCATTATTATCACATTGCAGTTGATAGAAATAGATTTTTTGACAAAGTACTTCAATTTTGTCTTCCGTTTTTAATTATTATTTTATCACAATAATAATATAATTTTTAAAAATAAAAAAATTTATTATTTTTTGTAATAAAGATTATTTCTAAAATAAGAGGAGAATGTTGAAACATTTTGTAATACACATACACACACACACACTCACATACAATAAGGTTAAAAAAGATTGTTCAGACTTTAATTGAAACCCAACAAATTCTGAAATACATAACGTAGGTGTGAGATGTTTTATGTACACACGTTTTATGCGTCTATTTTTTGCTTTTCACACCCACCCAAATCAATACAAAATTCAAACAAAAGAATTGAAAATCTTTAAAACCATCAAAATACCACATTTCCACCAACAACCAACCCATCGCACAACGTTCAATATCATTAGATAGCGCAGCCAGTTGTAGACAAAAATACTGTCAGTCTGCCTTACTGACTGTTATTTGGGCTTTTGGTAGGCCATTAAATACAAAAACGCAAGGGTTGTATATATGTAGTTATGTGAGCATATTTATGTATTGAAACCAACAATGAATATCCGTATTAATTCTTATTTGACATGGCGTTGACGAAAATGAAAAAGAACTAGGAAAATTGAGCAAGAGGTGGTAGTTATATCAGGTCGAGGAAGGGGGAACCTTCCCGATAAGAAAAACGTAAAAAGCTAAATTTTAAGCTTTGCTATATAAACATTAATAACCAGAGCTTTTTTCATTTAAAAGAAAGGAAAATAAATTCATACTACGTTTACGAGTAATAAAATAGAATTTTTATGATGCCCGCAAGCAGCGTAAAGAAAAACAAGACGTAAAAGGGGTAGTTAGCCGTGCTGTTTTACACCGGTAACTATCCATATATATCGCAGAGTCATTTTCTGGTTTTAACCACTCCCTTTAAACTCATTCTTCTTATTGCATATTAGAAAATTTGCTTCTTAATAAGCGAGGTCCGCTTTTATACTGAGTGCACGAAAACAGTGATGTTTACTTAAGGAAAAACGCGCGGGTGGTGCGTTTAATAAGTGTCATACCACAGGCGTTAAGATTTATGAAAGTTGTAACATTATTCGCAAAAAGCATACACAAAAATAAATATGTACCCCCCAGAATTAGAACACGTTAATGTAAGAGGTTTTCATTGCGTATATTTGTGTTCTACAGGGCCGGCAACCAACCTTTTTTTCATTTAGTGATTATTTTGTGAATGGTAACACTTAGCTCATGTCTAATTTGACAGATAATTAGATTTATCCTTCCGCTGAACGAATATGGTTGTGTATACGCTTAAACAATATTTCTTTGAAAATCATGGTAATGTTGCAGTATGTGTGCGAAAATTGCGTACGAATTTTGGAAGAAGACAAGCACCGTCAGCTCTGATGCTCATTATCTTGTGAAAAAAGTGAAAGAAACTGGCATCCTCATCAATAAATCAAAGCGTGAAAAGCCAAACACATGGCGTACACCCGAGAATATTGCCGCTGTGGCAGAAAGTGTGCGTGATGTGCCGTCAACATCAATTCACCGTCGATCTCAACAATTGAACATTTCGAAGACATCATTGAGACAAATTTTGCATAAAGTCCTTATTATGACGTCATACAAAGTCAAATTGGTTCAGGAGTTAAAGCCAAGTAGTTTTTTTGTATAGCATTAAAAAAAAGTTATTTGGCGGACCCTTTATTATATAAAATAGAACAAAAGGAAAATTTACACGTTAGAAAAGTTCAAATTTTATTCAAACTGTGCGCCAAACAACAAGTTCTTTTATTTTTTGAATTACACGATTTTAGCAGTTGCTTTAATATATCTTTTATTAAAAAAGCAATTGAAAGACAAAAGTTATTTTAAGTTAACTTTTTAAACAAAGAAAATCAAATGGGATATAATTGATATGAACCAGTTTCACAATTTATTATAAAATATGAATTAAATTCAAAAAAAGAATTAATGTTTTCACTATTTCTTCAAAAGAATAAAAGATGTGTGTGAAGATAAATACCTCAAGTTAAATACATTTTTTCGTTAACGTAGCATGCAATAATTTTTTTTCCCATACATACAGTAAAAAACTCTTCGATTTCAAAGAGTCAAATCTATTAAGAAATGAAAGGGCACAATCAGAGCTATTAAACACACTTTATTTAAATTGAATTTGAGAAATATATTATAAGACGAGTATAATTTCATTGACTTAGTGCAATTTTCTCATATAAGATCAGTTCTGTGAGGGATTATTCTGTTGCTTTGACCAAACCCTTCGATCTCAGAGAATCAAACCTATTGGAAAATCAAGGGCGCAATCAGAGCTATTAAAATGTAAAGAAATTATTCAAATTTGAAAACAATGAAATACAGTTAATTTAATATTCGTAAAAAATATCAACAGTTTTATACACATCTCAAATGAAATAGAAAAAAATATCTAATATTATTGCTGCAATATTCTTAATAATGTTTTTTTTTTCACTAAACATTTCCTTACAAAATTACACCAGCTTAAATGTGTACGTATTATAGTTATTTTATGGAAAATATTTTGTTTATTTACAGCAACTATTTAATTGCTTCCTAATTGATATTCAATACTACATTACATGATGCTCTTTATAGTAGCCAGCCTTTGTTACTTCTACGAGTAATTAAAAATAGGGTTAACTAATTACTTAGCATTTTCTTTGTTCTAAACTTAATTCTTTGAACTAATACTTGTTATTTAAAACTGCTTGTTTTTATAAATTGTAAATTTTTATAATCAATTGTGTTTTTTTTTTTTTTGTCAATATTTATTGCTAAAATTAAATGTTTTTACTCGCATCAATTAGTTATTGCTTGAAAAAAAATGTAAAATAATAAAAAAAACAAAAACAATTGATTACACTAAATACATTTAAAAATTGCACACGAGTAAAAAAAACAAACTTTTGATGACTGACATTTGAAAATCACTAGTTGTTAACCATAACCGAACGACAGAATTGCTACTGCTACAGCAACAGCAACAAACAAAACAACAAATGAACCGAATGACGTTCTGGGCGCCATCAATAATCAGTATCAATTCATTGAACACTCTACTTGTAGGTACGAGTATGAAATGAATTATTGTTGGTTTGTTTGGTTAGTTGTCATATATTGGATCATCGTAATCATCATTTGGTTTTATTATAAATTGATTACTTCTCTTCTAGTCAGTTTTACGTTAAAAAAATATATATAAACATAGAGAAAAATATTTTGCAGGCAAACAGTACAAATACGGAAGGATGATACGGCTAATGATGTTTAGCCTTAGAATTGCTGTTGATTACGATGACATTTGCAAATTTAAACGTACTGTTACAAACATAAGTATGTACATGATGTGTATTTGCAAATGACAGTTTGCCCTTTCACCACCATTCACTCCTCTAGTATCTTCTCTTAAACTCTCTTTATTTTTATATTTTGTAGCATATGCAAAAGATAAAACAACTTTTTCTCCAACATTTATTAAACTTTGATTGAAACTTTTATGCGAGCACATTTATTCGGGGGAAAGCTTATGATAAACACAGCAATCATTAAAGTGGTTCAATATTTGTGTCTGATTGTAATTGTATTTGTATCTGAAATTGACAGTCGAGGAAATAATTATAAATACTCTTTAAAAAATCTTAAAAAATAGTTTACTAAAGATTGGTTTTAAAACATGTATGCACAAGCCTGGTATTTGAAAATACTCTTTACAAATAAGTAGTTGCTTAACTAAATTGCATTCATTCTTCTTCTTTAATTTTACTATAATAAAATATAATTAAATCATCTACTTTTTTGTAATACAGTCTATAGTTTAAAAAACCGGAGGTGATCCTGGAGCCCCCAGGGTAGATGTCAAAATTATTCTAGTGTTTAGAAATATTTATCTAATAAAAATTAATATAAATGTATTACGTCTATGAGCTTTTCGACTTATAGATCTAAAATAATTGCTTAAATTATTAATACTTATCTGAAGTGTTGTTTTTTTTTTATAGCAAAGACGTCAATACATACCTAGAAATAAAAAAAAGTTTTTAATTAAAATATGTATTTTTCGCGCTCTAGTTAAAAAAGCTTGAAAATATTGTTACGTAGAAGAAGAAAAGAAAATCTTTTCATGATTAAGAAGCCATCTGCGAAATCAAATTAAGAATGATTTTCCGAACAGAATATTGTTTTTTTTTTTTAGATTACAAATTAGTACTAGTGTATAAATCTGTGGCAATAAGGAAAAAGTGCTTAAGTCTATTTTGTTGGTTTTGCAGGAGAGCAATTTTAAACTTTAAAGTTAATTTTTAAAAATTTAGTCCTATTCTGATGAGGGCAATCACTTCAATTCGGTCATTTATTAATTTAGGAATACATCATTCCACTTTTTGATAACATATATATTTAATTTAATGAGTTATTCACGATAACAAAACTTAAGCGCTTTTTCCAAACATGATAATAGAACTTCGTATGACTATTTTCGAAATAAGCAGCTTTTCCAAAATGATTTACTTTCAAATTTTGTCATATTTAAACATAAGAGATTACTCCAAATTATTTTTATTTCAATCTAATGAGTTAAAATGTACACATACTTACATTAATACATGAAGTTGATTTAAATATTATATTAAATTTAAAATTAAAAAACACTCAGCGAACAGAAATCTGTCTTCCAAATTACGACAATTATAAATTAATAAAAGTATAAAAAGAAAAAAAAAGAACACGCTAGCATTGTACTGTACATATGTACTTAAGTTACATAAATTCATAGTTCTTTAAATACGTAAGTAAACAGAATGTAGCTTTATAAAAAAAAACTACGATATACACATCTTTGAAAACATTTGATTTTTAATCTATTTCCTTTATATCATCTTCAACTAGATCCGGATGTATATCCGACATATCTTCGGTTAAGAGATTTTAATAGAATGAGTGAAAACATGGATCAAAGAACGGGAGGATATCAACAAGATCTTTTTTCTTTTTTGAGGAAATTTTGATAACCGAAGGTAGCTTAGGTATTTCGTCGATTCTTGCTGTACTCACCCCTCTTTTTGCAACATTTAATACTTTGAAAGTCTCATCTTTATTTAATGATGTTTTAAACTGAACTTTACCAAAACTTTTCTTTGAATAGCATAACCATTTTACGTCATTCCAAGTAAAATTTTCAGAGTTTGTATCTCTATTTCTCCATATAAATTTAGATTTAGAAAAAGAAGCAAAATACATGAAATCTTCAGAATGCATTTCAACTATATTGAATTTATTTTTGACGCCAACACTTCTTACAAAATTATACTAATCATGAGGGTGGTGTATCTTTACATTGGCCCTCTTTTTTTCGCTCTATCAAGGCGTGGTCCACTTCACATTCCATATGGGAATGGACCATAATGGAATGGAAATTTGTGCTCAATAGTTTCGATTGTATTGCTATTTTGTAAAAACGTGATGAACATAGTATTAAGGAGGAGTTTTTATTTTGCCCCACGCATGAATCGCTATAAAAAATTACTTTTCTCACTTTTTTATTTTGTTGCTCTAGCAGCTGTAAATGCTTGAGCAAGCATGAAGCAATTTCATTGCCTCCTCGTTTGGTCAATGCTTCATGCCACATATAACAATATGGGCTATTCGTTTGGCTATCATGTACCGTTAAATTAAATGTCCATAATTGTCTTTTATAGAAACTTATAGAAGTCTGAAGAAACGGGGTAGGCAAACACTGCTGCAGATCAAAAGTATAAGATTTTACTGTTTCATTATTATTGGATAAATTTTTGTCTTCTTCCTTAGCTTTATAAGCTAAATCCGCTTTGAGATGATGGTCTTCCCGTTCCTTAGTGAGTTCTTCCAATTCAGAAGGATTGCTCTTTTTGGCAATATCAATTTTCGCGTTAATTTCATCGCATTTACTGCAAGTGTCAATTTTCGGTTTTTTGAATTTTATATTCATAGCTATAGAAGAAAGGAATAAATATGTATGTTAAATGCAAATATTTTAATTTCGAAATAAAAATATTTATTTTACTTTTAAATACATCTAAGTATTTGCTGAGGCTGACTTCATTTCCTTCAGTTTTTTCGCAATATAGTTTGTACATACACGAAAGTGTAAGATCTGAAAGAAAGTATTTGTAGGATGTAACACGTCTACTATAGTGGCTCTCATAACAAGGAAAACTATTTATATGCTCCTTTATTACTTCTATTTGAGATGCTGTTAGCTTATTTGGGGGAGTGGATAATCCTCGATTATCAGAAAATGGAATATATGGATAATTTAATTTTTTCCTAACAACGCATTTGATGAAACCATCAGTTTCCTCGAAACATTGTTTTAAGCATTTCTGGCAAACATTTATTCTATTTTCTTCAACATTTACATAGTATTTGTAGTGATGTTGTCGCCGACGAACCATTTCTCTATGTAAATTAGAGCATCTTTATTTGTCTTCGATGTCGATTAGTCCCCCAATGTATAATATTCGTTGATTGTATGAACCTAACGCCCAATACTTATCAAACATCGCCTTTTGTACAATAAAAGGAATATTTGCTTTACACTTCTTGCGACAATTATTATAGAGAAGTACACATTTATTCTCCCGTACAACAACACCTTTCCTAGTAACATAAGATTCACCTTTGTTACGTTTCTCTTTTATTTTTTTATTTTTTTTTTTTTTGTATTACACTTGCGTTTTTGCCCTGATTCAAATTACCATTAATCTCTATTCTCCTTATATCGAGCCCATCATCATTCTCACTGGTACCACTTGATTCACTTAAATTATAATTCGGATCACGCATATCATCGTCGTCATCAAAATCTTGGGCAAAAGTTAATACCTTTTCCATTTTGCGCGATATACATACATGCATACATAACTATGTACATTAATGGAGATTTTCAATATCAATATAAGTATATAATAAACAAAAACGAAAACCAAACTAAAGAGTATGAACTTACACTTCGGTGATGATAATTATAATAATTAAATAATTTTTTTATATTAATTTCTTTTCACAAATACTGAAGTTGTAGCAACTATAACACTTGCGTTGTTTTACTCAGAAGTTGTTAATATTTTTTTATTGGAGTTTACTTGACAAATAAATCAACGGTTCTTTATATATGTACATACTTACATACATATTTAAACTTTGTGCCAAATTTCAGTTTCCGGAGTTGTGCAAATTTAAATTTTCAGTAGAAAAAGACAAAACTTTTATACTCGCAAAAAAAACTTATTGAGTAGTATATTGATCAGCGAAATGACTCATATATTACACAACTATAAACTAAACTAAATAATTGCTTATGTCAGAACAGACTCTTACTTATATAAGCAGAAAAATAGCTTATGTCCAACTAGTAACGATACTTACCCATGTGCTTATTTAGAAAAATAGCTTAAGCCATATTAGGATTAATAAAAAAAAATTAAGTATTTCGGAAAAATAGCTTATGTTCAAATATTACATACGGGAGGCACACGTATGTTTTGGAAAAACGTCTTATATCTACCAAAAATATTCCGGCGTTGTAGTTAGTAAGTTATGAAAGAAGATTTTGTTATTTGGAAAAATAGCTTGTAATTTTTTTAGCTTTTATTCCAAATGCGATTGCACATTGAAAAAAGATAAGCAAAAAACAATTATGCTATAACTTCCTGAAAGAACGTACAAAATAATTGAAACTTTGCCCATGGGTACTTTTAAATATGAAGATTGCAAAGGTGCCATTAACTCAAATTTTGCTTAAGTCGACTTAAGCACTTATTCCTTTTTGCCACAGAAATAATATAGCTTACACTTTGAAGGGCTTACAAGGTAGAATGTAAGGAGTTATATATATTTTGCGGTTATTATGGAATTAGCTTGCATCGTTTAAAAAAGCCGTGTTTAAGATACTTCTCCTAAAATGTGTTTTATAAAGACAGAATTATACATTCAATATATGTTGCCTTATTGTCATTAAATCTTCTCAGCACTTTTTGTTGCTTTTTGTTTGATTACAACAATTAAAAACCACCATTTTCAAATCGTTCGATTTTCATCACATACCTGAATGTTATTGAAATAAAAAGGTCATATGATTCATACCCAAACGAATTTCATAATAACTATAATTCAGATAAAAACGCAATAATTTCAGATTCGTTTTCTAAATAATTTAAAAACTATTTTCCAAATAAACCAATATGTCTATGATTAGTATTAATGATAGAACTCTATATTAATAAACACCAAGTGTTTAAAAAAAATTACTGACTTTAATTCATGTATTTTCCAAAAAACTTTACAGAGAAATTATTGCATTTTGTTTAGTTTCAAACTATTTAAAAATTAAGAAATAAAGAATTCAACTATTACTTAGATCCTACTCTAATTTTTCCGAAAGGAACTCTTCAGAAGTTTCTTTATAGCAAGAATTTTGAAATTGAAAAAATATTATTGCTTAAAAGATATTGAAAATAGATAAAAATGATCAGTTAATCAATATGGTGGCTTAAACTAACTGATTTATTTTAGCTACCGTTTCTTAAGAAAATGCACCAATGTGGTGCGACGAAATCAATTCGTTTACAAGGAAAATTACTGTAATTTTGTTAGGCGAAATACTTGCACAGTATATTTAAATAATTCTTGCCAAAACCCGACTTCAAAGCAGATCTCATCAGCCTGTCTATAATGGTTCAAAAAAAGCCACCTACATCAAACTATTGGGACACCCTTTACTTTAGAAATTAGTTTTTTTTTTTTTTGAAAACTTCAATCTTCGGTGTCTATAAAGGTTCAACAGTTTGGCCAAATAGATGAAATTACATCAACTATTGTAACACCCTTAAAATTATACTTTTACATATTTATATGTCTATACCAGACAATGAAGTGGGCATTTTTGTCTTATATTCAAGTGTTTGTATATAACGGTTCAAACGGTAGGGCCACATAGGTCCAATTACATCATTTATAGGAACACTCTTTAATTTCTAAATTGAAATTGTATACTTGTTGTTATAGTAGACTTATCAACACAGGTTCCCTGTGAATTTAAGCTTTCTGTCTATACGATTTTAAAATATGGCCACAAACATCAAATTACATTAACTATTGGGACACCCTTTAATTTCCAAATCCAAATTTTCTATTTGTTGTTATAATGGACTTAGCAATGCAGTTTATTTGTAAGTTTCAACCATCTTTCTACGACTGTTCAACAGTTTGGCCATATATGTGTATCACCCTTTAATTTATAATTTTGAATATTAAAGCGTTTGTTTATAACGGTTCTGAAGATAGGCCCATATACGTCAATTTACTTCACCTATGGGGACACCTTTTATTGCTCATAATTATTTTTTGGTAGTTTTTTCTATTGGGCGCCACAGTGATATGAAGTTTTTAAAATTTTACAGTGGTGCCTTTTACAGTACATAATACGCGTAAAAACCCAAACGGGACCAATCTGTTAGCATCACCTTTCAAATAAAGAAAAAAATTTTAAATCGGTTTAGAAATGAACTGAGTTCTGCACAAACAAAGAAAAAAAGCAACATTCAGACGAATTGAAAACTTTTGTATTTTTTTGAAGTCGGTTAAAAAAGGAATAAACTAACGCTACCTATATACAGTTTATGCGCTGTAGACAAATTTTTGCAAATTATACACAATTCATTTATTTTAAATTCATATACGAGAACACTGATAGACATCCATCGTCGCACGAAGATGTTGTGTGATGTTTATCTGTTGTACCCAGCAGTGCGTTAAATACCAACAACCAAGCCCTTTAAGTAACTACTTTCTGCGGAAGATTTTTCACATCGTTTGTCCAAAAGCAATGCAAAGTATTAAACTAAACTATCGTTAATTTGTCTACCAGACTATAGACTTACAAGACTAGCCTCAGCGAAGTATGTAGTTTTCAAATTCAAAAAGTAAAATGGTTAAATTTCGGTAAACCTTTAGGGAACACTTTCAAAACAATCGATTGATTACTTACGCGATCAGTAACACAATTTTCATAAGAAATTGTACAAAACCTATGTGCACAGATAAATACGTTGAATTAAAAACGTTTTAAAAATAAATGTCATGCGATAAAAAAGTGTCCCACAGAACAATGTCCCTTGTTGTTAGGGTATTTAAAGAAAGTTAAGGAATTCGTCAATTACGACAATTCTTCTATCAATTTGCACAGAGAAGATTGCGAATATTCCTTTATTTTACAAATTTTTCTTTTTATATGAACCTGACCTGGAAAAAAATTTTGAGTTATGACATTATTGTTTGATCTTCATGGTTAGCGAATTAAAAAAACAAATTTTAACATGAGTTTGGTAAATTGGAACCAATTTATTTTATTTGATTCTAAAAAGTTTTACGATGTACAGTCTAGGAATAGCGCGTAAAAATTTCCATTAACATTGGCGATTCATTAACCTAGGATAATCTACTGGTGAAATAATTAAAAAATCATTCAGCAGAAGTAACAACTGAAGAAAAGAAAAAATTCTCAAATAATAAACTGAATGCTGAAAAGCATCATCATGGTGTTGAATTTTTTTATTAAATGAATGAATCTGCTGGGTAGCTGATGAATTGTGAAATATCCGGCCGCATCTGTTTATACCGTTTTGTTGTTGTTGTTGCATAGTGTTTGTTATTTTTGTTACCACAAATTTTGCCTTTGAATCAATAGCTCGAAATTAGAACTTGTTATTTTGTTATTTAGCATGCATGATTGTACAAAATCTATCTGAAGCATTCGTTAACTAACCATTCTTTGTGTTCACATTCAATAAAATTTTTCGTACAAATTTTTCTCGTTAGTTTCTAGTTATTTATATATTTTTACATGCAAATTTATTCGTTGTTTTTGTTCTATTTATTTTTGTTTCTGTAAATTTTCATCATGTTATTCATACAACGTCATTAGCACAGTAGAAGCTACAACAACGCCAAACACCACAAAATGATAATTTAGCATCAGATTGTTGTGGCTTCTAAGAAATAACAAATTTTAAAACAAGAAAAATAACATGATGCTTTTTTTATATTTTTACAATTTATTTTTATTTATTTTTTTTTATTTTTAATGAATAAAATAAGTTATTTTTAAAGTTTAAAAAAAAGATATTTAAAATTAATTTGAAGTGGCAGTGGAGAATTTATTGACGTTATTGGAAATATTGAACTCCACATACTTGGGAAATTTTCATTACTATTGAAATTACATTGGCATTGTTTGAATTAATGACAATGAAAGAATTTTACTAGCATTTAACGCTAATTATTTTATTTTAATTAAATATTTTTTACTAACGTTAAGAAAATTTTAATGAAACTGTTTAATTACTAATTACAATTGGAAGAAAATTGTTTTTATGAAAAAAAAATTTATGAAAGCAGAACCTTTAGGAAGAACCAACAATAAAACAATTAAACATTAAGTCTTTTGTGGATGGATCTGTATTTGAAAATTTCCTTCAAAAAAGTAAGTTTTATTCATTCAAAGTTACATTTTAAAAATTTCCTTAAACATTATTTTAACGTAATATATAAAATATAGCTTTATTTCATATTTCAGGGATAATAACAAAGCTTATTGCTATGCATAAGAAGTCAGAATATATATACTTAATGGGGTCCAGCGTTGCCACACAAGAAATTGACTTCCTACCAATAATTTTCAAAAATCCTACCAAAATCGTTCACAGCCTACCAAAAATTTAAAAATTCGTTTCTTGCACATAAACTCTGTTATACTCACTTGGGTTTTTTCCGTAATTGTTGAGGTGGAAATTTGTCTTTTGGTGATTTTTAAGATGGGTGTTATGATTTAAAATAGTTTTAGAGCATATTATGCATAATGAACACCCATCCCTTTCCTGGAGCCAATCAAATTCGCTCAACCATTCGGTTCTAAATTTTTTTGAATGTTTCTTTACATGCAATATTAGTAAATATTTATGTAATTAATAGGTACATATATACAATTAAAAAAGTTTACTTACTTTTCCATTTTGTCTGTTAATTTTTTTAATACAAACACTTGTAAATAAGACTTCACTCAAAAATATTGTTAATTTCAATTTCATAATATTGTTCGCGTTTCTTAAACCAGAGATGGTTATAGCTAATCATCTTAATGCAAAAAAGCAGAGATGTTTTTTATTACACCTAAAACAGTTTTTGAAAACAGTGGTAAAACTATTCACGGTTATTGTTTATTTAATTCAAAGTTACATTTTTTTATTTTATGTTCTGAATTTTAAGGTAAAAAATTTACTATTGCTAAAAATTTGCTACAGGAGGATAACCTACCAAAAATTTTAAAAAAATACAACAAACCAACCAATCTACCAAACTGTTTTTTAAAAACGAAAAACTACCAAGTTTGGTCCGATTGGACCAAAGCGGCAACGCTGCTCACAGCAAACACCAAGAGAGAGATTTTAACGTGTGTAGTGAGAGGAAAACAGAGTTATCAGATCAGAATTATTAAATCAAACACAATATCAAAAGTCGCCAATGTCTAAATTTGCTAACATACATACTTCTTTGAAATTATGAAAGTTTATTTAATATAGAACAGAAAATTAATTTAATAGAACCCGTAAAATTCGCCATATTTTCATTTATTAAAAACACAACAAAAGTTTACTAATAACTCAAGAATAGTTCATTGTTTATTATATTACGTTTTTGTTAGGGTTTTTTTAAGTCACACAGGAGAGAAATTTAATAATGCTATTCGTTAAGCAAATAGATTTTTAAAATTAATAAATAGGTATAAAAGCAATAATTATATTTAACAAAATAAAATATGTGAACTAAAAACTTTATTTTATTTATTATTATTTATGAGGTCTATGTCTATTCAGTCAATGCAATATTACATCTACGTATATACAGTTTTGTTAAAACTAAAAAAATTAAGTAATTTTTCTTTTATTCACGGACTTATTTTATCATTTTGTTTTCCTAAATACCGTTAGTAGCACGTTTATGACAACAAGGCGCATAAATTGAAAATAATTGTTCATAAAAAACAGCAACAAAATAAGTATACCTGCTTTAAATAGTGTACAAAAGCTGTGTCTTTAAGCGGTTTTTATTGCATTTAATTCAATGTGTTGTATTTCATACCTATGAAAACGGTTGTTGTCTGTTTTTCTGCTTATAATGTTTAAGCAATAGATTTGATCAAATTTTGTTTTATTTTTTATTGTTTATACATAGATCTGCATACAATGCAGTATTTCATAAAACGGTAGTAAAAAACTTTAATAGGGTAAAAATGTGGCAACGTTGCTTACAAATAAAGAGAATTAAATAAATCTTGCGTACGAGTATAAAAAATACTTAAAATTCTCATTGCGATATTTTTGATACTCGTTTTTACAGGAATGGGTAAAATAAACACCGCAACTTTTTATTGCGGTGTTTAAAATACTCGAGTATGAAAAGTATAGAGTAAGTATGCGGTGTACTCATGGGTTGCGGTGTACTCGTGCAGTTCTCTGTTCACTATTGCGATACTTATGAGTATCTTCGTAGACACATCCATCTTACAAATAAAACAGAAGACATTGCAAAGGTTTAACAAGTGAATGGAAAGAGGAAAAATTATTAAAAAGGGAAAAATAAAGAAATGAACAAAAATACCGATAAACAAAAAGGGATAGATAGAGTAGCAATTCATTGGAATAGACGGTAATACTAAGTTAATTTGTGTTTTTTTTGGTTTAAATTAATGTATTTGTAACGTTGTTTGGAAAGTTTTATATCTTAAAATTGTTTTGTTTGTGTAAATAATTTAACTATATTCCCTTGAGAAAGTCAACAAATAATTGACGAAACGTCGGGAAAAAATGTAAAAATAAATTAGTTTTATTTACATTTGGAAACACTGGTCATACTAGCTTATACACGGAACTTAAAAAAAAAAAAGGGAATTAACGTTTCCAAAAAAAAAAGTGTTATAACTCGGGTGCAGACAAATTGTAAGACGAATAAGAAAATTATTGCTTTAAAATAAATATATTTTACGATTCTCTCCAAATCTTATTTTAAGGACTTAAATTAAAAATTGGAATATCGACTAAAAAAGACTATCAAGCTAAGGCAGGAAGCATGGTGTTTTGAAAAGTTATCAAAAATAGTCAACCTCAGTTAAAATTCATAGTGGATTTCATATCTTTATTCACTATAACAATTTTCAAAATACTTACTATTTTTGTTGCTGTTGCAAAAAAAATAACAAAACAAAATACTAGAACTAATAAAATTTAGTTAAAAGAAAAACGCAAATTATTTTTTAAATAAAGTACAGTACAGTAGAGTACAGAATAAAACAGTACAATATGCAAATCACACAAGCAAAATGTAAAAAAAAACAGTAAATTAACAATCTCAGTCGAGAGCAGAGCAAACAAAAAATTAAATG
This sequence comes from Gymnosoma rotundatum, assembly GCA_916610165.2. Classification (NCBI taxonomy): domain Eukaryota; kingdom Metazoa; phylum Arthropoda; class Insecta; order Diptera; family Tachinidae; genus Gymnosoma; species Gymnosoma rotundatum. The sequence goes on along the minus strand of OU744340.1, from coordinate 54,769,881 downwards.
AAACCATACAAAATCTAGAGATTCAAACAATTAAATACAAAAGATAGAGAAATTATAAAGTTGATTCTTGTGTTCTCTGTTTCTCTAGTTTTATTTTTGTTTTTTGTTTACATTAATTGGTGAATATTTGACACACACAAAAAAATCTCAATATTAGGAGAGTTTTTAACAATAAATCAGAATAACAACTCAATTTTAAAAATGTCGTTTTTTATTATTAATATAAGTTGTATTTCGAAAAAAAGAACATATCTAAACAAGAGCAAACAATACTCAAAACGATAAAATTAATAAACTATTTATTTAATATAAGCAATGTTTTATTATATTTTTTTAAAAAAGATGAAAAGCTGTTTATTTATTTATTTTTTTAATGATAATTAACGTAAGGTATTTGTAATAATTTACGAATAGTGGGGAAATAATGGATGTAAAAAATTGTAAAGCAATGATTTGTTTTTGCACGGATATTGTATTGCTTTGAGACGTTGTTACGCCCAGTTAACTTTAGGTACCTTTGAATGCCGTTAACGTAAGCGTTGAAAATAATGAATTGCTTACGTTGCACTATAGGTTGAGAATATTTAAACAGATTGATATTCAACTAGATAAGATTGCAGTACGTATTAGATATTAATATTTACGTGCCATGCTGATAGTTAATAAGAAAACAGAAAGTTTTATTCCCATAGCTTTTGCGCTGAAATGGCACACCAAAAAAAAAAAGCGCCAACGCCATGTCAAAATAATAAAAAACAGGGTTTTTAAAAAATTAAGGCTTAATTAAGTCTAGTAAACGGACGCAGCTCAAAAATGAAAAACAGTTAACTACGGGGTGTAAAATGGAAATCTAAGGAAAAAACTACGTTTCCAATTGTCTATCCTCCATAAAATACTCGATTTATGCCATATTATACATACAAACGTTGGAGGTCCGTAAGTACGAAACTAAAGGTCAGCCCTAAAAATTTCACACAATTTTTTCATTTTTGAACTAGATTTTTTCCAAAAAAAAAAAATATATATATATATATTATGACTGTTAGTAAAGTATGAGCGAATTGACCCTTTAAAGAGTTAGTTCTCTTTAAAATTTAGATTAAAAAAAATCATAATTTGTATGAGCTGTGATAATTTCGATTCAATTAGACGTGCCATAACCATATAAAACAGCTGTTCAAACCAACCTAATGGAAAACACCGTAGTTGATTGCCATAGCCATAACCGTAACCATAGATATCGATTAAGTTTTCATATTTTACCATAACCATATACAGTTGACTACTGAATTAACTTAAGATTCCGTGATAAAGACAGTTACCAGTCGAGACACTGAAAACACTAAGATCAAGAGTGAAGGCTGGCAGTAGCACGTACTCAATGAGGGTAGTGTTGCCGTAAAATACGAATCGATTACACACACAGAAGGAAGGAATTTTATGGAGAACATAACTTTACTAAAATTTTATCATGTTATCGTAAGCAAAAATGTGTATAAATATATCGATAACCTACTGCATTTGTTAACATTTTTAAAAGTTTAAGGAGGCATCTTTTATTTTAAATCTTCTCCTTGAACTTTCTATTCAATTTCCGTTTAAGGTTTTAATTCTTTTAAAATATTTTTTTAACGCTTATAGTTAACTTTAATTTAAACACAATAAAATTTAAATACATTATTTTAAAATGGTCACATTTAGGAGCCACCGCACCAAACACATTTGGCGATAATAGATTGACAGGCCTCCCCACAGTTTAATGTTTAAGCCATAATAAAAAAAGTAAAATACAATAAAATTTAAAGAATTAATGAATAAATGAATGAATAGTGGCATTAGATGCAGCAAATAATCATGACAATAAAGAGAGGGATGTTAAAAAAAGAGGTTGTCTCATTATTAGAAACACAATCGTTCGTATAACAAGCACTTGAATTTTGTAGAATTAATTCTTGCTGCTATACTTACGCAAATAGCTAACAAACCATGTACTTTGTTTCATTTAAGCAATTGCAGTAGATTGCCGTTGCTGCCATTTAAAATAAACTCCATTGGCAGTTCAAACTATAAAGACTTATGCTGTTATACGTTATTTTCTTTGTTTTAGTTTTAATGATTCCCTTTCCCTGCTATAAGTTACTTCGCTAGCTAGTGTAAATACACTTACAGAAATTGTATTAAAATATGTTACTACAATTTTTAAACAATCTTATTTTTTATGGTATGTTTTTTACTGTTTAAAAACAATTTAAAGGCATTACATTCCGGTATAGATTTAACATTTCGAAAAATTTCAAGACTTTTAAACTAACAGTGTATATATGAATTCATAACAGTTATCATTCATTTGTTATTATTATTTACAAAAAGTGCTTTTATTTGAAAATCATATTAGAAACTTGTTGTTGTTGTCACAAATTTTGTTTTTATTAAAAATGTGATTGTCGGTTGATAATAGCACTGTAAATGTAAAATGACATTTTAGAATCTCTTGAGTTCAACTTTAAGGTTTTGGTCATTGGTCAAAAAACTAAAATTTTTCTGAGGTAGCATTAGTTCCTCTAAAGGATTTTTTTTTCCTTGGTCCGATTTTTCTTATTTTATAGCTTAACCATCCTATGGCCATTACAGATTTTCTTGCCAAGTTTTATTATCTATGGGCGACGTGGATGAACAATATATAAAAATTGATGAAATAGAATGTTACGAACAACATTTGGTACGACGGCATCATGTGCCGCACAGCGAATACAACTTCTATATATATTTTGTTTTTTCGAAAGTCGAAGCTTTGAACCAATGATACGCATCGCTGTACAATTTTATTATAATTTTTAATTATTTTTCATCTTTTTTCCTATTTTTTTTTTTGTGGCCTTTTTGCTCCATCGAATATCGTTTTTGAAAACAAAATAATTTGCATATCATGTGCTTTTTTTTTTCAAATTTGTTACTATTGCTATTGTTTCAGATACATACAACAAAAAAGTACTAATTGAGAAATAACTGCTGCTAGAAATGAGTATCGCAAGGCAGAAATATGTAAGTGACTTGCTCTATAAGGTTGTATTGTCTGTTTATGGCGGCAATTGCGAAACTTTAATGGCTTCATTTGTTGTTGTTTATTGCCAACACAATAGACTATTTTATAGTTGAAGTACAATAGATAAAATGGACATACCCAACCTACTCACTTATAAAGTAAATATTTTATTTTAATAAGTCATCAATAAATAACGTCCTGAGGAGATATTATCCACACTGTCATAATAAAACAGATTAAAATAAACTAAAATTTTTTTTAATAAAATCAAAAATCACTAATCGTTTTACTATAAAACAAGTAAGAGTGCTATATTAGGCTATGCCGAATCTTACCCTTCACAATCTAGGTAAATCTACTTTAGTGAACTAACTCCAATCAAAAAAGCAAATATTGGGGTGACAGAGAATTATAAAAAAAATTTGGTACTGCATTTGTAATTTTACATAAAAATGACATCGGCTGTTAATTTGATATTTCCTTAAAAATCTCTTCAAAAGCTTTAAAATGATACCCATATTGATATTTTAAAAAAAGTTGAATATTCCAGAGCCTCGTAATTTGGTAAATATGGGCGAACACCAATTTTTTCACTTGATGTTTTTTTTTTTTTATTTTTTAATTCTTTGAACACTTGAATATACCCTTTTTCCTCTTTTTGTGGTGAAGGGTATAAAAAACAGTTTTAAAACCTCATCATAACTTCATAAATTATATTGTTTTTTAATTGTCCCAAGATACTTTTTGTTACATCTTCAGAAACGTAATGAAAGTGCATTTCAGCTCGTTCCAAGTGAGTCACCAGCAAAAGGTCAAGTAATTTAAGACAGACTTTTTGGCATCTGCCCTTACATCCCTTTTCAGTCAAATAAAAACATCTGATTGAGTAAAATATCATATATACCTTTAAAAAAAGCGCCATTCGAACGCTTACTTAAAGACTTTAGAAACATTGTTAATCGGCCAATCATTGCCAGCAACTTTAATGCTTTTAGTTTAAAAACTTTTAAATCCGTAACATTTATAACTTCCACAACTAAAGATAAAGAGTTTATTGTATTACACGTAAACTTTGCAACATGGCCCTTGTTGAATAAATATAAATGCAAATACTGCATCGGCCAAAAAGATTCAGAAATCTTGAAATACAGATTCAAGGGTTTTCACTTACCTGTTTTTCATTGAGTTCTAGCATATTTTACAAAAGGGCAAAGATTAAAATTACAAACATCTATCTCGTGAAAATAGTGAATGAGCCAACGCACATTTGATGCTGGAGAACAGTGACAATACTTTTTGTTTTCCTTAATGAAGCCCAATTGAAAGTGATATCTTGAATATATTGTACAGTACTTGAATCCGACGGTTTAGATAGCTACCGCTAATATACTTGCTAGCAGCCTTCCTCTCTAAAAAGTGTATTACTTCGTACACCATTTCTGGGAAAGTAAGCACCAAGTGTAGCGAATTACAGATACCAATCTGCCTCTCAACGATCACTTAATACGTGTTATTATGTATGGGGTACCATCAAATGAGTCAAAGCCATTTTTTGCCAAAGGCAGTTGCCGATGGTTCTTAACTTATAAAGAAAAATTACTAACTATGATTATCATAAAAAATTCCACGTGAATTTATATAAAAAAAAAACAACAAAACCCTTAAAATTTGTTTTTAATATAATTTTGAAAACGTTTGGAAGCGAATTTTTTATAAAAATAACCTTTATTTAAATTGTATAAACGCTTAAATATACACAAAATATAATTGTTTTACAACCCTTTGCTTTGTTGAAATTCAAATTCTTATTCTTACATAAACCCTACAAGTGTGTAAAGTGACTAGACAGAAACCCACCAAAAATTAATAATGAAAAGAAAAAATAAAACTGCTAGACAGATAAACCCGTATACATTTCCAGGCAGCCTAAGTATGCCATATTATGTAGAATTTTCTTCTTTGTGTTTAAACATTTAATAAACCCTAATTACTTTTTGTAAAATAATTTATAAGTTAATAATAGCATTGCTAATAAAAACTGTTGAAATTTTGAAACACTACTTTGGAAAGGAATAAATTAAATTTTATTAAATAGCAAAAAAAAAAAAACATCTTTGGTTTTGACATCAAAGTTTGAGTTGGACTTACCCACGAAAGCTTTCTGCCATTGTATGGGCCACCCTTTAACTCAATGTTGTTATGATTTGTTGTTAAAAATTAGTGATAGTAATAGATAGAGGTTCAATATATAAGATATTCACAACTTGTTTGGAAATCTCAGTCTATAACAGCTTAAGAGATGGCCGACATATCGCTATTACCCTAATTGGGATTGGGAAGAACATTAAAATAAACACGAGGCACAGCGTATTTACATTCATATTTAACAGTCAATATGATACAGGGACAGCATCTATAATGTTGTGAGCAAACAAGTATGAATGATTAAAAATAAAAAAATAAAATACATTTCGTGGCCATACCTAAGACTGGTACGAACAAAAAAAATGTACAAGACGAGTTACAGCAAGAACGACAAAAAAATGGTTTAGGTTGTGTGTGAACTTCGTCTAACCAAATAAATAAAAAAAAAATTAGTTGGTTACAACTTACACAACCTAACGTATATGATGCGAAGAATGCTGATTAAGGACGTACGGTCCAGAATATCCTACATTTCTGACTAAGTTTTCTTGTTTTCTTTGGAAAACGTTCGCATACATTTGTAAATATTTTTTTATTTCTAAAAATAATGTCAGACTTTAAATTTAAAAGGAACCTAAGCCGAGGAAAAAAATTTTTTATTCATAAAAATATTCTTAATTTAACAAATAAGAGACTCTGGAGAGCAGTAATCATTCAATATTAGTTTTAGGGCGGAAATCGCCCTTTCTTAAGTAACTTAAGTTGCAATCTTTCAAGCAAAAAATAAAACTAAAAAAATACAACTTGAGAAATATTTTTTAAGCAAAACGTAAAACTTGAAAAATAACTTTGTGGACCACTGTATACACTATATTTACATGTTATGTGGCAACAAGTAATTAAGCAACCTATGCTGGTAAAGTGTTTTTGGCATCAAGTTATTTGGAAATAGAAGCATCCAGTCTTGTTCAGATGCAACTTAATAACATTGACAACTGACTAAATAAATAGATCATAAAAGTAAATCAACAAAAGTCTTCCCATGTGACGAAAACAATGTCCTGTACTATATTTCAGTAATTCACCTATCATCCCGAGCAAATCCACCGTAGAATATTTGGGCTTGCAACTAGATAGAAGAACAAGAATAGACCATGTTAAAGCCAACAACTTGATACAAAATTTAAAAGATTATACTGGCTAACCGGTCCAAGATTTGAGTTAAGAATAGAAAATAAAATTATTTTATACAAAACCATATTAAAACCCATGTTGACGTACGGAATTGAACTTTAGGGAACAACGAGTGATCCAAATGTAGAGATTCTTTAAAGGTTTGAATCCAAGACTCTTAGAATGATTGCCGATGCTCCTTGGTTTGTGACAAACAAAACTGTCATAACGATTTGTAGTGGCAGATACTTCGAAAGAGTTAGTAATCACGTAAATGTTTTAGCAGTTTGTTTGTTAGACCAATCAAATGAAATTAGGAGGCTAAAAAGACACCGTGTTTTATATCTTCTATTTACAGAATTAATAATATGTAATATTTAGTTAAATTATCTCTACTTTTGTATTTTTCTGGTTATTGTCTTAACAAGGAACAAGAACTTCTGTTATTAAGTTATAATTTAAAACAGTTTCTTAATATTGTACAATGGATATTAAATAAAAATAAACAGTAAACACAAAAAATAATAATAAAACCCAAATAAATAAAAATTAATTCTTGATATTGTAGAATATCTCTTTCATTATGTTTTTTTGGTTCAAAGTTGTTAAATAACCGTTACTTGCGATCCCTGGTTGTTTCATAAAAACAATGAACATTCCAGCTTTAAGTTAAGGTGAATGATTTCAAGTTGAATTTAAAGATGAAAGCGCTACCCGACATACCAAACTAGAATTGCTTGTACAAATTTAGCTTACCAAAAACCATTTTCTCTTGCCAAACTTAATTAAGTGAAGAAACGAAACATAAAAACGATGATTTTTTCGAACAGGTTAGTTTTAGAAGGTATTTGATATTGACACTGCTATTATTTATTTATCCTTGCAAGACGATATATTTTATGAACTAAGAGCAGTGCAAAGATAATTGTCCAGATGTAAAGATGTACTAATTAAATATACGACCGCATGCAAAATGACCCTATGAAAAATCGCTCAAAAACAAAAATAAAAAATCTTCAAATGAATAATCATCTTAAAAATATGAAAAATTACCCGAAAAAGAAAAATGTAAATTTGGCCCAAAAACTGTAAAATAAAATCGAAAAATAAATGAGTTATCGCACATGTTTGTTTATAATTTTTTACAACATACAAAAAATTTCAAATAAAAAGTTCATTCCTTTCTGTCACTACCGAACTCAGTAGGGGCTTTGATATTGGATTTATCCGTCCGAAAAGTTTTGAACTTGCAACTTCTGTACGCAATCTCTGCAGCATTTTAAATATCTGCATGGCAAGAAAGCAACATTCGGATTTTCTTTTATGCATTTATACCCTGTTCAGACTTACGCTTTAATTTAGGAAATAAAAATTTAAATTGAGTAATTAATTTTGGTGTTCACACATATCCAAATTAATTTACTCAATTAAAATTTGACAGTAGAATGTAGTTCTGTTCAATAACAAGAAGTTGTTACTAATAGTTATTGGAAAGCGTTTACTTCAGTACTTCAAAAGAAGCAGCGAAAGGGTAAAAAGGATTATAAGATGTGAATGTTAGTAAACTTGTTACTACTTTTGTTTTTGGTAAGAACAGAACAGCTTATTCTTGTTCTGTTATTATGTTATAATTAATAAATATTAAATACTTTAAATTGCAAGTGTTTATTAGCACTTCTCACGAAAATGGAGTAACTTTTTTGCCATAATTTGTATGGGGATTTCAAAACCGAATATCCTATAGCTGAAATTTTTTACAACCACACAGCAGAAAATATAAATAACATTTATAGTTTTCGGTTTTAAATACAAAATATCTTGAATTGAAGCTAACGTTTGTATAATAGTTAAAAGAAAGCTGAGAAAACTATGTACAAGTAAACGCCAGGATAATAAAACAATAAACATAAGAAATAGAACAAAATAAACTAAAAGTTTTACAAAAAAAGACAGAAAAATTTTGGCAATTTGCAAAGTATTAAAAAAAGGAGCTCACAATCGATGACAAAGCTCTTGCAAATGCTAAGTGTTGCAATACAAAATGCTCTAAGGCATCGAGTAACGCTTTTTTGCGGTTATAGATATTTATTTTTATGGTTGTTTGTTATTATCGTCAGTTCGCCTTTACTTTGCTATTTTTTTTTTTTTTTTGCCAAAAATGCGTTTAATTTTTTCATTTGGAACAGTAATGTTGTAAATTTTTGTTTTACTCTATCGTTGCTAGTTTCTGCCGAAAATTTATTGCACAGACCTAATTTTTACATTAAAATTTTGTGTTGGTAAATTTGGAAGAATGAAGAGAAGTTCGGCTTTAAAAGAAACTTTGCTTATTTTTATTTGAAATATAGAACTCTTCCAGTCAGTACGATCAAGTTCTGACTGAACGCTAGCTTTGAATCTCCCTTAAATTTTCAAAAATTTTTCATTTATTTTTATTTAATTTTTCATTTTTATGGCATCTAGTTTTGTCATTGTATAAAATTTTCTCTCACTGAACACACTTCACAAGGGTTGTATGAGGAAACTTAATCAATTAATGACTCAACTAAGTACTAATTGATTAATTTATTAATTGATTTCTTATATGGTAAAATGAGTTCAATTAGGGCCTTAATTGCGTAAATTCCTTTATTGCGCAATTAAAACGTATGTCTGAACAGGGTATTAGATGATTTTTCTTGATCTATTTCGGAACTTTCTTCATTAATAGAACCAACTTTAGATTCAGTCTCAAAAAATTCATTTTCGAAATTTTCATATGTCTTCCAATCTGTGCAAATATTAATGCTCGAGAGAACATCATACTTTTAAAATTTGCATTTAGAAAGTTTGTTTTTAAGGAACTCTGCAATGATATTTAAAAATATAAAAGGAAACATTTGTTAATAAAAGAAAAAAGTAATTACGGTATAATAATCTACAAATATAAGCTGAAATATTTAATTATTGTTACGAGGGCTGCTCTATATATTTCTGGCCTAATAGTGAAAATGCGAATATTTATAATCAAAAATGGTTTTATTGTTTTTCAAAGTATTCTTCAGCATGATTTATACACTTTTGCATGCGCTCAAACCAGTTGTCGAAGCACTTTTTCCACTCCGATTGAGACACCTCTAAAACATGGGTTTTGAACACTTCAACAGCTTCTTCTGGCGACGAAAATCGTTGACCACGCATTTTTTTCTTGATGTGCGGAAACAAGAAGAAGTCACTAGGTGCCAAGTTAGGGCTGTACGGCGGATGACCCATTAATTCGACGTTTTGGCCGGTCAAAAACGCTCTGGTTTGAGCCGATGTGTGAGAGCTCGCATTGTCATGGTGAACAATGATTCGTCTTCTCTTGTTGGTTTTTCGAATTTCTCCGATGACTTCAGGCAAACAAATTGTAGTGTACCACTCAGAAGTGACCGTCCTACGTTGCTCAAGCGGAACAGTCGCCACATGACCAGTTTTGCCGAAGAAACAGGCGACCATTTGCTTCGAAGTGCTTCTCCCACGAACAACTTTCGTTGGATTTTGCTCGTCTTTGAAGACCCACACGGTCGATTTTTGTTTCGTTTCGGGCTCATACGCATAGATCCATGATTCGTCACCTGTGACGATCTTATAAACGTCTTTTGAAGCACCGCAATCGTATTTTTGCAACATTTCTTTGCACCAATCGACACGAGCCTTTTTTGAGCGGCTTTCAAATTGTGCGGGATCCAACGAGAACAAACCTTTTTTACGGCCAGGTGTTCATGCAGTATCGAATGTATGCTGGTGGAAGAAATGTCCAAGGATGTCTCTATCTCTCGGTATGTCTTATGTCGATCTTGCATTATGAGTTCACGCACGGCATCAATGTTCTCTAGCACAACAGCCGTTTTTGGCTGACCTTCACGGAATTCGGCCACGATTAAATTCCTTATACCAATTTTTCACAGTGCTATAGGATGGTGCTTCATCGCCATACAAAGATTTAAGTTCATCAATCCACTCTTGTCGCGATAATCCACGTCGAAAGTTGTGAAAAATGATGGCACGAAAATGTTCACGAGTTAATTCCATTTTTTCTATATTAATTTTTTCAAGTCACTGTTAACAACACAAATAATGGTCGTACGTCAAAACGTTTCGAGTACGATTATGCTTAAAAATGACAAAATTTCCAATGGAAATGTCAGATTGCACTTGGCAGCACTCAGTGTTGCCAGGCCAGACATATATATAGCAGCCCTCGTATAAATGTGTTTATTTTAAAATTATGGAACTAGGCAGGCACCGCAGACAAAAATTTTTTTCGCGCGTTTTCTATTTTTTATAAAAAAAAAAATTTCTAATTATTTTGCCAAACTGACTGACTTATACTACTATTAAAAAAACAATAACCGTATTTCGTTTACCAACCAAAAAATAAACACATGTTATTAAGTTAATTTCATGGCATACTGCTAATCTCTTCAGATTATGTTATTTTATTAGGATTTGATATGAAATACCTGATAAATTAGAATTTCGTCATATTATAACTTATACCACTTTCGAAATTAAGAGCTCATATATAAAAAATAAAATAATCTCCTAAATACCATGGAAAACGCCCAAAATTTTGTGGTTTTGTTTATATGAAATATTGCCAAATTTTGTATGGAGATTTTTCGGGCAATTTTTAATTTTTGCTTGTGGGCGATTTTTCATAGGGTCATTTTGCAAATATTGTACATATATTTGAAAATTAGCTATAGCAAATTACTCTCTGCGTATTATATATAATATGTAGTACTTATTCTTCCTTTTGTTAGTATTATGAATTTAATTTTAATTGTTTAAATGGAAAAATTTTTATTCAACCTAATTTAATAAGAAGTCAATTTTTAATTTTTTTAATTTTACAATGAGCGCTGACTGGCTGACGATGTTATAACAATAATTACTTTTTAAGGATAATAAAAATTAACAACAAATAACACATTTACATATGGAATGGTATAAAATTGAAAACATTTAAAAAAACACATTTATTTGCATACGAAAATCAAGGCAAATAATTGCAACTGTCAAAAAATATTAATAAAATGCACTTAATTAAGAGAAAAATACAACTAAAGACCAGAAGATTGAAATAATTTTTAAGTGCAGAATTGACAAAAAAAGTTAAAAGTTATCACCAGCAGGCAAATCTCACATCAGAAATCTTATTCATAAAAAGTCTTTATAATAGAACCAAGATATCGACTTAAGCTGCAAAGAAATAAGCATTTTGACAGACATGAGAAAATATATACATATGAATTTTAAACTGACATGGTCTTATATAAGAAACAACATTTCTCGCTAGATTCACGCGTTTTAACCAAGCAAAGCAAAACGCCCTTATTTTCGCCTTAGCTTCTTTTTTTTATTAAAATAGATACGTTTATACATTTTATAGTGCTATTTTTTACAACTATTTAAAATTATTTTGTGTTTTTCATTCAATCATTACCAAATCAAAATGCCAGTCACTAAATATATGCACATATGTACTTTCTTTTGAAATTTTTTCATTTCGTTTTGTAGGTATAATTGTAAAAAAAAATTACATTTTTGTGTGTATCTTCCTGTAATAAGAAAATAATTTTGACTTTTTTGTTAGTTAAATAGTTTTTCATTTCAGCTAACGATATACATATTGTTTTCAACACTTTTTAATGACATGCTTTGTTAAACACTTATCACTCATTTTCAAATCAATCTTAATCTGAAAATAAACTTGGGTGTTTGCTCAGATATTTACAAAAAAAAAATGATGTTTTGACTAAATCATTTAAATTAATTTTCACTTACACTTTGGGGATAAATAATCAAATGCAAATCTAGTGTCTTGATATGTTGTGTTAGGGATTTTATACGGTAAACCTGATTTTACTGAAAGGTTCAATCTGATAATTTAAACCATTTTTTATAATTATCGTATATTCTTTTTCTTGCTATTTTACGTATTTGAAAACATACATTTATTAATTCTTTCCGCATCCTTTGCGCATGTGTTTCAAACCCGATTTCTTGGACACAAGTTAAATAAATATGTATGTAGTAGTTGCAAAGGAAACGTTTGCAATTTGCAAAAATGCAATACCTTTTAATAAAGAAAATGAACAATATATAATAATAATTTATTATTACAACTAAGGTAAGTTTTATCTACTTAAACGGATGTCAACATAAACAAGTCCCCTGGTCCGGATGGAATTCCAGCACTGGTCTTGAAGCAGTGCTCTTCGACGTTATCGCGTCCATTAGCAAAACTTTTCAACATTTTATACCATGTTGGTGAGTTTCCATCATGTTGGAAGATTGCTAATGTAACACCGATCCCCAAAAAGGGAGAGGCTAGCAACCCTGAAAATTACCGCCCAATCGCAATTTGCTCTGCACTCTCCAAAGTTATGGAGAGTATGCTCAATTTTCATCTTGTGAGGTATCTGGAGTCCAACAGCTTACTTAGTGACCGGCAGTACGGCTTCCGTAGGGGACGCTCTACGGGTGACTTACTGGCCTTCCTTTCGGAAAAGTGGTGTCAATCCATTCACCATTTCGGCGAAAGTAAAGTGGTGGCTCTAGATATTTCTAAGGCATTTGATAGAGTGTGGCATGGTGCGCTCATATCAAAACTTATTGCTTTTGGTGTCGGTAATAGTTTCTCTCGACTTATATCGAGCTTTCTCAGGGATCGCACTATACGAGTTGTTATAGATGGGATCGCATCAAACGAGTTCAAGGTAAATTCAGGGGTACCGCAAGGTTCCGTTCTTTCCCCTAGCCTATTTCTTATTTTTCTCAATGACCTTCTACGTCAGACTTCCAACCCTATCTATTCTTTCGCAGATGACAGTAGCATATGCCATTCATTTTCTTTTCGCAATAGACCAAGCCTTCGGGAAATTGGGGCTGTGCGAAAGCACATGGATGATACCCTTAATCGCGACCTTTTGGTAATCTCCGAATGGGGCCTTGCGAATAGGGTTCAATTTAACGCTCATAAAACCCAGTGCTGTGTGCTTTCGCACAGGCGTACGGCTGAATATGCTACCTCATCTGTAATTATGGGTGATATATATATTAAGGAATCAGAAGCTCTCGATGTTCTTGGCATGAAAATTCAATGTGATGTTCGTTGGAACCAGCATATTTTTCATGTCGCAAAAGAAGCATTCAAGTGCCTAGGTTTTTTGAAACGGTGTAAGAAATACTTCACTCCATCTGACCTCCTTACTATCTATGTCACCTTTATCAGACCGAAAATGGAATACAACTCTCATGTGTGGGCCGGTGCTTCAAAGTCTATTTTGGAGTTACTCGACCGCGTGCAGGAGAGAGCGAAGAAGCTCATCGGTGACAGTAGGGTATCCAGCTCTATTGACTCACTGGAGCATCGACGCAATGTGGGGTGTGTTTCACTGTTTTATCGTTACTACAACGGAATGTGCTCTTATGAAATCAGGGAACTTGTTCCTGAAAATCGTAATTTCGTACGCGCAACGCGTTCTGCATCAAGAGCGCATTCCTTTGTGGTCGATTGGCCAGTGAATCGCACTACGCATTACAGAGAGAATTCGTTTTTTAGCCGAACAGTTCGTATGCGGAATAAACTCCCCGCAGAGGTCTTTCCTGCCATTTTCAATGGGCAAAGATTCAAATCAAATGTCCACAAGCACTACTCCCTTTATCCCCCTTCCCACAACCTAATTTCCTAGTTCTGGCACAATGCATTGCATAAGTAGGGGTCATCCCCTGAGTGCTGGTCCTAATTTAAAAAAAAAAAAAAAATAATGATAGATTAAATTTATATTTTTTGTCTTTGATGGTAATAAGAGCATTTTTATTTGCAGAACATACTTAAGTCAGAAATTTGAGTTATCAATTTCTTGAAACTTTCTTAAAAAGAAATTTAACAATTAACATACGAAAAACAAGAATAGCTGATACTCATATATGCAGAAAAAACAGATGACTTTGCCACGAGCTGAAAATTCACAAAAAATCTTTAAAATCAAAAGATGTAAAAAGTGAATAATCGAATAGTAATTCAACAACAACATTATTATTATATTTTTTTTATTTTTGTATGTGATGGCATGCAGAAGACACAGTTCTACTAATATTCATCAACTTATACCAGAGACGACGCCACCAACATCTCGGTTTATTGTTTCATAAAGATTTAGTTAATACTTTATATCTTCTGCAATGCCTTCAGTGCCACTTCTTTGTTTGCTCGTAAGATGATCTTGTTGTAGGTTTTGCTTATTGCCAAAATGTTTGTTTTTTTGTGTTTTGCTATCCTCTTAAATAATACAATAACAACAACCAAGTTATTCTGACCAAGAAAGACATGATAGAAAAACTTAAACATCATCTGGATTTTAACAACAATACAACGACAACTAAAATCAATGATTGCGCAAATAACAAAGATTTTTATATGCAATGAAACGACAACAAAAAAAAAACAATGGCATCGAGCAAAAAGTACAGAAGAGAATGCAAATATTTCAGCTACAAATTAAAACAGACTCACCACAGTAAACTGAAGAGGCTTTAGCAATAGAGGCAGCCAGGGTCCCAGATTTCTTTCAAGCCGAATCCCTAATTAAATGTTTTTATCCCCAAAAATCCCTAGAAAGTAGATTTTTCCCCCAAAAGCTTTGCTAAAAACAATACACACTATTATTAGTAAAATCAATTAAATCATTTATATACAGCCCGATTCTGTGCACTTGATAAGTTCAAAACATTGAGTATTTATCAACTTTTGAATATTTATCAAGATTTGATATTCTACTACAAAAAATAAAAGCTTTTTAGTTGATAATTTGTGAAGTCTCATTTAATATTGATAACTCTATTTTATTGTGGGTGTGTGAGTGTATTCAAATTCGGTAAATAGTGCACGCTGCATGCAAATATCAACAGAACGGGTTCTTTTTTAAAATACATGAACAAATTTACGTATCCTTTTAGAAAAATGGAAGAAGAAATAATTGTGTTAATGCTGATTTGTGAAAACGAAGAAAATACGGAAAAAAGAAGGCATAGGTGTGACTTACAAAGATTACGTGACTCAAGCGATCCTTTTCAGTTGTTAAAGGCAAAATTTACAAGAAATTTTCGCCTGAGTCGTGTTCTTCCTCGGCAATTAATTGCAGACTTGTAGCCGATCATATTTCGGTTTCCTTTACGGGTTAATGAATTATACAAATTTATATGTTTATTAATATACTTTATAGCCAATTAATTTATAATAATTCTTGCAAAAAAAAACCAACCTCAAAACGGTTCAAGAGTATGGCCACATAAATTAGATTACATTGGGACACTCTTATATCTCTAAACTTCAACATTGTTCAACTGTTCAATAGTTTCGCAATATACATCAAATTACAGCAACTACAGGGTCACCCTTTAATTTCCAAATTCAAATTAAAACTCGTTGATATACCGAGCTTAAAAATACAGGCCCTTTTAAATTTCAACAGTCTGTCTATAACGGATCAAAAGTTCGGCCACATACTTGTAATTACATCAGCAATTGGGACACCCTTTAACTTCCGAATGCAAATTTTATAGTTGTTGTTATAGCGGACTTAGCAATTCAGGTTCGTTGTAAATTTCAAGCGTCTGTCTACAACTGTTCAAAAGTTGGCCATACATACACATCAAATTAAATAAACTATTGGCGCACCCTTTAATTTATAATTTTTAACGTAAATACTTGTTACTATAACGACCACATCAATCAAAATTATGTCAAATTGTCAATGGTTCGTCTATAACGGCCCATATAAGTAAATTTACATCAATTATGGGGGCACCCTTTAATTTTTAGATTTATTTTTTTATAACGTTTTGTTATTGGGAACTGTAGTAAAACGCAGTCGTTTTAAAATTTTACAGAATCGCCCTTTACAGTTCATAATACACGTAAAAAATATGTATGTTGTATGCGGAAACCTTTAATTTTTAAGATTATGAACTGTTTTTTAAACGGGACCAATCTGTAAGCATTATCTATCATATTACTAAAAATTTTAAAAATCGGTGCAGAAATTTCTGAGTTCTGCAGGCACAAATATAAAAAAAGCAACATTCAGTCGAATTGTATAACCTCCTTTTTTTGAATTCGGTTAAAAATATTTACTTAGCCGGTGTATTCATATTTTTGCTTTTGCCAATAATTTGATAACAATAATTAAAATAAGCTGTCAATAGAAATTCACCACACTGGTTAATTTCAAAAGCTTTTTATTTATCAATATTCACCGAACTTTTGGTTGATAACAAAAAATCTTGACAAAATATCTAGATAAAAAATGTATCAAAAATTCACAGAATCGGGCTGATAGTCATTATATAGTAAATAATGTTTTATGTAGAAGTACGCCATATTCGTATATATTTTGAATGACTTAAGGTACGGTCACATTAGTCAAACATTTGACTGAAATCGGCAAATATTTATTTGCCGTAGTCTGACCACAAAATATTTATTAGAAGCAAATAACATCACAGCTGATTTTGGGCAAATAAAATTATTTGCCAGTAAACAAAAATGTTTCTAATGTGAACATAGTGTGACCACTCGACGGCAAATATTTGACTCATTTTTAGGCAAATAAATATTTGTTCTTACAAAGTTTTTGTAAGAACAAACAGAGACAAATAACAGCGTATCAACAATGTTGCCCAGTATTTAAATTAAATTATTAGGTTTCGGAAAAACTCGCTGATAATTTTAAACTTATATGTGTATTAAATAAAAACAAAATACTATAAGCAATTAAAAATAAAATTATAGATAAAAAATAATAAAGTGCAATTTTCGGAAGAAATAGTACATTAAAAAAGTTGTCGGGCCACATATTTTTCGAGTTAAATATCATCGAAGTATTTTATATATAATTTGGTATATTTCGACATTTTCGCCTCAGAATGGTGAAAAGTTTCAAAGTTGTATGTAAAAAAGATGTGGCATTGGGATTATTAAATATTCTTTTATAAATTTTTAGTTAAGTATTAGTTTAAAGTAAAGTCGCAAGAAATTATATACTTGAAAATTTGCGTTGCCGTTAAATTAAAGTTGTATTATATACTGTTATATATCTGCACATAAACCTATGATAAGATTGAGATGCATTTTGTTTTAAAATGCTTATAGATAACTTTTAAATGAAGTTATATATGACAACAAGCAACATGCTTTCACTTTAAGAATCAATATCGATTAATTTATATTAAACAAGAAACACAGTGCCCACGCATTTTAACTGCTTAAAAAGACGAAAAAAGTCGGCTATGTGCAAAACAAAACCAAAATAATTCTTCTACCCCACTTGAAGCGTGGGAATAGAGCTAAGAGTCATTAGTGAATATCCATTTTAAGCACCTAAACTGTTTTTGCATAATTTTCGATTTGCAATCAAAAGAGATATGTTCTATAAGTACTAAGCTGAAAGATTATTTTTGCAATAAATGTAAACAGATTTTTTTAATATAAATATATTCGTTTGACGGTATGTTATAATGTAACAATTTTTAAAAACTATATGTACAAGAGTTTTTTCCCTATTTCCCGAAATCTGAAACATTAAAATTTCTTAAAAATTGTAGAACTTTGTATCCCAATAAAAATTTTGCATATTCGTAGTTTAATTCTTTGTGAAATTGGCTTTTTAATTTAAGCGACTTTTTATTTCAACATATAATTTATCTGCACTTATATCAAGTAAACAAATAAACAGCTGTAGTTTGAAAAATATATTAAATAAATTAAAAGTTTTTAGAAATTTTAATCAAAAAAATTAAATGAATGAATATTAAAATTTATTGTTAAGAAGTGGAATCTAATTCCTATTTAGCTTCATCCTCCTATTGTGCTCCTTCCTTAGAACACCTTTTGGAGCTTCTTTATAGCATAGAATATGAAAAATTTGATAATGTTGCTTGGCTTTGTTTATTTGGAACTTTCATACATGGGAGTTATTCATTATAAACTTTCTTCTTACATTGCCATTATGTGTAATAGTTATTTTAATGGAATTTTTATAAATAATACATGTGGGTGCATAAATATAATATTATCCATCATTATTTGACCAACTTTTATAGTTTATGGCTATCAGCGGTGGATATTTTATTTTTATATCAAAAACTGGGATTTAATTTCTCATACAAAGTATAGGAAAAGTATATTATAGGAAGAGAATAAAAACTTCATTCGGGACTTTTAAAAAGATGCGCCCAGAGTCTGCCTAGATGGAAAAATTTTTCGACAGTTGTATATTTTTGCTCCGACTACAAATGGTTATTGTTTGTTTGTTATGCATTTATGTATATTGTACTGCAATTAAATATTTAAGAGTAGCAACTATTTTTCATCATTTGTAATTAGCATTTAATAATATTTTACACGTTTTCTTTGCAATAACTTTGAAATAATGCCGAAGAAATTGAATGGCAGTGAAGACATCCCATGCGCAGCAGTTTGTGAGCAAATAAATTTATGTTTTTTTTCGGTTTCATCAAATATATTTTTAAGGCAAATATTATTTTAAATGTGACCGCACATAAAACATGTTTGCCTGTATTTTATTTGACATTACTTCATAGCTGTTTAAACAAATAAAAATAGGCAAATAAATGTGCGTAGTGTGACCACAAAACAAATTTTGTATTGTTTTGAAAAAACTTAGGCCAAACAAGAGCAAACAAATTTTAGGCAAATGTTTGTCATATGTGACCGTACCTTTAGAAGTTAAGTTAAAAACGAAAATCAAAAAGATGGCATTACAAACTTTCTCCTTCGTTACGTGAGTCAATTCATTGGTCCTTATTTTTATAATTTATTTGTTAATTTATTATTATTATTTATTTATTTGTTAAAAATTTCAATTTTATATGTTTAGAGCTTCAGCATAATTGAAGGCATTAGATAGGCAGTAGGCACTTCGTATTTAATAATTTAGATTATATTATTACTATATATGTACGAAAAATTTTCCAGAAAGTGTCTCCAGATTATTTGCTCAAAAATCTGTTCATTTGTTAAGTTTGGTCTTGAATGTTGAAGAGGATACAATATTCTAAAGAGATATTGAATTTGTAAGGATTAGCAAAAACATATTCGTTATTTTGTTAGCAAAAGACGACATTCAGATATGCTCATATTATGACTCTATTATTACGATTTATAACATTTATATATTTTTTTGAAACTGCACTTAATGATTACCAATTTTTCTAATGGATTTAAAAATAAATTAATGAAGCAACATTTCAGGAAAGCTCCAACTTGTGTCCAGCAGCTAGTGATATTTTTATGCCCATGTGCTAACGAAAGATAATTCAGGTGGCTGTGTATCAAGCGATCTTTGTGCGACGATCTAATTTGTTTCTAAACTTGTATAATACACCCATAGCTGATGAAGGGTGTGAAGATAGCTCCGTCAGTTAGCTTCGTTTTAGACAACCCTGTTATTGTTTACATACATCTCACTCAGAAAATGTTAAGTTAACAGAGTTGAATTATATTAACATTTGCGTTTGAAAAATAAAAATATTAATAAAAAAGAATATAAATGCATATAAAATTAAGTTTATATATTAATAGCAAAATATACAAAGTCAAAATATAAGGATTTTTAAAAAGAGGTCGAAAAATTTATTTTCTTTTTTTTTATACAGGTATTTATCAAATACCCAAAAATAGGTAAAAATTGAAAAGGTGCGGCTTAGCGGACTACTGGGGGAGAGAGCCTCGACATTATAGATTTCAGAACTGTAAAGGTTATATTCAGAATTTGTATAGGTTTTTAGTAATGACATGAAGAAAATGTGAAATTACGCATTACCCCATATGAAATTTTTTAAATGCCCAAAAATGGGTCAAAATTGAAAAGGTGCGGCTTAGCGGACTACTGGGGGAGAAAGCCTCGACATTATAGATTTCAGAACTGTAAAGGTTATATTCAGAATTTGTATAGGTTTTTAGTAATGAGATGAAGAAAAATGAGAAATTACGCATTACCCCATATGAAATTTTTTAAATGCCCAAAAATGGGTCAAAATTGAAAAGGTGCGGCTTAGCGGACTACTGGGGGAGAGAGCCTCGACATTATAGATTTCAGAACTGTAAAGGTTATATTCAGAATTTGTATAGGTTTTTAGTAATAACATGAAGAAAAATGAGAAATTACGCATTACCCCATATGAAATTTTTTAAATGCCCAAAAATGGGTCAAAATTGAAAAGGTGCGGCTTAGCGGACTACTGGGGGAGAAAGCCTCGACATTATAGATTTCAGAACTGTAAAGGTTATATTCAGAATTTGTATAGGTTTTTAGTAATGACATGAAGAAAAATGAGAAATTACGCATTACCCCATATGAAATTTTTTAAATGCCCAAAAATGGGTCAAAATTGAAAAGGTGCGGCTTAGCGGACTACTGGGGGAGAAAGCCTCGACATTATAGATTTCAGAACTGTAAAGGTTATATTCAGAATTTGTATAGGTTTTTAGTAATGACATGAAGAAAAATGTGAAATTACGCATTACCCCATATGAAATTTTTTAAATGCCCAAAAATGGGTCAAAATTGAAAAGGTGCGGCTTAGCGGACTACTGGGGGAGAAAGCCTCGACATTATAGATTTCAGAACTGTAAAGGTTATATTCAGAATTTGTATAGGTTTTTAGTAATGAGATGAAGAAAAATGAGAAATTACGCATTACCCCATATGACATTTTTTAAATGCCCAAAAATGGGTCAAAATTGAAAAGGTGCGGCTTAGCGGACTACTGGGGGAGAAAGCCTCGACATTATAGATTTCAGAACTGTAAAGGTTATATTCAGAATTTGTATAGGTTTTTAGTAATGACATGAAGAAAAATGAGAAATTACGCATTACCCCATATGAAATTTTTTAAATGCCCAAAAATGGGTCAAAATTGAAAAGGTGCGGCTTAGCGGACTACTGGGGGAGAAAGCCTCGACATTATAGATTTCAGAACTGTAAAGGTTATATTCAGAATTTGTATAGGTTTTTAGTAATGACATGAAGAAAAATGTGAAATTACGCATTACCCCATATGAAATTTTTTAAATGCCCAAAAATGGGTCAAAATTGAAAAGGTGCGGCTTAGCGGACTACTGGGGGAGAAAGCCTCGACATTACAGATTTCAGAACTGTAAAGGTTATATTCAGAATTTGTATAGGTTTTTAGTAATGACATGAAGAAAAATGAGAAATTACGCATTACCCCATATGAAATTTTTTAAATGCCCAAAAATGGGTCAAAATTGAAAAGGTGCGGCTTAGCGGACTACTGGGGGAGAAAGCCTCCACATTATAGATTTCAGAACTGTAAAGGTTATATTCAGAATTTGTATAGGTTTTTAGTAATGACATGAAGAAAAATGAGAAATTACGCATTACCCCATATGAAATTTTTTAAATGCCCAAAAATATTATTATATTCAGAAGTAGTCCGCTAAGCCGCACCTTTTCAATTTTGACCCATTTTTGGGCATTTAAAAAATTTCATATGGGGTAATGCGTAATTTCACATTTTCTTCATGTCATTACTAAAAACCTATACAAATTCTGAATATAACCTTTACAGCTCTGAAATCTATAATGTCGAGGCTTTCTCCCCCAGTAGTCCGCTAAGCCGCACCTTTTCAATTTTGACCCATTTTTGGGCATTTAAAAAATGTCATATGGGGTAATGCGTAATTTCTCATTTTTCTTCATCTCATTACTAAAAACCTATACAAATTCTGAATATAACCTTTACAGTTCTGAAATCTATAATGTCGAAGCTTTCTCCCCCAGTAGTCCGCTAAGCCGCACCTTTTCAATTTTGACCCATTTTTGGGCATTTAAAAAATTTCATATGGGGTAATGCGTAATTTCTCATTTTTCTTCATGTCATTACTAAAAACCTATACAAATTCTGAATATAACCTTTACAGTTCTGAAATCTATAATGTCGAGGCTTTCTCCCCCAGTAGTCCGCTAAGCCGCACCTTTTCAATTTTGACCCATTTTTGGGCATTTAAAAAATTTCATATGGGGTAATGCGTAATTTCACATTTTTCTTCATGTCATTACTAAAAACCTATACAAATTCTGAATATAACCTTTACAGTTCTGAAATCTATAATGTCGAGGCTTTCTCCCCCAGTAGTCCGCTAAGCCGCACCTTTTCAATTTTGACCCATTTTTGGGCATTTAAAAAATTTCATATGGGGTAATGCGTAATTTCACATTTTCTTCATGTCATTACTAAAAACCTATACAAATTCTGAATATAACCTTTACAGTTCTGAAATCTATAATGTTGAGGCTTTCTCCCCCAGTAGTCCGCTAAGCCGCACCTTTTCAATTTTGACCCATTTTTGGGCATTTAAAAAATTTCATATGGGGTAATGCGTAATTTCACATTTTCTTCATGTCATTACTAAAAACCTATACAAATTCTGAATATAACCTTTACAGCTCTGAAATCTATAATGTCGAGGCTTTCTCCCCCAGTAGTCCGCTAAGCCGCACCTTTTCAATTTTGACCCATTTTTGGGCATTTAAAAAATTTCATATGGGGTAATGCGTAATTTCTCATTTTTCTTCATCTCATTACTAAAAACCTATACAAATTCTGAATATAACCTTTACAGTTCTGAAATCTATAATGTCGAGGCTTTCTCCCCCAGTAGTCCGCGAAGCCGCACCTTTTCAATTTTGACCCATTTTTGGGCATTTAAAAAATTTCATATGGGGTAATGCGTAATTTCACATTTTTCTTCATGTCATTACTAAAAACCTATACAAATTCTGAATATAACCTTTACAGTTCTGAAATCTATAATGTCGAGGCTTTCTCCCCCAGTAGTCCGCTAAGCCGCACCTTTTCAATTTTGACCCATTTTTGGGCATTTAAAAAATTTCATATGGGGTAATGCGTAATTTCACATTTTCTTCATGTCATTACTAAAAACCTATACAAATTCTGAATATAACCTTTACAGTTCTGAAATCTATAATGTTGAGGCTTTCTCCCCCAGTAGTCCGCTAAGCCGCACCTTTTCAATTTTGACCCATTTTTGGGCATTTAAAAAATTTCATATGGGGTAATGCGTAATTTCTCATTTTTCTTCATCTCATTACTAAAAACCTATACAAATTCTGAATATAACCTTTACAGTTCTGAAATCTATAATGTCGAGGCTTTCTCCCCCAGTAGTCCGCTAAGCCGCACCTTTTCAATTTTGACCCATTTTTGGGCATTTAAAAAATTTCATATGGGGTAATGCGTCATGTCATTACTAAAAACCTATACAAATTCTGAATATAACCTTTACAGTTCTGAAATCTATAATGTCGAGGCTTTCTCCCTCAGTAGTCCGCTAAGCCGCACCTTTTCAATTTTGACCCATTTTTGGGCATTTAAGAAATTTCATATGGGGTAATGCGTAATTTCTCATTTTTCTTCATGTCATTACTAAAAACCTATACAAATTCTGAATATAACCTTTACAGTTCTGAAATCTATAGTGTCGAGGCTCTGTCTCCCAGTAGTCCGCTAAGCCGCACCTTTTCAATTTTGACCCATTTTTGGGCATTTAAAAAATTTCATATGGGGTAATGCGTAATTTCTCATTTTTCTTCATCGCATTACTAAAAACCTATACAAATTCTGAATATAACCTTTACAGTTCTGAAATCTATAATGTCGAGGCTCTCTCCCCCAGTAGTCCGCTAAGCCGCACCTTTTCAATTTTGACCCATTTTTGGGCATTTAAAAAATTTCATATGGGGTAATGCGTAATTTCTCATTTTTCTTCATCTCATTACTAAAAACCTATACAAATTCTGAATATAACCTTTACAGTTCTGAAATCTATAATGTCGAGGCTTTCTCCCCCAGTAGTCCGCTAAGCCGCACCTTTTCAATTGTGACCCATTTTTGGGCATTTAAAAAATTTCATATGGGGTAATGCGTAATTTCTCATTTTTCTTCATCGCATTACTAAAAACCTATACAAATTCTGAATATAACCTTTACAGTTCTGAAATCTATAGTGTCGAGGCTCTCTCTCCCAGTAGTCCGCTAAGCCGCACCTTTTCAATTTTGACCCATTTTTGGGCATTTAAAAAATTTCATATGGGGTAATGCGTAATTTCTCATTTTTCTTCATGTCATTACTAAAAACCTATACAAATTCTGAATATAACCTTTACAGTTCTGAAATCTATAATGTCGAGGCTTTCTCCCCCAGTAGTCCGCTAAGCCGCACCTTTTCAATTTTGACCCATTTTTGGGCATTTAAAAAATTTCATATGGGGTAATGCGTAATTTCTCATTTTTCTTCATCTCATTACTAAAAACCTATACAAATTCTGAATATAACCTTTACAGTTCTGAAATCTATAATGTCGAGGCTTTCTCCTCCAGTAGTCCGCTAAGCCGCACCTTTTCAATTTTGACCCATTTTTGGGCATTTAAAAAATTTCATATGGGGTAATGCGTAATTTCTCATTTTTCTTCATCGCATTACTAAAAACCTATACAAATTCTGAATATAACCTTTACAGTTCTGAAATCTATAATGTCGAGGCTCTCTCCCCCAGTAGTCCGCTAAGCCGCACCTTTTCAATTTTTACCTATTTTTGGGTATTTGATAAATACCTGTATAAAAAAAAAAGAAAATAAATTTTTCGACCTCTTTTTAAAAATCCTTATATTTTGACTTTGTATATTTTGCTATTAATATATAAACTTAATTTTATATGCATTTATATTCTTTTTTATTAATATTTTTATTTTTCAAACGCAAATGTTAATATAATTCAACTCTGTTAACTTAACATTTTCTGAGTGAGATGTATGTAAACAATAACAGGGTTGTCTAAAACGAAGCTAACTGACGGAGCTATCTTCACACCCTTTAGCTGATGATATTTTAGATTAAATTACATCAATATGCCGATCCCACTGTACCAAGCTATTTGAACACCACTCATTAACATGTATGGATTAAATGAACAGACTTCTTTTGTTTGTATACATATACATATTTGGCTAAGATCAAATTCTATTTAATTTAAATTTTGAATAACAGAGGACCAAATACACTAACCTGTGGAACTTTGCAATTTGCAGCTAGAATAATTTTGCACATCACCAATTTGAACAAGTTGCTTCTGGCTCGATTAACAATCTTTTAATAACAGATATCACAACAATTATCCCTAACTTCCTTATTAAAATGTCATGATCAAATAAGTCAAAAGCTTGCGATAGCTCGAAAAAAAAAACCCCAGCAAAGCCATATAAACCAGCATCAAAACCATTACAAATGTGTTCTATAACATTTACAATATCTATTTTCGTTTCTGAACATTTATTTAAAAGTCCAAGCTGGTATTCAAAAAATAATACACGTCAAAGAGTTGATTTTCTTTCAAATTTTTTTCTTGCGGTTCTTAAATTCAGTCTTACTTTTATGCCTTTCACCACAGATGAAAAAAGGGTATATGTAAGTTTGTCATTCGGGTGTAATAAAGTCATAAAGTATATATATTCTGAGTTCTTATGCATAGCGAAGTCGATGAGCAATGAGCGATGTCCGTCTGTCCGTCCGTCTTCAGGTTGAATCAACTTTGCCAAGGCATTAGATGGGCTAGAGAAAATTTAAATAAGCCAATCGATCAGGCATAGTTTCGAAAATTTTGCTATAAAAAATCAGCAAGATCAGTCCATGTCCTTTGAGGCAGCGGGAAAACACCACGCCTGCTTCTAATTTTTTTTTCAAATCATTTAGAACAAATCTAGTTTAGTGAATTAACTCCAATCAAAAAAAGTTATGGTGCGATAGAGAATTGAAAAATAAATAATAATAAAAAATCAAGTAAAAAAAATGGCGCTCGCCCTTATTTTCTGAGTTATGGGCCCTTGAACTTTTCGTACAAAAGTACAATTTTTGAAGATATTAATATGAATATCATTAAAAAGCTTTTGAAGAGATCTGAAGGTAATACTAAAAAAATTTTTAAGAGCCGATGTAAAAATTATTCTCTGTCACCACAATATTTGTTTTTTTTTTGAGTTACTTACTAAACTAGATTTACATATATGGTGAAGGGTATATAAGGTTCGGCAAAGCCGAATACAGCACTCTTACTTGTTTATACTCATTTAAATTATCCTGTTTCGTAATATAGTGGGTGTGAACAATGTTGCCATATTAAAATAAAAAAGTGGAGATTCGAAATTTTTTATGAGCACACAAAATCGTTCAGAATCTGAAGAAGATAAAACAAATTCGATCGGTATATTTAATACGGAATTAAAACCATTGCGATAGTTATGTGTGACATGCTTGAATATCTTGTTTCTACTTAGGTATTCGGTTAATAGATCGAAAACAATTTTTATCAAAACCCTGCTTGTAACGGATAACATAGAAATTGGTCGAAACATATTAAATGTATTCAAACGATCGCTTTTAGGAAAATACTAAAATCAGGCGCACTATTATATAATGTCGATATAATTTTAAATGCTTTCCTTTTTCTGCGCTGGATGTCTACTTAAAAAATTAAAGTTGTTGTTTTTGAAACACTGGTCTTCCGACACGAACAGATTCAATATAATAAAAAGTTATTTTTAAAACCTGTAGCGTTTTAATATCGATAGAGAACAGGTTCCTTTCCGTGTCAATACTTCATCCACAACTGGAGTATTTCTTCCAAGGACAACATTTAGAAAACTGCATTCTGGTTTCTCGATCCACCAGATTTTGAAAAACTGCATTAAAATTTTTCATTAAATTTCTGTTGCTCCTTTTTATAATATTAACGATCCTTTTATGACGTTCAGATAAGTAATTGCCGTTCCTTCTTACTTTTTTAAGTTTTTTCTTTCATGGAATTATTTCTCAACAGATATCAGTTGTTGTAGTAGAACTTGTAAACATCTTATCAATCAACTCTGTGAACATAGTTAGAAAGCTCCTGAATGATATCAAGATGATATTAACTTCAGCCCAGCAAATTTCTGAATTTATTTTAATCAAACTTAACAATTATTGGTAGGAATCTCATTGAAAGATCGTCCAAATTTGAGTTCACAACTAATAATATTATGATCAGTAAGTCGATTTTCAATTGATATGAATATATTCTAAATTCAGAAAAATATTTGCAGTATAACGCAATTGTACTCACTTGATAACATATCCACGTTTAAATCTCCCTGTGATCTGTACAGAGATGTAACAAGTAGTTAATAAAATCATCTGTACAGATGAATATAAACCTTATATCTTAAATTGTCAGCTTATATATAAATAGACATACGACCATATCCGACTTCATTACAACATTAAACAAAACAATATTTAGGAATTGAAAAAAATAATGTTACTAATAGAGATGAGCGATATTTTAGTACCTGTGATTAAATAACTGTGATTAAAAAATCACTAGTCACTACAGTGACTGAGTTGATCAAATAACAGTTCCGCGTGAACGTTCTTTTATATTTGCACACAGCCAAACTTATTTTTAATTTTACTGTGTTAAAGAGAAATATAAGTACTTTTGGCTCTTTTATTCTTTCATATGTATTTCAAAACAGCTTCTTTGCTTTAATCAATCAGTGTTTCCGAATTCTATATTTTTGAGCAAATTTAATTACAGCTGCTTTTAATGTAGAGCAAAAAACTTCTCATTATGACTACTATTTGCATAAAATATTAATCAGTATTATATACTTCCTATATAAACATGTATGTTTAAATAAAAAAGAACTGCAAGCGGCTGTGATCACAGTAACTATTTAAAAGAACGGTGAATTGAAAATCACGTTCACTGGTAACGATGTTCCTCGAAAATCACGGGATCGCTCATCCCTAGTTACTAATGCTGAACCATGTTTCTTGAACGACAATAAAGTCAGGAAGTTTATAAAACAGATTTAAACGCAATTTAAGCTTATTAAACTTTGTTTATAACAAAGCTCTTCTTACAGAAGTTAAGTTTATCTTTTGATGTAGATTTAGATCAATATCAGGCATGTTCTGAATTCCACACGAAATTGTCACTTAAAGCATTGTTGCTATAAAATTATTTTTTATAAAACCATGCCTTAAAAAATACGAAAGTGAAAATCAAGGAACGAAGCCGATCGGCTCATAGTTTACTAATACTCGCTGCCGATATATACTTAAGGCCTTGAGCCATCGCCGAAGGAGGCGACTAACATCGGCTAAAAATGTTAGCCGACTGTGTCGACTAAGCCTCTCGGATAGAGAGTAAATATATTTTTTAATCTCAGAGATAATTTTTCTGTATGACTTTTATTTTTTTAATAATCATATTATTTTCTGATTATTAGTACTTTTTTGCAGAATGATTGTTATTTTTTGATTTTTAGTCTTTTTTGTTTTCGACTTACAAAATGACCATCGAGACGGCGTTTCACCCTCAATAATCAATATCGATGGTTTAATAATTTAATCAGCATAAAAATAGCACAATATTTTTCGTTTAATTTACAAACATTTTTGTTATTTAATTTTCATTTGACTAAATTAAGTGTTATTTTATTTATTTATTGTTTTTTTTTTAACTTTTTATCTTAATTCTTATTCTCAAAAGAATAAAATCTACAAGAAAAACTATTTTTATCAATTCCGTAGTGCAAGTAAAGTTTGATATTTTAAAATTTTCGCGGAATATAAGAAAATTCGAAAATTACAATAACTTCCGCCAAAAATAAAAATTAAAAAATAGCAGTTATTTCGACCATATAAGAATTAGATAAAAATTATTTTATAAAAATCAATTAAAATATATTGATAAAAATCAGTTAAAAATCAGAAAATGACAGTTATTTCTGACAAAAAATTAAAAATCAAAAAAAGAAAACAATGATTTCAACAAAAAAGTAATAATAAAAATCATGATATTACCATCACTGTATAATCACTAAAATAAATTATAAAATTATTGACAATTGAAATTGTATTAATTTTTTATTGTTTAAGTGTCAGTCTTTAAAAGTTAGGAACCTATTAATTTATTTTTCGCGGTATAAAATTAGTTGACTTTAACAGCGCCATTTTAAATCAAAGGGTCACATGTAGATCGTCTGTTGAAGATTAAAAAAGTTTGCTCTTGGTTCCCAATATAATATACATATATAATAATAATAATAATAATTATACGTGTCTTAATGTTGTTTCAGGAATTTTAATGTAAATGTAATAAAATGTAATAGACAATAAAATTAAATAAGTGTCTAAAAATTTTATACTTCTCGTTGAAAATCTGTGGGTAAATTTTTTACATTTTTCGTAACTTTTGAAGGCTTCACGTAACATGTATAATTTTGTTAAAATTAATCAAATTTTATTAACTTTTTACATAACATCTAAAGAAACAGAAAAAAAACAGAAACAGAAAAAGTACTATATGCTCTGTTCGACCTTTCGAAAATTGTCAGCGACTTTACTTATTCCGCTTCAAAAATTTGACAACTTACTAGTGGTGCCAGTACTACGGTTCAGAAGAGAGCTTTCGCTTTATTGCCTTAAAATATGCAATATTGTCTACAGTTTTTACATTTCCGCACAACGTCACATTTGAATTTAAAAGAAGAATAATTTAATATTAACATTAAAGTGTTTTGCAGTACGTCATCGTTTAATTTAATTCTTTTAATATTGCATATGTTTATCTGATCTCTAATTATATCAACAACAAACACTTGTTTCTTCCGTTCTATTGAAACCAAATTATACTTTACAATAAACAAAGAAAAAAACTATTTTAAGAGAAATAATACAACAAATCTCTAAACAAAGAAATGGATTTAAAAAAATATACATACTTAACTGCCATCCCTAAATTAGCGCGTAAGACGCAAAGCAATGTAATTCATAGCTTTTGCGCTGAAATGTTATCCCTAAATAACAGCGTTAACTTCGTGTCGTTAAAAGTAATGTTAACTCATTTTATTTCATAAAACCCGCTGTATATGAATAAAGAAGAGATAAAACCGCTAGATTGCCTTGAAAATTACTAAATTGTCACTACTTTTCAACCATAACAAAACAAAACAAACCAAAACAAACCAACAAACAGCAAACTTCACTTCCTAACGCACTGTCAAAATTGGATTTTCCAATTGCTAAGCGTTGACGCCAAGCTATTTAGGGATGCTTCATACATTTTGTATGTACATGAGAAATTTTGACAGTTATCTTGCGCTTTACGCGCTAATTTAGGGATGGCAGTAAGACAAAACAAAGAAAACCTAGGGGCAGTCGGTTATTGAATTGAGCAACAATAACTACATTAACTAAAATGGACCTTTGTGTAAAGGAAAACATAAAAAAGGCGAAAGAAGAGCTTAAAAGAAGTACAACAAAAAATAGAATATTTGAAGAAAAAAATTAATATTAATGCAGGAAAATGCAATTGCTTAACGTAAGTTAACATTGAGAGACGGTGAGAGAATTAGGAAAAAAAGTAAAAAAACAGAGCATAATTTAGCATTCGAGGCAGGGGTGCCAGATAAATTTGATTAGAAATCAGCACTTTTGCCCAAAAAAATCGCTTTATCAGCACTTTAATTTTAAAAAATCGGCAAGTCAAAAAACGCATCTTGAATACAATAAAATATAATTTTATTAACAAAAGTATTAATATCATTTTATAAGATTTTTAAGATTGATGTTCAAAATCAAAATGTTTTAATATTTGAATTGTAAGTTATGAATAAAAATTGATACAATTATTTACAATTTTGTGTATTTCGTTTTTGTTATGTTTTGATGCTTTATTAACTCTTTATTCATAAATTCCGTTAAATAAAGTTCATCGATTTTTATAAAATTACTTAGTACAGTTCTTAGAAGTCTTTTCATATGGCTGTGTTGTGTATTTCAGTTGATTCACTTAAAAATATTCTGTTTATTCTATTCACAATCTCAAAAATATATTTAAAAAGGATAAATACATTTGATTTGGTTCGTTTAAATTTTTTATAATTGTTCTCGCTATATCGATTTGATCAACATTAGAAGTAAATTAAAAGTAAATTTTTAACGCCTTATACAAATAAATCTAGTATTCAAACATCCACTGCTTCAAGCGACAGCCATCTGGTTTCACTTGGGTGCAATAATTCTATAGTTTTATTTCTAGTAATTTTTGAATGTCTTGAAATCCCTGAAGTCTTTCTGTAATTAAAGACAAGCATGTAATGCATATAATGCAAGTGAATGCCAAACATTTCATAATAAATAAATCTAAAATATTTTTAAATTTTTGCAATTGAATTATTGATGCCTGTCATAACGGCAGCAACGAATCCTATTAAATTGGAATTGTAGTTTTCGTGATTTTGCGTAAAATTTGTACAAACCTTTGGCATAGCATTATTTACTTTTATCAATCGGAAGAAATAGTTTTATTTTACACATATACGTACAACCAAACACAATGATTTAATGTTGCATAGGTCCGTTGATTTACTCACGCCTCCCAGAACTTTTTATTTTCCAAAAGCTCACATAAAGTTAAGAACTGCTTTTTCTTTCTATCCTTATAAGAAGTGCTGACTTATTAACAGTTGTCTCTTTCTAATGTTATAAGTATTCTAGTGTTGCTCAAAATTAATAAATTGTTCTAAAACAAAGTTACCTTGTTACAGTGTTTATAAAAAAATCTGCATTTTTGGAGCCAAAATCGGCAAATCGGGACTTTAATAAAATCGAGGCAAAAAATCGGCAAATATGGCACGACTGATTCGAAGGAAAGTCGATAAGTCTATGCCAAAAAATAAAAAACTCAACTTTTTCAGTTTTCTCTTTATCCAGTGTTGCCAGTTTTTTTCGAGCTTTCTATGAACTCTTCAAAAATTTACAGTTTAAGAATATTAAAAACAGGAAAAAATTTGATTCAGTATATAAAATTTTAAAAATATCGATGGACTCCAAAGTTGCATTAAGCACAAAAAATTCCATGCCCAAAGACATTTTTGGCTTTTAAGCAATAGTTAACGAATACGAAGATAATGCTGGAAATTATTTCTTTCGTAAAATTGCTGCTTCTGAGGAGTATGAAATGTTTGAATGACTGATAAGAATAAATAATATAAAATCTGCTGTTATAAGTTTGAAATTCCTGAAGCAATGATAAAAGGTTTGAAATCGAAAAATATGTGCAAAAGAGTTAAAGAAGATCACGATTTTTTTCTTTTTTATATAAAGATGCGTGTTTTAAATTGTTTCTTTTTGGGACAAAATTGGGGATTTTCGTTTAGGAATGGAGATTTTTTCGTCAAATTAGGGACAAGAGCAAGAATTTTTACTTGCAACACTTGAAATTACTACCAGTAAAGAATTGAGAATTTCATATTGCGTTTTATTTCTCAATTTAGTTTTCATAGAATTCATTACAAAAAAAAGTTTTTTCCACAGAAGCATCACAAGTAACGTGAACGGTAATCTTCAACCGTTTAAAGTGGTAAGTACCAGCAGGATCCCGGTAATCGTAAACTTTAGGCTAAAACTCATATAGGCTTTTTGGTACTTTTTATTGAAATATTGAGTCCAATTTATTAAAGGAGCTTTGCCTCATTGTATTTCATATGCGCAAAGTGGGTAATTTGTGTCTCCAAAACTTTTAAAAACTTCCTCTTCTGCAGAAATATTTAATTTTAAATACAGAGTTAAAGCATTTTGAAATTGAAAATTGACAATAAACTTTGAAAATAGACATGTTTTCTAAAAGCCAATGAAAATTAGCAACTTTTTTAAATATAGAAAACAACTTTCTTGTAAAATTAACGTATTAGCTACATTTAAAACTGTCTTGTTTAATTCAGTGCAAAAATCAATGCTTTCTATGTTCAAAATCGAATTTTGTAAATTTTTCTCCTAATTCAATTTTTATTCATTCATCGCTATTTGCTTTATTATAACTTTTTTTTTTTCGATGCCATGTCGCATTTAATTTCAACAATTTTGATTTTTTGTCTTACTGACTTCACCAAGGCGAATCAATTACCAGGTGGCAGCGTAGACTCAAAGCAAATTTATTTAATTCGCCGATATACATACAACCTTAAAATAAACATATAAAATATGTTTTTTCTTAAATGCGATGTTTCGTAGAGAAATCATAAAAAATAGCCAATAATTTCGGCAAGTATTTTAAATACCGGGGAAACTGTGGAAACTGCAGGAGTATGTACCCAAACATTGTATAGATAAATAATCTCTGCACATTGGAATATTTTATTAATTTTTCGCTTTGATTTTGCTTTGTTCAAGTAGCCGATATAGATAATCACTGAACTGTAAAAATGTTCATGACCGCATATATTTTACACGTGTTACCTAGCAAACTTTACAGCCGATTTAAAAAATTATTTTCTGAACATAACATTGCGAATGACGATCGTTCATTAATATCTAACAAGGTCTAAAATTAATTTATAGATTACCTAAACGCTGACGTCACATCTTTTACGCTTATGTTTGACTTCTAGGTGTTTTGCGTTTCAGAAGGATTATCGCAGGGAGTTTTCAAAAAGTGGCCCAAAATTCCGTTTTATATTAATAAAGTCACGCAAAAAGGTAGTTTTCGATTACAAAAGTAGGTAACGCAAAAGCCGCTTTGTCTTTTCGTCTTGCTTAAGCCTTTTATACTTGAGTTGCCATTTTCTGGAATAATACTGCAAAATATAACGGTTTTTTTTTCGACTCAATTTTATTTTGAATCTAATATTCAACTTTGCTTTTAGTCAAAAATTAATTGCTTAAAACGTTTAAATCACTTGGTGCTTAAATTTTATTTCTGCAAAAATATTGTTAAGAGATGTCTGATATATCTTAATGGCAATGTTGAAAAAAAGTATTAAGAAGTTTCAAAATAAAAAACAAATTTAGATTGCTTTTTATACTATGACAACCTTGCCGCCTTCTACACATCGATGTCCGTCTTCTTGATAACTTCCTGTGAAAACTTTAAAAAAATAAGAAAACGAAAATTTGCAAAGTCGCAATAAAATAAAACAAGTGGCAAAATTTAATTTTTAAAAAGTTGTCTGATTTTTAAAAGTCGGAGACCCCAAAATAAAAGTGGTAATTTGCGACATTAGTCGACGAACTATAGCAATGGTTTCATCATTTTTCCGAAAAATAATTTTTCCAAAGAAATTATTATGACAAACAAACGAAAAACGGAATGATTTTTTTTTTTAAATTTTTCCCGTAACTACTTTCTTATAAACATATAACAAACCCTCGTATATAATTAACAAATAAACACAACATACCAAATAACCGGCATTGTTAACATAAAAAAAATTATATTTTTAACACACAAAAAAATAAAAGAGAAAGATCACAAAGAATAAAGTAACAAAGAGAGAAAAATAAAGATCAAGAGTTCCTAAATATAAACAACAAAGAAGTTGAAAACAGCGATAACCGAACCACATTTTTTTAAAGAACACGTTTTTACATAAAGAAAACAGCAGCATAATGAGTCTGTTCATAATATTGATGATTATGTTTCTGATTCTGACTTATAAACAGAAACAAAAAATACTATTCAGCCAAATCATAATCGAGCCAAGAAAGTTGTTTTTTACATGTTTGAACACAAAAACAAAAATTGCAATAAGGCATTAAAAGTTCAGCTGCAGCAGCAACTTATCATTCGACAAAACAAGGTTTCTGCGAGGACAGGCTAAGAAGTCTTAATAATGAAAAAATTCAAAAGATACAACCAGTGTTTCCAAAACTATTTAACCAATTCCCGCTAAATATAACTTTAAAAAACTCTAGAAACCGCTAACTAATCGAAAAAAAAAACGCTGACATAAACCGCTATAAAATTTCTTGAACAATTTAGTTTTATACCCTTCACCGAGGCAAACTTGGTTTCACACAAAAATAAATATGGCAATAAATCAAATATAGTGTCGAAAGAGGTGCTATTGGAAATCAGCATGATCGGCCCATGTCCTTCGAGGCAGCAGGCTAAACAATACGCCTACCTTTAATTTCTTCATGTCATTTGGAACAATAAAGTAAGAAAGAAACACCTGAAAAAATTGGCGCTTACCCACATTTTTCGAGTTACGGGGCTCTGAAAATTTTTTAAAATATCAATATGGATATCATTTTAAAGCTTTTGAAGAGATCTTTAACCTGGTAAGAGCCGCTGGCATTTTTATGTAAAATAATATTTTTTAGTTCTCTGTCACCCCAATATTTGTTTTTTTGATTGGAGTTACTTTACTAAACTAAATTTACATGGTGAAGAGTATATATGATTCGGCATAGCCGAAAGAGCACTCTGCCGTATTCATACAATAAACTTTTATTATTTTTTATGAATATGGCAATATTTGTTCATCTCTAGTTAAGATTTTGATTATCTATACATATTTGTTTCGTTTGGAGAAATGGAATAAATTTTAGAGGTTCCGATAAACTTTACAAATTTTTTCGGAACCTTGTAGTCGTAGCAGTATCTAGACCATATCTAAAGCAAAAAAAATAATTATAAAGAGGCAAATAAAAAAATGAGGAATTGGCATACTTAACGGTTAAAATAGCATCAACCATATTGGTTTGCAATCGATTTCTGAGCTTTAATTTACCTCAATTAAGTTGACTAAAAACTCGTGGCACTTCTGCATTAGACCATGGCATGCATAATAATCGCAAGGCAAACTCAGCTAGCTCTTTGAAAATTTAATTTCCAGCCGAATTTTGATATTCAAAAACTTCGTACCAAAAATATGTAGTATGCATTAGATTATTCCATTTTATAGCATTTATATTATTAAGCTGAATTAAAATTGTTTCGATTATTTCCGGGCTATAAACCAGTTGTTCCAAACAATTTTTTTTTTTTTTTTGTTCATCAGTTTTTTCTAAAATGTTTTCTGGCGATCTGATATGACAGTTTCCATTAGTTAAAAAAAAATTTATTGGCCCAATTAAATTATATTTCGTTATTAACCTTTGGATTAATTGTTGTAACAGTTAAAAAAAACCAATACAGAGACGGATAATCTATATATTTATATAAAAGGTTACAAGTACAGAGTTTAGCTTACTTTGTAACTAACAAAACTTATTGTAGCTTAAAAAACGCTAAAAACCCGCCAACTAAATTTTTCCCTGCTGAAAAAACCACTTAGCGGTTTTTTTCTAACTTCCCGCTTTTAATAGCAAAATTCCACCAGTTCTAGCGTGAAAACCACCGTTTTGGCAACACTGAATATAACAGAACAACCTATTGTATGAAACACACAAATGTCAAAATAATTCCTAGCGATAGTTGCCGTATCAAGTAAGTAGGAAAAATATCCCCTAAATTAACAAAATTTTTTTTTAAAGAGAAGTAGCACTTCAGGCATAGCCTTCACATGTTTAAGACATCAAAAATCTTCATGCAGTATATTTTTTTTGCTTGTTTAACCGATCAAATTCACTCACACGCAAAAAACTGCATTTGAACACTTTTACTTACAAATGTTCTACTGCATCTGGGATTTATTCCAGAAATCTAAAAATTTTTTTAAACCAGACTATTTTTGCTTAGCTCTTGTAGGCTTTCATCCAACTAAACAAAAAACGTTTCGAAACTATTTCTCTACCAAACCCAAAAATAAAAACAATGTAAAAAACTCTTATGAAATTTATTTAACATAAAGATTTGTTTTTCGATTTACAAACTACACTAGATAGCGTTTAAAACAATTCTGCGTTTGATTTTCGATGACAGGCTAGTGAATCGCTTGACAGGTTATTTTATAACAATGCAACTAAAAAATTGGGTAGCTGTCAACAAATGAAGTTAAAGGAAGGTATATAATAAAAATCATTCTTATAATTGATGGGAAAAATAAAAATTATTCTATGAGTTTTAATAGAAATTTTCATTCTGCCCTCATACAACTTGCATATACAAGTTGGTGACAGCGGTGAATGAAGAATGCAGGTTGAAGAGGGTGATGGTAGCATAATGGAGTTTGCTGACTTGAATATTTACAAAGCTTGATTTGAACTTGTTTTTACATTTTACATTTTACTCTTAGCAATTGAAGATATGAATTCGAGGGATAAACAAGATGAAGAAAATTAACACAGAATGAAATTTATTTAAACTATAAAACAAAACTTGTAAATTATGCAAAAAAAATATTTTTTAAAAATTTTGTATTTCATTTAAATACAATTATAATTGCTTGCGGACGGACTGAAGGTACATATGTATACATATTTGAAATATTTCGTTTCATCGGTGTGTTTGGCTAAAGTCAAACAACAAGTTTGAAAAAAACAGCAGTAGAAAGAAAAAATACCAAAAAAAAAATCAAAACAAAGACATAATACACAAGACCAAAATTTAAAAACAAAATTAATGTTGTTTTTTTAATGGAAATGTAGCAACAGGCAAGAAAAAGAGACCTAAATTAAAACGAAAAAGGAAAGAAAAGAGATGTAGAGAACAAATAGTTTTGTAATCGACTAGAGAGTACACAAAAACGAATAAATATCTTAAAAAATTAATAACAATTGCTGAAAAAATAAAAATCCTATTGAAAATTCGGAAAATCATGTTCTTTTATTATTGGTTTAAAGCTTTCTGATATTAAAGATTTTTACGTCTCACGGTTGTTGCAGTTGAACATTGAATTCAGTTATTTAGAATATTCGAACAAAATGTTAAAGTAAAACTTTCCAACAAGAAAAATTAAGATATCTATCTTTATAGATATCTATCGGGTAGAAGAAGGGTGTGCAGATAGCTCCGTCAGTTAGCTTCGTTTTAGACAACCCTGTTATAGTTTACACACATCTCACTCAAAAAATGTTAACTTAACAGAAATGAATTATTTTAACATTTGCGTTTGAAAAAAATATTATATAAAAAGTATATAAATGTAAAAAAATAAGTTTATTTATTTATAGCAAAATATACAAAGTCAAAATATAACAATTTCTAAAATGAGGTCGAAAAATTTATTTTCTTCTTTTTTACAGGCATTTATCAAATGCCCAAAAAATGGGTCAAAATTGAAAAGGTGCGGCTTAGCGGACTACTGCGGAAGAAATCCTTGACATTACAGATTTCAGAACTGTAAGGTTATATTCAGAATTTGTATAAGTTTTTAGTAATATAATTAAGAAAAATGTGAAATTACGTTAATTAAGAATTAACTCTGGTGGTAAATCTGCAATGGAAATGTAAATTAAATTTGCTCGGCTGATAATTTCTTAAATATAATCAAATAAATGTGATCTTTTGTTATAAATATTAACAAAAATATTTGTTCGAGAATAGAAATTTTTTAAGTTTTCGTACTTTCAAGTGCACACGAATAAAATATAAACCACGTGTCCTACCATTGCTTTTTTATCAACAAGTGTGTTAAAGTGTAATTTATAATATGCCACCTAAAGGCAATACAGATGCTCTCACAATCCAACTGCAGAAAGGCATTGAAGAGATAAACAAAAACGTTAATAATAAACTGAAAGCCTGTCAGTTCACTCGGGAACAGATTGAAAAAGCCGTAAAAGATTTTGAAGCCAAAATTGACGAAATTGTGTCAAAAATTCAACGTGAGTTCAATGAGGAGATAAGGCAAATGAAATCTGACAGGAGTAACACGAGTAAGCTAGCTGACTTGGAGAAAACCCAAAATGTATTAATAAAGCGCCTCAACCGCCCTGACATCATTGTTACTGGATTACCAGCTGCTTTGCCCAACCTCAAGGATATCATTTTAAAAATTGGAGAAGTCTATGGTATAGCTATTGCTGATATTGATATTAACCATGTGTGTGAAGATAAATTCGAATTGAACTAGTAGAGACATAAACCAATTTTTTTTAACATAGCTAATTTTGCAGAGCACTGTTAACCATTTAACAGTCGTTAGAATTTTGACCTTTATAAATTAAAACGCATAACCCGGGAATTTGGGACCCGGTCCATGTTAAGTGCGATATGTAAAATTGTGCTAAAGTGTACTGGGTGAGATTATAAAAATTAAATGTTCAAAACAGTTCTTAAAGAACAACAAATACAGAGTTTTTTAACATAGTCATTTTTTAAATTTCTTGAGAAGATTGGTGGTCATTATGGAAAAATGGGAAATGGCTGGTATAACACACCCTATACAAATGGAGGTCCAAGGGCTATTATATTGATCCATATTAGTGGGATATCTGAAATAATCTTAGAAACTAAAACAAATTTAACTTTTTTAACATAGTCATTTTTGAAAATTTCTTGAGAAGATTGGTGGTCATTATGGAAAAGCAGGAAAAATTAGACCTCCATTTGTATAGGGTGTGTTATACCAGCCGTGCGTAAATCCACATTTTTCTTACTGTTATTACAAAAAACCTATAAAAATTCTGAATATAACCCAGTAGTCCGCTAAGCCGCACCTTTTCAATTGTGACCCATTTTTGGGCATTTGAAAAATGTCCATATGGGGAAATGCGTAATTTCACATTTTTCTTAATTCTATTACTAAAAACCTATACAAATTCTGAGTATAACCTTTACAGTTCTGAATTCTATAATGTCGAGGCTTTCTCCCCCAGCAGTCCGCTAAGACGCACCTGTTGTGTTGCTGAAATAATACACGCTGCTCTTTTGTTTTCTAACCCTATTTCAATGCAATATATTTATTTTATTATGAAAACACGACTAATTATTTCATTTAAAAAAAAGGAAAAAGGAATGGTAAAGTTTTACATGTGAGCTTACAAGATTAGGAAACAGGAAGGAACAAGTATGAAAAATGTATTAAAGAAGACAATACAATGAAATGTCATATATCGAAAGGATTGCCATGTTCTCAATAATCACATTACGGCACCTTTTCAATTTTGGCCGATTTTTTGGCATTTGAAAAATGTCCATATGGGGAAATGCGTAAATTCACAGTTTTCTTAGTTTTATTACAAAAAAAACTATACAAATTCTGAATATAACCCTTACAGTTCTGAAATCTACAGTGCCGAGACATTCTTCCCCAGTAGTCCGCTAAGCCGCACCTTTTCAATTTTGACCTATTTTTTGGGCATTTGATAAATGCCTGTATAAAAAGAAGAAAATAAATTTTTCGACTTCATTTTAGAAATTGTTATATTTTGACTTTGTATATTTTGCTATAAATAAATAAACTTATTTTTTTTACATTTATATACTTTTTTATATAATATTTTTATTTTTCAAACGCAAATGTTAAAATAATTTAATTCTGTTAAGTTAACATTTTTTCAGTGAGATGTATGTAAACTATAACAGGGTTGTCTAAAACGAAGCTAACTGACGGAGCTATCTTAACACCCTTTTATTTAGGAGAGCTAACTAAACTATAAAAAAAGTCATACACAATGCAGGACTTTTTAGATTAACTAGACTTCAAACATAATTAAGTCCTCTTTTACACACATCAAGTTTACTTGATCAGTTTTTAATTAATTTTCTTTTGAACCTGCATTCGTGTTCACACACGCCGTTAAGTTTTTTCATCAAGTTTGCTTTCAACTTCAGCAACTTCTATTCTGCAGCCAACTTTAACAACAACAATTTTCTTAAACTTGATGGTACGGTCAGGTTTGTACCTCTTTCTATTCTCTTCTCCTCTTTCTCCCAAAAGCTCAAGACTTGACGAGTCAAACTTGATGTGTGTAAAAGGGGACTAAAGGCCGTGTCAGATAAAACTTTTGCTTTGCGTTGCGTTGCAAATTCGCTTTGACATCTGAGATAAAATGCACGAACTTATATGAAGTATGTCACATAAAGCACTTTTAACGCAAAGCAAAGCGCAAAGTTGGGCTACACTCATCTTTTTGCGCGCTTTGACAATTAGCTGCTATACATTTGTATATTATTTTTGGCAAAATCGAACGTAAAAGAGCTAAGAATCTTAAAATATTATTTTTTTTTATTATATATTCTTCCTTTATTATTTTTTTTTAGAAAATTATGGAAGAAAAACTTATAAAAACAAACAATAATTAGGCGCTGTTAAAGTTTTTATTGTGACATACCTCTTGCGTTATACGCTTTTTGTTCAATGTCACGCAAAGCGATAAAGTTTTATCTGACACGGCCTTAAGTTTTTCACTTACAGTCAACAATATAAAATCAAATCGCAATAAAACGCTTATAAAAGATCTTCACAGAACTATAAAGTTATTCAGGCGATCAAGCTTTCTCTCTCTAGCAGGACTTTCGTTAATCTGATTTTTTTAGACAGCGTATGTATGAAGGCACATACTCGTATAGTAAACAACATGTATTTTGTTTTTTTAAATATATTTTCAGACATCAAAATAACTGACGCACAGTGGTTTGAAAACGATTTTTTTATTTAAATTCGGTATCTTATGAACCACTCAATATATCTCAACGTAATTTTACAGAGGCAGGGCAGAGGTGTCTGTCATTGAATCTACGGACGGTCAAGCTCTTAGGTGAAGGACGGCTTCTGGGTAGGGCCCCAAATTTAGGTACCTCGGACATATAATTTTTTGAAAATTTCATAAAAAGTTTATTTTTAACTCAAATGTTGCGCTGTGGTGTTGTTTTCTCCTAATAAATATTTTGTTGCCAGACTACGCAAACAAATATTTGATGATTTCAGGCAAATGGCACCGTACCATTACACTAGTAAATAGTGGGTTAGGCGCAAAAACGGGCAACGTTTTTTTCTACAGTATACAAGTAGAGATCGTAAATTTTGTAGTGATATATCTGTGGTTTTCATGAATAACAGCGCATGTCTTAAAATCAAACTTTTCAGTAGAGCAAAAACTAGTTATTTCTGAAGCTGCAGTCTTAGTATCAAAACTTTTCAACTTTTTTTTTATACAGTAATGTAAGTGTAGTTTTAAGCAATATTCCAATTAATTTTTAGGAAACATTTCCTTATGTATTAGATCCCAGAGCAATTTGAAAATAACAAACCATTTTAAACACCGAAATTGTGTTCTGACAAAACGGAGTATGTCTATGTAAATGATTTTCGCTGAACAAAAAGAATGCGACCACACAAGTAAGTAACGAACTTAAAGAGTAGGTGCCTCATATGGTAAAATAACATGCATACATATTTAAAAACTTTAAATACAATTAAAAAAAA
Organism: Gymnosoma rotundatum; assembly: GCA_916610165.2. Classification (NCBI taxonomy): domain Eukaryota; kingdom Metazoa; phylum Arthropoda; class Insecta; order Diptera; family Tachinidae; genus Gymnosoma; species Gymnosoma rotundatum. The sequence continues at coordinate 54,727,286 of OU744340.1, read as the reverse complement.
AGTTAGAAAAGAAATGTTATAATTGCGAAACTCTTACATTTTTTTCAACAGCACAGCTAAGATTACATGGAAAAAGAACACCGTATAAAACACAGTTATGACCATAAAAGACCAAAAACAAACACTCACGTGATTATGATGTGCTTTAAACTAAACAAACAAACATCAAAACCTAATTTTGAAATGTGTTCAGATAAAAAAGCGTATTTAAATTTAAAACAGCCAGTGTTTGTCAACATGCTACGTTATTGCTGAAATTAATTTGAATAATTCTTGCGAAAAAAACCGACTTCAAAACAGATTTCATCTGTCTGCCTTTAACAGCTCAAGTGTATGGCTACATAAATTAGGGTACATTAACTATTGCGACACACTTATATCTCTAAACTTTATACTTTTTCAACTGTTCAATAGTTTGGCATTATACATCAAATTGCAGCAACTATAGGGTCACTCTTTAATTTCCAAATTCAAATTATATACTTGCTGTTGTAGTAGATTTAGCAATCAGGTTCTGCGTAAATTTCAACCATCTGTCTGTAACGGTTCAACAGTTTGCCCATATTCATCCGATTATATCAACTATTTAATTTATAATATAACATTTTTATACTTATTATTATACTAAATAAAGTTGTGGACATTCTGTCTAAAATTAAGGTGTTTGTATACAACGGTTTAAAAAATACGGCCATATAGAACAAATTACATTAATTTTGAGGACACCCTTGACTTTCTAAATTCAAATAATAAGCTTCTTGTTATAGCGGACTTAGCAAAATATGTCCCTTGTAAATTTCAGCTGTCTGTCTATAACGGTTCAAAAGTTTGGTCATATACACTAAATTACATTAACTATTGGAACACCCTTTAACTTCCAAATCCAAATTTTATACTTATTGTTATAGCGGACTTAGCAATACAGCTTCGTTGTAAACTTCAAGCGTCTGTCTACAACTGTTCAAAAGTATGGCCATATACATCAAATTTAATGAACTATTGGTGCACTCTTTAATTAATAATTTGCAATGCTAACACTTGTTACTATAACGGCCATCGCAATCGACATTCTGTCCAATTTGCAAACGTTTGTCTATAACGCTGCAAAAGATAAAAAAATGTTGTTTTTTTAATTTCGAAGGAAATTTTTTATTATAAAAATTTAAAACAAAATTTTTCTAAAAATTAATATAAGTAGCTGTAAATGTAGCCTTTCACAGGAAAAAAATCGAAACGCAACCTTTATTCGTTTAGCCACAAAAATATATATTGCAAACCTCTCAAAATCGTATAAAGTCAATGAAAACGAATATGATTTATCCAACTTTCCTGGCTTTAACAGTGTTCCAAAACGACAAATCGCAAGCAAAAGCCTTGAAAATTCACTATGCGATGCAGAATTTTGTTACTTATCCGGCTGCGTACTTATAATTTTACATTTCTCAAAATAAATTTTTGGCCTAATGTGCGCCTAGATTGATAAAATGCCCTTATGTGCGCCACAGAGACTATTCAATGTTAACCTTAAAATGCAAAATCGACTTTTCAACAAATCACAAATTCAAAACATGCAACCACCTACCTGCCTGCTGAATACACTGGACGCTGGTTTTCTCGAGCAATTATTTTTGCACTCTTATTTTATTAATTAAGCTTTTCCTCAGTTCGTTAAACGTTTCAACCAACACTTGTCATCTGTTAGTCATTTCTAACATTTGAGTTGTTGTGAGTACATTTTGAACATTTTTGTTTCGTTCTTTAGTAGGCGAAGTGTATTGTGATAGTGTATGTTGTGTATGTATACAAAATTTTGCCGGTTCTGCGCGTTGCAATTTTTAAGTTTTATTTTTTCAAGTTATATATACAAATGTAATTAATATTAAATATATATTATTTTTCAGCTACATACTCATATGTAAAATATTTATTTATACTTCATTTGTTTTTTTTTTTTTTTTGTTTGTTTGTTTTGTTTTTTGTACAATTTTTTATAAATTGAATGAATGTTAGGTATTTATTTTTGTTTAATTTTTTTGCGATATTTTATTTTTGAGTATTTTAGTTATTATTAATAAAAATGGCGCTTAAATATTTCAGTACTTAAGTGTTTATTTGTTTCTGCGTGCTGATATCTAAATTAGACTATATTTTTTGTGTTATGTCATACATTTTTGTTGTTTTTCATTTTTTATTTTATATTTGTTTTCTTTCATTATTTTTATTTTATTGTTTAACTTACACTCTTGTTCTTTAGAGCAAACATAATTGAGATTTTAATACTTGTGATTCGGAGATGGTATAACTATTAGTTTTGCTGTTAATCATATGAAAGTTTTTTATCAAACTACGCTTAAGATTTTTTTCAAAGTTTATTAAGTTTTTAAACAAGGGTCCGCCTAAAGTTGTATGGGTGTCCCCATACAAAATATATGTTTTTTAAATTTAAATATTATGCCTTTTACAGGGCACTTCTTAAATATTTAAAATGACTGCGTATTACTATAGCACCCAATAGCAAAAAGTAATACAAAAATCAATCTAAAAGTTAAAGAGTGCCCCCATAGGCGACCTATATGGGCCTATCTTTTGAACCTTTATAGACAAACGTTTGTAAATTGTACAGAATGTGGATTGTTATTGCCGTTATAGTAACAAGTAATAATATTAAAAATTATAAATTAAAGGGTGCGCCAATAGTTGCTTTAATTTGATGTATATGACCTTACTTTTTAACAGTTGTAGACATACGCTTGAAATTTACAAAGAACCTGTATTACTAATTCCGCTATAACAACAAGTATAAAATTTGGATTTGAAAATAAATGGGTGCCCCAATAGTTGATGTAATTTTGTGTATGTGGCCGAACTTTTTAACCGTTATAGACAGCCATCTGCAACTTACAAGGTACGTGTATTGTTAAGTCCGCTATAACAAGAAATTTCCAAAGATTTACAAAGATAATTTGAATTTGGCAATTAAAGGGTGCCCCTTTAGTTGCTGTAATTTGCTGTATATTGTCAAACTATTGAACAGTTGAACAAGTATAAATTTGGAGATATAATGTATGTCGCCATATTCTTGAACCGTTAAAGGCAGACAGATGAAATTTCTTTTGAAGTCGGTTTTTTTTTTTAATTATATTAGTAATTTTAAGCTACGTTAGTTGTGTTGATACCTTCATGATATTCTCATGAAATATTTATTCTAACTAAAAAATAAAATGTATGTCTACGCAGTATATCCATATGGACATTTAGCTACATATGAGCTCAACAGTAGATTCTACCGAAAATATGTATAGAAAATTCAAGAGTCTTATATCTCAAGCAATGATTCCAATTGGTTGCATTTTTTGTAACTTTTAAAAGCTCAACGTAACATGTAAAATTTTGTTATATTTGGCCAAATTTTCATAACTTTTGGTACAGATGCGAAAAAAGTAATACTAGAGAAAAAGTGCCGTTTTTATTTTGACATATCAATTTGATTTAATGATTATCAAAGGTTACATACTTGCAAATGCTATCTAAAATCCCTCATAAAAAATTAGTTGAAAGTAAACAAAAAACAAGTGGAGACATCCTGTCTCCATCAATTTATTTACTATTTTTAATAACACGCTCCCAATTGCATTCCAGTTATCCAATATAATCTTATTAGATATTTTATCGTAATCATTCTTAGTTCCCATTTTTTTTTTTATTAAATTATATAGCTCTAAATTATTTATTATACGAAATTTAAAAAAAAAATCACTTGCACTATAGGTTATTCGGTTCACATATTGCACATTATCTATCGAATCCCTTAGGCCCCTTTTACATTAGGCAAGTTTACTTGCGCAAGTCTTGTGTTTGTAAGTGTGAGAGGAAAGGTCGGTTTGAAGGGGAAAGACTTGCCGGGATTTGAGTACCGACTTGCTTGTACTTGGCAACTCTGCTTCTGCTGTCATTCTTGTCTTGGATTATTTATTAGTTTTTTACATTGTCTTTTCTTCTGCGTGTTGTTAAAGGGGGTGTTTAGACGGTACGACTTTACGTACGTAAAATCCAAGAGAAAATATTATCAAATTCTATCCGTATTTTAAAACTGAGAGTAAAAATCTTACGACAGATTATTTTTGCGTTTACACAATTGATATGGGTATAACACACCAAAACTAAAATAGCTGTTTGCAGAAAAATACATCCCTGATCTAATGATTCGTACTAGTCTTTTGAAAATTTACAAAAAACAAAGAGAGCCATACGACTGTAAAATTTTCATCCGTATTTTCTCTCAATTTGTGCAGATTCATTACTTATTTTGTTTAGACGATCCCACTGGTACTATTCTGCACAAAAATTTGACATGGCGGAAGACTTCTGTGATCATGTAAACCGCCCTTAAGCTAGATTCCAAAACGGGAAGATATTTATGGTTTACAAAAACGTCAACAAATTAAGAAAATTCGAGCATAAGAAAATTAAACTTGCTCAACAAAGTTGCCGAATGTGAACATAAAAGCAAGTTCAAGAGAAAATAAACAAAAGTGAAAATTATACTTGCGCAAGGAAACTTGCCGAATCTGAAAGGAGCCTTATGCTATTAATGCTGTATCATCGGGCTGAAATTTTTTTTTAAGTTTTTCGTTTTTTTTTAGTTTTGATTTTGTTTAGTAAACGCGTTGCCTTGTTATTTTTCTTCCCAGAAATATGGAATAAAACTATTAACCATATTTTATATAAATGTTATAACATTTTACTAGATATTTATTTAAGAAAAATTTCAATTTTTAATAAAAAAAAATTTAACTTTTTTAGGGGGAAAGAAAGCCTTACTTTTTCTTGTCTTTTCCTGGAAACACTGATCTTAAACCAAATTAATTAATGAGATGAGAAATATATTTAATCAACAAAACAAAAGACAACAAAAACCGATTGTGCAAAAACACAGTAAACATTGAATAATATTTTAATATAGAAAATGAAAATAGTTACTCAATGGTGGTTTAAATAATACATACATATCGCACTAGATCAACAAGAGGGTATTAACTTATAATTTTGAAAATTTAATTTTTTGCAAGAAATCCACTAACAACATCAGTATCTATCTACTGAAAAAAATTCAACACAGTCCGATAGCTCTTTCATCTCTAAAACAAAATTTGAGTCCATTTTCGTGATTATGTAGTGACTACCTTCATATCAATAAAAAGGTATTATTTCGAGTTAATACAAAAGTTAACATGGAACTGATTCGTAAATTTTCACAAAAAAGATATTATTATACTGTGTTGATATTACGTTTGTATATTAGTTTCCGTAGTGTTGTTTTTGCGAGACACATTTATTGATGCTGTCCAGGGACTAGAGTGGAGGGAGGAACCTCGACCGGGAAGAGTTAAGGCGAGAGCTAGTCGGCCAATATCACTCTAAGTCTAAAACGGGCATGTTCATATCAACAAAAAGGTATTATTTTATGTTAATACAAAAGTTAACATGGAACTGATTCGTAAATTTTCATAAAAAAGGTATTATTTTGAGTTGAGTCTCTTTTCAATTTGGTTTTATTTTGAGTTGATACTATCCTGTTGATAAAATTTATTTCATTTATGATCGAAAAATTTCAGAAAAATGGTATTAACTTAAAAAATTGATTTTTTTTTTGCAATACTTGCACAGATTTCTAGAAAAAACGATGAAAATATATTTTCTAATGGAATTTGCTTACTATGATAAATTCGGATTTTTAAATTCTCTTAAAATGTAACCACAAACAGTTTTTCACCTCTACTGAAAATTTTAATATTTTGAGTTAACAGCCTCTTGTTGATTAAGTGCGATATAAATTTCAAAATAAATTCTACATAAAAAATTTACTTTAAAACAAAGGTATTTATAAATAATATTATTTTTTAATACGACAGTAAAGGTTCAATTAGACGTGCCATACTATAACGCCATAGCCGTAACCATGACCATAACCGTAATCATGCCATACAAATAAGAGCACTATATTCGGCTAGGCCGAATTATACATACAATATATATAAGTAAATATAAAATAACTACAATAGGTACAAAATGTCAACGGGTCTAAATGGGTTAAGCATTTTTAAAAAATTTTAGTATTTTCTTAAAGTTCTCTTCAAAAGCTTTTAAATGACACCCATATTAATATCTTCAAAAATATGTTGCAAAATTGTACTTTTCTATAAAAGTTCAAAGGCCCATACCTCGGAAAGTATGAGCGACCGCCCATAATTTTCACTTGATGGTTTTTTCCTTATATATGTTTTTTTGGTTTTAGTTACTTTATTGTTCCGGACACGGAACTGATAAAATATAACCTTTCGATGATACTAATTTTTAAGTTAGAACTGGGTGAATGTTTTTTATGGTTAATCTTGCAAAATAAAGTAGTAGTGTAAAAGTAGAACCCCACCTGACACAGAAATGAGTTTTGATGATGTTTTTGTAGAAAACTTTTTAAATGCTGTTATACTCAATTAAAGAAGGAATTCACGCGTTTCTTTTAAACACTTTGCTATTAATTCTATAAAACTCACGACAAATCCCACACCTGAAATTTTGTTTTTTAAAACATAATATATGCATGAATAGAACATGAAGAATTTATTAATGTATATAAAAATTTACCACCACTCTTCTGGCTTATAATCTTTAACAAAAACAGGTCTTGTTTCAAGTTGAGACGCAATTCGGGTGATTTTTAAGACGCTTCAGTTCATTTTAAGGAAACTAACCCTTAATCCTTTATCAAATGCTGCAACAAAACAAAAACATGCTTGACACATGCAATAAAATACAAGAATATCAAGAGAAGAACCAGAAGAAATACTAAATGAAGAATGCGTAGGTATACAAAAAAAAATAAGTAGAAGAAAATTTTGCCAACAGCACTTCAAAACAATTATAAACCATTTCAAAAAAAAAAAAAAAGGAAAAGAAAGCCATAAAAACACACCCCTTACTAGAGATTTTGTTGGTTGTAATTATTTTGGTGTCTGGCAATAAAATGATTTTTCGTTTATTGTTATAATGTACGTTGTGTTCTTTATACATACATATTTAACTGCAGACTGTGTGAGAAATCATAAAGGTTTTCAAAATTTAAAATATTTTTATTTAAAACTTTTGAAACAGGCCAGAGACATTCATTTTTTGTAGAATTCCTATATGCAGTGTTAATGTCAGACCTGGAGGTACGCGTCGAGAGGAAAATCATTCCAATTTGTATGGTTTATACATCACATTTCGGAAGTGTTTTCTTCTGAATCGAAATAAATAGTAACGCCCTGAATAATGATTTTTGAATGAAGTGAAGATGTAATTATTTGTCTACACACTACAAAAACAGAAGGGCATCTGTAGTTTTACTCGAAACATAACTACGAAAGCAGAAGGAAATACAAAAATTAACTGTTAAGCTTTCAATTTAAATTTCGCTTAATTTTTATTTTATTTCATATTTATTTTAAAAAAATGAACTTCAGCTAAAATCAACTTCAATTCATCAAAGAATTAATTTAAAAAACGCAAGGCACAGTGCATGTACATTAAGGCTTTACACATAACAATCATTATGATACTGAAACAGCATATATAATTTTGTGAGGAAATAAAATATTTAATTATAGAACTCGTTAAAATCAATTTCTAATGATCTCTAAATTATATCACATAAAATAAGTTTTCAAATCTGGCAACTCTGACATTTATAGTAAAAATGGAAATAATGGGCTTTATTCAGCAAAACAAACAACTGGAACAATTCAAATAAACACCAACTACTAATAAATTTTAATACATAGGTTTTAGATACGTATATATATATATATATATATATATATATATGTATATATATATAATCAAATCATTTAATTTTAAAGTATAAACTTGTTTGTGTTTTATTTGATTGAAAAACATAGGTACATAAATGCTGATAAACTTTGTTCACTTTTTAATTAACGGAAAAACAAAAACTTTAAAGAAAAATATTTTGCGTTTTATTTTAAGAAAATTTTTTGTTTATCGCAAGTAAACACGCAGTTAATTTTATTTTATGTTTATAAAAGAAAACAAATAAAAACACATGACTTTTTTTTTCCTAGGTGCTCACGTAAACTTGTGGAGAGAACAACAGAAAATATTTTAGGGAGATGAAAAGAAAGCAGTTATGTACCCATATTGTTATAAGCAAGGCGAATTAACTATAAGGTGATAGCGGTGGCGAATTCATTAATTTTCGCCTGTATTCTATCTTTCAAACTCCATATAGGTATAAAAAAATCTGTATAACAGTTAGATAAATTTTTTATATATGGAGATTGACAGTTAGAATACAGGCCACCGCTATCACCTTATAATTAATTCGCCTTGGTTATAAAAATTGTTTTTATAAAAACACTTGATTAACAAAAACTACAAAACGTTAATGCCTGTCAAGTTAGAAAACCACGAGCAAATCTAATTAAAACAAAAAAAATACTCTAAAAGATACGGTCATTATTAGTCAAATATTTGACCAAAAAGACGTAACCACTAAATTATGGAAGAAAAAGTTTGTCCTTAAATACTTATGAAGAAATATAAAATTCTACTAATTATAAAAGGTAGGATGGATACCAAATTTAATAAATTGTTAATCGTCATTCGTAATGATACGTGTCTGGAAAGATTGAAAAAACATTATGGTTACGCTTTTTGGTCAAATATTTGACTAATCTGAAGAGCAAATATTTGACTAAAAACGACATTTAATGCAATTTTTGTGCAAAACCATTTTGATACAAAAATTCTTCTTAGACAAATATGAAAATAAGTCGGCTTAAATCTAATTTAGTGAAGCAACTACAATCAAACACCAGCTTCGCTTTCTTACGTTCTGTACGTAATTTTACATGAAAATGTCATCGGTTAGATAATTATATAATTAATTTAATTGTAATAAGGATATTAATCATATACCTATATAAATGGAGTGTAAGATTTAGTATAAAGTAGAATAACAGGTTGTTCTTGATAACATTCAAGAATTATTTTCTTTGTATCTGAAAGCTTGTATATTACTGTTTTGAATAAATATAATAAACATCCAGGGTATTAAAATACAATAAAATTGAATAAACTGTTATAACAAACCGATTTATGATATTGCTCTTGATCTAATGCGGTTTAATAATGTTTACTATTTTTTTTTTTCAAACTCACTATTTTAATGAAAATTCAATTCTGTGGAAAAAATCTTATTGCCACAAATATTTATGCTGATATGGCAGCTCCCTTGATTTAGTTTACTTTTGTAAGTTCCCAACAAATCCCTGTATCAATTATTTAAAAAAAAGTTAATAAATTATACTTACTTTTCACGGTGCAATAAACATATACGATCCTTTGCCACCTTTAATTTTTTTGCAATGATTTTTTTAAGATTTTCCACCGTAATCTGAGGATCTACAGATACGCTAAAGTTTCCACCAGTTGTTGTGCTAATATTAAGATTAATTGGCGCCATTTGTAAAGAAGAAGTCAAAGAAGTAGTGGTGATGGAAGTTGAAGCTGGTGAACCTAACGACGATGTGGTATTAGATAAAGTAAAATCATTTGTAGAAAAACTAGTGCTGGTGGTTGTTTTGTTTAAAGATTGATTACCCAGGGTATTATTGTTAAGGGACGATATATTATTGTTGGAGTTTAAATTTTTGCTACCGCCAACAACCATACTACTACAGACTCCTCTATCTAATGACGATGATGCTGCTGTTGTAGTTGATGATGGACCACACCCTAGTGAATTATTATGTTGATTTTTATTTGGAGTTGCAGTGTATGTTGTTGCCTTTGAATTATCTGGATGATTGTGAAGATGATGCTTTTGCAAAATCTGTTCTTGTTGATTAGCTTCACTAGAAATTGCTGTTGCTGCTGAGGCATTACTGCTGCCTGTTGTTGACGAGCCTCCAGAACTTATAGTAGAACCAGAGTTTGGCGACGTCGTAGAGTCTGTTGTTTTTTCCATTTTTAAACAAATTTTGTTTTACAATTTTTTCGCCTTTTCTGTTTGAATAAAATTTTTTTTGACACCTTTTTTTTAGATTACAATTTCCTATAAAATTTTCTTGTATTTTTCATACGAATAAATTCACTATTCCACATTCATTAAAAAACTTATTAAATTTGTGATCTTTTTAATTTGTTATAATGGATTTCTATTGAAAGTATACGTAGTTTTTTATTTATTTTTTATCTTTGTTTTTTCTTTTCTGTTGTTTCTTTAGTACGTAATCAATCGATTTCCCCACACCTCACATTCAGTGTTTTTCTTAAGAAACACAAGTTTGTATATCAAAACCAAATAATCCACACAAACCCAATTTTACAGTCACATTGGTGGTAGGTTTTGTAGTTTTTGTAGTTGTTTTTTTGAAAGCAGCACAACCATTTATTGAATTTTTAAGCAGTTTTCGCTAAATTTTAATTTTTTATAAAAAAAAATTTATTATTTAATGTTAAATTTTGTAAAGCTAACGGAGCATTAATAAATAGACTCAATAGCAACACAGTAATAAAGAAACCGCATAAAATTGAAGAGATGCTTTTTGTTGTTTGCACTACTACACTTTAATTTTTTTATTAAATTAAATAAAGCACTTATTTTAAATAAAGAGAGGGCCACACTGCAACAGTAAACGGGGAGTGAGCGATTTTTGTAATAGCTTTGAATACGTTTTAGTTTTTAACTAAAAAACAGTAAAACTTAATAGGTACACTTTATTGCAAACTTCCCGAAAGCAATTAAAAGATTTTTTTTTAATTTACAAAGTTTTTTAATTAACTTGGGTAAAATTAACACAACAGATTCATATATGAACATACATAGCTATGCATATTCTTTTCAAAACATAAATTTTGGAAACACCGATTTACCTCTTTCCCATATAAAATAACCAAAAATTTCCAACCGTACGCACTGACGACCAGCGAGGGACTAGTAAAACGGAATGATGTACGCTGTTCGAACTGGCTTGTTTTTTCAACTGAGTGGATATGTGCTAAAGCCAGCAGCTCTGCTTTCTGTTAATTGTCCATTAAAAACAGTCTATAGCTTAACATTGTAAGAGAATGAGCAATGATAGCTCAATTTATTAGTTTTAATTTTCCGACAATCATAGTTGCCAGATTAAATTAATTCTTAAAATTGTTCAAACCAACCTGATGGGAAACACTGTATTTGATTAATGATGACATACCATAATGCCATAGCCATAACCGTAACCATAAATATTAATTAAATTTTGATTTCTACCATAACCATATAGGTATTAACTGTTTGTATTTTTATTTTGTTCTTATTTTTCATGTTCGCTGCATTGTATTGGCGAGTTTTAATATATATTTTTCATTGAGCTGTTTTCTTAATAAACGGCAGATCAAATAAGAGTTGCTTATGGCTATGGTATCACTATTCGCTCGCAGTAAAGATGGTTATGGCCAGGGCTGCCGTTTTTGGTTATTTCTAACCAAAAGTGGTTATTTTTTTTCTTTAATGTGGAGATGTGAATATTTTTCTCATTTTGGTTATTTTTTCTCCAAAATAATAATACACATGTACATATTTTTTATGTTATACTTTTTAAGCTTTTAAATTCTTCAATTTTTCGAATTGCTACCAAGACAACTGAAAATAAAACAGCTGTGACTTAAATCGCTAGTGCAGCCACCTTTTATGAATTCGCCTTTCTTGCTACTCACTTGCTTATAATACTTTTCTTTTACAACACTGTCAACAGCTTTTAATTTAGCTAAATGTAAAATTTCACTTCAAAATGCTATGAACTAAGTAAATCTATGGTCTTAAACTATTATACGGTAAACTGCAAATTTTGTTTACTTTGTTTTAAACAAACTTTTATTTTTTTAAACATACGTGTACAATCGTTACTTATTACATACATACATATGTAGGTAAAAGAATTTTATTTTTGTTATTGTTATTATTAACTGAATTTGAATCAAATAAGTTACATTCTAATTATGTATCCATTTTAAATGTTATTTAATAAAGATACTACATATTGAAATTTGGTTATTTTTTTTCTCATTTGGTAACTTTTAAAGCAAATTTTGGTTGTAAAAATTTTTTGGTTGTGGCAGCACTGGTTATGGCAATGACGTTATGGTACGGAACGTCTAATTAAATCTTAATGGTGTTTTCTTTTCTAAAAAAAATATGCCTTATAAATGTGTAAAGATATTATAAGGTTACACATACCCTTAAAAAGTGATACATTTTGTTCTATTAGAATGGAACAAAATAATTTTTTGATTTTACACTTAACACTAATGTATATTTAGCGTGCCAAATATTGAATGGAAAGTTTGTTTTTAAAAGCGATATTTAACACTGTTGAAGCGACTTTCGATATTCAATTGTGTGTGTTTACCAAAAAGCGGTAACAACATTGATTTTAAATAATTGAAATTAGCTGTTGTCAACAAGGTTTTATTATTTAAATTGTTTAAAAATTTTCTGGTTATTTTTTTAATTGCTTAAAAATTAAAATGTAGAGAGTAATTTTACTCAACTACATGCGGCTTAAAAATTGAACCTAATACTGTTTTTTGTTCACATGATTTTGTTTTCAATTTGGACTTTATAAATAATTAACCTAAAACTTAGTAAATAACTAAATATTTTAAAAAAATGTATTAGTTGGGTGGAATTTGTTTGGGGGTTTTACGCCTATAAAATTCAAAGATACATATCTATTTTTCTCTTTCGCGAATTTTGTTTGTTCCTTTGTTGCAAAAAAACTATATGTAATAAGGTACCGTGAAATAACTCCCAAATGAAATAACTCCCAACAAAAATTAAATAACTCCCAAATTTAAAAAAAACGAAATAACTCCCAACCCTAAAATAAAATAGCACTCTAAAACCTAACGGCTTATTCAAAATAAAAATATTATTACAAAACAAAATGAAATAATTCCCAAATTAAATAAGTACCAACAAAAATGAAATAACTTCTAAATACAAATTATATTTGCACCCGGGCACTGTTTAACTGTTTTAACCTCTATGGTATAACAGGTACCTCCCCTTAACTTTGATATCATACCATATATCATAGATATTTGACCAAAGGCCGGCTATACAGACAATATTTTGTTAGCGAAGCCGCTGTTTCATATACCATGGCCTGTGTAGCCGGCCTTCAACCGGATGGAGGGGTTTAACCTCTATAGTATAACAAACCCCGGCTCCGCTCTTGAAAAGTTTCCTGCACAGCCTTCGGCCGGGTATGAGGAATTTATTCTCTATGGTAGAACAAACACCGACTTCGCTGACTTAAAGTTTTCTCTGTAGCCAGAATAATGGAATAAGTCTAAATTAAATAGCTTTCAGTAGGTGACTCCTAGTAATCACTCTGCTAGCGTCTAATTTTTCTTGTTTTCTTTGGAAAACGTCCGCATACATTTGTAAAATAAACTTTCTTTCTAAAAAAGATTTTTAGAAATTAAAAAATAAATGAACTTAAACCAAAATAATTTCTACTCATTTATAAAATAACTTCTATACCATACCTGAAGGTTGAAGGAGAGGAGAAAATCTTTCAGCCCAGCCTAAGGCCGCTAATAGTTTGTAAGCGAAACAGATGCTCAATATACGGTGGAGGAGAAATAAATAAAAAAATTAAACAACTCTAAATATTCGAGGAATAAATTGAATTATACCCTGTTCAGACATAGGTTTTAATTGCGCAATAAAGGAATTTACGCAATTAAGTCCCTAATTGAATTTAATTTACCATATAAGAAATTAATTAAAAAATTTTTCAAATAGCACTTTATTAAGTCGATAATTGATTAAGTTTCCTCCAACAACCCTTGTGAAGTGTGTTCAGTTAGAGAAAATTTTATACAATGACAAAAGTAAATGCCTTAAAAATGAAAAATAAAATATTTTATGGAAATTTTATGGAAATTCAAAGCTAGCGTGCAGTCAAAACTAGATCGTACAAACTGGAAGAGTTCCATATTTCAAATAAAAACAAGCAAACTTTCTTTTAAAGCCGAACTTCTCTTCATTCTTCCAAATTTACCAACACAAATTTCTAATGTAAAAATTAGGTTTGTTCAATAAATTTTCGGCAGAAACTACCAACGATAGAGTAAAATAAAAATTTACAACATTACTATTCCAAATAAAAAAAACGGAATAAACGCATTTTTGGAAAAAAATAACAAAGTAAAGTCGAATTTACCATAATAACAAAAAACCATTAAAAAAAATTTGTATCTAAAACAGCAAAAAAGCGGTGTTCGTTGCTTAAATCATTTTGTATTGCAACAGTTAGCATTTGCAAGAGCTTTGTCATCGATTGTGTGCAAATTGCCAAAAATTTTCTGTCTTTTTTGTAAAACTTTTAGTTTATTTTATTCTATTTCTTTTGTTTATTGTACATAGTTTCCTCAGCTTTCTTCTAATTATTATACAAACATTAGCTTCAATTCAAATATTTTGTATTTAAAACCAAAAACTATAATTGTTATGTATATTTTTTGCTGTGTGGTTGTAAAAAATTTCAGCGTAGATATTCGGTTTTAAAATCGCCATATAAATTATGGCAAAAAAGCCACAACGATGTGATGTAAATATTTTCGTGGAGAGTGCTAGAAACACTTTCAGTTCAAAGTATTTAATATTCATTAACTTATTTTGTAAAACAGAACAAGAATCAGCTGTTCTGTTCTTGAGAGTAACAAAAGTAGTAATAAATTTATTAACATTCACATCTTCTACTGTTTACTCTTTCGCTGCTTCTTTTGAGGTACTGAAGTAAACACTTTCCAATAACAATTAGTAACAACTTCTTGTTATTGAACAGAACTATATTCTATTGTCAAATTTTAATTAAGTAAATTAAATTGGATATGTGTAAACACCAAAATTAATTACTCAATTAAAATTTTAATTGTATAAATTAAAACGTATGTCTGAACAGGGTATTAAATAACTTTCAAATGAAATAACTCCTAATAAAAATGAAATAACTCCCAATTATCAAAATAAATGAAATAACACCGAACAGAAACCAGTAAGGAGTTATTTCATTGTGAAATAACTCCCAATTTGTATGGGATTTTTTAATTTTCTGTTGGTAGTTATTTCATTTTTTTTAGTTATTTTACGGTACCATGTAATAAAAGTGCAAAAAACTAAAGGAAACTTTTTAATTTTGAGATTTTGTTAACAACAGGTAGATTAATTTTGTATTGTTTTTGTTGTGTTTATATGTTAACAGTCTTATTCACAAAAATGTTAAACTGTTTAATAAGAGGTTAATAAGAAAAAATCGCTAAAGTAGTATTCACAAACGCTTAATAACACTATTACGCTGTTATTAATCATTAATAAATTTCAAATATTTAATGTAGCAGTTACCCTTCTTTAAACCTTTAATAAGTTTTGAAAAGCATTTTTCCGGTAAAATTTTTTACTGTAAAAGTGTGAAAAACTATTAATAAAAAAATATAACGAATATAATAAATTTAATTTCTACAATAGGTAAGTGTTTAAAACATACTTAAATATAAATTACAATTACTCGTATATGTATTTATTTACACCATTTAAACCCACAAAATGCAAATCAAACACAATAACGCCCAAATTATTTTGGGGTTTTGAAGGAGCGTTTCGTAGTTTATTAGATGGACTTACAATTGTTTTTTCAAATGCAAAAAATTTAGTTATCACTTTATCTGTTCTGCAATTAAAGAAAACGATACGTTTCCAGGTAATAAATACCAAATTAACTATTAATATTTGTGGAAAATGTGTTTAGAATAGAGAAAATATCATAATTCAATTAATTGTTCTTTCATAACTAAAGCATTGTATTTTATTGATTTGAAAATAAATTAATAATAAATAAAAAATTCACAAATTTGTATCATAAATAAACAAAATAATATAGTGATGTACAAACAGTAATGCCAAGCTCGGTATTTCGATACTTTTTTGTACTCGTTCAGTGAATCATTTTATAAAAAAGGGTTAAACACCATTTTTTTATTACTATACAATTTTTTCTGATATAAAACAATAAATAATAATAAAATAATGATAATTTAAGTTATGACAAATAATATTATTGCTGATTTAATTATTCTTTTTTAATTATAAAAACATTATTCAGGTTTTTGGTTCATTGTTGTATGCGTCACTAAACGTACATTTACATATAATATGACATGATGTTGCCAACATAAAACTACAATACTATTAAAATCGTTTAATAGTTAATTTTGCGTTATTAAACGTTTGTGAATAAAAATTGTTATCAATGGTTAATAAAACAAAAAGTGTTTAATAACTAAAGTATACATTAAGCTTACAATAAAAAATTTTTGTGAATAAGACTGTAATTATTTAAGTTTCTTTATAAAATCGCGCGACTTTGAATTTATTTTTAGGAGAAATGAATTTGTTTATTGATTGTAAATGTATTCATTCTCACTTAATTTTAGTGATTACGTGAATGATTGCGGAGAATTCTGTAAGTTGCAGCTCATTTAATTTTTCTTGTGAACTGAATGCATTCAGCATTTTTTTATTCAATATACATGAATTTCGATATTAATTAATTTTTGGTGAAACGAATGCAGTAAAATATTTTTACTCATTATGAACGCATTCATATTTTAATTCCATTCACAACTTCTACAAATTAATGAATTACATTTTCTAATTAATAGGTAGTTAAATAAAACCCAAATGTGAATCTTTCTATCGAAAATTTGTCATCAAACACATTTCAAACTTGTTTTATTTATTTTTTGATAATTTTTATTTTTCGTAACTACCAATTTTTTATTTATTTATTTAGTAGTATTTAAAATACTTTTACAAAAACATTTAACATTTAATTATATTCCTGTATATTTGAGCTAAGCTCATTATTATTATTAAAAAAATTTACAAAATTTCTTCTAAAAGCATTAGTATTATTATTTGCATTGCATTAGTGTTTGCTCGCTGCAGTCTAAAATCTAATGCATTCTTCAAATTATATGGCTGGGTTTCTCCAACATTTATTAGCTGCTTTGTTAAATATTCTTGTGCTTCTCCCATTTTCATTTTCCGAATAAAATTTAGGGTATTAAACATTAATCTTTGGCGCACATTAAGCCATGTTATGGCCAGTTTTTGACTTCATATTTGAATACCCATTTAGTTAATTTGCATTTAAATATAAGTAGTATTTAAATACAGTTTCAGTTTTTCAGGGTCAATTTTTGAGTTCGTATTTAAATACGCATTTAGTTAATTGTCATTTAAATTTAAGTTGTATTTAAATGTAGTTTCATTTTTTCAGTCCTAATTTAAGTTCTCATTTATATATCACAAAAATATGGCAGCACTACGAAATGTCAAAATAAATCTCCATTGTTTATGAAAAACAGCTACTAACAAATACAATGAGTTGCAAATTTTGTTAATAATATTTGAAATATATTAAAAAAAATGCCAGCGATACTCATGTATTCACCACCTAAACTTATTTTATTTATTAATTTAACTTTTAAATTAATTTTTTCATTAAGAAAGGGTGCAAAACATAAAATATTGTTCTATCAATGACCAAAATGTTTGTTAACTTTTGTTGGGTTTTGCGAAATAACAACAACAAATGCCATAACCATATGGCAAAACTGTATTCAAGGCACATTTATTTTACTAGGTAGTAGCAGCTCTACAACGAATACAACATTGGCAAAAACAACATGGCTTTTTATTGTTGTTTTGTGCGTTGGAAACGTCAAAAACAGAAAGAGAAACAGAAGATAATTGCTCTAAAGTGCTTGCTTTGTTTTGCAAATACTTGTCGTTAGTGTTTTTTGTAATTCGTAAGCAAACAAAGTAAAATACAAACAACTTCTGACATTTCCAACTACAAACCAGCGGACGACACTACCTAGTAAAATAAATATGCCTTGACTGTATTATTTATATGGACTTTAAATGCGCAAGATTGGTCATTTAAGTTTGTATTGAAAAACTGAATTTTGTATTTAAATAGAACTTAAATATAAATGACATTTAAATATGAAGTCTATTATAATGTAATCGGGACAAATCTGTTGCATTTCAGTATAGCGCGCATTGCTTGTGTAATTTTTGCAGTCTTGATATTTGTTGTTCGAAATAGCATGTGATTAATATAGTAGATCCATATTATATTTTATGATAGTGTTTTATATGTATATTGATGTTATTATTGAGATTTTATTTCTTAACCGTTTGAAAAACCCTATTTTTACAAATGAATCAACGTGTTATTTAAATTTCAGTTCTCTATCAATAAAGGGCGGTTTACATTATACTACAAGTAATACGACATGTCAAATTTTTGTGTAGAAGAGTACAAGTAGTATCGTCTAAACCACTAAGCATACAGAGGTGAAACCCTTGGCACATGAAAAACAGTATAATCAGGTTTTCTGCAGGTTCTCAAGAAAGAGACAAATATAGTGCTATATTGTTATGAACAAGGCATAATAAACAAAACAAGAACTACATATTTTACAAGAAAACATACAGTACAAAAAGGTTTTGCAACAAAAAATATTGTTTATTCTCGTAAATAAAGACACTATTTATGAAGTATTTTTAATTTGTAAAAAAATGTGATATGCTGTGCTCTTACAAGATAAAAGAAGTGAAAAAGTCTCTAAATCTGCAGTGTTTTTTTAATGCAGAAATTGTTATCTGTGGCAGAATTGCAGTGTCATTTTTTGTGGACGTACTAAAATTAAAAACTATAACTTCTTCCGTCAATTGATTAATACAAATATAACATATAATTATCACTTTTTTAATTTTATAAATTTTCATAAAACCCACCCTTATTTTTGCCTATAATAAAACATTAATTTTTTCTTGCGGTGGTCTAAACCACAGATAAATAACCAGATAAGACACGAAAAATTCAGTGTGGCCAGATTCCAGCTTTCGTTAGAGAGGGATAGTAACAGTTCTTGTGTTTTTTATATTACTACCTCTTTCTGATTATAGCTGGAGTTTGACATTTTATTTGTTTACAAAAATTTGCATTGAAAATTGGGTGCAGGAGGTAAAAGAAATTAATAAAATAAAAATTGTTTTTCGCCAAATTATTTACTTAAATATTAATTATTGAATAGAAAATCGAGTGTATGCATAAACTCGGTGGTGTGCATTTGTGTGTGATAAAATATAAGGGTTGAAAATCAACAACCACAACAAAATAATAAGAAATATAAGAGGAAAGATGTTCACCAAAGTTATTTTTTTTAATTCAAATTAGTTTTTAATAAAATTATTTCGTTTTTAGGAGTCAGCTCTGTATAATGGGTTTTTTCCAAGGATAGAAACTGCACCAGTTCCAGAAAAACCCGGCAAAGTAAGTTTATATTTGTAAGTAATTTCATTAAGCAGCTAAATGTTTGCCGGCAGATTTTGTACATAGGGGAACTAGGTATGTTCTTTTTCAATGTACAAAATCTTATTTAATTTAATCAATTGGATTTTGTTTTAGCAAACATATAAATATTCAATTTTTCAAAATGGATATTACAAAAAGCAAGTGAAAAATTACTAAAAACCTTGTATTAAAATAGTGATAGTGGCATCTAGGATAGTTTGAAGAAGACAAACAAAAATCCAGGAGTAAGTGTAGCGAAGATTTAAAGCTTCCCCTTACTCAAGACCGTCATGCGTGGTGAAGAGCCACACCCTTCATGAGGTGATGCTGTTTTTAACAAAACATGACGGATCTAGACCAGATAAGGTCGAAAAAAAATCAACTACTGGAATTCAGTGGTTAAAAATGAAATTAGAACGGACTCTTCCAGTTTTAAAGCTGTCTAAAAAAGTATTTGTATTTTTTTTTAATTACTAGAAACTGGAAGTAGATCGATGAAATTATAATGTTTAAAGATAATTAAAATCTTTTTTATTATAGCACAGATTGTAGCCATACATTGGCTTAAGGTGGAGACTAGCAAATTTGGCCCACGGGATTGCGACATCTTTTTTATTGGAACTAAATAAAATTTTGCATATTTCAAATGAAAATTTTTTCTCTATATTTGTTACATAATATAGGAACAAAAACTGTGAAAGTTTCACAATAATAATCATTAAAGTTAAAAATTTTTATTACACTAAATTGTATGTTTTTTTATTTATATAAGATTACTAAAATTTAAAAGTAAGTATTATTATTAATAATAATGGTCACGTTTTTTTAAATTCTTTCTCCGCCTTCTTTATGGACGTGATTGTTTGCGCACATCGCTGTTGCCCTAGATGCCATATTTTCATAGTCCTCTCTGAACTGCCTGATACAACCTGATTTTTATCAGGTGATACTACTAAAGTCCGTACATTTTCCGTATGACCTCGAGGTTTCATATTCCGAGTGCAGATACGGGGGTACCATACTCTTAAACTGTTCTCTGTTGAGCCACTCACAATAACTGTGCCGGCTGGATTCATTGCTGAACTTTAAATGGAATCTTTTGAACCATTAAGACTACAGGCTAGTGAAAAAAACGAAATTAGTATACGGGCCTTGTAAATTTTTTACAAAAAATTCTTACTTTGGAATCTGTTGATTTAGCGGCTAAGGCATGAATCTCTGTCATCATTTTTGGTCTCTGCGAATAGTATTCATAACGTGTTAAGAGCATCTTACCGGCTTCTTCGTTTAGAGCCGATTCAGCATTGGGTACAATGAGTAAACATTTAATGGTAAGCAGTATTCGTTTTATACTCAAATCAGGTTTCCAATCTTTTTTCAAATTGTTTACACAAATTTCATTTGCGGCTACATTTGGATGAAACATTTTCGTTATGGAAAAAGCTTTTGGCGATGATTGGGGAAAATCTTTGCCTAAGGTTAGTTTTACACGAAACATTTCTCCTGCGTAGGGGGGTACCAGCTGCTCCTTCTATAAGGGCCTGTATATCGGTGACATCGGCATCGTTGATTTGTATTTTAATACCATCCAGCGGATTTTCAACCTTGTTTTGCATTTCTTTCATCACTTATCTATTGGTTTGGGGGGATAAATTCTACATTGGATATCTAAAACGAAAAAAATTTTTGTTTTCATTAAATAAGAGTAACAAGTTATTTGATTACAACAAAGAACTATTGGGAAACTGTTCTTAAAACGTATGCGATTAGTGAGTGCCACATGGCACTGTTTTTTGACTTCGTGACATGATAAATAATAAAAGGTTTTTTTTGATTAATAAAACAGTGGAGCTTACCGAACTCATTGCTTCCTTCCTTTTGTAGTATTTATGGTTCAACTACTTTTTATTGGATGAAATTTCTTTCCTATTCATCTAATTGCAGTTCTTTGAAGTTTTCCTTTTTTGTCCGGGCAAAAGAAGTGATTGTTTCGGCAGTTGAATATTGTGGTTTACTTGATTGCCCTCTTCCTTTTAACGCAAAATTTGTTTTAAGTGGAAATTACTTTCGTATATTAAATTTTTATAGTCCCATCTGAACTGCTTTATATTTTCAATTGATTCGGAACATGAGTTCTATACACATATAATAGCATCCCTGCCTGCTGTAATGGCATTTTGTATGATGAGGAGCCTCCAATGGAATTGTAGTACGATCTGAAATTACAAGGCAAAACAATATTTTTTAGACTTTTCATGCACACTATGATATTATAACAACATTTTATAATTTTTTATTAATTTCTTTCATTAATATTTATACTTTTTTTTGTTTATCAGAAAAAAACTTAATTTCACCCCAATTTTGTTACACATTTTTTGGTTGGTTAAATAAAAACATATGTTTGCAATAGGTATGTGTAGCGGTTTCTTCCAACTCATTGCTTTAAGCGTTTTTGAATATTTTTTTATTCACTTAAACAAAAGCCGGAAGAAAATATGATAACACACTTTTTAAACGTCACTAGTGAGTTATCTGATTATTAATCTGTGATCTAAACCACCGAGTATACAGAGGTGTCACGAGACTATAGTCGTCTCGTTTTTTCTATGCATCTCTTTCTTGACATCCTATCGACTTCAATTTTGTTTTGATTTCTGGCGCAAGAAAAAATTAAATGTTTTATTATAGGCAAAAATAAGGGTGGGTTTTATGAAAATTAATAAAATTAAAAAAAGTAATATTTATATGTTTTTATTTGATCAAGTTATATTTATATTAATCATTTGCCGAAAAAGTTATAGCTTTTAATTTTAACATGTCCACAAAAAATGGCACTGCATTTCTGCAGATCCACAGATCACAATTTCTGCATTCAAAAATCACTGCAGATTTAAAGACTTTTTCGCTATTTTTATCTTGTAAGACCACAACATATCACATTTTTTACAAATTTAAAATACTCCGTATATTATTTCTTTATTTACGCGAATAAACAATATTTTTTTTGTGGCAAAAACTTTTTGTGCTGTATGTTTTCTTGTAAAATATCTAGTTTTTGTTTTGTTTATTATGCCTTGTTCATTACAATATAGCAATATATTTGTCTCTTTCTTGAGAACCTGCAGAAAAACTGATTATATTATTTTCATATGCCAAGGGTTTCACCTCTGTATGCTTAGTGGTCTAAACATAATATGTAATGAAACTCTCCGACACACAGAGGAGTATTTGACCCAAAAAGCTGGCCAAAAAGGCAAAAATTAATTTGATGAAATCCTAAGAAAAAATTACGCAGATCGATAGAGAACAAAATTCTACATCATATCGTGCAATTTAAAGGGTGTAAGTTAAGATTTGTAGTTGTGGGACGCTGTTAAAGTCAGGAAAGTGAAGAAAATTGCCTGCGTTTTTATTGAATTTTTTCGATTTCAAGATATTTATATGATATTTTTTTATGGCTAAACGAATAGAGGTATTACATTGATTTTTTTTTTTTGCCTGAAAGATTTCATCAGCAGCTATTTTCAATATTTAAAAAGAAAAATTTATCTTAAATATTTATTTTTAAAATTTTAATTATAAAAAAAAACTATGTATTTAAATATATTAATTCTTACCAAAAACAAAAAAGGAAAAGCTTTTTGAAAGTGAAGGTAGCTGTTGTACAAATAATGTTATATACCACAATAAAATATGAAATCTCTAATTTAAGAAAAAAGAAAAAAAGTTTGCGCAAGTTTGCGCCATTATTTTTGGTGATTTTTTGAAAATTTTACCTTTTTTCTATTTTTGCTCATAAGGCACTTTTTCTTATACTTTATTGTCGTCATAAACTTTTGTGTTTTTCGAATTATTGATGTGAAATATTATTTAATCACTTTTAACAACTACCAACATGATGGATTACCTGCCTTTAAAGAGCAATTTCTTAGAATTCAGTTCTTACTTTATAAATTCAAATTTACTAACTGTAAGTCAACCCACGCATACACACCTATTAAACTGTTTTTGTTTACCAGCGGTCTATGTAATACTTCATCGTCTTCAGGACACTTTATTTCTTCTGAAAATATAGTTAGCTATAAACATACCTAATTTAAAAGGGTTACAAATCAAAATTACATTTAAAAACGGTGCAGGTATATAAAAAATGCACCCAAGTATCAGGTTATTAACTAATTAACGGAAAAATGCACTTTGAAAAATATACGTATATGGCTTATTGCGCAAAATTCTTATTATAAGAGTTTTGCAACTTTGAGAGACAACATGGAAAAAATTACACAAGATTTGAGTTATTCCAAATAGTACAGGAATCTAATGCTAGAATCATTGACGAGAAGTTGCAGTTTTTAGCTAGTAAATTGTGTGCGATTTCAGAATGCCAGGGAGATGGGGATATACAAGCAGTAATGCAGTGTGTTATAAATTTCAAAAATTGTTTCAAAAGATATTGGGGTTTAGCACAACGAAAAGAGGACCGATTTTTAAGCACGTATGCTAAATGGCTGGAAGGAACTGTGACAATACCAGTATTTGGCAGTTCATCTTCAGGGCGACCAAAAAAATTATTTAATGAAGCAAGTGAAAGAGAAGAAATTCGTCAGCAATTAACAACAGAGGAGATCACATTTACTGCATCAATGAGCCAGATGCGGCTAAATTAATAATGGATATAACACGATCTCCAAGAAAAGCAAAAATTTACAAGTGATCGTTAACAACTTCCGAAGTCAACACAGTCAATAAGTTTTCAACGGAGGGTGCTTTAGCATTGTTAAAAAATGCTGAACTCACGAAAAACCAATATGAAATTTTATACAATGCCAACAAAATTGTATATCCATTGTATTTAATAATATAAAATAAATATTAGAAGGGAACATGTTTTTGCTTATTTGGTTGTTTATTCCTTATAGGAAGCCAAGCTACGAGACCAATTTTTATAAATATTTAATATTGGATATATTATAATTTTGAGAAAGGAGACATTGTAACATCCATAAAAAGCTTTGTTTTATTTCCCTATATCTACATAACTACAATAGTTCGACTATCTAAATTTAATTTGACTTGCTCTTAGAATAAAGTACAGTTGCAAATCAAATTTTGGCGGAATGCGAGGGGGAGAACGGCATACGTAATAATAAATAATTTTTCTAAAAATACACAACAAATATATAAAAATAAATTCTCTTCAAAATGAAAAAAAAAACAAAGTTCTAAATAGTGGTTGGGTGGGTGGTTGGTGGGTGGGGGGTGTCAAAAATAACACTAACCCAATAATAATCTGCCACTACCTTTTTTTTTATCAAACTAAAGCTAAAACTATCAAAAAAGTTAAACTTTTAAAACAAAAACCACGCTTAATAATTTTGGCCAGCTTTTTGGGTCAAATACTCCTCTGTGCGACATTGAGAGAAAATACGGATGGAAATTTGATAGTCGTATGGCTCTCTTTATTTTTTGAAATTTTTCAAAAACTTTACTACTTCATTAGATCAGGGTTGCATTTTCTTATTAATGATATCTTTTTAAAGGTAAAACTCGTCAAAATAGCACAAAAGCCGCTGAATGTAGTGCAAAATAGACTCAGTTGGCATCACAAATATTTTTGTAAACAATTGAAGCAAAGCCGCGAATAACGTTGTAAAAGACAAATTTTGCAAAACCTGTTTTTTTTTTGCAGATTACCGTAAATTTTACTCTCTTACATTTGTTCCAACAACAAAACATTAAAATTATGCATTTTATCACCGTCAAAACGCAATTACAATGAGTCAGTCAGTGGAGATAATCAAACCATTTAAATACATTTTTTTGCTCTCCTGAAAAATTATTATTTTGTCATTTTTTTTTTTGTCATTTGCAACGTTATTCGCGGCGATCCTTCAATTATTGAAGTAAGTAAATTTTACTTCATTTTCTTCAACACTAATTGTGTAAACATAAGAAAAAAAATCATACGATTTTTAATCTCTATTTTATTATACGGATAGATTTTCATTTTATTTTCTCTTAGATTTTACGTACGTAAAGTCTTACCGTCTAAACTGGCCTTAAGGAAACCTATATATTTGATATTGTTAACTTTTTTTATTATCATGCTATTTATTAAAAATATTCTAGTAGTATTCATATTTATTTCCATTAACTTAGTTTTATTTTCATTTAGCTTAACCTTGTTCATTTTTAACCATATATGTATTAATATTCTCCATGTCTGAGTTTAGATTTTAATAACATTTTTAGCATGTAGTTTTATTTTCATTTAGCTTAAGCTCGTTCATGTCTGAGTTTAGATTTTTATAACATTTTTCGCATGTTTTTTCTTCAGTGAAAATGAGAGTATCGTTGGCATATAGTACAATTTCACATTTTTCAATTACATTTTCAATATCATTTATGTATATTAAAAATAATATTGCTCCTAATATTAAGCCTTGTGGCACACCAAAATCATTCTCTTTTACAGTTGATTCAACGTTATTTACTTTTGTTATCTGGCCCATAATCCATAATTACACAATAAAGTCGGTTTCTTTTACAAACTACTTTAATTTTAAAACCTGTTATTAACTTTTTTAATACCATAGTAAAAAATAAAGTACATTTTAAGTTAAACTAGCTTTAACTGGGTGACACCTAAAATAAAAAAAAATGTTCGCTCACAATTTGTAAAAATTTACAAAAAAAATACACATGAGTATATTATCCAGACCTGATCAGCGTGTTATTGTTTTTGTGGAAAATATAAAAAAAAAATATAAAATATTAAAAAGTATAATTATTGATTTGAGTAAACAAAAGAAAAAAAAGAACAACGTAAAAACTTGAAACGTAAGTTTATGTCATATTTCGTTTTGATAAAGTCGATACCAAGCCAGTTAAAAAAACTTTAACTGGTTTCAAATTTAAAGCTGACTTTTACCTTTAAAATATACTTTTATGCGTCTATAGTAGACAAAAAGTACACTTCAAAGAAAACTGTACTTTAGAACTCGTAAAATATACTTTATTTATGACTATGGTAATGGGCCTCTGTCTACCGTCTCAAATTCTCTTTTGAAATCTAAAAATATTGCCAGTACTTTACAGTCACTCTTTATAAATTTCCATCTATTTATAACGTAGTTAGTTGTTGTTTCACATGACTATTTCTTTCTGAAGTCCGATTAGTACTTCGATAGCAGATTGTGTTACTCTAAATATTCTTCTAATTGTTGTTTCCCGCAATTTATTTATAATGAAATGAAATGTTATAATAAAATGAAATTGTTATAATGAAATTGAATATGCATTTTATAACTCAAATATTAAAAAAATGTACATATATTAAAGTTTTTTTTACTAACACCACTAAGCAACAATACATAAAGATGAACTGTTTAGTAAAACGTGACTGCTAATAGAGTTTTTCGAAACAATGCTTTTAAAAATCTTTTGGAGATAAATCGGAAAGCCAAACGAATTGAGTTTTAATTCTAGACCCTCATGCCAAATAGAGTCAAAGGCTTTCTCAATATCAAGAAACAAAAGACCAGTGCTTTTACGATTACACCTTTTATTTTCCATAAAGTTTACGTCCCCTTATGAAAACCAAACTGTTGTCTGTTTATAATGTTATTGTCACCACAAAAGTATAAAATTCGTTCATAAATAATTTTCTCAAATATCTTATATATTAAGCTTAATATACTGATTGGTCTGTAACTAGTAAATAGTTAAGGATTTTTTTCCAGTTTTCTGGATATGTATTACATTAGCCTTTTTAAAAAGATGAGGAAAGTATCCAATTTCTAATCAAAAGTTGAATAGCTTACTTAATGTTTCGAAGAAATAATTAGGTATATTTTTAATACTAATAAAATTGACGCCATCAATGCCCGGGGCCTTTTACTCTTTAGAAGAATACTTGTGATTTTACCTCAGTCATATTTCGCAATTTAGCATTTGTTATAAAATCAGACTCACATTAAGGCGATTAATACAATTTGAGACCCTAGAGTCAAGAGGTGATAAGTTGTTTATAGTTATGAAATGGAAGATGTACTGTTATTTACTTGTAAGTCCGCTCCGCTTTTGATAGTTTCCAAAATATTTTTGATCCGGTACGCAATTTGGAAATAAATTTTGACCAACATTCATTTCTGTCCCTATAAAGATAGAATTTAATAAGTATTAGTTTCTCTGTCTGATTAAAAATTTGCTAGTGATAGGAATTTCTCTCTGCCAACAATGTAGGAGTTTGATTAAAAGCCTCGGTAGCAATTGAAGTTAATTTTTCTGAGGAAAGATCTAGGCTATCAAACATTACTTACGGTTTGGTCAATGTGCTGGTTTCTAATTTCACTATCATCCCAATTTCCGATTGCTGACCAGCCTGCACGATAATACAAGGGAACTGTCTCTATCATATTCTGAATCTGACCAAAAATGGAGCAGAGGATTGGTACATGATCTGACTTAACTACGTTAGGATGGGTTTCCAGAGAGAAAAAAACTAATACTGGAGTTCGTTAAAAGAATACCTACCAAAGAGGGCTAGACTTGGCCTAAATTATGACCAAATCTTGTAAAGGCACCTGGGCACCTGGCAACACTGAGTGCTGCCAAGTGCAATCTCACATTTCCATTGGAAAGTTTGTCATTTTTAAGCATAATCGTACTCGAAACGTTTTGACGTACGACCATTATTTGTGTTGTTAACAGTGACTTGAAAAAATTAATATAGAAAAAATGGAATTAACTCGTGAACATTTGCGTGCCATAATTTTTCACAACTTTCGACGTGGATTATCACGACAAGAGTGCATTGATGAACTTAAATCTTTGTATGGCGATGAAGCACCATCCTATAGCACTGTGAAAAATTGGTATAATGAATTTAATCGTGGCCGAAGCTCTCTGAAAGACGAATTCCGTGAAGGTCGTCCAAAAACGGCTGTTGTGCCAGAGAACGTTGATGCCGTGCGTGAACTCATAATGCAAGATCGACATGCGACATACCGAGAGATAGAGACATCCTTGGACATTTCTTCCACCAGCATACATTCGATACTGCATGAACACCTGGCCGTAAAAAAGGTTTGTTATCGTTGGATCCCGCACAATTTGAAAGTCGCTCAAAAAAAGGATCCTATCGATTGGTGCAAAGAAATGTTGCAAAAATACGTTTGCGGTGCTTTGAAAGACTTTTATAAGATCGTCACAGGTGACGGATCATGGATCTATGCGTATGAGCCCGAAAAGAAACAACAATCGACCGTGTGGGTCTTCAAAGACGAGCAAAATCCAACGAAAGTTGTTCGTGGAAGAAGCACTTCGAAGCAAATGGTCGCCTGTTTCTTCGGCAAAACTGATCATGTGGCGACTGTTCCGCTTGAGCAACGTTGGACGGTCACTTTTGAGTGGTACACATCAATTTGTTTGCCTGAAGTCATCGGAGAAATTCGAAGCTCTCACACATCCGCCGTACAGCCCTGACTTGGCACCTAATGACTTCTTCCTGTTTCCGCACATCAAGAAAAAATGCGTGGTCAACGATTTTCGTCGCCAAAAGAAGCTGTTGAAGTGTTCAAAAACCATGTTTTAGAGGTGTCTCAATCGGAGTGGAAAAAGTGCTTCGACAACTGGTTTGAGCGCATGGAAAAGTGTATAAATCATGCTGGAGAATACTTTGAAAAACAATAAAACCATTTTTGATTATAAATATTCGCATTATCACTATTAGGCCAGAAATATATAGAGCAGCCCTCGTATGTAGTGGTTAGAACGCAGACAATGATTGTACAGTTCATTCCCATATGCATTGTTCGCCACACAATTCCAATAGGCGGTGTGATTAAAAATATAGTTCTAGCTAAAACTAGCAAATCTTAAGTTTAAACTAGTTTTGAGGCGAATAAAATTTTCAGATAAAGCTAGTGCTTTTTGTTGCCTAGTTTAAGCTAGATTATCCAGTGTTTGCTAAAAATATGTGTGAATAAAAACTAGTAAGTACTTAAAATTGCTAGTTTTAACTTAAATTTTTGTAAGCATGTTATTAAGGTGCTGGCAAAACATTTATTCTTGGTTTATTCATCAAAATTTTGAAGTTGAATTGAAGTTTCTTATACCCTTCACACAGGTGGAAAAAGGGTATATATAAGTTTTTCATTCCGTTTGCAATTTCTACAATATCCATTCCCGACCACATAAAGTTTTTATACTCTGAGTTCTTATGCATAGCGAAGTCTATTGAGCAATGTCTGCCTGTCCGTGTTAGTGTTGAAATCAACTTAGCCAAGGCACTAGATGAGCTAAAGAAAATTTAAATACGACAATCGATCAGACAAAGTTTCGAAAATGTTGCTATTGAATATCTAGTCAAGTGAAGTAATTCCAATCAAAAAATATATGGGGCGATATAGAATTAAAAAATAAGAAAAACACATCAAGTAAAATAAATTGGTGCTCGCCCATATTTTCCGAGTTAAATATAATTTTGTGCTTTTGGAGCATACAAAAATATTTGCACTATTTTTGTCACCCATCGTGATAATAAATAACCAAAACAAACTTATAGTGTTACCAAAGTATTTTGCTAGAAGTTTTGCTAAGAATTTATAAGAAAACAAATTTTTTTGTGGAAACAGAGGCAACACTCAAATGTTTTTATTTTCTAGTACAAGCTATCTCTTTTCAGTACTAGCTACCTAGTAGTAGTAAAGATTTATTCACAATTTTTGTTTATACTTTTCAGCCTTGCTAGTACTGAAAAGTTTAGCTAGTGCTAGCACTGGGTACTACTCGTATGTAGTATAAACTGCCTTTTTAATCACTCTACCCAATGTGTATGATGTGCATTCAGATCACCAAATATAAAAAAAAATCACTGTTGGAGTTGGTTAGTAAATCCATATCTGTTTTAGAGTCGATAGAGTTGGCAGACCAAAAAATTTAATTTCTTACATGAAAATACTTTAAAAACCCCTTTTTAAATAAAATTAATTTTCCCATTTCTCCCTAATTTTTCATTGAATTTCTCACTTATCCTAATATTTAATTATTTTGAAGTTAAAATTACGGTTTTTCTGTTAACCATATTAGAATAGAGCGCGTATTCTTCTTAGGTAATAACTTATGTTCGATATTATTTTTGATTGCGATAAGCACACCTCTGCCGGTCATCTCTGTAAATTATATACCCACCGATATTAAATTTATGGTAAAGTTTCACAAAAGTTTCATTCAGTAGTAGAATTTCAACTCCTTTGTTACGTAATACTTGCTTCTGCTGCGAAGCTGATGACTCGGTTGTTATGCCTTGCGCATTCCCGTACATTAAATAAAAATTTTGTGTGACGTTTGAATTATATGGCATGTTTTAGCATATTACCCAAAACTTTTAATTGGTAATTGATTCGCCTTGGTAGAGGACATAATATACATATTCAAAAGATGTCAAATTTCATCAATTATGGGAACAACCTTTAATTTCTATATTCATATATTATACTCGACTAAGCAATACAGGGCTCTTGTAAATTTCAGCTGTCTGTCTAAAACGGTTTAAAAGTTTGGACACATAAATTAAGTTACATTTACTATTGGGACACATTTTATACTTGTTGCATTAGTGCTATTCGGCGCCTTTAAATTTTAAAGTGGAGCCTTTGTGGTTCAAAATGCAAGTAAAAAACCTGTATGTGGTATAGGGACAACCCATAGTAAGTATTTGCTCATAATTTTTGCTCTTTTTCACTCATTGCACATGAGTGAGAATCTGCATTGCTTTTTTCCTTCACCACACATGGGCGAGTGTGTGTGCTTTTTTCTTTTTCATCAAATGATAATTTTTTTGTTTTGCACACACATCATGCCACATGAGTGAAAATAGTTTTACATTTTTTTGTATCATTGCACATGAGTGAGAAATTAGCACATTTTACTTTGCTCATGGCTGAGAAATGTGCAAATTTTGCTCATCTTCATGTGTGAGAAATGAGCAAATTTTCATGTGTGAGAAATGTCCACATTTTCTTTTGCTTATGAATGAGAAATGTGCGCGTTTTGGCAAAAACAAAATGAAAACCAGCAGGTATTTAGAAAAAATATGAAAATTTCTTAGAAAACGAAAAGCGATATTTAATTGTATGTTGGATTTTACGTTCATACGTATATATTTGTTTATTAAGTTATTACCAGTTTATATGACATTACTTCAGTATATGCAAATTTTTTATTAATAAAAATTTTTATGACGGCCCTCAAAGATGTAGTTAAATATCTTTTGTTGTAAAATAAAAATATTTTATTTACTCTTTTTTTAAAGTAAAAGTTCACTTAATATGAATAACTCATCAATGAAAATGTGCAATAAATAATATTGCAAAAAGTGAGGATTAAAGTTAACGATTTACTTATTCTCAACTATTTACAAGAAAGCAATTATATTCTGGGAAGGGTTTTTTCGTTTAGGTTTTTTGCCTGTCCAATTGTTTTTATGGTCTTTTAAGTTGCGTGTTTATTTGTTGTTGTTTATGTTTTTAGAGATTTTACTTGTGTATTTGTTATTGTTTTATTACTCTTTAATTGCTAGGAAAATACTAAATTTTTGAACCCACAATTATGGAAGAAAACCATTCATTCCTTGGTATTGTTTGTACAATCAAAACGTTCTTGGTAAAATTAGTGCAGAAAAAATTTACATAATTTATACTCTTTATCAGCAGATATGTTAGATACATATGTATATGTAAACCATGTATGCATAAAGAATTTTATTACTGTTTAGGAGATATTTTCCATTTTGTATTTTGTTTTCTTAAATAGAGCACGTGTAGAAAGGAGTTAATCAATATTCTTTTGAACTTCTATGCGATAGTAACTTTTGACTGAGAGTAAAATGGATAATTATAAAATTTTAGAATGTGAAAATAAAGCACAGTGCAATGCTTGTGGAAAAATATTAAGTGCATCTAGTAAATATAACCTCGTTAGGCATTATAAATTAGTGCATAATAAAGAAATTGAACTGACCAAAACGGAAGATATCGATTTACCAGTTAAAAAGCGGAACATTGCTGTTAAAATATACATGGACAAGAACACTTTTTTAAAATGTTGCATTGGCTTAGTGTAAAAAACATTCCGTTTAGAATATTTGATGACCGGCAATTTTTCAAAACGTTACTGATTCCATACGAAGATACCTTTAACATAAATTTAAATTAAAAAATATTGTGAAAGTGTTAGATTCAGCAAATAACCAAATAAGGAAAATTATAAGAAATAGAGTAAAAAATCGAATGATCTGCCTAAAAATAGATATTGCGACAATAATGGAACGTAACGTACTAGGTATTAACATCCAATATATGAATAATTCAAGGATATACAAACACATTGGTTAAGTAATTTTTAAATACATTTAAAATTTGTTTTTAGCACAACTGCTACACTAGAGAGTTAATATTTTATATGCATTTATAATTTAATTTAATATTAAAAGGTATTGATTTTTGTAGGTATGATGCTATAATCACAATCAAAGGCTACCGACCATCGACTACCGACTACAAAAGTAGCTGGCTACAAAAATAGCCAAGTTGCCAGCTACTTAATTCTTTTAACGACCATCGACCACTAACTACAAAAAATAAACATCTGTTTTGACATACATGTATGTATTTAAGTTAACCAAAACAAAACAAACTTGATTTTTTAAAGTAAATTTGTGTAAAAAAAATGTCTCAAGAAATTTTAATTAACTTTATAAGTACTATTGCTAAAATAGTGGAAACAAAGACTTCAGTGTTTGAAGTGTCCACGTCCATATTTGCATGTAAATTGAACTAAACATTTACATTAAACAATATAATAGATACACATAAACAGTAAAATTTACTATTATATACTTATCAATTTCAATAAAAACCCAAAAAATAAATATAAATGAAACAAATTAGAAATTTATGAAAAAAGAACTAAAAGGAAAATTTCACAAACAAAAAGTAAATGAAAAATGTATTATTTTTTTTTCGAAATCTTTATTTAATAATGGAAGGGGTACATAACCACAGCGCCAGGGTATCCCACAAGTATTTTGATATTACTAGTCTCTCCAGGAACTGCACATCAACTTATACCTTCGTATAGGAAGTGGAAAATCCTGTTGAATAAAAACTGTGCGCGTTGCGACTTCAATTATAACTTCACTTTTTTTTAAAAAATCTGCTCGCGCACAGATGTTCCCCCTTCTAGATAAAGTAATAAACTGATGAAAAATGTAAACAAATTAACAGATGATTATTATTTTTCAATGGTGCCACTATAAAAGTTTTTAGCGTTTTTAATAGCGATATTTAATGTATTGCGTTTTTAAAAACACCATTTCATGCATTTATTGTATTGGCACCACTAATCTGTTTTTTGTAGCCAAGAAAAATAGAAATTAGCCTAAGTTGGCTACGGGCTACAAAAGTAGCCGTGTAGTCGGTAGTCGTGTAGCTGCTAAATATTTATTCTCATAAGCACGCATGTATTCTATTTTTGACATCTTGTAGTCGATGGTCGGTGGACATGATTATGTTTATAGCATGATAGAACTAGAGAAGAAACATAAAGCGACATGTCTAAAAGACCAAGTTTTAAACTGTCTTAAAACGTATGAAATTGAGTTGAGCCAAATTTATTCTAGTACAACTGATAATGGAGCGAATGTTGTAAAATTTATCGCAATTCTTAAGGATCTATAATTAGAGGAATTTGAGGAAAAACACACGGATGAAAATGTTGACCTTACTGAAAAAATTAATGAAAACATTCAGAAGACATTAACACCAGTTTTATCACTTGTTAGGTGCGCAGCTCACACAATCCAACTTGCTGCATATGATGTACGTTCATGCAAACACAAATAGCTGATAGCAGAAATACAGTCAGAATAGTGCGAAGCCTGATACGTACCAGTAGTGTTCGTAAAGAATTACCAATTCTTGACAATTGTACACGGTGGAACTCAGTATTTGAAATGCTGAAATCTTTGATGAACTTAAAGGATGAGTAGCCATAGCGTGAATTGGGATTTTGTGATTGAGTTTGTGACATCATTTACACCTCTGGCCAAATGCACAAAGCTATTGCAGAAGGAGCAATATGTTATAGGTGATTTCTATAAAGATTGGCTAAGTTGTGAAATAGAATTTGAAGATGTTCCAACTACTATAGCTTCAAGGCTACATGAAGCTATGCAGAACAGAAAGAAAACGCTTTTGAAGAATGATGCGTTTATATTTGCATTATATATAGACCCAAGGTTTAATTTTGTGAACTCTCCCCTGATATCAAATCAACAAAAGTCACAAGCATTAGTAAGTTTTTAAACGTTCAACAAAAATATAAAAATTTTCATTTTCTTATTCTTTACTTTGGGAACATTTGATGAAAACTTTTGATATAATGTGTAAAATGCAAAGATTAAAGGACAATGAAAATTATATAAACAGCGAAGAGGAAGAAAACGTTGAAATGTCTGAAACATCAAAATCAGTTTACAATAAACTTCAACAGTGTGTTAGAAGCTCCATCGTTAACACAACGAAAAATGTTGAAAGTGTACAAACATTCCGAGAAAAACTAATTCGCTTGTGCAACAGAAAAATGATCCCATTTGATACTGACATTCTGAAACATTTTACACTTTACCCTTTGGAAAAGGATATTGCGGAAGTACTGAATGTAGCTCTAGCAGTGCCAGCAAGTCAAGTTTCAGTTGAACTCGCCTTTAGTGTACTAGCACTTACCTTAACAAAATTAAGAAACAAATTAAATAACAATACTTTAAACAATTTTTTAATAACGAAACTGAATTATAATTAATATAATTATAGATCAAAATTATGAAAAAGATTTGTAAAAACTATAATAAATAAAGAAAGCAAAATTATAATTTGTAATATGAACGTAGTAGTACGAGGGCTGCTATATATGTATATTTCTTCATGTGCGGTGAGGGGAAAAAAGCAAAGCAAATTCTCACTCATGTGCAGTGAGCATGAGTGAGTGAGCAAATACTCACCCTGGGACAACCTTTAACTTTGTTGCGGGTCTTGTGGCCGAAACGGGGGAACATAGTTTGCCTGATAAGTAGTAAGGGATGCTACAGGCGGAAGAGAAATTACATCATAGAGATCCTTTAACATACTCGAAAATTGTTTTAGAGGAGCTCAATACTGTCAGGAGGCACTGGTTGCAGCCCATATCCGGGGGAAAT
This sequence comes from Gymnosoma rotundatum, assembly GCA_916610165.2. Taxonomy (NCBI): domain Eukaryota; kingdom Metazoa; phylum Arthropoda; class Insecta; order Diptera; family Tachinidae; genus Gymnosoma; species Gymnosoma rotundatum. The sequence goes on along the minus strand of OU744340.1, from coordinate 54,691,544 downwards.
TAGATTAAGTATGATGAACGTATTTAAGGATGAGGGAGAGGCCGATAAAATGTTTGTGACCAAGTCGTGCCCGGTTGCCAGTCAAAGTGTTAATTCTTATTTGATTTGGTTCGGAGTAAGAATGATGCAGTTACTCATATGCATGTCTTCTGTTGGTATAAGGGTTAGTTTGGAAATAAATCTATAAAAAAAGAAAGGGGATGGGGGAATAAGTGTTATATTTTATTCTCTATTTGAAACTATACTTATGCACAAGAGTGTTGGTCTTTTTTGTCCATACAGTCAGCTCGCCTCAAATAAGAAAATCTGCAACGAAAAAAAGAAACTTTTGATTAAAGATTAAATTCTTACTATGTGTGTCTGCAAAATGATGGGAAATAAGTATAACAGCTATCATCAATGAATGTTATTATTACGTCTGTATTGTTTTGTATGTTGCGTAGTAGTAGTTTAATGTTTGGCAACGCTAAAGTTTTGCGTAAACATATTCCAGGATTAGTAATATCACTGATGTAAAAGAAAAAAAATTTAACGGAACAAAAAGTAAAAAATTTACAACCATAAACAATAAGGAATGAATGGGATAATATTGCATTAAAATTGCTGCTAGCCTGGTATGAAAAGGATATGTAATAAAGTAAATCGAATGAAGGACTCATCAGGTTATAGATAAATAAAAGGAGAAATTAGAAAGAAAGAAACACTTAATATATCAAAACATTAAATAAACAAAAAAATAATAAGAAGTAAATAAATCCCGTTGGATGATTGCGAGGGTAGAAAAACACAGAAAGCGGTTGATTGTTTGGTTTGATTCCCTTAAGTGCGGGTAAACTTTGAATAAAAGTAAAATTCTAATTAAGATACTGTAATACAGGAAAGGTGTTGCATAAAAGAGGAGAATTAGAATAGTTAAAAGAAAGAGTAAAACCAAAGGAAAAAGTAGAGTCGAGTCCCTGCAAATAAAGTGTAATTTAATTTCGTGGAAAAAATAGTTTGTTTGAAAACCTAGTGGAACCGTTGCGGACAACAGAATCATAATAACCCCAGCTGCGTGCGGCATGAGAGGTGAGTGTGGGGTAGTTGAGAGCGAGAAGCCAGGTAGGCAAGCTACATAAATAAACAAAAAAAAAAATATATATATATATATATATCTATGCCATTTTTATTATTTATTTATAATATAGTTGTGGTGGAAATTAGAATCTTGGCGCGACAATCCAGAAAAAAATAAGGGGATTTGTACTCTAAATAGATTCGTATAATATTTGTAATTTAAAGTTTTTTTTATTCAAAATTAAAGAAAGTTTAACGGGTGAACTACAAGAAATAAATGAAAATAGGATTTGGTTGGCAATAAAGTATTTTAGTGAGAATCTTAAGTTTTTTATGTTACTGTTAGTGCAGCAGAATCAATGTTAGCTTTAAGTACTAAATTTCGTATATTATAGGGTTTGAGAACTTCCCCCATTAGAAAAAGTAGCCAGTAGCTAGCAGGGACGGTGCAACAGTGACTTAGGCGTGGATAGTGCAAAAGCGTCACGTAGCAGAAATGGCGCCTAATTTTAAAAGTAGAAAATAACTATAGTGTAGAAGATCTAGGCAATAGAATAATAGTTTATGAAATAGTTTAATGTACTCATTCTGAGGAAATGTAGCAAATGTGAAACACCGCATCTAATTCTGGTTACAGCCAAAAAGTCTGTTGTGGGAGTGGAATTCATGTTCTTCAGTTGCAGAACTTCGGAAGGCATAGTAAAAAAAGGAAATGAAGTCCCGGAGGAAAAAGCGAAGTCCGTGCAAACGAACTAGGTTCATTGCACATGCTCGCTTTTTGTTTCTTTTTTATTTGTGCATTTTTGTTAGTTTAAGTTTGAAATTTGGTTTGTGGAGCAGAAAAGAATAAGATCGACACCCGCTTAATCATGAAAATTGAGGTCTGTTGTGTGAACAAGATTTACTTACTGGCCTCTGAGAATTCTGTATTAGAGTTACGTAGGAGCACAAACGGAACTGTTATTTTGATTTTCTTGCGTAAAATTGAATGTTTGGAACTGTGAGACGGCTCTACTATGAGTATCGAGATGCAAAACCGTCAAACTGCCACTGACAACAACAGCCCCCTAAAAATAAGGAAATAGAAAATTCTATATTAACTCTAGAAAACTAAACCTTTTTTTAAACACTTTAAACTTAACCTCGCCTGTCAGGCCACTTTTTAAAAAATAAGAGTTTTTTAAATTTGTATAAGTTTTTTTCTGTTTAAAAACAGTTTATGTTTACATTTTTGTATTATTAATTATAAAATAAAAAATAATTCATAAATTTTTTTTATAGTCTTTTAAATACAAACTAGAATCAGCACTCCAAGTACTTCTTTTTCAAAGAGATCATTTTAAAAAAGTTTGAAAAAATTTTTTAAATTTAAAGAAAAAAGATTCATTTTTATTTTTCTTATTGTACTAGCATTCGCAAAAATAAAAAATATTCAAAATATCATTTACATTTTGGTTTGTACATAAAAATTACTACAGGCTTTCTGAATGAAAATCTCCCATATATTTCTAATCGGAGCAAACTTATCCGACTTCCTTCTATCTTCTCGTGTACTTCGATTATAAAAATGGAAGCATTTAGAAAAAAACAAAACGTTGCATACTCATTGTAGCAATGTTTTGAGATCCACAAAGCATGCGATCAAAAAGCTCTTTGGTGGACAAATGGTTATTTTTGAGCGCACCACTTAAAACTAAAATTCCTACAAAAGCATGAAGTTCTTTTAATCTAGTTAATGATGTAGTGATAGTTTGTTTTTTGTACTTATTTGCTTTAATCTGAATGTCTTTATTAGTGCGAAGAAGAATTTCTTCAAACATATTTGATGTGAACAACTTTTTAATTACTCTATAGGCTTGATTATACATCTTAATTCTTTTTTTGATCCTGGGTCAATACGTACAATATTCCTCGCTGAAGTTCTATTCGAGGTTTTTCTTGCAGAAGTGGTGCCTACCTCTTACAACAGTCTATGAAGGCTTGATTATTAGAGAATCATTGCTCTGTTCCTTTATTTGTGGATTGTCTATATCTGAAACTTCAAGTATATTTTCTACTTAATCCTCAGATTCGACTTGAAAATTTGGATCAACTTGACTGTCGTCTGAATCGAAATTTTGTTCTAAATTATCCACTACTTCGCTTCCATTTAACGAAAGCTCTTCCAATCATTTTTCTATTTGGGAATCAGATGTGCACATATCTAAAAAAGTCTATTTTTTAGTCAAAAATATACCATTAACACTAAACCTCGCCTATCAGGCGCCACGAAATCGTATATCTCCGCAACAAACAAACTTTTTGCAACTAGCGTCCACTGACAAGCTCACACGATTGATTACTGCGATGATTTGAAAGCTTGTGTTGTTACTTGCACTCTATCAAAACAAAATACGTAAAACTAGAATACGTTGCGCCTCTAAGGCGGGGTTTAGTTAAATAAGATACAAGTATAAGTTTGGAGATAGTTAGCTTTTTATCTTATGATAATAATCTACAGATTTATTTATTGGTCATATAGATACGGTTAGTTACATTATTATATTTTATAGTAATAAGTATTTTATGTTTTTTTTTTATTATTGCACGTATAAACTAGTGCTTGAAAAAAATTTATTTAAGATTACTGATTATTAGTGTTTGTTTATTGTTCAAAATGTATTTATCTACTAATTAACTTCATTTATTTTTATAAATTATCCGTTTATTTATATGTGAAATATATATTTTTTTTATTTATGTATTTAGTCGTTATTTATTTTATTTCTATAGCTATTCGTTATTGATATATTTTGTTTTTATCTATTTGTTTGTTTTATATAAATTCAATAAATAATTCGTAGTTTTTTGCTGCTGAATTATTCGTATTAACTCTAAAACGACTGGCGAACACTTAAGTTTTTGTTACTCTTGTTAGAAGTAATGAATAGGGAAAATAGTTCTTTACCTAGAAACAGAAAAAGAACAAGACAGCAAGGTAATTTGATTAATTCAGTAGAGCTTCAGGCAAAGCAAAGAAGATATCATAAGAATCGGCCAAACATGGCATCTGATAAAAATATTAGAGATCTCTCTGGTACAATAAACACTAGATCAGCACGAACGACGAGTACTGCCAATAGTTCAGGAGGCAATGGTAATTCTGCTGGTACTGGGCAAAATACAAGCGCACAAAATACGGCAATAGACCCACAAGTAAGATAATAAGTGGTGGATGCACCCTCTTTATACAAAGAGCGTTAGAGGAAAGAGTGAAGAAAATGGTGCAAGATGAAGTGGGAGAAATCAAAAACTCAATGGGCGAATTAGCAAACCTTGCTAGGGAACTGTCTAAAGCTGGATCTCGAGCCTGAGACTCTAGTGCATCTCAACACATGTTTCAAGCTGAAGATGGGAACAATATCAAAAATTGGAATAGGAGCAATACGGTACCAAGCGGAAATCGCTTTCAATTTCAAGAGACAAACCTCCAAATAATTTAACTTTTTCACGAAATATCGATAACTGTGTAGGTTATATAGTTAGTAATCCACATGGGAATACAGGAAATAATAGAAGAGCTAACCCAAGTAGTCAACCGGATTTTTGCAACTCATATGAGTATTGAGGATTTTATATTTAGAATAGAGCATCTTCAGTCACACTACGACATGAGTTGGGATGAGATTTTAAAGGACTTCCATCTCCTAGTAACCGGACTAGCCAATGACTGGTATTGGCTACTCATACGAACCCATAGTGTGATGAAATAGCCAACCTTGAAATGTGAGCTTCTTAATCAATATAGAACAAATACTTCCAATTTTGAGATAATGAGAGATCTAGTTGAGAAAAAGCAACAGCGGAACGAGTCACTAGATGCTTTTTTCCACGTTATGTGAAAACTCCGCGCCAGACTGGTACATCCTATTCCAGAATATGATATGGTTAAGATCCTAAAAAGAAATATTAAAGAAAGTATCGGCAGAATTATTTATCCTATAACAGTTTCATCCGTAGAACAATTGAGGACTGAATGCATCGAAGCGGAACAAAAATTTCCGAGAAAAGAAACGCAAAATAACATACCACCACCTCGGCCATTAAGAAGCATAAGTGAAGTATGCTATGATAACAGCGATCAGATTAAATTACAGTTTGAAGAAGTAGCAGCAAATAAACGTGATAGGCGAAACAATTATTAGTTTGCTGGAACTGTAAGGTACAAGGCCATGATTTCGGGACTGTAACGCACTCGAGAGAAGCTAATTTTGTTACCGATGTAGAAAACCAAATGTCGTAGCGCCAAAATGTCCTGATATTCAACAGGGAAACCGTACGAGGGACGTGGGAGTAAACGGGGACCTACGTCCATCGAAAAACCCCAGCCTGGAAAAGTCGAAAATAGCAAAATTATGAATGCATCAAAGTACGCACCAGAAATGAGACAGTTTAGGCCGATAAATTTTAGAGAAAAATATTAAAGGCAAGTACGTTCCCAAATATTTGGACCACACAGCACTAGAAAGCCGAAATCTAAAAGGAGTTTAAGAATTAGAGAATTGTATAAACAAAAACGTAGCATGAAAGAAAATACTTTAGAAGCCGTGGAAAGAATAAATAAAACGAAAAGTGATAATAGAGTTTTTACAGAAATAGAGTAAGAGGGTAAGATTATAAGTGGTTTTTTAGATAGTGGAGCATCTGTTAGTATTTTAGGAAAAGAATGTAGGGAAATTATTGAGGAGCTAGGATTGAAAATAATACCAATATTCTCCGATGTGAAGACTGCAAGTAGTCAACATCACAGAATATTAGGTAAAATAAATGCGTTCATTAAGTACAAAGATCAACAGAATAATATTCTTTTGCATCTTTGTCCTGACTTGGAACATTCACTGTACTTAGGCATAGACTTTTGGCGTATATTAAGTTTAGCTCCAGACGTGATAGGCATAGATGAACTAGAAATAAATAAGATTGAAAAAGATCTTACCGATAAGAAATCAGACCATAAATTTGAACAACAAGTTTTCTATAAAGATCAGGAACAGAAATTAAAAGAAGTGATTGCGAAATTCTATATGTTTGAAAATAAGGGTTTAGGAAAAACTAAATTAGAGAAGCATAGTATAAAGTTAAAAGAAGGAGTTGTACCGATAAAAGACAGACATTACCCGATATCACCAGCTATCCAAGAAATTACATATAGGGAGGTGGATAAAATGTTAGAATTAAATGTAATAGAACCAAGTGAAAGTCCTTGGAATAATAGAATAACCATTGTTAGAAAACCTGAAAAAATAGACTATGCCTTGATGCCAGGAAGCTAAACAACTTAACAGTTAAAGATGCGTATCCTCTACAAAATATTGATGGTATACTAAGTAGAATAGATGAAATACACTTTATAAGCAGCGTAGACCTTAAGTATGCATTTTGGCAGGTAGAACTAGAGCCAGAAAGCAGACCATATACTGCTTTCACAGTTGCTGGTGGACCGCTCTACCAATTTAAGGTAATGCCTTTCGGTCTGTATAACGCGGTGCAGCGCATGTGTAGACTAATGGATAACGTTATCCTACGACACCTAAAGGAAAATGTTTTTACGTATCTTGATGATTTATTAATAATATCGAACGATTTTGTTAAGCTTTTATATTTGTTGGAAGAAGTCGCAAAATGCCTAAAAGACGCCAACCTTACTATTGGATTGAGAAAATCGCAATTCTGCTTTCAGCGGTTAAAATACCTGGGGTTTATAGTCGGAGGAAGAATGATGAAAGCCGATCCTTAAAAGGGTAAAGCGATGCGTGAAATCCCGGTGCCAAAATCAAGTAAGGAGGTAGGAAGCTTTTTAGGTACCGCCGGATGGTATACACGATTTATTCGTAACTTTTCGACGAAGCCAGCTTCATTAACTAATACATTAAAAAAATCCACTGAATTTCTAATGACCCCAGAGGCTATTATTGCTTTTGAAAATCTGAAAAGAGCCTTAACATCTGCTCCTGTTCATCCTCGTGCGAATTTTCCAAAAAGATTTTATATTCAATGCGACGTCTGTGACTATGGTATTGAAGCAGTAATATACCAATTAAATGGAGACAAGAGGGAACATCCCATGCGTTACGGAAAAAGAATGCCTAGCAGCCGTTATGGCTGTGAAAAGGTTTCGTCAGTACGTTGAAATGATGCCGTTTACAATTGTAACTGATCACGCTAGCTTAAAATGTGTTCTTAAAAGATCTAACGGGCAGATTGTGTAGGTGGTCATTATAATTGCAAGCATTTGATTTCGAAATACAACATAGGGAAGGATCGGATAATAAAGTGGCAGATATGTTGTCAAGAATGCCATCTGTAAGCGAAATCAATCAAACTGAGCTTTTAGGCCTCGAGACAACCGAATTTGAAAGTAAGGAATATGCCCAGTTATTGACGATCATAAAGAATAACGCAGAAATATTACCGGATCTAAAAGTTGAAAACGGCTTAATTTACAAAAAGAAATTTTTTAATCAAGTAAGTGAAGAAAGTTCATGGAAACTGTTGATACCGGTCACAATAATGCAACCATTAATAAAAAACGCGCACAACAATCAGATAACAGCTCATGGAGGTGTGAGAAAAACTCTAGAGATACTAAAAAGATTTTTCAAGTTAAGAATTTTGTAACGTCCTGTGAAATATGCAAAGAAAATAAACCGTGTAACATAAATCTTCGACCAGAGATAGGCAAACAAGTTGTAACCGAAAGGCCTTTTCAAAAATTGTATGTAGATTTCATGGGAAAATATCCACGTTCTAAGTCAGAAAATTGCTATATTTTTGTTGTGGTGGACCATTTCACAAAATTCACATTTTTGAAGGTGATGAAAGAGGCTACCACAACTAATGTCGTTAACTCACTGGTGCGGGAAATATTTCATAAGTTTGGAGTACCCGAGCTTATACACAGCGAAAATTTAATGAGAGCATACAGAATACAACATATTGTTAAGCCTGTACTACATGGCATGTAAAAAGCCCCTTTCAGATGTGGCTCTGACGTCATGACAACTCTCAGCTTTTTTTTACATTTGTTAAATATGTAACAGTAGATACATGTTTTAAATTTTTGATATTACACGAAATGTAGTTTTGTCACAAAATTTTAATGTGACAAGTGTAGCCGAAGCGTACACATATGCAATGACAGCACATGTGTACATTTTTGAATGGCTACATATTTGTTATCAGTACACGACATGTAACATGTGTGTACATTTCATATGTCAACATTTGCTCCAATCATATGTTTTTATAAAATATTTTTGTGAATTTTTGAAAATGTCAAAGAGAGCTGCTATTTCCATTTTGGCCACATATATTTTAAATGAAGACGACGAAGTAAAAAACAAGAAGAGGGTGCGTAGTGTGTGGATGAGAGAATGGTTGAAGAAGCGGGAGAAGTTGGAGTATAAAAACAACTGTGATCTACAAAGCTAAACAATTTTTTTTATATTATTTTAAGTATATTTTACTTTCTTTTTTATTAATTTAAGTTTTGTGTAGTATTGTCCAACTTTTTCAAAACAAAACTGTGATAAAAATAATGTTAATTTGACGAGAAAAGAATATATATTTAATAAAAATTTCCCTGATGATGTTGGAAAAACCCGCCAACGAAACGTCGGAAAATAGTTTTCTAAATAAATAGTCTTTTTATTTAAGCTTGACCTTGAAAGCCTAACTATAGAGAACAAACATTAAATAAATCAAGAAAAAGTCGATAAAGAATTAAAATCGTAAAAATATTAAAATTTTTTGGAAAATATAATTCAATTAACATTTTAAATACAACAGAAATTACAATGGTTTTCCCCCTATTTTGTGCGTATAAAATTTTAATGTTGACGACACTGTAGCTATTATTTTGATATTTTTCATATTAAAATTTCTCTTTAGCCGAATTCTGCTATCAAAAACTTCAAGCATGTTTTGAGTGTTCTACTTCAGTTTTGATATTCTATATCATTGTTGTTCTAGTTCTGTTTTGTTTCAACGTTGTTCTAAAACACCTTTGTTCTCTAACAGTCTTATTCACAAAAATTTCTTATTGTAAGCTTAATGTATACTTTAGTTATTAAACACTTTTTGTTTTATTAACCATTAATAACAATTTTTATTCACAAGCGTTTAATAACGCAAAATTAACTATTAAACGATTTTAATAGTATTGTAGTTTTATGTTGGCAACATCATGTCATATTATATGTACAATGAACCAAATACCTGAATAATGTTTTTATAATTAAAAAAGAATAATTAAATCAGCAATAATATTATTAGTCATAACTTAAATTATCATTATTTTATTATTATTTATTGTTTTATATAAGAAAAAATTTTAAAGTAATAAAAGAATGGTGTTTAACCTTTTTTGAATTTGTGAATTTTTTATTTATTATTTTTATTTTCAAATCAATAAAATACAATGCTTTAATTATGAAAGAACAATTAATTAAATTATGATATTTTCTCTATTCTAAACACATTTTCCACAAATATTAAAAGTTAATTTGGTATTTATTACCTGGAAACGTATCGTTTTCTTTAATTGCAGAACAGATAAAGTGATAACTAAATTTTTTGCATTTGAAAAACTAATTGTAAGTCCATCTAATAAACTACGAAAACGCTGCTTCAAAACCCCACAATAATTTAAGCGTTATTGTGTTTGATTTCATTTGCATTTTGTGGTCTTAAATGGTGTAAATAAATACATATAGTTGTAATTTATATTTAAGTATGTTTTAAACACTTACCTATTGTAGAAATTAAATTTATTATATTTGTTATATTTTTTTATTAATAGTTTTTCACACTTTTACAGTAAAAAATTTTACGGGAAAAATGCTTTTCAAAACTTACTAAAGGTTTAAAGAAGGGTAACTGCTACATTAAATATTTGAAATTTATTAATGATTAATAACAGCGTAATAGTGCTATTATGCGTTTGTGAATACTACTTTAGCGATTTTTTCTTATTAACCTCTTATTAAGCAGTTTAAAATTTTTGTGAATAAGACTGTAATTCTCTATTTTGGTGGCAAAGAAAAATATTTGTGTTTGGAAGTATGTGTTTGAAAAATAGAGAGTGTTCTATACACACACTACTTGAAATTTACGTGATTGCTTATAAGACATTTTTCTTGTGCTTGTGCAGCCCTTTACTCCTTCTATTCCCACAGTGTTTCCCCACGGAAGAAATTAAACTAATTATTCACCGTCGGTCCTTACGTGTTGAATTTTTCTGGCTCCTGCTGTATATTTTCTTTGCCTACGTGGCTTAACTTCTTCAAAAACACGGGAATCATCGACCACGACTTCACACATATTAAACACTTTTTATAATATGAAATAATAGTTTAAAATTGAAGTATATAATTCCACATAAAAAAGAAATCAAACCCGAAACAAATTGCATACAGCTGTTTTGAATATCAATGCAGCCACTGCTTGAAAAATTACCGAAGTCCGTAACACCAGGAAAAAATACCATAAAGAAGAATTAAAATAAAGTGTAGAACGGCATTATGCATAACAAAAAACGTTTTTATTTTTTATTATTATAAATATATATACATATGTACATATTTATTATTATAAATACATATGTGTTTTTTGCCAGCTAGCCTCAATAATTCCCAAGAGGCGCTGAGGCGATTATCTGATTGTTGTATGAAATATATTTTTGAAAAAATTAAAAAAAGCATTTCTGCTCTGTTTCCCTTACCCGATGTCTATACGTGATGAATTAATATCATGATGAATGTTGACTTCGCCTTGATAAAATACAAAAAAAAATACCACTTGTAATTTTACAAAGTCAAGTCAAATAGTTTATGATTTGACTAAAATATTAAAAAATTGATTTACAATCAGACTAGAATGAATTTACAGCACTAAAATTTTGTTAACAAGTTGGTACTAACAGCTGGTTAAAGAATTAAATGATTTTTCTAAAATAAAAGAAATTATTGAACGTTCTATCCAGCCTTAAGTTTCTCCCGTCATATATTTCTATTAATGATAAATATTGACAACGCCGCCAATGCATACATGCGAATAAAAAATGTTGTGTCAAAAATTATTGCTGCTACATATTTGTGACGGCTGCATGCGCATGTAAAAATATCTCAAATGTCAGAATTCAAATGTAGCAAGGAAGTACACAGCATGGGAAAAAAACACATGTGTGCATGTTTCTACAAAGCAGCATGCAAACACATGTGAATATGTACTGCATGTGATTGTCACAAAAATTAATAGTACACATGTTGCCAATGCAGCTACATGGTGACGTCAAAATTACGTCAGGCCCACATGTGAATGTGGGTTTTTACATGCCATGTACTGCAGGCTTTACAAAGATGCTTTATTAAAATCATAAAAAGATATAAAAATAATTGAGACCAAGAAAGTGAAACGAAATGGCCTATTGTGTTTGTTTTTAAAGCTAGAAGTTTCTACAAAACGTCTTGATTACAAAACAAAAACAAGTAACACAAAGCGAGATATAAACAAACACAATACACAACCATACACACACCTACATTGTATAACAACTAAATAAAAATACACAACATGTATTTTCAAATAATAATTGAAGGTTCTAGAAGTAAATAACAATGCTAACATCATGTGTCTGAGATGAAAATGACAACACAGCATTTTCTACTACGCTGCAGATGGAGGTAGAATTTCTCGAATATTCAAGAACGCCTAAAAATGGGGTATATAAAAGCAACGCCAATACGTGCTGAATCATTCTGATTGTGAGCGTCATCTACTTAAAGCTAGCTACAGACAACGCAACGTGTTTCTGAAATCTGTTGCATTTCATTACAGATTGCGTCGTCTGAATTCGTGTTTCAGGTTTCACTTCAGGTTGTAATCCAGGTTTCATTAACATCAAAATGTTTTGATATTTTCTGGTTGCATTGAAACAGATTGCATTGTTTGTATTGCTGTTTCATTATTTTATGTGTTTAGTTGATTGACAACAAGCAAGCTGTAAACATCTAAGTAATTAAGAACGAACAAAATGGGATGTGAAAAGGGATAAATATAAAAAAAAATTATAAAAGCAGCAGAATTTGAAAAATTAGTAATTGTATATAAAAATATTGATATAAACGCAAGCATAGAAAAAGTTAAAAACATGATTCATTTTTGCATCCTCTTTTCCGCTCGATGTTTATGTTATGATATAAAGTAACAGAACTGAGATTGCGTTTATGTTTCACTGTTGGTTTCAGTATTTGTGTCAAAACATGAAACCTGAATGAGAAACGTGCTGCAGAAACAAATTGCGTTGTCTGTACTCAGCATAAGATCTTGTGTAAAGTTGCCATCGTGTATTTTTGTATTAATCACGAATATTTAAATCGTTAAATAATTCCTAAATAAAGTGTAACTTAATTAAAACTCTTAAAGTTGTCTGTGTAATTATTTTGCACATAAAGAACTCAATAACACGTTTATAAATTTAAATAAACGTAACAACTGGTGTTAGAAGTGGGATCGCAAAAATAAAACACAAAATGAAAGATGTACACTAGTTGTGAACATTTGAAAAACGGACAAGCAAATATCTTAAGAATTAAAAAAAGTAAGATCTGGTAACCCCTGTTGGTGTTAACAGTATAAAAGTGCTGAATAAAGTTACTTCCACCAATGGTGTGTGTATAGTATAATACCACAATAAGCTAACAAAAGCTGAGCAACCTCGATGGTTGCGTTGGTAGAGGTGCTTGCTGCAAAACAGAAGATCGTAAGTTCGAGCCCAACTTCGGACATGCGTACAAGGGCAAAATAATTATTGAAAATTAAGAAGCAGCAGTACAAACCTCCCGGAAGGGAAAAGACAATTATTGTGTGACGCCATGACAGATAATTTAATAAAAGAGTAAGAGATAATTGTCAAGAAGCCCTTTATAATAAAAAGTAAGAACGGTAGCGGTTAGAGCAGGGAAGTTTAACAGCATAACAACAGTATATGGCAGACGTTTGTTGTGGCTATTGGATTAAAGGGGATGACTGGCTTGGATAAAAGAGTAGTGGAGATATCTGTGAATGGTTAAGGTTACTAAAGAAGGCATCATAGTTTATGTCTCGCCGGAGTAATACAGTAGTGTAGCGTTGATGGCTGCGTTTGTTTAATAACGTATGTTTGGTAAATACGAGACCATGGGAATCACAAGACCGGTAGGAGTAAGAATTATAGTGAGCCACAGTGGTATTTGCAATCAAAAGAATCCGTAAGTTTGTTCTAAAAGGGAAAAATATAACAATACTAAAACTGCAGTGTATTCACCGCAGAGTAACAACACCAATCAATCAGATCGTATCTGGATAAGAACCATCGCGACTGGGATTTAAATTTATCGGAAATCGAATGCGCACTTAGATCTGTAGTCCATGCTGCGACAGGTGTTACACCATTTTCTGCCATCTTTGGCTACCACATGTACATAGTGGAACTGATATCAATTAGGTAGAAAGTTGCAATCTCTCACAGATTACGAAATAGTGCAACTAGATCGTAGTAAAAAAATAATTAATGATAGAAGAATGATAGAAGCGCAGAGAGAAATAATAGAGGTGCAAGAAACATTAAATTTGTCCCAGGTCAAGAAGTTTACCGCCGAAACTCAACGCTTAGTAATTTTAGTAAAAATATTAATTCGAAATTTTGTAAATAGTTTTTGAAATGTCGCGTGGTTAAGCCAAAAGGTAATAATATCTACGAACTGGAAACCTTGCAGGGAAAGCCACTTGGTGCATACCATGCTAAAGATATTAAACTAGTTCTTTGTTTTTGGTACTTTACAAAATGTGTTATAGAAATTATATTTGTAAAATTTTTTTTTATATAGTAACACATAAACTAATATCTATGATATGCAAAAGTACTTGTGATATATGAAATTTTGGGATTACTTACCAGGACAATAGCTAATGCAGAAAACATATGTGATATAGTTGTTGTAGTTTGTGATGTTCAGTTTTTCAAATTAGATAAAGTGCAATATAGAATAAGTTTAACATTATCATCTGATCAGAGTGGAAATCAATTTTACGTCTTTGTCATAAAAATAAAAATAAATGATAAACAAAGTAAAATATTTTAATTAATTTTTAAAAAATTCTTTTTTTCGTGCTATTTTCCCGATTTATTATTTAAATCACCGATATTGATTATTGAGGGTCAAAGCACGTCTCGATAGCCATTTCGTTATAGCTTACTTAACTCTTCAGGAAACTTCTGACAAATATCTTAAATAAACTAAAGATTTTCGTCCAAACAATAAAGCAAAGACAAAAACCAAAGTTTAAGCAAAAACAACAATAACCAATTGTAATTCTATTTTTCTTTCTCTGCTGTATAAGCCAGAGTTTTTTTCTGCTCTTTTATACAGTTGAAAGAGGATGAAAAATAAAATATCACAAAACACTACGATAATTTATTTTATCCACGGGCACTTTGCAAATATTAAATTATTTTATAATTATATTTATTTCGTTATCGCTTACTTAACTCTTCAGGAAACTTCTGACAAATATTTTAAATAAACTAAAGATTTTTGTCCAAACAATAAAGCAAAGACAAAAATCAAAGTTTAAGCAAAAACAACAATAACCAATTGTAATTCTATTTTTCTTTCTCTGCTGTATAAGGCAGAGTTTTTTTCTGCTCTTTTATACAGTTGAAAGAGGATGAAAAATAAAATATCACAAAACACTACGATAATTTATTTTATGCACGGGCACTTTGCAAATATTAAATTATTTTAAACAACGGGATTTTTTTATAATTATATTAATAAATTTTTAAAAAATTCTTTTTTTCGTGCTATTTTCCCGATTTATTATTTAAATCACCGATATTGATTATTGAGGGTCAAAGCACGTCTCGATGGCCATTTCGTTATCGCTTACTTAACTCTTCAGGAAACTTCTGACAAATATTTTAAATAAACTAAAGATTTTTGTCCAAACAATAAAGCAAAGACAAAAATCAAAGTTTAAGCAAAAACAACAATAACCAATTGTAATTCTATTTTTCTTTCTCTGCTGTATAAGGCAGAGTTTTTTAGAGGATATTAATATTCTTTTTTTCTTCAAAGGATCATCACCTTTCTTCATGACATCAACACTCATTTTCTACACTCTTTTAGAAAATTTCAATTTGATTAAAGGTGCGTAATTGTTTCATTTTAAAATATTTTTAAAAGTGAATAAAAGAAAAAGTGTAAATAAAGGTAGAAAAAGTGCATGTACATATTTACTGAATACATACGTTGACAATTGTTGTTTGTGAATATTTTTTACCTATTGTGATTGATCGTGTAACAACCCTTGTTTTGTAGAGACTAAAGAGCTGCACAAAATGTTTTGAAAGTTCTATGTTCTAGTGTACACTACTTCCAAACACAGAATTTCAGTGTAAATATAAATATCAAAACAAGCATAACAAAACATGGCTCTCACTAAAACAAAACAAGCACCATTCGAAAAGTTTCTCTTTACAGCTTTGTTAGTGCTTGTGTTTTAAAACAGAGTAGAACATCAAAACAAAAGGCGAAAATGAATTGAAAAAACGATAAATCATAGTAGAAACATCGAGTGCACTAGAACATATACAAAAATGCTCACAAAAATAAAGCAGTGTTGTTAAAAGTGCTGTTGAAAGAAAAGAAAAGTGCTTTTATATAAAAAAATGATATGCAAACATACAAATATGTTTTTTTATTACAGGCTGTTTTGTTATTATATTTTCTATATGAAAATATGAAACTTTGGATAAAAAATTCATTTTTAAAAAAATATTTTTATAAAAGGATAGATACTGAATCACGTGTTATTAATTTTAATTCCTTACTATCAATTGCTGAACCCTTTTTAAAATTTTTTGTATAGAACTTATAAAAAAATATATTATTTAGTACGATCGAATAAAGGCAATTTTTTTTATTTTTGTTAAGTTTTATTGCTATTCGTTTTTCTGAAAACCCTTAAATGTAAAAGACAATTTTACTATTATATTTTTAATCAAGGCATATTAATATACTAGGTAGTGGCAGTAGATCAGTTGACTTTCTTGTTTATGTTTTCAGATGTCATATTTTGTTTACACCTATTACTTTTTTTCCTACAAAAATTTTTTTCTTACAGTGGTGTTGTGACAATATTTTTAAAATTTTCATGAAACAAAATTGTTTCACACACTTTTTGAAACTGAATTTTATTTACAAATTGTAGGCTTCGCCTCTTTTTTGTTTGCTCATTTTATATCCTAAAGCCAAGAAGTTTGGTACAAAATGTGTTTATACACATTTTTGGTTCTTACATATAAAAAATAAGTTGACATAATCACGAGGTTTAGGAAGCTCCTTAAATATATGCATGTAAGTAGCATCAAAGGAAAGCTTATGACGTCTAGATTAATAATATTCTAATTACTTTTTTCGAGCTACATTTTCAAAAACTAAAAAAATCATGTTAAGATGGGTTTTTGAGAAATTAAATATCACAACGCATCGGGCTATTCCTACGAAATTTTCAAGTAATACAGCTAATAGGGTTTTTAATCAAATGGTGAAATAAAATTTAATTTTTTTTGTTTTGTCCCAAATAATTGTTTTTTTTTTTACAAAAGAGGCCTTAAAGAATCACGGGACTGTCAAAAGTTTTTTGGAGTATGTAGCAAAAATTTGGACACTAACCTTTTACCTTTTTTTAATTGGACATTTTAAAAATAAAATGTCCAACGTATCCAAATTTGGTGCCCTACCCAAAAGCCCTCCTTCACCCTAGAGTTAAAGAGGATATTATTATTATTATTTATATATATATTTTTTAATATTTATTTTCCTTTTTTTTTACGTGTATATTTTACAAAATCGAAATTAGAACTAACATTATTTATTTTTCATTTGACAAAGAAACATTATTATTTAAAACATGAATTGTGATCGGAAATATTTGAATATAATAAAGTGTATAAATTACAAGTGAACAAATAAGTAAAGTTAACAATAACAACAATAAATAAGTTAACATAATTAATAAAGAGAAGTAAACAATACATATATTTCATATAACTCCCCTAGCCTTTGTAAATACATTACTCCTGGAATGTTACAATTTTATTACATTAATACAATATTACAATTATTATTAAATATCTTTTCTTTTAGTGTAATTTCTTCCTGTAATCTTTCTCTCAAATTTTATATTAGGCAATTCTTTTTGATATTTAAATATTCTTTTGACTATTTGTCTATCACGTTTACAACCATTTTCATCTAAAAAATTAGTTTTATTTCTTTCTTTAACATCTTTTAAAATGTACTTTGGCTTTTGTTTAAGGTTTTGAAAACCAAGGTTTTTTACTAACTCTCTCTCCTTATATGCATGACATTCTTCTCTTTTTTCATTCATTTTATTTATTCTTTCGATCTTTTTATTATGAACAATATTATGTAATGTTTCCCAAACAGATTTATCAACTTTATTATGTAATAGATCTATTGGTTTATATCCTGTTGTGCTATGTATAGTATCATTATAAATTTGTACAGATTTATAAACTAAAGTTTTATCATCAATATCTTTATTATCTTTATCTAATTTAAAAAGTCTGATGTGTTCATTCAGTGTTAGGTGAAAACGTTCTATATCTGCATTACCAGTGTGGGTGTTAGGAGAAGTGAAATGATAATCTATATTTTCTGAATTTAAGAAATTTTTAATGTATGCTGTTTTAAATTCATTATCAGCTATAATTTTGTTTGGTTTGCCTAAAACAGCAAATCTTTCCCTTAGCATTTCCACTATAGTTAAAGAATTTTTATCATTTAAAGTATGTATTGAAACGTGTTTTGTAAGTTTATCAATGCATGTTAAAAATGTTGTAGTTTTATTTAGAAACCAAATATCAATATGAAGTATTTCATTCGATTTTAAAGGAGTTTCAGTTATACATAATTTAGCTTTTATAGGTTTTCTGTCGTATTTACACATATTACATATTATGCAATTATTAATAAATTTGTGAATTTCGTTTCTTAAATTTGGGTAATAAATTATATTCTTTAATTCCAAAAATTTTTCTTCAATTCCTCTATGATTTTTATCAGTGTGATATTTATCTATTATTTCTAGAAGTTTTTCGTTATCAAAAATATCTTTTATAAATTTTGAGCAATATAAAAATTTCATTTTAGGCGTGTTTGAAAAATAATGGACCAAAGTATCTTGAAAATTCTTAAATATATCAAAATTATCACAAAATATTGCCACAGTTCCTTTTATAGGAAATATCATCTTTAAAAAATGTATTATTTTTTCTTCAAAATATTCCTTTATTGTAATTATATGTCTCATTTTATTTTCATATAGTATTTGTTTTTTGTATCTATAACTATTTCCTAACGTTACTATTATTTGATTTCTGTAAATATTTACCGGAGATTCTGATATAGGAATATGATCATTTAAATTTTCTTGTCCACTATGTACAGTTGCTAAATCAGATTGAATAGTTAATTCTTGCTCCTCTTCTGTTAATACATTGACATCAAGACGACTTAGGTAATCAGCTACTTTATTTGTTTTACCTTTAATATATTCAACTTCAAAATCATATTCATTTAACTGTAATTTCCATCTCTGCAATTTCATATTGGGTTCTTTCATTGAATTAAGCCATACAAGTGGTTTATGATCTGTTTGAATTTTGAATTTCCTTCCAAATAAGTAAGGCCTAAAATACTTTACTGACCATACAATTGCTAAAAGTTCTTTTTCTATAGCACTATAATTTAACTCATGTTTATTCAATGTACGTGAAGAAAAAGCAACAGGATGTCCATCTTGAGATAATACTGCACCTAATGCTTCATTACTAGCATCAGTTGTTAAAACAAATAATTTATCAAATTTAGGATATGATAAAACCGGAGTATTACATAAAATTGTTTTTAATTTATTAAATGAATCGTTATATTTTTGATCCTTAATATTGATTTTTGATCCTTTTTTTAGATATGAAATCATCGGTAAAGCGATTTTGCTATAATCTTTTATGAATTTTCTGTAAAATCCAGTTAATCCTAGAAATGATCTTATCTCCTTTATTGTTTTAGGTAATTTTATATTTTTAATAATTGTTATTTTTTTAGGATTTGGTTTAATTCCTTGAGGGGTTATAATATGTCCTAAATATTCAGATTCATGTCTAAAAAAATTGCATTTATCAACTTGGACTTTAATATTATATTCAGATAATCTTTTTAGAATCTTTTTTAATGATAAAACATGTTCATCAAGCGATGTTGAAAATATTAAAATATCGTCTAAATATACTACACATATATTATTTATATAATCTCTGAGAATTTCATTCATCATCCTTTGAAATGATGCTGGAGCATTTTTTAATCCAAAAGGCATTCTGGTAAATTCAAAATGACCAGTTGATGTTGAAAACGCTGTTTTATGTTGATCTTCTGGTGAAATTAAAATTTGGTGAAATCCTTTTGCTAAATCTAATGTAGTAAAATATTGGGAGTTTCCTAGTTTTGAGAAAAGATCTTCTATATTTGGTATTGGAAATTTATCTTCAATAGTAACATCATTTAGTTTCCTATAATCAATCACTACTCTCCATTTCTGTTGACCAGAATTATCAATTTTCTTAGGAACAACCCAAATTGGAGCATTATATGGGCTATTCGATTTTCTTATTATTCCAGAATTTAGCATCTCATTAATTTGTTTCTCTACTTCTTCCTTATGAATTTGTGGAAAACGATAGATCCTTGAATAAACGGGTATATCATTTATAGTTGGGATTTTGTGCCTGTACTTGCAAACAGATGATAAATTGTCTCCTTCAATATAAAAAACATTTTTGAATTCTTTAATGATTTTAGTTAAAATTATAATTTCTTCTTCATTGTTATTCTGATTTTTTAATTTCTGTATAAGATGGTCTATTCTTGGTTCATTAAAATTTATTTCAATTATTGAATCTGGGTTTAAGTTATCATATGTAGTTTCATCTGAAATTTTGCTAAATGTAATAGGAATTTTTGCTTCATTTGTAATTAACATATTGTTTTTAAAATCAATTTTAGCTTGAAGTGGTTTAAGTAAATTGCAACCAATAATGCCATCAAATTCATTATAAATTTCTGTTTCTAACATCTCTATTTTTGAATTTGTTGTAATGGTTTTTGAGCAAATTGTATTTAAAATTATCGGATGATCTAATTCACTTCTAAAAGATTTATGAAACAAACCTTTCCTGATAAATGTTGTCCCGGATCCAGTATCTATTAGTAATCTTATTTGAATAGTTTTCGTCTTTACTATTATGAAGGGAAGAGCTCGTCGGCCACTAACTGAAAATTTGAAGTTTGAAAGTTATCCACTTCCATTTGCATTGAATTACTTAAATCAGTTCGAGTAGATTTGCTTTTTTCGCTGTTATTTCCAAAAGATCTCATATTATATGATTTATTTTCACTTCTTCTTAAAGAGTTACTTTGATTATTAGGAACATATTTGTTTTTTTTGTATTCATATTGATTTAAATTTGTAGAATTTTGTTGATTATTTTGAAAGTTTCTTGGTGTATATTTATTATATTTGAAATTGTGATTACTGTGTTTGCAATTAATTTGTTCATTATTATCCTGAACATTTCTATCATTTACTGATTGTAAATGTGGTGAACTGTCTTTATTATTAAAGTAAAATTTTTGATTTTTAAAACCTAAATTTCTATTATAAGACTGTGATGAAAAGGGTTGTAAGATTTGATAATTTTGATAAAAATAATCCGTCTCAATCAATATTTCTTTTGCCTTCAATAAAGAATGAGGATTTCGAGAATTGAGAACTAATTTTGGTTCATTAGGTAATTTATTTATAAATATTTTTAAAACCATTAATTCATTGTTTTTACAATTAAACCATTGGTTATCGCTATTAATACTACACTTTAAATTCAATTTTGTTAATAATTTAAGCATATATTCATAAAAATCATTAACATTAGTTCTCATTTCTGCAGTTTTTATTCTATTTACAATATTTTCTATACTATCGGAAATGTTAAAATTAATTCTTAAAACTATTTTCATTTGGTCCCAATTAGTAGGATTGTTGTTGTTGATTAAAGTCACATTAGCTTTTCCAACAATTTTGGTTCTTACCCTCAAATCGAATAATGGTAAAAGTGTTGCATCAATATGCTTTCTGATTTCATCTACATGCCTTGAAAAAATTTCTAGTTCTTCAGCCTTGCCTTCAAAATTCGGTACTCCTTCCAACAATTGAAAAGCACTAAACGCCATTGTTCATTTATTTATTAAATTTAATAGCTTTAAACAGTTTTTAATTATTTGTTGTAACTTTTTTTTTTTTTTTATTTTTTATTTATTTAAATTTGATTTATTTATGATTTAATTTTAATTAAATGTTCGACTATTTTTTATCTGATTTTATTTTAATTAAATTTAGCTTTACAATTACAATTTATTTTTATTTTAATTGATTTTAACTCTATTTTAATTCAATTTTAATTTAGTTTTCATTTAATTTTATTTAATTTAATTTTAATTCAATTTTAATTGTTTATATTTATTTATTATTTCTTTTTAATTTATTTTATTTTTTATTTAATTTTAATTTAGTTTATTTTTATTTTATTTTAATTTAATTTTAATTTAATTTTTATTTTAATTGTTGAATTTAATTAAATTTTTATTTTTAATTTAATTTTTTTGAATTTAGTTTTTTTATGTAATTTATTTTGTATTTAATTTTAATTTAATTTATTTTTATTTAGTTTTAATTTAATTTAACTTTCAATAATTTAATTTTATTTCATTTTAAGTATTAAAATTAATTTAAATTTTTTAATTCACTTTTTTTTATTTTTTTTTTATTTATATTTAATTTAATTTATTTTTATTTAATTTTAATTTAATGTTAATTGTTAAATTCAATTTAAATTTTTAGTTCAATTTTATTTTATTTTTGTTTTTAGTTAATTTTAATTAATTTAATTTTTTTTAATTTATTTTAAATTCATTTTAATTTTATTTTAATTAGTTTTAATTTAAGATTATTTTATTTATTTCACTAAATTATATTTGATTTTTTTTTAAGATAGTTCAATTTGTTCTCATTTTTGTTCTTTTCTTTTTAATATTTAAAAATAACTTAGGGTTCTTTTATTTTTAATTTTATTTCTAGTTTTAGTTTTTTTTTCACTTGCTATCCCCTCTATTGTATTAATTTCGATTTTAATGTTCTAATTCTATTGATTACACAGTTTATTTTTAATTTATTTTTAATGTATTTGTTCCATTTTGTTCATTTAATATTGCATTTAACTTTGTTTTCTTTTTCACTGTTGTGCAAATAGTTTTGTTTCTCACTGTTGTTTACTTTTTTCAATTCAAAAAAAAAAAAAATATTTTTATTTATTTTTTTTTTAAATCAATTATAATTTTCTTTTAATGTTACACGAATGAATTTTTTTTTTTTTCAATAAAATTCAAAAGTATAGATGTATATGTATTTTTAATTATTTGTCTCCATCTTACGATTATTTCCCAATAGGTAATAGAGCTTTTTTACACAAATTTTATATAATTGTTTTTCTATCACACCAATTTTTGTAATTAAAGGATTTTTACACCAATTTCAACATTTGCACAAGTTTTCACTAATTATTTTAAAAAATTTTTATTCAAATTTTTTGTTTCTGTATTAGTTATTGTTATATATTTCTTTTATCTTTAAATTTTGTTTAACGTTTTTTTTTTTTTTAATCCTTTTTTATTTTTTCTTGTATTTTTTAATTATAACACATTTTATATATTTTTTCACAATTTTTATTATTATTATTATTTATAATCCTGGAGGGTCCCGTGGGATTCGCAGGATTTTTTATTTTTATTTTATATGTCCTTTTCAAAGGATTAGTTCGTTACCCGACTGCGCCAGTTAAAGAGGATATTATTATTATTATTTATATATATATTTTTTAATATTTATTTTCCTTTTTTTTTACGTGTATATTTTACAAAATCGAAATTAGAACTAAAGGCCTCGTTATGCGAACGTTGATGTAAGAAAAACTTAACGTATTTTAACGTACGGTCGTTTATGTACTTATAGAAACTTTACAAATGTGACGAATGTCAATAAAATAAACAAAAACAAAACATTGTGCAGCACAATGTGTTTGTAATATTAATTTCAAAAACCCGAAAAGAATTTAAAAATGGATATTGAGGATTAATTTACTGATGTCCATGAAATAAGTATAATTGTTTTGCAAGAAAAAAAAAAAACTATAAAGCCAAAATATTAAATTACAAAACCTAACACAATTTTCAATTTGCTGCAGCTGTTCAGAACAGTGTTGAGATTTGTGGCATAGTTACGGGCACTGTTCCGTACATGTAAATTTAGAAAAAGTACTAATTTCGCTTCGAAAAATATTTTACATTGCAATATGTGCAATGTATTGACAAATTTAATTATCTGTTTTAAAAAATATTATTATGTATTTAATGTAACTATTTATTTATTATACTTTTATTAAGCAAAATAATAAAAACTGATGAATGATACAATTATTATCAATACTTAAAAAGTACCTAAAAAACGCAAATGTGCCGCAATGGTACTTATCATATATAATTCCAGCACTATCTTACGAATGTCACGTAACAATGCCGTCAAAACCTATTTTATACAGGTTGAAGCGTTCCGGAAACGTGACAGTTAATTTCGGTAAGCGTTTGCATTGTTTTAGTATATTTAAAAACAAACGGCCGTTAGGTTAGCTTACGTGGACGTTCGCATAATTGTACCTTAACATTATTTATTTTTCATTTGACAAAGAAACATTATTATTTAAAACATGAATTGTGATCGGAAATATTTGAATATAATAAAGTGTATAAATTACAAGTGAACAAATAAGTAAAGTTAACAATAACAACAATAAATAAGTTAACATAATTAATAAAGAGAAGTAAACAATACATATATTTCATATAACTCTAGGGGTCTGACCGTCCGTAGATTTACTGCGTAACAGCTCTGCTCTGCCTCTGTAGAATTTCGTTGAAATATATTTAGTGGCTTATAAGATACCCAATTTTGTCAAAAAACAATTTTTTTCAAACCACTGTGCGTTAGTTGAATTTGACATCTGAAAATATATTTTACACAAACAAAATACATGTTGTTTACTTATTGTTGTAGTTGTTTTAGAACTGCTATTACCTGTAAAATTAATGTACCTTGATTTTTAATATAAAAATATTAATTTTTTTTTTTGAAAAAGTAATTCAATTAACATTTTAAATAAAACAGATATTCTGGCATGTTCTGAAATCCACGCGAAATTTTCACTTTTGTTTTTGTAAAAAATAATTTTATAGCAACAATGCTTTGTAAAATTTAAAGTGAAAATTTCACGTGAAATTCAGAACATGCCTGATTATAAAGTTTTTTTCTCCATTTTTAAGCGTTTTCAAATCTTAAAGTTGACGACACCTCATATTGAGAAAAAAGAAAATGATTGTAGTTTCTCTTTAGCCTAATTCTGCTATCAAAAACTTCAAGCATGTTTTGAATGTTCTACTCATGGCGAAAAAATACAGGTGACCGCACGGCTACAACAATCCAACAACACAAAAAACAACAGGCAATTTGTTGCTACAAATTTATGTATGTTGTCAAAAAAATATTGTAAAAAAACAAACAAAATAAAAAATATATTTGATGAAAAAAAGTGGTTGTAATTATCAGAATAAGAAAATTATAAAAATTAAATTACATAAAAATAAAAATACAGGAAAAGTGACCAAAATTCTCTTGTACTACTAGTTTGCCCAAATCACATGCATCGTTCCATTCTTGCACGTTTACCATTTGAAGACTAACATAATCTTCCACAAAAAAACCAAGGAATTATAAATGTGTTAACAATAATTTCACTATCTTTTTACGCATATTTTGATTATACACATCAGGAACTGCAAATACGGTTCCATGTTGTGGTAGTTTTCTATAGGAATTTCAGTTGTTTGTTTTCTATTAGCAATCAAAAAAATTAAATTAAAAAAAAATTTAACAAATTATTTATTTTTGACAAATTTTTTTGACAACTGTAATGTATACAGCTGATGGGCTTTTTCGCCCGTGCGTTCACCTGTACTATTTCGCCATGGTTCTACTTCAGTTTTGATATTCTATTTCATTTTTGTTCTAATTCTGTTATGTTTTACTTCAATGTTGTTCTAAAACACTTTTGTTCTTTAATCTCTATTTTGCTGGCAAAGCAAAACATTTGTGTTTGGAAGTATGTGTTTGAAACTGCACGAGTACACCGCAACCCATGAGTACACCGCATACTTACTCTATACTATTTATAAACAATAAAAAAAAAAACAAAATTTGATCAAATCTACTGCTTAAACATTATAAGCAGAAAAACAGACAACAACCGTTTTCATAGGTATGAAATACAACACATATTTAATGAATAAAATGCAATAAAAACCGCTTAAAGGCATAGCTTTAGTACACTATTTAAAGCAGGTATACTTATTTTGTTGCTGTTTTTTATGAACAATTATTTTCAGTTTATGCGCCTTGTTGTCTTAAACGTGCTACTAACGGTATTTAGGAAAACAAAATGATTAAATGAATCCGTGAATAAAATGAAAATTACTTAATTTCTTTAGTTTTAACAAAACTGTATATACGCAGATGTAATATTGCATTGACTGAATAGACATAGACCTCATAAATAATACTAAATAAAAAGTTCTTAGTTTACATATTTTATTTTGTTAAATATAATTATTGCTTTTATACCTATTTATTAATTTTAAAAATCTATTTGCTTAACGAATAGAATTTTCAAATTTCTCTCCTGTGTGACTTAAAAAAAAACCGTAACAAAAACGTAATATAATAAACAATGAACTATTCTTGAGTTATTAGTAAACTTTTGTTGTGTTTTTAATAAATGAAAATATGGCGAATTTTACGGGTTCTATTAAATTTCTGTTATATATTAAATAAACTTTCATAATTTCAAAGAAGTACGTATGTTAGCTAATTTAGACATTGGCGACTTTTGATATTGTGTTTGATTTAATAATTCTGATCTGATAACTCTGTTTTCCTATCACTACACACATTAAAATCTCTCTCTTGGTGTTTGTTGTGAGTATGAGTACGAATAAAGTAAAGCCAGCATCGCAAACATTTTACTTGAGTATGCTAGACGCTTATATTCAAATAGAATGGGTAAAGTAAATACTCGCACAAAAGAAATGCGGTGGAGATGACACCGCAACCGCATTTAAGATGAGTAGAGTATTAAAAACAGACACTCTTGCAGTTCTCTGATACATACATACGTATATATTTGTTATACACTTATAATCAACTAGTTTTTCTTTTATTATATTTGCTGTTGTCGTAAAACCGACTGTAACCCAAAAGACAATTTGACTAGGGTTAGTCGACAAAAGTTTTGGTGATATTTTGCGGTAAAAAAATTTAATTTTTCTTGGAATATTTGTGAATAATTTTTTGTAATTCGGTTTGTTGGTGCATTTAATTAATTTTTATTGAAAAATTTTCTATTTTCAAACAAATCGTAATTGATTGAAATTATTATATTTAGGTGAGAAATTAAAATATTTTTGCCTGAAATAACAACAAGAATTTTCACGTGGATTAATTATTAAAGAAAGAAAAATGTCAAAATCACCACTAAATAAATTTATAAGAGCATCGTATGCGCTTATTAAATTTGAATCACATTTTTGCGAGTTTCGTGACGAAATGCATACTATTTACACTTTGGAGATTCAGGGTATCGAATTAAAGAGTTTATGGGAAAAAGTTAAGTCTTCGTATGAGGCTTGTTTGGACTTTTTTGAGGACAGTGCTAAGGTGGAGCCTACTAATGTAGAGGTAGCTTCGTCTAAGTATCAGTCCACATATGTAGCGTATTTGAAATGTTCGGCTGCTATAAATGAAAAAGTTCATAATTTCCAAGCGGCCTGAAAGGCGGGTTGTTCTACTTCGGTGAATTCCAATACGGGTAGTTTTGACCATAATTTGTCCTTGCCTCCTTGTGATGTAAAACATTTGAAGGTGATTATATTGCTTGGCCCGCATTTAGAGATTTATTTACTGCAATATATATTAATAGTTCGCGCCTTAGTAATGTTGAATGGCTGTGTTATTTGATACGTAAGACCGCCGGTGAAGCGAATGAGATAGTGTCGAAGTGTCCGTTGAGTAATGAAGGTTTTGACGTGGCGTGGCAAAATTTGAAATAGGCAAATGAGAACCCTCGTATGTTGGTTAATAACCAATTAAAATTGTTATTTAACCTTCCTTCGGTAGATAAGGAATCTAGTGCCGGGCTTAAAACTCTTCAACGCGGAATTAATAATTGTCTTACTTCGCTTTCTGTATATCAGGTGGCAACGAATAAATGGGATCCAATTTGATTTTTATGTGCATTCAGCGTCTGCCTACATCTACTGTTAGTCTCTGGGAACAGGGTGTTCGTAATAAATCGGTCTTGTCTACTTGGAAAGAGTTTGATGCTTTTCTGACGGAAAGAATTCAGACTCTATAGTGTGTTAGTGATCTTAAGGATTCTAATGTGAGCTCTTCCCTACCTTCTACATCAAGTGGCGTATATCAACATGGCAACTCTAATCGGCAGGTTTTTCATGTCTCTCAGAATCGAGAAGTGCTTCTGGGAACGGCTATGGTGAATATTATTCAGCAGGGTATGACATACCCCGTTCGAGTTCTTATTGACCCTGCTTCAGAATCTTCTTTTATCTCTGAACATTTACGCAATCGGTTGAAACTATCTGCACATTCGACGAATGTCAAAGTTTCTGGTATTAACCAAACGATTTCTGCTGCAAGAAAGGTTTTCGCTTTGAAAATTGGTTCTCCTTTAGATAAATCTATTCTATTGAAAACCATGGTCCTGATATTACCCAATATATCAGGCAATTTGCCCTCTTTCCTATTGGGATCGAGTCTTCGGGATAATTTTTCAGATCTACAACTAGCTGACCCCCGGTTTTATCAATCCAGACCGGTTAAATTACTTCTCGGGGCGGATTTATATCCTCAGCTAATTTTGGGCGGAATTCGTCGTCATGTTTTAGGGACATTGCTGGCTCAGAATACCGTATTTGGATGGATCATTACGGGATCTATTCGACAATCTCGTGTGCAAGTGTATGCGACTACTGTAGGGATTTCTGCAGGGGACGATTTGAATAAAAATCTGCTTCGCTTTTGGGAACTTGAGGAAACCCCTAAAACGAAAATATTATCACCGGCTGATGAATTTTGTGAGGACAATTTTAGGAGAACTACGCGACGCGACTCCGACGGCAGATATGTAGTGACGCTACCCTTTAGACCAGAATTTCCTCATTCTATTAATTTAGGCTTTTCAAGACAGAATGTTATGGCACAATTCTCGAGAAATGAGTCCTCACTTTTGCGAAAGCCCAATGTTAAGGCATTATATGATAGTGTTGTTGAGGAGTACTTGAGTTTAGGTCATATGGGGCCTGTAGTACGTGCTTTTAATGATCCTTCATTCTCCTGTTATCTTCCTCATCACCCGGTATTTAAGCCGGATAGCAAAACTACGAAATTGAGTGTCGTATTTAATGCATCAAATAGAACCTCTAATGGAACTAGTTTAAATGATTGTCTTTATGTGGGACCCACTTTGCAATCCGATTTAGTTCTACTTATTCTGCGTTGGAGGCTATTTCGAGTTGTTTTTAATTGCGATATTACTCAGATGTATAGACAAATTCGGTTGGATTC
Source organism: Gymnosoma rotundatum (assembly GCA_916610165.2). Taxonomy (NCBI): domain Eukaryota; kingdom Metazoa; phylum Arthropoda; class Insecta; order Diptera; family Tachinidae; genus Gymnosoma; species Gymnosoma rotundatum. The sequence continues at coordinate 54,662,522 of OU744340.1, read as the reverse complement.
TGCTTATACGCCATATCAGCGTATATTTTTTCGATCTTCTGCGGCAGAAGAGGTGAAGACGTATGAATTGCAAACTGTGACTTTCGGTGTTAACTGTGCTCCTTATCTGGCGATATGGACACTGTTACAGCTAGCAGAAGATTCAGAGACGGAGTACCCTCTTGCGGCTAATATATTGCGCAAGGATATGTACGTTGACGACGTATTAACAGGGGCTTTGTCCTCAGCTAAATTTGAGTTAAGAAAATGGACTTCGAACGACATTGAAGTTCTAAAAGGCCTTCCATCGGAATATCTTATGGATTCTAAACTTTTGGTATTTTTTGAATCTAGTAACTCGAAAACATTTGTTAAGAATGATACTACTTCAATGTTTTTAAATAGTTTATTTTATTTATAATTGCGAACAGCCTCTTTTTGCGACTGTTCTGTTTCGATGTTTTCTTATTATTGAATTAATACAAATTAATCTTACATTCTACAAACTTAAAGTACACTAATACTAATACAAAGTATCATACATATGATACTTTGTTTATTCTTATAAAATAGCTATTGGGATGGGAATGAGCTAGTCAGCATATCCCCACGATGTGTGTGGACTTTTGCTTCAACAAAGTATGAAGCTCGTGTTACATACAGAAGGTATGGTAACTACGACTTGTCAAACACACTACACCTCCCTTTTCCGGAAAAGAATAATCAATACTATTTGATTATTCTTTTATATATTACAAGCATAAATAGAATAAAATAAAGACTGTTTTTATTAATAAAGGTCTTTTACAAAAAAAAAACGAAATTAAACAAAATTAAAAAAAGTAAAAGAATATATATTTAAATGATTAAATAAAAGGATTTATCCTTCCCTTCCCTTTTTAAAATGAGAAGAGAGAAAGGAATAAGAGAATCTTAAATTGCTGAAATAGCATTATTCAATAAAAACCTTTAAAATAGTTAACGCTATTTTAACAACATAAATCTACTATGTTATTTCTATAAGTTTTAAGTAAAAACTAACGTTATTAAAAGAATATGAAAAGTGGGGAAAAAAAAAATTATATAAAGCGTTATTCGACAGTTTACTGTGAATTTATTTATTTAGGTAATTTTTGAATTCTGTTCTTATGGACAGTAAAAAGTTTACCATTAGTGTCCATTAATGGGACATTGTTTGAATTATCAATGTCAGTGACTGTGAAGGGACCTTTGTAGACCGCATCCAGTTTGTGTCCTGATTCATTGCGGACAAGAACAGAGTCATTAATATAGAGTGTAATAGGATTAGAATTTTCATTGGATATATTTTGTCTTAAAAGTTTTGCATTTTCAATGAGGCTAGCAGCTCTACGTTGAGCTACTTGGAGTCTGAATTTAACTTCCTTTTCGTAAGCTTCAGCGTTGTAAAGAGGTTCTATGCTATTGGTATTGGTAAAATCTAGTTCCGTTGGAATTTTTCCGAAGATCAATTCAAATGGACAGTATCCATGAGCTGTAGATGGAGTTGTATTGTAACAATATACTAAGAATTTTAACCAATTATCCCAATCTGATTTGTCAGATGAAACATAAGATCTTAAATACTCGTTGAAAGTTCTGTGAGATCTTTCAACTGTACCGAGTGTTTCATGATGGTAAGCAGTAGAGTGTAATTTCTCTATTTTCATTAGCTTGCATAGTTCTGTGAGTACCTGATTTATATATTCTGTCCCTAGGTCCGTAATTATTGTGTTCATTGGACCATATATTAAAATAAAATCTTCCATAATGGCTTTCGCAACATTTCTGGCTGATTTATTCAATATTGGGATAGCTACTAGGTATTTAGTTAAATCGCACATTATAGTCACAGCGTATTCATTCTGTGAATCAGACCGTGGAAGGGGGCCTATTGTGTCGATTATCACTCTTTGAAATGCTTTTAGGGGAGTTGGTGTTATAACCAAGGGCTCCTTGCCTTTAACCGTGGTTTTGTTGGTTTGGCATTGAAGGCATTGTTTGACGTATCTAGCTATATCTCTAGTCATGCCTTTCCAATGATATTGAAGTTGGATTTTTTTCATCATACGAGTTATGCCTGGATGTCCACCTGTAATGGGATCATCATGATATTTTTGCATAATTCTCAGTTTTTCAGAATCAGTAGAAACTTTAGTCAGTTTCGGTACGAGCATAATTGTTAAATTAGAATCTTGCAAGATTTTATTACCTTTACATTTGAAGGTTTCCATATTTGTTCCTAGGTAAATAAGCATACTGTCATCTAGTGAGAGTAGCAATGTTGTGAGACCAATATTATTAGCTATTTTTGCAAGCTTTAGAAAGAGTTGACCTAGGTCGACAATTCTATTAATAATGAGATCTTTCAACTTAAATTCGGAAAGAACTTGCTTTCCCTTATGGATAATTACTTTATCCTTAGTAAAATACAATCTAGGTATTTTACGATGCTCTTGGGCATTTATAGCCTCATATATTTTAAATTTGACTGATTCTGTTCGAGGAGTTTTATTCATACTTTCTCCTCCTGTTTTAGTCTGAAGTCCTTTTGTTACCTTCATGACTTTATTTACTTCAATATTTTTAATATCCTTGAACTCTATGCGTGACAGAGCGTCTGCCACGGTATTTTCCTGACCCCTAATATATTCGACTACAAAGTCGTACTCCTCGAGGTCAAGCCTCATACGAGTGAGCTTAGATGATGGATTCTTCAGGGAAAATAAGTAAGTTAATGGCTTGTGATCACTTTGGATTACAAACTTTTTGCCGTAAATGTATGGTCTGAAATATTTTACAGCCCAATGTATTGCAGTTAATTCCTGCTCTATGGTAGATTTGTTACTTTCACCCTTAGTGAAAGATCTAGAAGCGTATGAAATTGGCATTAGTATACCTTGTTTTTCTTGACTAAGGACAGCACCACAAGCGTGTTTGCTTGCGTCTGTTGTAATAAAAAATTCTTTAGAAAAATCAGGGTATTGTAAAATTTTAGGACTTAATAATTGGTTTTTAAGGTATTGGAACGATCTTTCGCAATCTTGGTTCCATTCAAAAGACACATTTTTTCTTGACAATCTAGTAATATGTCGAGATGATTCAGCAAAGTTTGGTATGAACCTTCGGTAATAATTACAAAATGCTATGAAGCGTTTAGCTTCATCACCGTTCTTTGGTGTTGGATAGTTTTGTACTATAGAAAATTTGCTATCATCAGGAGATATACCTTGATCAGTACATTTGTGTCCTAAAAATGTTACTTCAGTGCGGAAAAATGAACATTTGTCTGGATGTAATTTCAGATTGTGTTTCCTGCATAATGCAAATACGTTCTTTAAATTTCGTAACATATGTTCCTTTAAACAACCAATAATTACAAGGTCATCCATATACACGAATGCTTGTGCTGGAGATAGACCTGAAAAAGCCAACGACATCATGCGTTGGAAGGAATTTGGGGCTATTTTTAGACCATACGGCAATCTTTTAAATCTGTAGGATCCTTTATCTGTGGAAAAGGAAGTGATATCTCTGGATTCCTCTTCCAGCTCTATTTGATGAAAACCTGACATAAGATCAAGGCAAGAGAAGAATTTAGCTCTGCCCAATTGATCAAGAATGTCATCTATACGAGGTAACGGGAATTTATCAGCTATTAAATTTTTATTAACTGCTCTGTAGTCTACTACCAGTCTCCATCTCTTTTGAGTATTACCAGGTAAAGGTTTCTTTGGCACCAAGAGTATGGGACTATTGTGATCTGAAGTGGATGGTTCAACAATATCGTCTTTAATTAGCTTATCAACCTGGTTATTTATTTCCTCTTTTTGGGAATGTGGAATGCGATAGTTTTTTATATAAACAGGTTGTGTATTATTTACTTTGAGTCTTTGTTTGTAAAAGTTATTGACAGATATGTTTTCAGATTCTAGAGCGAAAATGTCTATAAATTCATGGCATAAGGATTTTAAATCTTTTTCAACAAAAGTTGGGAAGTTTCTGGAAAGTCTTTCCATTTTTTCTTTGGATTTGGCAGGTGTACAATTTGGTTTGGCAATTTTATAATCTTTAAGTGTTTCAGTAATAAGTTTAATATCAGCAATTACCAAATCTTGTTCAGTGGTATTAATAATTTTTACTAAAGGGTTTGATTTGGAAGTTATTGTATTTGCGACATAAACGCCGTTTTGAATTGTTTGATAAATACTAAAACATTTTGTTCGGATGATTCAAATTGTATGGGTCTTATAACCTCAGATCTGGCAGGAAGTGATATTGAGTTTATGGTTGGGCCGTTTCTAAGGGGTATTCCAATGTCATGATCGATTTCATTTGATCGGATAATCATTAGATCTTTATTATTGGAATATTGTAATATACAATTATATTTTCGTATAAAATCCATTCCAATTATTCCGTCTGCCTGTATTTTGAAGTCATCCCTGACTACGTGAAAAGTATGTTTTATTAGATATTTATCTATTTTTAATTCGGATTGTACACTGCCTAAAGTTGAAATTATACCTTGGCCAATACCATTTAGGTTTTTTTTATTGTAGACATTAATTGACTCATTTAGGACCTGGTTGTGCTTGATAATTGAAATGTCAGCTCCAGTGTCTATTAAAAAAATTGAAATATTGTCATTTAGGGTAGTTCTAGATCGTAAATAGCTACACAAATTCAAGTTAATATTGTAGGTTTTTGTATTTATCGAGTATTTAGGGGTCGCTGCTCGTTTCCCGAGGCTTCGGCAGCTAGATTTATGTTTCCGTTTTGTGCGTTATTATAACGGTTTCTGTTCTGTGGATAGTTATGACGATTTCTATTATCGTTATTGTTACGATAAGAACCTGAGTTATTGTTATTGTAATTGTGGTTGTTTGACCCATCATTACGATATAACCTGCTATTATTGTTTCTATAATTTCGGTTTTGATTGAAGTTTCGGTTAGGGTTGACATTGTTATTTCCTCCATGATTACTGTTATTATTGTTATTTTGGCGTTTAAAGCCATAGCTTAGGATAGAGTTTTCCTGACCATAGGCTTCAGTACAACTACTTATGAATTTAGTTAATACTTCATTCATGTTGTTAAAGTTGCCTGATTGCATTATCATTTTAACTCTATCATTGGAACTATTTTTGGTTATAGCCGTAACAGCTGAACGAGTAGCATATTTGTTGGCTGTTTCATGGGGTAACCCATCAGTAATATAGGCGGATTCCAATTTTTTCGTCAATTCCTCCAATTCCTGGGCGTAGCGTAACGTTTTTTCCGGACTGTCTTGTGCTCATTAATTTGGCATTAATTACGTCAACGGATTCACCTTTAACCGTTGATTTTAGTTTTGAGATTATTTCTTGTAAAGTAGTTTCAGATGAAATTAGATTTCTTGCTGTTCCTCTCAATTTTGTTTTGATAAGGTTTACAGCTACTGATTCGTGTGTTTCTTTAATCGAATCTACCAAATTAATGGCGTCGATAAAGCTTTGCAGGTTTTCAGAATTTCCATTGAAATCTGGAAGTAACCTTGAGGCTGTATTTAGAAATTCAATTAACGTTTGAGGCATTTTGGATTTTTTTTCTGTTTCGGGTAAAAGATCGAACACTATTGGTTCATGGATTGAGTGTGGAACAAGGATTTTAAAATTTTTTCGATAACTTACGGAAATTAATTTTTCACGTAGGTCAGAATAAAAGTTATCAGCTGAGGTTTGATGAGCTTTTGTTAATCTATTATAATTTGTATTAAGGAGTACTCTGAGCTTTTCTAATTGATTTTGAAGGATATTCACATACTTATTGACGGTTTCGAGTTTAGTGTCTCTGTCAGTATTTAAGCATTTATAGGATTTAAGGAATTCCTCTTTTATTGCCGTAGCTCTTGATACTATTAGCTCCCATTCCATCAGTTAATAAACTGGTAAATAAAAGAAGAAATTGGTAAATAAGACTGGAGAATGCTCATTATGAGTACTTCCGTAACAAAAGGTAAAAGATATAATTATAATCAAAAGGTTTTCAGAAAAGGTCTCTCAAACAGTGTTCTTTCTAGTAGAGTGGAAAACAATAATCCTGATATTAGACTTTGTCTAGATTGTTAGCCAAAGATGCAGCTCTAGTGTAATTTTTTCTCAAGGATCTTTTGTGTAATTGGTAGAGCGTTACTAGAAGTTGTGTGGCTAAAATACCGATGATTATTATGAAGTACACGGTGGGAAAGTCAATTTTAACCACTACGTCATTGACGACGTTAGCGTTAGGTTTTTCAATTTTTGATTCTGTACCACCCATTGCAATGACAGTTAATAAGTTTTTAATTGAGTGATCTTGAAGGATCTGAGAATCAAAACGTTAATACTATTAAAAATTCTACTGCACAATGCTATTCTTTTTTTTTAAATTACAAAAATTAACTACTCTTTCTGTATTCCCTTCTATCGTTATCATTAAAAAGGACTAAAAAAAAAATTTAACTTCTTTATCATTATACTTCTCCCTTATGGAAAAGAGAAAAAAAAAATTTAAAGGATTGGACTGATTTTAAATAGAACCGTCTCGTTCGTTAGTAGCTGGACCGTTTACATTTGAAAATTTCTGGTTTACAAAAAAAGTTTACTTAACATAAATTTACACGGCCAACTACTTGTTAGTCTGTCTTTTCTTGTCCTGGGGCGTGTTAGTAGTTAGAAACTAAAGGTATGTATGGCACCGCGTGGCATACGATACACTTCAATGCATCGTCCTACTATGGCGCTGTCATACATCGGTCAATGCCAATTTTGACCGAACCGGGCTTTACTTAGATTAAGTAGTACTGGAGGGACTCGTGAGTGTCGCAATAATACTTTGTTAGTTTTTAGGAATAATAAAAAAATTAATTCAACATATTAATGCTTTGCCTATTTAGACACTTTTATAAAACACGCAAAATTATTTCACTTTTTAATTAATAATTAATTAATAATTATATTTGTAACTTTTTGTTTTTTTTTTTTGAATTCAGTTTTATAAAACTTTAACTTTTCTATTATATTTGACCATTTATTCTCAGCCATTAATAGAACTAAAAAGTTTATGTATGTATATTTTCTTAATTTCTGTCCCTATGAAATATGTTATACAATGTTTTCTTTGTTTTAATATGTTTTAGGTTACATATTTATTTGTAAATTTAAAAATAATAATATTTAAATTAATGATAACTTATCGTTTTTCTGGTTGCTCCCTCAATTGTTGTTGACCATGACTCTTGTTTTCTTGGGGTTGGTTGTTTGTTTCATCTTGTTGTTGACCATTTATTGTTGTTTGCTTTTTAAATTAATGATAACATATCGTTTTTCTGCGCATTTTGACCATTCTGTCGGAGTTCGAGAGGTGAAGATATTACGCAACGTATTCATAAAAATCATAACTATTTAAGTTTCTTTTTGTTATATAGATATTTATTATACTTTATTATTTCAATGCTTTGTTAGGCATTAAACAATTTAACTTATTTTTGTCTCTTGTTTTTAACCACTTCTTTCTAACACCAATCGAGTATAACACTGCTTTTAATTTTATTATTAGGCAGGATCGCCATGTTAAGAATGATACTACTTCAATGTTTTTAAATAGTTTATTTTATTTATAATTGCGAACAGCCTCTTTTTGCGACTGTTCTGTTTCGATGTTTTCTTATTATTGAATTAATACAAATTAATCTTACATTCTACAAACTTAAAGTACACTAATACTAATACAAAGTATCATACATATGATACTTTGTTTATTCTTATAAAATAGCTATTGGGATGGGAATGAGCTAGTCAGCATATCCCCACGATGTGTGTGGACTTTTGCTTCAACAAAGTATGAAGCTCGTGTTACATACAGAAGGTATGGTAACTACGACTTGTCAAACACACTACACATTGGGTATTCAGTGGAATGCTCAATTGGACTCCTTTTATTTTCGTGTAGAGCCTATAGCCGAGAGGGCACGTTACACGAAAAGGGAAGTGTTGTCTATAATCGCCAAATTGTTTGATCCTATAGGATGGATAGATCCGGTAATCATTACTGCTAAGATTATTATGCAGATTTTCTGGCGAGATAATATTGACTGGGATGATTTTTTAGTCCCTTCTACGGACAGGGAATGGAGAAAATTCGTCAACTTTTATACGGAAATAAATGACATCCGGATACCCAGATGGGTGCACTATGCACCTGGGACATTAGTGGAACTTCATGTTTTTTCTGATGCCTCAGAAAAAGCGGGGGTGATTTATGTTCGTGCCGAAGCATATGACCAAATCTATACTTGTTTGCTCTCTTGCAAAACTAAAGTGGCTCCAATAAAATCAATTTCCCTACCTCGCTTGGAACTTTGAGGTGCAGTTTTGGCCTTAGAGCTGTTAAAAGCTGTTTTTGGAGCGATTGATATTCCGATAAGGCAAGTGTATTGTTGGACAGATTCCACTATTGTTCTGTGTTGGTTGAGAAAAACACCGGATAGCTGGACAACGTTTGTGGCTAACAGGGTTTGTCGGATTCAGGAGAATGTAGGGAAGCATAGTTGGTATCATATGCGATCGGAAAAAAATCCGGCGGATTTAGGCAGTCGGGGACTTTTGCCCTCAGATCTGGCTAAGAGTGAACTCTGGTGGCACGGACCCACGTGGCTTCGTGAGCCTGTCTCAGTGGAAGATCCATGATCTCTCCCCGTTGGACACAGATGTCGAAGCCAGAGCTGTTATAGCACACGCCTCTTTTTTTTCGAATTATGAGGATATTCTTGACCGGTTTTCTAAACTTGACCGCGCTCTTAGGGTAATTGCTTACATGTTTCGATTTTGCGTTATGACACATTCTTCGCTTAGAGGCAAACTGTAATATACAGACCTCGAGGTAGCCTTTTAGGTCGTATATTATTTTCTTAACAGTATTAAAGTCGTAAAGAATAAAACAATTCAACCATAATTCATTATTTTATTTGTAATGCTTCTTCTTATGCTTAAAACTAAACTTACACCAACATCTGACAATATAAAAGTGTTGCCAGAATATACTAATTTAAATATACCACAATACTCCCCTTTTTAAATGTTCGCTTTACAAATACAATTTCAAATTCACTTATTTTAATATTTCATACATTTTTAGTTTCTTTTTCTTAAATTATATTTTTTAGGGGATACTGTTTGTAAATTGAAGCAAAGCCGCGAATAACGTTGTAAAAGACAAATTTTGCAAAACCTGTTTTTTTGCAGATTACCGTTAATTTTACTCTCTTACATTTGTTCCAACAAGAAAACATTAAAATTATGCATTTTATCACCGTCAAAACGCAATTACAATGAGTCAGTCAGTGGAGATAATCAAACCATTTAAATACGTTTTTTTGCTCTCCTGAAAAATTATTATTTTGTCATTTGCAACGTTATTCGCGGCGATCCTTCAATTATCTGTTATTTTTGGCATGTTGATATTACATGATTCCTTTAAACTTTCACCTAAACATGTTAATTTTTCCAAAGGATCCGAGATAGTATTAGGCACTCGTTTAGAATGTTCAAAATTTTCACAGTTGTAACGTGCAATAATTTGGTTTATATGTCTATTCCATAATTTATTTTCACATGTTTTCACAAGATAAGTTTGACTACCTATTTTTTTAAATACAATGCCTTTTTTCCATAAGACTCTTCCCGGAGTTGAAAAATCTTTTAACAATACTGTGTCATTTATCCTAAAAACGTGTTTTTTAGAGCCCTTAAAACACTTTCTCTGCTCCTGTTGCTTTTTTGTTACAAAACTTTTAATGTCTTTCTTACTTTTAACTTTAATAGTTCTTTTTTCATTTAAAAGATTTAATCGTGTTATTAATTTTCTTTTATTGAACATTAAAAAAGCTGGCGATACTCCTGTACTTGTATGTACAGTATTACGATAATCAAATAAAAATCTACAAAGGACCTTGTTGAACTCTGACACTGGCGCGTTATGCAAATTACGTTTTAATGCCGTTTTAATTATTTAACGGAATTTTCTGCTTGCCCATTCGTGGCTGGATTCCCTACTGGAGAGGTCTTATGTTCAATACCATTCTGTTGCATAAAAGTTTTAAACTCTTTTGAAACAAACGCGGTACCATTATCGGAAACAATAATTCTTGGTAACCCAAAGCGTGAAAATATTTCCCTTAGTGCGACTATAACAGCACTACTAGTTATGTTTTTTCCCATATCGATGCACTCTATCCACTTACTAGTGCTATCTACTATCACCAAGCACCAACGATTCATAAATGGGCCGAAAAAATCCAAATGAATTCGGTACCAAACCTCTTCGCTTCGTTTCCATGGTAACAGTTCATGTTTTGGTGGACTTTGGCTAGCCAATAAACACAACCCTTTACAATTTTTTCTAAATCTTTACCTTGATTTGGCCACCAACAACATTCTCTAGCCATTGATTTCATTTTCACAATGCCCATGTGTGTCTCGTGCAAAAATTTAACTGTTCGCAATTTCAAATTTCCTGGTATCACTACCCGATAACCCCAAAATATACAATCTGCATCTTCCGTAAGTTTAAATCTTTTTTCGAAGTAAGGTAGTAAGTCTTTGTCTGTAAATTTTTTCATCCAACCTTTTTGTAAAAATTTCTTTACCTTTTGTAAGATTTCATCATTAGCTGTTTCCTTTCTAATTTCATCCAAATTTATAATATTAGTTTCAGTATTTATTTCTTGAAAATAATTTATATAAATTCCACACGGAAGCTCAACCTGCTCTGTATCCTGCTTTTGCGGATGTCTTGAAAAATAATCAGCGACATTTTCGCCTGATTTCACATGCGCTATCTCAAACTGATAGCCGGACAAAACTAAAGCTATTCGTTGCAGTCTGTTAGATGCCATTATTGGTAGGCCCTTTTTTGGCCCAAAAATGTATTTCAGTGGTTTGTTATCAGTAACCAGCGTGAAAAACCGCCCAAACAAAAACTGATGAAATTTCTTTACACCATACAATATAGCAACTGCCTCGCGATCGAACTGCGAATACCTTTTCTCGACCTCTGATAGTGTTCTAGATGCGAACTCAACTGGCCTTTCTTCACCAATATCATTAACCTGGGACAAAACTGCACCCACCCCCACAGAACTGTCAACTTTGTTTTAAGCTCAGGGTTATAATGTGCTAAAAAATCTTTCGACGCTAAAAATCTTTTCAATTTGTTCACTGCCACCGTGCATTCATTTGACCATTCAAATTTAACATCCTTGACTAACAATTTGTGCAATGGATTTAACAATGTTGAAGCATTTGGATAAACCGCCTATAAAAATTTATGACACCCAGAAATGCTTGGAAATCTTTAACATTTGTAGGTATGGGCATGCTCTTAATTTCCTTTATTTTATCAGGGTCCATGTGAAGTCCATCTTTGTCTATAATATGTCCCAAAAATGTAATCTTTTTACAAAAAAACTCACATTTTCTTTTTGCCAACTTAAAACCTGCCTTACATAATATGGAAAGTACTCTTCTAAGACGTTGCTTATGCAAACCTCTGTTTGGAGCAGTTATAAGGATGTCGTCCAAGAAAACAACAACGCCTTCAATACCCATAAGTAAAGATTCCATAATCTTCTGAAATATTGCAGGTGCCGAAGCTAGTCCGTAAATTAACCTCGTATATTGAAATAAGCCTTTTGTGGTTTAAATCGTAGTATATTTCCGTGAATCTCTATTTAAAGCTATTTGTTGGTAAGCAGTACTCAAATCTAATTTAGTAAACTCAATTCCCCCGTAAAGTTTTGTAAAAATTTGCTCAATCCTCGGTAAAGGGTACTTGTCGATGTGCAATTGAGAATTCAAAGTAACTTCGAAATCACCACAAATACGCACTCCACCATCTTTCTTAATAATTGGCACTATTGGAGTCCCCCACTCACAAAATTCGACCGATTCTAATACCCCAAGTCTAACTTAATTATCAATCTCTCTTTCGACTTTTTCCCTCATTGCTATAGGTAACGGCCGTGGTCTAAAAAATCTTGGCTTAGCATCGTCTTTCAAATTTAATGTGGCTGTGGCACCCTTAAACAATCCTAATGAACCATCAAACATACTTTCAAATTCTTTTAAAACCTCTGTATCATCTTTTAAAACCATCTGACTTACGTATTTTAAATCAGCAAATTGGATTCCAAAAGCGTTTAAAAATTTCCGTTCTCAATAACCATGAAAGAAATCCATTTATTCCTATCTTTAAACTGAGCTTTAACCAAGAATTCACCGAGAGCATTGATATATGCGCCGTTGTAAGTTTTCAACAAGACCGATCTTTTACGCAATTTATATTTTTTAAATACAGCTTTATACAAATTTTCTGAAATAACATTGTTCTCAGACCCGGTGTCTAATTGCATGTCGTGAAATTGATTATCAATAAATAGCTTAACTATAATTGGTTCATCACTGGTACTATTAATAGCGAATAATTCTAAGTCTTTACTTTCTACAAAATTTATTCTATTTACTTTACACATTTTTCTTAAGTGGCCCTTTTGTTTGCAATTGTTACATTTATAGTATTTAAACTTACAGTCACTACTTTTATGGTTCGAGTACCCACAAACGTTGCATAGTTGTTGCTGTTGCTGCTTTTCTTGCTGTTTCGTTTGCCTTTGCTGTGTCCTCTGCCGCTGCATGTTCTGCTGCTGCTCATTTCTCTGCCACTGCTTGCCTTTTATAAAATTGAACTGCTGTTCGGTCTTAACCTCAATATTACCATGCTGTTGCAAAATATACTCGGTGGTGTTGGCAATTTCCATGGCTCGTTCGAGAGATATACTGACAGATTCCAAAAAAATCTTGTCTCGAGCTGGACCCTTCTCTAGTCCCATAACAAATTTATCGCGAAGTGCCATATTTAAGTGTTCTGCGAAATCACAATTTACTGCAAGTGAACGTACTCTTGCTGCCCAATCATTTACGGATTCATGTGACGATTTCACTGCATTATAAAATGTACAACGTTCTGCAAAACTTGAAGTTGTTGCTTTGAAATGTTTTGCCAGAGCTTCCATGCACATCTTTACTGTTGTGGTTGACGATTCCATGTCCTTTGGACTAAGCAAATTTTCTAATAATTTATATGCATTTTCTGACAATGACGTGAGCATAATAGCTTTTTTCCTGACATCATCCGTCAGACCATTTGCTATAAAGAACTGCTTGAGTTGCTTTTCAAATACACTCCATGCATTGCTTTCTATATCAAAATAAGGAACCCTTATGGAAACACCAGTAAAGTGCTCTCCACTTACATTACATTCACTTGCTGTTGGATTCGACATCTTTTCATTTAGTAATAGTTTCCTCCCTGTACGTTGGTTCTAAAAACTCGTCGCCACTGTAATATACAGACCTCGAGGTAGCCTTTTAGGTCGTATATTATTTTTTTTAACAGTATTAAAGTCGTAAAGAATAAAACACGTCAACCATAATTCATTATTTTATTTGTAATGCTTCTTCTTATGCTTAAAACTAAACTTACACCAACATCTGGCAATATAAAAGTGTTGCCAGAATATACTAATTTAAATATACCACACAAACAATCTTTTGATTCTTCTACCATTTCAAGTGACGAGATTACAAAGGTTCGATTGCGTTTAGCAATTTTGTCTCAGAAGGTTCATTTTGTGGAAGAATATAAATTTCTTTTAGCAGGAGAAACCATTTCATCGAAAAGTTCGCTTAGTTCACTTAATCCCTTTTTAGATGATAAAGGAGTAATGAGACTAAATGGTCGTTTGGTAAAATCGCCAGCTTTATCTTACACGGAGAAACATCCGATTATTCTACCTTATTCGTGTCGGTTTACTGTTCTTTTATGAGAATTCGTGCATTTAATTTCTATTCATGGCGGTAATCAATTGATGTTGAGGATTATGCGCATTGAATATTGGGTGCCTCGACTTAAGGTTCTAGTACGGACTATAATAAATCGTTGTAAGCGTTGTGTATAAGATAAATAACGCTCATGTTCTCAGATAATGGCTGCTTTACCTCCGGAACGCACTACTTTAGAGCGACCTTTTACCACTACGGGTGTTGATTTTGCAGGTCCCTTTGATCTGAAAAGTTTCACTGGTATATCTTGCCGGATAACGAAGGGCTATGTGTGTATCTTCGTTTGTTTTTCGACTAAAGCAGTCCATTTAGAAGCCACGACTGATTTAACGTCAAATTCGTTTTTGGCGGCATTACATCGGTTTATTGCTAGACGTGGTTGTCCACTCAATTTTGTCTAATAATAGAACCAATTTTGTAGGAGCTTCTCGTGAGATTGAGAGAGATTTTCGTACTTTTCTGACGGAGAGCCAGGCTCGACTGTGCTCTACTTTTGCCGTTCAGGGCCTTTCATGGCGGTTTATCCCTGCAGGTGCGCCTCATATGCAGGCTTATGGGAAGCTGCTGTTAAAAGCTTTAAACTTCATTTTAGAAAGGAGGCTCAATCGGTAAAATATACTTTCTAAGAACTTTCTACCATACTTGCGCGGATATAGGCTTGCTTGAATTCTCGACCTTTATGTCCTATGTCTGACAATCCTAACGATCCTGTGGCCCTGACTCCTGGTCATTTTTTAATAGGCGGTCCAATATTGGCACCACCGGAACCATCTATTAATGAGTCACCTATAGGTTTAGTGAATCGATACCGCAAAATAAAGGCATTTTCTCTTGATTTCTGTCGCCGATGGAAAGAGGAATATCTTCATACTTTGCATAAACGCTACAAATGGAAATTTCCAGACCGAGACATAGCCGTAAACGACTTGGTTGCTATTCGTCATGAACAGTTATCTCCAACTTCCTGGAAATTAGGTCGCGTAATTAAAACGTACCCAGGAAGTGATGATCATGTGCGCGTCGCCGACGTTCGCACAGAAAACGGGGTTGTAAAACGACCAATCACAAAACTGGTCATTTTGACCAATTAACTTGTAATTAACATGTATTAACCCTCCTTATTTCATGGCGTTGTGGCCACCTTGTCGACCATTTGTGGAAATGCCCTGCTAGAGGATTATGAGGAGGCAATGGAGGTAGCAGATCCGATAACTGAAGCACCCTGCACCATACCTTCGACAACGGCTTCCATGGCAGTGGAATCGCAACCATCTGCATCCCTTTCCATAGTGGATGAGCCTGTCCTGCACCAACTGGATCCTCCAGCTTAGTGGACAGCTTTGGCTCGAAAAATGATTTGCGAACAAATAAAGGGATAGACTCCAGCGCGCTCAACTGCAGCCTCTGCAAATACCTCACCCTTTAAGAGCGTGCTTTCGATTTCGGCAGCTTGTTCATGAGAAGAAATTGCGTCACGTGCTGATTTGGGACCATTGCTCACGTTGTTTGGCCAGCAATAACACGTTGAAAGACTGTCGAAGCGTCCGAAAGTGCAACAAATGTCAGGGAGGTCATAATACCCTGCTGCATTCCCCGAAGCGTGTTGAAGGAAAGAACACCAATAAGAATAAGAAACCGAAGAACATTGTGCCGTCACATATGGTCAGTGTAACTTCGTTACCACTGCACCATGTGGTAAATTTCTCGCCGACCTTGCAGGCGAAACTTATTCTAGGGGACCGGCAGATACAAGTTCGTGCGGTAAAAGACCTCTGCTGTAGCGTCAGCTACATCAATGAACAGCTGATTAAAAAATTAAATATTCCTGTTACGGGGTCCTATTGCCGTATAACTATTCGATCGTTGTATGATCCATTAAAAACAATTTCCCTGACAGCAAAAGTTTCAAAAATGCGGGGTATAAGAACTCCAATAGAGAATGTGTCAGAGGTTGTGCGGGAGTATTTTCCCGGCTTGCAGTTGGCGGATCCGACCTTTTACCACTCAGGTCAGGTCGCGCTGATTCTCGGTCCAGAACTAAGTTTTCAAATCATTACGGGAAAAATTTATTCTTGCCCGGGCTGTCCACTAGCTCAGTACACAATCTTTGGGTGGGTTATATCTGGCCAATCGCCTATATAATTCAGTCCTAATTGTGCTACGATAATCAGTTCATGGGTCTGCACAAATCCATCCCTTATTTGGGTTCAGTTTATGGATCTGTTGTAAAAACCATATTTTATTGAACTTGGAAAAAATAATACAATAAAAAAAGAACATTCATTGATTAAATTACTTCTCAAGTTTATTGCATCTAACTTTGTTATTGCAAGGTGGCCGGCAATGTTTAGGTTGAACTGTTCGGTTTTTTAATTAATCATAAATTTTATGTAATTCCTCATTTATCACTCTGGTGACTTTGATTAAATCTAAATTCTACTCCTTTAGTAAACCGTGTATTTTTTAGGAGTATTTACTTTTAATGGCATTACTTAAAACCGTTAACGGTTCAACTAAACTTTGTTTTCGCCATCTTCCTTTATGCTTTTTGGTAAAAAGTTATTGTCTTTTATATATAGAGAGAACACACGCCGTATAGCAAGGTAAAAAATATTTATTAATAAAAGTTTATTTACAAAATTATAACAATTGTGTTTTTTCTTATTCAAATTTCTTTTTCTGCCTAACACACCCCAACAAGGAGTATAAGGGCGTTGCCATGTAAGGTTGCTAAGATTCTAAAATAATAAATTAAATAGTATAAGTTGATAGGTAATGGAAATTATAGTAATATAGATGTCAAACGTCATATCAAGATTCTTAATTTTCGGATAAGACTAAGAACTAATATGGAAAAACTCAAGAAAAATGTATGGTGATTGTGAATCGCAAGAGAATTTCTCCA
Organism: Gymnosoma rotundatum; assembly: GCA_916610165.2. Classification (NCBI taxonomy): domain Eukaryota; kingdom Metazoa; phylum Arthropoda; class Insecta; order Diptera; family Tachinidae; genus Gymnosoma; species Gymnosoma rotundatum. The sequence continues at coordinate 54,645,699 of OU744340.1, read as the reverse complement.
GCTACACGTCGTCTGCTAGAGACTGTAAAAAAACGCTTTAATAGTTGCAAAAGGTACTCGTAGTAGTCAGCGAATTATTTTTCCAAGACTGGCGTGTATCCGTGTCAGAAAGAAGCAGGGATAGGAAGTAACCTGAACAAGGAGTGACCAGCAAGTGGACAATTCAGCTATATCAAAGTGCAATAATAAATTCATCGTTGATTTTTTTTGTGTTGGTATGTATGTATATAAAATATTACACTAGGTAAGAATGGTTGTGCCGCGATGAGTCTATTGTATTGAGTATTAAGTACCTGCGATCTTTAAGATGGATGTTTTTAGTTTAAGATAGTCAGGTAGGGTAACAATTCGCTGGTTTAAATGTGGTATTAGGAGTAACCGTACGACTTGAGTGATACATGCTCACGGATTGTAAAAAGAAATTGTTGCCCGGCTCGTGAATTCTCAGGGTGTGGGAGTTCCCCGCATTGGAAAAGTAGAATGGCCGACAGACCGCACACCGTTTACTCTGGCTACCACCAGTGAAACCGGAGTTTTGCTGCTGGTCTTGTGGCCGAAACGGGGGAACATAGTTTGCCTGATAAGTAGTACAGGCGGAAGGGAAATTACATCTGCAACGAAAAAAGGAAGTTTTTGATTAAAAATTAAATTCTTAACATGTGTGTCTGCAAAATGATGGGAAATAAGTATAACAGCTGTCATCAATGAATGTTAATATTACGTCTGTATTGTTTTATGTGTTGCGTAAACAAATGCCAGGATTAGTAATATCACTGATGAAAAAGAAAAAAAATTAACGGTACGTAAAGTAAAAAATTTAAAACCATAAACAATAAGGAATGAATGGGATAATATTGCATTAAAATTGCTGCTAGCCTGGTATGAAAAGGATATGTAATAAAGTAAATCGGATGAAGGACTCGTCAGGTTATAGATAAATGAAAGGAGAAATTAGAAAGAAGAAGTTATGATGTAAAATAAAAAAGCATAAATGAGAATTGAAAAAAAAAACACTTATATATCAAAACATTAACTATATAGATTGAAACAAAAAAAATAATTAGAAGTCAATAAATCCCGTAGGATGATTGCGAGGGTAAAAAAGGTAGAAAAACACAGAAAGCGGTTGATTTTTGGGATGATTCTCTTAAGTGCGGGTAAACTCTGAATAAAAGTAAAATTCAAATTAATATACTGTAATACAGGAAAGGTTTTGCAGTCAAAGAGGAGGATTAGAATAGTTAAAGGAAAGAGTAAAACCAAAAGAAAAAGTCTAATTTTTTTCATGGAAAAAATAGTTTGTTTGAAAACCTGGTGGAACCGTTGCGGACAACAGCATCATTATAACCCCTGCTGCGTGTGGCATGAGAAGTGAGTGTGGGGTAGTTGAGAGTGAGCCGCGGGGAAGCCAGGTATGCAATCTGTTTTTTTTTTTCGTTTTTAACAAGATTCCAAAAAAAAAAGAAAGGCAGACAAAAATATAAAACTGGTGTTAAAATAAAAGGAAAATATAGCAAACAAGCAGCTCATAAAGATATTCTAATCAGGGAAAAGCCTGTGTATAACAAAAGGGAGGAATAAAAGCTACCTAAATATACAAACAAAACAAAGAAAAACAAAAAAAGTTTTTTTTATTTATATATCTATTCCCTTTTTTTTATTATTTATTTCCAATAATTTATTTATGATATAGTTATGTGTACGTGTTTAAGTGAAGAATCCTGTGTGTTCTGTGAGTGTTAACTTAAGTTATCCGCTAGTCTAGAAAAAAAAAAAAACAAGGAAAATACAATTTAAAAAAATATTAATATAACCTAAAAAGAGATAAGGATAAATTAAAAATAAGGTCTAGATAGAGAACAAATTACGAGCGCGTTCGTGTCTATAACGTCAGCGTGCCAGTTCGTCCTTTAGGAGGAAATTAGAATCTCGGCGCGACGATCCCTAAAAAAATAAGGAAAATAGAAACGTGATTTGTACTCTAAGTAGATTCTAATGATATTTGTAATTGTTTAAAGTTTTTTTCATTCAAAATTAAAGAAAGTTTAACGGCTAAAATACCGGAAATTAATGAAAATAGAATTTTGTTGGCAATAAAGTATTTTAGTGAAAATCTTACGTTTTTTGATGTTACTGTTAGTGCAGCATAATCAATGTTAACTTTAAGTACTAAATTTCGTATATTATTATTATTCTGCTAAGAATTATTATGGTATTGAACAATATGTTAAAATAAAGTGTCTATTAGTTTGAAAAAAATGTAGTTGTGTAAGTTTAATAAGTGTGGGTTGTTGTGTCAGAAAAAAGTGTTGAAAGACGGGTAGAGGGGTGCGAGGAGAACTTTGTATTGGAAAATAAAAACACGCCCATGGTTGGGATGGGCGATAGGAGGATGTAATCTATCTCCCCGTTAGAAGGTTCCAGAATTAATTGTAAAATTTTGTTGTGTTAAAGTGTATGTTTTTTTCTTGTTCAGTGACGTTCCTAGGTCAACTGTAGGGTTGAGAATCCCCCTATGGGAAAAAGCCGCCGTAAGCATAACCTTTAGTCAGAAATGACTAAGGAGGCACAAACATACAAAATCAACATTCAGACGAATTGATAATCTCATTATTTTTTTAAGTCGGATTAAAATCGGCTATTGAGTCATTTTTACACCATTCAGTTTTTATATTGTTACATGCTTGTTGTATCAGGCATTTCCTGTGTCGAATTTCAGGACCTTTCTAGGCACTGTACAATGTATTATGGCCTTGCTTATTATATTTTGTATTGAAAGAGTAACTGGGGAATACTTTAAAATCTCAGAAGAGTCTTCATCAATCAGGTCCAATCTATCGACTTGTATTGGCCCCTCCTTGCGATCAAAAACTCATGTTTCACTACACAATCGAAATTTTACCATAACATTACATTTTCACATTTTTTTGTAGCAATTCTAAATTTCATTAAAAACCGAAAATTCAGAAAAAAATCTCGAGATTATGTAAACATTCGAAATTTTATTTTTTTTTTCCAAAATTTCACAAAAAAATTTAACTTTTCTAAAAATTTAGATTCGACTATAGCTTCGTTTTTTAAACCCTTTAAAACAAAAGCCGGCAATGGTTAGTTCTCTTCCGAATCCTTTAATAGGCAAGAACAGCAGGGGTTGCCGATTAGTCAGGAAAACTTTGGATTATATTTTTTGTAAAAAAAAGTCACTGGCAACCTTGTTTGCTACAGACATCACACGTATTTAAATATTACATCACTTTTTTCATTTTAACTTTAAGAATATAATAGAAAGTTTGTTTTAGACAGTGATGAATATTTCTATCATCAGTGATTGTCATTTGATGGAACAAATGATGTTCACTGTTCTAATGCTGGCTACAGACAACGCAATTTGTTTCTGCAACACGTTTCACATTCAGGTTTCATGTTTTGACACAAATACTGAAACCAACAGTGAAAACATAAACGCAATCTCAATTCTGTTATTTTATATTATAACATTAACATCGCGCGGAAAAGAGGATGCAAAAATGAATCCTGTTTTTAACTTTTTTCAATGCTTGCGTTTATATCAATATTTTTATATTCAATTACTAATTTTTCAAATGCTGCTGCTTTTATAATTTTATTTTTATATTTATCACTTTTCACATCCCATTTTGTTCTTTCTTAATTACTTAGATGTTTACAGCTTGCTTGTTGTCAATGTACTAAACACATAAAATAATGAAACAGCGATATAAACAACGCAATCTATTTCAATGCATCCAAAAAATATAAAAACATTTTGATGTTAATGAAACCTGTACCTCGTTTCTGTATTTCTCGCATCGTAAAAGTTTTCACATCAAGAGTGAAACAAAAAATTTCATCGTTTCTCGATATGCGAGTAAAAAGTGTTTCTGGTTCTTAATGCGAAAACAGACAGCACTGATTCTGTTTTTACTGGAATAATTCCAGTACTAGTGTCAAATAAAAACAAAACGTCAAAATAAAGAAATAAATTATCAACCAATATAGAAAAATAGTGAAAGTGTAGAAAAGAGTTAGTAAATAAAATAAGTTTTAAATAATATAGCGAAAAAAATGTATAATACAGTGTGGAGGACATGTAATCAATTAGCTTTTGCTGTTTGGAAATTCTTTCTAATTTCTAAATAAAAAGATATAAAACATAAATAAATGCATAAATACCTATTGATAATACTTTTTTATTATTAATTTAAATTGCTTTTTACCTTTCGGCTGATTTAGACTCCATGTTTACACAAATTTAAAAATATATTTAAAATCTTACTTGTTCTCGCGCTGTTTTGAAATGTGAGTTATTTTGACAGTTCTTGCGTAAAACTTTTCACAAAATATTGGTACAGAAACACTTTTTCTCGCATACTTCCAATAACTGTTGGAAAATAACTTAAATGACATATAGTTCTCGCATTTTAAAGATACAGAAACACTTGTGTGAGAAAACCCATTTCTTGTTTCAATTTACATCGTTTTTCTAAAAATACACTTGTTTCATGCGAAAACTTTTACGATGCGAGAAATACAGAAACGAGGTACTGGATTGCAACCCGAAGTGAAACATGAAACACGAATTCGGACGACGCATTAAAAAAGTTAAAAACAGGGGTAATTTTTGCATCCTTTTTTCCGCGCGATGTTAATGTTATAATATAAAATAACAGAACTTAGATTGCGTTTATGTTTTCACTGTTGGTTTCAGTATTTGTGTCAAAACATGAAAACTGAATGTGAAACGTGTTGCAGAAACAAACTGCCTTGTCTGTAGCCAGCATAATGAAATGAAACAGATTTCAGAAACACATTTCGTTGTCTGTAGCCAGCTTTATAGAGCTTGTTCTACGCAGGCATGGACAATTCTATTATCTTTGAATGTCAAATGATCAATTAAATTACTGTCACTATTGTTGTAATAGTAAACATAAAATCTCAAATGTTTTTTTTATGTTCTTAAATTTATTTAATTATTATTTTCGACAAAACTTTTAAATTACATTTTTGGTAGACATTTTTGTGCATGAAACATGAAATGACAAAAGTATATATATATATATATCAAGTACAAGGCGGATCAATTACCAGGTGGCAGCGTAGGCGAGTTCACTAATTTTCGCCGTGAACACTACTGTCAAACTCCATATATAAAAAATCTGTGTATATTTTTTATATATGAAGTTTGACAGTACTTTTTACCTGCAAAAAATAATGAATTTGCCTACGCTGCCACCTGTTGTACATGCAAGTCTACAACAAGCGCAACATTAGAACAACAAAAGGCATTTTGTTTGTGTAAAATCATGTTTTATGTCAAAAACCAACTGACTACAGCTCAGAGGTGGCAAAGTGAGTAACATGTTATCCTTTTAACGGACTTTAAAAAAAGAAGGAGGTTATACAATTCGGCTCAATGTTGCTTTTTTTTATATTTGTGCCTCCAGAACTCAGTCATTTCTGATCCGATTTTGAAAAGTTTCGGTAATATAATAGATTATGCTTACAGATTGGTCCCGTTTTAAAAACAGTTCATAGTCTTAAAAATTAAAGGGTGTCCGCATACAGCATACATATTTTTTACGGGTATTATGAACTGTAAAGGGCGATTCTTTAAAATTAAAAATGACTGCGTATTAATATGGCTCCCAAAAACAAAAATTATACAAAAATAAATCTAAAAATTAAAGGGTGGCCCATAATTGATGTAAATTTACTTATATTGGCCTATCTTTTGCACCCTTATAGACAAACGCTTGCAAATTGGACAGAATGTGTAACAAGTTTGTGTTACTGGGTTTATTTCAGTTTTGTATTTATTAGTTTTCTTTTAATTATTACAATGGTTTTTTACTAATTACTAGTATTCACGTTTTTAATGTAGTTTTCTCACCAAACAGGAAATAATGGTATTAGCGCCTACCTATCTATGACGTTCATTTGACATTACCATACTTGTATTTTACTACCCTTGATTACATACCTGTTTCTTGCCTTTAATTGCATGTCTGTTACACGCTTTTTTTTTTTTTTTTTTTTTAATCAAGGTACCTTTTAGGTGGTCTAACTAGTCTCCCACTCCTTGTCCTAATCTCGCCTTCAGCCCCGTCATTTTTTCCAGGAAAAACACTATCCTTCGAGCGACGCTCACTATCTACTAGGTTGGGCTGATCCTCGCCGTACCCAACTTCCTGTCTGCAAGTTGTATCAAGGTTCACAGGACCATTCATATCATTCCTTTTATTTTCGTCCCTAGGACTACTACCATTGACATCATAATTCAATGGTGGCACGTGTAGGTTCTGTGACCCATAATCAGCCTGCATGCTTTCACAATTTTCCCCCACTATTAACTCACTGGCGTTAGTATCAGAATTACCTGTTTTAACTATAAGCCTTCGATTCCGCCTAAAAAGTCTATTACACTTGTCCCTAATAATGTATGATCGTTCACCTACTTTTTGTTCTACCACCCCATAGCTTCACCCTTGACTATCCTTCTTAAACATTATTAAATCACCGATAGCGATTTCCGGCAGTGACTTCGCATTCCGATCATAGTAATGCTTCTGTCTCTCTTTCTTGAGCCCAATTTTTTCTTGAACCACTTCCTCCGCTATATTATTTCTGGTTAGTAATGAGCCTGATACTGGAAGTTTAGTTTTAATTTGTCTTCCAAAAAATAAACTGGATGGTGACATTTGCATTCTTGCCACGGGCGTTGTATTATATTCCAAAATCCTGTACTGATATGATTCCAAGTCATTTGTTTCATAGCAACGCCTCAGCAAATTCTTTGCAATTGCCACACCCTTCTCCGCCAGCCCATTACTCTGGGGATAGCGCGGGCTTGAAAATTTGAATCTAATATTAACCTCTGAAGCGTACTTATCGAACTCCCTGGAACCAAATGGACTGTTATCACTTTTAATTATTGTTGGAAATCCAACCTTACAAAATATCTGATTGAGCTGATCAATGATGTGCCTAGATGTCTTTTCACGCAATGGTGATACTATCAAATAATTAGAATACGCATCGATTAGGGTTATAAAATCCCTGCCCGTAAACTCAAACAAATCTGCACCTACTACATGAAACGCATACGTCGGAGATTCCTCTTGCATTAGTGGCTCTTTTTGATTATTTCGTCGAAACTTTTCGCAAACCAAACAGGACTGTATTTCCTCTTTGATCTAATTACCTATCCCCGGCCAATAATACAATTCCCTCGCACGTGCCAGAGTTTTCTCAATGCCAAGATGGGCACCATGTAGCCATATTGACATTTTCTTCTGTAAATTATCCGGTATAACAAGTCTATGATCTAATAACGATAACCCGTTTTCCATGTGAAGTTGTGGCCTAAACTTGTAAAAATGTTGACTTAGATTGTCCAGCTGCCAAAAACTGGGCCATCCACGTTCAACATATCTACATATGCGACTGTACTTTTCGTCCTCAGTCAAAATTTTCCTGTAGTAGTCATAATTTTCCTCTGATAAACATACCGTCCTCATCACCCTATGTATTATGCTCGTCAATTCGCCTATCTCTTCTTCTTCTGGCAGCTGGGATCGAGACGAACAGTCAGCCACTAACATTTCCTTTCCAGGCTTGTAAACAATAGAAACTTGAGAGTATTTTAATAACATCATGAACATACGCTGAAGGCGCATGGTAACGTCATCAATGTCCCTCTTAATCAATGTTTCCAAGGGTTTATGGTCACTCTCAACCGTGACTTCCCGCCCATATACAAAATAATGAAACCGTTGGGACGCAAAAACAACCGCTAGCAACTCTTTTTCAATCTGAGCCCACTTTTGCTCACTTCTTGACAAAGTCCGTGACGCAAAAGCAATCGGATGAATTAATACACAACCTAATCCGTCCTTAGATGCATCTGTTTGTATTCTTACAGGTAGTCGGGGATTGTAAATAGCTAACACGGGTTCTGATGCAATAATGTTCAACAAATTTCTAAACTCTCCCTCGTGTTTGTCATTCCATTCAAAATCGACATCAAGTCTCGTCAAATTACGCAAGCCCGCTGTAATTCTTGATAAGTTCGGTATAAACCGTGCTAGATATTTAACTAGCCCTAGAAACCGCAAGACATCAGCTCGACTTGCCGGCCTTTTCATACCCAAAATTGCCTCACAGTATTTTCGCCCTGCTTTAATTTGATTATGTGAAATTGAATTCCCCATGAATTCTACGGAATCTGTCCGATACTGAATCTTGTCCAAATTAAACTTAACATTATTGATTCTAGCACGTTGCATCACTAAATCCAATATTCTATCATGCTCTTCCGAATCCCTAGCACCTATCAGTATATCATCAAAATAAATATAAACCCCCGGTATATCACCAAAAATATGTACCATTGTGCGCTGAAACATTTCAGGCGCACAATTCAGCCCAAACGGTAAACGATTGAATTTGTACCGGCCAAATGGGGTCATAAATGTTGTTAAGTCCGATGACTCCTTATCCAGTAACATATGCCAAAATCCGCTTTTGAGATCGATAACCGTGAATAATTTCGCATCTGCCAACCCTGAAGTAAGATCCTCTATCGTCGGGATAAGAAAATGCTCCCGTTTAATACACTCGTTTAAAGGCCTCGGATCCAAGCAAATGCGCAGTCGACCATTTGTCTTCTCTACAATCTGTAAATTATTTATCCAATCCGTCGGGTAATCAACCACTGACACTATCTCATTCCTAACCAAATCATCCAGTTCAATCTTTAGTCTATCCACTAATGCGTGAGGTATCCGTTTCCTATAGTGAAGCACAGGCTTCGAGTTTTCGTTCAAGTAAATTCTGTACTCTCCCGGAAATTTACCAAATCCTCTAAACACATCACTATATCCTTCAAGAAATTTTTGCGACGCCCCTGGCAATACAACCCTATCAACATCCATCCGTTTAACTAGCTTAAATGCAACACAACTATCCAATCCAAGTATAGGCTCAAACCGATTATCCACAACCAAGAATAATACCTTATGTTCATTACCCGATTCAATATCACCGCAATTTAACACCACAGTGCCAAAAACTTTAACCCGATTACTACTATCATACACAGGGACGTCACTGCTTCTATTACTAATTTTTATTTTTAATTTCTTCACAAAATCTAATGGAATACAATTCACATCGGCTCCAGTGTCTAATTTAAATCTCACTATATTTTCTCCAATTCGATATTCTTTTGTCCACTTTGTCCTATTTGACTCTACCGACTCTATTCTAAAATAAGGTTCATTACTTGACATTACCCCTTTTCCTTTTGTACAATAAAAAAACCTACCTTGAACGTCACCCCAACCAATACTACCAATTCCTCGTTTGTTATTGCAACCGTTGTTGCCATCCCTCTTTTGAGCGACCTGTTGAGCTCTCCCTTTCTGGCGGCACATTCTGGCATAATGTCCGACCTTCGAACAAATTCGACAAACAGCATCCTTCGCCCTGCATTCAGCTGCATGCTGCGGAGACCACGCGTTTCCACAATTGAAACAAAATCGTTTGATTGAGTTATCTACTAAAGAGCTGCACAAAATGTTTTGAAAGTTCTATGTTCTAGTGTACACTACTTCCAAACACAGAATTTCAGTGTAAATATAAATAACAAAACAAGCATAACAAAACATGGCTCTCACTAAAACAAAACAAGCACCATTCGAAAAGTTTCTCTTTACAGCTTTGTTAGTGCTTGTGTTTTAAAACAAAGTAGAACATCAAAACAAAAGGCGACAATGAAGTAAAAAAACTGTAAATCATAGTAGAAACATCGAGTGCACTAGAACATATACAAAAATGCTCACGATAATAAAGCAGTGTTGTTAAATAATGCGATTTAAGGCTGTTGAAAGAAAATACTTTTATACAAGCAATTTTTGTACGCATATGCTATTTATATATTTAAGCTATTTGAATTAGTTAAGTTTTTAAATAATAGTAACATTTTGAAATGCTCCTTTTATAATTCTGTGCTAATAAATAATAATAATAATGTTAACTCGGCTTAGCTCGAAATTAAATAAAATGCTATTTGTAGCGTAAACCAAATCAATTAACCAAAAAAAAAAACCATCGGTTTTTTGCGATTAAATTTTAGTGCTTTAAAATTTTAAAGTTAACAACTATCATAGAAAAAAATTTGCGATTAAATTTTAGTGCTTTAAAATTTTAAAGTTAACAACTATCATAGAAAAAAATTTTTGGTCTCATTTTAAAAAGTTTTAAACAGAATTTTTAAAAATAATGTGCAAAAATGATATGTAAACACACAAATTTGTTTTTTCATAACATGCTGTTTTTTAATACGAAAATATGATACTTCTGATAAAAAATAAATTTTTAAAACATATTTTCATAAAAAGATAAATACTCCCACGTATTATTAATTTTAAATCCTTACTATCAATTGCTGAAAAACTTTTGTATAGAACTTGGGAAAAAATTTATCTGGTATGATCGAATACATGCAAATTTGTTGTATTTTTATTTTTGTTAAGTTTCATTGCTATTCGTTTTTCTGAAAACCCCGAAATGTAAAAGACAATTTTACTATTATATTTTTAATATAAAACTATTGAATTTGTTTTGAAAAAGTAATTCATTAACATTTTAAATAAAACAGATATTATAATATTTTTTTTTCTCCATTTTTATGCGTTTTCAAATCTTAAAGTTGACAACACTCATATTGAGAAAAACGAAAATGATTGTAGTTTCTCTTTAGCCTAATTCTGCTATCAAAAACTTCAAGCATGTTTTGAATGTTCTACTTCAGTTTTGATATTCTATTTCATTTTTGTTCTAGTTCAGTTTTGTTTTGCTTCAATGTTGTTCTAAAACACTTTTGTTCTCTTATTCTATATTTTGATAGCAAAGCAAAACATTTGTGTTTGGAAGTATGTGTTTGAAAATGAGAGTGTTCTATACACACACTACTTGAAATTTACGTGATTGCTTATAAGACATTTTTCTTATGCTTGTGCAGCCCTTTATTATCTACTGCTGCTTGATTTCCCTCCTCTCTTTTCAAACTGGCTATAATAGGCGCCCTCGACTCCAAAATACTTTTATTTAGGCTTGCTGCTTCGTAAATCTTGCAAGTCTCCAGCACCTTTTCCAGGGTGTCGTCTCTGCCATCCAATAACTTCATTTGCAGTTGCTTGTCATGTACACCGATGGTTATATGGTCTCGCAGCATTCGCTCCCCGTATGAGGCTCCACAGTTGCATTTGAATTCACAGAAGGGTAGCTGCTTCCTTAGCTCAGTCTCAAACTCGTTTATTGCTTGCTTCTCTTTTTGCTGAATCATGTTGAATTTAAAAGATTCCATTGCTGTGTTCTTTTTTGGCAAACAATACTCATCAAATTTTTTTAATACATCGTCTAATGATCTTTGTGTCACTAGATCCTCCCCCACGCGGATTTCACCCAGCATTGAATTTTGTGTGCCATCGCTTGGAAACAGCGTATTATAAATAACCGCACCTTGCTCACCCACTAACCATACAAATGTGGCAATTTTGTTTTTCTCTGGCTTGTCCATTTTTCCGGTAGCAATCATCCACACTACGAAGTTCTGTTTCCATCTAGGCCATTCAGCAACCATGTTGGCACAATCTAATGCCCGTGGTGTCCGACTTTGGTTATCTTCTGCCATCTTATATAATTTTATTCTCTTCTCTACAAGTTAATGCACCACTTCTGACACCATGTAACAAGTTTGTGTTACTGGGTTTATTTCAGTTTTGTATTTATTAGTTTTCTTTTAATTATTACAATGGTTTTTTACTAATTACTAGTATTCACGTTTTTAATGTAGTTTTCTCACCAAACAGGAAATAATGGTATTGGCGCCTACCTATCTATGAGGTTCATTTGACATTACCATACTTGTATTTTACTACCCTGGATTACATACCTGTTTCTTGCCTTTAATTGCATGTCTGTTACAGAATGTCGATTGTTATTGGTGTTATACGAGTAGTAACAAGTATTAGTATTACAAATTATAAATTAAAGGGTGCGCCAATAGTTCATTAAATTTGATGTATATGGCCATACCTTTGAACAGTTGTAGACAGACGCTTAAAATTTACAACGAACCTGTATTGCTAAGTCCGCTATAACAACAAGTATAAAATTTGGATTTGGAAGTTAAAGGGTGTTCCAATTTTTAATATATCTTGTGTATGTCACCAAACTTTTGAACCGCTATAGACAGAACGCTGAAACTAAAAAGGGACATGAATTGCTAAATTCGCTATATCCACGAGTTTATAATTTGAATTTATAAATTAAAGGGTGTTCCATAATTGATGAAGATTTACTTATATGTGCCTATCTTTTGAACCGTTGTAGACAAACGCTTGCAAGTTGGACAGAATGTCGATTGCTATGGCCGTTATAGTAAAAAGTATTAATATTAAGAATTATAAATTAAAGGGTGCGCATATAGTTCATTTAATTTGATGTATATTCCAATAGTTTTTAACCGTTATAGACAGACGCTTGGAATTTACAACGAACCTGTATTGGTAAGTCCGCTCTAACAACAAGTATAAAATATGGATTTAGAAGTTAAAGCGTGTTTCAATAGTTGATGTAATTTCAAGTGTGGGGCCGTACTCTTGAACCGTTATAGACAGAACGCTGAAACTTAAAAGGGACCTGTATTTCTAAGTTCGCTATATTACCGAGTTTATAATTTAAATTTAGAAATTAAAGGGTGTCTCATAATTACTGTAGATTTACTTATATAGGCCTATCTTTTGAACCGTTATAGACAAGCGCTTAAAAAATTTGACGCAATGTCGATTACTATGCCCTTTATAGTAACAGCTGATAATATTTAAAATTATAAATTAAAGGGTGCACCAATAGTTAATTTAATTTGGTATTATGGCCATACTTTTAAACAGTTATAGACAGACGATTGAAATTTATAAAGAACCTGTATTACTAACTCCTCTATAACAACAAGTATAAAATTTGGATTTGGAAATAAACGGGTGCCCCAATAGGTGATATAATATGGTGTATGTGGCCGGACTTTTGAAACATTATATGCAGACAGCTGAAATTTACAAGGAACATGTTTTGCTAAGTCCGCTATAACAAGAAGCTTATAATTTGAATTTAAAAAGTAAAGGGTGTTCCCAAATTTAATGTAATTTGTTCTATATGGCCGTATTTTTTGAACCATTGTATACAAACACCTTAATTTTAGACAGAATGTCCACAACTTTATTTGGTATAACAAGAAGTATAAAAATGTTATATTATAAATTAAATAGTTGATATAATCTGATGTATATGGGCAAACTGTTGAACCGTTACAGACAGATGGTTGAAATTTACGCAGAACCTGATTGGTAAATCTACTACAACAGCGAGTATATAATTTGAATTTGGAAATTAAACAGTGACCCTATAGTTGCTGCAATTTGATGTATATTGCCAAACTATTGAACAGTTGAAAAAGTATAAAGTTTAGAGATATAAGTGTGTCCCAATAGTTAATGTACCCTAATTTATGTAGCCATACACTTGAGCTGTTATAGGCAGACAGATGAAATCTGTTTTGTAGTCGGTTTTTTTTGCAAGAATTATTAATGCAATCAGTTTAACAAGAATTTAAAATTCTCTTTTTTTAATTTATTTCAGATTTCTTAATTAAGCTGAGGCTTGACAAAATTAAATTTGAAAAAGCACTACGCAAAATGTTCGGCAAAAATATGTTACTCAAATTAAATTAGGATGGATCAAAAAATATGATAGCCTTAAACAAATACAAATTTCTTAACTTTTTTATTTCGATAATAGCTGAATTTTTAATATCATGTTTTAAATAATATATTACGTGTTATCTTTTCTTTAATTTTCTTGCAGAAGCATTTAAAGGTACGTATCCAACAATCCGAAATACGAAAAATCTTTCAATTTGGCGTTTAGACCTCGTCGAATGTAACAATAACAACATTTTTAAAAATAAAAGAATATTATCTTGTTTTTGTAAAAAATAACGAAAACTTGTATTTTATATGAATGTTTACTCCATTTATGTTTTATTAGGAGACAAAAACGATTACTCCCTTTAGGCTCTTTTAGGAGGCAAAAACGATTACTCCCTCTGTCGTTATTTTCAAGATCAAAGAGAGTTCTCCATAAGGAGCTTAAAAGGAATAGTCGTGTCTGCGGACATGCTGTGTTAAAAATCCAATGAGGTTCGGAGTTCTATGGAGTAATCCATTACTCGCAAAGGAGCGCTCCAAAATTACTCTTTGGATGATCCTATTTTTTACTGGGATATGTGCTAACCTTTACTTGCTTATAAGATAACTATAACGTATATGATGGAAATCGATCGGCTTTAAAACAGTAGTTTTTGAATTTTTATTTGTTCTTATAAAATAAATATACCTTGAGACATACTTTGCATATAACTTTTGTATTTGGTATTGTTTACATTTTAACCAGCTGACTGTCTTGGAGTTTACACAATCTGCCCAAAGAAAAAGTCGGATATTTTCATTATGAAAAAACAGAAAAATAATTGGATACTCGTATAAGATTTTTGTGTTCTATATTTATGTTTGCCTTCTTGGTCGATTCTCATTAATTCAATTCGGCTTGAGATATAAACTTTTAAATTATCTATACAAATTTTGGGAAAAATACACTGATGAGTTATATTAGCAGTAGCGATATAGATATGCTTTAATTTATATATAAAGTTTTAGTTTTATATAATAATAAGTTCTTGAGAATATAATGAAATATTTATATATGAATTAGTGCCATAGGCAAAAACCTATGTATGTAATTTTGTTGTTGCAGCGCACCACGATGATGTCAAAAATATCGGACTATACAAAAGGGAGCAGAATGCAATTTATTATTTATGTAATTTGAATGAAATTGTACCAGTTGGTTTCTTTTTTATTTACTTATTTATTTAGCAGTATTCGAAATACTTTCTTATTTACTCTATTATACTATGTTTCCACGGAGCCCAATATTCTTGCTTCGCTCTCTTTTCATGATTCACAGCTCAATCACGACCGAATCAACGTGCTTCGCCATATAAAATCTAGAGAGCGATGCATTTTGTTTTGAGACGATTCAGCTTAAATCTACTTGTGAAGCATGAAAAATTTCTGCCTTCCCTAATTTTTATCGCAAGTTTATCTGAACTAGCTGTATATAAATGTAAACAAAAAGAGTAAACCAATATTAAAAGTGCTGTGTGAAGCTGTAAACACATTCGCCGCAGCAAGCTACACGAACACACGACAGCAAATGACGCTAGCAACATTTGTCGCCTTGTACGCAGCTTCATAATTATTTTGAAGGCAGCAGCTACATAATAAAAATATAATTTTATTGTATTTCAGTGATGTCACTTTAGCAGTTTTTAAAGAAGCAAATCGGATTTAAAATTAATATATATTTCAATTATTATTATTAAAAGAGTAAAATAATACTCTTAAGGGCTACGTCGATTTTTCGCTTGGATTGTCTTTAAAATTGAAAATATATTGAAGTATATTGTAGAAGCAATAATAATCTCAGTATAAAAAACACGTGGTTGCTTGTCCACTTAAATAAAAATACAAAAAACAACAGTTCTATGATATCTATTAAAACCAATCGTGTTAAATATTTACAGATGTCCCATACGACAATTGAAATTAATATAAGTGTTAAGAACAGAAGTAAATTTTTAACTAAATGTTGTCCACACAAAAAGGAATTTTAGTTTTATATACACCTTAATACAATCCTTTGAAATTTTTACAATTATTCTTCGTATACTTCCGCCATGACAATGCGTCAGTGTGGCATTTCTAATTTTTTTAAAATTTAAATTTCGAAAAATATATTTTAAGTAATTATTAAAAAGTATGTAAAAAAGGTTAAAATATTTCTCTATACAAAACTAAAATGTGCCGATAACTGTTCAAGTACAATTATACCGGTAAAATTAAGTGATTTTATATTTGTTTCTCTATTTTTCTACGAAAAAAAATCCATTTTTGAACCAAGGTCCTAAGAGTTCTCTTTACAAAATTTTACTCAAATCTATCTAGCAGCGCTTACGTGAGACAAATAAAAATTCAATAGATAGGTATTTTGTATTCTAAATCAATTATTATACTTCACCAGCAACAATTTTTTCCTTAAATATTTCATGTACTAAAATTATCCTGTTACAGTTTTATTATAGATTTAAACTTAATCTTTAAATAAATAATTTTTATTTTAAATTTTTATTGTTCTTTTCTTTTTTCATAATAAGTGATTTTAAGCACCTTTTATTTTACATGTGTTATAGTACTGACATCACTTAAATGTTTATTGTCGCCAACAAAAATAGAAATTAGTTTAATTTGACTACTGCAGCGAATTCAGCCTAGACAACAACCTGCCGCCTTGTTGCCTTGCTGTTGACAAAATAATCATTCTCATATAGACACATGCATTCTAATTTTGACATTTTGCAGTCGGTAGCTGCTGTCTCGAATGTGTTTACAGCATGAATAGGTGTTAACATAAAAACAAATAATTATATTATAATTTAAAATTTTATTAATTACAAACACTAAACATGCTATTACATTAAATTATCAACATTTCAATTGCTCTAATAAGTAGAATTTTTTATAAATTGAACACAATTTCTTTTAAATATATTAATGTTTCTTTTATTTTTAACTCTACTAGGTAGTAGATTAAATAATTGTAGTCCTTTATATAGTAAACACCTCTTCATTGCATTGTTTGTTGCTCGATGTATCCTAAAATCATTTGCATTTCTAAGACTGTAAGGTTGGCATTCGTTAACATATTTTAGTTGATCCGTTAGATATTCCGGTGTGTTGCCCATTTTAATTTTGTAAATAAAGGTAAACGTATTTAATTGAAGTCTTTGCCTAATGTTGAGCCATTTTAGTGTATCTAGCATGAGTTGTATTGATGTAAACCTGTTGCATTTAATTATAGACCTCGTAGCCCTGTTCTGTAACTTTTGTAGTCTATCTATTTGTATGCTTGTACAGCATGTGTATAATATTTTAAAACTAAATTCAAAGTGTGGCTTAATGATCGTTATATATATATTAATTGCAGTCATTGTTGATATTTGATTTCTTATTCTTTTGAAGAATCCAATTTTTTCCCGATCTTTTTATATATAATTTAAATGATCTTTAAAATTCAAGTTCTTACCTATTTTGAATCCCAAATATTTTATATTTTTCACTTTCTCAATTATTTTATTATTAATTTTACAATCTGTTTCACTGTTCATGTTTTTTTCTAATATTTTTGTTTTATTTTCGTTTAATTTTAGTTTATTCATTTTCAACCAATTATTCACAATTATCATATCATGTTCTAATTTTATTTGGCACTGTTCATCAGTTTCAGATTTATTAAATATTAGTGTATCATCTGCATATAAAACTATTTCACAATTTTCTATTATATTGGGAAGATCATTTATATATATAATACATAAAAGAGCCCCCAGAATCGACACTTGAGGTACTCCATAATCATTGTTTAAAGCACTAGATATTATATCGTTTACTTTAGTGATTTGTTTTCTATTTGATAGATATGATTTAAACCAATTTTGTTTTTTATCTTGTATTCCATATTTATACATCTTGCACAGTAATATATCTCTATCAATTGTTTCGAAAGCTCTTTTAAAGCCAACAAAAATTGCCATTATCTTCTTATTTCTTTCAATATTTTTCACCTATTAATAACATAATTTACCGCTGTTTAACATGAAAAGTTTTTGCGAAAACCTGATTGATATTTCGATATTATGTTATTTTTTTTTTCATGTAGTCTTCAAGCTGTTGTTTTACGATTTTCTCAAAGATTTTTTCACACAGTTTTTAAGTGTTTATAGGATTCTTCACATTTATTTGTTTTTGCTATTTTCTTATTGAAGTTTTCCAATTATCTGGAAAAACTCCCGTATCTAATGAATTAATTATTCTCAACATTATATTTCCACATAAGTGCCAATTATCTAAGAATAAACATATATTTACTTTATTATAATCTGGTTTTTTCTTTATCGATTTACAAATTGTTTTAAGTTCTAAAATAGTTATTGAACGAAAAATAAATCTATTATTTATCACGTTTATTTGATTATCATATTGCACATCTTCTATACATTCTCTTATCTCTTTAATGCTGTTTACAAAATATTCATTAAATTGGTTAGCTATATCGGAGCTGTTATTATATTCTACATTATTAAATATCACATTTTTAATCACAGATTTATTCTCTTTTAGAACTAAGTCTTTTATATTATTCCACATTTGTTTTTGATCTTTGGTATTTCCTATTTTTTTGTTAATATATGTATTTTTTCATTTTCTAGTTTAATTTTATATATATTTCTGGCATTTTTATAATTATTCCATGTTACAGTAGTATTTTCACATTTTGCTTTATGGTACTTCACTATTTTATCTTTCTTTAATGCTTGTAATTGTCTGTTGAAACACTTATTTACTCTGCTTTTTTCATGAATCGTTTTTCTCACTGTAAGTTTTTTAATTGTGTCTTTAATCGATTTATCAAAGTTATTTACGTTACAATTTAACTCCAAGTTATCATCAAATTTAAATATTTCGTTAATTTCTCTTTTAAATTTGTGTTTTTCGTATTTAAAGAAATCTACTTGTTTTTCGCTTTCATGCTCATACAATTTGGTTTTTATACAAATTTCTACTATTTCATGATCAGATATTTTATTTATTCTGCTGTTATTTACCTTTATATTGAAATTGTTTGTTATAATGTAATCTATTATCGTTTTTGAGTTTCGCGTAATTCTTGTATACACGGTAATAACTTGTACAAGTCCATTATCGTTTATGGTCTGTTGCAATTTCTGTTTCTCCTGCATACGCAGCAATATCTGATATTTAATTTTTTTTGTTTTGAATTTTAACTTTATAAAATGTACAATTTTTTACGTTTTAAGTTGTTTGAAAATTTTAAGAAACAAATCTAGTTTACGGACGCAGCTTGAAATTTTAAGAAAGTAGCAAAGTGACAAATTGGGGTCTGACTCTTAGTTTCCGAGTTACGGGCCTCCAATGTTTGTATGCACAATATGAAATATATCGAGGATATAAAAAGAAAAATAGTAAAAAAAAATTTTTATATGAACATTTTTCAGGCAACTCTTAGCTTTAGCTTCGCTTACTAAAGATTTTCTGCGTAGTCAGCTTTCGGCCGGATGCAAGAATTTTCTCCTCTATGGTATGAGCAACACCGGCTTCGCTTGATAAAAATTTTTGGCGTAGCCCATTTCGGCCGGGCGCAAGGCTTTTCTCCTCTATGATATGAGCAACACCGGCATCGCTTGATAAAGATTTTTTTGCGTAGCCCGCCTTAGGCTGGGCGCAAAGCTTATCTCCTTTAGGGTATGACTAACACCGGCTTCGCTTGCTAAAATTTTTTTTATCTCTTTTAGTATAGTATTGTCACCAATATGTAAATGTTTCTTTGACCTTTTTAAATAATTTTTCTTTTCTAATTTATTAAGCACTAGGTCAGTTTTATAAATAATAAAAATTTTTTATTTATATTTTCAATATTTCGCCACACCTTTGTGTGGCATCATCAGGAAACAGGAAACAAAAAAAAAATTAAATTTTCTTTTTTCAAAAATAACAAAAATTAAAATGAAATTATTTTTTCAAACAAAAACAGAAAAATTAAAAATCAAACGACAAAAAACTCAAATATTTAAACATTTACATTTTTATAAATTTAAAACTCAAAAAACATTCAAGTAAAATAACTCAATAATTTTAAACATTTACATTCTTATAAAAATTTTAAAAACAGAAAACATTAACATAAACTTTCACGATAGAAATGTTACAAGCAATCATATACTCTCAAACGTTAATTAATTTTTATGCACTAAATGTCTATAACATTGCGCAACATTATCAGTATCAGCCTTAAAGTTTATTCTTTTTGTTGTTGGTATTTTAATTATTTGTAACATCTCTAACATATACCGACGCTTATAATTATTTTCTATATTTAAAACAGATGCATCTTCAAAGTTAGGATAATGATTAAATCTGGCACAATGGGAAGATAATGCAGTTTTTTGTGAATTATTAACGTCCCTGTATCTTTGATCAGACTTATGTCCAGCTATTCTAGTTTTTAGTTTATTTTTTGTCGTACCTACATATTCCTTATTACAATTCTCACTATCATTACCATTACAAGGTATTTTGTAAACTACATTTGACATGTCCCATTTTTTAATCTTATCTTTTGTTTTACTAAATAATCTATTTAAAGTATTATAAGTTTTGTATGCCATTTTATATTTATCCCCATCAAAAATTTTTGATTTTTCAATCCTTTCTGCTATTTCTGGTACATAAATTAAAGACTTGTAAACTTTAGTTTCTGTAACATCTCTTGTATTATTTGCTCTTCTAAACCTTAACTGTTTAAACAAACTATTTATCACTCTCATTGGAAAATTATTATCAATTAATATCTTTTTAACTTTATCTTTATTGCTTTTGTGAAATTCAAAAAGCAATAAAGATAAAGTTAAAAAGATATTAATTGATAATAATTTTCCAATGAGAGTGATAAATAGTTTGTTTAAACAGTTAAGGTTTAGAAGAGCAAATAATACAAGAGATGTTACAGAAACTAAAGTTTACAAGTCTTTAATTTATGTACCAGAAATAGCAGAAAGGATTGAAAAATCAAAAATTTTTGATGGGGATAAATATAAAATGGCATACAAAACTTATAATACTTTAAATAGATTATTTAGTAAAACAAAAGATAAGATTAAAAAATGGGACATGTCAAATGTAGTTTACAAAATACCTTGTAATGGTAATGATAGTGAGAATTGTAATAAGGAATATGTAGGTACGACAAAAAATAAACTAAAAACTAGAATAGCTGGACATAAGTCTGATCAAAGATACAGGGACGTTAATAATTCACAAAAAACTGCATTATCTTCCCATTGTGCCAGATTTAATCATTATCCTAACTTTGAAGATGCATCTGTTTTAAATATAGAAAATAATTATAAGCGTCGGTATATGTTAGAGATGTTACAAATAATTAAAATACCAACAACAAAAAGAATAAACTTTAAGGCTGATACTGATAATGTTGCGCAATGTTATAGACATTTAGTGCATAAAAATTAATTAACGTTTGAGAGTATATGATTGCTTGTAACATTTCTATCGTGAAAGTTTATGTTAATGTATTTGTATTAAGTTTTTTAAAATTTTAAAGTAATTTGAATGTTTTCTGTTTTTAAAATTTTTATAAGAATGTAAATGTTTAAAATTATTGAGTTATTTTACTTGAATGTTTTTTGAGTTTTAAATTTATAAAAATGTAAATGTTTAAATATTTGAGTTTTTTGTCGTTTGATTTTTAATTTTTCTGTTTTTGTTTGAAAAAATAATTTCATTTTAATTTTTGTTATTTTTGAAAAAAGAAAATTTAATTTTTTGTTTCCTGTTTCCTGATGATGCCACCCAAAGGTGTGGCGAAATATTGAAAATATAAATAAAAAATTTTTATTATTTATAAAACTGACCTAGTGCTTAATAAATTAGAAAAGAAAAAGTATTGTCACCAAACTTAATAAATTTGATATACATATATAGGTACTGATATTTATATGAAGAAAGCTTTTTTTTGTCTAGCCTGTTTTTTTTCTATTTTTTACTACTTTCCTTTTTAATTGAAAGGATATTTAAATTACATTTTCAATGATACCCATATAGCCCCATTCTACCACAAAATACCCGATATATTCCATATTGTACATACAAACTTTGAAATTCCGTAACGCGGATACTGAGGGTCATCACCAAATTTGTAACATTTTTTGCATAGTATTAAATTTTGCACCCGGTAGGTAACTTTTTTAATTTTTAAGCTGCGTCCGCAAACTAGATTTAAGGCAATTTTCATTTTTAAAACACCCCAAAAACATAATTATGAATCCTGCAACCAACTTTATTTCACGTGTACTAAATAGTAGTAATAAAGATTTCCTTACAGCAAATAAAGAAAAAATAAAGACTACACTGCTGAAAAATGACTTTCCTATCAGTACAATAAACAAATTAATTCTTAACGTAATAAAGGGCAAAAACGTATCACAAGTTGACAAAAGTAGAGTAATAGAAGAACCGAGAAAGTTGTACAAATCATGTGACTATATTCCTGGCTTTTCTGAGAGATTTAAAAATTCCGATATTTATGACAGCGATGAAAACAACAAACATGACAAAAAAGTTTTTTAACAACGTAAAATCCAGACTAGATAAGTTGGAAAAGTCTAACTTAGTATATGAAATTAAATGCAATGGTGACGACGCAGACATATGCCAAAGGGTATATGTTGACAGAACTAAATCAAAACTAAAGACAAGATTAACATTGCATAAATCGGACTTAAATACAAACCAACCTCTTAACCAAAAAAACTGCCCTAGCTGCTCTCTGTACGATAACTGGACACAAGCCAAACTTTGAGAATGTTAAAATTCTAGTAGGAGAAACAAACACAACAAAGAGATACATGCAGGAGATTCTTCATATGACGTTAATAATCTGTGATTTTGACAACATCATTGTACACAAGGCAGCGAAGGCAAATTCATTTTTATTGCTGGTAAAAAGCAAGGCGAATCAAATATAAGGTGGTTTCAATGGCGAATTCAAGATTTTCGCCGTTAGTCTAACTTTCAAACTCCATTGCCCTATTCACAAGCCCCCTAGTACGTGCTAAGTGCTAACAAAATACAACGGTGCTAGCTGTGTTGTTGGTAATTTTCATGCAAACATGCGATACAACACTTAGTACTTTTTTTCATATGTTTTTCAAACGTTGTATTTGTTTAAATGAATTATTATTTTTGTGTTTATGTGTGAATTATATTTAATTAAATTGAATTAAAAGATATTTTTATTAGTTTTATTTATTTAATTTATTGATTTGACTGATTTATTAAAAAGTGAAATAAGTCATTTCTCTTGTATATAGTAGGAGTGGGTATATTGGAAACATATCTTAAGGTTTGATCTCTGCCAATATAAAAACTGTTCTTTAAGATTTAATTTTGCTTTAATGACTCGATTTCTAATATTTTGTATGGTACCGCCATCACCTATACCAAAAAGAGATGCTACCTTACGAACACAAGCACCATTTCCTGAAGATCCCAAGCAGTAAAGTACAATTTTAAGCTGCAAGTCAATGCGTAGTTGGACCCTTTCGCCAATTGTGTGAAAAACATCGTCATTTTTTATAAGGTTGAATATATAGGCAAATTCCTCTGGACGTAGTCGTATCATATGAAGAAATCTGTTTTAATCAAAATATCTTAAAACTCGATTATGCCATAATGATCATTTTGGTAACCCTAAATGTATACTTCTGCGACTGGAGAGCAAGTACATTAGGTTCATCCTAAAAATGTCTTGAATTTCATTCTCATCTTCTTCGTCACCTGTATTAATTCTTTTCATTTAAAATATGTAAACAAAATAAGGAAACCGGATATAACTTACTTGAGTCAACCATTAATATATCAAAACTATATTTTTTACACAAAAAATTTATTATTTTACTTTTTTCTGTTTTCTTCCCCAATTGGCTTATAAATAACAAATGATGAATAGCACTTTTCTTCGTCTTATTTAGTTTTTGAAGTATGAAGTACAATGTACAATGATACAATGGTTGTTCACAAAGAAGTAAACAAGAGGTAGTATGCAATACTACCTACACCTTAGCAGAGCTTGTGAATAGGGCACATATATAAAAAATCCAAGCCAATTTTTTTATATTTAGCTTGACATTCGGGCGTACGGCGAAAATTAACGAATTCGCCATCGCTATCACCTAATAATTTATTCGCCTTGATAAAAAGTACTGTCCAAGGCGAATCACTTACTAGGTGGCAGCGTAGGAGAATTCACTAATTTTTGCCTTGAACACTACTGTCAAACTTCATATATAAAAAACATACAGATTCGGTTCGTATTTCTATCCTCTTTTGATCGTTTATGGCGGTATATGTGCACGCGGAAAACTCTCCAAGATATAAGCGAGAAACTTAAATTATATTCTTGAGCGATTTTTTTTTTACATTTGAAAAGTTTGCTAGCTTATAACTTTTTTCGTACAATCTATCAAGAAACGAGGTATATCACTATTGATTCGTATTTCTAGCCTCCATCGATTGGTGTTGGTCACTATGATGCACGGCTTTTAGTTTGGTTTTTATATTTTAAAAACCATCACAATGAATGACATGTAGCTCCTTCATTTTTAAAATAGCGAAAGTGACAACCTGAAAATCTTATTCTGCAAGCTTAGAGTTTTTTATTTCAAATTTTTATTTTAAAATAAAAATTTACGAATTTTGACCGTTTCTAAAAAGTCTTATTTTTTGTCAAATTTTGTTTATGTTTTATGAACACCAAAAATAGTCCTTCTTTTACAACTCTGTATAAAAGTTTTCAAAATATGCATACTTGCATTTCTTAGGCTTACAACATATGTGTAATCTAATACACACAACTCTGTGTGTTTTGCTCACGTTAAAAATTTGGAACAAATGGTGGTAATTGAGGAGTCAATATTTGTAAAATCCTTATCTGCTCCTGAAAAAATGGCAAGTATATTAAATAATTCTGCCAAAAATGACACCAACAACAGTAACTCCACAACTACGACGACAGAAAATAAACCAATCTTTCCGCGGTTGCATAATAAAATCGTCCTAACGTTGGAAAACAGTTTAATACCCGAGACAAAACTCGACCAAACACCATCGCATTTGGACGGCTTGGATGCTGAAACAGAAAAAGATTTACGTATACTAGGATGTGAATTAATACAGACAGCTGGTATTCTATTAAAACTGCCACAAGTTGCTATGGCTACTGGCCAAGTTATATTTCAGCGATTTTTTTATTCAAAGAGTTTTGTGCGGCACAATATGGAAACGGTAGCCATGAGTTGTGTTTGTTTGGCTTCTAAAATAGAGGAGGCTCCACGTAGAATACGCGATGTAATCAATGTTTTCCATCATATCAAACAAGTGCGGGGACAAAAGTGAGTTATAATAAAGATTTCCTGCATAGCCGTCTTTCAACCAATCGCAGTGATTTTCTGCTCTATAGTCTAATTTACACCGGCTTCATAAAGTTATCCAGCATACTTTATGTATGCTTGCATTAAAAATGTTAACACTTTATTTTAGTAGTGTATTGATATGAAGATAAATTAGCAAAGATAGAAAACATTTTTTCTCCAAAAAAAAGTGGAAAAAGGATATATCTAAGTTTGTCAATCCGTGCGTAATTTCTACAATATCCATTTACTAAGTCAATTAACCGATGTCCGTCCGTCTGTCCGTGTTAGTTGAAAAATGTCAATCGATCAGATATAGTGTCGAAAGAGTTACTATTGGAAATCAGCATGATCGGTCCATGTCCTTCGAGGCAGGCAAAACACCACGCGTACCTCTAATTTGTTCATGTCATTTGGAACAATAAAGTAACTCCAATCAAAAAAATAAATATATTGGGCGCTACAGAATTAAAAAATAAGAAAAAAACATCAAGCGAAAAAATTGGCGCTCCCCCATATTTTCCGAGTTTAGGGGCTCTGAAATTTTCAAATTTCTTTAAATATCAATATGGGTATCATTTTGATGCTTTTAATGAGATCTTTAAGGAAATACTAAAAATTTTTTAAAATGCTAACTCATAAAAACTAAAAAATGTACAATTATATCCTTTAATTTGTAAATCCTTTTTTAATATAGAGATATAATACCTATGATATTGGATCAATACTATACCAATCTGAAAACTCAAGTTATTAAAGCAGAACGTCGTGTGCTCAAAGAGTTGGGATTCTGTGTTCATGTCAAACATCCACACAAATTGATTGTCATGTACTTGCAGGTGCTGAAGTACGAAAAGCACGAACAGCTTATGCAGATGTCATGGAATTTTATGAACGATTCACTGCGCACTGATGTATTTATGCGCTACAATCCAGAAACTATAGCTTGTGCCTGTATATATTTAAGTGCTCGTAAGCTATCAATACCCTTACCATCACAACCGCATTCCTGGTACGGTATATTCCAAGTTCCCGAAGATGATATTATAGATATTTGTTATCGTGTCATGGAATTATATACGCGCGGTAAGCCTAACGTTGATAAACTAGAAGAAGCTGTCGAAGTTTTAAAAAAACGTTACATGGAGTCAAGAAATAAAACGAAAGAACAGAATACTCCACCAGCCGTAACGGCAGTTGATCGTAGTAATGGGTCTCATAATGCTTGGGGAGGTTTTATACAGCGTACTATTCCATTGCCTTTGCCCAATGAAAAGTCTCCCAGCAAGGATTCCAGATCTAGGTCACGATCCAGGGATTCTCGTAGAACGGTACGTTCTAGATCACGTTCAAGATCACGATCCCGTTCGAATTCGGCAAATCGTTATAAGAAATCGCGTCGTGACCGTGACAGAGAACGCGACCGCGATCGCTCTAGGTCTCGAACACCACAACCCCCTAAAAATAAGAAAAAATCTAGACATTACTCTAGGTCACCGTCGAGTTCGCCACATTCCAAACATCGTAAAAGGTAAGTCAATATAAACAACAGATATTTAAAAATATTTGTTATTTCTTGTATATTTTCTTAGGAAATCTTCACGTGATCGTCACACCGAAAAATATATAGATAATAGACGTGAAAAATATCAGGAAAAATATCAAGAAAAACGACTTATGCACCATCATACCTCTTCTTCATCAAATAGTAATAAACATCATCGCGGTTATACTTCATCGCATCGTGGTTCACATCGTGATAATTCACACGATTCTAGACATCGTAAACGTTGATTTCATACTTAATAAATGTTACTATTTTTAATCTATTTTAAATTTTTAAGCATATTAGCAATGTGCTTAACTATAAATAAACAAATAGTAAAACAAAATATCAATCTCTGTCAAGCGTACGGCAAACATTTGCATTTAATAAAAAAACAATTTGAAACATACCCGTATATACACACACGCAAACGCTTAAAAAAATTTTTTGTACGATCTTTTCACTTAAGGTACATTAGCCGACCGTAAATGTAAATACAGATGTGTCAGCTGATAATTTTTGCTATACGAAAAGCTATGCAAATGCTTAGCCGACTGAAATGTCACTTAGTCGTAACGTTTGAACCAAGGCAGATTTATTTTACTAGGTAATAGCGGCTCTACACCAAATACAACATTGACAAAAACAACATGTCTTTTTATTGTTGCTTTGTGCGTTGGAAGCGTCAAAAACACAAAGAGAAATAAAAGATAATTGCTCTTAATATACATGCTTGTGCTATGTCTCGCAACCGCTTGTTGTTAGTGGTTTTTGAAATTCGTAAACAAACAAAGGAAAATACAAACAACTTTTTACTTTTCCAACTACAAACCAGCTGGGCGGACGACACTACCTAGCAAAATAAATCTGCCTTGAGTGTACGGGTTAAATCAAAGTATGGCAAAGTGTGTAACATTTTATAATTGTTTTAACTAAAAAAATTTATATGAATTTTACTTAATTATTATTAAAAAAGTAAGAGAATGACCTTTTAACGACTATCAGGCATGTTCTGACAATCGCAAGTTTTTAAAGTCGCATGTGATTTCAAAAACGCCAACTTTTGTTTTACATGTTCTGAAACTCACGCGTTTTGCTTGCGATTTGCTCTTTTTCAAACTTATGTTCGAAAAGAAAAAGCATAAATAAACAAAAGAAAATTACAATATACTGCCTGCAGCTGCCTAGCTTAGTTTCATTTCTTAAAAAAAAATATGCAATTAAAAACGGAACAAATTAAAAAGCGGATGCTTAGAGATTGTAACAATTCAATGGATACTTCAATCCAATGTATATTTAATTAATTAAAAAATAATCAAGGCCAAGAAATATTTTGGCGACAAATGAATTTTCTATTAGTGATATTGCCAGTGTTTGAAAAAAAACAGTACACTAACATAGCGTACTGTTTGACCAACACAAACTATAATTTTTTTTTATTGTTTATGAATCTGTACGCAAACAAAATACCGTACACAACGCTTGTAGGCTGATGATCACAAACACTACGATAACGTACTGAACTTTATTTAGGGGTTATTTTTTTGTTTGTGTACTGATCTTAAAGAGTTCACTACGTAAACTGTAGTGTATTTTAGAGTATTTTTTAGTGAACTTTAGCGTATTTTTTAGTGAACTTTAGCGTATTTTTTAGTGAACTTTAACGTATTTTTTAGTGAACTTTAGCGTACTTTTTAGTGATCTTTAGTGTTTTCTATAGTGATCTTGCTTGTAAATTATTTTTGTGTTCTTTTGAGAATTTTTAGTAGATTTTAGCGTACTTTTTAGTTATCTTTGAAATTTTTCATAGTGGTTTTGGTTGTAAAATTACAATTGAAAATTTAATAAATAAAATTTTTTATTTTGTATTAAAAGAAGTTCTAAAGTTTATTTAATTTATATAGTATTAAATTTCAACATTTATTATGATTTATCGATGAAATTTGTTATTTAAAATAAAGTATATGTTAATAAATTGAATTTATAAATGCTTTTTTTTATAAAACAAATATAGAAAAAAGTCAAAATAAAAGTTAAATTTGATAATTGAAAAAAATATATTATAAATTGGTTGGCAGATATTATTTTCGGTAATTTTAAATTTTTTGCAATGTAAAAATCAGTAAAAAAAAAAAAACAATACTGAATGAAAAAGGTTTGGAAAAACCAACTGTCAATTTATGGAGTTTAAAATATGTAAAATGCTTTTACTGTAGCATAAAGAGTGTTAATACAAATAATTTTAGAAGCAGGTAAACATATTTTTACATCTGCTTAAAAAAATGCCTAAATTGTAAGAATTATTTCTTCAACTTAATGGAGTAGGTAGAGAACAGACGAACTTGAATCAGCTTTGTAATAATTTATTTTTGTTTTCATAAGTTGTTGGTTTGTTCAATAAATTTTTATTTGAACGATTACAATTTGTGTGTTATTACTTCAATATAAACATTGTAATAAAATTTAAGTTATTTTCCTATTTTTTATTTTTTTAACAGTATTTAGTGTTCTTTACAGTATAGAGTATTTTTTGCGTACCTTTTTTTGCACTTTCCGTAACAAATGAAAATTTAATAATACAATTTTTAATTTTGTATTTATAAAATTTGTTAAGAAAATTATCTTTTAATTAATATAAAACCAAAACTTTAAGATTAAATATAATCCAATAAATAAATCAGTTATTTATGATTAGGTATTTGATAATAAAATGAATTTATAAACATCTTTATCATATGAAATGTATAAATTAGTATCAAAATAAGGCTTAAATTATATCATTTTTTATGAAAAACTGATAGCTGGTGGAGAAGCATCCTAAAATTACTTTAGTTAATTTTAAATTGGAAAAATGTAAAAATTAGTAAAATATATTTTTAAATAGAAAGGGTTTGGAAAAACCAATTGTCAATTTATGCAGTATAAAATATGCAAAATGCTTTTGTTACAGCATAAAGACTGTTAATATCAAATATTTTTATGAGCAGTTAAACATATTTTTACATCTGCTTAAACATTCCCCATAAATAACTATGAAAACAAGCCCTAGTTTATCTAAAATTAAATTTTTTGCAGGGTCCTAATAACTACAAACCCCAGTAAAAAAGACTTCATTGTTATCGTGCATTCTAGGTAGTAAAAAATTTGCTTTGAGAACTTATTGGTTAGTCTTCTTACTAGAAGCTTGTTAGATTTATGTTAGTATAATTTCACACTTAATAAGAAAACAGAGAAAATGCCGAGCGCCAAAAACCAATTTTTGCAGGTTTTATTCGATGAAAATAGTGGAGGTATAATATGCCACAATGGAAGTTGCAAAAACAAAATATTATGTAAACATACGGGAAATTTGAAGAACATATAAATTAGACTTCTAGAGAAAGTAATATCGAAAGAAATTTTTCATTCTTTAATATAACTGGAATTCGATGTGGTGCACATACCTTGCAACTTTGTGTACATGACGTAATAAATTATAAATTGTAAATTATAATTGTGAAATTATACTAACATAAATCTAACAAGCTTCTAGTAAGAAGACTAACCAATAAGTTCTCAAAACAAATTTTTTACTACCTAGAATGCACGATAACAATGAAGTCTTTTTTACTGGGGTTTGTAGTTATTAGGACCCTGCAAAAATTTAATTTTAGATAAACTAGGGCTTGTTTTCATAGTTATTTATGGGGAATGTTTAAGCAGATGTAAAAATATGTTTAACTGCTCATAAAAATATTTGATATTAACAGTCTTTATGCTGTAACAAAAGCATTTTGCATATTTTATACTGCATAAATTGACAATTGGTTTTTCCAAACCATTTCTATTCAAAAATATCTTTTACTAATTTTTACATTTTTCTAATTTAAAATTACCTAAAGTAATTTTAGGATGCTTCTCCACCAGTTATCAGTTTTTCATAAAAAATTATATAATTTAAGCCTTATTTTGATACTAATTTATACATTTCATATGATAAAGATGTTTATAAATTCATTTTATTACCAAATACCTAATCATAAATAACTGATTTATTTATTGGATTATATTTAATCTTAAAGTTTTGGTATTATATTAATTAAAAGATAATTTTCTTAACAAATTTTATAAATACAAAATTAAAAATTGTATTATTAAATTTTCATTTGTTACGGAAAGTGCAAAAAAAGGTACGCAAAAAAGACTCTATACTGTAAAGAACACTAAATACTGTTAAAAAAATAAAAAATAGGAAAATAACTTAAATTTTATTACAATGTTTATATTGAAGTAATAACACACAAATTGTAATCGTTCAAATAAAAATTTATTGAACAAACCAACAACTTATGAAAACAAAAATAAATTATTACAAAGCTGATTCAAGTTCGTCTGTCCTCTACCTACTCCATTAAGTTGAAGAAATAATTCTTACAATTTAGGCATTTTTTTAAGCAGATGTAAAAATATGTTTACCTGCTTCTAAAATTATTTGTATTAACACTCTTTATGCTACAGTAAAAGCATTTTACATATTTTAAACTCCATAAATTGACAGTTGGTTTTTCCAAACCTTTTTCATTCAGTATTGTTTTTTTTTTTTACTGATTTTTACATTGCAAAAAATTTAAAATTACCGAAAATAATATCTGCCAACCAATTTATAATATATTTTTTTCAATTATCAAATTTAACTTTTATTTTGACTTTTTTCTATATTTGTTTTATAAAAAAAAGCATTTATAAATTCAATTTATTAACATATACTTTATTTTAAATAACAAATTTCATCGATAAATCATAATAAATGTTGAAATTTAATACTATATAAATTAAATAAACTTTAGAACTTCTTTTAATACAAAATAAAAAATTTTATTTATTAAATTTTCAATTGTAATTTTACAACCAAAACCACTATGAAAAATTTCAAAGATAACTAAAAAGTACGCTAAAATCTACTAAAAATTCTCAAAAGAACACAAAAATAATTTACAAGCAAGATCACTATAGAAAACACTAAAGATCACTAAAAAGTACGCTAAAGTTCACTAAAAAATACGTTAAAGTTCACTAAAAAATACGCTAAAGTTTACTAAAAAATACGCTAAAGTTCACTAAAAAATACTCTAAAATACACTACAGTTTACGTAGTGAACTCTTTAAGATCAGTACACAACAATAACCCTTAAATAAAGTTCAGTACAGTAGCGTAGTGTTTGTGATTATCAGCCTACAATCGTTGTGTACGGTATTTTGTTTGCGTACGCATACACAAACGCTAAGAAAATCTTTATGCATTTTGTATTTTTTTAACAGAATGAATTTGTGTACTGAACTTAATAAAATTTGGTACAGTACACTAACATAGTGTACTTTAGTGTTTTTTTTCAAACACTGGATATTGCATTTAGCATCTTTGATGTAAAAGGTTACTTACGTTGTAAGTAATCAGTACTTGATAAGAATTTTTGTTTATTTTGTTAGTTACAACATGCACGTTTGGAACTCATATCGTCCAAAAAGTAATTTAAATAAATTTTTTTAATGTCCCTTAACGCTTTAATCGCACATTTTATAAGCACCGAATGTTGAATAAGAATTGAAAATTAAAATAACCACATATTTTTTTGACTACCGACTATACGTTCAACCGCACTAGTACAAGTATATTTTCGAACATAAATTATAACAGCTGTTTGTATGAAATCGACAGTACTCAAGAAAACAATCAAAACAAACAATTGATAAAACAAATAACAGATTTTAAATTAATTATTTGTGGCTTTAATTGTGTAAAAATTAAAATAATTTCTATTAAAAATTAAAGAGAACATATTAATTTTCATTTGTGTATAATTTTATTGTTACTTTAAAGTTTATTTTAAGTAAAATTTGCAACTTCACTTCAGTATGTGCTTGCGATTTGAAGTCGCCAAATTTCTTGCGATTGTGAACTACAGAACACCTTTCATGCGATTTCAACTCGCATCGCCAGTTTTAAGCGATTTGCGATTGTCAGAACATGTCTGTATATCATATTTAAACAAGAATTCAATAAAACGATGTGTAATGCACCTTGAGCTGAAAAAGTGTATTTGTAGATTTCGTTTTCCAACCCTGATAAAACAATAAAAATTAAAAATAAACCTGAACAAGAGCAAAATAAAAAAATGTTGACACAAAAACTGATAAACACGCACACAAATAAAACTATCAGCTGAACTCCTGCATGTACAAGGCGAATTAATACAGGTGACCGCACGGCTACAACAATCCAACAACACAAAAAACAACAGGCAATTTCATGATATAAAAATAGAAGGTAGTTCCCAAGGCGAATCAATTACCAGGTGGCAGCGTAGGCGAATTCATTAATTTTCGCCGTGTACACTACTGTCAAACTCCATATATACAAAATCTGTTTACCATTTTCTTTATATGAAGTTTGACATTCGTTTCAGCAGCAAAAAATAATAAATTTTCTAACGCTGCCACCTGATAATTGATTCGCCTTGGTAGCTCCACTTCAAAAATTTGTGACGTTTGCGGGAATTATTTAAAATATATTTTTTGTAAACAACAAAATTTGCGTTGCCATAGGTATAAAAAAGAAAAAAAATATTTTGGAACTATTTAACAAGAAATGTGTAATTTGTGTAATAATTATACATAAATATAAATAAAATTCAAATGTACTTACTGCAGATATAAACTTGCACAAAAATAAATCCTTTGACTTTTAAAGAAAACTAATAAAGATTCGCTTGTTATAATAACTTAATAAAAATACAATTAAAGAGTACGAATTTTTACGAATTAACCACCTTAATTAATTAAAATATCAAAAATTAATATTTATTTTCACGTTATTAATTAATAATTATGCAAACTGTGTTTCAAAGCGTCTTACAATGATATCCATATTGTTTATATAAGTTTTTAAGATCATTAGTATTTCAGCAATGCCAATGAAAATTTTTTTGTATTATTTAAAACGGCATTTTTCTGTTTAAAAAGCGAATGCTAAAAAATGTTTTCCCAAAAAAAAAAAAAAAATAATCTTCTTTTAATATTACTATTTAATATTGACTTTTAATTGCACAAGAAATTTTCATATAGGAGTTAGTAATTAAATAACTGCCATTAATTTTAAGAAAAGTTAAATTTAATATTTCTAATTTTTCTATAAATTTCTTGTTTGGCAGATAAAGCGTTCTCGTATGTGTAATTTTGATCTCCTTCCTCAAAGGTTTAAAACCCAAATTCCTGTAACCATATTTTTTAAATAATATATCCCAAAAAGTTTTCAAGACCACCACACTCTATTTTAGTTAAAAGATTTATTTGCTCAATGTAGCTAAAATGAACAAGAACGAAACCTGTATTTGTTTCTTCCTCTTGAAAGCTAGTTTTAACCGAAACTGAAATTAACAATTCTATTCCATATTTTACCTTTCCTAGTATGGAAAAGCACTTTTCAGAATTTTTCAATCGTATATTTCTTTTCAATCGTATTTTCTTTTCTTTTGCAAGCTGCAACGATCAAACTAAATTCGCATTTGGCAAATCGAATTGTTTGAAACTTGAAAAATCTCACAGAATTCTTATTGATGCAATCAGGAATACTCATATTCTTTTTTTGTTAAATTTGTGCATTAAATTTCATATATTTTGTTTTATTTATTTAATAAATTTTGTTTGTGATTTTTGTATTATCAGGCATGTTCTGAAAATCACAAGATTTCAAATCACTTGTGATTTTAAAATCACTATTGTGGTTTGATGGTGTTCTGAAAACCACAAACGTTTTAACTTTTCGTTGTGATTTCACCTCTTCGAAAACACAAGAAAACAGCTGGTATTTTGTTTTAGTTTGACGGAATATTTTATGTATTGAAAATTATTAGTGTTTTTCTTAAAATATAAAGTGAAAATAAATTAAAAGTATTGTTTTTATAAAAAAATAAAAAAAACTGATAAAAAAAAAGGTAAATGCAAAATCACAAAGCAAATAACAATATTTCTTGCAATAGAAAGTGTCTTTAATTTTTTCATAATTTTATAAATTCTTTGGTGCCTGTTACCGCCGCCACTGTATTTTGTATTCTATTGTAGCTTACTTACATACAAACACACATATATGTACATAAACAAAAATTGCTTATTTTACATATCTTCTCATTCCACCGTTGTCCTTATTTACTTTATTAAAATATTCATTTAAATTATACTAAATTTGTAACTGTTCCGCTTAATAACGGTAGTCTCTTGTTTTGCAAAATATTTAACATCGAAAGATCATTTTTAAAAGTAAAAAGAAGTAGTTCTTATTGTGACACGGTGGAAACAAGTTGTTTTAAAGCGCGATATACGCAAATTAATAATTAATAAACAAAACGTGCATATTTAAGCAAAAGTAAAGTGTTTTAATATTAATATTGTGTAGCTCTTGAAAGTTTGTATTACGCCGTGCGAACTCAACATTCTTTAAAACAACTTTACATAAAAACAATTTAGTTGAAAACAAAAAAAAAAACACAGTTTGTACATAAATCTTGTGTGTATCTCCTAAAATCAATATATCGCAATTTAATTAAAAAAATTAAAATTAAATCGTGTTTAATAAAAGACTAAATAAAATGTCTCAAACCGATTTTAATTGTAATAAATGCGAATTAAAAGACACCGTTCGTATGGTGCAGTGTGATTCCTGCGATAAATGCTATCATTTTGAGTGTGTAGGGGTAGACTCAAATATTGCTAATGAAAGCTGGAGTTGTTCAAAATGCCACGAAAAATCAGTGGTCCAAATGAACATGCCCAAAACTACTCAACAATTGCCGCCGGTTGATACAATCGCCGAATTTTCCGACGGAACGCAAGGAACGTCGTCATCTACAAATTACGAATGCACTAGAAAACCAAATAATGTGCCTAAATCAACGACTATTGCCCAAAATGCAATAGAAACGTTAAAATCGTCTCAGTCAACCGTCGTGCAAGATAATGATTCCAGTAAACGGCACTATGAAACTCACTGTGCTTCGAACTTGTCCTCTCAAACACAGCTTCGGCTGCAAATGTTGGAGGAAGAAAAAGAGATTCAACGCCAGTATTTGGAAAAGAAATATAGAATACTTTCTCAAGGTGACTCAATGCAGCCGTCGTGTTCCTTTTCACAAGCATTTTCGTCTTCCCAACCAACAGCTACGCAGATTGCAGCAAGACAGGTAATACCTAAAGAACTTCCAAATTTTGATGGTAACCCAGAAGATTGGCCGCTCTTTATCAGCAATTATAGGAATAGCACAGAATTAGCCGGTTACACTGATGGTGAAAATTTAATGCGCCTTCAGTCGTGTCTCCGTGGTCGTGCTAAAGAACTGGTAAAAAGTAAATTGCTAGTTCCATCTATGGTGGGCGAAATAATTCAAACTCTTGAAATGTGTTTCGGTCGTCCAGAGCATATACTTGACTCTATGATAGAAAAGGCAACAAAAATTTCTCCATTAAAAGACAAATTAGATAGTATTTTTGAATTCGCTCTTACTATTCGAAACATTTGCTCGACGATGGAAGCTTGCAATATGACGGCTCATTTAAATAACCCAATGCTTGTTAAAACTTTAGTCAAAAAATTGCCAAACAATCATAAGCTCAATTGGGCTATGCACCCAAAAGAAAATAAGGTTCCCATAGTGAAATTGTTTAGCGATTGGATATACGCTATAGCTGTTGCAGCTAGCCAAGTAGTATCCCCAGCAATGTGCAAGAAAAGCGGTTCAGTGAATACGCATCAAAGTAGCACAAATAAGCCAATTTGTTTTTCATGCAAAAGCGAGGCTCATAAAATCCAGACTTGTGGTGAGTTCGCATTATTAAATTTAGATGCTAAATGGAATTTAGTAAAAGAAAATAAATTGTGCCGTCAGTGTCTAAATCTTCATCGTCGTAAATGTTTCTCAAACAAACAATGCGGTATTAATGGCTGTAGATTAAAGCATCACCCATTGTTGCACAAGCATGCTAATGTGCCCGAACGAAGAGAAATAGTAAACGCACATAGTGATGAAGAGAGATCGTGTTTCAGAATACTACCAATCCGTGTTTACTTTAATGGTGGCTTTGAAGATACATACGCGTTTTTGGATGAAGGCTCATCAGTGACTCTAATGGAGCAAACATTTTTTAACAAACTGGGACTAAAAGGTAAGAGTGAACCTCTAGAGTTACGATGGACAGGCAATACTACACGGTCTGAAGATGATTCAATGAAAATTAATCTGGAAGTTTCTAGCGTACAAGCTAAATCCAAATTCTCTTTATACGACGTCCGTACAGTTAAAAACCTTGATTTGCCCATTCAGTCTCTGAATTTTGCTGAAATATTAAAAGCTAACCCGTATCTCAAAGGCCTACCAGTAAAATCATATAAAAATGCCAAACCAATGATTTTGATTGGGCTCAACAATTGGAGAGTGGCAGTCCCGATGAAAATAAGAGAAGGTGACCGTGGGCAACTAATAGCAACAAAAACACGCTTAGGCTGGACGTTGCAGGGTGGTGGAAAAATTTCCGAAAAGTCAGCCTCATTAAACATTCATACATGTAAGTGCGAGGACCGGTATAAGGAGCTTCACGATGAAGTAAAAGAGTATTTTACCCTAGAAGTCTCGCAGGAGAAAAATATTTTATCAGCCGAAGATGAAAAAGCCATGCAGATTCTTCAGAGTACAACTGTAAAGAAAGAACAACAATTTGAGGTAAATTTGCTTTGGAAAAATAAACAAGTATCGTTGCGCGATAGTTACGAGGTCGCATGTCATCGATTAAAGTGTCTGCAGAAAAAGTTTATAAAGGATCCACAACTACAGCAAACCATGCAAGCTCACATTGATAAACTTCTGCTTAAAGGCTACGCAAGAAAGGTGTTGGGCTCAGAAGTATATTCATATCCCGATCGTACGTGGTATCTCCCAATTTTTGTAGCACTTAATCCTAACAAACCAGGTAAAATACGTCTAGTGTGGGATGCAGCAGCAAAGTCGAACGGTGAATCCCTTAACGATTTTTTATTAAGTGGTCCTGACCTGCTCACCTCGCTCTTTAATATTTTAATTGAGTTCCGAGTTGGTCAAATCGCGATTTGCGGCGACATAGCTGAAATGTTTCATCGAATTAAAGTAAAGGATGAAGATATGCACACACAACGATTTCTGTGGCCCGCAAACAGTAATCAAAGTGAACGTCCTACTATGTACGTAATGAAGGCATTAACTTTCGGCCTTAACTGCGCGCCGTGCATTGCCCATTTTGTTCGAAACAAAAATGCAGAAGAATTTCGCGATAAGTATCCCCGAGCATTTAAAGCAATTACGAGCTACCACTACATGGACGATTTTATCGACAGCGTCGACTCAGAAGAAGAGGCCCTTGAACTAGCGACAAACGTTAAGATGATCCACGCTTCTGGAGGTTTCCACATGAGAAATTGGGCTACAAACTCTACTTTAGTTAGGCAACATTTATGCGACGATGAATCAGCCGCAAGAAATTTGTTTGGAGCGGTGGAGAAAGTTCTCGGTATGTATTGGGAATCCAATAATGATGTTTTTCGGTATAACTCCAGATTCTCAAGGCTTAAAAGAGATGTGTTTCAAACGAATGTGGTTCCCACTAAAAGAGAAGTCCTTCAAGTTCTGATGTCTATATTTGATCCACTTGGACTTGTCTCACATTTTACAATTGGCTTGAAAATTTTACTGCAAGATGTTTGGCGCTCAGGCACACAGTGGGACGAAGAACTTAATAAGGAGCTGTTTGTAAAATGGCATTTGTGGCTCTCGAATTTGAGCAAAATATCATCTATAGTTATCCCTAGATGCTACTCTAAACTTCTCAGAATAACTGCTGATGTACAACTGCATACGTTCGCTGATGCAGGCGAAAATGCATATGCAGCCGTAAGCTACTTTCGAGTTAAATATAATGATGACGTCGACGTGTCGATTGTCGCAGCTAAGTCAAAGGTTGCTCCTTTAAAGCCTATGTCAATACCCCGATTAGAATTGCAAGCAGCTTTATTAGGCGCCCGTTTAGCCACGAAAATCCAGAGTGCTACAAGGCTTCGTTGCTCAGAACGCTTCTTTTGGTCCGATTCCAAGACGGTTTTGAAATGGTTGTCTATGGATCCGAAAAACTTCAAGGCATTCGTAATGTATAGAGTCGGTGAAATTTTGAAATTAACCGACACAACCCAGTGGAATTGGGTTCCAACAAATTTAAATCCTGCTGATTTTGCTACAAAAGTAGGTCCAACAGATAACGATATGTGGACGACAGGACCCGAGTTTCTGAAGCGCAATAAAAGTGAATGGCCAAAATCTGCAGATTTAGGTAACCCCGATAATGAAGAGGTACGTAATCGTCTTTTGCATATCGATTTGCTTAAAAGTTTCTCTATAAATTTCGAATATTTCTCATGTTCGAGACGACTCTATAGAGCCTTAGCCCTGTTTCTGTTTTATATAGAAAAATTAAAGTCTGTAGTCCACGGCTTCAAAATAAAAGACGACAATATATTTGAACGTATCAGAAAATCCAAAAATATCTTATTTAAATGCGCGCAACTCGGCGAATTTTCTGATGAGATATGGAGTCTGCAGAACTGTAAAGAGATCGAGAGAAGCAGTCAATTAAAGCAATTCAACGTTTTTCTGGACGAAGATGGTGTAATTCGGACTTGTGGCAGAGCAAACACGTTAAGCTGCAATCAAGCGATAGTTTTACTTCATGGCCACTATATAACTTTTCTCGTAGTCCGATATTATCATGAAAATTACCATCATTGTATGCACGAAGCAGTGATCTGTAGAATAAAGTCATATTTCTATATCCCCAAATTAAGAGCTCTCTATAAAGTAGTTCGACGGAAGTGTCAATTTTGTAAAAACGAAGCAGCTGTGCCTCAACTACCACAAATGGCTTGTTTGCCGCTAGCTCGACTAGCAAGTTTTGAACGTCCATTTACTTACGTTGGTATTGACTTTTTTGGCCCTTTATATGTAAACGTTGGCAGACGTAAAGAAAAAAGATGGGGTGTACTGTTTACTTGCCTGACAGTGCGAGCACTACATATTGAAGTGGCACATAGTCTCGACACAAGTTCGTGTATTATGTGTATACAAAATTTCATAAGTCGGCGTGGCACTCCAAGAGAAATATATACAGATAATGGCACTAATTTCAAAGCTGTGGAAAAAATCATCCGAGAAGAAAATTTAAGTCTTCGACAAGTCTCCTAGAAATACGACGAAATTAAATGGTGGTTCAACCCTCCAGCGGCTCCACATATGGGCGGTGCATGGGAGCGATTGGTAAGGACGGTTAAATCAAATCTTCACACCATGTGCCCTGCATTTAAATTCAACGACGAAACTCTAAGATGTGCCCTATGGGAAGTTGAGTTCATCATAAACCCTCGTCCATTGACATTTGTAGCCCTAAATTCATGTGAAGACGACCCCTTGACTCCAAATCATCTTCTTCTTGGGTCTGCTGCAGGCAACAAGCCTTTGTTAGAACACGATCATGATCTCCGACACCGGTGGCACCAGACGCAAAAGTTTGCTAATCATTTCTGGCGAAGGTGGGTGCGAGAATATGGCCCAAGTTTAGTGCGACGCAGTAAGTGGTTCGAAAAAACAAAACCCCCGACAGTAGGAGATGTAGTCGTCATAGTCGATGATACGCTTCCACGAAATAGTTGGCCAAAGGGCATTATTACAAAAGTCTTTCCCGCGAAAGATGGTCGAGTTCGGCGTGTCGCGATCAAAACAAATTCCAGTACATATGAGAGGCACGTGGCAAAAATAGCAGCCTTAGACGTCGGTAAGAAGGATGGCAAGCTCATGGGCATCTAACTCACTTACGATGGGGGAAATGTTACCGCCGCCACTGTATTTTGTATTCTATTGTAGCTTACTTACATACAAACACACATATATGTACATAAACAAAAATTCCTTATTTTACATATCTTCTCATTCCACCGTTGTCCTTATTTACTTTATTAAAATATTCATTTAAATTGTACTAAATTTGTAACTGTTCCGCTTAATAACGGTAGTCTCTTGTTTTGCAAAATATTTAACATCGAAAAATCATTTTTAAAAGTAAAAAGAAGTAGTTCTTATTGTGACACGGTGGAAACAAGTTGTTTTAAAGCGCGATATACGCAAATTAATAATTAATAAACAAAACGTGCATATTTAAGCAAAAGTAAAGTGTTTTAATATTAATATTGTGTAGCTCTTGAAAGTTTGTATTACGCCGTGCGAACTCAACAGTGCCAATTGCTAATTTTGCTATAAAAATCAATAAAAAACATTTTAAGGTATTCATATTATTAATTTACTGGGAAGTTCAAAATAAAGTGGTTGAAAAAATAACCAAGTGATACTAAATCGGCAGGCATTTAGCTGACTGGTTTAAAATCACAAAAATTTTAAAAGTTTTGTATGCAGAACAGCTTTCTTGTGATTTTAAATTGTTACGAGTACCTATAACGGTCGGGTGACCCTTCCAGCTCTGCCGGCCTTTTCTCCAAGGGGGTGTTCTCAACCCTAAGTTTGACCGAGGTTCGTTACAAAATAAATTTAATGCTGAACATCTCTACTCTAAAACCTAAGCCTTACCGCGAGAACATTTTAAATAGGGAGATAGATG
Organism: Gymnosoma rotundatum; assembly: GCA_916610165.2. Taxonomy (NCBI): domain Eukaryota; kingdom Metazoa; phylum Arthropoda; class Insecta; order Diptera; family Tachinidae; genus Gymnosoma; species Gymnosoma rotundatum. The sequence goes on along the minus strand of OU744340.1, from coordinate 54,604,183 downwards.
TAGTTCTCCAGTCGCCCTCATCCCTACCATGGCCGTAAACAAAATAAATCCTTTTGTTGTAATTTACGAACCCCTCAACCCGTCCTTTGCCGCCCTTTCTGAAATCACCAATTCCCTATAAAAAAAACTACTCAAAAATTTTCATTTTTTCTTTTAAACACTTAACATAAACAGTTTTATTTAAATAATTATATATAATTATACGAAGAAATTGTAATATTAAAAAAAACAAACACCAAATCTAGATATAATAGCTTACTCTACGGATAACAATAAAAAAACTTAATTAACACACTCTTAACATATAACCCTCAATAATTTTTATATTACATATCTTTTTTTTCTTTTATTTAAACAAGTACAAATTAAAATTTTCAATATATTTTGTCCTTATAGAGCCCAAACCAAAAAACTAAATTCTCCCAATTAGGGATACCCGTGATATTGTAACAACCTATTTCCTCTGTCTAAAGGAGCTCCCTGAGACTAAGTATTTCTTTACCCACAGTAGCTATCAAGCTTCTAGTTTGTGCTCTACACTGAATAATCAAATCCTTTTTCTTCAAATCAAAATTAATCTCTCCTGTTCTTTATGATTATCAAGGGTTTGGTGTACTTAATAACTAAAAGAACACACATCTACACACTCACGAAATTCTTACAAAGTTAAACACACAAACACAAGTTAACTTATCAGATTAAATAAAATAAAATTTTCACTTATTCACTATTTTTAATATTGTTTTTTTTCTAATTCTCTTTTTTTTTTTTTTTTAAGGATGTCTGCCTGATGCTCTAGTATCTGAATCAGTTGGGTTTTCCCCCGCAGGATATTATGATTCTCTGCTTTGTTCTTTCCTATTTGTTATATTTAGATAGACTTTTTTTATGGATTTCATATATCTTTGATTTTATCGATTGCCTCATCAGTTTGCACGTGATAATAAATTTAATAAAACTGGCCTACCTGGCTATATCCTGGATTCTCTTATAGGACTTTCCTCAGGATGTACTATGCCAGGTAGGAACTGCAATACGGTGCCTATCTTATCCTCCTTGGAACACAAAAGAAAATTGTCCCACACAATGATCTTTGCCAAATTAACTTGCGCACTATCTCCCACAGGATCAACAGATCTCTAGTAATACAACAAAATAAACTTTTTTCTTTTAAACACACAACCGTTTCTTAATTGCAACTTTTCTCACTTTTACTTTATTTCCAACTGATCCCTGTTTCTGTTTACAATCTGACTTTTATACCACCACCTCTTACGGTTTATTTTATATTTTCTAGAACCTTCTGTAAATCATACATAGAAATAAATACATAATAATTTTCCCCTTAAAGCTTTCACCTTTCTAGGACATTTTTTTTTCTTGTTCTTTCGCCCCCCCCCCTTTCTTATTTCAATCTATCCTCAACCTGCTTTATCCTCCCTCTTTGTATGCTACCGTCTCGCCTATATCCTTTGTTTTATGTATACTAGGTGATCATACATTTAGCAAGCAACAGTGTTTTATGTTTTTTTATATTTTTTCAAAAAGCGCCAAAACAAAAAACTTCACTTTTTGAATGAAAGCAACAACCCTGTTTTTTTTTATTCGTATGTTGCCACTGTAGTCTGCAGTTACTTTACTACTATTAATGACAACCAAACTAACACACAAACGTATACAAATGTCATTTTCATGGATTTCTGCAAGCAAACACATGTCGGTAAGTTTTCAGAAGATATATTTGATTTCCTTTCCTTTTTCTTTCTATTTCTAGGTGTTTTTTTCCCAGTAATTCGTAATTGGTAAATATTGTATCGTTCTATAATATTAATACACATTTTCTTAAATATTATTTTCCTTTTCCTTACAGGTACAAAATATGAACGCAGCACAAAAACCCAAAAGCATACTAAAAGACACTAAAAAAAAAACTCAACATGTTAAAATGCAACAACATACGCCGGGAACTTGGGCTGGAGTTGGCGTTCCACACAGTAATTGTATACCCCTTCCCATGAACATTTTAGTTTGAAATGAGGGACTCGAGGCATTGGCTCAACTTCATCCTCCTCCCGTAGCTTTATCATTAGTAGTTTTATTATTATTTTCATAACCTAGCATGCCATTTTGCTAGTGTCCCGCAACAAAACTCCGATTTCGTTGGTGCAATCCTAAGAAAGCGGTGTGCGGGCATACAGTGGAAGAACACCCCCTGCAGCATCGCAACGTGGGGAACTCCCACACCCTGACGTCTCTAAAAAGCCGGGTACTCCCACAACTGCTGACCTAAGGGCAACCTAAATAATGCCGGACATGTACTTCTTATTACAGTTCAATTTTCATTGTTATTAACATGGGTTGCTTCTGCAGAGACAGGACTAAACTTCCTCACCAGCTACGCTTACTCTTAGTCCGACACCAAAGTAAACAGCAATAAAGTCTGGGCCAAAATGCAGTCCCAAAATACCTTTTCAAAATCAGAGCGAAAACAAGAAAAAACAATCATTATACGTGCGTACATATGTATGTACGCCCGTATAAAAAAAAATTAATAACTTGTTTTCTTAACGTAATACTGCACTTTATTTAACATTATCACAGATCCAGACGAAAATTGCTCTTGCATTGAATGAATTTTCCCCTTCCGGCAATTGTCCCCACGATTTGCCACTACAATTTTGGGAACCCTACTCGCTGTGACTCGTTATTTCATTTGCTTGCGGGAAGTAACACAATTATTGTACGTTATAAAAACTTTACTTTGTGTTTTTTTTTTTTTTTTTTCTTAAAGGTTTATCCTAACTGCTGAGAAAAAATGTATTGCTGATGACGGCCTTAGACATTTAATTGCTAGTGTTTTTACAACATTCAAGAGGAAAAAAAATTTAAGCTCGTTGGCTCCACACCCTACAGCAAAAGATCTACATTATATGACAGCTGTTTCCTACACTATTATAGCACGCTTTTATTATTACAGAGGTAAGTCATATTGTCCTGAATACCCAAATTTCAGATAAATTATTTTGTCGAAAGTTCCCCTACGTGGGTATATGCTCTAGATCCAATAGACGCAATTTGCATACATAAACATATACATATACACATATGTATACGAATACACATATATACATATATTATAATTACACCAATTGCTAATCTACTTAATCCTATTATTGCACATTTTCTTATCTAAACCTTAATGTCTTTAACATGATATGTACCGAGTGGTTTACCCTGTAGTGTCTCTAACTCGTACATATTGTTCCCCACGGATTTTACAATTCTGCATTTAAGGAATTTCTTACAAAACTTGGAATTAATATTTCTACTAAAATTGCTTAGGATTGTGTTTCTACGATATACCTCCTGTCCCGGTACGAACCTAACGACTCGGGCTCCCCTATTGTACCTTTCGGCGCTTTTCTCATAAGCTTTCTGCATATTATGTTTTACCTTTTCTCTAATTATTTCCATCCTGTCCTGTCTATTCAATTCGACAATTTCATGATCGGTGAGAGACTTCAATTTTCTTCCTAATTTGTAGTCGGCGCCGCTGGTATACATATGGTAACCAAAAAGTGCAAAAAATGGCGTTACACCTGTGGTTGCATGAATCGAAGTTCTCAAAGCACATTCTATTTCCGACAGGTACAGGTCCCAATCGCGATGGTCATTATTTAACCCTGGAAGGTCATACTTATTTTCATTGCGTAAAGTCCATTCTTCGTCGTATCGACGACGGTTTTATAAAAAGGGGTGTAAAAACTGTCTTAATTATAAACAACTTTTAAAACCCCCTTTTTTGTATTAAGTGCTTTCTGTTTTAACGAAGTAAAACAAAAAAATATTTGTTTAATATATTATTTATTAAAAAACTAAAATTTCACAGCACTACTTCACTTGGCTTTTTGTACAAAACATAACTTGAAAAAATAAAAAAAATAATAAAAACTAAAAAAAGTAATTCATTAAATGAATATATATCTTAAAACAAATACATCAGATAATACAGGTACAAAATTTCATGAGTGTAAGTCTTCAGTTTACACAAGAGGCACAAAGTTCTATTTTGTGGTCCCCGCACAGGCTTTTTTTGCACTTAGAGCAAGATGATTTTGTCATTCGTCGTTTATATGATGGACAAAGAGCGCATATCTTTCGTTTTTTCACTTTTGGTTCTTCAGAAGCGATGTTATTATTTTCAGTGGTATTCGGCAGTATATTCACAATATTAGATTTCACAGATGTTCTCAACGTTGGTATCTTAAGTCTTTCAGCCAGCTGTTCTTGGATAAGAGAAAAATGTAACTGCTTCATGAATTCGTGACGACTTAGAGGCTTTTTCTTTATATTAAATATATTATGACTGTATATAACATAACTATTAATGAAAGCCATGTTTAATATTCCATAAAATTGGCACATCGGGCACCGGTTGGTTTTTCTAGAACAGCTCATTACGCTGCACATTTGGTCGAACGTATCCACACCTCCTTTCGTTTTATTATAAAATTCTACCATATATGGCTTTTTTGAAACTGGGTTTACTGCACCCTCTTCATCACACGATGAGACCAAATAAACCATTTTATTTGGTTTTGGCTTGTAAGACAGAAGCGTTAACTCATTGTCATAACAAAACATTGAGGTTCCACATTTTCGAGTTTTAAAATTTTTTAACTCCGTAGGAATTTCTTTTTTATTTGAACGCAGAGTCCCTACCACTGTGAGCTTATAAGGTTCACATAGTAAAGATTTCGCTAGTGGTACTGATGTGAACCAATTGTCTACTGTTATGTTTCTATTAGATCCATAGACAGTTTTTGTCAATTCCTTGACGTAGTACTCGCCAAGTGGGAGGTTACTCTTGTTTGATCCTTTTCCCAAGTATGGTGTAGCATCAACCAAGTACTTTGTGCCGCTGTCACACATCATCAACATTTTTAACCCATATTTGGCAGGTTTATTGGGTATATACATACGAAAACTGCACTTTCCTCTGAAAGCCAAAAGCTGCTCGTCGATCGTAAGGTATGGCCCCGGAATATAATTTTCTCGACATTTTTGAATAAACAATTCCCACACTTTTCTAATAGGAGCAAATTTATCGTGTATATTTTGGATACGTACAGTTTTATCGTCAAATCGAAGACAAGACAAAAGGTACTTGAATCTTGCTTTAGTCATTGTTGATAAATATTGGGCACCAGAATAGGATTCTTCAAATAATTCAGCAGCAGATAGATGTTGATCCTTTTTAACAGCAGTTAATACCAATATTCCAATTAGGGCTGATATTTCTTTTGACGTGGTTGTTTTTTTCTGAGCTTCATCTGTTTTACAAAGTAAGTTAGATTTACGGTTATTTATCTCAAAGTTAGTCCACATTACAATTTCATCAATTATATCTTTTGTTACAAACATCTGAAAGCATTGCAAAGGGTCAGTGATATTTTTGCATTGTCGGGTTGGGCCTCTTGCTTGGTGAACTATATTAAGCCCATAACGATGGGACTTCCCTTTTTTTGTAGACCACTTGTGGTTATTTTTTCCACGCAAAATATATTTAGTGAAGGGTATTATACTCGGCTTAGTTCTTAAAATATTTGAGGACATATCCTCGGCATCAGTATCGTCTTTATTTAAATCTTCTGATCTGTCAGATTCTGATAAACTTTCATTTTCATCTAAATCCATATCAGATATATTGGTATCATAGGATATGTCGTTATCATTAATGTCATCATCCAATTCGCATTCGTCATCGCACATCGAAAGAAATTTTTCAATATCTTCATCTGTTAATTTTATTTTAGTACTCATTTTGCAAAAAACGAAGCAAGATCTTGAAAAAAATATATATATTTAGTTGTATAATCACACTGTCTGAAATTAAAAAAGTTACATAGTGTTCATACTTCGTCGTTTCGACGACGCTTAACAAAAAAAAACAAACTTACCTAATGTGTAGCAACCCAAACACGCTCACACAGCAAGAGTATAATTACAACTGACGTTGTACGAAAATTGAGCTTAAAAAATTTAAGCAAAGAGAAAAAAAACACAAAAGTAAAAACATGCGTCGTCGGTTCGACGAAGAATGACCTTCCAGGGTTAAATATGCTCTAATGGCTGACAATACTGATTGATTTACTCTCTCACTAGCATTACTTTGAGGGGAATACACTGCGGTTTTTAAGTGTTGTATTTTGTATAAATTCATTAAATTTTCAAAACCTTTTGAACTAAATTGGCTACCATTATCACTATGAATTACCTCTGGTACTCCAAATTTATTAAATATTTCATGAACAAGAAATTCTATCACCTTATTAGTTGTGGCTTCTTTCATCGCCTTTAGAAACGTAAATTTTGAAAAATGATCTACGACTATGAAAATATAACAATTTCCTTTTTTCGATCGCGGATACTTTCCCATGAAATCGATATATAATTTTTGAAATGGCCTTTCTGTTAAAACTTGTTGACCAATCTTAGGACGGAGATTTATATTGCAAGGCTTTGTTTCTTTGCAAATTTGACAGTTAGCTATAAAATGCTTAACTTGAGCCGCCATTTTTGGCCAATAAAAATGCCTCTTTAGACGCTTAAGGGTTTTTGCAACTCCACCGTGTGCTGATGTCAAATTAGAGTGTGCTTTTTCTATTACCGGCTGAGTAATGGTATCCGGAATCCATAGTCTCCATTGGGATCCTTCTATCCATTGATCGAAACCAGTTTTTTTATAAACTAAACCCTCTTCTACCTTTATATCTGGCAGCATTGCAGTATTGTTTTGAATATACTTAATTAAATTTAAATATTCCTCACTTTTAAATTCAGTGGTTTCGAATCCTAACAGATCCTCAATACTGATTTCGTCTATTTTAATTTCCCTTGGAAGCCTTGACAGCATATCTGCTACCAAATTTTCTTTACCTTTTCTATGTTGGATCTCAAAGTCAAAAGCTTGTAGTTGCAGGGACCATCTAGCTAGTCTGCCGGTCAGATCTTTCAAGGACATCAACCATTTTAAACTCGCGTGATCTGTTATAATTGTAAAAGGCATCATCTCAACGTATTGTCGAAACTTTTTTACAGCCATAACCGCGGCTAAGCATTCCTTTTCGGTAACAGTATAATTTCTTTGACACGCATTTAATTTCTGTGAATAGAACGCAATCGGGTGCTCTTCATTCTCTCCACTTATCTGATACAATACAGCCCCAACCCCGTATTCACAGGCATCACATTGTATATAAAATCTTTTTGAGAAATCAGCATGACGAAGAACTGGAGCGGACGTCAATGCTTTTTTCAAGTTCTCAAACGCTGTTATTGCCTCAGGACTCATTTTGAACTTACTAGCCTTTTTTAATGTTTCTGTCAACGGTGCAGCTATAACGGCAAAGTTTTTTATGAATCTGCGGTACCAGCCTGCCGTACCTAAGAAGCTTCGTACTTCTCGCGCTGACTTTGGAACCTTTATCTCTTTAATAGCTTGCACCTTGTCAGGATCGGTTGTTAGCATTCCCCCTCCGACTATAAACCCTAAATATCTAAGACGTTGGAAACAAAATTGGGACTTTTTTAAACCGATTGTTAAATTAGCTTTTCTTTAACATACCCCCACCTCCTCTAGCAGCCCTAAATGCTTTCCAAAATCATCAGATATTATTAGTAAATCGTCTAGATAAACGAACACGTTGTCCTTTAAATGTTGAGGAATAACTTTATCCATCAACCGGCACAAACGTTGGGCCGCGTTGCAAAGGCCGAATGGCATCACGCGGAACTGGTAAAGGGGTCTGCCTGCCACAGTAAAAGCGGTATAAGGTCTGCTTTCTTCCTCCAATTCTATTTGCCAGAATGCGTATTTTAGATCCACACTACTTATAAAATAGGTTTCATCAATTCTGCTTAGAATTCCATTTATGTTTTGCAACGGATATGCATCTTTCACTGTTAGTTTATTAAGTTTCCGTGCATCTAAGCAGAATCTATTTTTTCCAGGCTTCCTCACAATAGTTGTTCTATTACTCCATGGGCTGTCGCTACTTTCTATTACATTCAGTTCTAACATTTTGTCTATTTCTTTATATGTGATTTCTTGAACGGCTGGTGATATTGGGTAATACCTATCTTTAATTGGTTCTGCGCCTTCTATTAGTTTAATTACATGTTTCTCTAAATTGGTTCTGCCTAATCCTTTTGCTTCAAATGTGTCGAATTTTCCTACTACCTCATCTAACTTCAACTTTTGTTCTATATTCAAAATGTGTGGTTCCAATTTATTTTCTCCTTTCTCGTTAACGTAATCTTCTAATACATTATCTAGTTCTAATTGTTCTACACTAATTACTTCAGGAGCTAACTTAAAAGAACGCCAAAAATCTATACCTAAATACAATGGCTGTTCTAAGTCGGGACACAGATACAGAAGTATATCCTTCTTCTGATCTTTGTACTTAATAGATGTTTTTATTTTTCCCAGTATTCTCTGATGTTGACCACTGGCAGTCCTCACGTGGGAGAATATTGGAATAATTTCAAAACCTAATTCTTCTGCTACCTCTCGGCATCCTTTTCCCAATATACTGACTGATGCACCGCTATCAAGTAAACCTAACATAGATTTGCCTTCTACTTCAACACCTATGTAAACTCTTGGATCCGTTTCAAAACTTCCTCCTCTTCTTACCGATTCTGCTACTAATCTTTTTGCTATGCGTTTATTCTTATAGTGGTCTCTAATTTTCCTAATCCGTTTCGATATTGGCCTTGGTGTTCTCTCCGGGTTAAAAATTTTTGATCTGACGTATTCATAATAATCTTTTCTTATTTTTAGTGGTGCGTAATGTTTCATTTCTGGCATATAATCAGACATTTCATTTAATGTTGTTATTAAATTGACGTTTTTTATTTTAGTCCTGTTGTCTATTTGTTTTCCATAGGGTTTTTCGATGTTGGCAATCAGGGCATTTCGGAGCTATTACGTCAGCCTTGCCACATCTGTAACAAAATAAATTTCTTTCTGTCGAATTGCAATCTCGGAAGCCATGCCCCTGTATTCCGCAATTCCAACAAATCAACTGCTGTTTTTGCTGACTCATTCTAATAGCTGCTATTTCCTCACTAGGCCCTTCGATATTATCAGACTCTTGGAAATAAACTTCGTTTATAGCTCGCACTGAGCGTTGTGGTTGACTAAAGTTTCTTATATCCCGCCTTGGAAAATTTCTCTCAGCCTCTAAACATTCTATTCTTAATTGCTCAACGGATGACACGTTAATTGGGTATACTATTCTTGCGACACTTTCTTTTATATTTCTTTTTAATATTTTAATCATGTCGTACTCTGGAATCGGTTGTATTAGTCTGGAGCGGAGCTTACTCATGTTGTGGAAAAACGTATCTAGAGTTTCATTTGCCTGTTGTTTTCTCTCGACCAAATCTCTCATGATCTCAAAATTTGACGTATTTGTACGGTATTGATTTAAAATTTCATTTCGAAAAGCTGGCCACTGCATATTACTATGAGTGCGGATGAGAAGCCAATACCAATCCTTAGCTGGACCGGTAACTAAAAGATGGAAATCTCTCAAGATTTCACTCCAGCTTATTCCATAATGGGCCTGGAGATGTTCGATTCGAAAAATGAAATCTTCAACACTCATGTGAGCATTATTGCCGTCAAATACTACCCCCCATTTATCCACTTGAATACTAATTTTTTCGTTGTTCCTATTAGTGTTTTCGGACATCGAGCGACTTCCCGGGGTAGCCCTGTTCTCGATCATTGGATCAACTTCTGATGTCCCTAACCTATGATTCGGTAAGTTATTACCTATTTGAAAACCACTGTTACTATTTGTCGTAGGAAACGCTACACTATGAGAAAAATTGTGGTTAGCAATCCTATTATCGTTGTGAAAAGCATTTGTTCTGGACCAGTTGTTATCACTACCCATATTTAGTGTGGCTGGTTGGGGAGGCTCGGAAGCCTGAGTTCTAGAGCTACCGTTTGACAATTCCTTAACAGCGTTGGTTAATTCACTAATAGACTTTCTAACTTCACTCATCTCGTCCTGAACCATTTTCTTTACCCTTTCTTCTAGGGCTCGTTGTACGACAAGTGTCTCATCTACAACTAGTTCTCTCACCTCTGGCGCAATTACGATGTCTGAAACCCCAATAGATGGGCCTGAAGCAGATTGAATCGCGTTATTGGCGTTTATACTGGCCGGATTATTCACTCTATTCGATCTAGTATTAATTGACCCCGACAAATCTCTAAAATTTTCCCCATCCGTAGCCATTTTCGATTTTCTGTAATTATACTTCCTTTGTTTTGGTTGAACTTCTATTGAATTATTTAAATTGCTTTGTTCTATAGATCGCTTTCTATTTCTGTTTTGTGACCTAATTTCTTTATTCATAACTCTTCACAATGCACGATTTTTACTTGCAATAATTGACGCTGTAAAAAACGTGACGTGAAAATTTTGAAATCGAATTTTACTGAACTCTAAATTTAAAAATTTAACCACAAAAATACTAATACTACTTATGGTTTTACTAAGTAAATAAAAAACTATATCAAACAATACAAAATAAATAATTTTAAAATTCGACTCTCACTAGATTAGTAGACTACATATAAAAAAAATTTAAAACTAATGCTGTATAAAATATAACAAAGATGTTACAATAGGTAAATGATGTAATTATAAATAAAAAATATAAAAACAATACAATAATAATTAATCATAAAATTTAACCAAAATAAATTTAAAAAAAATTACAAATGTAAACATATAAATAATTAATTAATAACAAAAACAAATATTAGCATAAAATAGAAAATAAAAATATCGATAAGCTAAACTAGTATATAAATAATTTATTATATCAAAAAAAAGTTTTTTTTTTTTTTTAAAACAAAACAAATAAATAATAAAAACTATGACTATTATACACTACAAATAATTTAAAAGCTTTTAATTACTCTTTTTCTATAATTTTCTAGGGATGTTGACTTCAGCGGCGGTATCGACGGTTAGCTTTTATGACTCTCTAATTAAGAGCTATTTAAATGTTCCGTAAATCAATTCTACAAAAACACTAAATGTACCACCAGATTTCTTTCAGTTTTAATTTGTGCTCCTTAATCATGTCTACACATAATTATTCGAGGCCAGCTAGTAAGGCTGTTCGACACAACAGACCCCAAGCCTTAAGCTTAAGCGGTTATCTTTCCACATTACCACTGCTCCACAATTTAAAACTGCAAGCTGATGCTACTCGCAAAGTAATCAATATGTACGAGGTAGGGCGTACATTTAAAAATGATTTTTTTTTCCTTTTAAGAACTTTCCCTACCACGCTTTAATGAATCTATTTCTTTTTTTTCTTTTACAAGCATAAAAAAAGAACCATATTCGCACAACGGACTTTCTGGGTAGACACCAAAAACGGATACGACTTTTGCTTCCTTTCCTTTAAATCCCGCAAAAAAAAAACTTACGTTGGGCTATTTCTAACATTATTAGTCTATTGTTTTGTGTCTAGATCTTATACACTCTTTTCTTTTAACTTTATATTGGGCGCCATATTCTGGTACGAGTACCTATAACGGTCGGGTGACCCTTCCAGCTCTGCCGGCCTTTTCTCCAAGGGGGTGTTCTCAACCCTAAGTTTGACCGAGGTTCGTTACAAAATAAATTTAATGCTGAACATCTCTACTCTAAAACCTAAGCCTTACCGCGAGAACATTTTAAATAGGGAGATAGATGTAGTTCTCCAGTCGCCCTCATCCCTACCATGGCCGTAAACAAAATAAATCCTTTTGTTGTAATTTACGAACCCCTCAACCCGTCCTTTGCCGCCCTTTCTGAAATCACCAATTCCCTATAAAAAAAACTACTCAAAAATTTTCATTTTTTCTTTTAAACACTTAACATAAACAGTTTTATTTAAATAATTATATATAATTATACGAAGAAATTGTAATATTAAAAAAAACAAACACCAAATCTAGATATAATAGCTTACTCTACGGATAACAATAAAAAAACTTAATTAACACACTCTTAACATATAACCCTCAATAATTTTTATATTACATATCTTTTTTTTCTTTTATTTAAACAAGTACAAATTAAAATTTTCAATATATTTTGTCCTTATAGAGCCCAAACCAAAAAACTAAATTCTCCCAATTAGGGATACCCGTGATATTGTAACAACCTATTTCCTCTGTCTAAAGGAGCTCCCTGAGACTAAGTATTTCTTTACCCACAGTAGCTATCAAGCTTCTAGTTTGTGCTCTACACTGAATAATCAAATCCTTTTTCTTCAAATCAAAATTAATCTCTCCTGTTCTTTATGATTATCAAGGGTTTGGTGTACTTAATAACTAAAAGAACACACATCTACACACTCACGAAATTCTTACAAAGTTAAACACACAAACACAAGTTAACTTATCAGATTAAATAAAATAAAATTTTCACTTATTCACTATTTTTAATATTGTTTTTTTTCTAATTCTCTTTTTTTTTTTTTTTTAAGGATGTCTGCCTGATGCTCTAGTATCTGAATCAGTTGGGTTTTCCCCCGCAGGATATTATGATTCTCTGCTTTGTTCTTTCCTATTTGTTATATTTAGATAGACTTTTTTTATGGATTTCATATATCTTTGATTTTATCGATTGCCTCATCAGTTTGCACGTGATAATAAATTTAATAAAACTGGCCTACCTGGCTATATCCTGGATTCTCTTATAGGACTTTCCTCAGGATGTACTATGCCAGGTAGGAACTGCAATACGGTGCCTATCTTATCCTCCTTGGAACACAAAAGAAAATTGTCCCACACAATGATCTTTGCCAAATTAACTTGCGCACTATCTCCCACAGGATCAACAGATCTCTAGTAATACAACAAAATAAACTTTTTTCTTTTAAACACACAACCGTTTCTTAATTGCAACTTTTCTCACTTTTACTTTATTTCCAACTGATCCCTGTTTCTGTTTACAATCTGACTTTTATACCACCACCTCTTACGGTTTATTTTATATTTTCTAGAACCTTCTGTAAATCATACATAGAAATAAATACATAATAATTTTCCCCTTAAAGCTTTCACCTTTCTAGGACATTTTTTTTTCTTGTTCTTTCGCCCCCCCCCCTTTCTTATTTCAATCTATCCTCAACCTGCTTTATCCTCCCTCTTTGTATGCTACCGTCTCGCCTATATCCTTTGTTTTATGTATACTAGGTGATCATACATTTAGCAAGCAACAGTGTTTTATGTTTTTTTATATTTTTTCAAAAAGCGCCAAAACAAAAAACTTCACTTTTTGAATGAAAGCAACAACCCTGTTTTTTTTTATTCGTATGTTGCCACTGTAGTCTGCAGTTACTTTACTACTATTAATGACAACCAAACTAACACACAAACGTATACAAATGTCATTTTCATGGATTTCTGCAAGCAAACACATGTCGGTAAGTTTTCAGAAGATATATTTGATTTCCTTTCCTTTTTCTTTCTATTTCTAGGTGTTTTTTTTCCCAGTAATTCGTAATTGGTAAATATTGTATCGTTCTATAATATTAATACACATTTTCTTAAATATTATTTTCCTTTTCCTTACAGGTACAAAATATGAACGCAGCACAAAAACCCAAAAGCATACTAAAAGACACTAAACAAAAAAATCAACATGTTAAAATGCAACAACATACGCCGGGAACTTGGGTTGGAGTTGGCGTTCCACACAGTAATTGTATACCCCTTCCCATGAACATTTTAGTTTGAAATGAGGGACTCGAGGCATTGGCTCAACTTCATCCTCCTCCCGTAGCTTTATCATTAGTAGTTTTATTATTATTTTCATAACCTAGCATGCCATTTTGCTAGTGTCCCGCAACAAAACTCCGATTTCGTTGGTGCAATCCTAAGAAAGCGGTGTGCGGGCATACAGTGGAAGAACACCCCCTGCAGCATCGCAACGTGGGGAACTCCCACACCCTGACGTCTCTAAAAAGCCGGGTACTCCCACAACTGCTGACCTAAGGGCAACCTAAATAATGCCGGACATGTACTTCTTATTACAGTTCAATTTTCATTGTTATTAACATGGGTTGCTTCTGCAGAGACAGGACTAAACTTCCTCACCAGCTACGCTTACTCTTAGTCCGACACCAAAGTAAACAGCAATAAAGTCTGGGCCAAAATGCAGTCCCAAAATACCTTTTCAAAATCAGAGCGAAAACAAGAAAAAACAATCATTATACGTGCGTACATATGTATGTACGCCCGTATAAAAAAAATTAATTACTTGTTTTCTTAACGTAATACTGCACTTTATTTAACATTATCACAGATCCAGACGAAAATTGCTCTTGCATTGAATGAATTTTCCCCTTCCGGCAATTGTCCCCACGATTTGCCACTACAATTTTGGGAACCCTACTCTCTGTGACTCGTTATTTCATTTGCTTGCGGGAAGTAACACAATTATTGTACGTTATAAAAACTTTACTTTGTGTTTTTTTTTTTTTCTTAAAGGTTTATCCTAACTGCTGAGAAAAAATGTATTGCTGATGACGGCCTTATCATGGGCAATTTGTTGCTACAAAATTATGTATGTTGTCAAAAAAAAATATTGTAAAAAAACAAACAAAATAAAAAAATATATTTGATGAAAAAAGTGGTCAGAATAAGAAAATTATAAGAATTAAGCTACATAAAAATACAGGAAAAGTGACCAAAATTCTTTTGTACCACTAGTTTGCCCAAATCATATGCCTCGTTGCATTCTTGCACCTTGACCATTTGAAGCTAACATAATCGTCCACGAAAAAATCAAGAAATAATTTCACTATCTTTTTACGCATATTTTGATTATACACATCAGGAACTGCAAATACGGTTCCATATTGTGGTAGTTTTCTCTAGGAATTTCAATTGTTTGTTTTCTATTAGCAATAAAAAAAAAATAAATTAAAAAAATTTAACAAATTATTTATTTTTGACAACTGTAATGTATACAGCTGATGGGCTTTTTCGCCCGTGCGTTCAGCTGTATTATTTCGCCATGAGCCGTGCGGTAACCTGTATGAATTCGTATGAACCTAAAAAAAATACTGCAGGAGAGAAAATACAAAAAACTGTTTAACATAAATAGTTTTTCTACGCATTTTTTCTATGACAATCTTCTACATATTTAAAAAAATTATTGAACATTTTTCTATTGAGTTTTTTTTTAAACTCTTCGAAATATCGCTAAAAAATGAGATCCTTTATTTCGCACAACTTTAGCACCTTCTTCACTGTTCTGATAAAGCTTTGGAGTTATAGGATCATTAATCTGAAAATGGACAAAAACAATAAATTTTTATCAATTAATATATTTTTATGTACCTCTTCTTCGCTAGAAATACGTTCAAATAAAGGATGCTCCTGCATGTGTTTAACAATCCATTTATGTAAATCCTCTACATCAGTCATTGTGTAAACAAGCCCCTAAAAAATAACATTTTCGTTTATTAATTCAAGACACGAAAGATTTAAAAACTACCCCTTTTCTTAACACATATGCATATTCTGATAACAAAGCCTGATTAATTATACGCCACTTGTGTTTTGCCTTCTTGAAATGAGGATCGGGGTATAAAAAGAACATTTTGTCCAATTGATGTTTAAGAAAATAGTGGGGTAGATATTTCATAGCATTCGTACGTATGCAGGCAATATTGTTGTATTTTCCTGCATTTAATGATCTCAAGGCTTTTATGCGATCCATTACATAGTCTGAAACTTTCACGCGTATTTCCATACCAATGGACAAACGATCGGGAAACATTTCGCTCAATGTTACCAAGAAACCTCCATAGCCACAACCTATATCTGCAAACTCTACACATTTAGAAGGACAGTAGTCATCATATTCTGGATAGAATTCTTTCCAATCCACTTGCGAAGGATGAGCGGGACTATTAAAATCACAAAAAAAAAAAATAGATTTTCAATATTTTTAGCAAATTAACTTACTAATTAAAGCAATGATCAGCAATAGGGTTCGAATGCGCTCTCTGCCTATAGTAACGTTTTTGTGGCAAAGTTGTATTTTCCCAGCTTGCAGTCATAATTTTGCCGATTGCTTCTGAGTTGTCCAGAATACAGAGACGTTGTGAATAAACAAAAATTACTGCTATTCACTTGAGAGTGATAACGCAATGCAAACTTTACCAACTTAAAAAAGTCAGGGGGCAAATTATGGCATTCGAGATCGATCGAAATTTCCAGCCTGTTATAGAACAAGTTAAAAGCGAAACGAAACCGGATGGCACATGGGCGACTGTGTAACACGTTTCGGTTTTTTCGTTTGACTTACGTTGTATACATTTTTATTTATTTATTTATTTCATTGTAATACAATAAGCCTTGGATGCCAAAAGCGTATTACTAGGCAATTCAATTTATACATTGTATTTACATTATTACACGGTATTTGTAAATTAATAATATATAAATACATAGAGATCATAATAAAAAAATGTATATACACTATTTCAGGTAGTTGTATTATGCTTTTATTTAGCAGTATTTTAGCAATTTGGTACACAATTGCATTCGAGATACGACAAAATGTATAGGTGAATTATTTTCACGGAAAAAGCGAAGAAGACGTTTTTTACACAAGTTACAAGAGTCTGAAAAAGAGCGTAGCTCTCGAGGTAAAGAATTCCAAATCCTTGCTGTTCTAATAAGAAAAGAACGTTCGAACGCAGAACATGTAATAAGCGGGATGATAATTTGAGGGTTTCTTGTTAACCTGGAAAAAGCAAATCTGGTAGAAAGATAATATGGAGCCCCAAACTTTATGGTTTTGTAGAAAAACAGTAGAACTCTTAGAGAGATGTATTGTCTTAAATTACATCTTAGGAATTCAGCGACGTCTTGGGAAATATGTTCATAATAATTTATGCCATAAATAAATCTCGCAATTCTGTTAACCAAAAGTTCTAGCTTACGTATATTATAAGAAAAATTTATAAAATATTTGATGCAAGTGATATAACGGGCAGTTTCCCAACAAAACTAATTTATTAATATAGAATTTTATTATGATCCCCAGCCCTTAGAAGAATATCAAAGTCGTCAAGGCGAACATCCGCAGGACAAATAGAAGTTATATGACGTGAACCTTAATGTGTGCTACAAAATGTAAGATTTTCGTTTTAATTATTATAGTGGCAATGCTCCACGCTTGTGTGCCACATGAATCTCTACAATAGACCACCTGTATTATTTCGCTATGAAGGGACCTTATGTAAATTTGTAAGTTATTAATTCACAGTTAGGAGATTGGCAAAGAAGAAGAATAAGCTAATTGCACGTGTTTTAAATATTTATATTCTGTTTAAAAAAAAAAAGATAAGAACTATGAGTGATAATTTTCTTGAAGTTTTATTTGTAAGCGATATAAATGATTCCCAATTGACTTGCTCTATTTGGGACTACCGTACCGGCACAAATATATTGAATTATAAGGGGGGTGGAGGTGGAGCTGCATTGCATTCTTTAAATATCCTACGTTCCGAATATGTTTTAGCTGCCAATTTAACAAAACCGTTGTTACATGTATGGCCTATCAATGCACAGGAACAAATGACAGCAATACGTTTTGTGGTTCCTGGCCCAGTTACAGCTTTTATTATATCACCTGATGGCCTATATATAGGTGCTGGGATACAAGAAACTATATATTTGTGGCATGTGTCAACTGGTCGTATGATGGCAAGCCTATCTAAGCATTATCAAACAGTGACTTGTTTGAAATTTACCGACGAAGGTTCCCATTTCGTAAGTGGCGGCAAGGATGGAGCTGTCATGGTATGGAATCTTACAAAAGTGCTTTGTCGCAATGTCGACAAAAATGCTGAGCCTATTTATACGTTTAACGATCATGGTTTGCCAGTAACGGACCTTTATGTCGGAGCAGGTGGAATCAGAGCATACTTGTTTACAGTATCGTTGGATCGTTCATGTAAAATATATGATTTAAGTAGTGGTACTTTGTTGTTGAGTGTTTTATTCGCTGAAGGATTGCATAGTGTTATATCGAATGCTTTGGAAACTGTAGTATTTGTGGGCACAAATGGCGGAAATATTTTCGAGTTTTATATCAATGATATACCGAGAGTTAAGGTAATTTAATATTCTGACAACAATTGTATTGATTGAAAGTAAACATGGATTTATGCTTTGAAAAAAGTACCTATCCTTTCAAACTTTTTACAAATATGTTTTTTTTAGGACTATCATGTTGAAGAACTGCCAAAAACATTTTGTGGCCATGCAAAGCCAAGTTGCATTAATTGCTTAGCCCTGTCACTAGATGGTCAAACATTAGTTTCTGGTGGCAGTGATAACCAGGTTCTGGTGTGGAACATACAAAGCCGTCAACTAATAAAAACAATGCAATTTAAAGGACCCATAACGAACCTAAAAATACGACTAACAAATCCAACTGTTTTTCATCCGGAACGTAAACAGCCACAAGTTTTTTGCTCAAATCTTAAGCGAATGATAGATCCTATCGAACAAGATGAAGAGCAAGCCATTGAGGTAATGGTTACTAATAGGTACGATAATGAATATGAACTTTGTGGCAATAAGTATGAAACACGCGAAGGCTATAGTTCTAGCAGTTATAAGACAACAGATGTTAGTAGTGAAAATGCGAACAGTGAAGAATTGGAATCACTTCGTCAAGAAGTTCAGAGGTTAAGGAAAATTAATAAGCGATTGTTTGAGGTGTCCAGCAAGCAATTACTGCGGATAAAAAAGTAATTGCTTTATACTCGTGTTTATAGGTTTGCATTTAATTATTGTACTTTATTAGTAGTTTAAGAATAAATCACTCAATATTTAATATTAATTAACGATTTGTTGTTGAACAATGAGAAATCTGATTGATAGTTATGTTTGTGGTTTTTTCAAATCTAAGTTTTTCACAGCATTAGCAGCATTCTCTAAAGCCAATTCTTGGCGTATTTCTCGATTGGAATGCAGCAACTCTTTTAATTGCTCTATAATATTATCAGTTCGCTGTTCGAAGAAATCTAGTACAGTGCTAAGCTCATCTAGGCTCTCGTTTACTGCAGCCATTTCTGCAAAAATACCAAATATAAAAAGTTGAAAAACCTTTTGTTGGAAATATTACCTTGAAGGTCTGCGTCAGAATTTTCATTAGAGTTCTCGGAAGGATCTTGATTGTTTTTGGGTGACATGTTTTTCGAGTCACCTGACTTTTCGTCCATAACAAAAAACAGCTGTAAAAATAGTGTTGTAAAGAGATTAATCATCGGCGACATAGTCGAATATACCAGATGAGCAAAACGAATAGAAAACAATGGTTAGTTATCTGTATTTATAATCATCGCAGGTAATTGTAAAGTGCAACGTTCAAAAAAATTAAGAAAAAATGTTTGAATTTTGTAAAGAAGTTTGAAGTTTTATTGGCTTAAATCTAGTTTACGGGCACTGCTCCAAAATAAAAAAAGTTGCCTACAGTGTGCAAAATGCAATTTTAAACAAAAAATGTTAAGTGAAAAATTTGGCGTTTCCTGAGTAGACAATTAATCTAAAATTAACTCTTTTTATAAAGTATTCTGAATAACTTAATTTATTTTGTAAAAGAAAAAATATTTTTCCTTTCAGATTTTTTTCCTGCTTCATTAAATAGGCTCTTAAATTCCCTTTCAAATGATTGTCTTATTCCGCTATCAACTACTCGATATATGCCATATTACTTTGGAGGCCCGTAACTCGGAAACGAAGGGTCAGCCCCAAATTTGTCACTTTACATTTTTTGATTAAACTTAAATTTTACACCCCGTAGCAACTTTTTTTTTTAATTTTTAAGCTGCATCCGTAAACTAGATTTGTTCCAAATTCCCTTTCCAATGATACCCATATTGTCCCATTCTACCATCGAATACTCTATATGGCGAAATAATACAGGTGAACGCACGGGCGAAAAAGCCCATCAGCTGTATACATTACAGTTGTCAAAAAAATTTGTCAAAAATAAATAATTTGTTAAATTTTTTTAATTTAATTTTTTTTCATTGCTAATAGAAACAAACAATTGAAATTCCTAGAGAAAACTACCACAACATGGAACCGTATTTGCAGTTCCTGATGTGTATAATCAAAATATGCGTAAAAAGATAGTGAAGTTATTGTTAACACATTTATAATTTCTTAGTTTTTTTGTGGAAGATTATGTTAGTCTTCAAATAGTGAACGTGCAAGAATGGAACGGTGCATGTGATTTGGGCAAACTAGTGGTACAAAAGATTTTTGGTCACTTTTCCTGTATTTTTATTTTTATGTAACTTAATTTTTATAATTTTTTTTTATTCTGAAAATTTCAACCACTTTTTTTATTTTGTTTTTTATTTTGTCTTTTTACAATATTTTTTTTGACAACATACATAATTTTGTAGCAACAAATTGCCTGTTGTTTTTTGTGTTGTTGGATTGTTGTAGCCGTGCGGTCACCTGTATTAATTCGCCTTGGTATGTCGTAAGCCCAGTGGGCCAAATTGACTAGACTACAAAATAATGTAGAAGCTTACATATATGCATATATAAATGAAAGTAATCCAGTAAGGTGTTATACCCTGTTCAGACATACGTTTTAATTGCGCAATAAAGGAATTTACGCCCCTAATTGAATTTAATTTACCATATAAGAATTTAATTAAAAAATTTTTCAATTAGTACTTAATTGAGTCGATAATTGATTAAGTTTCCTCATACAACCCTTGTGAAGTATGTTCAGTTAGAGAAAATTTTATACAATGACAAAACTAAATGCCATAAAAATGAAAAATAAAATATTTTCAAATTACATAAAATGAAAAATTTTTGAAAATTTAATGGAAACTCAAAGCTAGCGTGCAGTCAAATCTTGATCGTACAAACTGGAAGAGTTCCAAGTTTCAAATAAAAACAATCAAACTTTCTTTTAAAGCCGAACTTTTCTTTATTCTTCCAAATTTACAAACACAAATTTCTAATGTAAAAATTAGGTCTGTTCAATAAATTTCCGGCAGAAACTAGCAACGATAGAGTAAATTAATTGAATTTTAAAAGATTCCGAATAATAAATTTTCATTTTGGTAAAATAAAAATTTACAACATTACTATTCCAAATAAAAAAAGAAATAAACGCATTTTTGGAAAAAAAATAGCAAAGTAAAGGCGAACTGACGATAATAACAAACAACCATAAAAATAAATATGTATCTAAAACAGCAAAAAAAGCGGTGTTCGATGTATTGCAACAGTTAGCATTTGCAAGAGCTTTGTCATCGATTGTGCGCAAATTGCCTAAAATTTTCTGTCTTTTTTTTAAAACTTTTAGTTTATTTTATTCTATTTCTTTTGTTTATTGTTTTATTAACCTGGCGTTTACTTGTACATAGTTTCCTCAGCTTTCTTCTAACTATTATACAAACATTAGCTTCAATTCAAATATTTTGTATTTAAAACCGAAAACTATAAAAGTTATGTATTTTTTTTTGCTGTGTGGTTGTAAAAAAAATTCAGCTGTAGATATTCGGTTTTGAAATATTTTTGTGAAGTATTTAATATTTATTAACTTATTTTGTATAACAGAACAAAAATCAGCTGTTCTGTTCTTGACAGTAACAAAAGTAGTAACAAATTTATTAACATTCACATCAAGGCGAATTGATAACCAGGTGGTATCATCAGCATGAAGTACGGTTCGAATAAACGTCAAATTTTGTTTTGGTTTTTTCGCTTTTGTTTTTGCCTTGCTTTTTGTGCATGTATTTATGTAAATATAAAAATAAGTCAGTTTAATTTTGCAGAAGAAAAACGTTACATTTTTAAATTTAAATAAAAAATAAAATTAAAGTGAAAAAGTTAAACCGAAGAAAAAGTGTACGTTTTTTGGGCTTAAATCTAGTTTACGGGCACCGCTCCAAAATAAAAAAAAAGTTGACTACGGTGTGCAAAATGCAATTTTAAGCAAAAAATGTAAAGTGAAAAATTTGGCGGCAACCCTTAGTTCCGGAGTTACGGCCCTCCAAAGTTTTTATATATAATATGTTATTTATCGAGTAGTTGATGGCGGAATGGGACAATATGAGTATCATTGGAAAGGGAATATAAGAGGCTATTTATTGAAGCAGGAAAAATTGAAAAAATAATTAAATAAAAAAATCTGGTGCGGAAATTACAAAATAAATTAAGTTATTCGGAAACCTTTAGAAAGCGAAGCCGCTATTGGTTATACCATAGAGGAGAAAATCCTTTCGTCCGGCCAAAGGCCGGCTACGCAGAAGACCTTTAGAAAGCGAAGCCGGTGTTGGTTATACCACAGAGGAGAACATCCCGGCCGAAGGCCGGCTACGCAAGAAACCTTTAGAAAGCGAAGCCGCTGTTGGTTATACCATAGAGGAGAAAATCTTTGCGCCCGGCCGAAGGCCGGCTACGCAAGAAACCTTTAGAAAGCGAAGCCGCTGTTGGTTATACCATAGAGGAGAAAATCCTGTGGTCCGGCCGAAGGCCGGCTACGCAGGAAACCTTTAGAAAGCAAAGCCGCTGTTGCTTATACCATAGAGGAGAAAATTCTTTCGTTTTTGAGTAAAGTTATGTTTATATGGAAAAAATAGTTTTTTTGGAGCCTTACCTGATTTTTTTATTTTATTTTTACTTTTTTTCTATTTAATTGAATATGCCCTCAAATTCCCTTTCCAATGATACCCATATTGTCCCATCCTACCATCGAATACTCGATATGTGCCTTATTAGATACAAAAACTTCGGAGGTCCGTAACTCCGAAACTAAGGGTTGCCGCCAATTTTTTCACTTTATATTTTTTGTTTAAAATTGCATTTTGCACCCCGTAGTCAACTTTTTTTTAATTTTGGTGCGGTGCCCGTAAACTAGATTTGTTCCGTTTTTTGTAACTTGCAGGATTAAATATTCCTGTAAGTTCTTATTGAATTAATTTTTATGTGGAACATTTTATTTTAAGTAAGTAGAAAAAACTAAATATATTTGTGTATGAAGGTAATTAAACTTATATTTAAAATAATAAAGGTAATATATATTTATTAATAATGAGAGTTTGCTGCCTTTGCAAGAAAAAAAAACATTCCTGTAATTGGAAGTTTTTTTCTGTTCCTAAGGATGAAACGAAAAGAGCAAAGTGGAGCTCAATTTGCCAAACCCAATTGTCAGCAACATCCAAAATTTGTACAGACCATTTTAAGCCATACGAAATTATAAGAAACCGGGAAGGGGAGATTTTGATGCCTTTTGCGGAACCTATTCCATGTGGCCATATTTATAATCAAAGCAAATTATATCTACCAAAGTAATAAAGTGTGTACTTTTTATTTTTAAATTTTTTATACGCATTACCATTAACAGTAACAAACCAATGCAACGGCAATGCACTGGAAGACAATGTGCAGCCGTTGACGTGGAAATCGGGTCAAAAAACGTAACACAGGCAAAATCTTCTGTGGTAGAAGAACAGTGGGTGCTTCTGAAGGATCAAAAATCGCAGACACAGTAAGAGCGTATTAAAAATTAGCTTTTACCGCAACCACAAGATATAAATAAAAACATATAAAAAAAATTATTCTTGTAGACCAGTTATTTTTGCAGCCGAGATGCTAAAATATACACAACTTATTAAAGAATTACAAAATGAGAACAAGGAGTTGAAACGCCAACTTATAGAAGCAAATTGCATAGTGAACGCGGTGAGCAAAATATTTACAGAAGGTCAAATGAAAAAACTTAAATCACCCGGAAGAGTTGAATGGGAATGGGGTGACATTTCAAGTGCAATATGTTTGCACGCTGCTGGGCCAAGGGCCTACCGACATATGTACCAAGAAGGTTTTCCGCTGCCTCATCCTTCAACTCTACAGCGATGGTGCTGAAGAATTGAACCAAGGACTGTTAACAAAATCAATTGAATTTATGAAGCAAGTGACATACAATGAAATGAAGGTAGCGGAAACCTTTGAGTACAACTCTATTGACGATATTGTCAGAAAACCGGCAAGCTATGTGCAAGTAGTTATGGCTCGTTGACTAAAAAAGTCGTGGAAACAACCCGTTTTTTACGACTTTTACTGTAAAATGACGAAAGAGCTACTACTTCGTATTATTTCTGAGTTGAGCAATGCAGGTTTTCCGGTGCTGTCAGTAGTTTGTGATATGGGACCCACAAATCGTAAGTTGTGGAGAGTGTTAGACATTTCGCCAGGTAAGTATTATGTGCACACAAACGCCACGATTTACAAACAGAACTTACTACACACAACACCGAGTTTTTTTCATTCATCATGCCTTCGCATTGATAAATATTCATTGGCAGTTCCCCCTAAGATTTAAAAGTTGAGGATTTCGACAGTTTAAATTAACTGGTAATTACAATTTATTACTACATATATATCTTTAACTCGGAATTATACACATATTTAACATTACTTTAAAATTACTAAAAATGTGTTCTATTTAAGTTCTCTTAAAATAATCACTAGTAGGATAAATTATTACTCCACATAGCACATTTTTAATATTTTTTCTGCTTTTGTACAATAATTATATTATGCTCTCATCTTTCCCTTAGAAAAACCATGGTTTTCACATCCTGTGAAATCAAATGACAAGGTTTTTACTTTTGCCGATGCTCCTCATTTACTGAAACTAATTTGCAACCACTTTCTGGACACTGGTTTAGTAATAAAAAACGAACTTTTAACATCACGCACTATAATTGATTTATTAAAGTTCACAAATAAGAGTGACACATCCATTACATTTAAACTCAACGACGAACATCTTTCAGTCAAAGGTGCAGGTATGTAAACATTTTATTTATAGAATGGTCAATACCGCTTTGAAAATATAAATACATATATTTTATTGAACCGCATAGGGAGACAGAAAGTAAAATTAGCAGTACAGCTGTTTTCAAATACGACCGCCAATGCCATTAGACGTGTTTACTCCCTTTGGAATGTCCATTTATAAAGCTACGGAGACTGCTGATTTTATTCAGCTAGTTAATGAGTGGTTTGATGTGCTAAATTCGTCCCTAAGTACTTTTGCACTCTCAGGCAAAGTAAAATACATGAATTTAAAATGGTTTCTATCAATTTTAAAACAAACTTTATTTTCTTAAGGAACCATTTGTTATCTCTTTGGAAAACCAGCAGGATAAATTACTCCAAATGAACAACGTAATGTGTACTCCTATTATTCCAAACAAAAAACGTTTGGAATTCTTTCAAAAAGGAGTTATAATCACAAACAATGCGTTGATAATGCTTCAAAAATATATTAAAGCTTTTAATATGACATATATAATAACTCGACGCCTTAATCAGGATGTGCTAGAGCACTTTTTTGGTGCTATACGTAGTAATGGTGGCTTGGGTGACCATCCTTCTCCGCAAGAATTTAAATATAGGCTACGTAAATACATATTAGGTAAGTTTCGAATAAAAAAATTTTTTGGTGTTTCTGTATTTTTGTTTTTAGCCCGCAATACAGAACACCTTAGCGGTAGCGGAAATGTTGAAAACGATACCACAGAATGGTTAGAGTATGATACATGCGCTACAAATAATAACCAACACAATGAAGTAATCGAAGATAGAGCAGCCGATGACTCTGAATTACTTTGTTTATCTGTAACGAATAACGATGAATTCACAGACCTAAATGAATCGGATTTAAATGACATTGGTATTCTTCAAGAGGATGCGTTGGAATATATATCTGGTTATATGATTCGAAAGCTTCAACTTAAAGAATACGAATGCCATGAAAATTCGTATACATGGGTTGTTTCTTTCCAAGATTAAAACTTTGGAAAGTATTTTTTATAAGGTAAATGGTTTGAATATATCGCACGTCCGCAAACTACGCCAGAATCTGATGGAGCAAAGCAACTACGTTGATTTGCCGGTGAAAGTAAAGGAGTTTTTCTACAAATGCCAAATTTATTTTCGCATACGCCATTTGAACAAACGGCTTAAAGTACAAAAAGCAAAGCAGCGAATATTAGGATACAAAAAGATGCTCAAAATCAAAATATAGACCCTTGTAGCAGCAAAGGTATAGCAACAGCACAACAATTACTGGTCAATAAGCTTAAAAAACTTTCAGGTGATTATCGACCCGTGCCAAAAATTTACTTTAAGATTAAAAAAAGATTATCACAAACTAAGCATCTTTTTGATTAACTTTTTTGGCCGTTTTTGATAAAACTTTTCTCTTTTAGATTTCTGTTTTAAAAATTTTCAACCACCGTAACAACGACATCGACGACAACAATCAATTTAATAAAAATTTTGAAGGCGCTATAAGACAAATGCCGGTTGCCCCTATTATACTTTCAACGAGCTAGTCGACGATGCTGATGTTATTTTTATGCTATACAATTAGCTTTTCCATCCCTCTGAACGTAAGACTAGTAAAAAAAACAATAAAATGCTATTTGTATGTTGGATGAAGCCCAAATCAGCTTATGTGCACATTAAGTCTTCCGATATTCTATTGGCCATTGAAGACACCACTCACATAATGCTCCTGCACTAATGCTGCATTAAGTACAACATAATCATACATTTCGTTGTTCAACTTATAGTAAAAAGTTCACCATTTGCATCATTGTTCTTAATTGTAATATTTTTATTCTTAATTTTGAACACATTAAAAAACATAAAATTCATATGCGTACAATAAATATCACAAAATATTGCCAAAAAAATGTTTTTATATAAATTTACAATGTTTCGAGGCATTTTGTTTTGTTATAATATATTTTTTTACATTCCTTTTTAAAAGTTTTTGACGTTTTGCTTTATATTTTTCAGAGCAAATTAAAATTTTGTTCGCCCCAACAACTTGTTCAAGGCGAATTAATTATCAGGTGGCAGCGTTAGAGAATTTATTATTTTTTGCTGGTAGAAACGAATGTCCAACTTCATATAAAAAAAATGGTACACACATTTTTTATATATGGAGTTTGACAGTAGTGTACACGGCGAAAATTAATGAATTCGCCTACGCTGCCACCTGGTAATTGATTCGCCTTGAACTTGTTTTTGACACGAACTCGTACCAAAAAGTTGCTTTGTTGTATAGAGGGAGTTTACATTATGGGCATTGTATCAGCTACAAAAGTCATGATGCAGAAGTTTGTAGGCAAGAGGTGTAGAGAAGCTTGCGGGGTAGCAAAAGTAGCACGAAATGAATTTTCATGACTCTTTAGTTTTTTCTCTCATATTTCTCTCATTCCTGTTTCTTTCTCTCGCTTTTTGCAGTTATATGCTTAAGCGGTGTTACCAAATGGCTGTTTTTTTCCTATAATATTCAAAAATTGTTGAAAAATTAATACGTTTAGTTTATGGCAACACTTGAAAGATTGGTTGATAAAACATCATAAAATTCTCTCACTTGCTACAAAAGAGTCATAATGTAAACGCGTGATGACTTACGGAGATTCACCAAAACAGAAAACAATAGAAAAGTCAGCTACAATGCCCTTAATCTAAACTGGCTCATATACTCTTTTTTATTCTTTTGCTGCTTCTCAAGGCGAATCAATTACCAGGTGGCAGCGTAGGCGAATTCATTAATTTTCGCCGTGAACACTACTGTCAAACTCCATATATAAAAAATCTGTGTACTATTTTTTATATATGAAGTTCGACATTCGTTTCTACCAGCAAAAAATAATAACTTCTCTAACGGCGCCACCTGGTAATTGATTCGCCTTGCTGCTTCTTTTGAGGTACTGAAGTAAACACTTTCCAATAACAATTAGTAACAACTTCTTGTTATTGAACAGAACCAAGGCGAATCAATTATCAGGTGGCAGCGTTAGAGAATTTATTATTTTTTGCTGGTAGAAACGAATGTCAAACTTCATATAAAAAAAATTGTAAACAGATTTTTTATATATGGAGTTTGACAGTAGTGTACACGGCGAACATTTATGAATTCGCCTACGCTGCCACCTGGTAATTGATTCGCCTTGAACAGAACTATATTCTACTGTCAAATTTTAATTAAGTAAATTAAATTGGATATGTGTGTTACGGACCGGTTGGACTGGCGAGGTTTCCGATTAGCTCTTCTTTTCCTCTCAGGTGGTTCCAACCCTTCTCACCAGCCGCGTATCCGAACACATAAAAATAGAATAAAAAACACAAAAATAACAGAACTGCACACAGTATACCACACAAAGAATTCTGAGACAGATGGTCG
The DNA here is from genome assembly GCA_916610165.2 of Gymnosoma rotundatum. Classification (NCBI taxonomy): domain Eukaryota; kingdom Metazoa; phylum Arthropoda; class Insecta; order Diptera; family Tachinidae; genus Gymnosoma; species Gymnosoma rotundatum. Next base: position 54,575,819 of record OU744340.1, on the reverse strand, counting down.
TCTCATTTGCCCTCCCAACCATGTCGTAGATGCTATACAAAAGAATTTTTTTCTACGACCCACGTAGCACTGGATCACTTTTTCACTTACCACTCCATCATTCCATTAACTCAAAAGTAAAAAAAAAACTAGACCAAATTAATTTCACTATACAAATAAATACATATTTTATTATACAAATACCATATATAAATACAAACAAACAAAATATATTTTATAAAATTTAAATTCTAATTTTCTAACAATTTCTTTTTTTTTATTTATTTTATTTACGAAGAATAATTTCAGTATATTTAAACTTTCTTCCATTTTTTTTTTACACGTCCTTTAGACATTTTTGCGGTTTATCTTTCCTCCAGGCCCTTATCAATCATATAGTCTTTACACAATTCTAATTTTAACATAAAAAACCCTAACCCGAAGGAGCTCCCTAAGGCTAGCATATATGATCTTCCTGCACACAAAAATCTATTGCAGTTTTACAAAAATTCAACAAAACTAATTGATTAGAACCCAAATTTTTAATTTCACGGTATACTAATAAAAAAAATAGAAGAAAAGTACTGCCTACTTTACGGGTTTTACTTATCCGCTTTACTTAACAACTAAAAACACTAAATACATAAACAACTATTCTTTCTTTTTGCTAAAAATTTACACAAACAATAATTAAAACTTAATTTGCATCTAATTTGTTTAACATATTCCTTTTTTATGTTCCTCTTCTTTTCTTTATTGGAATGGTTGTTTGTTTTTTTGTAAGGGTTGTTTTTTTTTTACTTTTAAATCAAAAATACATTTATTTTTGTTAATTTCTCCCTTTTCTGTTTTTTTTTTTATTAGCAATTTTTGCACAAGCATAATTTCCAAAAATTTTATTTCAAGATTCAGGTTACCTGGCTATATAACTCCTTCCAGCTTTCCTGCTTGCTTTTATGGACCACAACCAGATTTTTTCGCACCTTCCTTTGAGTTAGTTTTTTTTCTTTTGTCTCCTCCGTTATATAGCCAGCTATTTACATAGATAATACAGAACCTTTTTATGTGACCACAAAACAAAACTATTGAGAATTTCTTACGTTTTTTTTTATATATTTCTTCTGGGTCTCTCCTTATAAATTATTTTCCACAATTCGAGGGACACTAATCCGACATACACTACTGACACAGGAAATTATTCACTTAATCAATAAAAACATTTTTTTAAATTTATTTAAGCACAATGTAAGGCTCTGATGCGAACAGTTAAAACTTTCTATTTAATCAGGTTCCTTCAGTGTTTTTCTGCCGTGGTGAACTTTCCTTTGAATCTTCCAGAATAATAAAAAAAACTCCCGCCCAGCTATCCATCTTTTTTTCTAGTATATTTCCAGAATTTTTATTTTTTTTAATTTAAATTTACTTTAACCTACAACTCTGTAGCATTGCCATTCTGTCCTACCTATTATATCTATTATAACCAGCCGTGCTGGCAACAATACACCGTGTACAAGCAACCATAAAAATAAACATTATAAACAGCTGACAAAATAAAACAAACATAATCGGCAAACACATAACACAGGAAAACTTTACGACAAGGAAAGAATTAATTACTTAATTAATTAAGCTAAATTTGTTTAATAACTATCCTTTCCTACTTTCAGTAGTTTTTTTTTATATGTATTATTTTTGTCTGAAACAGTATAACAAAATTTATGGCTTCATTCTATGCGGCGTTTCAATTATAAACCTTTCACCCGCAACATGTGTGAACACCAAAATTAATTACTCAATTAAAATTTGAATTGTATAAATTAAAACGTATGTCTGAACAGGGTATTAATCTAACAATACAATTCATATACGCACATATATACATACATACACACCCATATATATACATACATACATATATGCATATATACATATGTGTATATAAGAAGTTAAAGAAAGACCTGTTCACTTCCCCCTCCTCTTCCCAGTCTCCATTCCCCCTACCAGCACATGCTCAGTATATTAGGATGAAAAGTTGGTTCTTGCTATATTCCACCGGCAAACTGGTATACCACTAGCCAGTGAAAACATAGAGTAATGAAAAAAAAGAATAGAATTATCCAATTTTCATTAAAGGAAAAAAAATACAGACTTGAACTCGTCTTTAATAAGTGCGAAAGGCAAATTTTTTTAAAAGTATTTAGAGAATGGTTGAAATGGCGGTCCTGGTATGGTAAAACTGCATTGCATAATCGTGCAACCCTAACAAGGAAGGATTTATCCATAAACAACGACATGTTCATAGGGCATACCACAGACTGCGTCCTGCTAGAGACGCTAAAGTAGAATTTTCCTGCTAGATATGATGGACAGCCATATTTGATAGTTTTGTAAAAGAATAATATCTGTCTTAGTTTAGTGTATTGATCAAAGCTGCAACCAAGCAACAGAAACATGTTCTCTAAAACCAATTTTAAAAACGTAACGAGTGATTCTGTTGAAACAGATTCTAAGTCTTTCCAAGCTTAGAGCTGATGTACAGCAAAAAATCTCCATACCGTAATTAAAAAGCGGCATGCATAAGGACATAGCCACTCTTTTTCTTACTGTTAAAGGTAAGAAATAAGCAATATTGTACAATCTTCTCAAAATCCAAGCAATACGGGAAATAATAAGGTTTATGTGGTAGTTAAATGTTAACCTGTTATCCAAAATTACCCCCAGCGTTTTATAATAAGGAACAGACTATTTCGTTCCCAATTACAATGTTTAAAGTAATTTGATGCTTAGAAAATATCATAATTTTACATTTAGTAGGGTATAACTGTAAGAAGTTTTCTTAGGACCACCTCACAATGCACGCCAAATCAGAATTTATTCTTTGCTCAGCAACATGGGCGGACATTGTATCACAAGATGCTAACAGCTGCATATCGTCAGCATAAGTAAACGCTTCTAAAAAAGTTAGCACGCCGAACACATCATTTACATATAAAAGGAATAATAGTGGCCCAAGAATGGAACCCTGAGGTACACCTCTATAAAGCGGAATAGTTCCCGAGATTTGCTGGCCTACCTGTACGAATTGTTTACGACCTGACAAAAAGGATAATATAAGCTGGCAGCCGGTAGAACTGAAACCAAATAGTCGGGCAAGTTTATCAAGCAAAACATTGTGACTTATAGAGTCAAACGCCTTCCTAAAATCTAGAAAGATCATGACACTCACCCTAGATTTATCGCAGTTCATTCTTATTTTCTCCGTGATATCCAAAAGAACCCCCGTTGTGCTGTATCCCTTACGAAATCCTGACTGGTTGGCATGAATTAAATTATTACTGTTTAGATGGCACAAAATCTGATCCCTCATAATAATCTCCAAAATCTTAGAACAAACTGACAGAATACTAATTGGACGATAATCGCTGCAACAGGTAGGATTTTTTATCTTGGGGATAGGTATAACTCCCCCAACCTTCCAAATATCTGGAACATTAGATGTTGTTAGAGCCTTATTAATGATAAATGTCAAATGTGTAGAAATCATAGGGAAAATAATCTTCAAAAATCTGATGTGCATGTTATCAGGTCCTACGGCCGGCCGCGGCCTGTGATTTTATCATAGAAATAGCCCTGAAATCATCAATTTCATTAACATTATTTAACGAAAACCCGCTCCCTGACGTAGTATTGTCAAAGCTTTGCCCCAATAGCATAGGCATTCTAGAAAACTGGTTAAATTCATCCAAATCTATTGGATGATTCAACTACACCAATCTGCCGTATTTTTCGCCACATCTTCGTATTGTCACAAGCTGAGAAAAGTCTTAAGCTGAAATTCCTACGCACCAAGGCAGATTTATTTTACTAGGTAATAGCGGCTCTACAACAAATACAACATTGACAAAAACAACATGCATTTTTGTTGTTGTTTTGTGGGTTGGAAACGTCAAAAACACAAAGAAAAATAAAAGATAATCGCTCTCAATACACATGCTTGCTTTGTCTCGCAAACGTTTGTTGTTAGTGTTTTTTTGAAATTCGTAAACAAACAAAGGAAAATACAAAAACTTTTGACATTTCCAATACAAACCAGCTGGGCGGACGACACTACCTAGTAAAATAAATCTGCCTTGCTACGCACCTTCCGCATGACAAATTTCAGTATGTTTCTATATCCTTAATAGATACAAAAACTTCGGAGGCCCGTAACTCCGAAACTAAGGGTTGCCGCCAAGTTTTTTGCTTAAAATTGCATTTTGCACTCCGTAGGCGACTTTTTTTATTTTGGAGCGGAGCCCGTAAACTAGATTTGTTCAGCATTTCGATTATTTTTCACAAACAAAATTTTATACCCAGATTTTTTTGAGTCGTATTCCCAATTAGATAAATTCCCCAATTTAAGTATGATTTAAACCATTTGAGCCTTTTGTCTTGTATGCCATACATATATTAATTATTTATTAATCCAACAAGATTTATACATTTTCGTATTTATAGGACGATACTCTACATTTTCTCGTTTTTGCTATTTTTTCAACATGGATAATAATAGTTCCCATCTAGTTTTCTGGAAACTGTCCTGTTTCAAACGATTTGTTTATAATTTCCCATTATATTCCAGTTATCAAGAATAATTTTTGTTGATATTTTACAGTAGTCCGGTTTGTTTTTTAATACTTCACAAAACTAGGATATTGGTTGAGGGGGGTTTAGACGGTACGACTTTACGTACGTAAAATCCAAGAGAAAATATTATCAAATTCCATCCGTATTTTAAAACTGAGAGTAAAAATCTTACGACAGATTATTTTTGAGTTTACACAATTGGTATGGGTAAAACACACCGAAATTAAAATAGCTGTTTGCAGAAAATACATCCCTGATCTAATGATTCGTACTTGTCTTTTGAAAATTTCCAAAAAACAAAGAGAGCCATACGACTGTCAAATTTTCATCCGTATTTTCTCTCAATTTGTGCAGATTCATTACTTATTTAGTTTAGACGATCCCACTGGTACTATTCTGCACAAAAATTTGACATGTCGTAAGACTTCTGTGATCATGTAAACCGCCCTTTGGTGTTATTTAAGAGCTAGTATTTTTTACATGCGTACTGAATTGTATGCTCATAGATAATTGTTAATCACTACGTATTTGATTCGCCTTGCGAAAAGATTTTCAATTAGTGGAGATTTTTTGGGATGGTTGCAATTGTTTTTTGGTGAATTCTGCGGATAAAATTTATGTAATTGGGAATACGACTCGAAAAAATCTGGGAACCCTGCTTAAAGTGTCGATGTAAATTACCATCCCTGTTGCATGGACGCAGGCGCATAAAGTGTATTCGTTTTTAGTCTCGAATTATTGTTTTAGAAATGCGACGAACACAAAAATATCAAAAAATTAAAGACAATAGCAATTGTATAAACGTGGATGTCGGTAGCGAAAGTTATTCTTCTGAAACTGATTCTGGTAGTGCTGATGATTTGTACAGTGATGGAAGTGACATGGCTAATTGGGAGGAGTTTGTTTTGGAGGACGGTTCACTTTTTTATGTGGAGTATATGCCAAAAGATTTAGGCAAACTTCAAGTTGAAAGCAAAGTTCAGTTTTTAAGAAATTCGTTAAGAATGGCTAAGAAATCTTCAAGAAGACAAACTGGGTGTAAAGATACTGAATCTCCTGAGAACGAAAAATGTAAAAATTCGTTAATGTTCACCAACATTGCCACGTCTGAGGAAGCAAGCAAGACACTAGAATTGGTTATAACAGCGGCCGATCGTTTTCGTTTTGGTAGACGTTCTACAGCTGTTGAATCAATTTTGGGGTTTCGTGTGGTACCTTTTGCTGATCAACCTGAATGTTTAATGGTGGATGATTTTGTTCACGACATGCCTGCTCTATTTCAACAAGGCAATCTTAAACCAGTGTCAAAGGGCGACTGGTTCAAAACTTTGGATGGCATTGAAATAAGGGCAAGCAATATTGACCACTTGCTGTTGCAGTTTGTTGAACCTACAAAGGTGTGTTTGAAATTTCAAGGTTCACTCAATATTGAAAATAATGCAGATAATGCTACTGGGACTAGTGAGGCGTGTAATGAGGTGAACAAAATTGAAAGTTTTAAAAAGTTTTCGGAAATATTTGAAAAATTGCAAAACTTTAATGAAAGCTCTATAACACATTCGGAATTAGGCATGATTTTTGGTCTTCTAATATTGCCACCAGAATGCTATCAGAATGATGAACATAAGAACTCATTGTACTATTTTCCAGAAGATCCCTCAAATAACTTCTTATACAAGGCTCGTGGAAGCTTTTTGACTCTAAACGCCATTTTAACTGAAGAACTAAAAACCAAACCTTCAGCCTCCAAGTTGGGCTTCGAAAATGTTGAATATTTTGTGTATTATAGAAACTTAAATGGATTCTTAGTTCTTTTTTCTTATCCCTGTTCCATCGTTAACCTTTCCGAGGGTAATTTAAGAGCTGACGAGTTGTTGACCTACATAAAATTTATGTTTCCACATATGGCTCTAGATAATTTTCAAGACACTGGTTTTAGACAGTTTATGCTGAATTTCTGTGAGATGCAGCGAATACGTTTGCTGACTAAAATAGAAAAGAAGGCGAATGTTACTCCCTTGGAGGATGTTCTTAAAGAATCACGACTTCTTCCTCTACCAAAAGAAGCTCAGCTTCGTATTTTTGATGCCTTAAGTGAAATGGAGGCTATGGATTATCGCAATTGGAATGATGAACCCTTGCATACGCATCGGGAATTTTTTATATATGGTAGTGTACTATACTATAATCATTTTATGTTGGCTTCCCAAATGCCTCTGGATATGCGTAATTACATAGAAGTTTTTATGAGATGTCGAGGTATTTTTGACTTTGTTAATAAACATAGTACTAAAGAATTGTACATTTGGGAAGAAATTATATTACCTGAGAGTCCTGGTCGTTACTTTCTGGCAGTTTGTGGACGTGGCCATCTGCTAATGCCCGTAGTTTTAAAAATTTTCACCACACCTGAGTTAGAAGAGGAAAAGGTGGTACCATCGCTATTTTACATAGAGGAAATACAAGAAACGCTAGATCACCTGGTACATTGTGGTATAGAGTCTTTGGCTATGTTTTGGTCGGTCTCCAATAAAAGGCCCGAAATCTTAGAAACTACTATCATGGAACAAGAAGCTGCAGCTATGGGAAAAGAAAGTAAAAAATCTGATGCAGCAACTACCATAAAGCAAAAATTACAGGGTTCAACAAGTCAGACAGGCAATTCAAAAGATTCTAACTGCAATAGCAATGTTTCCACACAACGTATTATTTCTTATGAAGAGGATAATCAACCTTGTTCCTCTTTAGGCGGTTCATCTGTACACAGTCTAACTCCTAGTGAAGATGATTCGAGTAAAAGACGTCTTATTACCACAGCCAACAATGAGGCAAGCGATGACAGCGGTTCAGATTGGGAAAACTTTATGGAAGAAAGTCTTTTACATTGTAGCGCCACAGACGTTCAACTTCAGACTCAGGTCACCGAATCTTTATGGAAGGAAATTAGTAACGTTGTGCCCGTTAAAATATCTGCTGGATGGAAAAATAATATTTTCTATTACGTCTACGTGGATGGCACAAATAATTCCGTATTTTGTCCCCTTAAATTAAGCAAAGAAACTTTCCCTTTTACAGCTGAAATGTCAATGGCTTTTCACACCATACGCCAAGTTTTGCAAAAAACTAAATGTGCAAAACGTGACTCCTCCCGACAGTTAAACTGCAAAGATTTAATAGTCGTAAAGGAACATGGTATAACTATACGCGTACGTAATGTGGGGTCAGCTAATGAAAGTAAGCATAAATACTTTACTGCCGTAGGGCGTTTATTTTTATCACCGCCTAAGGAAATCTATATATGTCATCGGCCAGATATACCTCAGAATATGGTAGAAATGGCTTTTAGGTTGTCATTTTTTTCATTGGGTTAAGATATATGTTTATTTATATTCACCCTTTTTCTGTTTGGCAACGTCAACACAAAACAACGTCGTTTTCCTTCGTTTGTTGTAAATCGGTATTCCAGTTGTCAATATTGTCATTAAATAAATAAGAAATATACGGAATAACAAAAAAAAAAAAAAAAATGGAAAAAACTAAAATTGCCAACTTTTGCCATTTTGAAAAATTAGTGGAAGAGTTAGAAAGATTTCATCCCAATGAAAAAAGGCAATTAGTACAGGCAGGATTTTCTCGGACCGATAAATGTATTTGCATTATAAAAACTTCACTTGTTATTATTTTTTTTTTAATATTTTAGTTATTATTAATAATTATATCATTAAAAATTAGAAGTTTTAATAATACAAAGCTATTTATCAGGCAGACAAAATCCTACTTTTAACTAACGACAAGTTGTAATAATGGCCCTTTGACTATTTATTTTAATTGTTTGTAATAGTTTTGCTTATTTTCTTGCTTATAGGTATTTTATTTTTTTACAAAATTTTCTACAACTCTTATTTAACACAATAGAAAACAAATTGAATCAACAGACTCAAATATTAGATATGTGTGTTTTATTTTTTATATTATCGATAAATCGTCAATGTCGTCATTAGTTTGTTAGGGAATACGAAATTAGTATTGATGTTGTCTCAAAATTGACGACGATGTTGACAACGCCAAACAGAATAAGGGTGATTAATTTACTTCACTATAATTTATTGGTATTATTGCAATATTGATTACATGTAAGCATTTAATGAATGGTGGCAATTATAGAATTAGTTAAAAATTTAAAATAAAAACATCTTTTCACTTTTGTTTTATTCAGTTAGTCTTTTATTCAGACACGGTCTTTAAATAAAACACAAAATTTTTAACAGCACTCAATAATTTTTAATTTTATTATTTAAACTTGCAGTTTTCTTAATATTTTTAGCGAGAGAGCTTTAAAACAATTTTGTAGGACCCGAGCCTTTGACCAAACTAAACTTAAAAATTTAAAAATATTTTAAAACTAGCCTACGTGACACATAATTAAGGACCGTTAGGTTTTATATACAAGTTATTTTAGAATACATTTCAAAGGAGAAATTAATATAAATAAATATGTGCATACATATAAACATGTACATATATATGTTGATGTTCATCTAAAAATAACTACAGAAGTAAATAGAAATTTGGAAATTTAAGAAAAGTAAGGGAAGTATCCCAACAATAATTAATAAAATTATAAAGAATAATTATTTGGTTTAATTCATTTATACAAATAAGATAATTTATAATCTTGTGGAATTCGGCGAAACATTCTCCCCCTCGTAAATGAGGCCACGGGACGAGTTTACCTCAAATTATTGCCGGGGTCTAACTGGTCTGGAGTTTATGATAAACTCTACTTCAACCATAGCGCTTTTTAAGGTTTCATCGTTGAATTGAATTCATATGCAGACATATATGGTATAAGGTGGTTTTGACTGAACGGACTAGTCTTTTCAAGGATCCACCCATGTGGGGAGCTGCTGGTGGATTGAATTTCCATTTGATGTCAAATTTTTTTGAAATCGTTTTGTGGTCAACTTAGCCAGTAAATATTTTGGACGCTGCTTTAAAATTTGTCCCATTATCAGTATATATTTCTCTCTAATTTCTAAGTGAAGTGTTCGTACGTTAAGACATGTAAACTTAAAATGGACCTGTGTTGCTAAATCCGCTATATCAACAAGTTTATAATTTGAATTTAAAAATTAAAGGGTGTCCCATAATTGATGAAGATTTACCTATATGAAGATTTACCTACAAACGCTTGCAAAGTGGACAGAATGTCGATTGCTATGGCCGTTATTGTAACAAGTACGAGGGCTGCTCTATATATTTCTGGCCTAATAGTGCGCTTTAAGTTTACTCAAGTAGAGAAAAAACGTTGCAACGGCACAATATAGTCTTCTCCAATTAGAAAAATATTCACAGTTAAGGGGCAGTTCGTCTTCAGCTTTGTTGATGAGTAATAAACGATGTCTAATTTCTTCTTGGTTATAATTATCAAATCTGTCGCGACTAGGCCACGTTGATTTATTTTCAAGTAAAAATTCAGGACCATTAAACCACATTGGAAATTCCCACCCTGTTTGTTGTTGTTTAAAAAAACTATCGATACTATTGAATTTTTGTTTTGTTTTGCTACTTCTGGCATTAATACAACAATTCAAGTGAAAGGGGATACGTTAGCAAACATACGTACATACTTATGTATATATGTAGGTGTTAGCTAAAGTTTTTCATCTTTGTCATTTATTTTCGCAACATTTATTGATTGAAAACATTCTTTGATTTAAATAAAAGAAAGTTACTGATTGTTAAAACATACATTTTATTTTGTCTATGAATAATAAAAACAATTAAAAACTAAACATACAAATCGCAGTTGATCAACAAGAGGGTATAACTCAAAATTTTAAAATTTTCAGTAGAATCAAAAAACCGTTTGTGGCCACATTTTAACAGAATTTAAAAATTCAAATATACCATAGGAAGAAAATTCCATTTAAAAATATATTTACATCGTTTTTCCTAGAAATCTGTGCAAGTATTGCAAAAAATAATCAATTTTTTGAATTAATACCATTTTTCTGAAATTTTTTGATCATAAATGAAACAAATATTATCAACAAGACAGTATCAACTCAAAATAAAACCAAATTGAAAAGAGACTCAATTCAAAATAATACCTTTTTTATGAAAATTTACGAATCAATTCCATGTTAACTTTTGTATTAACTCGAAATAATACCTTTTTGTTGAAATAAAGGTAATCACTACATTATCATGAATATGGTCTCAAAAGTGGTTTTCGAGATGAAAGAGTAAACGGAATACGTTGTAATTTTTACAGTAGGTAGATATTGATGTTGTTAGCTGATTTCTTGAAAAAAGTGATATTTCAAAAATTTTGAGTTAATACCCTATTGTTGATCAAGTGCGATATGTATACGTATGAAAATTAACATAAAAGCATATTGAGTTCAACACATTTCTTGGTTTAAAATAGATTTTTTTAATTAAAATCAAGTAACAATGTAAAAATTAAAGTTAAAAACACAAAGTAGTAAGATAAATAAAGAAAATTTGAGATCACTTAATAAAAATTAAAAAATTCAAGCATAAAATACAAAACATAAAATTTCAAATTTAAGTTAACTGCAAAACATAAAATTTCAAAGAAATCACAAAAAACATAAGCAAAATGATATTTAAAAACTTTGGTTTCAAATATTAAGTTACCCAATAATTTATGTTATTGAATAAAAGCTTAACAAAAGTTTTCTACGGTCTGAAATTATGAATCCAGTTTGCAAATACTTCTCCATTTTTCATAGAATCGCCAATTTCATACAAATATATGTACATATGTATCGTATTTTTATTCTGCAAGAAGAAAGTTTATCTGTTTATGTTTTGCTAAAAACTTTACTTTGAATTGCAGCGTCACCTTCATATAAAGGGAACGGATCCGACACATAGCCGCAGCTATGTAGAAGTATGTAAATTTAAAGGCGGCTAAGAAAATGCGTAGAATAAGTTGTTAGAAATGATATCCTAGCTACATATAATTGGCTTCGTATCTACTTAAAAAAATTGTCGATAGTATCGTTATCGAAAAAAAAACTATCGATAGTCAGTCAAAAATATAACTATCAATTGTTTTGCAGCTCTACTTGATAGACCACTTGAATATAGCAAACGGCTGCATAAACGTGTTCACCAGCATCAGTAAAAATTTGAAGATAGTTCCGCGTCCCAATCAATCCCAGATCGCCAGACATCTTGTAGAATAATTTTTAAGGTAGTGGTGTAGCATGAAATTAAACCTAGAGGAATGAAAATTGACTTCAGCATCTGGAGCAGTTCTCACTTGGTTGGCACAATTTCATCGCTGAATACTTGTCTACGAAGTCTGACAAATCTGAAAATATAAATGAAAGAGTCCTTATTAGGATCCCAATACATACCAAGAATCTTCTCCGTGTCGGCCAACTCTTTAGGACTTTGGTCTTCAAAGTGACGTCCATGTAGATGGCTGATAACTTGATGACCAATTTCGAATGTTGAACCCTGCTGCAGTATAAATAAATTTTACTATCGGTGCCAAATCGATCGCTTCTTGAATGTTGTCTACACCAGAGAGGAGAGTCGTGTCGGAGCGACTGGCGGATAGCCGTGGCGCTGAATAAATTTCATGAGTCGCGCAGCCGCCATATTTGTTGGCTTGTCGGCGGCTCAATTATCAGCCGTTTAACTTGATTAGTCAGTTTCTTATTCGGAGTTATTTTTTTGGTTAATTTTAAAAAGAAATATGATAACTCGGTATTTTTTACTTTATTCTTTAATATTTGTTCAGTAGTGTCAACATTCCATTTTATGTATATTTTTAAAAATCATATTTATTTTCAAAAATCATATTTATTTCTAAAAGTCAATAATATAAAACGGGTATCAGTTTTTTGTCAAGAATAAGAATCATTATGCATATCTAAAAAATTTTGATGGTAGTAAAAACTACTTTAAATCAAGTTTAAAGTTTAATAGTAATTTTATTTTTATTAAGAATTTCATTTTTTATATTTATGCGAAAGATATTGGAAAGAAGACAAGATGACCAAGAAATTTTAAGTAGTTATTATTTCTTAAGATACATATTTTTTTATACCCTTCACTACAAAAAGTGGGTATATATAAATTTATCATTCCGTGTGTAATTTCTACAATATCTATTTCCGACCCCATAAAGTGTATATATTCTGACTTCTTATGCATAGTGAAGTCGATTGAGCGATGTCCGCCAATTTGTCTGTCCGCCCATGTTAGTGTTAAAATCAAGTTTGCTGATTTCACAAAAAAAAAAAATATGTCAATCGATCAGACAAAGTGTCGAAAGAGGTGCTATTGGAAATCAGCATGATCGGTCCATGTCCTCCGAGGCAGCAGGCAAAAAACCACACCTACCTCTAATTTTTTCATGTCATTTGGAACAATAAAGTAACTCCAATCAAAAATATAATTATATATGGGGCGATAGAGAATTAAAAAATAAGAAAAAAAATATTACGTGAAAAAATTGGCGCTCGATCATATTTTCGGGTTATGGGGAAATTTTTTAAAATTTCAATATGGGTATAATTTTAAGGTTTTGAAGAGATCTTTAAGGAAATACTAAGAGCCGATGTAATTTTTTTGTAAAATTATATACATATATGCAGTATTAATTTTTTTTTTATTTTTTAATTCTCTGTCACCCCAAAATTTGCTTTTTTGATTGGAGTTACTTCACTAAACTAGATTTACGTAGATGGTGAAGGGTATATAAGATTCGTGATTGTCGCACAAATAAAGAAACAAACTTACATTTAAAATATACATATACTAGTAGCGCCGACGACTTCGTCTGCGTGTCATTTATAATTTTCTTAACTATTTTGATTCCATAGTTCTGCAGCCAGCGTTAAAAAATTACTATTTACAGAATTGAAGTGTGCTTTTAAATGTTCTAGTACTACTATACCGGTAAAATTATGCGCTTTCACATTTATATATTTAGTTTCTCTACGAAATTAAATATTTAAGAAAACTAAACGCTGAATACAGAAATAAAAAGAGATAGACGGACAAACAGATAAAAATTCAATATCGATCATTATCCACAACAACATCTTAATTTTCAAAAATTATTTCATGTATAGAAATGACCCCGTTACATTTTTCTTATATGCAAAGATTACAAATTATTTTTCTTCACCACATCCCATTTTTTATCTAAGGGTAAATTTTTAAAATCATTACATACAGAAATTTTATGTTCACTACTGCACAAAGAATACTTTAAGAGGTGGCTTCTCTTCTGTATGTGTATTAACATTTGCTTTTTCGATCATATGTGGAACAGAAACGACTATGCTTGCGGCATCAGCTATTTGAAAAATCTAATCACAAAATGTTTTTATAATTAGCACACGATCATCTTTCGGATACATAGCTCAATTCAACTTATATTGGAATAAATAATAGAATAAATATTTTTTACAGAAAGTGCAAACTCAATCTTGAATTCCAATTTATCGTTAGGCTGGGGTAATTTTTTTGCCTTCCAATTACTCGTTCCAAAATATGTTCCGGGCGTCCAAAACACATTCTTAAAGTATGAATTATTTCTTGCACAATCGTAGGTAACATCAGCTTACTCTTCACAAGTTCTTTTGCTCTTCCCTCTAGGGATGATTGCAGACGAACAACGGCTAGTCGTCAGAATTCCCATTAAAATTAGGCAAATCACGGAGAATTGATTGACGTGCTGCCAGTTGAGATGACGTAGGCCCTGCCATAGAATTCAATTATTGGACACATTAAAGGGATTTTGTTGAAACTACTGTACACTTTCATTCATTTGGGATAAAATTTTATATTTCTTGTTGCTCTTCTAAAAATTTGAACTGTAAATCCAGATGAGGTGAAAAAGATACACTTTGTTGGTTTTTGCTTGTTTTTTTATTGGTTTTTATTAAAGGGAAATCAAAATGTAGGTGCAGTGGATGTTGTGGGTTTCGTTGACTCTCCAGTAAAGTAACTAACCCGCAATTTGCTTTTATTATGTTGGACTTGAAATGGTGCATCAACATCTGTGCATGTTAAGGATAGCTTCTTATTGACAGTTTCTGTGGTTGTCTTACTTGCCATTTGTTGCTTCTCTCCTGTTATTGTCGGTTACGATGCTGTTTGTGGCTGACTCAGTAGGCCCATAGAATTACCACTAGGTGGATTGTTCTCTGCAATAGGTGTCTTGCTTCCTCCTGAGGCTTCGTCACTGCGTAAATGACAACCTTCACAACTTCAACTCTCATTAGCTACTCCACTGTTTACAGCAACACAATCAAAATGGTACCACTGATCGCACTTGTCACATTGTATCATTTGTTTAAGTTTAATATTTTTAACACAAATAAATAAAAATTATTCTTGAAGAACTTATAACTTTTATTTTTATTAAATTGTTTTGAAAATTATTATAAAAACTGTTTTAAAGAATGTTGAGTTAGTCTTTTATTCAGACACGTTCTTTAAATAAAACACAAAATTTTTAACAGCACTCAATAATTTTTAATTTTATTATTTAAACTTGAAGTTTTCTTAATATTTTTAGCGAGAGAGTTTTAAAACAATTTTGTACGCTTCCGTGCGTTTGACTAAACTAAAATTAAAAATTATTGAGTGCCGTTAAAAATTTTGTGTTTTATCTACAGACCGTGCCTGAATAAAAGACTAACTCAACAATAACCATAACTACAGAAAAAGACTCTGTGGCCTGTTATAATTAAATTCAATAGGAAAGCTACAGTTTTAAGTGGCTATAACTGTAACAATATGTAAATTGTAATTTTTTCATGTGGTCGTATTATGTTGGCAAAAAATATAAATTTTTTATTTGGAATCTTTCTTATTTTAATTTACTTTAATCGTGCTTGATTCCTTCAAACATAAATATTTAATGATATTCTCATGAAATACTTATTATTTTAAAATACAAAATGAAATGTACTCGTACTGTGGGGAAAGCATATACATGTGGCTTTGTTGTATAAAAACATAAGAGTCTTATATAAAAAGCCAAATTGATTAAATGAGAACTCTAAGAACTTCATTAAATCAACAAAGCAAAAAGACAGTAAAAGCTCGAAAACGTTTTACACAAAACACAGTAAATACTCTATATAACTATTTTTATTTTTTCTTTCATTTTTCTGGTCCAGGTAAGATCAGATCATGCATAGTGGCTAAATGCAATTTGAATATCTTCATTCTATTTGATTACAGTGATAAAGATACGGTAGCAGCTGCCTGGGAGACAAACAAGGGAACGGTTATAATTGTCTCCTGCTACATGGCACATGAGTGCGAATCATCACCACCTTTGTTTCGCAGAGTAATAAAGATGGCAGTTACACAAAATCTGTCAGTTATAATTTGAGCGGATGCCAATGCACACCATGTAGTGTAGGGTAGCTCGGATTCCAATGCAAGGAATCTTCTTTGTAACAATTTAGACGTTGTGAACGTTGGGTCAGAACCCAATTTTGTTGTGATGAATAGAAGAGGGGTTTTTGACTTTACGCTAGTTAGTACTAAGCACTCAGATTTGATTAGAGCATGGAAAGTCTCTAGGGACTGCTCGTTCTCTGATCATAGGTATATTGAATTTGATGTGGTAATTCGGGTACATGGGATCATGCCGCGACGAAACAGAAGGAAAACAGACTGGGAGTGACAACGTTTCGTCCTTTCAGGTTTTATTTCGAATCCACTGATGCGGTGAACTCATTGACCAATGCGTTTGAACGTGCGACTTCGGAATCTTGCAGAATAATTATCTGCAGAGGTAAGAGCAAACCACCTTGGTGGAGCTCGGATATTGCGGAGGCACTTAAAGCCTCCTGTAGGCTTTTCAATGACGCTAAGAAAACGGGAAACTGTTCGGCTTACAAGTCATCAGTGAATTGATTTAAGAACATGTTAAGAAATGCCAAGCAAAGGTCTTGGAGATCCTTCTGCAGTGTAGTGGAGGGTTCTTCCAAAACGAGCAGACTTCGTAAAATCCTATAGGCGACGCCCATTGTCCCTAGTTTCATTCAGAACCCATTTGGCAATTGGACCTTGAGTGCAGAGGAAAACTTGGAGGTTCTCATGAAAACTTGTTTTCGGGGCTGCACTCTTTTCAGGGAGAAGACGCAGCCACCTTTGACTGCCGCGCATCAGTTCCCTTCCCTATAAATATAGAAGGACTTATGTGGGCTCTGGGTAGCTTTGACCCGTTAAAACCAGCGGGTCCTGATGGCATTAAACCGGCTCATCTCCAGCATAATGCGTTGCATGGTCGTATATCCCGGAACCGTAGACTTTTTGCCCCGTTGTCTTCATTCCCAAGGGAGGGAAGATTACGCACACTTAACCGAAGG
The DNA here is from genome assembly GCA_916610165.2 of Gymnosoma rotundatum. Taxonomy (NCBI): domain Eukaryota; kingdom Metazoa; phylum Arthropoda; class Insecta; order Diptera; family Tachinidae; genus Gymnosoma; species Gymnosoma rotundatum. The sequence continues at coordinate 54,558,828 of OU744340.1, read as the reverse complement.
GCTTTACATCTATAAGTCTATCATCCTTCCTCTTGAAAACTTTGGGACGGATAATTGACCTCCATTTGAGAAGGATTACTAATTCGGACCAACTCTCCGCCTCTCAACATGCGTATGTCAAGGGCAGATCTGTTGAGACGGCACTATACACGCTTGTGGGGTTTATAGAAAAATCCCTAGAGTATGACGAATATGCATTGGTTGCCTTTCTAGATATAGAAGGGGCCTTTAACAATGTGAAACCGGAGAGCATTACGATGGCCCTGGAGGGACTGAACGTAAGTCGGTCGACAATAAGCTTTGTATGGAATCTATTGACGAATAGGGTCATTACTTCCAGTACGGGGCAAGCTACCATATACAGGGTAGCTAAGCGGGGTACACCGCAAGGGAGTTAATATCACCCCTTCTCTAGAACCTACCTCGTATCAGTAGGTTGTGTACGAGAGCGTGCTTAGCGCGAACGCTCGGAAAACAGAACTTGTGCTCTTCACGAGGAGAAATAAGAATCCAATGGAGTGGAGCTTGGGTTGTCTGACAGGGCGAAGTACCTAAGAATCATTCTGGACTCCAAGCTATCGTCCGATTTCGGGCGGATAGGGCCACAGTGGCTCCGTATGTGTGCAGAAAGGCTATAGGGAGATACTGGGGTATCAACCCCGGCACGTTGTACTGGCTTTTTAATACGGTGAGTAAACCCATACTAATGTACGTATGGTGGCCCGCACTGTGCAGACTGACGAACTGCAGTATACTGAACAGGATACTGCGCACCTCGGCCTTGATGGCCACCGGTGCAATGTGCACTACTCCATCGAAGGCCCTTTTTACAATGCTGCACTGGCTACCGCCCGATCTCACGGCCAAACAACTGGCCATGAACTCGGCAGTTAGGCTGAATGCAGCTGTGACGTGGAGACCAGGAGGCAGTGGCTATGCGGCTATTTTGGGCTGTTCCCCGGCTATTCCCATGTTTGATATTAGTTTCGTGGTATCAACGTCGGCCACGTCGAACATGCTTCGTAGAGATGTGCTTGATGTCTATACTGACGGGTCAAAGTCAGACACGGGGGTCGGGGAGGCGTCTTCATTCCTAGATTTCGGATCAGGATGAAGTTTAGGCTACAGGATCAATGTAGCGTGATTCAGGCTGAGATATCAGCAATAGCATAGCGGCTCGATGGATGAGGTACCACAGGATATACGGAAAGGATATCCGGATCTGTACTGACAGCAAGGCCGCGATTAACTCCTAATCGTGTCATTTCTGACAAGATGGTGAGACATTCTAACCTGGAACTATTTTGGGTGCCAGCTCGTTCGGGCATACCCGGAAATAGTCGCGGACGAACTCGCCAGATCTGAAACTCGGATGAGTGACCGGGAGATAGATCCACTGATGGGAGTCCCGTTAAGCTGCTGCAGGGCTTTATCTCATTAGAAACTTTTCGGGCCGCGCAGCCTAGATGGTCTGAAGAGATCACCTGCACGGTCTCAAGGACATTATTGCCTCAGTATGATAGGATATCCGCAAATCTGCTGAGGTTTCTTCGAGGGTAGTTGGGTACATTGGTGGCTGTGCTGACAGGGCACTGTGTCATTGGTACCCACGCTAGGAAACTGAATCTTCCGCATCATGACTATTGTAAGAGTTGTCAGGATAAGGAGATGGAGGAAACGATGGAGTATCTGCTTTGCCATTGTCCAGCTCTTCCTGGGAATAGAGCGGCCACATTCGGTCTGCGATGTTGCTAATATAAACTCGTTTATACGATCCTCGGGGTGCCTTGCATATGGATATTTGATGGTAGCGTAGGGACCTGAATTGATCCTTGCACATCCTATTCCAGGTAACACAACGGGACCTTTAGGACCCAAGTGAGTCGGTTTCATTACACTGACAGCCTGAGCAACCTAACCTAACCTTCCTTTTTAATAATTTTTAAATAAATTTTTGACTGCAATTTTGAATTTCAATTATTGTAAAAAAATAACGCGCGTATATAAAAATAGAATTGTGAAAAGTGTGAAGGATAAAAATGAAGTTTAAGCAAATTAAAGTTTTAATCGGTGGCAATGTCGAGCGCAATTTATACCACATATTTGGTCAAAACATTATTATGAATTTTAATGTTGACAGAATTTGTGCAAAAACGGACTACGTGATTACGGTAATGTGTTTGCTGCTTTAATATGTAAACAATTTGTTACATTAATTTGCAAACACTTTTAAGAAAATATAGTTTTTAAAAAAATTAGATTTAATATTATCGTTCAACGATTTACCCGACAAGACTTTGAGGGCAGCTTTTCAAGGAGAAAAGAAAAAATATTTTATAAAATCGAGTCGCAGCAAAATCAAAAATAATATTCAGCAAAAAGAAAATTAAAATAAACGCTGTCGTCTGTTGAAGAACAATTTTTTGCTAATTGCAATTAGTGAGTTTAGCCATAAATAGAACGTTCTCAAAACTTGTTTTTATTTATATTTGTAATTTTAATTAGTGTATAGTTTTTAAAATATTTTAAGAAGGTTTAGCCAGCCCTGAAGAAAATGCGCGCAGGGTTTTGTTAAATAATTGTTAGTATTTATAATTATAATATATAAATATTAAAAAATGGGTACACAAATTAATTTAAAAAATTTCTTAAACCACACTACAATAAAAACCAATTTCATTTATTATATTATGCTAATATCCCATAATATTTTTAAATAAAATTGCAATTTATTCGTTGGTTGGAAAAGCAGGTATCTATACGTAATTCGCCGGTTGCTTAAGCCAGCTCATCAGGAAACCTTTATCCAAATTTTTAGAAAAACCAAAAACATTTCCTTTAAGTATAAAAACTTTAAAAACAACATGAGAGTTATTTAAGAAGCCAATGCAGAAATGTTAAGGCTTTAACAAAATTACCAACAAAAAAACCACGTTTTTGTTTACATTCCCTTCTGCGTTAGGTTAGTTATATGCCAACTCTTAATGCAGACGTAACGCGTATTAAAAATAAAAACAACACAGTTATTTTTTAATTTCTCAAGCAGCGTTGCCACACAAGAAATTTACTTCCTACCAATAATTTTCAAAAATCCTACCAAAATCGTTCACAGCCTACCAAAAATTTAAAAATGCATTTCTTGCATATAAACTCTGTTGTATTCACTTGGTTTTTTTCCTTGTAATTGTTGAGATGGAAGTTTGTCTTTTGGTGATTTTTAGGATGGGTGTTATGATTTAAAATAGTTTTAGAGAATACTATACAGGAGGAACACCCATCCCTTTCCTGGCGCCGATCAAATTCTTTTGATTGTTTCTTTACATGCAATATTAGTAATTATTTATGTAATAAATAGGTACATATTTACAATTAAAAAAGTTTACTTACTTTTCCATTTTGTCTGTTAATTTTTTTAATACATACACTTGAAAATTAACCTTCACTCAAAAGTATTGTTATTTTCAATTTCATAATATTGTTCGCGTTTCTTAAACCAGAGATGGTTATAGCTTTAATCATCTCTATGCAAAAAAGCAGAGATGTTTTTTATTGCACCTAAAACAGTTTTTGCAAACAGTGGTAACACTATTCAAAGTTATTGTTTATTTAATTCAAAGTTACATTTCTTTTTATTTTATGTTCTGAAATTTTAAGGTGAAAAATTTACTATTGCTAAAAAATAGCTAGAGGAGAAAGATCTACCAAAAATTAAAAAAAAATTCAACAAACCAACCAAACTACCAAACTGTTTTTTAAAAACGAAAAACTACCAAGTTTGGTCCGATTGGACCAAAGCGGCAACGCTGTTCTCAAGAGAAAGAAAAAAACAACAGTGATGCCAACAGTTTGCACAAGCAATTGCATATAAATTTTATTTTAAAAATTATTTTGGGAATTTTTATAATATTATTTATTATATTATGCTAATATCCCATAACATTTTTAAATAAAAATGCAATTTATTCGTTGAAGATGTACATTTTAATGTACAATCCGCTTCAATGTCTATACTACTTCACTTTATTTTATTTTTTATTGGTTTCAAATTTTTTAGTATACATATATATATATAAAAGAAACATACATATGTAAGTAGAATTTTATAAAAAATAAGGGAAAAAATTCATTTTAAGTATGGCGAAATATATTTAAAAAAAAACAATACTTATACATATCCTTACACGCAAGGCAGATTGATTTTACTAGGTAGTAGCGGTAATACAACAAATATAACATTTACAAAAACAACATGCATTTTTATTGTTGTTTTGTGCGTTGGAAACGTCAAAAACACAAAGAGAAATAAAAGATAATTGCTCTCCATACACATGCTTGCTTTGTCTCGCAAACGCTTGTTGTTAGTGTTTTTTGAAATTCGTAAACAAACAAAGGAAAATACAAAAACTTTTGACATTACCAACTACAAACCAGCTGGCCGGACGACACTACCTAGTAAAATAAATCTGCCTTGCTTACACGTAAATAAATATTTAAAAATATATTATTTGGTATGCATTTGTAGAAAGCAATTTCGTTCTTTTGTAATACATAAATGAATTTTACACTTTTGGTAAAAAAAAATAGTTCTTTCAGCTGCCCCCTGGTTTGATTTGCAGTTATTTTTACATCTAGTAGCTTCTTTTTACCGTCATGGCATGGCATGTGATCCATACCATCGAATTGTATATCCCGAATAGGTCTTACCTCAATTTGTCTTCTGGATGAAACAGGTAAAGGGCTTAAGGGATTTGAGTTTGTATTTGAAGAGCGTCCACGCTTTGGTGCCGACTTTTCACTTTTATATAGAAGAGCATTCGCAATTTCTAATCGGAAATGCATAACATCCAATATCTCTCGTTTTGACCTTCCCTGTTTTTCTGCATAAATTTTATATTCGAGGAAGCTACCAACTAAAGCGAAATCGAGGAAATGTGTTTTTATCCGAAGAGTCCATTTCCTGGATTTCAAGAAGACCCTATAGTACCATATATATTGATCGCGGAGATCAATTCCACCCATCCTGAGTTATACAGCTTTATAATGTTAGGACGATTGAATTCTTCGAAAGATTTTGTCGACTTGTTATATCTGTATGTAACACATAAAATAATTAATAAATAATAATTAAAGGTAGTTGAACTACCTTCTTACAATTTCGTCCTCTTCTGAACCCATGAAATTTAATGCCAAATGTATCGGTTTATTGTCATACCATTTTACCAAAAACATATTTCCGTCCCTGCTTACCACCTGATCTGAACTTCCTCGTCCGTTTTTCTTCAATGCTTTGTCATCTATTAAAGGAGGTGATGCAAACCGATTAATTCTTACGGTCCCTACCGCATTTATATATTTCTGATGAAGTATTTCTAATAGCTGGTATGATGTAAATAAATTATCACAATATAATGTGTGACCTTTATTTTTAATTCTTTCAGATAATTGAGAACAACTGAAGTTCCAAACCCAAATTGAGATAAATTGTTGGAGTTAATATTAGTAGAACTTCCTTGACAAAGAAAAGTAGGGCATGCCAGATTTACCAGCTAATACGTATACTTTTATACCCCAAGGATTAGGTTTTCCTTTTATATACTGTTTCGTTGACAATTTTCCAGTATACGGTATAATTTGCTCGTCTACTGATAGTACTTCTTCTACTTCTAGCTCAAAACACCTCTTTCTGACAGCTTCAATAACAGGTTCGACTTTCCAAAATTTATCCGTAATATCTTTATTTTTATCCAAATTATTCGTTGCAATCAGTATTTTTGAAGTGTCCGACATTATTTTGAGTTGCATATAAATTTGTGTAGAAAGCCAAATTCTGAAAGAGTTCATCTGTAAAATATTGATATGGTGTTTTCTCATCTTCTAAGCTTTTAATATTTTCACATTCATATGAAATCGGTCACATTTAGAGTTCTTTCGGCGCCATTTTATATCTTGCTTCTTTGTATATAAATAATTTGACAATGGATTAAAATCGGATTCATTAACAGGGACAGAACTTTCACGGTTGATATCAGCATTCGGAATATTGTCTTCGTTTAACTTATCTTGTTCATCATCCCATGAACTATGTGTGACACGATTTACGATAACAATATCTTCGTTTTGATTATCAATATTATCATCATTTTCACACAATTCTTCATCTTCCTCGGTTTCCGACTCATTTAATATATCAAAGGTTTCTTTAGTTGTTAAATTCGACACTATTTCTATTAAAAAATCCAAAATTTTTGCTTATTTGTATATTAAAACTTAATGTACATTGAAGATTTCAGTAAATGTACATTTTAATGTAAATTAGTTTTTTTTAGTTATCATTAAAGCCTCAATCATCGTTTTTATTTAAAACGTATGTTTTCATTAGAAAATTTTGGGAGAAAAGAAACAAACAAAACTTAGTTATGAAAAACACTAAATTAAATATTTATTTTTTTAATTTGAAAATAAACTTCTACACATTGGAGATTGCTTCGATGATGACTAAACAAAATATACAAAAATGATCTCAATTTGCCTTAAAACTTAACAGTTTCTTAAGAATTTAAACAACAGCAAAACGATAACTGTAAAAAAATTACATTTATGGTAAAATTTAAATCAGTGACGGGTTGATAAAATCAACGTACATTATAATGTACGTCACGCATCAAAGGGTAAAATAACTCTCATGATGTTTTTGAAGTTTTTATACTTAAAGGAAATGTTTTTGGTTTTTCTAAAAATTTGGATAAAGGTTTCCTGATGAGCTGGCTTAAGCAACCGGTGAAATACGTATAGATACCTGCTTTTACAACCTACGCATAAATTAGATTTTTATTTAAAACTGTTATGGGATATTAGCATAATATAATAAATAATATTATAAAAATTTCCAAAATAATTTTTAAAATAAAAAACCAATTTCCTTAAAAAGAAAAATATGTGTTTAAATGTTATATGTTTTCTTAGGAAGCGCTAGAAAAACATTTATTTTGTTGACTAAAGAACAAAAATATACTAGTGATAATGTCTATAGTAAAGTACCGAATTTTTATTATTGACACTTCCTATAAAAAAGTTCAACAAGTGTTGAATTACTTATAGAAACGTACTAGTAAAATTCTGGTTCGAATGTCTTGGTTTCATTAGAACTACCTAGTCAACTATTTGATTGTCACTAGGGCATTTTCAATGTCAAACACATGTTAAAAGTCTACAGCGCAGAACATTATGTGTGGTATAATTAGACAGTACTAGTGGCTATGCCAAAAGCTAGCCAATAGCGTTTTTCTATTGATATTTCCTTCAGGGTAGTTTTCAACCATTGCAATAATATTGGTTATTTTCCAAAAGAGTGGAAATTGGCTCCCGTCGTTTCTATATTGAAACCCAGGTCGGATCCTGACGTGTGTGGAAGCTATAGACCTATTTCCCAGCTATCAGCTTTGGAAACGCTATTTGAATTCTTTCTCCTGGCAACGATAAATGACGTTATAATTGACAAGGATATTTTAAAGGACTTTCAATTTGGATTTAGAAGTCGACTTTCGATAGCGTATGCTCTGACGGTACTGAACAGAAGATGCCCCACGTAGCTGTCAGTTTGGACTTTACCAAAGCTTTTGACACAGTTTTGCATGATGGGCTTATGTTCAAGTAGATAAGTATGGGATTTTGTGTTGGTATTTGTCGTATAGTGGATAGTTTTCTAAGGAACCGATCCTATAGTGTAAGAAATTTTTTTTTATTATTAAGGGTTTATTACTAAAAGGAAAAATTAAAAGAAATAAGTAATAATATTTTCAAAACTATAAACATAAATATACTATTTGCAATTTAATTCATAAATTTGGGCATTATGGTTGAATGTTTTAAATGCAAAAGCTCTACTCGCGGTGAAACAGGAATTAAATGCAGTGGTGTATGCAGTAAAGCGTATCATTCCGCGACTAAGTACTCTAATGTTCATTACTATGTATTCTGCTGGCATTTTTTAAGCAAATAATTTTATTCGCTTTATGTGTGACAATTATCTACAAAACATTCAGAATGTTGGCTTTGTTCTTAGAGACATTCAAGATGGTGCAAATAGAAACAAACAACAATTACTGCGCTATAAACATGAATTTAAATCATCCTTAACACTAAATAAAAATGAAGTAGGATAGAAATATTACTGAATTTAAAATATTATATGGTGTAATAAATCAACTTAAAAATAATATTAAAGTAATGTGCGACACAATTGAACTAACAACTAAAATGTGTTGTGTGACTTAAAAAATCTCATTAAAACAACATTTAAAAATAACAATCATAAATTTAGCGATCAATCTACTAATGTTTTTTAGTAACAATGAGTCGGAGATTAGTAAAACTTACCAACAAACACCTTGTGATTATGCATCGTCTGTCCGTACTTCTGCTTTGAATGATGTTGCAGTTGATAGTATACAAGAAAATACAATTCCTCTTGCTACTCAAACGGTATCATCTTAAATAAATCAACAACAACCTAACCTATCTTTTAACCCTAGAAAACTAAACCTTTTTTTTAAGTGTTTAAAACTAAAACTTATTTCATACAATTATTTATAAAACCTTTCATTTTTAAGGAGGTAGTGATGGAAATTACCATACAAAGCTCTTGTATTACTCAACACTTTATTCAATGATAGACTTTCGTACTTTCTCACACAATGGAAGCATGCTAAAATAATAATGATATTAAAACCAAAAAAGCCTGAACATTCTGTTGAATCGTATGGGCTTATTAGCGTGTTGCCAATAATTTTTAAATTACTTGAAAGACTTATAAAAAAACGAATCTCTTCGATTCTCGAATTATTAAAAATTTTACCCAATCATCATTTTGGATTTCGAAATAAACATGGAACGCCTGAACACTGCCACAGTATTGTTAGAGCAATAAGAGATGCGTTAGAGAACCAACAATACTGCTCTTCAGTATTTCTTGATGTCAAACAATCTTTTGACCGAGTGTGGCATAATGGACTTTTATATAAATTAAAGCAACTACTTCCAGCTCCATTTTACATTTTATTAGTCATACTTTAATGATCGTACTTTTTATGCTAATGTCAACGATGAAAACTCCAAAATCGGCTTAATGAAATCAGTTGTGCCACAGGGAAGAATGTTTAGTTCCAATTCTTTATACAATTTATACTGCAGACTTGCCTACAAGTGACAGCTACTAATGCGGACGACACTGCAATCTTACAGCCTGTTTATAGAACACGTCACGAGCGAAACGAAACCGGATGGCATATGGACGAATACGTAATAATTAGCGTCCATGTAACACGTTTCGGGTTTTTCGTTTAACTTACGTTATGTTTCGTATAAATAAATGGTGTGTCAAATCGTAGTATTGCCAATGTGTTAATTAATATTTTTTGTTTACTTTTATCATATAATTTTTTTGTTTTTGCCTTAAATGATGGTAACCCTGCTTCGGCGCCTAAAAAGAAACAGCTGAGTTTAATAAAACAAAATTATCAGTCAATCTGTTAAAAAAAGTTTGTGAAAATAAAAAAGTGTACACAATAAATAAGTAAAAAAGTTTAATAATAAATAACAATTTTTAAAGTGAGTGTGCTAATTATATGTATGTATGTATAATACTTTTAAAGTGCCTCCAGATTTTTTTGTGATTGTTTTCCTTATTTTCTTTTAGGTTTAAGTATTTTTCGGCGGTTTGTTCATACAAAAGGATGAAGAAAGTTTTAAGAATGGTACTCCTCACCTTGTTGTCGGTACACCTGGACGTATATTGGCACTGCTTCGCAATAAGAAGTTAAACTTGAAGCATTTTATTCTTGATGAATACGATAAAATGTTGGAACAACGTATATTGGCCCTGATTCGCAATAAGAAGTTAAACTTAAAGCATTTGAAGCATTTTATTCTTAACGAATGCGATAAAATGTTGGAACAACTAGGTAAATGTGGAAGAAAACTATTTAGCATACAGTGCTTTTAATAGCTGAAAAGTAACAGTATTATATTACTTTTCATGTCTTATGTCTTCAGTTTGGTGAATGAAAAATAAGTTCAACTATTAAAATGTTTAATTTTAAGTTAGAGTAAATCTAATGAAGAAGTCTCGTGCAATCACAATCTCACACATAATTACATAATTATCCATATATTTTTTGACTTGTAGCCCATGGAAGTGTATGTTGATGATGAAGCAAAGCTGACGTTGCATGGTTTGCAACAGAATTATGTCAAATTGAAGGAAAACGAAAAGAAGAAAAATTTTTCTAAAAGCTTTTGTTTTAAATTTTTATTATTAAAAACATCACTTTTTTATATGACCTAATTCCGGCAAACTTTCATATACTTTAATAAATTCTTTTAAAACGCGAATTAAATAACTTTATTCGGTTATTTCAGAAAGAAATATACTATTTTATTGTTTGTATGTTTTATTTTTTTATTTAAGATTTTATTTTTACATTAACAGAAGAAGATAAACCTTAAAGCTAAACTTTAAAATTAAATTATGTTTATTTATATTCAAACTTGCATTATAATAAAAAATTCACTAACTTATTGTATTGAATTTTCCTTATGAAAACGGTAATGAAATTATAAAAATATAAGTGCAATATCAATTATTTAAAATAAAGCAACTTTTAAATTGTTATTTTTTTTATTTTATTTATTTTTTAACCTAGCAATTAATAAGAATGTCAATGTAAAATAATTTACCTAGCCGCTTAAATTACCTTTCCAATGATATCCATATTGTCCCATTCTGCCATCAAATACTCGATATATGCCATATTTTCACTTTGCATTTTTTGCTTAGAATTGCGTTTTACACCCCGTAGGAAACTTTTTTTCTTTTGGAGCCGTGCCCGTACACTGGATTAAAGCCTGGAATTTTAATAATGCACTTTAAAAAAATACTTTTTTTCCACTCACTGGCGCTTCTTTCAATGGTCCATAGGCATTTATTTTTTTTTCGCAACCGTCTCCCATGTTTGCTTCATGGCTGCTTCCAAATTGGGGAGTTCCTGTGGCAAGATGAGGATATTCCTCCATACAGTTCATAAATTTCTGGAACTTAAGACCCGTTGTCATCTTGGTGCTGGCAAATGCATACAAATTTTCTTTTAAAAAACACATATTTTATAACACACAAGTACATATTTACCTTTTTTTCCTGAAAACTCCATATTTTTTATTTTATTAAATTTTTCAACTAATTTTGGAAACAACTAATAATGTACTTATATGTAAAATTTTTAAAACGAATGATATTTTTCCTTTGCTCAGTTTTGACGTTTCTGGCAATACAATTCGCGATACATAAACCAAAAATAATTGTCATTTGTTACGTGTTTTACAAAAAAAAAAAATGACATTCGTCTTTCAAAAACCCAAAGAGGGAAAACGGTAACGTTTTTGTTCGTCTAAACGGCAGATTGTGTTCTGTAAACTGGCTGTTAGTTGCCAATGAATTGGCATTTGAAGCTTCGTCTCTTGTTCAATCACAACTCGATTTAATGAACAAGTGGTTAAAAAAGTGAAAAAGTCAATGCTGAAAATCAACACATGTTACTTATACACTTAAACAAGGTGATTGCCCGCCTACTTATCTTACCAGTAATATGATTCCCAAATCAAATTGTGTTTAATATTTAGGTCTGAATATTGATAGACGATTAAATTGGAAAAATCATTTGCAGCTGAAGAGAAAACATCGTAATATAAAAACAAGAAAAAAGTATTGGCTACTAGGCCCAAATTAAGAACTTAGATTAAATAATGAATTAATGCTATATAAACCAATTTTAAAGCCTATCTGGACATATGGTATTCAGTTATGGGTAACTGCGTCATACTCTAATATTGACATTATCCAGAAATATCAGTCTAAAACCTTAAGACTCATCACGAAAGCACTATGGTTTATTAGAAATAATAACATTCATACTGACCTTGACATTCCTAATGTAAAATAAGAAATTAAAAAACTAAGCTCCAATTATATGAAAAGAATCAGTAACAATAATAATATCCTTGCTATAACTCTTCTTGACGATAATAATAAAGTGAGACGGTTAAAAAGACGGCATATATTAGATCTTCCTTTTCTGCCTTAATAAAAATGGATAATGTGAATATTACATAATACTTAAATTCTTTTAATTGTTAATTTATTTAAATCTATGTAATAGATCAACTTAATTAGCTAGAGCTGAAATTAATCAGGTATGTGATGAATTTCGATCGACTTCAAAAGTAAATCGAGTATCCAAATCGATAAGAGTGTGATGAATTTCGATCGATTTCATTTTCCATTTTTGCTTTAATTCCATGTTGTTTTAACAAAAATTGCAACCATTCCTTCAAACGCAACTTTGACTTAAATGACATACTACGAAGTAAACAGGTGAACATTGTGCAGCAAAAAAAAAAAAAAAATTGAAAAAAGCCTATGGAATGGGTTTTATTGGATTTGCCGGAAATCATGTGAGATAATTTTTATCATAATATGACATTTTTATTTAATTTATTTTTAGATTTATACAATGTTGTCAGCTCAATAAAGAAGGATTTATGATTGTCCTTAAATCGAAAATGTGTGGGAATATACTTATGTACGTCGATTCCAATTGTATTGCAACTGGCAGCTTCACTACGATTTTTAGCTGGAGGAAGTTTTAAACGATTTGTTGGAAACGATATCAATATAACAATGCATCGTACATCAGTATCAAAATAATTGAAAAAAATGTAAAACTGCCTGGAAAGAAAAATTTGGCCAGTATTTATTAAATCCAACAAAGAAAATTTAAGAAAATCTAAAAAATTTCTTTTTGAAAAATATGCTTTACTTGGCGTTATAGGAATTAGTGTACCGTCTATACACCCAGTCAGCCAGAAATATTGTAGAGAGGACAATTGGGGTTTTGAAAAGTCGGTTTGGGTGCTTGTTTAGAATCTTGTGGTATTTACCGTGGAAAGCAGTTCAAGTAATAAATATTTGTTGTGCTTTGCATAATCTATGCGACTCACACACCTGAAATTGTTATTGAAGGCGTCAGCAATCAAAACTATAAAATAGATGACGAAGAAGTCCCCATCTGATCTGCCCTTTAAAATTATGCTGCAGCTATAAGAAATGACATAGCTGGAAATTTAAATTCGATTTAATAAATATATCATTTCGAAATAAATGCAGAAACTTACATAATTTAAAATGTTTTATTAAAATTTTAAATTAAAAAATTTAATTCACATTTGTTTTGATAAAAAAAAAATTAAAAATGACATTCCATAAACCTTATGAAGGCATCCTCTTGCCATAAATTTTTATTTTTATGCTTACAAAAATTAAACTTACATTTTTCTTTACGTTTTTAATATGAAAAACAAAATTCACAATGCAATGCTAATGTGAATTAAAAACGAGTTCAAAGTTATAATAACGATTTTCATCATATGGCAAAACGATTACTTTTTTCATAGAACGAAATGGAATTTGAAATCGAGAACATAAAAACGAAAAAATAACCACATCACACCTCTTACCTTATTCTACTCGATTTTATATCGAAATCGATTTTCATCACATACCCGAATATATTGGTTGAGTTTAGTGGAACTTAACGCTTCTGTAATGGTTCAAGTATTTATAAAATTTTGCTAATTATTTAAATGTTTTGAAATAGATAGCAAATAAATTAAATGTATAAAAAAACAATTATTTTACAGAGATCGTTAAAAATAGTAAAATAATTAAATTTCAAATTAAAAATATGAATTTAATTTTTTCTTATAAATATTTGTTCCAGCTATCATAAAAATAAAAATGTATATTATTTATATTTTGCTATGTACACGAAAATTAGTTTAATCTTTTTTCTTTATGTCACATTCGAAGCAATATGGAGATCTGTGCTTAAGGTAGTACGTTTTGTTGCATTTTGCGCAATAATAAACACTCATCCACTTTTTGCATGGTGGATAGTAATTGTACATTGACCGCTTTCCTTTATTTATTTGTGGTTCTGAGTTTTCCTGCTTGTCTTCGGAAGTATGAATTGAGTTAGTTATCGCCTCACGAACTGTCTTCTCCGCTTTCGTTTGAAGATAGCTCATCCAGCCATTTTGGTTTTTGGGAATCAGAAGTACACATCTTAAAAAAGTAGTATTGGCTAAAATAAATGCCATAAAAATAATTGGAACGTATAGCCAAAAAATAACCTTTAAGACTAAATCCCGCCTCAGGTAACACGATCTTAAATATCTCGGCACCAAAAAAAAATTATGCGATAAACGTCTGCACACAAGCTCTCATAAAAGAATACTGAGTTGGTTTGAAAGCTCATGTTGTTATGTTCATGAGATCATAAAGAAATAATGTCAAATTAATTTTCGTTGCGCCTTACAGGCAGGGAATAGTGTTCTAGGGTTTATCCATCTGTTGACAGAGTGTAATGTTAATATTCGGGCTGAGTTAACTATATCACAAAAAAAAAAAAAAAAAATAATCAACCAAACTAATAACAATGTAAATTCTGTTCATTCTTTACCCTCATATTCGTCTCATAATAATGATATTGGTAGTAATGTGTAATTGGCGTAATGTGAAGTATGTCCCAGTTATTTATGGCGCCAATTCATCAAATGTTTTGAAAGTAATATCTCTGAAGAATGGATCCATATTTCGTCTTTCAAGCCTACTGTTACTGCTAATTAAATTTTAAACATTAATAAGTGTCATATGGCTTACTTCAAGCTTATTAAAAGTGATGCGGATTTAACTGCTTTGATATGATATGATTCTTAAACCTAAAATTGGCCAGCTGGTATAAAAGTGCGCCCTTTTAAAATTTTCGAAAGCAAATACCTCCTGTAGAGAGGCACTAGTTAGTATCGAAAAATATTTTAAAGTGTATTTTCAAAATCTATTGGGAATGAGAACAAAATCTAAATCTGTTTATGACTTTTCTTTTCAATATGAGTTTGATTTCATTGGGAATAATTTAAAACTAAAAAATAAATTTTTAGGTCCATATTTGGTTACTACTGCTAAATTTAATGACTGGTATGATTTAAAAAAAATTGGGAACTGCGAGGGACCTCAAAATACTTCAACTTCTTGCAATCTGTTGAAAATATAGAGTTAAAACCTGGTTAAATCGAGATTTCTTCTATGCTGAATTTTTTTTAATCATAAGCTCTTTAATGTGGATAGAAAAGGATAGAGATAATCCTGCTACTGGTCTGACTCTTGGTGGTGGAGTTCTTATTGCTGTAAAAACTTCCCTTAAGTCTTCACTATGTAATATTCTTTATAATTATTAATTACGTTAATATGTTAAACCGCATTTTATACCCTTTACCACAAAAAGTGGAAAAAGGGAATATATACATAAGTTTGTCATTCCGTGTGTAATTTCTACGATATCTTTTTCCGACCCTATACAGTATATATATTCTGACTTCTTATGCCTAGCGAAATCGATTAAAGTCCGTCTGTCCGTCCGTTTAGTGTTGAAATGTGAAAATTTCACAAAAAAAAAAAAAAATAATAAATAAATATGTCAGTAGAACACATATAGTGTCGAAAAAGTGTTATTGGAAATCAGCATGATCGGTCCATGTCCTTCGAGGCAGCAGGCAAAACACCACGCCTACCTCTAATTTTTTCATGTTATTTGGAACAATACAGTAACTCCAATTAAAAGAATAAATATATGGGGCGATAGAGAATTAAAAAATTGGAACATTCAGTGAAAAAGTTGGCGCTCGCCCATATTTTCCGAGGTCGGGGCTCTGAAATTTTCAAATATCAATATGGGTATAATTTTAAAGCTTTTTGAGAGATCTTTAAGGAAATACCTAAAAAATGCTTAACCCATTAAGCGCCGACGACATTTTATGTAAAATTATATATGTGTATGTAGCACCAATTTTTTTATTTTTTTATTCTCTGTCATCCCAATATTTGCTTTTTTGATAGGAGTTACTTCACTAAGCTAGATTTACATAAATGGTGAAGGGCATATAAGATACGGCAAAGCAGAATATAGGACTCTTACTTGTTAGAGCTTATCTCTATACCTAAATTTTTTAAATACAAGATTTATGTTCCCCAACTGTGGATATCACAACCGAATTTACATCATCAACCGTTAGTTTTGGAAATTGCAATTTTAGCATTTTTTTATATCTCTAAATGTTCCACTGTTAAAGATTTTAATTTTAATTCCTGTAATTTTGATGTACTAAATTCAATTTTTGATTTGATTGATTGGAATGATTTGTTCACTGGACAGACAACAATTAAATGCCATGAATTATTTTTGGATAAAGTGCTTAATATTTATCGCAATAACATTCCAACTAAAAAAAATCAGGCCTTAAAAACTAAAAAAATTCAAAAACTAGCGTAACAAATTTCAAAAAATGTTTTTAGAAATGGGTGATCCTGAGTCTCACGCTAAATTAGTACATTCCCGGCGGGTTTTAATTTTCTTAATAAATTCCTTTATAAGCAATTTCAGTTGTCACAAGAACAAGAGACTAGAAGCAATCCGAAATCGTTCTGGTCTTTTGTTATACCAACGGGAATTTTTCTGTATTGTGTAATGATGCGGTTAATATGTTTGCATTATTTTTTGGCTCGAATTTCCAGCCTTTTAAAGTTTAAAATACCTCAAATTTGGAAGCGCTTTTTAATTTGAATATTGGCTCTCTAGTCCTGTCCGATGATGATGTGATTAATGCTATTGCTCGTGTCAAGAGTACCTTCAAATCTGATTGTGATGGTCTCTGTTATTAAAAAAAACTTTAATTTATGACTAAAAAAGGTGTGTTCATTAATAGGTGGAAAACTGCTATAGTCACTCCTGTTTTTAAGGATAATAAGAGAGATAATGTTACATGTTATAGGCCTACTTCTAAATTATCATGTGTTTTTAAAAATTATGAGCACATTATTTATAAAAAATTGTTTTTTCAAGTCAACCAGTGGATAAATTCCTGTCAGCTCGGTTTCTACCCTGGAAGGTCAACTGTAACAAATTTAACTCTTTTCAGTGAATATTGTTTGGCTGCATTGGAGCATGACGGTCAGGTTGAAGTTATTTACACAGATTTTTCTAAAGCGTTTGACAAGTTGTCGTATTCCACCCTACTATCAAAATTGGAATTAATGAGTTTTCATTCCAATTTCTTGGCACGGATTAAGTCCTACTTATCGAATAGAACTTGCGACACCAAGCCATATTTGGAAACGTCTCCAAGCTACATCTGCAAACGCCGGGTGTACCTAAGGGTAGCATACTTGATCCATTGTTCATTAATGATATTTCTAGCTGTTTTCTAAATTCAAAGTATCTATTACATGGTGACGACTTAAAGTTGTTTATGAAATTGGTTTCAATGATTGATGCTCATTTTATATAAAATAAGATTGATAATTCAAGAAATTGGTGCCGCCTTAGCAGCCTACATTGAAATATCAGTAAATGTCCATGTTTCTATCATTCGGTACCCATCTAGTATTTATACTTCCAAGAGCCTATAAGATGCTTGGTTCCTTGAAAAGAAATTGGTCGGATTTTTCTTACCCTTACCCACTAAAGCATATCTATACGTCTTTTGTAAGATCAAAGCTTGAATATGCTGCTGTTATTTGGAGTACCCATGGGTCTTCTCTTATCTCACGTGTTGAAAGACTACAACGCACCTTTATTAAGTTTGTTACACGTTCGTTTCCATATTTGGCAATTATTCCATATGAATTTAAATACCTGTTTATAGGCTTGCGTACGTTGGAATCGCGTAGAAAAATTCAATCTGTCGTACTAGTTTGCGACATCAATGGCAACATTGATTGCCCTGATCTGCTTTACACCATACTGTTCTATACCTATCAGAAATCTCTGGTTAGCTAAGCTGTTTGATTTACTTTTCATCGCACTAATTATGCACGTAACGCCACTTTATTTCGAGCCTTTGTTCTGGTTAATGAAATTAACTTGATTATGCAGAAAAAATCTAAATCTTTTATTGAATTCAGCATTGACAAAAATTAGTTCAAACTTATACTTTTTAATAATTTAAAATAATTGCTACTCTTAAATGTTCTATTTTATATTTCTATTTGCCCTCCAGTCAGACTAAGACCAATTGTACTTTTGTCAATACTAATTTCCTACTGACAACAGTAGTAGCTAAAATGTCTACAATCTTTCTTCTACATATGTGTAGAATCTACACGCGCACTAGTATATCCAACAGTATGGCAAAAACAGATATATCATATAATATCAGTTAAAACAGATACAAAAGAACGCATGAGTGCAGTTGATATTGCATGCTTTCGCTTGTGCGTACTCACACTGTGGATATAAGAACATATAGTTGTAACGACACGTTTTCGCTAGTTGCGGGGGTAGCTTCAGCGGAGTGCAGGGTCGTTGCTCACTTTGGTTAAGATGCAATGGTGAATAAAAGACCTCTCTTTCTCTTCACGTTATAACTCATATCTCTTTATTTACTTTCACGGGTGTTGATGGTAACGCTAACAGTTTGGTCCGGTGGTGAGCGGCTCTTGGTAGTACCGCGCTCAGAAAATCAGCAAGACACTGTCTCACACGTTCAGCTAAAGCAGCTCTTGACAGAGAGCACGAGCAACCGGTTGGAGGTATAACCTCGGGTTGAGTGTACTCGTCTCACACGCAGTAGCCTCACGAAAAATAACTCCTGGCAGAGGGAACGGCACCAGTTGGAGGTATAACCTCGTGTCAGATTGACGTGTCGCTCTTACAGTAGTCAGTTTTTGCCAGAGAGCAAGAAAAAACCAGTTGGAGGTATAACCTCGTGTCGGAATTATCCGGCTCTTGTACAATAGCCAACTATAGCCTGAGAGCAAGGAAAACCAATTGGAGGTATAATCTAGTATCGGAATTGCCCGTCTCTCCCACAATAGCCAGTACAGAGACTACAACAGCAACTGATTTTTACAATTACCAATTGGGGATGTAAAAATATTCTCATCAATTGCTAATTGTTCACAAAATAAGATTTTCCAATTGGGGACGTAAAACCTCCGCATCAATTGTTAAATCTTACCCCTGCAAAACCAGCGAGACAATTGTCCGCCGACTTATGCTATAAACACAATCAAAGACTACCGAGCATCGATTACCGACTACAAAAGTAGCTGGCTACAAAAATAGCCAAGTCGCCAGCTACTTAATTCTTTTAACGACTACCGACCATTAACTACAAAAAATAAATATCTGTTTTGACATATGTATTTAAGTTAACCAAAACAAAACAAACTTGATTATCTTCAGTGAATTTGTGTGAAAAAAAATATTTTTAAATAATTTTAGACCTTTTTATTATTAATTCTTTATAAGTTAATTTTTCGGCTTAAGGTCTGTTGTTTAATAAATTAAAAAAAAAAATTAAAAACTGGTTTTAGTGTTTTTAAATATCTTTCTGTAATTTATTTATCCGATATTTCGGCCAACTTTTTTGGTCACCTTCAGGGATTGTTCTAAAAACAAACAAAAATGTTTTACAACAATAAGCATATTAACAATAAAAACACAAATTTAATTAATATTTACATTTAAAAAATATATTTAAAAACTTTCCGATTATTTACGTCACTCAATTTGTTTTCTTTTTTTCAGGTCTGTGTCGATATAAATGTGCACATTTGTTTGTATCTGCCTTATAGTTAATTCGTTTCTCTGTTGGGATATTTATTATGTGGAGCTTCTCTTGCATGTATCTTCTTGCAGAGTTATTTTTTCATTATTTCCAAGCATTCCTGTTAATTTGGCCATAAAAACAATAGAGCAGATGGGAAAGGCTAGAAAAACATACAAAGATACCAAAGAGGTTATTTATGGAATTGTTGACGTTTTGCATTAAAGATTGACTATAGTCGTCTCGTTTTTTCTATGGATCTCTTTCTTGACATCCTATCGACTTCAATTTTGTTTTGATTTGTGTTTCTGGTGCAAGAAAAAATTAAATGTTTTCTTATAGGCAAAAATATTTATATATTATATATATTACATTTATATTAATCAATTGACGAAAAAAGTTATAGCTTTTAATTTTAGCACGTCCACAAAAAATAACACTGCATTTCTGCCACAGATCACAATTTCTGCATTAAAAAACACTGCAGATTTAAAGACTTTTTTACTTCTTTTATCTTGTAAGACAACAGCATATCACATTTTTTTTACAAATTAAAAATATTTCATAAATGAATTCTCTATTTACGAGAATAAACAATATGTACTTTTTGTTTTGTTTATTATGCCTTGTTCATAACAATATAGCACTATATTTGCCTCTTTCTTGAGAACCTGCAGAAAACCTGATTATATTGTTTTTCATGTGCCAAGGGTTTCACCTCTGTATGCTTAGTGGTATGAAGTGTCCACGACCATATTTGCATGTAAATTGAACAAAACATTAACATTAAACAAGATAATAAATACATATAAACTGTAAAAAGGACTATTATATACTTACCAATTTCAATAAAAATACCAAAAAATAAAATATAAATGAAACAAATTAGAAATTTATGAAAAAAGAACTAAATGGAAAATTAGACAAATAAAAAATGAAAAATGCGCCAAATAAAAAGTAAATGAAAAATGTAAACAAATAAACAGATGATTATTATTTTTCAATGGTACCACTATAAAAGTTTTTCGCGTTTTTAATAGCGATATTAAATGTATTGCGTTTTTAAAGCCACCATTTCATGCATTTATTGTATTGGCAGCACTAATCTGTTTTTTTGTAGCCAAGAAAAATGGAAATTAGCTTAAGTTGGCTAGGGGCTACAAAAGTAGCCGTGTAGTCGTGTAGCGGCTAAAAGAGTTATTCTCATAAGCACGAATGTATTCTATTTTTGACATCTTGTAGTCTATACCAATCAGTGGCACACACACACAAACTGCGTTGTGTGTGCACAGCTGTATAAGGTCGAGTTGTTTTCTTTTATGTAAAACTAATATTCTGACAAACAGATGGCGATACTTTCTAGCAGACCGCTAATTTTGAAAACAAATTAAATTTTAATATTAACAAAGATGTAAATAATACACAGTAGCTTAAAAGTAGTAAATAAAAATATAAAAAATATTTAGTGGAGCCAAAAACGAGGGCACCGACTTTTGGCGTTATACAGTTGTTTATGGTTTTGCAGAGAGTGAGAAAATTATCAGTTTTTTACTCTTAAATATCTGTTGTACCATGAGTATTTAGATATATCTGTTTGCGAAACACATATTTTAGATAATTGTGTGCTGATTATGATAGAGGCGAGAACTAATAAGCAGTATTTTAACTTTGTACGTAATAACCCAAATTGAATTATTATTGTTCAGCTTTAGTAATTAGATTTTATGATTTTAAAGGTAGAATACTCGTGCGCAATATTAATTTATTTATTAATTGTATTTTATAAAAACAATTGAAAAGTTAATAAATCGTTGTCTAGTCACGTGTTGAGTAATGAGAATGGAATTAATTTAATTAAGGAATTTTATTATATATTATATTAAAAAATAATTCCTTTTTGATAAAAACTAATAGTTACATATACGATTTTCAAATAAAAAGTTAAAACTAATATATAAAAAAAGGTTTATTACATCACATACATCCGAAAATTTACAATAACAAAAAAAAAAAAATATTAGGAACACATTTACACTTCTAAAAACACACCCAGTAATGATATTGTCCCTGTTATATATGTACATATTAAATAACGCAATTTTTATTTTCTATGCACTTAAATGGATCTTATCAGTAGACGCGTTATAATTTATTATTTATGTCATATAATAGGTGAAATACTAAACCATAAAGGAAACCCGTAAAAAAAAACTGGTCTTAAGCTTGTTTTATACAAAAGTAACTTCGTTCTACTAGGTAAAGATTTATTGTAAATAATTCTTGAAAAGAACCCATAATTTTATGCGCTTTTTTTTAACACAGTTCCTGCATGAAAATTAATCTTAAAAAGTTTGTTAAAATTAATTCCAAGATATATAATACTATCCCTAAACGGAATCTCAATATTATAAAGAAAAAGTTGAAGAGTTTTACTTTAAGGACGACAAAACTTCTGCATTTTCTAGAAGCGTTACGAATGCAAATTGCTTTACTTTTAGAAGCATTAATTATGTAGTGTATAGTTTTTATAAAATTTTAAGAAGGTTTAGTCAGCCCTGAAGAAAATGCGCACAGAGTTTTGTTAAATAATTGTTAGTATTTATAATTATATCATATACATAAATATAAAAAAGTGTGTACACAAATTAATTAAAACATTTCTTAAACCACATAAAAACCAATTTCCTTAAAACGAACAATATGTAGTTAAATGTTATTTGTTTTCTTAGGAACCGCCAGAAAAACATTTATTTTGTTGACTAAGAACAAAAATATACTAGTGATAATGTCTCTAGTAAAATACCGCATTTTTCCTATTGACACTTCCTATAGAAAAGTTCAACAAGTGTTGACTTAGTTACAGAAACGTACCAGTAAAATTCTGGTTCGAATGTCTCCATATGGTTTATTAGAACTACCTACTCAACTATTTTTATGTCACTAGGGCATTTTCAATGACAAGCACATGTTAAAAGTCTGCAGCGCAGAACATTATGTGTGGTATAATTAGACAGTAGTACTGGTGACTAACAGTCATACCTAAATAAAAGCGGAAAGCGGAACTTTTTCTTCCGCATAGCTTTAACTCTGAAATGCTTAAACAAAAGCGCTAAATGATAAGAACAGGGTTATTAATTTTTCTTTAATTTTCCGATGCATCAAATATTGTCTTATTCTACCAAAAAATACTTGCTGTATGTAGTCCCGAAACTGAGGGCCAGCCCCAAAATTTTTACTCAAATTGCATTTTAGGTAACTTTTTTTATATTTAAACAGCGTCCGTAAACTAGATTTGTTCTAAAACAACTTCCTTGATAATTTTAACAAGAGGAACATTTTTGATACTTGTATTGTGTAAATTAAAAATATTATTTTTTATTATTAAACGCCTTGGTAAAATCGGATTTTCCAATTGTAAGTCAAAAGCGAGTCAGTAGAGTTTTTCTATTTACATTTCCTTCAGGGTTATGTTACCCTTATGCATGTATTGTTTTCATTTTATTTATTTTGTAAACTATGTTGCTAAGTATTTTTGTTAGCTTAGTCTGTCAGGATTATTGTCCAAGGACTGAAACATAAAATAAATAAATAAATAAATGAAACCTTAAACATTTCGAAGACGGTCGCCGTAATATTTAAGGGTAGAATTAAATATATTTAACCAAATTGCAGACAATACATACCGTGTTTGACTATTGGACAAGAACGGATCGGGACTTTGGACAGGCTTAAGTACCCAGGTGTCACCTTCCACGATAATTTCGAATTCTATAGACATATTGATGATATTTTCGAAGGAGCCAAGAGAATCTACTCTTCTTATCAGGGCGTATTAAAGCGTACGAGAGGTCTTGACAGGAGAGTGCGTCTTTTGGTATATCGCCAAGCCATTCGCCCTGTCATCTCCTACGCATTTCTAGCTTGGTTTGGGATTTCTTCTCACCAGATGGAGAGGCTTAGGAGATAGGAGAGAAGGGTTGTGGTTGCTTGCCTCGCCTAGATGCCATATTTCGGACCAAATGGCGAATTTCGCAAGCCATCATGTAGGTCAATCTACAGTGCGATTGATTTTGAGGTCATAGATGCCTACATGGGGAAAATGGTTGTGAAATTTCTAGAAGGCGCATGAACCTCAGAGAACTCCCTGGTAAGGGCGTGATTTTCCACAGTAGGTGGTTTGGAGAGCGTTCAAATGTGGTGTCTATCTCCTGTCGACTTATTGACTCTTAGGGGAGCTGGCGTTCTGTACGAGGATGCGGACCTTATGTTCTATCATAGGAGGCTGCAGTCGTTTGATATAGGGATCACTGTATACAATAATGCTCAATAATTTATTTTGTATTTATTTATTTTTTTAATATATGATGGCTATGATTTTAAAGCTTTTAAAGAGATATTTGAGGAAATACTAAAATTTTTTAAATCCTAAACCTTTACAGTATATAATTTTGGTTTCTTTAAAAAAAAAGAAATTATTTTAGTTGTTGCCTTAAAACCAGAAGCATACATATGTACATATTTGAACTCCAAAATATTTTTGGATAAAATTTTTGATTTTTTTTGTTTACTTCTTAATTTTTATTTACATTTGCATGTAAATATATTTTTGTTTTATATATTTATGGTAACTTCATTAAAAGTAACGCCATAATAAAGAATACAAAATATTGAAGATTTTTTTTTTTAAACTTGGATAAATTTATAAATGAATGAAAATTAACTTGTTTTCGGCTTTTTGTTCATTTTTAATTTAATTTCTTAACATTTTTAGAAAGAAAAATTATTTACAGGTGTATGCGGACGTTTTCCAAAGAAAACAAGAAGCTAGCAGAATGAAGTGCAGCATTTTCTAGACCGCGACATCCTTCATCATCATCTATTTAACCAACTAATGTTAATTTGGTGAGCAACAAAAGAAAAAGATGAATAATTAAAAATATAAGTTGCATTTCGTGGCTATACCGAAGGTTAGTATGAAGGCAACAACAAATGTGCAAGACGAGTTACAAAGAGAACGACAAAGAAATGCTTTAAGTTGTGCGTCGACTTCGCCTCACCAAATTAACATTAAGGTTAGTTGGTTAAGTAGATAATGTTTACGACGTACATAAGATAAGGAAGATAGATGCGAAGAATGCTGATGAAGGTTGTGGCGGTCCAGAAAATGCTGCATTTCATTCTGCTAGCTTCTAATTTGTTTTTTTTTTCTTTGGAAAACTTCCGCATACATTTGTAAATAAGTTTTCTTCCTAAAAATGTTTAGAAATTACATTAAAAATGAACCAAAAGACATAAAATAGGTCAATTTTTAAAATTAAGATTTTTTCCGGCAAACGCAGATTTTTCTATGAAAACTTTCTGGCACCACTGCTAGAACTTCAAATCCAGATTTGCAACTGAGCGAAGAAATTCACAACGAGGCATTTATATTAATTGAAGATATGTTTATTATGATTTTGAACAAGGTCTTTTCTTAATTAGGCCTGAAGGCGCCTAATCGTCCGATGGACGAGGCATTTAATCACGAGTTGTTGGAAGGCGGTTAATCTCCACATTCAGAACAAGAACTCTGCAATTGCCAAAGTTTTGAAACAGAGCAAATTGATCGTTTGGGATGAAATAACGATGGCGCGTAAGAAGTATTTAGTGGCATTACACAAAGCGTTGAAAGATCTGCGAAACAATCAAACCCATTTTTGTGGCGCGATGATTTTGTTGGCAGGAGATTTTCCGATGAATTGAATGCATGCTTGAAGTCGACCTTTTTGTGGAAACACATCAAAAAACTCAAACTAAGTACCAACATGTATGTCGATTTGTAGAACGACCAATCTAAACCACTATTTTCAAAACAATTACTAGACATTGGTAATGGTAAAATCCCCGTTGATATTGCGACTGGCTTCATTAAATTCCCTGTTAATGTGTTCCCAAATATTGCACAAAATTACACAAACCATATTTGGTTGAGTGAACGCGCTATATTAGTGGCGAAAAACATTGATGTACACGAATTAAAGTTCAAGATTCAAAGTAAAATTCCTAGCCAATTAATGACTTACAAATCGTTGGATTCCATTATTAATCAGGATTTTCTCCCGGGGGCACCAAGAGTCTGTGCTGACCTAACTTAGGTGCAGACGAAGGTCCCGGGGGTATATTGGGAACCAGTCTCCTGATGAGCAGGTACCAAATCTGGATAGACAGTTCTTAGCTGTCGAAGGATGCACTAGTGTCTAAATAAACTGGCACCACGGGAGCGGTTCTGGTGCGGAATAGATTGAAGTGTGGTGTTGCACTCTCAAGCCATGTTCTTGAAATTGCAACTCCTTTGGTTTGGCTACGTCCGATGGAGGCCGCTAATCCGTCACGTTAGGCCACCAATGGCAAGTACTGACGTTACTCTGTATCAAGTATTACTAATCAAGATGATGTTATCAATTATCCAACCGAGTTTTTGAACTCGCTGGAATTACCCGGTTTGCCACCACACAACCTCCAACTAAAAGTCGGTTCAGTCATCATAATGTTGAGATGTATCAACCAATTACATCTTGTAATATCAATCGGCTGGCCGTGAAAAACTCATGAACAACGTCATCGAGGCAACAATTCCAAACGGAAAGTACAGAGGAAAACCGTTTTAATACCACGCATTCCAATGATTCCGACCGACATTTCGTTTAAATTTAAACACATACAGTTTCCGGTGAGGCTTGCATTCGCAGTGACAATAAACAAATCACAAGAGCAGTGATGAAAAAGATTAAGGGAACTTGGTCGTTTATTTCGTTTATCATTTCTTTTCTTTTGATAACAACAATAAAAGATAGAACCAAGTAAAAATCAATTTGATTTGTAAATGAAGCGTTTAAAATATTTTTATGACTTGGATTTTTTATCACGATTTTGGTCATCCGAATTACATGGTATTGTTTATTGTTGTATGTATTTCAATGACAAAAAATCAGAGTTCAGAAAAGTAGATAAATGAAAAACACACAACTTAAACCAACCCACACATGTTTATCTTTTCATAACAATTATGTGTGTGAATGTACGACTGTAGCTATTCTTTGTGTACTTGTACGGCTAAAAATGTACACGGTAGATAGAAAAGTTTGAGTGTACTTCATTTTAGTACATGTACGGAAAAAATGTACATGAAAAAATGAAAATAACTTACGAAAGACAATAAATTATCCATTAGCGATCGGAAAAACCTATTAACCTGCGAATGAAAACAATTGTTTTATTTTGTTAAAAAGAATTCATTATTTATTTATTTATATTTATATAATAATTTATTCATTGTAATAATTTATTAATAGTTATACAAAAATCAAATCAAAATTTTCATACAACAATTTAGAGTTCTATATTCGGCTATGCCGAATCTTATATATCCTATATTCTCTATGTAAATCCAGCTTAGTGAAGTAACTCCACGGCTCCTAATGGGTAAAGCATTTTTAAAAACTTTTAGAATTTTTTTAAATATCTTTTCAAAAATTCCAAAATTTCAGAGGCTCGAAAATCGTAAAATATGGGCGAGCAACATTTTTTCTCTAGATGTTTTTTTTTTATCATTTTTTAATTCTCTATTGCCCCATATGTTTGTTTTTTTAATTGGACATGAACCGTTCTTGCTGATTTCCAATAGCACCTTTTTCGAGGCTATGTCTGATCGATTAGAGTATTTAACACAGACGGACATCGCTCAACGAGTTCGCTATGCATAAGAACTCAAAATATATATACTTTATGCGTTCAGAAATGGATATTGTAGAAATTACAAACGAAATGAGAAACTTAGTTATACCCTTTTTCACTTTTTGTGGTGATGGGTATAAAAACAGAATTACTTGCAATGCAACTTTTTGATATTAACGTATTGGAATATTGGAAACAAAATGGTCTACACAATTCAAAATTTAGCCATCTTGCCGAAGTGGTACTTACTGTACCAGCAACACAAATATCTGTAGAACGTGATCTAAGCTATCAAAAAATCTATTTCTAATTAGTGTTGCCAGAAAAATTCTGGCTCTTGTCCCAAATTTGAGGAATGATATCTCCAAAAATCCCCATTTCTAAACGAAAATTCCCAATTTTGTCCCCAAAAAGAAACAATTTAAAACACGCATCTTTATTAAAAAAAAAAAAATTGTCGTGATCTTTTTTAACACTTTTGTGCATATTTTTAGACTTCAAACTTTTTATCATTGCTTCAGGAACTTTAAACTTATATCAGCAGATTTTATAATTATTTTAATGGGATTTTATACTTATCAGTGATTCTAACATTTCATACTCGTTTATGAACGAAAATATTCATTCTACAAATGCATTTCTTATTGGCATAATTAACAGATTAAACACAGATGCGGCGATTTTACGAAAGAAATAATTTCTAGCTTTATCTTTTTATTGGTACACTATTGCCCAAAGGCCAAAAATGTTTTTGGGCATGCAACTTTTGTTCTTAACTCAACTTTAGGGTCCATGGATATTTTAAACATTTTATACACTGAATCAAATTTATTCCTGTTTTTAATATTCTTAAACTGTTAATTTGAAGAGTTTGTAGTTTTTTATATATTCGGGGAATCTTTTAAGTTTTTCGTTTGCTAGTTCGGGTTAACATTGTAAACAAATTTCTTTAAAATCAATTTGATCCGAAAGTGTTAACAAGCGCCATTCCTCAGAACATAATATACCAATATCTATGTTGATGATATCCAAATAAATCTGATTTATGACTAATTTAAATATTTAATCAATGTCAAATTTAATATATTTTTGCTTTTTAAAAAAATTTTATTTTTAACAAATTGACATAAAAAGTAACATTAAATGCTCATATCCAGAATATATGTAGATCAATAATATTGCCTTGAAATGATAAGTTGACCGCATTTACTTCATTTTTAATTGGACTTAAAAAAATTTAATAAAACTTATTAGAATTTGTATTAAGCTCAGCCGAAAAATGTTGCCGTACAATACAATACAATACAATACAATACAATTGCCGTATTCACAAGCTCTGCTAAGGTGTAGGTAGTATTGCATACTACCTTTTGTTTACTTCTTTGTGAACAACCATTGTATCAGTGTGCCATTGTACATTGTACTTCATATGTCAAAAAGTAAATAAGAAGAAGAAAAGTGCTATTCATCATTTGTTATTTATAAGCCAAATGGGGGAGAAAACAGAAAAAAGTAAATTAATAAATTTTTTGTGTGAGGATGAAGTTCAAGACATTTTTAGGATGAACCTAATGTACTTGCTCTCTAGTCGCAGAATTATAATTTAGGGCTATCAAAATCATCATTATGGCATAATCGGGTTTTAAGATATTTTGATAAAAACAGATTTTTTCATATGATACGACTACGGCCAGACGAATTTGCCTATATATTCAACCTTATAAAAAATTACGATGTTTTTCACACAATTGGCGAAAGGCTCCAACTACACATTGACTTGCAGCTTAAAATTGTACTTTACTGCTTGGGATCTGCAGGAAATGGTGCTTGTGTTCGTAAGGTAGCATCTCTTTTTGGTATAGGTGATGGCAGTACCATATAAATTATTAGAAATCGAGTCATTAAACCAATATTAAATCTTAAAGAACAGTTTTTATATTGGCATCTTTCAACTTCAACTTTCTAATAAATCAGTCAAATCAATAAATTAAATAAATAAAACTAATAAAAATATCTTTTAATTCAATTTAATTGATTATAATTCACACATGAACACAAAAATAATAATTCATTTAAACATAAAACATTTAAACAAATACAACGTTTGAAAAACATATGAAAAAAAGTACTAAGTGTTGTATCGCATGTTTGCATGAAAATTACCAACAACACAGCTAGCACTGTTGTATTTTGTTAGCACTTAGCATGTACTAGGGGGCTTGTGAATAGGGCAAATATTACCGCTACAATAACAAGATACACTCTGTTATTAAGAAAAAATCCACTGACAAATTTTTTTAAAGGTAAGAAAGATTTAATTACCAACAACTAGATCATTACCGTGATCAAGTAAATCAACATATCCGTGACCATCCGTTTAGAAGAGAAGAAAGAAGTATTTGTTAGGGATTAACAAAATTAACGTAAGCACAAACCATTATATAAGAATCATTTTATGTTAACAGCGGAAGAAATATCATAAATCCCATATAAAAAACCGGGATAACCCTTGCACTTACCTGTGAGCACTTAGAGTAAGAAAAACTCATGTTAAAACTAAAATGAAAATGTTATAATTAAATAACTAAAAATATCACTTTCAAAATGTAGAATCATATCAAAAGTAAATAGTATATTAACTTTTTAAAATACAATAGAAAAATGAAGAAGAAATTATAACGAAATAACATATTCTGAATTAATATTTTAGTGCTTAATCTAAGTTGGGAAAATGCTTCTTTTAAATTGTTATCAAAATCTAATGCAATCTAATGTATTTACTTAAATTGTACTACTAAAGATTACTTTTATTACTCCCTATCACCGGAGCCTACCAAGTCTTTGAATACCGAACACCACTAGTAACAGTAAAAACAGGAGACGGTTGGATAATTAATGGATACCTTAACATTGTTCTCGTAATAGATCTACAAAAGTTGGAAGGTTTACTTCATACCACAGAAGAAGTTTTTCATCATTAAAAAACAATGAACTGAATCAAGAAACATTTGATTTTTACCTTCGCAGGCGCTATGATCGAATAAAGTCTATCGAAGGTATCATAAGGAATAGAAGATCTATAGATTGGATTGGGTCAGCATGGAAGTAAATTGCAGGTAATCCAGATGCGGCGGATTGGAATCAGGTCTTACAGAGCCAAGAAAAGCTGGTTGAAAATAATGAACAGCAGTATGTCGTGAACAACAAGCTATACTAGAAAACCAATGGGGTTGTAAAAGAATTAAATGCCTTAATAACCAATGGTAACAACAAAGTTACAAAATCTGAGGCAGAAGAATTTACTCAAGAGAAACTAACCAATTACTTATTGTAAAGGAGAATAGTGAAGAAATAATACGCGCCTGTCAGTTAGCGAAAAGCGGTGTCGTTAATGCAAACCTTTTGGATATGGAAGAAGTCCAACACATTGTTTCTGAAGTGGATTCACTGCCATACAGTAATGAGATTGAAGCCATCGAATATGAAAAACCAAGTATATTCTCTAATGGCACATCACTGCTTTACATTCTGTCTATACCAAAAGTGGATCCAAAAAGGTTTGATAGAATTAAAGCAAAAGCAGCCATAATTCAGAATAGGTAACTCGATCTAAAATATAATACAATTCTTATGAATTATGAAATCAAAGGTGGTTGCACGAGAATGAACAATATAAAGATTTGTAGCATGCAGCAATTGAATTGATGCAAATTGTACATTTCTCTCCAATAAAAAAGTTTTGATGCAACAACTAGAATAGAGGGTGCATTCCTAAAAAAACTCTTCAACGAATCAATAGAAATTTAGACAAGAGATTTACAAATGAAAGAATTACTAGCATACAGGCACTACCACCTTTGCTTTCCAATATATATGAAAAGTAACGTAAACTTGATGTTAACTTGTTGCAGGAACTCCACAAAAAGAATAATGAGCATATCGGATACCTAAAATACCAGTCAAAAATGTCATTTTGGTCACATATAATTGATCACATCTTACTAACTATAGTTGCTGATACAGTTGTAGTCCTATGGAAAAAATATTCGAAAAATTTAAATTTTCTGCCGGTGAGGTAATGTTATTTACATTACGCAGCATATTATAAGTTTAGTGAGAAAGTAACCAAAATCAAGAAAAAGTACACATCTACACATCAGAGAAAAAATAAAAAATTTTGGTTAAAAGTAACCAAAAACGGCAACGCTGCTTGTGATTCTGAAGTTTAGTTTTTAAGCTCGCAAGCGGTTATTATATTTCGAGATAAATTTCGAAAAACGTGTTCTCGAGCCAAAGTTTATCCTTCCCTGATTATTTTCTACAGTCCTTAAAAATAAACTGTACGTGAAATAATAAAACAGAAGGCAGGTTAAACCCAGTAAAGTTCATCCTAGTTTTGCTTAAAGAAAGATTTAAAAAAGACGATAAATAAAACTCGATTGCTTTATTTTTTAATTTTAATTTTTAGTGTAAATTTTTTCAATACTTTTTTTATTTTTTATATCATTTTTTTATTTGATGAAACTAAATTCTTTAAGTAAATATAATTACACCTAATTGTTTTGTTTTAGAATTTCTTTTTCATTTTATTTATAGTTTTCAATTTTATCTCTTGTTGCTTTTAATTGTATAATTTGAATAATTTAATTTCGTTTCATCTTGAATACTTTTTTCTTTATTCCTATTTATCAATTTTAATATATGCCATTTACGAAGATTGAATTTATAATTATAACAATTAATTTTACTAGTAAATAGTTTTATATATTTAAGTATTCAACATTACCGTTTTGTATTTGGGGCTTTCGTTTTAAAAAATTATTTGAAATAGATCTTCATGTAGATTTTGGTTGGTTTCTTTATTTTTAGAATATAAATATGTGTGAGTGTGTGTGTTTAGTTGTTTATAAATGTGAGTTAGAATATATTTAAATAATATTTATTTTAAATTGTTAGTTAAACTAAGGTTATTTTATTAATTTTTTAAGAAGTAAAACTTTAACTTGAACTATCTTTTTTTACACACAGGTAAAATTATTCTTCTAAATTATTTAAGTCAAGTCTTTCAAGGAATTATGAGGGTTTGCAAATTTAAATTTTCCTACTTGAACAGTGTTATTTAATTTTTTTTTCGTATAAAAACAAGAACACTAATTTATAAGCACAGAGTAAATATTTTTTAATATTTCAACATTTTGAATTGTCATAAATATACATACACCATACATAAGTATGTTTGTGGGTATTTCTAAAGGAACTAATCGTCATTAACTTTAGTGCAAAAAGAATGTAAGCGCTTTTTTACAATATTTGGTAAAAAAAATTCTTACAATCATAGCATCATAAAGAGCCTTTTTGGATTCTCTTTTAACTCTCTTACGTTCGCCAGTGATTTGTCAAAAATTCTCAAAAAAACCTATCCCTTAAACTCCATTGACATAGAAAAACTTATGTTCTTATCTTTGTTTTAAATTTCCATCGTCTTTTCACATTGATGACATTTAAGTTTCGAGACCTAATATCACACCATACCATCCACAAAAGCTGTTCTGCCTTCTGGTCTACAAAATGTAAAAGCTGATTTCCTTCAGCACTAATACATCAATTTACTCACATTCCTTTTGTCTCGTTCACATTTGCTTAGCTTTTAGAATATTTTACCGTCAATATTGATTGAGCTAACGTTCGTTTTTTGCATGCCTTTACCAACAGATTGTTGCCCTGTGCAATATTTTCCTGAGCCTCCAGCAGGTGGTATTATGTATCTTTGCATTATAAGCAGACACGTATTCTGCCAACCTTATACCCGCACGTACGTAAGCTAGACGACTAAACTTGCCTCATCAATCAAAATATTTTGGAAATAACTCAGCCAATTGTAAAGGGTTATGCCAATTGAACCGAAATTTGACAAGGGCATAGCTGAGACGTGGCGCTAAGTGGTCTCAAATTGAGGTACCTTGCACCTGCAAATTTTTCCAATGCTTGGAATTTCTTTAATTTTTGTCTGATTTTTAAAAATTACACGTGGTCTTAAGGATCTACGTAATCTTAAAGGCCTACAAAATGGTGCTTAATTGTTATGTATGTTTATGTTTACAAAATATTGGGTACAATTTTCACCAAATTTGTTGATGAACTTCTTATAGTAGCTGCGAGAAAAATTTAAAAAAATTGGAAAAATTTCAAGATTATATCTTTTCTGACTTGAAAACTAGACGATTTTCAATTTAATAAATCCAAAATTATTGCATGAATTTTGATTTATTTTATAGAAAAAAATTTCTTGAAGAAAGTATATTTAATACGTTTAACCCAAATTTCGACAAAAAATGAATGCAAGACATGAGAAAAATTTGCGAGGATCCCAAATTTTGGATTACATGGCGCCACCCCTGGAAAGAGTATGGTACCAGCTTCAAATCCTGAGCTCAGGTGCTCCTCTACTATGCTCCTGTCCAATTTGGGATTAACCTGCCTAGTCCTTTACATATGGCTGAGTTGTTTAAAATAATTTGATTCTACGAAGAAGTTGGTTGTGTAGACAA
The DNA here is from genome assembly GCA_916610165.2 of Gymnosoma rotundatum. NCBI lineage: Eukaryota > Metazoa > Arthropoda > Insecta > Diptera > Tachinidae > Gymnosoma > Gymnosoma rotundatum. The sequence goes on along the minus strand of OU744340.1, from coordinate 54,524,854 downwards.
AAATAAAGTGGCGTTTTTTATTTTTAAATAACAGAATTCATGAAGTAAAAAATATAGCAATTTCGTTTTTTTCTGTAGAGATTTTTTATGGCGGTGATTGTCAAATCTGTAATCTTCTGTGTTGTCCCCAAAATCGGGAATTTTATTTTTAAAATGAAGATGAAAATTACAGTTCGGGGATTGAGGAATTTTTTGAGGATATATTTTGCGTTTTGGGGATTTAGAAAAGTTTTTTGGGGATTTTTTAAAAGTTTTAATTTTGTTATTGTAAATTTACTATTATTAAATGAATTTTACTTTTTTGCTACGTATAAGTTTCCTAGCACGGTGACAAAAACATTTTTAAATATTATGACTGGTAAGTCTCACTGTAAATTTAGAAAATGACTGCGTTTTTTCAGCAATGAACCAAAATAAGAAATTAAATGCAATTTCCTTATTGAGAATTAGTACACATTTAAAAAATAATACAAATTGTTGTGAAACTCTTGTTCTATCTTAAGAACTGGTTGAAATGTTTAACTCCAAAAAAAAAAAAAAAAAAAAAAAAAAATGCTATAGACAACGATAAATATTTATTTTATAACTTTTCGATTTTCTTTATCAACTCAACTCAATAATAAATTAATCAGGCATGTCACAAATTCCGATCGGAATGGTTTAAATTCCGTATCAATAATTCCGATCGATTTTGTTTTACCTTCTTCAGATTCTGATCGATTTTGCTTATTTCTAAAAAATGCTTAATCCTCGCCTTTTTATTTAAATGTGGAACTATTGCGTACACTAAAGTAAATAACAAGGCTAATCTAAATAAGCACACATAATAAAAGTAAATTTAAAAACCGCAAATAACAAAATTTTAAGGAAAATAAATTCCACTTTGAAATTCAAAAGTGGTTTCATTCCGGAAAAATTTTTGGTTTTTCGTTTTCTGAGGAACCAATATACGGAATTGAAGTCACTTTCAATCGGAATTGAGTTCTGTGACATGCCTGACTATATATTTATGTATATAATAGAACTGTAAAAGGAACATTTCTATACATTAAAATTTTTTGTAAATTTTGTTGTTGATGTTGACAGTAATCGATATGGAATACAAAACACCTATTTTAGGATTTTGTCTGTCTGCCCATCTGTCTCTTTGTGTTCACGTCACGTAAAAACTGCGTTTTTTTTTGGTAAAATATGTCGTTTCATAGAAAAAAATAGAGTACATTTTATTTTTGTAGATGGTAAATTTAAAAGCATACTTTTCTATATTTAAATTTGAAGAAAATTAGAAATGCCATGCTTAAGAAATCGTGGGCACTGCTAGTATATAATATAATTATATATAGCTTGTACAAACACAATATTATAAAACGCATGTTAATACTTAAATTGAATTTAAAAATAAATAGTATTATTTGTAGTGGGGATTTTTGGGAATAATTGAAATTGGTTTTTGTGTAATTGTAGGGATAAAATTTATCTAATTGGGGATACATCTCGGAAATAAATCTGGAAACCCAATTTTGATAGTACGTTAGGAAGTGAAATTGGCTGTTTGTTGGTTTATTTTGTTTTGTTATGGTTGAAAAGTAATGAGAATTTACTTATTTTCAAGGCAAACAGCGGTTTAATCTCTTTTTTATTCTTATGCAGCGGGTTTTATAAAATAAAATGAGTTAACATTACTGTAAAAGATACAAAGATGACGCTATTATTTAGGGGTAATATTCAGCGCAAAAGCTGTGCATCAGATTGTTTTGCGTCTTACGCGCTAATTTAGGTGTGGCTGTAACTCGGCTAGCGCTTCGTTTTTGAAACTGGCACCAATAGCTTTAAACTATAAATTATTTTGTAATTACATATAAAAAAACCAAATAAGACCAGAACATTTAAAATACTTTGTACTCAAACTAATGCTTTGTACTCAAACTAATGATCGAATAATTTCATAAGAAATTTTCATTATATCATTCTAGTCCTTTAGAAAGTGCTGATTTATTTCTAAAATTTGATGACTCTGCATCTGAAAAGTTTCATTCAAAAATTTTGCTATAAAAAATTTTATATAATATTTTAAGTTATAAGTCGAACTGCTTTAATTTTAAAACAAATAATTAATCTTTTTTGGCTTAAATTAAACGCCTACATATCTAAAAGCACCAGTGTTGTTGCTGTTCGTATGTGCCTGGTAAAAAACAGAGGTATCCATCTGTGGGATGTGTGACAATTAGCTAACACAAGTTGAGTAACCTCAGTGGCTGCGTTCGTAAAGGTGCGTGCTTGCTGTAACACAGAAGATGAAGTTCAAGAGTTTGAGCACACCGTCAGACATGTGTGCAAAAAAAAAAAAAAGACAATTATAGTCTAACGCCATGCCAGATAATTTAGTGAAGACGTGTATTTAATATCAGAGTAACAAATAATTATCAAGGCGCCCTTTATAAATTAATAGAAAGAGCTTGGATGTACAGCCTGAAAGTAGTCTGTACATAGTTTCGGTTACTAAACCAGGCATGTTTAGTAAGCAAGTTACCATTGGATTCAAGTATAGCCATTGTCATGGAGTAATTTATAATATGCCGCTGTGGTATTACATTCGCCAAGAGGGAAAAACGTACCAATATGTACCTATAATGTGTGCACTAATAAAGAAAGCAATGAAAAAAAAAAAACTTTGAGGAAAATAGTGGTTGCTCTTATTTCTAAACATAATTATCTGCTCTGAACTGAAGGGTTCCAAAAACAAGAGTTAAATTAAGAAATTTCGAAACATTAGCATTTTCCAAATCAAAGCTTAAATAAGACTATGGAATTATTGGACTTATTATTAGAAAATCTCCTAGAGACTTTTCTTCTAATTTTTGTTCAAGTTAAAGTTTTTTTTTTTTTTTTTAATATGAAAATGTGCTCTTGGTTGTTGAAACTTGAATTATGTGTGTTGTGATTATTGTTTACGATGTTATTAAATTAAGTTTCGTTTTTGTTTTATTTTTTAAATCTAATTTTAGCATATGTAGGCACCCTAATTTTTAAAGCTTTTTGCAAAACACTTTACTTTTTAATAATATTTAACTTTTCGATTTTCCTTTAAATAATAAATAACAATTTTTGTTTGGTTTACAATATTAGTACATGTTTTTTAACTAATAATTATTTTAATGTTTTAATTTCACTAAAATTTGATTCAGTTATTACTTAGCTTTTTACTATTTTAGTTTAACGTCTTTATTTAATTCTTTTTTGTTTTTGTTTTGCTTAGTTCATTTATTAATTTATTTTATGATGTTATTTTTAAACTTAGTAACAGTTAGTTTATTTAGTTTAGTTGTCGGATTTTAGTCAGTAGCTTTAGATGTTATACATTATATGTGTTTTGCATTTTCTTAAGTTAATATTAAGTATAATTAACATGTTTGTTTTATATATTTTTTGTAACATTTTGTTAAAACATACAACTCTATATATAAATTGGTCTTTGTTGTCACTTGGTTTATGGTTTCCACTTTATTTAAGTTATTTTATACAATATTATATTTTTAAAATGTAAAAAAATCTATGAAATACTGTACAAATGTGTTAAAAAGTTAACTAGTTCCTTATCTTTTTTTTTTGAATATTTTTTTTATAGTTTTTTGCAAATTCTAAAAAAATATTATGTTTTTAATTAACCAGTGAGTTAAAATAAGTAATCGATTCAAACTTAACGTTTTTAGTATTGAATGTTTTAAAATAAGAAAAATAAAAATAAGGAAAAGTCATATCTAATTAAAAGAAGGCTTGGTCGTGTTATGAAAGCAATATTAATGGCCCAGTATCCTTTTGTTACAAGTTTTAAATGAATGAAATTGCAATTTTTATGTTCTACAGGTGATATCAACAAAAATTACCATTTTCTATCATAAAAGCATTTGGACCCGATTTATGGCATATTCAGCGGCTTCACGGTGTTTGCGATACTTCTAAGGACATAAGTTTCATATTTATTGATCGAGTTTCTCCTAAGGGTTTTTAAAATAATAAACCCATTACTTCCGAAAACACCATAAAAAATATCTAGGTCCGTTACACCTGCTCATCTCGTACGACAATAATTGATCGACTCTCGGCTTTTTCATAGGCTACATCTCCAAAGTTTTTATGCAAAGTGAGCTGCAGCAAAGATCGTGAATTGGCCAATGTTGTCGCACTTTGGTTAATGTTCATGCTTCTTTCACTTTGCAGTAAAGCTTTTTTTAATACAGACTGCTCAAACTGAGCGGCGTAGAAACTCCCGTTATTCCATCAATCAAATATGATTTATTTCTTACAAACATAAACATTATCATTTCATATTATTGAGGAGTATTCATATACTCGTAATTATTTCCGAAAACTAAGTGAACTAGTATTCCAAGCCATTAAGAAAACTACTTAAGCTTTGATATGACAATGGCGAAATTATATACCAGATGGTGGTAGTGTCAAATTCATTCATTTTTGCCGTTGCTGGAAATGTCAAACTCCATTTATAAAAAATCTGCTTCAAATATTTTTTACATGATAAAGCAATAGCAATAACGAAAATTAATGAGTTTGCCACTGCCACCACCTGGTGCATGATTTCGGCAGAGGCATGAGCTGTAGAAAAATAAAGAAGCTAGTACGCAGCTAAGTGTACTCTTGAAATTAAAAAGTATAATAAAAGTATAAGAGCCATTATTACAACTTGCCGTTAGTGAAAGGCAGGATTTTGTCGGAACGATAAACGCAAATAAGCGAAAGAAAATTCAACAAAAACAGATAAGAAGAATATAAAAATATGATATTTTTCATTATTTTTCGTCGATTTTGTAGTCAATTCAATCACATCTCCGTGCCAAGGCAATAATGCTTCTATCGCCATTTCAAATTTTAGAAAATTTTTCTTTTATCTGTAACTCGTGTAATTCGTTATAATTGTTTATGCGTTTTTTCTAGACAAAAGATATACGAAGCAAGTGCCAAGAAATTCCATGAAAACTCATGTCCAAAGCATATTAAGCTGGTATATATATGCAAAACAGCCGATAAATTTAAAACACTTAATTATTTTACTAATAATGATTTAAGTTTTGGACTCGTTTTGCTCATATTCTGCAGTTTTCTTTCTATTTTGTTAATATTCTCCTTCTGTTTAAAATTTCGTATGCGTTTTACTAAAAAACATCTCAAATGTACAAATATTGCATCGTGTAAGTGTGGGCTACAACATTTTGATGAATAAGAAGACTCAATATACTAATAATTAACTTGTTTAAATTTAAATTTAAAATTATTCTTTATTTTTTTGTAATTGTTTTTATTTAGTTTTGTAAAAATTTATTATTGTTGCAGTAGTTGTCTATTATTTGATTTTAAAGTTAGTTCAGTAAAATATAGCAAATACTGAGTTATGAAACCCAAAGATTGATTTGGTTTTGTCTTTACTTTTTCTGTAAATATAAAGCTGTTTCAATACTATGGTATTTTTTGTTTACTAAATTCTGTTAAAGCTTTATATTTTTTTCAATTTGTTTAAATATTTCACTTGTGTTTGAAATCAAACAGTCTTAATTGATTAATGTTTATTTGTTTTTCAAATTGTAAATGATTATATGGATTTTGAAATTTTTGAATTAAATTATTTGATGATGCTTAACGCTGCAGTAACACGTTCAAGATTTTGCTTTCAAGTTATCAAAATTTATATTAATTGACAGCTTTGAGGTATGTATCCTGTACGCAACTTGATATTCGTTTTCGTCATGCAATTGTTAAGGAAACAACTCAAAATGCTTGCCCCAAGGAAACTGATGCATGAAATAATTCATCAATGCAAATCAAAACACTAAAATTTGTTTACAAGAAAAATTGAAATACAGTTTATGTATAATTTTAAAAGTGTACGTGCAATGCAACTTGACAGCAAAAATTTGAAGTCATAATCCACAGGTTAGTGAAGCTTACGAATATTGTTTTACTATGTTTTTATGAACATGGCGTTTTTACAGTTGTTGTCAAATATTTTGGTTTGAGAATGAAACAGAATTCAGCTTTTTCTATCGAATTATGCTGTTGAATTTTGAATTATGTTTTCGGCAAGGAGTTTTAATTTTATCTCTCTCAGCTTCTCAGCTACTTTCTATTTTACATACTAAACAATTTTAGGCAAATCGCATTTCACTTCTAAAACTTATTGGTGGAATTAACAGACATACCTAGACAAGGGCGGAAAGCATTATTTTGCCTGTACATTTTGTTTGGAGCATACCGAAATAACGCGTCGGCAACGCTTCGCAATTAGAAAATCCGATTATGAAAAGGCGTTTAAAAATAAAAATAATTAAAAATAATCAAAAACTAAACCAATATTGTGTTTTTTTTTAATAAAATTTTCAATTTACATATAAATGTTTTTTTGACCCTTTTAAATAATTTTTCTTTTCTAATTTATTAAGCACTAGGCCAGTTTTATAAATAATAAATTTTTTTTTTTATATTTTCAATATTTAGCCACACCGTTGGATGGCATCATCAGGAAAACTGGAAACAAAAAATATTAATAATAAAATTTTTATTTTTATTTTTTTTTTTTTTTGAAAAACAAAATTAAAATGTAATTATTTTCTCAAACACAAACAGAAAACTCAAAACCAAACGACAAATAATTCAAATATTTAAACATTTACATTCTCATGAATTTAAAACTCAAAAAACATTCAAATCAAATAACTCAAAAGTTTTAAACATTACATTCTCATAAAAATTTAAAAAACAGAAAACATTAAATTTATTTAAAAATTTTTTAACAACATAATACAAATACATTAACATAAACTTTCACGATAGAAATGTTACAAACAATTATATACTCTCAAACGTTAATTATTTTTTATGCACTAAATGTCTATAACATTGCGCAACATTATCAGTATCAGCCTTAAAGTTTATCTTTTTGTTGCTAGTACTTTAATTATTTATAACATCTCTAACACCTACCGACGTTTATAATTATTTTCTATATATAAAACAGATGCATCTTCAAAGTTAGGATAATGATCAAATCTGGCACAATGGGAAGATAATGCAGTTATTTGTGAATTATTAACGTCCCTGTATCTTTGATCAGACTTATGTCCAGCTGTTCTAGTTTTTAGTTTATTTTTTGTCGTACCTACATATTCCTTATTACAATTCTCACTATCATTACCATTACAATGTATTTTGTAAACTACATTTGACATGTCCCATTTTTTAATCTTATCTTTTGTTTTACTAAATGCCAGAATTAGGGAAGTTATACATATATATTTTTGGAAAAAATCTAGTTCAGAAATGAAAAAAATTGTGTCCGGGGTGTAAAATTTTAAGTGAAAATTTTGGGACTGACCTTTAGTTTCGGAATCATAGGAAAGGTAATTTTTTGCTTAGATTTTCAATTACGGGGTCTACGGGGTGACAACTTTATTTTAGGTCTGTTCAGTAACTTTACTAGCAAAAAAAAAAATATTTTCAAAATTATTCTCCCAAATGTAAAAAAGTTAATGAACGCTTTACTAGCAAAAATTAGCAGAGTCACTTGTTGCGGCTTTGGGAATGATTTGTAAGATTTAAAAACTGTACGGTATGACTATTAAATAGTACCACTTTTAAAGTAAATGTACTAGCGGGAAAAATATATTAAACAATAGACCAATATTAGCCAGCAAATTGAATATCAACCACAAGAAAAAAGTTATACTATAAGTAAGCAAATAACCAAAATATATTTTAAAGTTTTTTAATTACTAGATAATTCTCAAAAGCGTTTATGATGCTTAAGAGCATCATAAATATAATCTTTTTTCCAGTTAGTTCGTATAAACATTCCTGTTGTGATTTAGACGAAAAAATATTTACATTAAGCTTCATATATGTTCATAACTTATTTTTATTTTACATAAAAATTTTACTATTCTTACCAAAATCGTACCGAAAAAAAGTACATTGCATTCAGTGTTTCATCACTGGCTTGTTAACTTTTAATTCTTAAACAAATAAAAATACTTGCAAAGCTAAAAGATGCATGCTGCCGAAGCTAAATTTAAGGAAAAACAACAAAATAATATTATTTTAATATTATTTTTAATGCCAAATACTTGCATTTTTTAATGGTACAAAAATTTCGTTTTTCAGAAATTTTATGATGAAATGATTTTGTAAACAAAAGTAAAAAACAGCTGGTTGCTAGTAAAAATTTTACTAACCAAAACTTGCAACAAAGTTTTTCTCTCTCTACTTGCAAGTTTTTCGAGTACGTGAACACGTTCTAGTAAGAATTGGCAATAATTAGTAACAATTTTTAGATACTGAAGAGAACTTTTATTTTTGAGGTAAGCCCGTTTACTTAATGTTTTTAATAACCCTGTTTTTTTTTATCATGTTGACAAACCGTTGCCGCTTTTCTTTAGGTATGGCATTTCAGCGTAACAGCTAAGCTGTATGGCTGTAAAACATTTATTTTTAACACTTTATATTGTTTTGACTAAAGTCTGACTATACAATTTTAAAAAGAAAACTAAAAGAAGGTATTCGCTAAAGAGAGTGAGCAACTGTTTTTAGTTTATGCGAATTCATTAATTTTCGTCGTAAGCGCTTAATGTCAAACACCATATAAAAAAATTATACATATTTTTTATATATAGAGTTTGACATTTAGCGTTTACGACGAAGTTATTGAATTCGCCATCGCGACCACATAGTATTATTTCGCCATGATGTTACCCATGAAAAAGTCTGTTGCTTTTATTAGTGTCCCAATAATTTTTCGTCTATATTCTATACTCGTACAATAGAAAATAACAATCCAAATACTTGTAGAATCATGACGAAATATTTTTTTGGGTTCAATTACATTTATGTTTAACAAAAATTAAATCCAATGAATTTGCAGAAGTATGCTATTTATGAAAATAATCTTTGTAGGCAAATGGACCAATACAGCAAGAACAGATATAGAGTTTTAAAATTATTTTCAAAAATTGGTCCTGGCGATAAATCTGTGTGTTGAATCCCAGGTAAAAAAAGAAAGTACTTGCAGTAAACTTCTGACGTTAGGTGTGCCAATCAAAATCAAAATTTCGTGAGAACAAAATGCTATCACAAGATGTATTTCAAAATATTCCCGAATTAAATGATGGTGACTCTGATAGCAGTTGAGACTCGGAAGAGCCTCGTCCAGAGATGTCTTGAAAATACATAAATGTGATGAGATATTTAAGTCCGATATAATAATAAAACTAATAGCTCAACAAATGTACGTATATAGGCCCTACAAAGTCTCTACCCTAATAGTCGTCTAAATACCAGAAACGCACCTTTCGCTACTTTAAAGCCCACGTGAACAAAGGCACCAAGGATTTATAATACAATGAGTTGCTGCTGTGGGAGTACAAGAAACAACACTAACAAGTACCAACTAGTTACCGGAAATTTTTATAAAAAGTATTCATAAAGCCTACTCTCCTGCCTTGCTTTGCTCGTATCCTTTCCACTAAACACATCTCGGTTACTGGCAACACATTGAAGTAAAAAAGGCAAGAAGGAATCTGCAAAACACTTCACATCGAGGGGTCCAGGAAATAAGAAGGAAAGGAAATAAGAAGTTTTGAAAAAACACATACTGATTACACGGGAAACCCACATTACAGCATGAAAATAGCACCAACAACTAATAATGAAACAAAAAATTACAATTTGTAAAAACAAAAAAAAAAACGTTATTGCACAAAATGATCCTTGCATTAATAACTTTAAATTTTAATGGAAATATAGTTTATTGTCTTCCTTCGCAATTCTGTTTAATCCTTACGGCGTATATAAATCTGTCACTTTAGCAAATTTTGAATAATTGCGTTGGTAAAAGCTGTCAATGCGGGACATTTTGGTGTGTCCTGTACTATAAATTCAGTTTCGCAGCTGGCCAAAAGAGTGCTTTATGTAAGACGTTATAGTACATAGATAAATAAAAAATAAAATTGTTTTTAAATAATTAACTAAATCTTTAAACATAATTAGCGGACAATTAAAAATTTGTTGAGAAACTGACCACACAATTTTAGGTCTTTGAGGAAGTAGCTTTAGGATTTTTTAAAATTTTAATAACATTAATAATTTAAAATGCATTTTTCCTAACTAAGAATAATTTATTTGTGGGTGTTTGTAAAGAAATAATGCCGAAATAAATAAAAAACCGTACTTATCGAACGGCGTATCTTTTTAGTGTTTCCATGGCGCTGACAAATTTGCTAATGTGCTTTAAAGAAGCATACTTTTAGGGGTATATTGAAAAGTTATTTTGCTTTAAAGCGCCATCCTTATCGAAAGCTTGTGCGTAAAATGTTGCTGATCAGTGTTGCCGTTTGGTAACATGTTTGCATGTTTTTTATAACTTTTAAAGGCTCCATTTAACATGTACAATTTTGCTACAGAAAATTTAAATACGTCAATCGAAAAGACATAGTGTCGAAAGAGGACCTATTGGGAATTAGCAAGATCGGTCTACGTCTACCTATAATTTTTCCATATCATTTGTAACAATATTTGTTTTTTTGATTGTAACTCCAATATGGGGCGATAGAGAATGACAAAATAACAAAAACAGATGAAGTGAGAGAGAGAAATTTAAAATTTTTTTGAAAATAACAATATAGGTATCGTTTAAAAGCTTTTGAAGAGATCTTTAAGGATATTTTTAAATCTAAATTCTTATTTCTGTCAGCGCAATATTTGCTCTTTAGATTGGAGTTACTCCACTAAATTAGAGATTTACGTAGATGTTGAAGGGCATATAAGATTCGGCATAACCGAATATAGCACTCTTACTTGTTTTATTTTAGTTTTGTTTTTACCTTCTTTTCCTTGAAATATGAAATAAAGCTTTTTACTATATATTATATAATTTACATTAACTACCATTTATTTAAGAAAAATTTCAACATGTAACTTTTAATGAAAAAAATTAACTTTTTCCTGTCTTTCCCTGGCAACACTTCTGCTGATGTTTTTCTTTCGTTTTGTGAAAAGTCATGAAATGTTTCCGGCAGCATGCTATTATAATAAATAGTCTTACAAAGTATATCTATATGCACATACTATAAATTACTTTGATGTGAACAACTTTGAGTATTAGCTTTAAGGAGTGAGAGAGATAACGCTTCAAACACCACTACTTTTTTTAATAGTTGAATGGGAAATGTTTATGTCTGTTAAATATAAAAATTAAAATTATTAAATTTTAATTAGTAAAAGTTAAGTATTGTAAGGTTTGTTTTTTTTTTACTCTAAATATGATAGAAATTATATTTTTCCCACCCAGAAAAAGTTTAAAAGCCGGTTTAAATTCAAGTGAATTAGATATTAATGAGATTTTTGTTTTAATTAAATATCTTTAAATATTATTTTGTAGTCATTGAACTGTTTGTTTTTGGTTGTCAATTTTTATCAAATTTGCATTGTTAGGTTTGAGTTTTTTTATTGACATGATATTGTCGTCTTAGATTTTATTTTCTTTGAGTCTCTATTTTAAGAAGTTATCATTTTATATTCTTACAACTTTTCAAAACAAAAGCATTTTATTTTTTTTATAAGTTTTTTAAGAGTCTAAGTCTTCGATGCTGTTTTTTATTTGAATACTGGTAGTTTAAGTTCATGATTTTTTATATATCTTGTTTCTGAACTATTTGTTTGATTCGTTTTTATATTTTGTTGCATTTGAGCTCTATTCATTGTTAATTTTTAATATGATTTTAAATCTGAAATTAAATAAATATTACAACATATTGTTTAAAATAAATTGCCTTTACTGGGGTTTTGTAGTTCTTGGTTATTTTATACATTTTTAAAAATTGTTTTTGCCTTAATCTTAATATCGGTTTGCTTTTGTGGTTTTATCGATACATTTTAAAGTTTTTTTTTTATAATCTCTTAGTATAACTGTTTATATTTTTTAATGTTATAGCGTTTATTATTTTTTTTAAATTATCTGTACGCAAGTCTTTTATATTATATATTACAACTAATTAATTTAAACTTCTAAATATTTATAAATTAACGTAATAAATAATAATAAAGTTTGAAAATAAGTTTTATAATATTCAAGAACTAATTTATTTAAATTAAGATTAATCATTTAAAGTGAAAAAAAAATAATAATAATAATGAAAGAATTTTGTTGTTATTTTTTCTGCTAAAAACTTTATAACTAGTAGTAATTATTTTCTTATTTATTTTTACAATTCTCTAGTTATTTTTTTTTATTTACCCACATACAATGGAACCAAAAATGTTTTTATAGTCTATACATATTAATTTAAGATATAAGAAAAAGTAAATAAATGTATAGAAACATAAATTAAATATATGATGTAGATTGTTATTTCGTAATATTTTTTTCTTTAAATATTATTGTAATTTTTTAAAATTTTTTTTTTCATATTTGCTTAAGGTCTCTTTTATATTTGATTACCATTATTTCGTCACTTCTTGGTTAGCCGTCATTAGGAATTAACAGTAATTAGTTAAAAAATATCAAAAGCCAAATAGCACAATAAACTGTATTGGAATCAGACTTTCTTGAATTATAGTAATGATTAAATTTTTTTAAGTTGCTTACAAAAAAATATTAAGGGCACTTTCGACGCGAAGCAAATTTTCACGACAATTCCAGCTTGGCAAAGTTTAAAATTAATAGAAAATTAAGGAAAGAAGAATCGAGGAGGGACCAATTAAAAAAATTTAAAGTTCTACAAATTTCTTAAAAACCTTTTTTTTTTAACAATTTATATACAATTTTATAATTCTGACATTCAATTGAAATGTTGGCAATAACATTTTATTGATTCAGACTTGTCAGATCGCTTAACACAAAGGGTTAGATACGGGTATGTCCGGCTGTCACATGTATATACATTTTTGAGACACTACACTATTTATATGCGTTTGTTAAGAAAGTAGAATCAATGTATGTAAATATATGTGACAAGGTACACAGCACAAAGCGTAGAAAGCATTAACACGTAGAACGCAAAAAGTTCGTTTACTTTCTACTTTTTTCGCTTCGCAAGCGTCATGAAATGTCGCCGAAAATGTCAGCTGTTTTTGATAGCTAAGGATGGTAGATTACATTTTATTGTCAATGGTATCGATAAATATTGTTATATTAATATTTTTTTCTTTTTTTTGTTTTAAAGAGCCTTTTTAATAAAAAGAACCCTTTTTAATAAAGTTTAATAATAAATTCAGAAAAAAAATACGTTAATTTTAATAATTGAAAACAACTCTTTCATCAACAAAACTGGTGTTTTTGCTATCGATTATTTTACGTACTGAGTTTCATCTCTAATGTGTTTATTTATTTTATAAGGTTTTTAAAACAAATGCAAAAACCGTTCCCTTTTCTTTTGAATATTTTCATATGTCCTTGTTACATAAAATATTATGTGCATAAACTCAATATATACCATAAATTCTTAAAACATTTCACTTTCCATTTCTCCAGAAATGATTCCTGAAGATAAAAATATTTACACTACAGATGATCAAAACAAAAACTTGGCACATAAAAGGCGTTGCGCGTAACTAGACGTTTAAGAAGTGTAAAAAACGTAAAAAGTATGAAAAGGGTAAAAAGCGTATACGCATAGAACGCGTTCTATGGACTTTTAGCTTTATAATTTATAATTATGTTTATGAAATGATTCTCATTTTTTTAAATATTGGGTAAACTCTTAGATTTTTAACCAATACTTTTAATTCAGCTTAAGATCATTTTTATTTTAATGTCTAAAATGTTTTATGGTGACAGTGGGGGAATCATATTTCTTTCTTAATAAACTTATTTCAAACTAATATTCTTATTTGTAGTATGAATTTTTTTTTCTTTTAATTTGTTTTCATTTTTCGTATTTCATTGTATTAATGAAAGTGATTCCAGTGATTTGATGAACTTTCATTTTTTTATTTCTACAAAAAGTAATTTTATTCTTAACAGCCTCAATGAAAAGAAATGAAATATTTTTTAAATTAATGTAGTTTGCATTCAAAATCAGTTCAGTAGAGAAGAATAAATTATAAACAAACGTTTTTTAGATTAAAGTTAACTGTTGATCAATTGGCCTTATAAATAAGAAAACAGATGTTTTAAACCGTTTATTAATCGTCTTTGCTGCACTGTTTTTCAGATTTTAGGTTAAGAAGAGCAAAACCCTGTCACTTACGTAACAACAAAATATTTTTTTTTTTAGGAAATAAGGTCTGCAGTCAATTTTTATTTTAATAAGTGCAAAACATACTACACTTTAAGGTGTCTATTTAGTGTACGAAGGCAAGGAGTGGCTTTGAAATCATTAAGCATTTAGTCATTAAAGAGCTAATGGTAAAGGTAATCATTAGAATTATAAATCATTCAATGCTTATGAAATTGGCAATTAATTAGTCCATCTTATTAATTGCTTCCATCTACGGTATGTATATACAAGAAATTTAATAAAGTAATCTTATTTAAGTAATGAAAAAAAAAATTATTGAGTCATTAATTTCATATCACGAATATATGAAACAATCTTATAATATTGATGAAGTTATAACATTTTTAAAGAGAAAACATATAATGAAATCAATAAATTTATTTAATTTTTTGAGTGAAAAAGTTGCATACAATGAATTAAAAAACTTCATTGTATACATGAATAATTCCATAATACGTATAAAATTGTTTCATACTAGAGCCTTAAAAACATTTATATATATATGTATATGAAATGTTCTTCAATAATACAATGAAGTCTTTCGTCAGCTCGTTGTAATGAAAAATTATTCGATCCAAGGATGAACTTCCTCACTGGTTTGAAGCTTTTAGTGAATAAGTCATTAACTCAGACATCTCATGAACGAAATGCAAGTAGAAACAATTGAACTACAAGCGATAAATGTATGTAGTTAATTCAGTTGCCAATGTTTGTCTTCAGTAATTAATAATAATGTTTTTTAATCCAAATCAGGGTGACAATAAAAAAAAAAAAAAAACAAGCGAAAACGGAATCACAAACTAATCACGCAAAAATTCTATCCAAACACAACAGACATACGAATATTATTTTTTTTTAGTTATTTTTACTGCTAAAATGTTCTATTTTTAATACATAATGTGCCTTTGCTATTATTGTGAATTCAAATGCTTATAAAATACAAACATTTCTGGTAATATGTGGCAATATTGTTAGGAGAGTGAGAGCCTAAATGTGAGAGAATAATAAAATAATGTCGTTGAACGATAACTTGTGTCAAATTTGTATGAAAATATCTTTACCGTCGTGTGTTGTGTTTCTACACTATATCAGATCAAATAACATTGACTTACAAAAATATGGTAGCAGCTGATAAAATAACTGTACAAATTATGTTTATGAGTTGAATACAGAAAATATTTACAAGTTAAAAATATTACGAAAAAAAAAGAAAAAACACAGAGAAGTAGTTTTAAACATGGTACCGATAATATTGTTTAGAACTATAGATATTTCGTAAAAAAAATAATTAAACCATCTTGTCTTAATATAATAATAATAAGTCTGTTTCTTTACTTTTTGGGTAAAGTTCATGAAAATGAGAGCGGGCATTGTCATCTCTCATGAAGAGACAAAATTATAAAAAGGTACGGGAAACAAAATCTAAATTTTAAATTCAAAATAAAGACTTAAAGTATTTTTAATGTTTTAATAAAAATATAAATTTTTGTATTTTGTTTCGTATAAGACGAAGAACCTTATTCTCTCAAAACCACCCTAATTTACTGAATTTTGAATTAAGAAAACAATTTTCGTGCAAAGTAGAGTAAAGAAACAAACCTAATGTTTTTTTTTTTTTTTTTTTTTTGAAATATGGAAGTTCAAATTATTGTTTTGTGTGTTTAATAGTAGATATAAAATTCTAAAGACACTAAACAAAAGAGGAGAAATAGATAGATTATGAAATAAATAAAAGGCCTTAAAAGCCTAAATAATTCTGAATATTGTTCAATGTTTAAAAATCTTTTGCATTTATTCTTGTGTTAATATTTGCTGTGCGTTCTAAACTGACCCAAAAAATTTACCTGAATACCTTAAAATGAAGAAACAAGATGGCTGCTGTAGACGTGTTATTAATTTAATTATATATTTTGACTGATATGGTTTTGCAAGCTAACGGCTGGTAAAAGTGATGAAAAGTCAATCAAATTGCAGAATTAGTATTTAAATTATTCTGAAAAATTTATTTATTTTATAGATGCTCCTATATTTGAACGTTTAATTTACCAAACGAGAAATACGGTAAGAAATCAATTTAGAGTTAAAAAATTCATTATGATAATAAAAATAAATTACTGTTGTTTTTATTGAGAATTTTGAATTTTGTATTATGTTTTTTTTTGCTGATTGAAATTCTCATTTAGTCAACTGTAGTTAAAACATAAGAATCTGATTTTTTTAACTTAACAGAAGGAAAGAGTCACAGTTTGCCTTTCGAGCTAAAAGGTTGTGCTTGTGAAACAAAATAAAAATTATATAAATATTAAAAAACATGCACGAAGGAAAGTTTGTGTAAAAAAATTGTATAAATATTAAACCAAGTGCGCATAGACACTTTGGAAATTTTATTGAATATTTCATTCGGAAAATTAAATATTTGAGAAACATTTATGAAATTTTTTAAATTAATTAAGCCCTTTGGGCATATAATAAATTTAAATGGATTCGTCACCCATGGACTAGGAAGAAGCTTCCACCTCTGGGAAAAAGAGGAAAATTCCGGGTGGGAAAGCAGCAACAGTCGATGACAAAACAGATTTTGATGCGCTAGTCAAACTTAATGCAAAGTTAATAGAAAAATTGGATGATGCCGGGCGGAAAATTGGTCTTCTCGTTTATAAGGATGAATCGTTAAAGAAGAGATTGGAGTGAGTGATCAAGCACCACGAAAATTTTGATCAGGATTTTAACAGTATTTCATCGCTATAGGAAGCGGATGAGGTGCGAGCGACAGTGACAAAAGAGGCAACAACAAGCAGCATGGTGGTAATGGGCTCAAGTCCAGTAGAGGGTGTGAAAGCAAAAGCCAATGTGAAGAAATCAAGAGATGGGGATACTTCTAAAGGACAATCTGTAACATCAGACAAACCTGGGAGTAAGTTTATTCCAGTTATCACTACTTACGACTTGGACGTAAAGAAGATGATAGGTGTAATGGATTAAAGTTTAGGTCACACAAATTTCAATGTAAAAATTTTAGGTAGGAATGTTACCAATATAGAGGTGTGCACTCTTGAGGACTTTCAGAAAGTTAAGGCTTTGTTAGAGGTTGAAAATGTAAATTTTTATACCTTTATACCCAAGAGTCTTCGGCCTTTCACACTTGTAGTGGAAGGCCTTCCAGATTCTTTTGGGTCTTTTTCAGAGTCTTTTGCGGCATATTTGAACGGTCTTCATGGACATCAATATTGTTGGTCTAATAAGGTTGGGCGGTGATAAATGGATTGTCAGGTTGGACAGAAAATCTGACATAAAAAATTTTATGATATTAGGTTCATTTTACGTTGTAAGGTGAGCATTAGAAAGTTTAGGCGTACTGGCATAACGCAGTGCTTTAACTATCAGCGCTATGGCCACGTAAGTACGAATTGTCGGATGCCATATAGGTGTGTAAAATGCGGAGGGTCTAATGGCCCGGGCAAATGTCAAGTGCCACCTAAGGCGGAAAATAATCAGGAGACATTGGTTACTGTCCCTGTAACTGGTCAGATCTCGCGTATAGTGGGTATCCCAGTAAAATGCGTTGCCTGTGGTACTGAAGGCCATGTGGCCTACTCAAAATTGTGTTTGAGGAGGATAGATCTCATCAGTAAGATGGAATTAAAAAAATCCTTCAGAGTGGATATCCTCAAATTAGTCAGTCTTTTGAGCGAAGTCAGGTTAAGGTAGGGCTTTCATATGCTGCAGCAGTTGCAGCTAATGATCGTCCAATTCGGGAGGCGCCTCAGGCTGCACCTAAGAGAATTTCGGGCCAAACTGAAGTCACGATGGCTACAGCTATGGCACAGTTCGACAAAATTGACAAAGACTGCCAACGTTTCTTCGGTGGAGGGCTGCTGAAATGTTTAGGTAAGATTGGTGGTTTTGCTACTAAGTACAGTAAACTTGATTGTGACGAGGACAGATCACATGCTTAACTTGGACTCTTAATTACTTTGCGACAGGATGGATAGTTCTTTCAAAATTATTTTAATAAACGTTAATTCAATTATATCAAGACACAAGAGACACTACTTAAGTTTGTTCTTAGGTAGACATAAACCGGACGTACTACTGGTGGCTGAGACCTGTTTAAGTTCTCGTCACATACTGGACACAAAATTTTTAGACGTGACCGTCAAGCTGGACGTGGGTATGGAGTGGTTGTCCTTATTAGGGATGCCTTGCGTTACGAAGAGGTAATTCTCAATACAGGGTGTATTGAGAATGCAGCTGTGCGTATTCAGAGGAAGAATGCTCCTGACCAAATTGTTATTTCAATGTACCTCAGACCGCAATCCCCTTTCACTTCTTCAGATTTTGAAGTAGTGCAGGGGCTTTCACGAAATTGCAGCGTTGTAATTGGTGCAGATCTCAATGCAAGCCATCCGTATTGGGGAGATCCTCATACAAATGTTAGTGAACGAAATCTGCGAGAGTTTTTGCTTTCCAATCCGGACTTGGACATTTGGCAAACTGACGGACCAAGTAGGATAAATACTCATGTATCATCTTACATTTACTTTTTTCTGGCGACTGTGGACATAAATACTGCTGGCTGACTCAGGACGCTAAATTATGAATCCGACCACAAAGCTGTGGAGATTGTGTGTCTTACGCATTCCTGCTTAACGATGCAACGGCCTACAAGATACGACTTGGACAAATTTAACAGACGGGCTTTTTGCGAAGACTATCCGCCAATCTTGCCACATGTCGTCTTCCACTTGACAGGAACGTGACTCAGGCGGAAATTGACATCTGCGTGGATGAAATGGGGCGGGCGTTTAAGGATGCTATGGAGCATTCAATTCCTAAAGTTTCCGCAGGAAGAAGAGGCTTGTTGAAGCTTCCGCCGAGAATACTCCATTTCATTGCCGAAAAGAAACGACTAAGACGAACATTGTATAGATGTGAAGACCCAGGTAGGCGTAGCATTTTGAAAACGGACTTACGAAACATTGACCGAATAATATAGTGTGAGGGTTCGAGAATTAGCATCTACTTTAGGCAGGACGACGCCTTTGACTGTTTTTGGAAGGAATTTGAAAGATGATGGACGATTTGTTGACTCTAGTAGGAACTTTTTCAGACTTGGTTTTACTGATGAAGTCGCAGTAGGTAATGCTCTAAAGCGGAGGGCTAATAAGAGGTCTAGTGGTATGGATGGTGTATCTGATTTTGTATCAAAGAAGACGGACATTGTGGCTTGGCGGTTTCTTGCTACTGTATTCAATCACTGCCTTAATATAGGGTATTTTCCAAAAGCATTGAAGGCTGCCCTGGTGGTCCCCATACTAAAACCGAAAGCAAATCCTCATGAAAGTGGAAGCTATAGACCTATGTCCCTATTATTGACCTTTGAAAAGCTATCTGAATATTTTCTCCTGGCAAAGATAAATGACGTTATTGCTGACAGTGACATTTTAAAAGATTATCAATTTGGGTTTAGGAGCGGACTTTTGACGACAGACGCACTGGTTGTACTTACGGACTATATTGCCAGGGGTCTGAATAGGAGATGCCCTAATATTGCTGTAAGTTTGGAGTTTGCCAAGGCCTGTGATACCATTTGGCATATTGGTCTCATTTAAAAATTAATGAGAATGGGCTTTGGCATTGGCATCTACCGTATGATTGATAGCTTTCTAAGGGACCGCTCTTTTAGGGTTCGAATGGGAGATGTCCTCTCTCATGAGGGTTCGATTTTTGCAGGAGTGCCATATATCAGATATACCTCCCACCCCCGCATGGAGATCTCTTGTTGATCTCTGCTGATGACATCTTTATTGCTTTTTCATGAGCAAGGGCAAGAACTGTTAACGAGCGAGTCAATCAATACTTGACAGCACGGACGGACTATTTTAATAGGTGCAGTCTCAACTTGAACATTCATAAGACTGGCGCTATGATGTTCAAAGGAAGGCGGAAATACATATATCCGAATTGTCGATCCTTCAGACCGTGTTTGAGAATTGGAAGTGAGATAATCAGGACTTCGGATAGGTTAAATTACCTTGGTGTCACCTTCCATGAAAACTTTGAGTTTTATCGGCATATCGATAATGTGCTTGAGCGCACCAAGAGGGCTTACTGCGCGTATCAGGGCGTGCTGAAGCGCAGAGTTGGACTCGATACAAGAGTACGCCTTTTGGTGTACCGCCAGATCATACGTCCTCTCATCTCCTATGCCTTTCCAGCTTGGCTTAGAATTTCCTTTGCCCAGATGGAGAGACTTAGGAGATGGGAGAGTCGGATCTTAGTTGCGTGCCTTGGTTTGAGACCGTATATAGGGCGTAACGGAGAGTTCGGTAGGCCCTCTTGTAGATCTATATACAAAGCAGTAGATTTTAGTCGAATAGACTCGTTTATGGTCGAGAAAGCTTTGAAGTTCATGGAAGGTGCACGTTCCATAGAAAACAGTTTGGTAAGAGAATGTTTTTCTCGAGTCTCGAGTCTGGAGACCGTTCAGGCAGCAAAGTATTTTTCTCCTGTGGACTTGCTTACCCTGGGGGAGCTGGTCTTCTGTACGAGGGTGCAGACCTTCTATTTTACCGTAGAAGACTAAATACACTAAATATTGTTAACAGGGTGTATAACACTGCGCAGTAACCTTATTTTTTATTTATTTGTTTTTTGTTTTGTTGTGTTTTGTTTTGTTTCATTAGTGTGTAAGTAGTTTTAAGGGAATTTTCTTAATATTTATTTAAATTTTTAATGGCTGTATTGAAATGTACATTTTTTTTTAAATTATTGTAACAATCCTTGAAAAATACTTTAGTATGTAAGGAATTTTCTAATCTATTGTTAGTTTAAGTTTCTTTTTTATAATGAATTTTTTGGAAAATAAATAATCAAATCAAATCAAATTTAACAGATAGTTGATATTTTATGAGTGTATTGAAAAACGTTTATTTTGTACATTTCTTTAAAAGGAGGCTAAATTTTTTATATCCAGAACTTTCTTACTTTTTCTGTTTTAAATCATTCTTAAATATTATAAAATTTTAAATCATTCTTTCATATTATATTTCTAGTTATCTATTTTTATATCAGACCAAAAAATATCTAATGCAGAGATTATTATGGAAAAAAACCGTTTTGAAACAATTGCTACATTTCCAAATAATCTATTAATTTTCTTTAAAAACAAGTAAGAGTGCTTTTCTCGCCTGTGCCGAATCTTATATACCCTTCACGATCTTTATAAATCTAGTTTAATGATGTAACTTCAATTTAAAAGCAAATATGTATGGGGGTGACAGAGAATTAAAAAATAAAAAAAAAAATGATTAAATGGTGAAGTGTTTTTAAAAAATTTTAGTATTTACTTAAAGATCTTTCAAAACCTTTAAAATTGTACCCATATTGATATTTTAAATAAAATGGAAATTCAGAAAATATGGGCGAGCGCCATTTTTTCACTTGATGTTTTTTCCTTATTTTTTAATTTTCTATTGTCCCTTATATTAATTAGTTTGATTGGAGTTAGTTTATTGTTCCAAATGACATGAAAAAATTAGAGGTAGGCGTGGTGTTTTGCCTGCTGCCTGGCAGAAAATTTACCAATCATGCAGATTTCCAATACTACCTCTTTCGACGTTATATATGATCGATTGACATATTTATTTATTTTTTTTTGAAGTCAACACGGACGGACAGACAGACATCGCTCAATCGACTTCGCTATGTATAAGAATTCAGAATATATATACTTTATGGGGTCGGAAATGGATATTGTAGAAACTACGCATGGAATGACAAACTTATATATACCCTTTTTCCCCTTTTTGTGGTGAAGGGTATAATTAATCAATTAAATGTTTCTTTTAGTGTTCAGTAATTAATTGATCAATCAAGAGCTGGTATTCATTATTATTCTTTTGTTTGTTTAGTAACAGGGGAGTGAAATTTATTGTTATTTGACAGCGGTTTTTACGTTTACTGTGTAAATATTAACTATAAAGGAATTAATAATTCTTTTAAACTTAAAGATCAATAAAATAGAGTATATTTTCGAAACTAAAAACTTTCTGAACCCATTACACAGACAAAATTCTAAATTATTTTTATACAAGACAAACTTTTGCTAGAGGACAACTTTAGTTATAATTGTTACTTTAATTGATGTTAATATTGATTTTGTATCATTTTATAAAAAAAAATAATATTTTCTATTCAATTAAATATATACTAATATTTTTGTTTAGTTTAAAAATCGTGGATAGATAAAAATTGGAGACGAATTTTAAAGTTTGTCTGTGTAGAAACAAGTATTTGTTAGAATGCACTTTCAGTGGCATGAGTATCGACTTTGAAAGTAGTAATTTTTTTCAATATTTTAATGACTTTATTTAAATCTACATCATATAATAGTATAATTAACAAAACAAATAGAATTTTTTCAAATGTGTTAACTGTTAGCTCTGTGATTTTTTTTTTATTAATTTATATGTATAAATTCTCTCTGGGGAATGGAGTTTTCTATTCAATTATTATTTTGTTTAATTATTATATTTGATACATATTTAATTTTGTTTAATTCTCTTTCACATAAAATGTTGTCGTACATTAACAGCAACCAACATTCATTTCTATACAAAATATTTAACATTTAATTGTTCTTTTTGTTGCAATGCAATAATTTTTCATTTATTATACACATAAATATTTTATTTGTACAATATCCGTTTGTAGTAAAATTATTATGAGAGTATTTACATCGCTTATACAACATTATAAGGAGATTGATTGGATAGATGAACTTCTACTAACGCTATTTTAAATTCAATCTAATTTATATATTATCGGTTTTTATGTATTCCTATATATTTATAAATTTCTGATGATTTCCTTAAGTTAACTATAGATGTTTAAATTTAATTTTTTTTATTTTTATGTGCTTTTGATTTACATCTTTTTGGTTTTATTCGGGCTATTTCGAAAATGCTCTTTTAGAATTAGTCAATTTCGAAATAGCATAATTTGAGTTGCTGGTTGAGTTGCAGACACGTTCTCGTTTCCTAGTGAACTTATTATTGGTACTTGAGGTATTTGACGATGCAGCCGACACTGAAGAGGGCACAGAAGCGGATGCTGTCATAAATGAAGTGTTGGTAGTGGCGTCAGTGGTAATGGTGCTGGAGGGTGAGAATGACCACGATTGCGGCAGAGCGGTATTATAAATAGATGACGAAGATGATGTGGATGAAGTTGGTATAATGTTTGTAGTACTTTGGTGGCTCAGTTGCTGGACCAGATGCCATGATGAGTTCGTATTGGTAGTAGTATTTGTATCAATTTGTGAATCTGGTGTATTGGCATTCGTTTCAGCATCTTCTGCTATAATCGTTTCGATAATACGTAATGATTCGGGCAGACCGCATTGCGTATAAATAGCATGTGGTGCCACGT
Organism: Gymnosoma rotundatum; assembly: GCA_916610165.2. Classification (NCBI taxonomy): domain Eukaryota; kingdom Metazoa; phylum Arthropoda; class Insecta; order Diptera; family Tachinidae; genus Gymnosoma; species Gymnosoma rotundatum. Next base: position 54,501,143 of record OU744340.1, on the reverse strand, counting down.
AGCTTCTCAAGAAATTTTCTTTGCGATGTATATTTTGAAATTGCTGTAGAAATGGCTGCTGCTGTTGTTCGCGATCATTGTTGTTGTCAGTATTGGTTGCTGAAACTGAACTAAATTTCGATATTGAGTCGGGTCTTGCAATAACATTATTGTATTTCTGGGCTGGTACGTTCATTGTGAACATTTCAATATCTACCATGGCCTCAACTGAGGGCCTATGATTATTGTTGGTCTTGTTAATGCTGATGGTGGTGTCGTATTTACTGCTGGTTGTCGTCGTTGTGCTGGTGTTGCTGGCTATTGCGGTTGTCCTTAAGATGTCGATGGAGCAGCAATTATCTTCTATTATTCAGCTGCCATACTTATTGGAAGATGTGTAATTATTAACTGCATTAGATCCGTTAGATGACATTTGATGAGTGTCAGGCACTAAATGTGGTGTTCTACTTGAAATAGGTGGCAATATAGGACTTGTTGGCCAATGGTATGTAGTAGCAGCAACATTATTGGATGAGGGAACACTTCTATGCAAAAAGCAGTTTGGTCTTGATTTAGTTTAATTGGCAATTCGTCAATTTAGGCATACAAAGGCAAACACACGCACACATACATATATTTAAACATATATATACATACAACATATTTTAAAGTCAAGTACGCAGGTGGGTAAACATACATACACACGCATACAATGACAATTGTTGAAACGAAAAGAACAGAATTTCAATACAAAAGAACAAAATGAAAAAAAAGAAAATTTCGGTTTTAGTTAATTCACAATACAAATATCGTCTGGTCTGGTTATTAACACTGACTAGAAGCATGATTTTCAAAAAGAAAAATTACAGATGATGAATGAATTTCGTCGATACGATAATAGATGTGAAAAAAGAAATAGAAGTAAAAGTATGTAGACGGACAAGTAAGTTTGGAGATACATAAGTATGTTCTTGCTGTTTGTAATACTTAAGCCAATAACTAAAAGTCAGTTGTAAGTGTTGCCAAACTTGTTTTTTTTTCATCTTGTTAATATTATTAGAGTGTTATGCCAATTTAAAATGTTTGTGTTTTTAAATATTGATAGGAATGATTATTGATTTATTTTTACTTTTAAGAAAGACTTTACTGTTCAAAAACATATTTAAATACTGGAAATGTTAATTTAGTGTGCTTTTCGATATAGTGTTATTTCCTAACAAAAGAAAAGTAATAAAGAACATAAATCTCATGAGAATTATGATCAGAGGGCACTTTATAAACAAGCTAAAATATTAAAAACCTAAGCACTCACTGATCGGAATCTTTTTTACTCGATTAAATGTTGCTTTTCTATATTTTTGCCCGAAGAACTCAGTCATTTTTGAACCGATTAAGAAAACTTCTTTATTTGAAAGGTATTGATCACAGATTTGTCCCATTTTAAAATCATTTCATAATTTCAAAAATTATAAACCGATTATAGACAAACGCTTAAAAATTGGACAAAATGTCGATTACTACAAATATTGCAAATTAACAAATAAAGGGTGATTCAAAAGTTCATTTAATATACTTTGAATAGTTGTAGGCAGTCGGCTGAAATTTACAAAGAACCTGTATTGCTAAATCGGCTATAACAGGAAGTATAAAATTTGAGTTGGGAAATTAACGGGTGTCCCAATAGTTGATGTATGTGACCAATTCTATTAACCATTATCGACAAACTGATGAAATTTATAAGAAACTTATATTGATAAGGCCGCTATTAGAACAAGCAAACGATTTTAATGTAGAAATAAAAGGGGGGTGGGGTGTTCCCATAATTGATGTAATTTGCTTCTAATGGGCAAATTGCAGAAAGTCCAATACTTTGTCTGGTGTAATAAGAAATATAAATATTTAAAATTGTTAAAATTGTACTGCTTAGCAAGTAACATATAAGTATCAATATTGGGGCACCCTGGATGTAGTTTGATGTGTATGACCAAACTTTTGAACCGTTATAGACAGACAGCTAAAATCTGTTTTGATGTCGGTTTTGTATGCAAGAATTATTTCAAAACTTGTCACCTAATAACATTCAAAATAGATATAATAGCGCAAAAAAGAGGAATATGGACGGAAATTATTATGTTGCTTTAAGATTTCTATTCTATCAGGTGCAATAATTATGCCTTTCATTTCGCCTTTATTACCAACCTATAACTCCGCTATTTATCATTATAAAACCATTAGAGTTTAAAGTGAAAGTTACATAAAATGAATTACATTATAAAATTAAGAAGAAGGACCAATTGGCAATGCAACATTAAATGATGTTCTTTTGAGTTTTATCAAGCTTGTATTCGCTTTTCCTTAAAACGTTTAATTTAGCTGTAAGGAGGTTTTTGTTTGTACTGTGTGAAAGTTGTAACAACACTGTTCATATATATGTATTTGATAAAAATAATTTCAGATACAAAATTGTAAAAGCTCTGTAAGCAAATAAACATTAATCCAGTTTTAATTATGAGTTTAGATAGAAATGAAAAACATTTCAATCAATATTAAATTTGAATATTCTTTGTAAATAATCGCCTTAAAAATTACCCAAAAAAAAAAGAAAAAAAGTCTCGAAATAATTAAAAAATTGGCCATTTCTTAAATATATATTTTTTTTATTAACATCAACAAATAATCTACCGAACGGCAGCAAGAGAACCGGTGTCACTACGACAAAAAACAAGGTACTGACTGATTTTGTTTTTTTTAAGTTATTTATATGGCATTTCCTGATTTATATCGGAAACAGGCTATTTTTTATAATGAAAGATACTAAAATAAAATTACGAAAAACACCCACAAATTTTCTGCTAATTTTTATACGAAGATTTTTTTTGTTTGTTTGTTTTTTGTTGTTGTTTTGGTTTCGGCCGATTTTTCATAGGACGCTTTTGCTGCTCTCAGGCGAAAAAAGAAAAATGTTTTTCCAATTAAAATTTAATTATTTGAAAAACAATTGCTCATGTCGGTTATATATTTTTAATTTCTGTTTGGATAATTTGTTGCTGTATTTGCATTTAAGCGTCGTGGTGGCGGTACTGGTGGCAATGTTTTTGTTGCTTTTGGCATTGGTGGTAGTGATTGTGATAAAATAGGTTTATGGAAAATGGGAATCAATGGCAATGTTTCAGTAGGAGAATGATAAAGGTAATCATGGTTATGATGGCAATCTTGATACTGAATTTGTGTTTGATTTAGAAATTGATGTTGCTGCTGAATTTGTTGATTTGATGTTGCAGATGTGGTTCTTGTGGTATTTTTTGTGTTAAAAGGATAAAATACCAACCTTGAATGTGGAAATTGCATTGATGGCGTGTTGTACAAGGGTGTTGGTGTGTGTGGCGGTTGCAAGGCTTGAGCAGCCGTATCTGGATGTAAAAAGTTCTTTCGTTGTTCCACCCTTTCTTGATGTTGGCTTAGACAACGTGTTATTATGTCTGGTAAACTTTCCATATGATCCTGTTTAATATTTTTTTCGTTTTAAAGTTACAAAGAAAACAAAAAAAACAAATATTTTATTAAATCAGACTTTCTTGTAAAATATGTGAGCATGTATAATAACAATAATTTATAGTAAAAAGTATATTGAAACAATTTTTTGTACTTGTAGAGCTTGTAATTTATCTTCTAAACTCGACAAACGTTCCTCTATGGCATCTTGTCTACTAGACATGTCTGAAATTATTTCATACACTGTATTTTGCGTCTGAAAATTTAAGAAAAAATGATTATGTGTTAAACGAATCTTTTGATTTGTTGCGGTGATTTGAGTGTCTGAGAAATGTAGTCGAAATGTTTAAAGAATTTGTTGCTTAAAAGATGCGAGTTAAAAAAGTAGCTTAAAAATTTAAAATAAATGTATAATTCAATTAAAATAAAATGACATAAGAAATTGAAATAAGTATTTGAAAATTTATAATAAGCCTTCGCTAACTTACTTGTAAGGAACAGTTATAAAGCAAAAAAAAAAAAAAAAAAATTGTATTAAAAATATGTATTTTTATTTTTAAAATTTTTTTTAAATACATTTATTTTTCGTTCTCTTCAAATGTAAATAGAATGTACAAAAAACCTTTAAAACTTCCGATACCTACGCGGCTGTCAAGACTTTGTTGTAATATTTTCAAATCAATTTAAAACAACAACAAAAAAGTGACCCTCAGGTTCTCTTCTTAGTTCTACAGTATGTATTATAATCTCTTTAATAATGACCATTATGACTTCAAAGGAACTATAAAAATATTAAACCATATAGACAGTTGCTGGCCAGTTAAGTTAAAATTTGAAAAGAATTTTTGAAAATTACTATTATTATGCTACGCCGTGGATAGTACTTGCCGCATATCGCATGGCTTGGCTATTAGTGTTTAAGATATCAGACGACCTCTATTTCTATTTTTTTCTGGAACCGTGGACTGCGCTCTATTAAACGTGACCAACGATTAAAGGTTGAAATTTGAATAAACTTTCAAATATTGTAAAAATATGTACGAAGTTACGTCTCTAGAAGTTTAAGAAACGAGAAAGGAGCTGAGAAATTATTGTTTTGGAAATTTTATAAAACGAGTCCCGCTATAGACAGAAATCAGAGTTAATGCTAAAATAACTCATCATGAATAAATAAAAAAAAAAAATAAAAAAAAGTAAGAAAAGAATAAGATTTAAGAAACGATGTAAAATAAACAAAGTCTGAAAGCAGACATAGTTGAAAAGGTTTACATACTCTTTGTTACGAATTAATTTGCGAATAAATTTCAGTTTTGTGGTTTTTTATACTTTAACATAAGAGAAATAATCTCGTTTATTAAGAACACATTATGGTTAAGTCCATTATCAAACGGGCGTACCTACGTACATTACTAGTAGCCTATAAAGCCTAATTTAAGCTTAATAATTAAAATTTCATGTTTTATAGTTAAAGTTTTTTTTTTTTTATTTATTTCTAGACTGTAAGTGGCCGAGTTGCTGGCAAAAGTGACTTTAATGATTTTTTAATTTATCATTGGTATTTAATATAGAAATAATTAAAATATAAGAAACTAACAAAAACAAATTAAAAATTAAATTGTAAATAAGGAAGATTAATTCACAATAAAAAATTATCTTGTACTCATATCTTCTAAACAACAAATTTTTATTTTGTGTTATATTTTATAATGGAAAGAGCGCTTTGACTTACCTTGGCCATATCAGTTATCGTATTGGCGTTATCCATTAGTTTACGCTGATCCATTTTTACTTTTCGTAACCTAATTATGGTTTTTTGTTTTTTATGTTACGAAAATCGAAAAGTATTTTATTTTGTTTTTTAAGAAAAATTATAAAAAATAAAGAAAAAGAAGCCGTAATGAATAATAAAATAATGTAAATGTATTTTGTTAATATTTATTGTTATGGTTATTTTAATTTGGTTTGTTTTATTGTTTTGTGGATAATAAATTTAATTGTATTATTTTTTTATTAATGTATTTATATTTTTATTTTTATTGATTCATTTCATTTCATTTTGTTTTTTTTTATTTCGTATTTAATTTCTGAAACTGAACTCAAGATATTCAAGAGAATATGAAGGTTATAATTGTGCAAAAGGAGGTTTAATAATGTTGATAGTAAATGTTCAGTTTTTTATTAAATTTATTTTGCAGTTTTGATTGGCCTTGAAATACACATATTCATTTTTGAAAACCCTTTGAAAGGACTTGTGTAGGGTTTAGTAAAATCTAATTAAAATGTCGTGTACAAGACTTTTATAAATATTCAATTTGACAGACTGCCAGTTCTTCGTTAAATTAATGAAGTTATTGTTAAAGCAATAAATATATCACATCCATGAAGACGGAGAGTTAGGAGTTTTGTTCCAACCTAAAATATGTTTTCAATGTCTTATTTAGTTCTGAATTTTACAAAATTATTTTTATGGAATCAATTTTGTTTGGTTAAATTTTTATTTTTCGATAATAAATTATGCTTGTATATATTTATTTATTTATAGTTTTGTTTACGAATTGATTTTTTAATAATTTTAATTTCATAATAAATTCTGAAACTCACAAATGTGCCAGAAATCCTTTAAGTTGGCGTTGCCATCTTGACAAACTTTATTGTGCCAGCATTTATTATTTAGAATGTATGTTTTTAAGGTTTAGAACTATATATTGACATTACTGCTTGATATGTGCGTCATTTTTAAGACGGATACCTGCCTTGTTCTAGTTTGGCTTTAAATTTTATCATTAATTGTACATCAACTGCAAATTGTGCAGATTTATTTAAAAAAATCGTTATTTGAATCGAAAAGCTCTTACATCCAAAGTAAGTCACTTCTTGACTTGCTTTATAGAAAGATGGAAATATTGGTTATAGTTGATAGCAACTGCTTCAGGTTCAGGATTGTTGTTTCAACAATATGGTGCTCGTGTATAATTAATTTTTTTTAAGAAAAAAAAAAACATTACAGAAACTATTAAGTGGCTGGATTATTTATTGTACATACAATTGACAGTGCAGAAGACAATAATTAACTTGTTAACACTGGCAGCCTCCCTTTTAGATCAAAATCCGTTGTTGAACCATTTTCTTGAATGCTTTAATTGGAAGTGTTCCTGACAGAGCTTTATATGAAATTTATGCCTTTAGACACTTTTAGACCCATTTTTTATTGAGCAAACTCTAAAATCTTTAAATTAATTGGGTTAATTCCGCCAGTATATATTAAACTGTTGTTATAATTTCCGGTAATAAACGTCGTCTCTGGCTGTGTACTTCGAAAATCTTTGCTACGTATTTAGTTTGATAATGTTTTTAATATTGATTTTTATTATGTTAATGTTAATATTAATGTTAGTAATATAGTCTAATTAAATAATATTTTTCGTTATGTTGTTGAAATATGTATCTATTATATTGAAAAATACTTAGCGATGAAAATTTAGAATTTCGTCGTTAAGATTGCAGAAAATCGTATCTCAAAATAAACCTAAAAGAATATTATACTCTGATTCTCTCTTTTTACCTGGCTCTCTTTCTCTTAGACTTGGAAATGAAAACCACCACCATTCTTCGAAGAACTTAACTCAAGTTAAAAAGAAAAAAAAAATTGAAAAAATAAAATTTAATGGTAGGGTTTCTGCAATCTTAACTGTAACGAAATTGTTTAAGAAACTAATATTCAAAGTGAAAATTGGAGTTTACATTCAAATGTGTAAGTCCACCACTGGTTCTGTTCTGTTCTAAAATCAAGTCCCTAATTCTCCTTCTTACAAATCTTAGGGTACTTTCTTGAATCTCTATGTGTTTACAAAGGATTTAAGTAAAGTATGTATTTGTGTGTACGATTATGATCTTAAATATAGACGTGACTTTAATGAATATTTTGAGATACGAATTTCTAAAAAATTAACGACATGTCTGTTGTAATATTGAAATAAAGCAAATGCATGTTTTTTCTTATTGTTGAAGTTGTTAAGTTGGATGAAAAAAATACACTTTGCAAATTTGGCTTTACAACCTAGGTACAGGCTAGTAAAACGAGTTGTTAATGATTTTGCTGCTTAATTTTTTATTGTTGAATAATGGGTTGCGAAAATTCAGCTTAAAAAAACACAATATGCTACAAAATGAAATTTCGTGATCCAACAGCCGCCAGAGTTTCAACCACGAATCTAATTAAAGTTTAAAGTTTTTTTTAGCAGAAACTTTCTTCATGGCATTTTAACTAAATATAATTTGGAATTTTATATTTATTATAAACTTGAAATGGTTTAATTGTAAAAAAGAAATATGCAGAATATAAAACTAATTTTATCCCGAGCTTGTATAAGAAAATTATACAGCTGGCTGTTAAGTTCCGATAAAAACAATTTACATTTTATTTAAACATTTTTAAAAATGTTTTCATTTATATTTTTATTTGTTTTGTAAAATTTTTAAGCATTCCAAGCATAATGTATTAAAAAATATAGTGGTTGTTGAACTATTTCTTTTGTTGCATAGTGTATTTAATTATACGCTGCCTTTTAATGTTTCTATTTAAGCATTGTTAAGTTTGTCGTAGCAGATCTTTAAAACCATGTATTCAATATGCGTGCGTTAGTCGAAATTAACAAAAAAAAAAAATTATATATAAAATATATTTCTGTTAAATCTTTCAAGATAAAGAATAGACATGAAAACTCATGTGGATGGCACAAAATGGCAGTCAAAGAGTTAACAATTATTTATCGAAAGTTTTGTTTGTAAGGGATACTTTGATATTGTTTAAATGCGAATAATTAAGTGAATGGTTTATTCCACCCAGTGGGCTTAAAACTGTAAAGACAACGGTGTTATTAGAATAAAAGTAAAATGAATAAAAACCGTGAAACAAACATTGTGCTGAGATTTTGAGAAAAGTGATTAAAATTTAAAGCATTGAAAACATGCCAAAATCGAAATCAAAAATAAAATATATATTTTGTAATGGGATCGGATTTACTGATGACGTAGAATGGGGGATTTGGTTAAAAAAAATTATAATAATTTCGTAGTTTCAAAACGTGATATATATTTTATATTTATTTTCTAATTAAATTTCGTTAATAAAGTAAAGCAATTTCATTACATGTTTTTTTTTAATTTATTAATTAAAATTCTAAAGTAGGTGAGTTTAACATATAATACCAATCAGTCAATACGAGTGCTGCTATATATATTTCTGGCCTGGCAACACTGAGTGCTGCCAAGTGCAATCTGACATTTCCATTGGAAAGTTTGTCATTTTTAAGCATAATCGTACTCAAAACGTTTTGACGTACGACCATTATTTGTGTTGTTTACAGTGACTTGAAAAAATTAATATAGAAAAAAAATGGAATTAACTCGTGAACATTTTCATGCCATTATTTTTCACAACTTTCGACGTGGATTATCACGACAAGAGTGCATTGATGAACTTAAATCTTTGTATGGCGATGAAGCACCATCCTATAGCACTGTGAAAAATTGGTATAATGAATTTAATCGTGGCCGAAGCTCGCTCAAAGACGAATTCCGTGAAGGTCGTCCAAAAACGGCTGTTGTGCGAGAGAACATTGATGCCGTGCGTGAACTCATAATGCAAGATCGACATGCGACATACCGAGAGATAGAGACATCCGCCGTACAGCCCTGACTTGGCACCTAATGACTTCTTCTTGTTTCCGCACATCCAGAAAAAAATGCGTGGTCAACGATTTTCGTCGCCAGAACAAGCTGTTGAAGTGTTCAAAAACCATGTTTTAGAGGTGTCTCAATCGGAGTGGAAAAAGTGCTTCGACAACTAGTTTGAGCGCATGCAAAAGTGAATAAATCATGCTGGAGAATACTTTGAAAAACAATAAAACCATTTTTGATTATAAATATTCGCATTTTCACTATTAGGCCAGAAATATATAGAGCAGCCCTCGTATTTAGACATTTTTTCTAAAATATATGTGTATATATAATTGAGTTTTTTAGGAATTAAGTATTGTGCTATACAATTTTTTGTTTTCGATCTTATGTAATAAAATTTATACAGTAAATTCGAAAAATATAAACTGATGTAAATCCTAAAATTTGCAGAAATTTTTTGCAAACAACGATTTTTGAGGTTTTTGTGGTGTATTTACCAAAAAGGAGGATAAGAATTCTTTTTATTCCGTTTAATTCAATATTTTTCAATTTACTTTTCTGTTTAAAATATTTTGTATTGAAATAGTTTTTAACACATTTTAAATTATTTATACCTTAACTCAACTCAACTCATCTCAACTGAACTTTTTTGCAAACAAATTTAATTAATTCGACTTTTTTAAAATCAATTTATGTGAAACTTTTGATTTACAAGAAATTTGTAAAATTTTCTGTTCTGAATCCAAACAAATGAATTTGAGAAAAATCGGAAGGGTTTTGGCTCCGCTAGAAGCAAAGATCTAGATTAACGTACTACAAAAATTTTATATTTTTAATATTAAAAGCCGAATATCCTGCAAATTATAAACAATTATCCGTATGTTTAGCATTTACAATAACGGATTTTATTTCTCAATGGCAATGGTTTTTATTTTTCATACACCCGAGTTGTGCTGCTTTAAAGAATCGTGGTTTTGTCTGACTCCCTAAGCTCTAATAAATTGAAAACTTTAACTTGACTACATATTTACTATAGCCGTGTGGTATATTGCCTTGCGCTAACATTGGATTCAGCCTTAAATTACGAGATCAACAAAACGGACAGTGTTAAAAATCTTGGTGTCATTTTCGACAGCGAACTTTTGCAAGTTTAGAAATAAATGTTGCGCCTAGAGTTAGAAATGCAGTTTTTTAGCTGCAGAGTTATCATGTGGTGTTAGAAACAAACCCTTAAGATCGTCGACTAGTTCTATAATGCATTAGTATGTTCGGTACCTTTGTATGGAAATATCTCTTATCACCGCAAAGTACTTAATGACAAAATCTCTAGATGAAGGCTAGGATCGCACCTCACAATTGCTAGTTTATGAATGCGTTCACCACTTTGTGCTTTATGAATGACAGACATGAAGGAGTGAACTTATTTGTAGATAGTTTCATTTAATACGAGCTGGTGTGTTTTTAAGGATCTTTATATTGAAAAGATTTTCTGAATGCTAGCACATTTTCCACTCTGAGTTTTTCCTTCTAAAAGAGATATCGGAGGGGTGTAGAGTAAACGTCTCTGCCATGCGTCCATAAAAATATATTTTTACAGTCAAACTGCAATTACTTTTTAAAGGCAAAGACAACTTTTCGAACTAAAATAGGATCTCTTAATAAATATAAATCTGAATTTTTGATGACAAATGCGAATGTAAATAAAAGTTTAGTCTAATAAACACTTAGAGACTGTCGCTTATTTTTAACAGTTCTTACAGCTTTTAATAATTTTTATATAATTAGACTGCTTACGCGCTTTAAAATAAATTGACAAAGCACAAATGAAATATGAATACATAGTTTTGAGAATCTGCTTTAAGAATGAACAAATTTTACAAGCTAAATTTAATTGCAATAAGAAAAATCATTTGGTGAATCTTTCTAAAGCTTTGCATTTTTGTCCAGATTTCAATTAGAAAAGATTGAGGTAAATAAGCGTTAAAGGTATATGGCTTCCTAATATGTAAATGTACCTAATGCATCTGCTTACTTGTACCTACATGCATACATACTCATACAATCATCAGTAGCTAAGAAAGTTTGTTTTGATGGTTCCTTAAGAACACAAAATGAAATTATTTGATAAAGTGTTATTAAATGTATGTTTGTATACGAGTGTAGGGTCATGAATAAGCATTTCTGTAAGATAAATTTGCAGATTAACGTGTATACGTACACAAACAAGCTTTTAAAATGTATGCATGTATGTGTGTACGTATGCTTGCAAAGAAGAGTAATGAACGCAAAACCATGTGGAATGTACATGTTGAAAATATTTTATTTATTTTTTTTTATAAGGAAAAACCAAGACAATTTTTTTTATTTAGTGGGTTAATTGTTGTACTTGTGTAATTAGTTAATTGCTTGATGTCCTTGTTAAACAACAACGAGTCTAATTTAAAAATAGCAATTAGTTTCTTTTTGTCCCTATGGATTTCCGCTAAAGAATACTCTAATAACTAACGATTTCATTTGCTTTGCCTTCTTATGTTGCTTCTACCATCTAGCTGACCGGATTTTATTTTATTATAGTTTTGTTTTGACTTTTCTTTCAATTAAAAAAAATGTTTTCTTTTGTAGTTGGTGATGCTTGTTTAGTATTTTGTTTTGTTTGAATACTCACGCATAAATTGCTAGAAGGAACTTTCTTTGGTGGGTTCTTACACGTCCGGGATTAACCCGTTTTACTAGTCTTGTATGTTTGTAAATGAGCCAAGTTTCACGAAGAACATTCGCCGCAGCATTTTTCAGCTAAAAAAAGTATATATTTGTTGTTTTTTTCGTTTTTTATACATATATATTTTTTGTTGGTATATTATTTTTTTATACAGAAGAAGAAAAGGGAATAATATATACAGTAAATGTTAGCGCTTTTTGTTTTTTTATTTTTTTGGTTTTTGAGAAGCAAAAAAAAAAAGGTGAAATAAAATATTATGTGGACAAATAATAAAAAAGAGTAATTTTTTGTTTATAATTTAGTGCAAAGTAAATTACAAAAGTTTAAGATTAAATTACAAATAAAAATATACTATTGGAAAATTAAGTTTTCTTTGTTTGGTACATTATTTTTGATTGAATTTGTTAAATGATGGGAGAGATCAAAAAGATGGTGCTGCCTGGAATGAAATTTCAGGTACCGTCGACACAATAACCTTCTTGTTAATATCTGAGTCTAATTATGCTTATTTTAAACTGATAAAAATATTCTCCAATGCTGCCAACTTTTCGGTATGTAGCCATTAGGAATTAAAAATGGCTCAAAATTTAGCTCAAGCCAATTTAATAATTGACAAAAATGTAACAAAAAAAAAAAAAAAAACAATTTGAAATATTTAAGTAGAAGGTGAATCACCCCTCTCTACTTTGGTTTCGTCTTAATATGTCGCATTGTATTTGATTTCTTATTTTTGTCTTTTTTAATTTTATTTAGCTGAAACATTTTCAAACGTCTGATAATGACTGTGGAAAAGACAAAAGCTCAATAAAAAACTCGATATTCCATAAGACGGGCCATGACCTATTGTATTTTAATATTTAGTATTTTAATAACAGCAAAATGTATAAAATTAAAAAATAGATGCTCACACAAAATAGTAAATTTGTAATTGATATTTAATCCGTTATTCAATTTACACTAGTCGTTGGCAGTCACAACACTATAGGCGGCAGTGATTAAGTGTGCTGATAGAAGATCGACTTATAAGTCCTCGCCTTGGCGGTGGGTAGCAGGCTCCTAGTCTTGTCTCCGCTAGCAGACTGGATACCCGCCGTCCTCCATTTGTAAATAAACATCTGGGTGGACATTTTTTATTCACTACTAGTAATTTTTTAATTCTGGTTCTAATAAAATAAAACAGAAAAGTGAGATTCGAACAGTTTCCCCGGGGTTAGAAGGGATAGATTCCAAAGTTTCTAAGGTGAAAATTGATGAGCACAATAATTGCAAATGTTGACGTGTCTAAAATGGTAACACACATTGTGTGTGAGTCTCGCTAACTAATATTATTTATAGAACTACGGGCAGCCACCGTAGCATGATGGTCTTATCTACACATTATTTAGTATGGGCTTTGGTACGGGCATCTGCCGTATAATTGATAGCTTTCTAAAGGATCGTCCTTTTAGGGTTCGTATTGGAGATGTCCTCTCTCATGAAGGTTCGTTTTTTGCAGGAGTGCCACAGGGATCGGCACTGGGTCTAGTTTTGTATAAATTCATATTAGATATACCTCCTCCCCCACAGGGAGATCTATGCTGATGACATCCTTATTGCTTCTTCAGGATAAAGGGCAAGGACTGTTAATCAATACTTGACTGCACTCACAGACTATTTGAAAATGTGGGAACGTGTAAATACATTTACTCGAATTGCAGATCATTCAGACCGTGCTTAAGAATTGGAAGCGACGTTATCTTGGTGTCAGCTTCAATGAAAACTTTGAACCAAATCAGCACATTGATAATGTGCTTGAGAGCACTAAGAGGGCCTACTGTGCATACCAGGGCGTACTAAAGCGCAGAGGTGGACTCGACAAAAAAGCCAGATCATACGCCTTTTCATCTCTTACGCCTTTCTTGCTTGGTTTAGAGTTTCTTCAGCCAAGATGGAGAGGCTTAAGAGATGGGAAAGGCGGATTTTAATTGCGTGCCTCGGTTTACGACCGTGTATAGGGCGTAACGGAGAGTTCCGTAGGCCCCTTTTGCAGTTCTATATACGGTGCGGTCGATTTTAGTCGAAAAGACTATTTTATGGTCGGGAAAGCTTTGAAGTTCATGGAAGGTGTGCGTTCCGTAAAAAACAGTTTAGTGAGAGGATGTTTTTCTCAAGCCTCTAGTCTGGAGGCCATTCAGATAGCAAAGTACCTTTCTGCAGTGGATATGTTGACCCTTGGGGGAGCTGGGATTCTTCACGAGGGTGCAGACCTACTATTTTACCATAGGCGAGTAAATACCTTGAATATTTTTGACACAGTTTATAACACTGGTCAATAGGTTTTTATATGTTTTTTTTATTTGTTTTGTTTACTTTTGTTCCATTGTGTTTCGTTTCTCAGTGTGTAATTAGTTTAAGTTTATCTTTTTTTAATTAACTTAATTTCCTGCCTTTTTTCCTTTTTTTTGGGAAATTCCTTTTTAACTTTTAATTTTATTTTAAATGGCTGTGCAAAAAATGTGCAAAATTTTTATTTGAATTTGAATTATTTTTAATGAATTGTTACATTCAGTTTCTTTCAGTTTCATTTTAATGAGATAACATTTTATTATTAAACTTTTGCTGTTAAGCAAAACCTCCATGACACTAATCCTGTGCCTTTTTTAATCCCAACTACCCTAAGTGGTAAAAATTGTATTTTTATTTAAATAAATATTCCCTCTTAATTTTTAAACCTAACGATTCCTCACATAAAAATAAATCTTTTAGATCACTTCCATCAACAATTTATCTACCTTTATTTCAGCACATTGTCTTTTAGATTTTATAAAAATCCTCAACCATTATGTGAATTTAAATAAATTGAACGATTAATTTTCCAATATTGATTAAGCAAAAAAAAAAAAAAAAAAAAAAACATACACACAGGAACAGAAGCACGAAATCAACCACAATCCAATTTAATACTAAAAGAGCAACAGTTAAATGTAAAAGTAAACATGCAGCGATAAAGAGAAACACAGAGAATTAAATGTTAAGGCAAATTAAATAAAATAAAAAATAACAAATAAAATAAATAATTGTTAATGCTGATTACATAATTGTAATTGAAACCCAAACAGCTACAATACAACAACATGATATTGCACGAGTGCAGCGTAATACTACAACGTGTAAAACAGTTTCAGATACAATTTACAGTTAAAAACTCAACTACAAGAATTAAAAAGAAATTAAATTTTATTTTCTTTAATTGAACAAAATTGTTATTTTCTACTTTAACAATTTATTTATCTTTTTTTCAATAAATTCTTAATTGTAAAAATGCAGTCGGTGCTGAACGTGTTTTTTGTTTTTAATGCAAGAAAGTAAGTTCATAATTTAACTGCAAGCAATTTAGTTAAAATTAACAACTTTAAAAAATTCAAGTTACTTATTTTAAAAGAGAGCATTACTATAAAATTTTAGAATACACATTTATCAAAGAGTTTTAAATTAAAACCAATAAAAATCCGAAAGGAAAAAAAGAATAAAATTTCAAACATCCATTAAAAAAAAGAAATAAAAAAAAATACAAACACAAACAACAAACGATTAAAATACCCTTTTTGTTAATTGTGTGTCCATCATAAAATTGTGCACATGCTTTTCCGCTCTTGTCAGTTCCAATTTTCTTGAGACAACCGCCACAAGAAGAGCCGTACAACCGGCTCCCTGTAAAGAAATTGCAATTTTTTCAAAAATAAAAAGATTATTAGGCGATATAATGGAAATGTAAAGTTAAATTAGCTTTATTATTGTAAATAGTTGATATTTTAAAAATAAGTTTAGACGGTCCAAGTCAAAATACTGTACGGACTAAAGTTTAGTAAATTTTTCTTTCATAATTCAGTCAAAACCTAGTACTCAAACTTATAATAGAAAACTTTTAAATAACTGATCTGATCTGCACACGTCTTAAAAACATTAATCTCTTTTAAATCTTTCATGACGTAAATTGGTAGAAGTATTTTAAAACACGAGTAGCATGATAGTAATAGTTTTGGACATAGTTTTGTCTCAAATAATAAACCTTCTCCATTATTAAACCGCTCACTAACAATTTTGCACATGAAACAACGTTATCGGGGATTATGAAAGGACAATATCATTAAAAGTTTTATTGGTTTTCTTGAAACAGACACAAACCCTGTGACATAATAATACATTTTTATTATTTTCTCTTACTCTATTACTCTTTGAATTAAATTAAACTCCTTAATTCTTTTTCATAGAACTTTATCTCAGATTTAAGCGAAAGTTTCCTGAAGACCTTTACAGCAGCACATTAAGTTGACACGTCAACACGTAACCAGAGATTATTTTAAATTTTTTGAGATTATTTTAAATTTTCTGATATGAAAAATAAAAACTTTTTACTATTTTTACTCTTAAAAACAAGGCAGATTAATATATTATGTAGTGGCAGTATATCAGTTGACTTTCTTGTTTATGTTTTTAGATGTCATATTTTGTTTACACTTATTATTTTTTTCCTACAAATTTTTTTTCTTACAGTGGTGTTGTGGAAATATTTTTAAAATTTTTATAAAACAAAATTGTTTCGACACACTTTTTGCAACTGAATTTTATTTACAAATTATAGGCTTCGCCTCTTCATGATTTTGTTTGCTCATTTTATATGTTAAACCCAAGAAGTTTGGTACAAAATGTGTTTATACACATTTTTGGTTTTTATATATAAAAAATAAGCTGATATAATCACGAGGTTTAGGAAGCTCCTTAAATATATGCATGTAAGTAGCATTAAAGGAAAGCTTATGACGTCTAGATTAATAATATTCTAATTATTTTTTTCGAGCTACATTTTCAAAAACTGATAAAATCATGTTAAGATGGGTTTTTGAGAAATTAAATATCACAACGCATCGGGCAATTCCTACAAAATTTTTAAGTAATACAGCTAAAAGAGTTTTTAATCAAATGGTAAAATAAATTTTAATTTTTTTTGTTTTACCATATGAATTCCCGGAAAGGGGAAAATGTCCCAAAAAATTGTTTTTGTTTTTTAAAGAGGCCTTGAAATAATTACGGGGCTGTCAAATGATTTTTGAAGTATGTAGCCAAAATTTGGAGAGTTACCGTTTACCTTTTTTAATCGGTGCTTTGCACTCCGAGGAATTTTACAATAATTTTAAAATTTTGTTCCAAAATTGGCAATATTGGAAAGGGCTGGAGGGGAACCGTTATAATTGTTGACCTAATTTTGCTTTAGTTTGTCTTTAAAATTGTTTAAACAAATTTGCTACTACTGAAGTAAATTTAAATTACATAAGCAAAAAAAAAGAATACCACCTTTTTGCGGAAAGTCCTTAAAAAACGATATTTTTTACATTTTCTCAATCAAAACTTTAAACTAGTTTATTTTAAATTTTATTAATAATATAACAAATGTCCTAAAGTAATAATCCGATAATTAATAAACGTACTACGCCAAAAACACTAAGTTAAGATTAGCTACATTTAAACATATTTTTAAAGAAATTTTCAAGGTTTGATTACATTTAAAAAATCTTAACATTTGAGATAAAAATAAACTTCTTATCACATTTGGGTACGTTGGACATTTTGAAAATAAAATGTCCAACGTACCCAAATTTGGCGCCCTACCCAGAAGCCCTCAATCACCCTAGTGGTCTGACCGTCCGTAGATTTACTGCGAAACAGCTCTGCTCTGCCTCTGTTGAATTTCGTTGAGATATATTAAGTGGTTTATAAGATACCCATTTTTGTCAAAAAAAAAAAACTTTTTCAAACCACTGTGCGTTATTTGAACTTGACATCTGAAAATATATTTTACACAAACAAAATACATGTTGTTTACTTATTGTTGTAGTTGTTTTAGAACTGCTATTACCTGTAAAATTAATGTGCCTTGCTTAAAAATTTAATTCAATAGTTGCCATCTTTTAAAAGTGATTGTTACGTAAGGTAATTTTGAAAAAAGGTGTTTTATAAATTTACAAATTTACTTTACAAATGTATGCGGACGTTTGCCAAGGGGAACAAGAAAAATAAGACGCTAGCAGAATGTAATTTTTCTTGTTTTCTTTGAAAAACGTCCGCATACATTTGTAAAATATATCGTCTTTCTAAAAAGATTTTTGGAAATTAAAAAAACGAAATAAAGCCAAAATAATTTTTATTCATTTATAATATTCACAGTTCAAAAATTTTAATTGTTGCCATTTTTTAGTTAAAATATACAGTAGAAGTTAATTAAGTAAATTTTATTATGGCTCTTTACTTCTATAAACAAATCGACATTGAAATTTAAACATTTTCTTACTCTGCTAAGTGAACTAACACATTTGTGAATACATGCCCGTGTGTTCAACAAATTTAAGAAAATATTTTAGACGGGGCACAAATGGAAGCTGTTATGTGAATAGATCAACAAACAGAGGTGCCAATACGCGTAGACTAAGCTATTAAAAGAGCTAAAAAGAGTTAAAATCAACTGGATATATTTTTTATTTGAACTTATTTTTGCAAATACATTTGCTGATCAACCATTCATTGAACAGCAGGCAATGGCACTTAATGCTCTTTATATTTCAGCATTAAAGTAAGTAAAAAAAAAAAATTAATAGAAACGTTTTTAAATGATACCCCTCAATTCTACATTTATTGGTTCTATCCAAATTTTGGTATATCATAAAACACTATTAGGTTTGCCTAAAGAGAGGTAAAGAATACAGTAACTAAAGATGAATTTGTAAATAAATTATGCTTCTTTATAGAAATTACGTATGTGATACATAAATAATATAAATTAATAAAGGATAAAAACGGGAAAATTTATTTAAAGATACAGAAAGTGTCTTACCCGTTGTTTATAAGAATAAAAAGCGCGTTTTTGGAGAAAGAGCTGAAAGAAAAAAATTTCTTGTCTGCGGTAATCAAAAATAGCTACAAATAGCACAAAAAAGTTGAGCTGAGTTGGTAACATTACCAATTGAGAAATAATTGTTTTCTTAAAAAGAGAAATATGATTTTATGATTCAAATTAGAGTTCCCAAATTTTATTTAAATAATTTCCAAAGTGGTACAAAACACCAGTTTTTGTCGAAAAAAAAAAAAAAAAATATATATCTTTCTTTAGATTATAAAATATATTTATTAAAAAAAATGCGTATCCTACGAATCGAAATTTATCTCGAATTTTATTGAGTTTTTCGAATTGTTTACCCGATACGTAAAAAATTTAATATTTTTGAAATTATTTGAAAGACTTTTTTGTGGTTTTTGGAAATGGATTCAGCGTCTTCTTCTTTAGAATACGTTGCATGTAAATTAAGCTTATTTCAAATTCATAATGTATTCTGTTTTCGAAACAAATGAATTCAACGAAGACGTATTTCAGTCCATATAAAATTTATAATAAGAGGCATTAAAAATGACACATATTTGTTGTAATAACAAAGTATAATAGTAAAAATAGAAAACTGTAAGATTATAATACAAACGTAAAAAATACTATATACATATGTATGTACATTTTAAACATATCGACAAATGTATTGCTAACTAATTTTTATATTTCTTGGCTGAAACCCGCTAATTATCTTATAAGTAACGAAAAAAGTCGCCATATCGTCACATTAAACAATTTCACGCCAAATATACGGTTTTTCAATAAGAGCGCTACATTTTTTTTTTTTAAATTAACAAAAACGGAATAAAATTCTTTATTTCTGCGAAAGTACGTTCGATGCATTATGTATGGAAGCCGATGTCTTTTGCGTGGCTACCACGGGCACGATTGCAGAAGTCCAGACGCTGAACACAATTTCCGACGGCTTTCAAACATAAATCGGCTGATAGTGCTTCAATTTCACGTTCGATATTCGTACAAAGTTCATCAATCGTCGCTGGCTTGTTGGCATAGACTATTGACTTGACGTAGCTCCACAGGAAATAGTCTAACGGCGTCAAATCGCACGACCGAGGCGGCCAATCGATTGGACCACTTCGCGAGATAACACGTTTTCGTAACTTGGTTTTCAATAAATTGATTTTGACATTCGCAGTGTGGCTTCTGGCGACGTTCTGTTGGATCCACATGTCATTTAAGTCCATATCATCCAACTGGGGCCGAAAATATTCGGTTATCATTGCACCGTAGCGATTCCCATTCACAGTAACGTGCCGTTCTTGATCATCACGGAAGAAGTAAGGCCCAATAACGCTATCGGCCCATTAACCACACAAAACCCTAATTTTTTCGGAATGCAATGATGACTCAGGGAGAACGTGTGGATTGCTGCCTGACCAATAATGGATATTTTGTTTACTGACGAAGCCATTCAGCCAGAAATGAACGCTCTTAACGCTGAGGCCACTGCCTCCGAATTTTGGTAGTAAATTTTATTAATTTCGACTTGTTGTTTACTCGTATATCTTTCCATCATGAAATGGCAAACCTTGCTGAAGAGAAATGTCGAAAGAGCGGCAAGAAATATGTCGTCCCTTGCTGTCCCTGTTGCGCTACTTTTGTTGTTTACCTGTTGAAAACCCCGATACTAGTTTAGTACTCGCCATATCTGACATCTCTTATTAAAACGTGAAAATTTACTTAATGTGTTTCGAAATGGTATTTAAGTTGTCACAAAATCTGTCGCCTTTCAAACCGAAGAATAACGAGTTTTATTTTTGGGATACAAATTATTTCAAGTAAAGAGGAATTTATTTAAATATTTTATTAAATCAAAGTATTTTTTTATTGACAGTCTTTTTTATACAGCTTGGTTTTCTTTTAACAATTTTCTGTAAACTTGTCCTGTTTAAAAACATTTTTCGAATAGGACACTAAAGCGATATGTTTTTTTTTTCAGAAAAATTGTTCCAGAAGATCCTTTTCTCCAACTACAATTTTCTATAGAAAGGTGTCCTGAATGGCAGTTTCTTTATAAAAGAGTTGCCTTTATTGAGTGTTTTGTATAGGAAAGTGTATCTTTATTCTACAGGCAATTTTATTATAAAAAAAAGGAAAAAATACCGTAGAAAAATAATTTTTTTTCTATCTTCAGGAACAAAAAGTGGAGTTTTGAGTGCAAGCAGCTGTTGTTAACAACAAGTTTTCAAAATTTTATGGAAGAAGGTGCTCCATGAAATTAAAACCATTGACTCGGACTTTTTTGTATTTTTGTACAATTTTAGAATTGCTTTGAGGTGTTTCGTCCAATAATCCCATCAAATTTTCAAGGATTAAAATTTTTATTGTTGACATCGCTATCTTGAAAAAAAAACTGATTGCAAAATAAGCGTTTCTAAATGTAAAAAAATTGCAAAGTTATTTGTTACAAAGTAAACAACATGGTTGGTTACTTTGTATTAAAACAGTAGCAAAACCGCATCACTGCAATGTGTTTTGACGTTTTGGAACTCACCCTATATTAAATGTGAACCGCTTTTATACTTTTAGAGAAATTCGGCTTTTAAATTTAAAATACAAAATCTGTACCCTGGAAATTGTTTTTCACCTGTAGCTTTTTTAAATACAACATATTTAAAAAGATAATACTATAAGAAATAACTTGTAATTCTTTTTCTTTTACTTCCTTATGTTAATGGTAAGAATTTAAAAAAAAATATGAAAATTCAGTTTTTAAGTAGATTTTTAACTTTTTTTTAGTAAATTCATAAAATTAAATGAATAGAAATTGTTTTGGCTTAAGTTCATTTATTTTCAATTTCGAAAAATCTTTTTTAGAAAGAAAATTTATTTTTACAAATGTATGAGGACGTTTTTCAAAGAAAAATTAGACGCTAGCAGAATGAAATGCTGCATTTTAAAAAATAAAATTTTTAACTTTTTCTTCAAGATAAAGCATTGGTTAATCCATATAATGTATTTTAATCATTTTCTGGTGTAGCACCTTAAAGTCAGTATTGTTCGAATACGGAAAATTTTTTTTAACAATAATCTAAATATTCGAGACTGAATTAAACGATTAGTTTTCAGTAACTGGCCAAATTTTGTAGACATCTTGCATATAAACGGGATCTGGAGAGGCAAGTTTGGATAGAAACTTTTTTAACTATACAAAAAAATTATTTTTTGATTGTTTGTTTGCAAAATTTGATCTTTTTTGGTTTTTGCTCTATATTTGATAGATTTTTTATTTAAAAAACTTCTGCAAAAAATTAAGCGCAGCTAAATAGTAGAGGTAATTACTAGAGATCTGCATGAGAACATTAAATTTTCAACTCACACAAACAGAACCGAGTGAAAAATATAAACATGTTAAATGAATGAAAATAACGCCTGTTTTAAAAAGAATTGTACCATTAATCGATTTATTTTTATACTCTTAACCACAAAAAGTGGAAAAAGGGTATAACTAAGTTTGTCATTTCGTTTGTAATTTCTACAATATCCATTTCTGACCCCATAAAATATATATATTCTGACTTCTTATGCATAGAAAATCGATTGGGCAATGTCTGTCTATCCGTCTGTCAACCGGTTGCCGCGGCGACTTTATTTCCCCCCCCCCCCTCCCCAAAATAAAAAACAAAAAAACAAAAATTTCAATTGATCAGATATAGAGTCGAAAGAGGTGCTATTGCAAATCAGCATGATAGGTCCATATCCTTCGAGCCAGCAGGCAAAACACCACGTCTACCCCGATTTTTTCATGTCATTTGGAATAATAAAGTAATTCCAATAAAAAAAGAAAAAAAAACAAATATATGGGGCGAGAGAGAATTAAAAAATAAGAAAAAAAAACATCAAGTGATTTGACGTGCCCCGAGTTACGGGGCTCTGAAATTTAAAAAAAATTTTAAAATATCAATATGCTATCATTTCAAAGCTTTTGAAGAATTCTTTAGAAATACTAAAACTTTTGAATGCTTAACCCACTATGAGCCGATTGCATTTTTATGTAAAATTATATAAATGGAGTTCCAATATTTTTTTAATTCTCTGTCACCTTTATATTTGCTTTTTTGATTGAAGTTACTTCACTAAACTAGATTTTCTCTATGGTGAAGGGTATGTAAGCTTCGGCATAGCCGAATATAGCACTCTTATTTGTTTTCAAATCAAATTAAAACAAATAACTGTAGATTGTCAACAGTGATATTGTGCCAAAAAAAGAAAAAAAAAAAAAAAAAAAAAAAACTAGAAACTAGAATCACAGTTGTAATTCCTTTGTCATTATAATGTGTATAATATAAAAATTAGTTGTGAAGTTTTAAGAAAATTTGAGTGTGCATTTATGTAGTACATTTTTATTTTAATTGTAAAAATTAACTTATTACAACAGAAGTCTCAAAAAGCAAATTTAAAACGTCTACTTACATAATAAACATACAATCAAAAACTTCTTTAGATTTTATGTATTTATTTCGGGCCAGACTATAATAAAAATATTTGCAAAAGACCTTATGCCACTACCTTCGTAATCGGTGTAAATTTTCATCATATGTCATTGTACAACGTTTCGCAAATATCGGATATATAAAATAATTACAAAAATTCTTATACGTCTGACCTCATGGACTTTAAAAAAGATTACTACTTAATATTACAGAAACTAAACACATATGCAAGTTTTTATGCGTCGGTCAAATAAAAATAGCTGCAAAATGAAGTACTTCATTGTTTCAAATGATATGGAAAACTTAGAGACAGGCGTGGTGTTCTGCCCGCTGCCTCGAAGATCATGAACCGATTTTGCTGATTTTCAATAACAACTCTTTCGAAACTATGTCTGATCGATTTTCTCTAGCTGGTCTACTGCCTTGGCAAGCACTTACACGGACGGACAGACGGACATCGCTCATTCGACTTCGCTATCCATGAGAACTAAGAGTACGGGTTGGAAATGGATATTGTAGAAATTACAAACGGAATTACAAACTTAGATATACTCTTCTTCCACTTTTTGTGTTGAAGAGTATTTAATATTTAGGTTTCTTTAACATTATTATATTGAAGTATTGAAGTATTTATGGTGAATGAGAGGTAATAAACTTATTATATCATTGTATTTATCTCTTGTTATGCTTCGTGAAGTTTTATAAAGCGATAGCATATTAATTTTGCTGATGTCTTTTGGTTGCATTTCTTCCAAACAAAAAAAATTGTTTTTAATTAAGCCTTTTCTTTCACACTAATTTTATAAAAAATTTTGTAATGTTTATTCTTTTAAAAATCATCCAATATATTTAAAGGCAGTTTGAAATTTCTCTGTCCGTTTTCTTTTCTGTTTAATATTGCCTCCTCTAGAGATTTAGTTGAGATAAAGACTTCTCTTTTTATTTCCTACAAAATAGACAAGCTTTTGTTTCATTATAATAGTGTTGGTCTTTTTATATAATGCTGATTTTACAACTGCGAAATATCTGTAGTTGGGAAGGAATTAATAACAATTGTTTTAATTCAACTTATTAGAAAGGGACTTATTTCATTTTCAAAAGAAGTATTTTGTACAGAAAAACTGTTTTCGTTTATTTTATGTCAAGGTAAAACTCTATTGAAATTGTGATTGTCTATAGGTCATCAAAGTTGCCGCTAACTTAGTTTTTTGAAAAAGCGGATGTTTGAGGAGATCACTTGTAGTCACTTGCCCATCACTGATGAAAGTGCAATCACTATTGTTAATCCCTTTGTTTGTTTACTCGTTACATTGTTCTTGTTGTTAAGTTTAAATATTAATAGTTTCAATGCATTTACATTTATTATTTTTGATGATTTTGTTGTGTTATATTAACGGCATTTTTATACTTTGAATTTTTTTGGAACCCAAGTATTTACATATTGTAATTTTAGTTTTAGTCTTGAAAACAATTAGGCACCACGTATAGAAATTCCTGTCTCGCGTTTAATTAATTAATTAAAAAAAGTTAATTTTTCTTACGCGACAGTGGATTTATACCACTTTAAAAAAAAACCAGCTCATATGTGTGTACATATCGAGCCATAACCGCCAAAAGGGCTGTAGCGACATGATGGACTATTTTAGTTTTATTAGTAAAATTTATTATTCATGATCATCTGCATCGTCTCACAAAATATCAGGGTTGTAGAATTTACCGTTACGATTTTACAGCAAAAACAATAAAGACTTAAGTACAATTCACTTTTTGTTTACAAATTTTGTTACTACGACTGTCGCTTGCGTCTTTGTTCGTTTTTAAAAATTTATTTTTTATTACTGTCAAAATAGAAAATGTAAAGAAATATTTTTAGAGGATCAAAAACAAAGTAAACCCAATTCGTCAATATTGTGTGCTAGCTTTGACCTCCAAAAAGTTTTATATACGCCCCATGAGAAGAGCGTAACATTGTATTATTCCCGAAAGTGTGCATACTACAATGAAAGCGTATACGAAAATGGCACCGGGAATGGTTATTGCTCTTTGTGGGGAGAAACGGACGGAAAAAGAGGTTGTAATGAAATTTGCACTGTGGTTTTTGAGTATTTAAAACTTGTGGACGAAAGATTAATAATTCTATACTGTGACAGTTGTGTTGGTCAAAATCGCAACAAAGCAATGCTGGCTACACTAGTGTATTTTCTTATAATTTCGAATTTTATAAGCGATATCAAAATAACGTATCTATTGCCTGGACATACTTTGATGCCTGTGGACTCTGTACACAGCACTATTGAGTCATTAACTCGCGACAAAACTATTTGGGCTCGTAGTGAATGGTATACTATGATTTCAAATGCAAGGTCCAATACCG
Organism: Gymnosoma rotundatum; assembly: GCA_916610165.2. Taxonomy (NCBI): domain Eukaryota; kingdom Metazoa; phylum Arthropoda; class Insecta; order Diptera; family Tachinidae; genus Gymnosoma; species Gymnosoma rotundatum. Next base: position 54,475,533 of record OU744340.1, on the reverse strand, counting down.
AAAATTATAAATGCATTTTAATAAATAAGATTGGAAAAAATTTTTCCAATCAATGTTTCCGACTTCAATAAAATTTAATTTTACATTACGTTCTGCATCTTTTAATAAAAATAGTTCTATAATGAAACTTAAGTATGGATATTGTGATGACTCCGAAATTAAACAATATGATATCAACTCTATTTCTCGATCAAGACATAACGCTGCTTTAATAGAAAATGGACCCATCCGTTTATATGATGACTTTTTAAAAATTTCTTTAAAAAAAATTCAAGGATTTAAAAACACTTTGTGATAAAAACATAATTCCTGCAAAATTTCATAACGAATTTTTAATTTTGAAATACGATGCAACTATTAAAGATTCGCTACCTGAAACTGATCAAGAAGACATATAATACTTACTTCAAAGTTATTTCTTTTAAAACTTTTTTACCTACATACTTTTATTCGAATCCTGAAGTAATTTTCTATTTATTAATTTTGAAAACAAAAACCATACAAATTTTATATTTAATAAAAAGCAATGGATTTAAGGTTTGTTTAACGTTATGTTTAATTTTATATACAAAAATAATTAAAAAAAATAAAAAAACAATAATGTGGTTTATTCTGGCTCAATTTTTTTTTCAGTGAAAATGGAAAAAGCATTGTGTTTTAATCTAGCTCTTTATAAAAACTTTAAAAAACACATTTTAATGTTAATACGAATAATTTTTTTTACGAAAAACACAATATTATTGAAATAAAAATTGCAATATTGCATTGTTTTTTAAGCTGATTAAAATAAACTCCTAGAATTTTAAATATTTCGTTGTTTTTTAGTGGAAAATTGACTCTATATATCGGTATCATGTCCGTTTGTGACAATAGTGATTTTTTGTGCTATTTTGGTCTTTGTGGTGGGACAAAGCTAATGAAATTAGAAATTTTACTTTTATATTTTAACAGCACAAGTTGTTATTGTTATGAAATGATTGTGTTGTTTTCGTAGAAATAGTTAATTTCTTTACCACTGTGCAATATGATACAGTAGCCTCCTTTAAATTTGAATGTAATAAGTAAAAAAACTAGGACTAACAAATATTTATCTTTTGTTTTACGATATAAAAAAATCTTATTTTATTTTATATTAAACCTGAAGTTTTTACACAGTCTGCATTTACCTTGATGTTAAAAATTTCATAAGGTCACTTAATCCATTGTAAAAAAAGAATAAATTAAAGTAAACTCACCATTATTCCTGTACTAACAGCGATACCACGTCCACAATATGTATTTGGAACAATATCACCAAAACCAACACTCAGAAATGTTATTGCTATCAGCCACATTGCATTCAAAAGATTTGCATGTTCTTCATCATGAAACCTTAACAATTACAGTATTTTTATTTTAATATTTTTATTAAACATTTGTTAAAGTTTTTCATTGTTTTTGGTGGCCAAACAGTTGTTCGGTTTGTTTAAGTTGCACAGAGATTGATTAGCCGGTGGTTAAATCGTTGAAATTTTGTATTGGTAGAGATACAAAACAGAGATACATACGGTTGTAGCAGTTTTTTTTTTTTTTTATTTTGAATATTATTTATTTTTAATTTTTTGTAATAAAATAAAAAAAGAGTAAATAAATTAAAAATAAAAGAACAAGAAAATATAAAAAATTAAATTACAATAAAATATTTATTTAACAAATACAATTTTGTACTCAAAAGGATCAAAGGTTTTTAAAGAGTACAAAAAATAGGGAAAAGAAAGCGAGAACGAGAGTGAGAGAAAGCAAAAACTCAATCATAATTATTAATATTGTAGCAAAATTTTTATAATAAGAAATTATGCTGCATTTAACGTTGCTACCATTTGTCTACTGTAGAATGAAAAAAGCAAATTTTATTTGTTAAAAATTTATAAAGATAAAGGAAATGGTGCTCATTATGGTGTTAAAACTGTTGTTGGCTTTCTACATCTATGCTTTACTTTCGGCCTGTTGGAGTGACGAGAAATTATAGAAAATGTTAAAAATTGATTTTAGTTTAAGCCTCGTTGCTCAGACCAAAATTCTTAATTAACTAAATATTTTTTAACTTTTACAAACTTTGGTTTTACTACTGAAAAGAAAAAGTTAAATTTTCAATGATTATAAGGTACCAGGTTAAAATAATTTTCTACAATAGAAATTAATAACGGACGAAAAAATTTAAATTTATATAAAAATGAAAAAATGTTTTATATATCTAAAAAACGAATTCCTTAAAATATAATACGAGTAAATTTGCTATAGTATGTCAATTTGACTTTAAGCATGTGGCGATTGCAGCAACTGCTTTTGTGACTGAATCATAAAAACTAATTTAGACGCACTGGTCGCAGTGAATTATGCAGAAGTCAGCCAAAAAGCATCGATTGTTGGCTTTAAGATGTTCTATTAGACTACAACAAGATTATCCGCAGAATGATAATATCAAAAGTGGCTGCCAGTTAATTAGTTAACTTTGTTAAATTTATCATTTGCGGACATTTCTTTCAACAATTTAGTGGCACCATTCTACTAAAACCATATATTTATTTAATTTAATCCTTTTGATTGAGGTAAAAATTGAATCAATCCATCGGCTTATGAAGATTGGAAACAAGTTTTTATGATACGTATAAAGTTTTAGCAATATTCTGTACCTATAACAGAGCTATGTTAATCACTTAACACCAGGGTTTAAATTGCTTACTTAAAATAGCAACAGCACTAAAATCTTTGCTTTGCTTACATATTTTTAGGCAAAAAAAAAAAAAAAAACTAAATGTCTCAGCATTTACAAAAAATTTCATTATGAACGAAGCAACAGCAAAAAGCAAAAAAGAGAAAGAAACGCATATGCTTAAGCTGACTATGTGTTTCTTACTGCAGCAATTCAGCAAAGTATTTATTTTGAAAAAGTGTGCTGTTGCTCAAGCAATAAGTTTATTAAATTAATTGGGTTAATTCCGCCAGTATATACTAAACTGTTGTTATAATTTTCGGTAATAACCGTCGTCACTGGCTGTGTACTTTGGATGTTCGGCGAGCGCTTTCGATGTGATGACATCATTTTCAAGCCACGTGTTTATTAAAACTGAAGAGATAGTGTTAAAATAGATAGTGTTAAGAATAAAAGGTGGTGGATTTAGGTAATTTTTGTCCGTTTAAATAGTATTATGCAGGTAGATTCCCTGATATCTGTCCTGTTTATTGGGGTAAATAGTTTAATATTTGGGTCTTTTATTATTGGATAGGTAAGTGTGACCGTCTGTGGGTGTTTTTCGTTTGTAAGAGTGTTTTAGTAATTTTAGTGGTGTAAAAATCGTGTCAGAGGTTGTGTTTACCTGTTCGTTAATAATGTCTCTGTTAAACGTTCGTGTTTTGTAAATTTCTATGTTTTCAAGAATGTCTAGCCTTCGTCCTTTTTTACTTGGGTGTAATACTCTCATACATTCATCTATTTCCCTTGGTTCGTGTCCATGTGTGTTAAGGTGTTTTGCGAAATTGGAGTCTTCCCTTTTCCTTTTGTATGATCGTATGTGTTCTGTAAACCTTGTTTTTAATGTTCGTCCAGTTTGTCCGATGTATGTATGGTTGCAAGTACAAGTAAGTCTGTATACTCCGCTAGTGCTAAATTTATCGGTTGTTTCTATTGATGTCTTGAGATTGTTGCGTAGAGTGTTGCTGGTTTTTAATGTTGTGTGTAAACCTTCTTTCCGGAAAAGGTTAGTTAATCTATATATTTCTGGTCCTGTATAAGTAAAGATGTGTCGTCGTGTTGTGTCAATTGTTTCTTTGTCTTTTTCTTTTTGTTTTTGTTGTTGTATTGTCTGAGTAGTTTGTCGATGGTTGTATGGTTGTATCCATTATTTCTAGCTATAGTGTAAATTGTATCGAGTTCGTTATTGCATTTTAATACTATCTCTTCAGTTTTAATAAACACGTGGCTTGAAAATGATGTCATCACATCGAAAGCGCTCGCCGAACATCCAAAGTACACAGCCAGTGACGACGGTAATTACCGAAAATTATAACAACAATAAGTTTATGTTTGTTTCTTCTTTTGCTGTTGCTTTTTAAGAAAAAAAACATTATTTAATGCTGTAATAAAAACAACGTTTTTAAAGTGCATTTCCTTACGTATTGTAAGTAATAAATACGCTTTAAATGTTAAAAGGGATGAAAAACAGGAACTTACAGCAAGAAAAAGTAATCGTAGTCAGCCGCAACTTCATAGTAAAGACTTAAGCAATAGCAAAAATAAAAATAAAGAACAACTGATTTTTTAAGCAACAGCAAACGTTTATAAAGAAATTGCTTTTCAAAAAAACCTTTTTTTTCGTATTTTTGAAAAAGGACTTCAGCCGTTTTCCCGCGAAGGAAAAAAAAACGTTTAAAGGTAGAAGTTTGAATTGTATTTTCAACTTAAATAATAACCTTTTATCTATTAAGAGAATATGCAGCCGGAACGAACGTGTTGATTCTTGTTTATATTTTTATTTAAATTTTTCATAAACTAAACAAAAACAAGTATAATTGCCGCATGCAGTTTTCGATTGGATGCATTTCGATTATTATCATTCGCAATTAGCATTAATCAATTTTAACAAAGCTTTAACATGATGATTTAAAGGTTTTTAAATTAATAGCTTTGGTAATTGAACACCATCTAACATACGGAATAATACGCCCAAATCAAACCAATAAAATCAAATGACCAACATTTAGTAAAATCGCTGTCGTAACTAAGATTGGCTTTATTTCAAACGACATTCAAAAGCCTCGAAGCTTCGAACAAATGGTTTGACTACAGGAGGTTTTATTGATGTGAGAACCGAGCTGGGCGATAAGGTTAACCCGTTATTTAAGAGATGTTTCCCTAGAAAAGGCTGAATAATGGACGGAGCCATGGTAACGACATTGGAATAGCCGATGAGCCGGTCTCAGTATGTTCGAAAATGTTTCCCATGCTTCTAAAAACTCGAGATAAGGTTTTTACCACAATCAAAGTTTAAAATAAACTGAATACAAGATCCTACAAAGTGATAAAGCAGTAGAGCGAAGGTTCACTCCTTCTCTTACTCAGTGGGCGATGAGTCGTAGGTCTAACTGATTTACCTATCAGTAGTTAATGTAGAAGGGCATAACTTGGGAAAATGGTAGGAGAACAAACGAGGATGTGGTGGCAGAGATAAAGATCCGACCCACATCCATAAAAAACATCACGTTTTTAACGAAGTTTTTGTTTTGTTCAAAACAGTGCGATCATAGTCATTTAATCTGATGCTGTTAGTATTTCAAGTCAGTTCTAAACTATTTTAGTAATTTGTATTTAAAAAGCATTGCTAATATATGTATAAAATTGTCTCTCAAATGCCGGACGATCTAGTGAACTTTAAATGATCATAAAGATAATTTATTTTAATTGCGCTTGATCCTTTTATTTAAAGAATTTATATTTATAAATATTTTATGAGAATATCATGAAATATTTATTATTCAAGAAATTTCAAGAAGAAATTTATTACTGCAGGGATAGCATATCTATATAGCCGCTTCGCTACTGCTCGTAAAGCTCCTGGATTCTACCGAAATTTTGTATTAAACCCTTATGTCAGAAAATGAAAGAAAAATACAAATATAGGGTGTCCGGGAAGGTATACTACTTTGTTTTGCTGCCATTTTGATAAACATTAGTCTTGTCAGTTCATATTTGGCAGTCGTGAAGTAGACACATGGCAAATCAATTAAAAAAAATATTCCGTAAAACAATGTGTTTTAAACGTTTAAACATTTTATTAAAATCGATGATCATTACAGTGATAGTAAAAAGTTGCCTGATATTTTTGGGAGAAACAACGTGCAAACGAAACGCACTATTTATCGTGTAGTGAATGATTTTGAAGAATAAGAAGGTCTAAAGGTAAAAGGCTCCAGCATGGAATACAATATACTGCAAGATCGGCTGAAATTATTACTGCTGCTAAAAAAAGTGTTCAGGAGCTTGGTCTTCAAAAAACAACTTTTGCCACAACTTTGCACAAGAATTTACATTTGTTTTTATTTAAGATTCAGTTGGCACAAGAGCTTTTGCCAAAAGACCATTTACGAGTCGCCGTACATATTCCACTAGGATGTTACAGCTCTCCCACGACTACCCCGATTTTCATGAAAAAATAATGAGTGACGAGGCACATTTTTATTTGAATGGATATGTGAATAAACAGAATAGTCGGTTCTGGGCGGTGGAAAGACATCAAATTATTCATCAGTCACCTTTGCATCCATTAAAAGTGACAGTCTGGTGTACAATTTGGTCAAGAGGAGTCATTGGCATTTACTTTTTTAAAATGAAAATGGCGTGACGGTACCATGAATGGGAAGCGATATCGTAACATGATTGAAAACTTTTTTTGCCACAACTGCATGCTTTGGGCTTGATTAACATGTGGTATCAACCAGATGATGTCATATTGCATACAACCAGGATTACAATGGAATTGGTGCGAGACCTCTTTCCACAACAAGTTATATCACGAAGTGGTGATGTTGATTGCCCTCCATAGTTACCTGATTTGACTGCTGCGGACTTCTTTTTGTGGAGATATTTTAAAAGTAAGGTTTATGCAAACAAACCAGAAATGCATAAGCAACCAAAACAAAATATTCGTGGTGAAATAAATGAAATATCGCGTGAAATGTGTGAGAATGTAATGAAATATACCCAAAAGGGCTAGAATTTGTGAGGCTAACAGAGATGGGCATTTATCTGATATTGCATTATATTCATAATTGCTGACATTAAATGAAACATTTATTATATATGATTACTTTTATTTAACCAGAATTTATAAATAAACAAAATAGTATACCTTCCCGACGGATAACCTGTAATTACTCAATGGTAACTGTATTCTTATATAAAAGGTTTTTGAGTTTTTATTGTCTATTTGCTTTGTTGATTCAATGTAGTTCTCATTTAATCAATTTGGCTTTTGATATAAGACTCGTGAGTTTTCGGTACAAAATTTCGGCAGAATCCACTGATAAGCTATATGAGCAGTAGCGAAATGGCCATATGGATATGCTTTCGTAGTGATAAATTTCATTTCGTAGTTTTTTGAATAATAAATATTTCATTAGAATATCATGAAATATTTGAAGGAATCAAGCACAATTAAAGTAGACTAACATAAATTTTATCCCCAAAATTCCCAAAAAATTAATTTCAACTATCCCCAAAAATCGCATCTACAAATAATACTATTTTTTTTAATTCAATTTAAGTATTAACATACGTTTTATAATATTGTGTTTGTACAAGCTATATATATTATATAGTAGCAGTGCCAACGACCAAAATTTAAATATAGAAAAATATATTTTTAAATATTAATTGTAGAGTTTTGTAAGGAGTTTTAAAAATTTGCGATCTTTAAAAATAAAATGTGCTCTATTTTATTTATGAAATGAGATATTTTTACAAACAAAAAAAGTATTCTATATTTGAACCAAGGTTCTAAGAACCCTCCTTTACAAAATTATTTAAAGCCATCCAGCAGTTTTTTTGTGGCGCGAATACAGGCAGACGTATGGACAGACAGACAAAATAAAAAAAGGTGTTTAGTATTCCATATCGATTACGAGTACTATATACGTCAACAACAAAACAGCATTGGATTTAAAACTCTATTGTTACATCTGGCAACGAAAGACATTTAAAACTAAATTTTTCCAACGACGCATTGTCTCGTGAGATGCTGGCATAAAAATCAAGGTTCGCTGTAGGAATAGCCATATTAACAAGGGCTTTTTGTCTTTTCAATGACAATATCACTTATATGTTTCCCTTTCGTATTGGTATCAGTTGCATTATTAAACTAATTTAAATAACTGACACAATTTTGTTTTTTTTAATTTTTGAAATGACAACTTTCCTTGCCAACCGCTACTCTTCATGATACTCCGGTGGTCGTGATCTGGGTCTTTTGCTCTGATTATAACATGTTATTATAAAATTGTGAAAAAAGATCATTTAGGAAAGTTATTCGATAACCGAGAGTAACTAAAAAATTTCATCCCATTTTATATTATGTTATCAAATGTAATTTATATACTTGGGAAAGACTAGTATTTTACTGATCAGTTAAACTAGGATATAAGGAAAATGTTTTATTAAAATTTTAGGATAGCTAAAAGTATTTTCCTTTGAGTAAATAACTTAAGTGACATAAAGAGAATTTCTTTTTGACACAAATACTAAATATAAAATAAAGAACTTACGAAAATAGCAGAATAGCAGTAAGGTATTACATCTCATTGCGTTAGTGGGATTTTGTCCGCCCAGAAATAAAATGCTTTTGGGTGACGACCGCTTGTCGAAAGTTTACAACAAACAGCAAGTCTTCAACGGAACGTGTGACAAGAGTATTACAACTCATTCTTTAATCGCATCTCAGAACTTTATATGGGTACATTAATTTACTAAAAACTTAAAAGAAGCTTTATATGATAAAAATTCTGTTCCTTCTGGATCGATATTGACTGATTTTTCAAAAGCGCTATAATCTATCGCAATAGAAGTTTTAGGATACAATTTGACGCAATAAAATAAAAAAATTTTATATTGGCAATACTTAAATTTGTAAAATGAATATTTACAAAAATAATTAATAAAAAAGTCATTTAAGTAAATAATCACCGGAAAGTTAACATGCTTTTTATAGGAGATTCTTAAAGTAAAAGGGTTGGGGATATTGTACAATCATTAATTAATTGCAACAACTATAAATTAATAAAAGATTTAAAAAAAAAATATAACGGTGCTTTGCAAATAGAATACTTATGTTAACTAAACTCTTACGATTGAATTAAATAAACTTTTAGAAGTTTTTCAATTTTTGTTAATTTTTAATATTGCAATAAGTTTTTCAAGTTTAAGAAGTGCACTAAAATATGATTGTATTTGTTTGCAAACTTAAACTAATTGTAAAATTGTTAAAAAAAAGTTTAAAGTTTTGGATGAAGTGAGGTGAAAAATAATTTAATAAATGAAATGGAAAGAATATATCACAACAGACGAAATAAAGTTGAAACTATTAAAATATTAAAGGAAACAAAAAAAAAAAAAAAAATTGAGATTTTTGTTATACAACAGGCACACATTAACACACAGGCATATACATACACACACACACAAACACCCACACCTGCGTACGTTAACTTAAACAATATAAGCATTTTGATTAAATAACTATAAAAGAATTAAATTATATTTACATAAAATGAAATCAAGAATATTTAAAATAAATAATTATTTATCTTTTTAATTACACGTGTGGATTGAACTAAAACTCTGCTTTTATCAAGAAAAGCTTTTAATAAAATACTTTCAAACTTTTTCTTTCGTTTGCATTCTTGGAGGCCTTAAACTATTGAATGCAAAATAGAAAAGTACCTCAAATCAACCGTTTTAACTCTGTTTTACATACCCTACACTAAATATTATTTTTACTATTATTAAAATACTAATACATTCAATACAATGTGGCAGTTGGTGGCCAGTGGAAGTGGTTTTGCACGTTTCCCTACTTAAATAACTTTGAAAAAGAGTAACATTTAAATAGACTGATTAGCCAAGATTGTTGAAAAAAACGTGTTCCCAGTTTGTGATTATGAAAAGAAAAAAATATATTTACAGAGAAATGTCAGAAAAGTGTTGATTTATTTGTCGTCAATTCAGTTTAATTGGTTTTAGCAGATCGGCCGGTCTTTTAGTTTAGTCATTGAATCATATAAATACTTTTGAAATAATAAGTTGTTTGTGATTGTTTCATGATATAGTTGTTGTTGTCTTATTTCACTACGTTTTAGTTCATTTGGTTTTTGCTATTTCCGGTTACTTCCGGCGGCAGTCGTATGAGTTTAATAATGTTTACCACTCTGTTTATTTTACTGTTACTTCTACTGGCTTTTATAATCAGCTTCCAGTATATGAATAACAATCCACACAAACTCAAACACACACACACACATTATTAACTCAGTATTTTATTTTCATGTATTCATATTTGATAGTGGTTGTCTGTCTGGGGTTAATAATGTGTGCCTGTGTGGTTGTAAGTATGTGCCTTTGTGTGTATTTGTGTGGTTTATATGTTGATTCCTAATGAGGGTAGAGCAAGTAAGAGAGCGGGCTTCTTCTATTTGAATATTGTGTTTTGTATTGCACTTGTATTTCTGGATATTAAATTGAATACTTACCACCATGCCGCAGGTTAATGTTATACCACGTCCGCAATATGTATTTGGCACTATGTCACCATAGCCAACACATAAGAATGTTATGGCTGTTAGCCACATAGAGTTTAGCAAATTCGCGTGCTCCTCATCATGAAATCTGTTTTAATTTTGTTTTTCAAACAATTTGTTGGCATTTTTGCATATAAAGCGGAAAGTGAAAAAAGTATGTAATTTTTTTGATGTTGAATTTTAACACATTTCCAACAACATACACATCACATTTTTTGTTTGTTAGTTTTGTTTTTGAAGAAGAAAAATAGTTTTATTTTGGTTTGTTAATTTTTTTTAGTTTTTATTTTTTATGGTTGTTTCATTGATTTTCGAATTTGTTTGCAGATTGTTGTTATAATAGTAGTTTTTTTTTATTCGAATATAGTTGTAGTAGATGTAGTAGTTGGTAGGAGTAGTAGTAGAAATGATTTCGGAAAAAATTGAAGAAAAAATCAAAAATACAAATAAATAATGTTGAAATGAAATTTTTTGTTGCATATAAATTTGCTTTTATTTTTTTATCAATTATTATATGAATATAAATTTATATTAAAGTCATTTTTTCTTAGATTTTATTTTCTATTAATTTTTAAATGCGTTAATTTTGCACTAGAAACAAAAGAGCATCTGAATATTTTATGTCTGATTTTAATGGGTAATTAATTTCAAAACTAAATAATGCAAATAAAGAATTAACTAATAATCGAAATAAGATTAAATAAAAAATGTATAACTTTTTAGCCAAGTACAGTGAAAATTACATCAAATACATTTATTTAGAATAATAAAAAAAAATATTTTCCCCGTTGAATATCATTGTGATAAAGAATGATGACAGACTTATGAAGATGAAGAATTATATTTATATGAAAGATAATGAAGCCGTAAGAATATGTATCAAATGGGTTAAAATCTTTTAATCTGGGAATTTAATTGTGTGATAAGTGCAACAGCAATTTTGGGGTGGTCTAAGGCCAGTAACTGTATATGAGGGATCTGGCACCTTGCAATTGCATTTGTGTGTTGGGTATTGCCGTGCTAAAGATATAAAATAGATTGATTGACTATCTTTGAAACATGGTGGGCCGGTGTCATATATTTGTTTTTAATGTTTACATTTTATTATTTTTCTTAAATAACTTTGCTAATCTGCAAATAACTGAGAATCAACTAAAATCTATATATGTGCCAAAATTATCTTTTTTGTTACATTAAATAGTTATGCGAAAATCGTAGAAGGCATGATATAGATCGTCATGAAAGTTTATAATCCGTAAAATACAAGTGGCTATTCTCTTTTATATTGTTAAAATATGTTTTAATGAAAATAGAATAATTTGATTGGTTAATAGATGGTACTATATCTTGCAAAGTATTTTCCATATAATAAAAAGAAGAAATATTCAGCCCGTCAACAATGAATGGATTATATTAGGTACTGAATTAACCACAAAAAAATGATTTTATTGGAGCAAAAGCAGAGCAGTGGCATACGAAATCGTCCCAATGTCCCTACCGTACGCATGAATTCGTCAGTGCGTGTAAGTTAATTGCAGCGCAGGTGTGGTAGAGGGTTTATCGGTAGAACACCCATCATCCTGATTACTTCTAAGTTACTCCTTCTTGTTCAGATTTAGTACTCGTGGCCTTGATAAACTTCGCACCTTTGAAATTTCTGGCCTTGATTGCTGCCTTTTAATTGGCAATGGAACACAGATGCTGCGCCATTTCTTAAGGCTCTATAAAAAAACATCCAATGGCTTAAGAACCAAACGCACAGTTTTCGATTTTTCTATAAACTGGCCGATTCCCATGATTTCTATTAGATTTGTTTCGTTTGTGTGGTAACTATTCCCCCAGTCCTCCAACCAACCAGTTATGTTTCACAATATTCCCTTATTCTTATTTAAGGGTTTAAGTCGGTTTATTCCATTGAATGATTAACAACCTCTCAGAGCTGGAAGTGACCCCATTTTGACTCTATTTCCCCTTTCTGTATCGACTAGCTCCTGTCTACCTTATTTGAACTTTTCACCAGGAGTTGCCACCATTTTAGTTTTCGATCAATTAAAATATTAAAGCGAGCTTAATAGAGCAACACATGTACCAATCAATTTCAATAAATTTATCAAAAATGTATGCTTTCTATTTCTACATCAAAACACACAAAAATTTTTAGATTACAAAATCATTCAAATCGTTTTAATATATTTTTACAAAATCTCTTGTTATTGTTTATATTTAAAATCTTTGTTTAATAACTGTTAAATCCAAATCTGGAGCATAAAGTTCTGTTACGACGACTCCAAAATCACCCATAGGTAACGTAAATTGACATAAACATTTATAGACAAACGCTTAGAAATTGAACAAAATGACTATTGCTATGGATATTACATTAAAAGGTATTGATTTTTAAAACTATGAATTAAAGGGTTCCCCAATAGTTCATTTTATTTTATGTATATGGCTATTACTTTTGAACAGTTGTAGACAGACGCTTGAAATTTACAACAAACCTGTACTGCTAACTCCGCCACAACTTCAAGTATAAAATTTGAATTTTTTAATTAAAGGGTGCCCCATTGTTGCTGTTATTTGATGTATATTGTATGCTATAGCAAGTATAAAGTTTGGAGATGGGTGTTCGAACAGTTGATGTAATTATTTTATGTGTCCAAAATTTTGAACCGTTGTAGACAGACAGATAAAATCTGTTTAAAAGTCGGTTTTTTCTCGCAAGAATTATTTAATTTTTTCTTAATTTTTCATAGCACGAATGATTATTCTATACTATTCCAATAATTTTCTGATTCTTCGTATGAATTCATGTCCTTTTTATATTTTTTCAAAACTGCTTTATTTTTAGTTGTAGTGAGATTGTGAGATCATATTGATTTACCCTTTTACACAAAATCATTTTTTCACTTTATTTTTAATACTAATTTTATGCTCAATTTGAACTTTAACTTAACAATTGGAATTCCACTCTATTTAACTTTTGTTTTTTTATTTAAAATTAAATTATCAGAAAAATATATTAAAAAATGACATTATTAATAAAAAAGCTGTTAAAAGTTGATAAAATCTTTTAAAAAAAATTAAATAGTTTTTGTCCATTCAGCTAATTTATTTTGCTGAATTTAATGTAAATTGTTTTTCAATATGGCTACTGGCTAAAATACAACTTTTTTAAATCTTTTTTATTTACCATTATTTTTTTATTTAAGTGGAGCCAGATTTAAATCATAAATCTTTTATAAATAAATAAATATGCGATGAAAAAAGAAGAATTGCTTTTATAATTTTTCCTAATAGAATGTCGATACATATTTTATATTGCCAAAACGAAAGCATTTTATTTGAATTTTGATTTTTATTTCAAAATGTTTTTAAGCATTTGTTCTGATTTATTTTCATAAAGCTTTTAAATTGTAATGCAGTTTAAATTGATGCTGTTTAAGGTATAAAAAATTTTAATAAAAAGATGACATAAAAAGGCCAAGAATATATACACTGACATAATTTTTAAGTGATTCAAGAACTAATCGTAACTACAAAAATAATAAATGAATTAAATATTTAATGCAATCAAATTTTTAATATATGTATTTTTTTCTAATTTTTATTTTTAACATTTAAAAATATTTTATAATTTCATTTAAAAATATCTAAAAATTACATTATATTTTTAAAATATTTTTATACAAAAAAAAAAAAAAAAAATTAAAATGTGTTTAAATGTGAAACAAAAATAAAAAGCAATTTTACTGAAAGATTTTGCCTTCAAAAAATTATTGAGCGGTGAAAATTTATAAACCGATAAGAAGATGAGTTACGTTCGATGAAGCTGCGAACTTTTAAAGATTTGTTTTTAAAATTTATCGTTTGGTGCCTAACTAAGCCTGGTACGGATCTCGTTCTTATTAATTTTTCATTTTCTGTGATAAGAAATACAAAAACCGTTAAACAGTTTTGCTTCTTTTATTCCTCTAAAATTTCGTAAATTTTAAAGAGGAGGAATTTTACGATGCATGCCAATAGCTTTCAAAAGAATACGGTTCGACTAACGATAACTGACAACTGTAAATTCTATATTTATTTAAAAAATTAAGGCATCTATATTTAAAATCAATGTTTAATTTCTTTTAAAGAATGATAACATGAAGGCATAGACCTTTATTGACATGGATTATGTGTTATCGACTACTGCCTATAGAATAAAGGGGATAATTTTTTCACCATTAAACCTTACTTCCATTATTAAACAAGCACTCTGGGGATGACCCCTACCTATGCAACCCATTGTGTCAGAACTTAGATTATGAGAAGGAAAATAGACGGGTAAGTACTCATGACATTTGATTTAAATCATTGCACATTGACATGCTAACTGTTGGGCTGAAAACAAATTCTCTTTTTAATGCATAGTGCGATTTAGTACGGGACGAAGAACGTTTCGCGCATACTAAATTACGGGTTTCAGAAACAAAATGCCTGATTTCATAAGAGCACATTTCGTTGTAGTAACGGTAAAACATAACAAGCATCCCACATTGCTCCAATAGAAGTGGATACCTTACTGTCACCGATGAGCTTCTTCACTCTCTCCTGCATAGTCTTAGAAGAACCATGAACTCTTCTAATATTTTCGCTATTCTAATTACTTTTTATTTTGATATTTTCCTGCATTATTTTTATTTTCACATTAGTGTTTTTTAAATTTACTTAACTTAAGGTAAAACTTATTATCCTCATTATCATAACACGATTGCGATATTCGTACTGGCCCTGAGAATAAACAATTTTCTTCTTCGTATTATTAAAGTTATTATGAGAAATGACATGAGTGCAACCTTTAATAATATTAAATATGATTTTAACAAATAATTTGCATTTTATTATAAATTTTTTTTTTTACAATTTTCATGAGAAATGCTCAAATAAAACATGAAAAACTAATATTCATTACAAATAATTCATAATTACTAATGAATTTCAGTAGAAAGAAATAATTGGACAAGCCAGTAAACTTTTTTTTTTCATTTCCTCGTAATAAATAGAAAATATATTTACACAGATAAAAATTAAACAATTTAAAAAAAAAACCTCAATTAAAATGTTGATGTAAACTAATTTGAATAAAAACAAAAAAAAGCGAAAGTTGAAAGTTTTTAAATTAAATATTTACTGCGGTATTCATAGAATATTAAAATAGATTTGAAATTTATTTTACGACAAATTTGTATAGAAATTTTGTCATAAAACACATTTCAAGCTTATTTTATTTTCTATGAATACGGCTATTAGTTTTTTACTATAATTTTGTAATAAATTAACTTTTTTTGTGTTGGACATTTTATTTAAATAAATTTGATATTTTTAATTGAAATATAAACAATAACAAAAGTTGTTTAAAAAGCAGATTGAATTGTAAAAGTACACAGAGTAGTAGAAACGTTAATTTACAGAGAACCATCTTTCGCTTTGATTTAATCCGATAAAATGCAACGATTAAAAAAATGCCTTTACCACAAAAAATGTAAAAAGCGTGTATGTAAGTTGGTCATTCTGTGTGTAATTTCTACAATATCCATTTCCGACCACATAAAGTATATATATTCTGACTTCTTATGCATAGCAATCTCTGTTTGTCCATCTGTCCGTCCAAGGCAAACTTGATTTCACAAACAAAAAAAAAAAAAATAAAATAAATATGTCATCGTTCAGATATAGTGTCTGAAGTTGTGCTATTGCAAAGCAGCATGATCAGTCCATGTGCTTGGAGGCAGCAGGCAAAATACCACGCTTACCTCAGATTTTCTCGTTATTTGGAACAAGTGCAAAAATTTGCGGCCGCCCATATTTTCCGACTTACGGGGCTCCAAAATTTTCAAATTTTTAAAAATATCAAAATGGGTATTATTTTAAAGCTTTTGATGAAATTTTTACGGAGATGTACGATCATCTCTTCTTCCTCATCGTGGCAGCTTGTACGAAAGTCAGTAGACTCAATTTTCTCTCATGGATTCCAAAAAAGACAGTGCCCAATTACAGAAGGTACTGCGTCACGCAGTTGTTATCTCCTAATTTATTGTAATACAGCCGTTTTCTTCTGATCTATTGAGGGTCAAATGCTCCTTGCAGTTAAACAGGTCCACATGTCAGACCATCAAACCTGGGCTAGATCATGAAGAGCATCGTTGAGGTATAGCCCGACGTCAGAGAGGGGAATGTTGCAATAAATAGCGCTATCATAAAGCATTGTCTCCTTCTGTGCTATTTCATCTGCAACGCAGCTGGCAGTGTGTTGGTAGTATAAGTGGAAATATCTTGTGAAGGTGCAATAATCTATGAGATTAGCAATAATATTTAGAACGCTAGCACGTGCTCAAAATCTGTGCTTTCATGCCCCTATGTCATGCAGTGTAATCTTTTGTTAATGCCAATTTCTTGGCCACTAAGTCTACTAGTTACCAGTTAAGCGTGACAAAAATTGCTCTCGTAGACATTAACCTGATGGTTCCTGTTATACACTACACAATGGAGATGTTCGCCAAGGGCTCTATAGTCAAAACAAGAGCTCTGTAGTCTATACAAGGAATCTTTAGAGTACTATTGATTATTGTCTCGAGCAGCCAATTCACTTTCCTTGGGTTGATTCCTCAAGTCGTGCTTTTGACTATGGCTGTATGTGCTCTATCCTGGACGTTCAATTGCCAAAACATTTTACTATCTAAGATTGTACTGTATCTAAGACAATGTTTCGCTTTTTCAGCCAGAGTAAGTCATACCCCATTAGTTTGGGTAATCTTAAGGTTATGGTCCGATTTACACTTGTTCCGTTCTATTTACCACAGTTGCTAATTGCCTTGAGTGCCATTTCAAGCTTCTGTATTATGTTATCAATAGGGATTTCAGCTGATCAGCACAAAGGGGGACAAGTTTCTTATAGACGTGGATGTTATTTTCCTCTGTCGGAGCACGTTTGTGATGTATCTTATGCTCTATCGATTTTTATCGACTTTCCTTCTGTGTAAGTATGTTGAGACGGTCTAAGAAATTTCCTAACAACTACTGTTATCAATAAACATTTAAGTAAAAAAATCTTTTTCAAGTTTATAGTTGTCAGACTATTTTATCAAGCTCTTTTTTGGAGATAAATAACGAGATATGCAAAATTGTATAAGAAAAAATTTCAGTTCGTTTTACATTAAAAAGAGAATAAATTTAAATTTTAAAATCACTTAATCGTCTTAAAATTTCCTAGTCGGATAACGGTTACTTTTTGCATTGTTGCCGTTATTTTAAAAAGGGCAGTTGTTTGGGAGTTATTTAAATATGTAATTGTTTTTTAAAAGCTTTCTGTTTTTAAATTTTTTGTTAAAAACCTAAAATAAAATGCCAACATTTATTTTAAACAAAATTGTAAAAGTAAAATCATTTCAATGCAATAAATTTCTTTTTTTTTTTTGGTTGAAAGATAAAATGATTTTCAATTATCATTCACTTGGAACTAGTTTTTTGGCTTAACTCCAAAATAAATATTTCCATTTATCAATTTTTGGTCAACTGCTCGCAGGCGGTTTGGTAACCTGAAATAAATCGAGGTAACTAGTGTTTGTTTTTAGTGACAAAAAGGATATCAAGTTAATAATTGTTAAGTTAAATGTGGATTATTACGCCAGAGTTGACAAAAAACCGAAAAATATGTTATTCTATCCATTTGGTTCCCTTGTTTTGTTCAGGTCGAAAAAAACGTTGTTTGGAAATTGGACTACAAGAAACAAATATTCACATGTAATGATATTTTACACAGTAACAGAACAAAGAAGAAAATAAAACATTTAACATTAAATTATAATTATAAAACATTAAATTATAAAAAATGTTTGTTAAAAAATAAACAACTACTTATATATTAAATATACATTTAACAATATCGCACTAGCAATATTTTCATTTAAGATATTTTAGTTTTGTTGTCTTTTAAACAATTTTTTCCGGTTGGTTGTAGTTTCTTAGTTCTTACAAAATTTAAAAATTTGAAATATACATATGTATTTATTCATAAAAACTTAATAATGTTTACATTTTCCATTTTGTATTTGTTATCTAAGACGTTACAGACTTTTAGTTCAATCCATAAAACATAAAAGATTATAATAAAAACTAGAAGAAACAAGAACAAAAATGTTCTTACTTTTTAACTTTCAATTCTACAGGAGATTAAAAATTAACTTAAATAAATAAATTTTCCTAAGGAGATTAAAAACGCAAATTAGTTAAAGTTTTAGACAAAATATAGAAATTGAAGCTAAAAAATTTTAATTTAAACCCGAAATGCAAAAGGAAAAATTAATTTTAAGCATATTTAATAGATAATATTTAAAGTATAAAGAAAAAATTAACAAAATGCATGTTCTTCCAAATATGTGCAAAAACTATTTTGATAAAAAGCAAGAGGAAACTTTGGCAGGAAACAAGAAATAGTTGCCGTTTTTTTTTTTTTGCTACAGAATTAATGGAATAGAATTAGTAGGAATAGTGCATTAGTGGTAGAGAAGCAGCAGATGATTTATATACTTCGTTGTTTATATTTATGTTTTTGTTTACTTACAACAACCTTAACAATTGCTTTATTTGTTATACAACGTTATTGTTACATATCTTGTTTCTACATAATATAACGTTTATAGTTTGTTGCTATTGGATACAACCAAAAGATTAGTGCGATCTTTCGACTTAGCCGAAATACTGAAAAACCCTTCACCAACAAATTTTATAAAATCAAAGTAAATAGAAATTTATTCTAAAAACCAGCACAAAGGTTTTTTTTTTATCAACAAAGCAGAGTATAAGGTGTGAGTATTTCATGTTATTTTAATATTTTTTCCTTTATTTTTTCTCACATTTCTTTCGACTATTAAACTGAAGTCAAAGTAAACATACAAATTCTAATGCCACTACCAAGGCTAATCAATACAATCGCAATAACGGATTCATTATGTAAAAAAATTATACACATTTTTTTAACTGGAGTTTGAAATTTAGGGTTTCGGCTGAAATAATGAATTCGTTATCGCGACCACCTGGTATTTATACGCCTTGACTATTACTCTCCAGAAAGAGCTAGAGATGGCCCAATTTTCTAAAATTTAAAACATTTTTTAGGGTAAGAAATGTTAGAAAAAAAAAAAAATTTTATACATCTTCAATCGAAACCAAAATTTAATAAATACTAGCAACTAGCTTCCAATGACAGATTAAATATAGACAAACACATTAAATATGGAATACTTGTTACTATATCGTCAAAGTTGGAAATTCAAACTAAAGGGTGTCTTAAGTTTGATATTTAAAAACCAATTTTGTCCCTTAAAATTTTATGCTTGGAGATTTATTTCATTCAAATTTCATTTTAGATTATATCTGTCGCGTGTCTGATTGGAAATCGGTATTTTTGCAAGAACTATTTATATTTACTATTAATTCTATTAAAAAATATTTATTAACATTTCAAATTGAAAATAAAGTGAGAGAAATAATATTTTTAAGCTCAAAAAATATACCGACACCACTCTAAAATTTTCTAATTTTATTGATGACACAATGGATTTATGGAATTTTTTAACTATTGCTGAACAATTTTTGGCCATTTGGAAATTTGTTTGCCAAGTAATTCTTTTTTAGTTAAAAAAAATTCATTTTTAACGAGCTGTTATAATTTTGATGACAATTTGGAAAATTTTGTAATGAATCAAATAGATATTTTTTTAGGCACAAGGGCTGTATATATTTAAAGCTATTGTTTATTTTAAAGACAAAGGAAATATTAAGCTAAAAAATGAAAATAAAATCATATACGAGTATATATCTTATTCTTTATATAAATTACTCAAAAAGAGAAAAAAAAATTCGCCTTATATTTCAAGGACTATTTTATTTTCTTATTAGAAAAATGGGAACATGGCGAGTCTTTTAATATTTTTTGATAGACAAATATACAGTTGTAAAGCTGACTGACATAAGTTTTGCCAACGATAATGAAACACATTTTCTAGTTTTTACTATTAAAGGTGACTCATGCTTGAGTTGTCTACAACTGTTACTATGGCTGTGAAAGTGGTGAAGGGTATCAATGCAAAATATTCTCTTAATAAATGTTATTTTCATAAGTGCGTAGCAAAGAAAAAAATTAACAGATATTTTATATTTTATTGACTGTGCTTGTGTGTAAGTAAATGGTTCTCTGCATGTGTATTTAAGTACATGCAAAGATAAAGTATTTACCATTTTTATAGCTGTTTATACACACACGTAATATTAAGTACAAAAGATAATAAACAATATTTTAAGCTAAAAAAAATTATTTTTAACTAAAGATATAAAAAGAAAGAATTTTGAAACAAAAAAAAAATATAGAAATAAAAGACTGCATAAAGAGAAAATATAATTTTTTTGTTAAATGTATTAATACGAGTATAGTTTTATTCAACCTTTTTAATAATAGTATTATTTTTTTTTTTATTTTTTAAACAACAAGTCTATTTTTCTATTCCATTTCGCACCTCTTTTGTGCACCATCATCAGGAAGAACAAATATTTATTTGAACATAAGTAAATTAAATAACAATTATCTAATAAAAAAAATTTTAACCTAACATATTTCAAAAAAAAAAAAAATATTTTGTCATATAACACGAAAACAAATAATTTTCATAAAAACGAATTAAATGAAGATGTTGCCTTAAAAAAGACAAAAAGGAAACAAAATAAAAACATAAAATATGAGAAAAGTTAAAATCAGAATTGTGACATAAACTGGTTTTAATACAACCGTTGTATCGTTTTTGCATAAAGAGTATATTTTCTATTGTTTGAAAAATCTCAAAAATTTAATTATGTTGAGTGTTTCTTTTAAACAAAAATTATTTAAAAGTGCTTAACAGATATTATGTTTTGTGCATAATTTGTTAGTTGCATTTTATGTTTTGATATATATAAATAATTTTTTTAATTATATGGTGTTTACTTTAAACTAAATATTTTTTTAAATTATTTTTTTTCTAATGTGAATTTGCATTGTGAAAAATATCTTATATGAAATAACAAAACTAAAGTTGGTAATAACCAAAATACTTTATTTACAAATTAGAGATGCAAAAAAAAAACAAAAACAATGATAAATGGTATTATCGCTGAAAGAAAAGTTAAGCGCTTCCGATCTTTTTTCAACTTGTTTCTTTTTTTTAAGATAACTTTTAAGCCAGACAAACCCACAATACTTAAGCTAGATAAATAAATGAAGAATGTTGATAATAAAACAACATTAATATAAATGCATGCAATCAAAAATCAATATTGTTAAAGCCCTCTTTAGTGGCTAGTTTTCATTTTTGTGAAAATTCTCAGCTTTTTCTAGAATACTGATTTCCTTTAGATTTTTTGTGAGCATTCGATAGTGGAGTTATATTGATTTGTAAGTCATTCTTAACTTTTATGTGAATATAAATTAATATACAAATAATTTTAAGTCAAGAGTAAATTAAACAATTTTTTTTTATATTAGGACCAGCATTTATATTAGGTGATGACCCCTACATATGGAATGCATTGTACCACAACTTGGAAATTAGGAGAAGGACATTAAATTTGAAACTGCGCGCACTGAAAGTGACAGGAAAGACCTCCGAAGGGAGTTTTTTACACCTACGAACTGTTTGGCTAAACAACGAATTTTCTCTGTAAAACGTAGTGCAATTTACTATCCAATCGACCTCAAAGGGATGCGCTCTTGATGAAAAACGTGTTTCGCCTTAAAAACTACGGTTTTCAGGAACAAATCCCCTGATTTCCGTTGTAGTAACGATAACTCAAAGAAACACATTCCATATTGTGGCGTTGCTCTAGTGAATGAAAAATATAAAAAAATTTATGTCCATTTAACAATAAATTTCTGACTGCAGAATAATCGTTATTGTCCCGGGAATAAAATTAAATTTTTTTGTGTCTAAAAACAAACGACTAGATGAACGTTTAATATTTTGAATTATGTCTCAGTGGCATTCACGTTTAGGTGTTTAAGGTAGTTTTGGGTATTTGAGTGCAAGACAAGTTGTTTTTGAAATGCTTTCCCATACATTTACTGTTTTGCAAAACACTTAAAACTCAGGGTTCGGAAATGTCATCAGTATTTTTTGGGTTTTTGGGTTTCACGAAACAGTATTTTTAATAGCAGCGAGTCAAAAATTAAGCTCTGTGTCAAAAAATGTACACAAAGTAAATATATACAAAGATACTTTAAAGAAACTAATTTGTAATTAGAAAAAGGAATTTAATTTTCTATTTTTATACCCTTCATCACAGGGGGTACTCGTATATCTCAGTTTTTTATTTCATTTGTATTTTTACAATATCCGCATCAGTCCTCATAAATTCTATATATATTTGAGTTCTTATGCAGAGTTAATAGGATTGAGCGATATCGTCTCTGTTCCCGTTTGAAAGGGAACATTTAGTTTGATAGCAAATTACGGGTGGAGAAGAGAGAATCGTTTTTGTCTACGGTACTTCGCGATACGCTTTGTTGACATTTTCTTTGCATACATTTAAAAGCGAAAATAACAATTCTAATGAAATGTTGCCGACAACATGTTTGCCTGTGTGAACGAGAATGAAAAAACAAAAGAGAATTTAAAATGTTCTTTTTTCCAAATGTTTGACCGTCTTAACTCGGACTTCCCGTGTTCGGATTGAAATCAACTTTGCTACGGCACTAGATGAGCTACGCCTGTCTCAAATTTTTTCCACATCATTTGGAACAATTCTAGTTAAGTTTCATATTGCAAATTACTAGATTTGTTGCAAATTGTTTGAAA
Organism: Gymnosoma rotundatum; assembly: GCA_916610165.2. NCBI lineage: Eukaryota > Metazoa > Arthropoda > Insecta > Diptera > Tachinidae > Gymnosoma > Gymnosoma rotundatum. The sequence continues at coordinate 54,452,347 of OU744340.1, read as the reverse complement.
TGTTTGTTTTTTAACCCTTCTTTACGTAGTATTTGATAATCAAACTCGTAAAATGATTTTGTGCTGTCCTCAACAAAATAATAATAATAATTTTTCTGATAATAGTAACTATCGCAGATATTACCATTGTGCAATCTTTTCTATTATTAAAGCTATAAGAATGCTCTGCAAACATTAATAAAAGCCGCTTTTGCTTCATTCACAAGTCCATTATAATTTAAATAAAGAAACATCATCTCTAATTATAATTCTTTTTTTACTTGCTTAGTCTTAGTTTGACTTAATGTCAATACTAAAAATATCGCTTAATCACGTTGTTAACGCGAAACTGTGATTGCATATTAGATAAGAAAAACAGAGTTGAATAAATTGTTACTTCCACCACCAACAAGATTGCTGTCTGTGGAGAGAACAGAAAAAACACTAACTATCGTACCTTGAGAAGCCGCATTGGTTACATTGGTAGCTGTGTTAACAGTTAGTCAAACGAAAAAGCAAAACTCGAGTTCCAACAGAACCTTATGTTTAAAGAAAAAAAAAATATATATTTTTGTTGAGTCGCTGCTGTGGCCAAGTTGTTGAAAATGCGAAATAAAAAAAAGCAGATAACATCTTTTAGAATTTTGATTATAGATGTTGTTAAAGGCGCCGGTATTGTAAAAACAAGGAAATTATGGTCGTAACCTTAATTGAGCATTGGCGGGGAAATTTTAAAACATAACAACAGTGTGTGGCAGTCACCGCTGAGTTGGTTGAAATCAGGCCAAGAGAACTACAATGTATTAAAGCTTATTTGCTTGCACGGGTTTAGGGCACATGTTTGTGAATCCAGAGATCGTAAGGAATAAAGGTAATACATAATAACTAAAGGGAACCAAAAAAAAAAAAAAAAAAAAAATAGAAAAGAGCTCATTAGTTTGAAACGGATCGGCCTTGGTGTCCGAATTTAAGACATTTTTTGAGTCCATTAATTGAATCTACAATAAACTCTATTTATAAAATTTTTAGCTGAATTTAAACTGCAGCATTATTCTCTGATATTTACTACATAATCAACCGTGATTCACTGTCATTGTATCCAACTGGAGATTTTAAGATGAAGGATTATCTGAACGTTTTGTATTCTTATAGACTGTTTTCAAGTCAAAATTACTAAGATTTAAAAATTTCTTTAGTCTTCCAAGCCAGTTTTAAATATTCTTAAAATTTTTTCCATTTCGCAAGGTAGAATACTTTTAGACTCCTACCGTCATATCTTATTGTAAAACAAAACCAAACAAAAAGTACAAAAATAAATAAAACAAACAAAAATTAAAAATTTTCTGGAAAGTTGACACAAAATTAATGGTAATTATTGGTCGACATTTTCAATAGAACAAATGCCTGTTTCATTTTTTGGCTTGTAACCCATAGTTTAGAATAAAATTATTTTGATATATTTGAGATATGTGAATACATTTTTTTTGCATTTCTTCGTTGCAGCTTGTTTCACACAATTGTCTGACCTTAAGAAGCTAAAGTAAAATTTCATCCTTGCCAAAAAATAATCGAAATTTTATTAATTCAAAATTTAACCTTTTAATTTAGAATTTTAAAAAAATTATACGTAAGAAGCTAAGGACCGTCATAAGCTTTACCAGTGGAGGACAGCTTATCGTATGTGGTATAACATATTGTGTATTAAGTATACGTACTGTGTTACAATTAAAATGTACATACACATACGTACAAGTGTGTTTTAATGGGACACAGTGGGGAAATTGAAGAAAAGTTTACAGTTTTTAAATGTCGGTCCGATTGTTGCAAAATTTTTTATTAGTGTAGTGGAGGTTTGGAAAAATATTGTAGGTATATTGTATAATATATAAATGTGTGTATGTATTTTGTAAAAACTTAAAAGTTTGCGTGTTCGAATTAAATATGTTGCTAATGCTGCATAATCTTTTGTTATCAATGAGTTCAAATAGAAGTTTGTGGTGATAAAGAGATTTAGGTTGAGAATTATAAATTGCTAAAAGCATGAAGGCTGACTATTATTAATCCTATAAATATAAAAAAATATCCTAAAATAGGATCTAGGGATAAATTCATAAAGCATGAGAATAACACACTTACTGGTACATTTAAAAAAGTTTTTTTTTATTACACGGAAGTGTCTGGTTTTTGCTGTAGCACACATCTTGAATTGATGGATATATTTTATATTTTGTATGAAAATACTCTTCGGAATAATAAAAACTCGTTAATAATAGGTAATATGCTACCTGTAAATATTTGATCGCAAACTATAATAGATATTTTTCATTTTAGAAATATATATATATATATATATATATATATATATATATATATACATATACATTTTTTTCTAATTCTTCCACTGTGCGATTTTTCACTTAATTTCGGTATTCGAGTTAATGCTTGTTTTGCTATGAGCTCATATTACCTTTCAACATAAAACTCTAAGACATTAGGCAACGACATTTTACAAAATATAAATTGCCACATAAAGGAAGTATAATTAATTTATGAGCGACTTTTTTCTTATCAGGTTTAGCATCATTTTAAGTACTTAATTTCACTTAATTTACGATAAAACGTAAAAAGGTAGAAGGAAATGAGTGAAAATAAAACAAGAAACATTTCTAACTAAAAACACCTTCCGGTGAACGTCTAAAACTTGCCACATATTCAACTAATTCTATTTATTTATTTGCAAATGTAATTGTTTTACACGATGGCATACAGCAGAATATGTTCATTTTTTATGGATTTTCTTTGTTTTTTGTTTGAGTATTTTTAGAAATAAAAAGTGTGTTGTTGGGTAGACCCTATAAAACATGTTAAGAAGGAGGTTTCTTGTTTTTTGTTTAGTGCCTTACATTAATGTTCATGTAATTAATTCTATAAATGATATTCATTGTCTTTGTTATGTTTTAGGGTATCTTTGAAGCTCCTTTTTATGGTGTTGGTTTCATTTCAGAGATTGTTATAAAAATTGTCACATTTTTTGTGAGTGATACACAAATTTGTATGAAACGTATACAAGAACTCATTGAAATCTTTTCATGAGCTGTTTCAAAGTTTATGAAATAATAATTTATTTTTGGAATCGATTTCATGACATAAATTATTTCGTACAGAGCACATACAGATATTTTAATTACAAACTCACAATAATAATAATAATTTTAAAGTTTTGTGTGTGAAAGGCATGTTTATTGTTATGGAAATTTTATTTATAAGAATATTATTATTTATGTAATATAATGTCATATAGTTAGTTATTTAATTCTTAAACATATGTAATTCTGTTAATTGTATTTAATTGTAATTTTATTGATTTTTCTATTTTTTAATTAAACTGACGATCCCTTGCAAAAGTGAACACAAAATTCAAAAAACGTTGGGGAATTTTTTTTTTCATTTTCATAAAAATTATGGGCGAGAGGATTTATGTTTAAAGTTTCGAAAATTATAAAAATAAAATGAAAGATAAAATGAGAACTTTTTACGTTCTTATTTCTTAAACGGTTACAGGCAGGCTCCTGTAATGAACATAGAGTATGTGTCTCCATTAAGACGAAATTTTCTCGTATATGGCATCATTCTTTAAACTGTCATTTGAAACTCTCATACAGTGTATGCTCTCAATAGAACAAATAGAAAAATAGAAAACTAAATGAAACATTGTTTCTTTAGAAGAGCAAAAGGACATAAAATTTTATTCAAAATATTTGACGGTGCGAAATTGACCAACATTTACATTATTCCAATATTTATATTTAAAACACAATTTTTTAACAGCTTTTTTAAAAGCATATGATGCAAACAATAATTAAGATTTGAGCGTTTCATTGGTTATAGCAGAAATGTGAGATATGCGAGTGGTCGACATAAGAGAGACGACTGCAATGACTATAAAAATTTTTTGGTGTCTAGTAGCCTGGAATGTTTAATAAATAATTTCAAATTAATTTTTAATTAATTTTTTAAAATTATGAGTTTATCTGTTAATATTATAACAAATGAATTAATCTTATTTTTATTTAAATTTCTAAAATTTTGAAGAAAGGCAAATTATGTATTTAAAAATATTTGAGGAACAACTTTTAAGAAAACAGTACAGTCTCGATCGCTATATCCGTCATCAGCATTATTCGCATCTATCTACCTTCGATTGTGTACATTGTACACATCATTTCAACCAACTAATTTTTTAAATAAGTACACAAGAAATATTTATAATCAATCAATTTCGATTTAGTTATATGAAGTCCACATTCGACCCGTAAATATTTTTCATTGCTCTCTTTACAAGTCATCACATATATTTGTTATTGCCTTTCTTCGTCGCATTGTGGGAAATTTGGAAAAAATGGAAATAATTCTCTAATTTTTAAACGTCCGATTGCATGGAAACCTAATGCGGCTTTAGTAGAGGTGTAGGTTGAAATTTTAAATCCCGGCGATAGCTCTTGCGAAGCTGTGAAAAACTTGTAAAAGTATGGATTATCTTTTATACTTTAGGAAGTTTCGGCTTTTAAAATTACAAATTTAAATTTTTGTTCTACCTTTGACTCGTATTATGCTTTTAGCAGAACCAAAACCTTTTCGATTTTCGTCTAGTATTCCGGAAAAATTGTTAAAGAATCTTTTTTAGTTTTAAAGTTATAAGAAAATACATTTTGAAATTTTAAAAACCTGGATTTTTGCATCTATTCTTTGCTAGTTGTTCTGTAAGTTATAACCAAAACCAAAATGTATTTTCACTATTTGTAAAAAAAAAAATTAAATTCAGTAAATTGCCTACGGGCATAATTTTTATAATTTTTTTTCACAAAAAAAAGTTTCCTTGTTTTCCAAAATTCTCTTATTAAATATGTACTTATTAACTATTTAAAAATGTTGAAATGGAACTTTAGTTTGAAGACATAAACATTTTTGTATACAGTTGTACTGACCTGAATACATAATTGATTCGGAATGAAAGTAAGTTTTTAACAAATTTTATTAAAGTGGTTGTTTGTTTGTTTATTTTTGTTTTATTTAGATGTTTTTATTTATTTTACAGTTTTGTTAAGATGTTTTTATTTGTCTGGCAAAAGTTTTTATTTTTATTTTTGTTTTAGATTTGTTTTCAAGACGAGAACTTGTGGGTGGGTAAGGGATAGTGTTTTAAGAAATTATTTTATGCGATTATATACACTTATTGACAAATTTTATTCAAAAATAATTAGAAGAGTTTTGTGTGTTTAAAATATAAATTTTAAATGGTTGTTGCTGCGAAGAAACGGCGCATTATTATAAAGTGTCACAACATTCATTGGATTATGTTGACTTGGTATTTCCGTAATCAGTAAAGTGTTAATTCAAATTAAGATTACGCTTTTGCGTGCTACGTTTTTTAAATGCCACATTGCATTGTAGGAGAAAAAGAATTTGATCAAGCAGTGACTGTTAGTTATTGCGTAAAAAATTTTGATTCCCTCTTCAAAATTAGATTGGGCTTCATTTTGTTCGTGTTTTTTCAAAATAAGTGGAATATTCATTAAAAGAAGGGAATATAAAGCTGCAAGAAGTATTTGCTCAGATGCCCTCTATTATTCAGTTCTGGTTTAAGTTACCAGTTAAGATACAATTTGTCCAGTTAAACTACGCTTCTTATCTGGCAATACGGACACTGTTACAGCTCGCAGAAGACTCAGAGACGAAGTACCCTCTTGCGGCTAATATATTGCGCAAGGATAAGTACGTTGACGACGTACTAACATGGCCTCATGATGTTTCGTCTGTATTGAAGGCACGAAATCAGCTTATATCTGCTTTGTTTTCAGCTAAATTAAAGTTCTAAAAGGCCTTCCATCGGAATATATTGTGGATTCTAAGCTTTTTTTTTCTTTTAATCTAGTTACTCGAAAACCTTGGGTATTCAGTGGAATGCTCAATTGGACTCCTTTTACTTTCGTGTAGAGCCTATAGCCAAGAGGGCACTTTACAGAAAAAGTTAAGTGTTGTCTATAATCGCCAAATTGCTTGATCCTGCAGGATGGATAGGTCCGGTGATCGTTACTGCCAAGATTATTATGCAGAGCATCTGGCGAGATAATATTGATTGGAATGATTTTTTAGTCCCTTCTACGGACAGGGAATGGAGAAAATTTTATACGGAAATAAATGAGATCCAAATACCCAGATGGGTGCGCTATGCACCTGGAACATTAGTGGAACTTCATGTTTTTTCTGATGCCTCAGAAAAAGCATACGCGGGGGTAGTTTATGTTCGTGTCGAAGCATGTGACCAAATCTATACTTGTTTGCTGTCTTGCAAAACTAAAGTGGCTCCAATAAAATCGATTTCCGTACCTCGCGTGGAACTTTGCGGTGCAGTTTTGGTCTCAGAGCTGTTAAAATCTGTTATTGGAGCGATTGATATTCTGATAAGGCAAGTGTATTGTTGGACAGATTCCACTATTGTTCTTTGTTGGTTAAGGAAAACGCCGGATAATTGGACTACGTTTGTGGCTAATAGGGTTTGTCGGAATGTAGGGGAGCACAATTGGTATCTTATCAGGTCGGAAGAAAATCCAGCGGACTTAGGCAGTCGGGGACTCTTGCCCTCAGATCTGGATAAGAGTGAACTCTGGTGGCACGGACCCACGGGGCTTCGTGAGCCTAAGTCTCAGTGGAAGATTCATGATCTCTCCCCGTTGGACACAGATGTTAAAGCTAGAGCTGTTAGAGCACACGCCTCCACGCGCTCTTAGGGTAATTGCTTACGTGTTTAGATTTTTTGTTATGACACATTCTTCGCTCAGAAAATTTATTTATTTTCATCGAAAAGTTCGCTACGTTTACTCAATCCCTTTTTAGATGATACTGGGGTAATGAGACTAAATGGTCATTTGGTGAAATCGCCATTTTTATCTTACACGGAGAAACATCCGATTATTTTACCTTATTCGCGTCGGTTTACTGTTCTTTTAAGGAGAATTCGTGCATTTAATTTCTATTCATTGCGGTAATCAGTTAATGTTGAGGATTATGCGCATTGAATATTGGGTGCCTCGACTTAAGGTTCTAGTTTGAACTATAATAAATCGTTATAAGCGTTGTGTATTGGCTAAAAAACGCGCATGTTATCAGATAATGGCTGCTTTACCTCCGGAACGCACTACTTTAGAGCGACCATTTACCACTACGGGTGTTGATTTTGCAGGTCCCTTTGATCTAAAAAGTTTCACTGGTAGATCCTGCCGGATAACGAAAGGCTATGTGTGTATCTTCGTTTGTTTTTCCACTAAAGCAGTCCATTTAGAAACAACGACTGATTTAACGTCAAATTCGTTTTTGGCGGCATTACATCGGTTTATTGCTAGACGTGGGTGTTCACTGACAATATTTTCTGATAATGGAACCAATTTTGTAGGAGCTTCTCGTAAGATTGAGAGAGATTTCCGAACTATTCTGACAGAGAGAGAGAGACTGTGCTCTACTTTTGCCGTTCAGAGCCTTTCATAGCGGTTTATCCCTGCAGGTGCGCCTCATATAGGTGGCTTATGGGAAGCTGCTGTTAAGAGCTTTAAACTTCATTTTAGAAAGGAGGCTCAATCGGTAAAATATACCTTCGAAAAACTTTCTACCATACTTGCGCGGATAGAGGCTTGCTTGAATTCTCGACCCTTATGTCCTATGTATGACAATCCTAACGAGCCTGTGGCCCTGACTCCTGGTAATTTTTTAATAGGCAGTCCAATATTGGCACCACCGGAACCATCTATTTATGAGTCACCTATAGGTTTAGTGGAGCGTGCTTTCGGTTTCGGCTGCTAAGTCATGAAAAGAAATTGTGTCACGTGCTGATTTGGGGCCATTGCTCACGATGTTTGGCCAGCAATCACACGTTGAAAGACTGTCGAAGCGTCCGGAAGTGCAATAAATGTCAAGGAGATTATAATACTCTACTGCATTCCCTTAGGCAAGTTAAAGAAAAGGGGACGAAGAAAGAAATCTGGAAAACAAAATTTTAAAACTATTGTGCCTTTACCCATGGCCAGTGTAGCTACCTTATCACTGCGCTATGTAGTGAGCTTTTTTTTTTTTTTTTTTTTAATTAGGACCAGCACTCAGGGGATGACCCCTACTTATGCAATGCATTGTACCAGAACTAGGAAATTAGGTTGTTGGAAGGGGGATAAAGGGAGTAGTGCTTGTGGACATTTGATTTGAATCTTTGCACATTGAAAATGGCAGGAAAGACCTCTGCGGGGAGTTTATTCCACATACGAACTGTTCGGCTAAAAAACGAATTCTCTCTGTAATACGTAGTGCGATTCACTGGCCAATCGACCACAAAGGAATGCGCTCTTGATGCAGAACGCGTTGCGCGTACGAAATTACGGTTTTCAGGAACAAGTTCCCTGATTTCATAAGAGCACATTCCGTTGTAGTAACGATAAAACAGTGAAACACACCCCACATTGCGTTGATGCTCCAGTGAGTCAATAGAGCTGGATACCCTACTGTCACCGATGAGCTTCTTCGCTCTCTCCTGCACGCGGTCGAGTAACTCCAAAATAGACTTTGAAGCACCGGCCCACACATGAGAGTTGTATTCCATTTTCGGTCTGATAAAGGTGATATAGATAGTAAGTAAACCTAGGCACTTGAATGCTTCTTTTGCGACATGAAAAATATGCTGGTTCCAACGAACATCACATTGAATTTTCATGCCAAGAACATCGAGAGCTTCTGATTCCTTAATATATATATCACCCATAATTACAGATGAGGTAGCATATTCAGCCGTACGCCTGTGCGAAAGCACACAGCACTGGGTTTTATGAGCGTTAAATTGAACCCTATTCGTAAGGCCCCATTTGGAGATTACCAAAAGGTCGCGATTAAGGGTATCAACCATGTGCTTTCGCATAGCCCCAATTTCCCGAAGGCTTGGTCTATTGCGAAAAGAAAATGAATGGCATATGCTACTGTCATCTGCGAAAGAATAGATAGGGTTGGAAGTCTGACGTAGAAGGTCATTGAGAAAAATAAGAAATAGGGTAGGGGAAAGAACGGAACCTTGCGGTACCCCTGAATTTACCTTGAACTCGTTTGATGCGATCCCATCTATAACAACTCGTATAGTGCGATCCCTGAGAAAGCTCGATATAAGTCGAGAGAAACTATTACCGACAACAAAAGCAATAAGTTTTGATATGAGCGCACCATGCCACACTCTATCAAACGCCTTAGAAATATCTAGAGCCACCACCTTACTTTCGCCGAAATGGTGAATGGATTGACACCACTTTTCCGAAAGGAAGGCCAATAAGTCACCCGTAGAGCGTCCCCTACGGAAGCCGTACTGCCGGTGACTAAGTAAGCTGTTGGACTCCAGATTGCAGGGGAAGCTTATTCTTGGTGATCGACAAGTACAGGTGCGTGCGGTAATAGATCTGTGCTGAAACGGAAGTTATATTAGCGAACAGCTAGTAAGATCATTAAAGATTTCCGTTACCAGCTCCTATTGCCGCATAACCTTTAGATCTTTGTATGATCCAATAAAAAGAATTTCCTTGACAGCGAAAGTTACTAAAATGCAGGGTATAAAAAACCCAAAAGAAAACGTTGCGGAACTTGTTCGGGAACAATTTCCTGGGTTGCAGTTGGCGGATCCAACCTTTTATCACTTTAGTCAGGTTGTGCTGGTTCTTCGTCCGGAGCTAAGTTCCCAAGTCATTACGGGAAAAATTTATTCTTGTCCAGGCTGTCTACTAGCTCAGTACACAATTTTTGGGTGGGTTATATTTGGCCAATCGTCTATATAATTCAGTCCTAATTGATCTACGATAATCAGTTCATGGGTCTGCACAAAACCATCCCTTAGTTGGGTTCAGTTTATAGATCTGTTGTTAAAACCATGTTCTTGAATTTGGAAAAAATAATACAATAAAAAAGATCATTCATTGATTAAATTACTTCTTATGTATATTGCATCTAACTATGTTATTGCAAGGCGGCCGGCAATGTTTAGGTTGAACTGTCCGGTTTTTTATTTAAGCGTAATTTCTAATTTTTTACTCTTTGATAAAATCTTAATTCTAATCCTTTAATAAACGGTGTATTTTTTTGGGAGTATTTACTTTGATGGCATCTTCCTTTTTGCTTCTTGTAAAAGTTATTGTCTTTTTACATAGAGAGAACACACACCGCAAATCAAGGTAAGAATATTTATTAATAAAATTATATTCCACAAAAATTATAACAATTGTGTTTTTATTCAAATTTCTTTTCTGCCAAATACACTCCAAAAATTTCTTTAATTTTAAAAGATATAAATTTTAATTAATTAAAATAATTTTTTCAAAAGAAAAATTTTATGCCAAATAGAGAGAAGAGAAATATATATTATTTGCTTATACAATTATGATTGTGATTGTATTATCAGTTGAATAGTATTTCTTACATTGAAAACATTTATAAAAAAAATCAGTGTTAAAATTAGAAGAATCTCTTTTACCATTTGATAGTTTTTCGAACCTTCAAAAGCGATACGGCTGCTTTATTAATTAATCGCCTAGAATTTACGGGTTACCAAAAACGCATAAAAGCGATATGCCTTTATGGCCAATTTGCTCATCTACAAACTCCCCGTCATACAGATTAAGTAAATATCTAGTGAATATTTTACAAAATCTAACGAAAGACTCAATATACAACATTAAAAATGGTAAAGATTTTGAAGAAAGAATTGCCAACACAGGTATAAATGACAATGAAGTGCTTATCTCTTTTGATTAAGTTTCGCTATTTCCTAGTATACCAATAAATCTAGCACTGAGGACGATCGAGATAAAATGGAATTGTTTAGAGTAACATACACGGATCAACAAGAATGTTTTTATGGAGTTGATATCATTTTGCGTTAAAGACAGTAGATATTTTAAATACGGTGACAAATTTTATGAACAAATGAATGGAATGCCAATGGGTTCACCCGTTTCACCATTAATAGCAGATATTGTTATGGAAGAATTATTGGATGAGGTTCTCCGAAAACTAAAAAACAAACCACGACTTTTAACAAAATGTGTAGACGACCTTTTCGCAATTGTTAAAAAGGATAATGTTGAGATTGCATTAAAAGCACTAAACTCGTTTAACAATGGTATACAATTTACAATGGAGATGGAAAACAACAACAAATTACCGTATTTAGATTCAATAGTAATTAGAAAGCGAAATCGGCTGAAATTGGATTGGTATCAAAAACCTATGTCTTCAGGAAGAATTATAAATTCCCGAGAAAAATCGTAATAAATACGGCTCTAAATTTTATTGACCGAGTCTTAATGATCAGTGACCGCTGTTTTCATTTAAAAAACATAGACAAAATTAAAAAGACATTAATGAAAAATGATTTCCCTAATAAAACAATCAAGGATTTTATAGAACATGTGAGAAATAAGAGTCAAAAATAATGAAGCAGAAAAAGCAACGAAAGTATACAAATCCATGGTATATATTCCTGGCTTTTCAGAAAGATTTAAATAATCTGACATTTATGTTAGGGAGAAAAACGAATTAGCCTTCAAAACAGTAAATAAATTTAATAGACTTTTCAGCAGGACAAAATCAAAATTAGATAATGAAAACAAGTCTAATTGAGTATACAAAATAAGCTGCAATGGGGACGAATCCAATATATGCCAGAAAGTATATGCTGGAACAACAAACAACACAAAAAACTGCACTTGCAACCCACTGTATTGCAACAGGTCATAAACCAAATTTTGAAAACATCAAAGTATTAGCAAGAGAGGACAATTACAAAAAGAGATTTACGCTTGAGATGTTACATATTATAGATGTACTAATCGATGAGCGACTTAATTACAAGAGCGATGTAGAGAAATGTGCACAGATATATAGACAGACAATAAACAAACATAGACCACAAATCAAAAGAACATAAATTATCTTTAGTTACATTTTAACAAGAGTGCAACGATTAAAGCGCGGAAGATAAAAAAGTCATAACTTTTTAAATAAATGATAATCGTAATTATATTATTTAAAACAAAATTTTTTATGTTTATTTTATTGTTAATTGTGATTGTAATTATGTTTTAGATCCCTGGAAGTTGATTAACGAAGTTGATCGAAATATTGGGATAAATCAATAAAATAAATCAAAAAATTAATAAAAAAGTTTCTTCTTTTTTAGGTATTATTTTATTGAGTAGAAGAAAAAAACTGACCTCAAGCCCAAAAAAGAATAAAATAATAAAATAAAAATACAACGGGTCAACGAAAACTCAAAATATATTTTGCATTTTTTTAACTTAAAGTGCATATCTAAATAATGGAGCTATTTTTTTTTAAACTAAGGTAATTTTTTTATTTGGCAAGGCTACCTTACCATCATAGTTAATTAGATCACACTCAATTTTTAAGAATTAGGGTTTCTTACGAACAACTTATGATAAAAATATTTTGTAACATTTAGTTATTTTAAATTAATTCGTCATTAATTTTGGCTTAAATTTATTTATGGTCGTTTGTGTGGAGATTTCTTTGAGACAATTTCAATTATATTTTTTTAATATTTTTCTTTAACTCTTCTGTTGCTTTTTACTCTTTATGGCTTTTTATGCTTCTTAAATTAGTATCTTTAGCAATTTTTGTGTTGGCTTTTAGTCTAGATTTATGTCTGTGTGTTTTTGTGCATACTAATTAAAAAACTAGAATGAATAAGCTAATGTTTTCTTATTTAAGAAAATATTTAAAAGAATAAAATGAAGAACGAATCCGTTTTATTAAGAACTTAATTGCATGCTTTTGTGTCACAACTTACTCTCTGCATTATTTTGGAAATGCTTTCAATTTGAGTTGACTTTTTCAAGTGTTTTCAAACATACAGCTTAACTAAATTATAAAAGAAAATTAAAAAAAAAAAAAAAAATCAAACATCCAACGCAACGTCAAAAAAAAATGTTAATTGTGGGTTTTAATAATTTAAGTTTTTTCTTTATTGGCTACAAACTTAAAATTTTAATATTTTTAATTAAGTCTTTTCTGAATAATAAGTTTATAGAAGAAGAAACAAAAACACCTTAAACATTTAGTGGCACTTGTTAAAAACGAATAAAATAACAATTTAAATTTTTACAGTTGAAAAACAAGAAATACATAAAGACGCCGGTTTGCATCATTAACGAAAAGGATGCTCAAAGTTTACAATTTCTCGATTCTTTTGTGCAAATGGAAAGAAACGTTTGAGGTCAACTTGTGTTTTTTTTAGCAATAAGGAGCAATAATAAATTTTTTTGTTCACATCAAGGAATAGCAAATGGGTAACTTAAATAAAAAGTTTATTCTTAATGAAAAAATAGTGCCACATTATAAATTCTTGTTGGAAAAGTGCTGATTGGGAATGCTTTCATTGCACTGCATAAGAGAAGAATCCTCACATGGACTGGGAAACTTTCTTTATTTTTTAAAAGTAAATGCCGGATTCGGGAAATGTATTGCAGCAATATACGGTATATTTACACACATACGTTTACTCGTAGATTTTTTACGATATAAATTTTCGAAAAGATTAGTTTGCTATTCATTATATCTTCTCTTAAAGTCTTATCATGTTATAGTATTTTGACTGCAAATTAAATCTGAAGTGTTCAACTTGCTCAGCTATTGGTGTTTTTAAATTCAAAGTCTTTAAAGGAATACTTCCTTTAAATATGACTATCGTTTTAATCTGATATGATTTAACAAACAACATTGGTCTGACGCTAGTTGAATTATGATTTATTTCATATTCTTAGACTAATTATATAAAAGAGCTTAGCCTAGAACATTTTAGAGAATTACATATGAGAGGTTACTTATTATGAGAGATATTTATTTAAATACACATCATTCCTCTGAACTTAAATACAACACAATCCTCTCTTTATCTACGTTTATCTTAGCCATACTGCGAGTTTTAACTCCCTGTCCTATATCTTCAATTATTTTACTCTCCTTCTCACTAGCTATTTCATTAGGAGCTTCAGGAGATTTAGTTATAAATCTATCGCAATTTCTATCCTTCCTTATTTGATCCGTGTGTGCCAGTTTCTCGTCACCATTTACTAAAACTACGTACTTACACTTATTTAATTTCCTAACAACCTTTCCTTTCATCCATTTAACGTAATTAGAGAATATATTCCTGTACAGTATCTCCTCTCCAATTTTAAAATCAAAAACTTTATTCTAATACCGTGATCCATGTTTTAGTTTTACTTTTTGTTTGACTGATTCCCCTATTGTTCTTTTCTGTTTTTTTTTTTTAATAAAATTTAAAGAATTAAGTAATGTTCTGGGTTTATATTGAAAAACCATTTCTCCAAGTGTTAAGCCAGTTGATTGAGTACTTTAATAAAAAATGATCGATTCTTAGTTCTAATGTGTTATTCGTATTTTTACCATCAAGACTGCCTGCCGTTAGATTGGGGATGGTACGGATGAGACTTGAGAGGTAATATATTATTAGATTTAGAAAATATAATAAAGTCTTTAAAGCTAAACCATTGGTGGTCCATTGTCACTTACAATATACATTGGCAAACTAAACGTTGAAAATACTGATAGAAGTTTTTCGATTCCTATAGTTGCTGAGGTTGTTTCCACCCATTTGGAATACGCATCGTACAATATTAAAATCTGTTTTGTCCATTTAGAGACCAGAAATCAGTAGAAATTCTGTCAAATTGATATGTTATCTCTGTCCATTTGGTAAGATTAGCGGGCTTAGAATTTTGAATTGACTGGCATAAGTGACATTTCGAAATGTAATTTTCTATGTCCTGGTCTATCCCTAATCCTATTATAACATTGTTCTTGCCATGGACTTACTTCTAATTATTCTTATATGTTGATCGTGAATTAATTTTAACGCTTCATTGTGTAATTGAATTGGAATATTACTATTCTATCTTCATAGAACAAACACCCATTTTCTGTAGCTAAAAAACAAATTTCTTTTTGAATAATATTTTTGTAATTCCTCAGTCACTTCAATATACAATAATTTTAAGTTAGTGCCAGATAAAATAAAAAAAATTAAAAACTTAATTCGCATTTTGATAAGTGTTAGAAAAACTAAAAAATGCAAAATAAATGAGTTTTGTTTAAAGTTGTTATCTTTTCTCTTTTCATTTATTTTAGTTATTGTTATAAAAACCATTCAAGTGATTTCAAAAGTAAAAAAATGCATATGTTTGAGAACTAAATAAAAAATTAAATTACTTCAAATTGTATGCGGTGGTGTTCATAATGAAACCATTTTATTGATAAATATCTTGAAACTTAAGAGACTGTGGTGGAACAAACAATAGAAAATTTTATTCAAAATTCATAAAAAATGAAAACGAAAGCAATTCAAGTATCAAAATGAAAAAAAAACTTCATTTTGATCAATTAGCTTAAAAAAAAAAATTATAAAACATTTATTTAGAAAGAAAAACAGAAAAATGCAAAAACAAAAAACTTACGTCAATATTTAGGAAAAAATGAACTAAGTATTCTCTTCAATAAAATGCACTGATGCAGCGAAGAAGAGTTAGATAAATAGACAAAATTATATTGAATAATAAAACTCTTGAAATTATTGTTTAATCAATTTCTCTTCTGTTTTTTGTTTTTTAATGCAGTCGTTTCTTAAATGCTGGAAAATGAGGAGCAATAAAAATTTAAGAAGATTGACTGCAAATGGATAACTTTACCCTGGTGGTTTAAAATATGTTATTATAAAATAGCACTTTTGGTTTACGTTGCAAATTTAAAATTTTTTTTCTAAAACTTGTTTTATTTTATAGAACTCGGACTTGTATAATAGAACTCAAAAAATACCAACTAATACTTTTCAATGGAATGTCTCAAAGTCTATTCATGTTAGGTAAAAAAACAAATCATAACTTGTTATTATTATCTACAAATAATTGCGCAACTAGTACAGTATATATAGACGGCTTAAACATTCTTGGCATACGGGAGTACTCACAACAAAAGAACTGCAATATTTTAAAATATTCACTTGAGCTGAAGTGGCTTCTACTTGGATTTTTTCTTTTAATTCATTTTCTTAACATTTTTAGGAAGAAAAATTATTTACAAATGTATGCGGACGTTTTCTAAAGAAAATAAGAAAAACTAGACGCTAGCAGAATAAAATGCAGCATTTTCTGGACCGCCACATCCTTCATCAGCATTCTTCGCATGTTGATATGAGTACATATATGAGTTTTCTCGTATTCTTATTTACAAAGTTAGTTGGTTAAATAGATGATGTTTATAAAAATACACAACTAATGTAGATAGATGCGAAGAATGCTGATGAAGGTCGTAGCGGTCCAGAAAATGCAGCATTTCATTCTGCTAGCGTCTAATTTTTCTTGTTTTCTTTGGAAAACGTCCGCATACATTTGTAAAATATATTTTCTTTCTAAAAAAGATTTTTAGAAAGTAAAAAATAAATGAACTTAAGCCAAATAATTTCTATTCATTAATATAATTAACTTATTTATATTTGACAGAACAGATTAAGAAGCAATTTAACAAACATTAAAACTCGTATTTAAATTGTCAGTTTTATAAACGGTTGCTATGTTTAACATACTACAGGCCTACTCCAGTGAAAACTAAATTCTATGCTCGTATTAATATTATCCATTCATGTGTGCAGCACAATCATACAATCTTGTTACTGATTTTACAAACCAAAACATGATTTTCGATTTGCTATTTGAAGTGCATCGTAGCGTATGAATGATGTTTAAATGTTCACGTCTTCGAACAACAAGGAAAGAAATAATTTAAAGCACGGATGGGCAAACTTTTTGTAATGCGGGCTAAAATTGAAAGCAACCAAACTTAAGTGGGCCATTAACATTGGGTTTGTAGGTAAATGAAAATTATGTTTTCATAAAATGATCAAGAAAATTTTTAGAAGTTGAATAAAATAAAATATTTATAATACTTCTCATTACTGTACTATAACATTATAAAGAATTAATAATATGTTGTATAATTATATTAATGAGACACATTTGATAATCCCATAAATTTTATTTTAAGATCCTTTCTTTATTGCAGTTCCACTAATTCCACCTTTAAATTTTCGTGAATTTTGGTCACATCTGTTAACAAAAATTTAATTGAAAATACGGGAAAATAGCATTCTTTACTTCTGAAATCCATTAACCTTTCTTCAATTTCTTGTTGTAAAGAAAATTAAATATTAATATATGTTTGTGTTTCGTAACTATTTTTAACGTAACTTTTTTTGTTATGATGTTTAGAGACTGTTTTATGTTGTTGTTTTATATCTTCGTTTAAATACAAGACACAAGTTTATAATTTTTTCTTAGTTTTGTTGTGTTGCCTGTCACTGCTTAAGGGTCGGCCACAATATAAATTTTAAATTTTAAAATTTTAAATATATTCTCGGGCCGCTGTTTATGTGCACGTGGGCCGCAGGTTGTCCACCCCGGATTTAAAGTATGCAGAGGGTGGGATGCTTTCAAGATTCCCAAAATTCGTAATTGCTTGGAGGAAAACTATTAATAAATAATTCATTTGTTTTTTGTTATTTGTACACTTCCAAGTGTTATTCTTTGCTTTATGATGATATAACAATAGTCATTTAAAGTACAAAACGGATTAAATTTTTCTAGTAGTTTAAGAAAAATGTTTGTAAACATGTAACGGATTTGTACGCAGCAGTATGAAATTCAAAGAATTGATTAATTGATAAACAAATATTTTTATTAAGTGCATTTGAGATCATTTTTTATGAAAAATCTTTGTCTAGTCTTAAAATGAACTTAAATTTACTCTTAAAAAATTAAAAAATGTGCGGTAAACTGTATAGTGTGTTGAATTTAATATACCAGAAAATAAGATTGAAAGAAATAAAGAAATTTTTTTGTTTGCCTGTTCATATATTGACATACGGCAAAGACCATGTGACTAATTTTATAAAAACATTCTGAATATGAGCTCTGCATAGATTTGTTTAATAAAATAAAATTATATAAAATCTTACTATTGCATCTGGCATTTCGATTGGAAAGGTAAATTTATTATCTAGGTTAGGTTAGGTTAAGTTGCACAGGCTGTCGGCGTAATGAGACCGACTCACTTGGGTCCTAAAGTTCCCGTAGTGTCATCTGGAAATAGGATGTGCAAGGATCAGATTCAGGTCCCTACGGCACCATCAAAGATCCATATCCAAACCACCCCGAGGACCAGATAAACAAGTTTATCCTGGCAACTTCGCAGACAGATAAGTCTGCAAGACCATGCAGTCTCGGACTGCCGGAAATGGCCGCTCAATTCCCAGAAAGAGCTAGGCAATGGAAGAGGAGATGCTCCACCGTTTCCTCCTCCTCATCTTGACAACTCCTACAGTAATCACGATGCGGAAGATTCATTCTCATTGCATGGGTACCAATGACACAGTGCCCCGTCAGCACAGCCACCAGTGTACCCAGCTGCCCTCGAGGAAACCTCAGTAGATTTGCGGATCTCCCACTATCGTAGTGAGGCCACAATGTCCTCGAGACACTGCAGGTAACCTCTTCAGACCATCTAGACTGCGCAGCCCTAAAGAGTTCCTGCTGAAGTAAAGCTCTACAGCAGCTTAATGGGACTCCCAAATCTGACAAGTTCGTCCGCGACTATGTTTCCGGGTATGCCCGAGTGAGTTGGCACCCAAAATAGTTCCAGGTTGGAATGTCTCGCCATCTCGTTAAGAGATGTTCGGCATTCACGAACCAATCTGGATGTCGTATAGACACCCGATAAGGAGTTAATCGCGGTCTTGCTGTCAATACAGATCCGGATATCCTCTACGTATATCCCGTGGTACCTCATCTGGCAAGCCGCCTTCTAATGGCTGAGATCTCAGCCTGACCACGCTACATTGATCCTGTAGCCTAAACTTCATCCTGATCCGAAATCTAGGAATTTCTAGAAGAGGCAATATTAAACAGAAAAAATACGGATAGAGAAATTTGAAACTGAACCTTACAAAATTTTTCGAAAAATTAGTGTAGAAAAACAATTTAAAACAATTTTTTTGTATAGAAACGACACGGGGAGATAATTTTTTCATCATGCTAAAGTAGGGTATTTATGAACAAAAGGGGAAAGCCAGCATTTTTAAGTATATGAATCGATTTTAACAAAGTCTCGTCTAGTCGATTTTAATAAAACTAAAATAAGGTCTGTTTCCATAGCTAGGACCTAGATAAGAGAGAGAGAAAACAAGGAAAAACGAGCATTTATAGCTGGACTGATTTGAATAAAATTTTATGCATAAACATTTATATACAAGGTAGATAACTACATGTTTTTTTGTGGTCAGCAAATGCAATGATCGTTGAAAGCTTTATTAAATACTATGACCTGATTTCACTTAATATCTGATACCTGAATTATTATTATTATTATCTTGAAATATTTCTTAAGTAGGCGACAGTAAATTGTGTGGCTTATAGTAAAGTCATGTTGGAATGCGGAGTTACAAAATAAATTATCTCTAAAATTAAGTTAAGTGAAAGCAATACAAATATTAATGTGGAAATTTTAATTAAGAAAATAATGAATGATTTAATACTAATTAAAAAAAATTTTCTCTTACTAAAAAAGCGTGATATATTTTAGAACATGCCCATCCAATCTCTATCAACTTTTTTATTTTCGTACCTTTTGTCACAGACTTGATAGAATGGGCATGCTATATGACACCTCTTTTTTAGATTTTTATTTAGTTATCTCCGAAATTACTATTTCGATTACAAAAAATTGTTTCTAATGTCTTTGGAGGGAAGACCAATCGAGAAAATGCTAAATAGGTTATAAAATGCCTATAAAAGCGTAAAACTTTGACCGGGGCAAAGCCGAGGTATAAGCTAGTATTTGCAATATTTAAAAAACGTCTTTAGTTTTAAGCCACGTGTTTGACAAAAGTCGGTACTTTAATATACAAAAATATGTTTGCACCAAGAGTCTGTGCTGATCTAACCACGGTGCAGACGAGGGTCCTCGGGGTTATAGGGGGAACCAGTCCCCCGGTGTGCAGGCACTGTAGCTGGATAGATAGTTGGGTACTGACGAAGGTTTTTACCACTGGCACCACTTGAGCCGGTAGCCCATACAGAGAGCCGCCCATCTCTGTAGCCGGTTATTGGTGAGGTCCCTTCGGGAAACACGTGGTGGTTGTGGTTAATTTGTCTATATCTGTTGGTCTGGCGTGGAATAGACTGAAGTGTGATGTTCCACTCTCAACAGAGGAGTTTATGATAGGCTCCGACCCTATAGCAAGGGGTAGATTGATGGTCCTGCAAGCCATGGTCTTAAAATTGCACAGAATAGTGGTTTGATAAGGACTTACTGCCAGGTACAGACGTTAATCTAATTGCTTATCCTGTCGTAAAAATATTAAGTTGCAGTTACTATGATTACTTTTACAATATTGATCTTGAAGTTTATAGGTAGAAAATAAATTATTATATTTAAGCTTAATCTTGAAATTATCCATTTGCACCATAAGGTAAGCTACTTTAAAATAAGGTCTCTAAACAATTAGTTTGTTAATTTGTAGTTTTTTATTTATTTGAAAATAAATTTTATGATTAACTTTTTACTAAAATATAAATTCTTTTAGTTATTTTATAAAATTTAATCAATTTTTTTATGCAGATTATAAGTCAAACTTGTCTTAAATTAACGAAACTGGTGAAATAAATTATCATATATTTTAAATTTGCCGCTATTTTGTCACATCTTAAAAGGAGGAGTTTTTCGGCAGAACATTTTGCTTACTTTCACTTTATTTTAAATTTTATTTTAATTCATATTTTAAACATTTATATAAATTTCTATTTGACATTTATTAGCACGATGAAAAGTAGTTGGCGCTACAATTCACAATGTGGTATGCAACCTTAGAGTCACAAATTGAAGATTTATTATAATAGGGAGCGAAATTATTCTCTTATGTTGACACTGATTACCATCACTTGCTTTTAACAATGTATTTTACTAAGCAGACTTTGAAGCTTCTTAATAATGAACAATGATTTATTATACAGTCGCAATTTTGTTACATTTATGACAACGTGCATTCATAATCAACTTATAGGCCGAAGAGAACCTGACTCCAGCTATAAAAAATTTACATTTAAAATTTTAAAAATATTTTTTCAATACAGGATTAGAACACATGAAATATGAGCAAAATAAATAATCATTCTTGCAAAAAACAAACTGACTTTCAAATATTAGATGTCTTTCTATAACGATTTCAAAATGTGGCCACATGCATCGAAGTATTCTCAGCTATTGGGACACGTTTTAAATTATAATTTTGAATATTTATACATGTTATACATGTTACTATAAAGGCGATAGTAATTGATGTTCGGTCCAATTTTAAAGCGTTTGTCTATAACAGTTCAAAAGATAAAATATAAATTTACGTCACCTATGGGGACACCCTTTAATTTTTAAAATTATGATTTTTTTTAAATGCGGTCAATCTGTAAGCATAATCAGCAGCATTCAGACAAATTAAAAAATAGCGGATAAAAAGAAAAACATTTCAGCATTCTGCAAATGCGGTAATTAAAGCAGGAAAAGGCTTTACTGTTTCATCATTACTTTATTAGAAGATCGATGTAAAATACGGCAGATTAAACAGATTATTGAAGATGCATTGACAAGGAACATGTTTTGCCAACATTTTACACAAGTTTTTATCTGTCAGTCAGTGAGGTGATCTAAAATAAAAAAATACTACCAGCTACTATTTCGATTTTCTGCAAAGTATTAACATTTTAGTTTGGCTCTCGTGTTTTCCCTATTAAAAAAAAACATTAATAATTACTGGGTTCATCACTTTGTAATTTTCTATTATCACAGTATTAAAACTTAAGCGAAATAAAATCTATCTGATACACTCAATCATGTTACGATTGAATTATTATTTTCTCATTAAGTCTACAAAACGTTGCAATAAACTAATATTTAAATAAATTAAAAAAAAAAAACAAAACAAAAGAGTACCGTTGAAAATTAAACAAAAAAAAAAAAAAAAAAAAAAAAAACAAAGAAAATAACACTATGCAACTAAGTAAAAAAAAAACTAAATCTGATTAGGACAATTTATGCCACTGTTTGTTTAAAGACGGTAACATCCACTTAAGTAAAACGGGAGTAAAGCTTAATTTTTTTTAAGTTTTAGTTAGTTTACAGCAGTGAATAAATTTTTATATAGACCGAAAGAAATTAAAAACAAGTAAACGATATTATTTACAAAAGAAGATATAAGCCCAATTCACAATCTTGTGCAAAATTGTGTAGCATATTTTAATCATTACTATATGTTTTGTTGATGTAGACTAAAAGTATGCTACACAATTTTGGAAATGCTATGATGCAAGACCATTTGCACAAGATTGTGAATTGGGCTATAGTGAATTAAGCAGAAACATTTATTTTTCGTGTTCAACATGTTGTCTGTTATTCCTTTAATGCTCACATTAAACATAACAGTTTGTTGAAGAATAAATGATTTGAAAGGTATTTACTTGGAGCTTTGCACAATGTAATTTTTTTTATTGAAATCGGTTTAGTATTTCCTGGTAATACATACGCATATGGAATACGTTTATTTATAGCTTTTAGACTAAAATTAAACAAAACATTTACGTGTTCCGGTTTAGTTTGTTTTGGCAAAAAATCCAGAACAAAAACCAAAAAGAGAAAAAGTTTTAATAAATTAAAGTCGTTTATATAAAAGTTACTTTTTTATTTTTATTTTAAGTTCATGTGGCTGCAAATTTATCCTCAGTTTTATTTATTTCAAATTTTTCGTTATTATTTTTCAAAGTTATAATTTACTAAAAAGGTCAGGAAATACAATATTTTTCTTTTTTTCTTTACTTCAGTATATACATTCACTGTTCTGCTAACAGATGTAGTGCCTGGCGTCTTTTTATAAATGAAATTTATTTTACCATGAGTTCAAGCAGGAAGCTTAAGTGTAACCAAATTGCAGAAGAAAATTTATCTACAGTCAAAAATTGCCAAATAATTGGAAATAAACTAATTTTTCTCCAATTAGGTTTATTCTTAATATTACGAATAAAATCGGAAGAAAATATTTAAAAATCTATAAAAAAAATAGAAAATTAGAAAATTTGAAACATAAAATTACCCATTTTTTAATTTTATAATTAATTATAATTATAATATAATTAAAAATCTAAAACAAAGCAAATCACTACTAGATGGTCGCGATGGCGAATTCATTAATTGTTGCCGTAAACTCTCAATGTCAAACACCATATTAAAAAAAATCATACATACTTATGTTATATGGAGTTTAATATTTAGGGTTTCGGTGAAAATTCATGAATTTGATATAAGGTTCAAAAACAAAACTCATGGCGATGCATTTTTATATTATTTTGGTAATAGGTATACGGTAGAACCCTAAAATATATAGGAGTAGAAGTAATTGAATTCAGCTGATAAATTGCTGATACCTGTTCGGTGCACTGTTTATATTTCCCATTGACCTTCATGGTCATGAATGTGTATTTTAAACATTGTTTTTTATTTAACTGATTTTCGTATATAATTCTTATTTTTGATATCCTGCAAAAATGGATTATTAAATGTAAATTTCAGTCAACATTAAGAATAGTGTTTAAAACTTCACTATTATATTTAGAATTTCCACTGCTTTGTACTCAGGAGGTCAAAGCCAGGAGGAAGCGAGGTGTTGCTAATCAGATTTATGATATGCTGTTGCATAGTGTTTTATTCATGTAAAATATTCGTAGACAAAACTACTTACACGAGTATAGCTGTAGAAACACAGATGTATTCAATAGAAATAGAAGAAAGAAACGAATTTAAAACAAATAGATCCATGCAAATAATGGCAGAACAAATTTTAATTGAGAATTGAGCATCTATGTATGTGCATACATGTGTGTGTTTAATTGAAGGCAAACGAACAATTGGATGAGTTCACAAAAGTGAGTGCATGGAAGTGGAAATCGGATGTAAACACAACCAAATTTAAATCTATCAACACAAAATTGTAAATTGTTAATACGAAATGAACAAGTGAATTAACTTATTATCCAAAATGTATAATACATTGATAGTGTTTTGAGATGCACAGTTACTGTAAAACTATTGTAAAGTAAGCAGTGGTTCAATAAAGGATGTGTGTGTATCTAAGCGATGCTGATCGTGAAGGTGAGTGTATGGTTCTGACCAATGTGGGATTAATAAATAAAAATATCCGCTGCAAATTATACTGGGGGAGACTCCGTATATTCTATATTGACTCGATACAGAGGTTATAGTAATGTCTCTCGGTTCTTAGGATTAGTCCCAGCAAAAAATTAGACATTACCTTAAAAAGTACTTGCCATATAAAGACTTACTTTTGTGATTGCCATATTTTGTTACTTACTTACAAAACACATTACATTAGTTTCCAAAAAAGGAAGTATTAATGGAACTAGTTCTTTATGTTAAACGCATGCCTTATTTAAATCATTAAGTTGAAAATCTAGTTGGGAAGTACTTCTGGCAAAAATGTTTAATTCACACTCGATTTCCTTTTCAAAAATTTTTTGCTGGGGTTGTGCATAAAATATCAAACGGGCATGTTTAAATTGCTTCAGTCAAAAATATATTATGAATTTGCTTTTAATTACTAATATTTTTATTTTTAATCTACAATAAAAAAAGAAGTTTAAAAATTTACAAATAAAGAAATGTCTTAACGTTTGACTTATTTTGGGAAGTTGTTTGATTTTCTTAAAAAAATTTAGTTTATTTTAAAAATTAATTGTATTGCAATTAAATAAGAAAGGATTTCGTAAGGCCTGAAATCCCGAATTTTTTAAAGAAAAAATCCACGAAATCAAGAGATTACCTTTTTTACAGAATATCAAGAATTAATTTGGACATTCCTACAATTGTTTAAATCACAATCTGTCGTACACAGAGAAAAGAAATTCGTTATGAGAACCGAATTCTTTGCCAATCGAATATTGTCGGTTGTGTGTATTATCTTGAATTCGGTTGTAAGAACTGAATGAATATGGCACTCACAATTATTTAAAAAATTATTTTTGGGTGACTATAAAGTATTATTGTGAATTAAATAAAACAATTAATTATTTTAATATTTATTTTTATTTTATAAGTAAATTATAAGAATAAAATTACACATTACATTTCATGTCTCGAGCCATCGATTTCAGCCTAATCCTTCTTTTACATCATAATTCTTATTTTCCATATAGTTTCTTTAAATTTCCATTCAATGCCGCACGTCTTGTTGTAGCGAAGTGTAATAAACATTTAAGAGTTGTTTTTCTTTAAATTTACAAATGTCTTTGTTTTTTGACATACCTTTCAACAATATTGGAGAACTTTTTTCCACTTACAATATATCTTGTATTTTTAGACTAAAATATGGATTATTTTTTGTGTAATTTGTACAAATTAATTTTTATTATGTCAAATATTTTTTCATTTTAGGATACACAATCGATTTTAATGGTTTTTAGTAATAATATGGTGAAAAAATTTGGTTGCATCTTCTATTTAATAGAATAGATTTTAGTAAGCATATAAATCGGTCAGGTTAACTTTTTCAAGAGGTGTTACAACCAACATTTGAAAGCAAATATCATTTGTTGGCTTTTAAAGTAAAAAATAAATCAAAATTATTAATTATTAATATTAAGAATCTAATTATTATATTAGTAATTAAATTTTGAACATACCAATCGAATTTATACATATCTGTTTTCTGTGTGTAAATTGTATGATTCAATTAATACAACCAGAGAACTGTTGTTATTCTACTAACCTAACGCAACCAGAAAAGTTGTGAACAAGATGTTGTCGGTTCTATTGTTAAATTTCTAAATAAAAATAATCACCCCTATCGTGAACAAAATGTGAAATTTTTGTTCCCATGAAATTTTCATTCCCCATGAAGGGAAAATTGCTGAATACAAATTAGAAAGAAGAAAATATTAATAGGGAAAAAAATATTCAAATTTTTTTGTTGTTTTTTTCTTGTGTTGTTGCAAGAGTAGGAGATACTACAACAGAGAGCAATTTCATTTCAAGAACGTGACGTGCAAGACGCTTAATAGCCTTTGAAGTTACCCTAGAGAAAAAAGGTCCAATCAATGGACCCAAGTGGGCTGTGGCAACACGGCTGCCTGCCTAACATACCCTAGACATTGGTACTGGCCCATTTCAATAAAATAAATTTTTGTATCGGATCATTTAAAAAATATTTTTTTAATAAAAAATCTTTATAATTTTAAGCCAATAGATAAATCTCTTTGTTTTGCATCTTGACGAGCATAATGTCAGTCTGCACTGCACTAACTGATGTTGAATTAAAAAAAATGTGTTATTGATGTAAATATTCTAATTAAAACATATAAAAACTGGCATAATGTATGCAGTTCCCCAGCAAAATTTATGTGAACAAATCTAAGGGAAAAGGGAAAAAATTTCGAGGGAAAAAATCAATCCCGATAAGGGGAATTTTTGTTTAAGTGAAAAATTGTTCGCGTGAATTATTCACGATTGCAATTTGGGGAAAAGTGAAAAAATTTCGAGTGTAAATATATTCATGATAGGGGTGGATAATAAAAAACAAAAATAATAAAATTAAAAATAAAACTTAAACGAAAAACATAAAATTAAAACAATTTCCTAAAAGAAAGAATATTTTTGACCCAAACTTAATTTTCTTCCTGCGACATTCAAGCGTTGTATAAATGACATTTGGATAAATGTAATTTTTTGTCTATACTGTCTTGTTCTTTTAAGCATTCTTCGCACTATAAATTTTAAAGTTTTTTTTTCAGATTTAACTATTTATAATGTAAGTAAACTAAAGTCATGAATAGGATACAAGAGCTATGAGCTCTGGCATCACGAAAAGTTTATATGAAAAGTTTATATGTTCATGGACCGTAAGACGTGTCACCTCACAAAACATCTATGGCAATTTATTCTTCAGGGTTGTTGCTTAGAACACTAGTTAATAAAATTTAAACTATTAAGTCTGGCAAAATCAAAAGAAAATAACCATGAAATTTTTGCTACATTAAAGAAACATTTAAAAATTTATAAAAGAAGCGTTAGCAATCATTATATATTCTTAATGTGGTGTAGCGTTCTATTATTTTTTTGGAAGCTAATTTTCTATCCTTTTTACAATATAGATGTCAGACATAATAACATTGGACAACATTTAAAAAATTAATATTATTATTATTCTTATTATTATTATTATTTTTTGTAGTAATTAAATTATATTTTCTTTGTGTGCTAAATTACATTGAGTAAACTTGTATTACCTACGGTTTTCATTGCCGTATAGAGTTTTGATTTTAAATTAGCTTTTGGTTGAGAAAAATAATCTAAAAATATATTACTTTATTCCTTTCGTATTAAAATGGTCCACAGTGCTTTCTTTCGATTGTCACTTGTCAAAAGTTCTGATATGTCTGTATGTGTTTGTCAAGTGCATTTATATGAAAAAAGGAAAAAGTATTTATATTAAAATTTAGTTGTTAAGGAAGCAAACAAAGCAGGACAGAACATACATATGAATAACTGATAGAAATAGCAACAGCACAAATTATATCAGTCTGACTGGACTTACTTAAAATGACATATCAGAGACATAAAAAAACACGAGCCATGAACAAAGTGGATAAATTTGTAGATGTTGAATTAAATTAAACAAATTAAAAATATCAAAAAATGTTATCTTTGAAAATAAATCATATTGATTTTTGAAAGTATTTAATAAAATATTATTTCTCGGAAAGTACATGCAAATAAGAATTATATTAAGTCATCGAAAAAATTTATATGTAGTGAATTGATAGTTTCTTTAACTTGCCAATTATCGACTTAAAAAATATATAAAAAACATATAATTTAATTTTTAAGGTTTCACTAATTTTCATTATATAATAATATTGTTGTATGCAATGAGTGATAATGTTGGCGTTAATTGGTTCATTTTGCACGTGTTTTTACGACCTTATGGAGATGATTTGATAAACAAAATATTACAGGTCGAAAAAACATGAGTAAGCTTAAGTTGGTAAGTGGTCCTTTAACGTTGACACATGTGCCGTACAAGAAATGAAGTACCGAACCAATAGATGTTTGACTTACGCAGCAACTAGATTCCAAATTAACACCAGTGAGTTGTGCACTCCTTGAACATAGTGTAGAATGCATGTCTCAGAAAATGGTTCAAGACTTACACATTTCATATGCCTTAGTCAACCAACGTCTGTCTCACTCATACAAATAAATCTTTTAAAGCGAAAGTTTTTAATAAAAGTTTATTGAAATTATTAATATTTTCTGGGTTTTTATCTAAAGTTCTAGTGACCAAACACTAGAAAAATATCTCATTTTTTTGAGAAGAATGGGAAGTGATGGGACTTAATAATCTGTATGATAAATAATGAAAGTGTTTGAACATAATTTTTTGTTTTTGTATATATTGAAAAATGTTATCAATTATTTTACTTAGATAAAGCTTATGGAATCAATATAAAAAATACAAAAAAAAAAAAATAATAATAATAAAATAATAATGAAATTTTGTTACATTTATGAAATTTTAAATAAAACTGAAAACAAAATTCATGCAAACAACAGTAGAAATAATAAGAAAAGACTAGCTTTAAGGCAATAATTATTCTTATTCTCATCATCGTCATCTTCACTTCTTTTATTTAATTATTAGAATTTTTGTATTAATCCTCAATACATTAATTGAAAACATATGAGTTTTGTAACTAAATATTTAAAAGTGTTTGATATAAAGACAATATTTATAGATTCATATTTCTAATTATATTTTGAAATATTTATTTTTCTAGAGTAAATACATAACTGAAGGATTAATCGTTTATGTATGTGAGAAAACATTAATGTTTTGTATTAATTTTTATGTGAACATGGATTTGTACTTATAAAATATATACCAGAGTACTAAATAAACTTTTTAATTAATTCGTGAATTACTCACGCACTGAATTTGTAAATATTAAATTAATTCTTTTCACCAAAAAAAAAAGTAAAGGCAATGAGATTTGAATTTGGTAAAATGAATTGCAATTCATTTCATATAAACAAACAAACAAACATTGAGCTTTATATATTTAATTTATTTATTTACAAGTTTTTCATCATTAGAGCTTTTGTTCTATAATTTTTGTAATTGTGAAAGACATATCAAATTAACTTGCAATAATAAAAAGAAGTGCAAGTGTACGTTTATCTATACTGTCCTTATTTGATAAAATATATATGTATCTGGTAAAACGAGAAGTTCAGATGAATTTTTATAATTCGTGAGTGGAATTTTTGCCATCATTTTTATATGACGAATAGAGCAATTTACATTTTTATATTATTTTTTTTTTACTTTAACACAAAAAAATACTTTTTTTATCCAGTTATTATCACCAAACAAATTATAGATAGTAATTACGTTTTAATCAAATAGTAATATTAGTATTATTACGGATAAGAAAAAAAGAAAAAGAAAAGTACAATATTGTAAAACGTGAGATAAAAACAGAAGACATTAATTTGTTAGAATTTTTTTAAATTATTTATTTCATCTTCCTTATAATTGAGATAACAATAACTATTCATATCTTAATACTAACAGCTGCACATTTTTAAGTCAAGCTAGTGCTAGAAAAACACATTTTTTTATATTTTACTTTATAAGAGAATTGAGTTACCCTCTTCGAACGTTACGTTTATTTTTAGATTTGTGCTGCAGCATCGTTTTATTTATATTTTACTTTGACGATATAATTCTGTGGAGCATTGTTAGTGAAGAAGAGCTCGTAGTGCATCAGCATATAAAGTCTTAATTCAAATCCAAAGTCCTGTTCGTAAATGCATCACTGCAATGCATATGATGCGCAGTACGTTCATAAATGCAAAAAGTGGAAGCACTGCATCACTGAAGCATATTGGGTGCAAATAAAAGCAAATAACGATTTTTTCTGTATAATATTTTTTTTATAGAATTGAATTTATTCTTTAATCTTCTTTTTTTTTAGTATTTTACACAAAGTTTTATCAATTTTATATTATCTAGTTCGCATATCGACTTTATTATCAAACACTTAAATAAGCAAAACAAAGCATACGCAACAGCTGATTAGCAGTGGCAATGCAGAATAATCAAATAATGGAGCGCAGTGATGCATTTACGAACAGGCCCAAAAAAATTATGTTATTAAATAAGCAGCTACTAAACACATGCTCATTAGTCAACGTGCTAACCGTAATAGATTTTGTAAAAAATAATTTTAAACGAGTATTATTACAAAAAGAACAACAGAAAATAAGGCTTACTCTTTTGAAATTTTTCAATAATTGGTCTAAATATCATCGCATGGGAGATAAATTTGAAACTGAGTTGAGTGACTGGTTAGATAGCGATAGAATTGAAATTGTTGAATTCATTTGTAATTTAAATTTCCGTATAAAGTTTTAGTTTGCAATAAAACTTAATTGTGTTATAATATTATTAGGAAGCTAATACAAGCGGTACAGGCGGACTGAATATTTTCTATGTGGAGGCAGTGGAAAAACTTGTCGCTTGTTGTATGGGAGCTGGGCGTGATCTTTGTCTGATTTTTTCGAAAATTGCAAATATGTTACAATGTTAATGAATAATATATTCATTACTATTGTACAATAATGAATGTTTTATACATTAACATTGTAACATTTCAATCTTATCGGATCGCTAATTTCTAAATTATTACATTATTTAAATTAAGGTTTTGTTAAATGCTTCTTTTCCTAAGAAAAACATATACACCGAATTTCATCTCCTTACTCTAGCTGCTTCTATTTTTGCCACCTGTTGTATGATATCGGGACACAGTGAGACGTAGCCACTTAATTACGAAAAACAATTTTTGTCCCTCTTAATTAGTCATTTAAAATATAAGATCACTCTCAATATAAAAGGTAAGATATCACATTTATTATATAAAAATAGTCATTCGTAATGATACGTGTCAGGAAAGATTGAATAAACAGTTATAAAAACAGTGGTTGCGCATTTTTGGTCAAATATTTATCATGAAATTTTTTTTAGAAATCGAACATCTATCGCAAAGTGCTTTTTTATTTTTATTGAACTGAAAAGCATGGCTTGAGGTAATTGTATTCTCTTATAACCGAAAGGAAATAATAAACAATAACAAACAATTTATTTTTTTAATTGATTAAATTCTTTATTTAATTGTTATTTGTAATTGATAAAATAAATTATTTAATAAGAAAGTTTTGTATAAATTTTCAATAAAATATATGATTGAGAGGATTAAAAATTTAATTAAATTTTAATTTCCAAAAAAAAAAAAAACCACTTTTGTAAATAAAGCTTAAATAAGAAGCAAGTCAAATATTAACAAATAATTTTTGGAGGTCTAAGAAATTATGATACGTTTCTTACAATGATCAATAGCCAAATTAAGGTTCAGAAAAATTAAAAAGTGATAAAGAAATACCATAAGTCCCATAACTCGGAAAATATGTGTAAGTTTTGGCTAGCAAAATTTTTACCAGCAAGAATAAATCAAAAAGTTGGTTTTTAATTTTGTTTATAAAATAATTTGCTTTAAAATGCCTAATAAAAATTAAAAACATTTTATAACATTAGTGAAAATACATGTATTTTTCAATTAAAAGATTATAAAATAATGTTATTTTGTTGTTTTGTTATTGTTCTTTAATTTAGCTAGGGAAGTTTACTGCAAAAAAGTTTAAAACGACAAAAATTTGCTAAAGATTCTTCTAGCCAAGGCACATTAATATACTATGTAGTGGCAGCAGATCAGCTGGCTTTCTTGTTTACTTTTTCAGATGTCAAATTTTGTTTACACTTATTAATTTTTTCCTACAAAATTTTTTTTCTTACAGTGTGAGTTGTGGAAATATATTTAAAATTTTCATTAGACAAAAAAGTTTCACACACTCAGATTTTATTTAAAAAATATAGGCCTAGCCTCCTCATGATTTTTTTTTTGCTTATTTTTTAAGTATTTTAGAATATAGCAAATGTCTTAAAGTAATAATCCGATAGTTAATAAGTGTACTACGCCAAAAATACTAAGTAAAGGTCGGCCAAAATTAATAAAAAAAATGTTAGCCAATTTTCTCCCTGCACATTTAAGCACATTTTTATAGATATCTTCATGGTCTGATTAAATTTAAAAAAGTCTTAACATACGGGTTAAAAATAAACGAGTTAAATACACTAGGTGTCTAACCGTCTGTACATTCACTGAGGAACACCTCTGCCCTGCCTCTGATAAATTCCGTTGAGACATATTGAGTGGTTCATAAGATACCGAATTGTGTATAAAAAAACAATATTTTTCAAACCACTGTGCGTCAGTTGATTTGATATCTGAAAATATATTTTACAAAAATAAAATACATGTTGTTTACTTATTGTTGCGCCTTGCTTCTAGCTTTACAAATTTTTTTGTTGTTTTAAGTATTATTTGTTTACTTACAATAAATCAATACACTCCGTGTAAACCTCATGAAGTATAACATATTTTTCTATGTATTTTTTATTTACAGCACTCTCTATTTTGATATGTGAAACTATAAGAAAACAGATGTTTTCAGTGATGCTAATTTCCACTTTTAAAATTTACGCTCAAAATATGCAAAAACAAATTTGCTTACAACAATTTTTTTCTTCAATGAACATATTTAAAATCTGTTTCCTTTTTACTAATTATAAACTACACTTGCATACATATTTGCCCTATTCACAAGCCCCCTAGTACGTGCTAAGTGCTAACAAAATACAACGGTGCTAGCTGTGTTGTTGGTAATTTTCATGCAAACATGCTATACAACACTTAGTATTTTTTTTCATATGTTTTTCAAACGTTGTATTTGTTAAAATGTTTTTTGTTTAAATGAGTTATTATTTTTGTGTTCATGTGTGATTTATATTAAATTAAATTGAATTAAAAGATATTTTTATTAGTTTTATTTATTTAATTTATTGATTTGACTGATTTATTAGAAAGTTGAAGTTGAAAGTTGCCAATATAAAAACTGTTCTTTAAGATTTAATATTGTTTTAATGACTCGATTTCTAATATTTTGTATGATACCGCCATCACCTATACCAAAAAGTGATGTTTTTTTATGTTTTTTAGATTCAAATTAAAGTTTGCTGAATGTTATTTGCTGAATGTAATACATTTTACAGATCGTTCCGTCATCCATCGTATGTTTCTGTTTCGCGGCGTTATGCAGCTTAACATCATATACATATATATATATATATATATATATATATATATATATATATATATATATATATATATATATATATATATATATATATATATATATATATTCAGTCAAATTATAACATTTTATTCATAACATCAAATACATATATTTATCTTTTTTACTTGACGACTTGAAAGGAAGACACTTTATATTGATTTCCTTTAAAAGTCAAGTTTTTTTTTAATGTAGTTAATTATTCGGATTCGGGTAGTATTTAATCATAAGGATGCGCAATAATCCTGATAAGATTGTGATGATAACAAAATAATATAATAAAATCATGTAAGACAAACTCAATTTTTATTTTTAGATTGTATTAAATAAAAGCACGTTTTCATTGTTGGTTTTTTATATATTCATACCTGCTTTTCAGTTGTTTTTACGCATATTGAAACATAAAAATATCAGCATTTGTGTTTTTTATCGTATCAAATGAAAAAGTGCTTTAGTGATAAAAAGTTTTAGTTAAATTACTCAGTATTGTGCATAGCAGGCAATAAATTTATTTTCATAACTGTAATGGTGTTAAGTCTGAAAATTTCCAATTAAGTAAATCTTGACAAAGAAAAATTTGAAAGAAAAATTAGATATGCAATGGTGCTTTTGTAATTTTAATCTAAGCACCTGACACAAATTCGCCTTGGTTATAAAGAAATGAAATTTACCTCGTTTAATTTTGTACTTTTTTTTTTTAAGGTTCACAACTTAATATTAATATAAAACTAAGAACAATTATCTAAAAGACAATGAAAGTGGCTTAGTTAAAAAATGAGTTTGTTGGATCTGAATATCTAATTTTCACAGAAACTGTATTCGTAGATCGATAATAATTTACCATATTTGAGTTTCAAATTAGATTTCAACATTCAAATTCAATGGTGGATATAATATGGCGGGCATTTAAAATGTTTTTTTTATCAAATTCGCTTAAATTTTGTTTTCCTCTTTTTTATTTTTTTTAACACCGATCGCAATACACCTAATGTCGTTACGCAATTCCCCTTTCTGATGTATTTTCGTGCACATAACTTCTTTGTTATAACGGCACAAAATACTTGTAGTTTGATTGCGAACTAGTATATAAAACATATAAAGTGCAAGTACGACTGCCAAATATGAACTGTGAGGACTTATGTTTACCAAAATAGCAGGGTGTCCCAGCGAGCACCCTTATTTAAAAAAAATATAATTTTTGTCATCGTAATGCGGTTATTTGTCCCAATGTAGTAGACAAGTCACTTGACAAAGAAAATAAAGTAGCAATGTGAAAAATTCATAAGATCATTGCTTTTCGATAGTGGCTACTAGATTTTATTTCCCCTGTCTATTTACCAAAAATAAATATTTACGTGCGTTCTTTTGTATTGTATTTAATTATTTATTACTAAATTAGTTAAATACATTTAATATTTTATTTTTATCTAAAAGAGAAAACTTAGAGGTATTTACAAGTCTTTTAACACGGCGAGAATGTTACAAATGAACAGATGTAGATGCGTTTTATGTTGACACCAAAATATGTAGACAATTTAGTAATTTAAGTTGTAACAAAATAGCAAACGAAACTAACAACAAGAGAACTGTCAAATCGGTTGCCAACTCAAAGATATGAAAATTAACAAAGAATACTTTTTGTTAGTGCATACATTAATTCCATAATTCTGTATATAAACAAATCTATGCATGCATGTTTGAATAAATAAGTACATTGATACATAAAATATTTATTTATTAGGTTGCTTGTTAGTAACGATTTTCGTTTGAAATAAATATGTAATTCAATATATTGTTGTTGTTACATTTCTATCACAATCATGACAGCTGTCATGCTTGTCAGTTGATAAGAACATGAATAATTTAGTTCATTTTTTAACTAAAATTTTTGTTATTTTTTTATCATTATTTTTTATAGTCAGACTTAGAATTAATAAAGCAAAAGTATATTCTTCATATTTTTATTACAATACACATAGTAAACTATTTTTGCATGTGTAAGTCGATTTCCTAATTTAACAAAATAACTTGACTTCTTGCATTTCTATAATGGATAATACCAAACACTGTGTAGGTTAAAGTCAGTGTTTTAATAAATTAAGTGAAAGTAGCAAAAGTCTTTTTTCATTGCTTTCACAATTTATTACCTGATTCAAGTAAACCAATAATTCGGCATTTGCTTACGAAAAAAAATCAGTTGTAATTAAAACAGAAGCAGTCGATGTGAAAGGTTTTACATTACTATATTACGCGAAAGCAATATCTTTGCTTTCGCAAGTTGTAAGCAGATGAAGTCCGAAAAATCAAAATTATATTAATTTGACAAGTTGGAAGTAGGTATAGTTTTTTAAATCTTTTTTATTTTGTAGGTGCTTGTCTCTTAATAGATGTGTACACAGAAATAGTAAAAAGACTAAAGTTTGAATTCCTAAAATTTTCAAGCGTTTGTCTACAACGTCACCTATGGGGGCAACCTTAATTTTTAAATTTATTTTTGAATGACTTCGTACTGCTGGGGCTATAGCGATGCGCAGTTTTTTAATTTTAAAGTGGCGCCCTCTTTTTTGAAGTCGGTTAAGAAAGACTACGTTTCGTGATAGCGGCAAGAAATCATTTAAATAAATTTTATGCAGTTTAAGTAAATGCATTTTTAAATTCGATACTCGATTATTTTTAGCTGGTTTTTACATTTTTTTTTGCAAATTTTATTTTTAGGTACTATAGTTATCTTTAAACATCAAAAAATTTCATCAAGTACAAGTTACATAAAATATAAAAATCACAGTAGTCCCTGCTTCTGTGACTGTTCTATTTTCGACTTGTACTATTTTCGAACTTAAAAAAAGCAAGAGAAATACAAGCCGACGTCTGCCAAAAGTGCTGCTTAATTGGTCATAAATTGTTTATAGATTTTGCTTTGACTAAAGTTCCATTTTTTCAGAAGCATAAGCCAAGCCAAGCCAGTGATTTTTTTGTGAACATTATGAATGTTATTTCAAGATTTCTCTATTTAGAGATGAGCGATATTTTAGTACCTGTGATTAAAAAATCACTGGTCACTACAGTGACTGAGTTGATCAAATAACAGTTCCGAGTAAGAACGTTCTTTTATATTTGCACACAAACAAACTTATATTTAATTTTACTTTATGAAAGAGAAACTTCACATACACATGCATATGTAGCCACATATATATGTAGCAAAAAAAAAAAAAAAAAAACAAAAATGTTGTGTGATTTTATATACTTTATACTTCCAATATAAACATGAATGTTTAAATAACAAAGAACTGCAAACGGTGATCACGGTAACTATTTAAAAGAACGGTGATTTGAAAATCGCGTTCACTGGTAATGATGTTCCTCAAAAATCACGGGATCGCTCATCCCTAATTTAAAGGCTTGAAAAGAGTGCAAAAAGAAGTGAGGTGAGTAAATGGTAGAATCAGCTGTAAACTCATTCAAAGGTTAGTGTTAAGAAGTTATTTTTTTTTAATAAAAATAAAAAATACTAAGCAGCGATCGTGAAATTATTAGAATATTTTTTTAAAATTAAGCATCGGAAGGATATTTGATTTTTACAAACAAATTATTGCTAAGTAAGTAAATCCATAGTTTGTGTATACATATGTCGTTAATCAGTGTATTGCTGTATATATACGTACTGACTTCAAAACAAGATGAGTTTTTGTCTTATTAGAAATAATATTAATTTCTTACGGGTTATGGTAGATAAAATATTTATATTTATAATCATAAAAGCTCAGAATTTGATAGCAACGAAAATGTTTATTGTTTTATTTAAGATGAAAGGGGCAGAAAACATGCAGCACGCATGAATAAGCTAAATAATAAAATAAATAGAATAACTTGTTGTAGGTTTTATTGTGCAATTAACCAAAAATGGGTGCTCTTCATAAAATATAAGTGAAATATAATAATTTGTTGGTACTACGAATAAGTTAGTGCCACTGATAAGCAATAGGTTTAGTGCATCTGGAACTACTGGTGTATGCAGAAGAATTATATACAAATATTGTGTGTGCTTCGTTTTATTCTTTATTTTATGTATTCATTGCACTTGTACTCGTATGAATATTCGTGATATTAAGTACTATTATGTGGCTTATATTTGGTTAAACTTTTGCATTTTCTTAATATTGTAGTTTTATAGAATAATTAAAAGCATTAATAATAATAACCATAATAATAATAAATGTAAAATTTAAAAATAAAAAACAACGAAGCTAAGTACATGTGATTAATTAATAAAAATAGGAAAAATATAATATGAATTTTACATCTGAATGCATCATATTTCTATTTAAAATGTACGTTAATAAAATGTGTTTTTAAAAGGTAAAATCTGTAAAGTATTTACTTATAAATACCATAGAGTAAAACGTAGAGAAAAAAAAAAAATACTCTCACACTCTTTTTTGCTTTCTCGCTTTGTGTGTTTTGTTTCTTTATTTTTTTGGGAGTTAACAGTTTAAAAGAAACGGCACAATAGATGGGAGTTAAAAAACAAAAGAGAGTGAAAACAAAGAAAAAAAAAAATACTGGAAACAATGAACATCATTTGTTGCAACACTCACCTTTCGCATTGCCGCAACGTCCATGACGCTATAATCCATAAAGACACCATAAATACTAGTAACACTGTACCCGGACATATTGTCATTAATGTTTTCAGAACAAATCTAGATGCCGAAAAAGATGTAAAATAAAAGAATAATAATTTAGTAAAGAATTAATAGAAATGGTAAATATCAAAAAATAACTGTGAATTTTTAAAAATTATTAATTTAATATGATTTTAACTAATCTTCTTTTTTAAAATCTAATTTATAGGCTTAGAAACACAGCTCTCGGCGAACAGTGGACTTAATTTTAAAAAAGTTGTTTTATTATTCATTATAGCAGTCAAAATAAATCTGGCTCATTTGCAGAGGTTCTAGACTTGATAACATTGCAAGCTCCTTCTTCTTCTTATGGCGAAATTTGTTATTGCAACGTGCGTTCTTCATAACATTTTAATTAAGAAGAATGATGGTTTTCAGAAAGAACTGTACGACAACGTAATAAATTGTACTGCCGAGTCTTTTAATGATGTTCAACATGACAGACCTTTAACCGTATAATGGTAAACATAGTTTTTAGCACCTTAATGGTAAACTCCGCTTATGAGGCGACTTTTTAAAAAAACGTATAATGACTTTAAAAAATAAAATTAAGCAAAACATATTTAGTCAATGTTTGGTAACAAAAATAAATAAGAACTTGTTCATTTTATAAATATCTATAACCTTTACCAGATTTATCTTTCGATCGTATATCTTAATCACTAGTAGTAGAGGTCGTTAAAAAATAGTAATAAAAACTCCATTCGAGAGAAAAGAGCCATGTATCTTATACTTTTACTTTTTAAAAAATATAAAAAACTTTAAAGTTAAAAACAAACTTTGCACAACAAAATAGATTTGTAGTTTTTCAAAATATTTTTTTTACTATTAAATAAAAAAAATCTTTTTTCTACCAACTTTAAATTTTTGGCTGTTGCTCGCGGAACAATGTGGTACAGCGATGCTAAAGCATGTTTTTAATCAATAAATTAAATAAATTATTTAAACGCTTAATAAAGAAATGTGTTTTGAAAACATGTTTCATGGCTTTTTTCATTCGAAATATAACACTTTATTAGTGTATGGGCTATCATTAAATAGTGTTGCAGAAAAATATGTTTGTATTTTTATTCAGAAAGGAAAATGTCATAAGTAAATGATACCGTTTACCTTCTGAAAAAACGTAATAATTAAAAAATATTTTCTATTATTTTTAGTTAAAATCAAAATTTATAGGCAACAAAAACATAAGTTTTTCTAATATTTTGAAGTTTTCACAATTGAAAATATTTGGGATTATAAAGCAACAAAGCCTTGTATAATATAATGTATGATTCCTGTTTGGCAGCTGAAGTGGATGAGTTGCTTAAATGCGAATAGATTCTTAAAAGTAGTTAAAATCTTAGCAGACCTCAGAGTAGAAACAAAAATAATTTTGTTGCCACAGTAGATAAAGGGGTGTGTATATTGGGGTAGCAGATGAAGGTTATCATGGTACAGAAATTTTCAAAACTCACAGAAATCTCGAGTGGGAAAGGAAAACAATTATTATGTAGCCGACTTAAGTGAGTCACCAAAGGTGCCTACAGTATAAATACGAGGGCTGCTCTATATATTTCTGGCCTAATAGTGAAAATGGGAATATTTATAATCAAAAATGGTTTTATTGTTTATCAAAGTATTCTCCAGCATGATTTATACACTTTTGCATGCGCTCAAACCAGTTGTCGAAGCACTTTTTCCACTCCGATTGAGACACCTCTAAAACATGGTTTTTGAACACTTCAACAGCTTCTTCTGGCAACGAAAATCGTTGACCACGCATTTTTTTCTTGATGTGCGGAAACAAGAAGAAGTCATTAGGTGCCAAGTCAGGGCTGTACAGCGGGTGACCCATTAATTCGACGTTTTGGCCGGTCAAAAACGCTCTGGTTTGAGCCGATGTGTGAGAGCTCGCATTGTCATGGTGAACAATGATTCGTCTTCTCTTGTTGGTTTTTCGAATTTCTCGGATGACTTCAGGCAAACAAATTGTAGTGTACCACTCAGAAATGACCGTCCTACGTTGCTCAAGCGGAACAGTCGCCACATGACCAGTTTTGCCGAAGAAACAGGCGACCATTTGCTTCGAAGTGCTTCTTCCACGAACAACTTTCGTTGGATTTGGCTCGCCTTTGAAGACCCACACGGTCGATTGTTGCTTCGTTTCGGGTTCATACGCATAGATCCATGATTTGTCACCTGTGACGATCTTATGAACGTCTTTTGAAGCACCGCAATTGTATTTTTGCAACATTTCTTTGCACCAATCGATACGAGCCTTTTTTTGAGCGACTTTCAAATTGTGCGGGATCCAACGAGAACAAACCTCTTTTACGGCCAGGTGTTCATGCAGTATCGAATGTATGCTGGTGGAAGAAATGTCCAAGGATGTCTCTATCTCTCGGTATGTCGCATGTCGATCTTGCATTATGAGTTATCGCACGGCATCAATGTTCTCTGGCAGAACAGCCGTTTTTGGACGACCTTCACGGAATTCGTCTTTGAGCGAGCTTCGGCGAATTCATTATACCAATTTTTCACAGTGCTATAGGATGGTGCTTCATCGCCATACAAAGATTTAAGTTCATCAATGCACTCTTGTCGTGATAATCCACGTCGAAAGTTGTGAAAAATGATGGCACGAAAATGTTCACGAGTTAATTCCATTTTTTTCTATATTAATTTTTTCAAGTCACTGTAAACAACACAAAAAATGGTCGTACGTCAAAACGTTTTAAGTACGATTATGCTTAAAATGACAAACTTTCCAATGGAAATGTCAGATTGAACTTGGCAGCACTCAGTGTTGCCAGGCCAGAAATATATATAGCAGCCCTCGTAAATATATAATTTGTGGTTTCTCAAGTTTTCTCTCTCTGAAAAACGGTTAAAGGGACTGAATAAATGCGGTGCTTCCAACTATTTTGAAAATTGATTGGATAGTCGGTTAAAAAATATTATTATGAATTAAATAAAACATTTTTTCATTTTCATATTTATCTTTATTTAGAAAAAAAAACGAAAACAAATAATACAATTCATGACTGCAACATGAACTTTTAACTCAGCGCTAAGTATTCACATTTCCTCACGCTATCATGCTTTTCACTTCAGAAAGCCATTTTCTCCCGTTTTACATTTCATACTTCACGCTTCTGCACTGTGAAATAAATAAAGTTTTTTTTTGATAATCAAGTTCATTTACACGTCTCTAACTCACCTTTTAATATTATTGCAGAAATTTTCCGAACTTTCAACAAGGCTTATTGCACAGTTATATACATACATACGTATAAATTTAAATATTTTTCAAATTTCAATATTTTTTATAAAATATTTATTTTTGTTATGTCAAAAAATTTACAAGAAATAACGCAATCGATATATATGGTTCTGACTACCAATATTAGGGTTTCGATACTAAAGTGCTGAATAAGTTTCGTTGCATCTCCCAATAACCGAAAAAGGTTTTAGTAAAGACACAAATTGGTTAGGTAAACTTTGTTAACTGTTGTTGTGACCAACATTTAGTTTGTTAGTTCATAATACAATAAATATGTTAAGATTATATTTTATTTATTATAAAAACTAAATTATGATGTTAGTAGTTGAATTTTGAATATTTTAACTGATTTTTTATCAATCTTTTTTCTGTGTAGAAGAGTGCAAATCAAGACACAGACTGTAATGACCGCGCTGCCCTGGATAAGATTCATGTTTACTAAAAAGTCTGTAAGTAATTCGAGTATAGCCAGTGCAATAAAATGATTGTTAGTTTTAAGCAATACAAAGAACTCTTGCGTTCGAAAAATGAAAACGTAAGAATATAAAAAAACGTAAGAAAATAAAATCACAATAATAAAAAAACAAGTAAATCTAGTTTAGTGATGTAACTCCAATCAAAAAAGCAAATATTATGGCGACAGAGAACTCAAAAATAAAAAAATTTTTTGCTGCATATACATACATACATACATATATAGTTTTTGTGAAATCAAGTTTGCCTCTACAAACAGACAGACGGACATCGCTCAATCGACTTCGCTATGCATAAGATGTCACAATATATATACCTCATGTGGTTGGAAATGGATATTGTAGAAACTACACACGGAATGACAAACTTAGTTATACCTTTTTTCCACTTTTTGTGGTAAAAATGGACAGCAAAATGGACAAGATGCTGTAAATATGCATTCATAGAATATAACTCAAAAAATGAAATAAAGAACTTTGGTTTCAAATAACAATTTATAGTTAACTTGAGCTTTTATTGAAATAGGAATAGAACTTGTTTGAATAATGCCAAAGAGAAAATTTTGTTCAAGTGCTGTTTACAACAAAAATGTTTTCTATCGGGAGTACTTTAGTGAGAACAAAAGATTTAGAAATCAATTGTGTGTTAAATTTGTTTTATTATATCGTACATAGACTGTAAAAATAACTGTAAAATATCCAAAATATTTCTTTAGCTTGCCTAAAACTATTTGAAATAATGCTACGAATGAATGTGATGCTTGAAGCGATAGTTATGTTTTATTCGTTTTGTGTTTTTTTGAAGAAAATGTATGTGTTAAAAAGAATGCAGGGATTGAATATCTTGAAATTGTTTCGTTTGTTTATTTGTTGTATCGACTATATTTTTGTATTGTGTCCAGCGTTACGAAATGTGCAGATTTATCGGATTTTTACAGTTTTTTAAGCCTGACCCAGTTTTTCAGTTTTGTTGCAGTTTTTAAAAATTTAATATTTTTTACCTCAAAATTTATTTCAATATTTTTAACTATCACAATAAAAGTAACAACGCACATTTTACTTGAGAATAGAGGAAAGGATTTTAGAAACAACTTTTTCATTTTTTACGTTGCGGTTTGCAATTCTCCTTTAAAAAAGTTGGATTTTGATAATGACTTTCTAAAAAGTGTTAGCTCCTGCTTATGTTGTATATTAAATTTTTTTGGGTAGTCATTTTTAAAACAAAACTTGGTGATGGAACGTAAGCTTTTCCTCTTTAAAAAAAAAAAAAAAGTTAATATATGAAATTTTATCGATTCCTGTTGCAACAGCTAACGTAGATTCAATTTGTAAGCAAATAAATAAAAAGAAAACTAGGAACAGACTAAAAATCTCAACCTGGTGCAGTACAAATGCAGCACAAACTTTAAAAATTTAGAAAACAAGAATTTGTGTTATTTAAAAATATTTCTATGCACTAATTGATATATGAACATATCAGCGAAGTTCATCGTTCAATGCAAATGGTCTTGAAAAAGCGCATTTGTAGAATATCACAGGTTTTCTTTACGTACGTTTTTCAGTCTGTTTATTGAGTTTTGTTAATTTTCTTTCCATCCATTTGTATTTGTCAGTCATCCGATTTTGAATCCTTCCATGTAAGTTGTGTAAAAATCTGGGAAATAAATGGTAAAGATTATGTCTTGTTAACAAGTCTGTTACTTTTAAATGAATATGATAAGTTTCTTTATTGAGTTTGTCTTTTTTAATGTAAAGTGAGCGTATCTCAGTCTTTATCCATGTCAGTTGGGCTGCACGCTTTGCGCGTTGGGAAGCGTATGTTTGGTTCGTAATGTTAATAGTTATGTAACGTGGAGTAATGTTGTTGTTAAGACATTGTTTGTTGAATCGTATGTTTGCTATTGTCTTGTGTAGTTGTAGGTCTTGTTAGTAAGTCTAGTCAATAGTACCTTAGCTTGACTAGCTGTATCCGGTATTAAATTAATTTGATTAATTCCGCCAGTATATATTAAGCTGTTGTTATAATTTTCGACAAAAACCGTCGTCTCTGGCTGTGTACTTCCTACGTTTGGCGAGCGCTTTCGATATTATGACGAACAAAAAACTACTAGATAGATAAAAGAACAATTTCGAAATTATAATCTATTACTTACTAAAGCAGACAAAGGGAACACAACTGTAATAATGCACAAGAAAAATTATATAGAGAAAACACAACAATTTATACAACAAGCAAAATGCACAAAATTCAAAAATGACCCAAACAATTCTTTCAAAATGGAAATACGAAGCCTACTAAAACGCTGTAAAACTTTTACTGACGGAAAGTTATACATATACATATACATGAACCCAGGACCCCCTACACTCAGAGCACAACACAAAATTCATAAAGAAAATATTCCAATCAGACCTGTAGTAAATTACAAACCTGCGCCTGCATATAACTTGGCCAAACATCTCACCACATTCATAAAAGTGAAAATAAATTTCAAGAACATATACATGTTACGAAATACACAAGACCTTATAAACAAAATTATGGACATCAAAATCACTGATAATACGAGACTCGTTTCCTTC
Source organism: Gymnosoma rotundatum (assembly GCA_916610165.2). Classification (NCBI taxonomy): domain Eukaryota; kingdom Metazoa; phylum Arthropoda; class Insecta; order Diptera; family Tachinidae; genus Gymnosoma; species Gymnosoma rotundatum. The sequence goes on along the minus strand of OU744340.1, from coordinate 54,407,837 downwards.
GACATAAAAGATCTATATACATCAATACCCACACACGAAACTTTTACTATTTAACGTAACATACTTTCCAACTACGACAATCAATATATCAAAGAAATAATGGATATTGCAAAGACGATATTAAAACAAAACTACTTTAGATTCAATAATAACATCTATAAACTACCTGATGGACTCGGCATGGGAAACCCAACATCCGCAATCTTCACAGAGATGTTCATGCAACATTTAGAACAACTACACTTCAAAAAACTGATGGAAAAACATAAAATAACCCATTACTACAGATACGTAAACGACATAATATGCATCCTAGAAAGAGACAACGCCGAACGAATTCTCATTGACTTAAAGATAACACATAACAAAATCACATACACAATGGAAAAAGAGCAAAGCAGAACCTTACATTATCTTGACATATCAATAACACGAGGAATTGAAACCTTAAACTTTGACATTTATAGAAAACCAACCATGACAGACACAACTATCCACAGCTCCTCAAATTATCCCACTCAACATAAACTCGCAGCATTAAGACACATGATTCACAGACTTAAAAAAGTACCACTCGCTCCAGGTAAATACAACAAAGACTCGATACAATTTACACTAAGCTAAAAATAACGGTTACAACCACACAACCATCGACAAACTACTCAGACAATACAACAACAAAAACAAGAAGAAAGAAGACGAGGAAACAATCGACACAACACGATGACACATCTTTACTTACACAGGACCAGAAATATATAGATTAACTAACCTTTTCCGGAAAGAAGGTTTACACACAACATTAAAAACGAGCAACACTCTACGCAACAATCTCAAGACATCAATAGAAACAACCGATAATTTAGCACCAGCGGAGTACACAGACTTACTTGTACCTGCAACCATACATACATCGGACAAACTGGACGAACATTAAAAACAAGGTTTACAGAACACATACGATCATACAAAAGGAAAAAGGGAAGAATCTAACACATGGACACAAACCAAGGGAAATAGATGAATGTATGACAGTATTACACCCAAGTAAAAAAGGACGGAGACTAGACATTCTTGAAAACATCGAAATTTACAGAACACGAACGTTTAACAGAGATATTATTAACGAACAGGTAATCACAATCTCTGACACGATTTTTACACCACTAAAATTACTAAAACGCTCTTACAAACGAAAAAACACCCACAGACGGTCACACTTACCTATCCAATAATAAAAGACCCAAATATTAAACTATTTACCCCAATAAACAGGACAGATATCAGGGAATCTACAAATGAGTCCCATTGTTTTCTATCATCATAATTGTTGTAAAAACACATTACTAAGAAGAATAAACTTGAATTTAATATTGTATCTTGAAGCCTTAAAATGTTTGCTATTGCTTCTTTAAAAATTAATACTGTTAAGAATTAATATTGTTGTGAAATTAGCTTTTGGCAATGCTTTGCTCAAAGCTAATGCTGCCTATGTAATGCATTGGATTGTATTCTCTAAGAAAGAACACAATTAAATAAATTAATACTACCAGCTCTCAAAAGAGTAATATGTTGAACAAAATAAAAGCACAAAATTTCTAACACATGTTGAACCACCGAAATGGTTGCATTGGTGTTTGTAGAAAAGTTCACGGTTTAAATACTTTAAGTATAAAAAAATAACTGTTTTGAGTAGCAGTAGTAATTTTTTTAATTGCAAGCAAATGGAAAATAACATTTGAAAACACTTAGAGTTTAGTTTCTAAATTATAATAAATGCTGTGCTGCCGTGCACAGTGGGCAGAATCAAAATATATTCGGAAATAATTTAGGCACTTGTAAGGAGCCAGGCCGATTGGTCCAAAATTGGATAGGAGCATAGTAGCATATTAACTGAGCTTAAGAAATAAAATCTTTATAAATGAAGCAAATCAAATAAAATCAAATGGCAAAAAATCTACAACACCAAAATAAATATAAAATAAAATAAAAGCAAAGCAAAAACACAAGATTTATAACCCTTTTTAGGCTCGATTACACAAATTAAAAACTAAAAGTCGCCTACTTTTAAAGTCAGAAAATATATGATCTTTCGCAAATATTTCGCATTTGCTGGATAATTACGATTAAAAACTCCAAAAAAATTTCTTGACAATTTTAACCAATATTTTAAAAAAACTGATGCAAGGTATCGAAAAATAAAAAATTTCAATATTGAAATGCTTGTAATCTGATCATTTTGAAACACAATGTACATTTTAAAGCATTGGTGCGAAGTGCCCCACTCCCAGAAAGTGAATGGTACGTACCCTGCTTCAAAGCTCAAGCTGAGTATATCAGTATATAGAACCGCAGAGTAGGAAAATGAAGAAATAGGGAAAAAGTGCCTCATACAAGTAAAATAAAAACCGTCTTTGAAAAGGCAAAAACTTAACAATATGAAATTGAAGATGCGGTTACTTCCATAATTATTTAAAAATTACCAATTTTTGTTAACGAAATATTAAAAAAAATTATATGTAAATACAAAACAAAAGCAACAGGCCGTTATTTTTCCTAGTCTTTTTAGTAGGAAAAACATAAATTGCGACATTTAAAAAACTTAACTTATTTTGGCTACGCCTACAAAAAATTTTAAATATCGTTTATACGTTAAGGTCAATATAAAGTTCCTCCTGAGTTGACGTTTGATATTATTATTTGATTTTACATGAAATATTAATCTGGGTACAGGTGCTGTCTAAATTTGTAGTGAATTTTACGTTTGGCGCCATTAGTTTATACCTACAAACCTTGTAATGCAAAGTCATTTATGTTTTCCTATTAAAGTGTAAAAGTTCAAAATAATAAAAATTTTGTTTGTTAGAACTTATAATTGGAAACTGAAACTAATTGTTTTATTAAGAACCAACCAGCAAAATAAGACACAACTTCTCACATCAAGGCTTAGGTATAAACATTTGGTCCAATCGAGTCGGATAGAAGAACCTTAAGGTCGTATAAAGGAAAAGGTGAAGTACTTGCATTTTGAGATATATATGTATGTATATTCTTTTTGGTTTATTTCGTTGTAAAATTGAATAAGAATCAAAAGGAATTCAGGAAGTTGGACAATGTTAATTTTTGCTGCCTAATAAAATGGTTTATTATATTGAACATTAATTTTTATGTTATGATATGCGGCTCTTTCTCACAGAAATCTTATATCAGGGTTCAACACTACTTTACCGATAACATCATTACGTGATACCCTGTTGTTAATTCCACACAACTCTGACATCTTGAAAAGAAAGAACACAGTGCACATGGCGGTCTTTATTGTTCGTGGTTGAAAATTTTTACAGCACCATTTTTTTTAACAAATTAAAACTAAAATATACAATTTAATTGTAATAAATGTTTAAATAGTAAATATAGTGTGCTGGAAGATCATGTGTTTAAATATAGTATTGAAAAATTGTAAAACAGACAGTGTAAACTCAAATATAATTTAAGCAGTGTAAGTGAAGATAATTTGTCGTCAATCTTTTTTCTAGTCCCTTGTTACCAATGCAACGACAAAAAGTAGAAAAGTTGTTATTTCGCACGGTTTGTTTTCTCCGGCTGTGATTTTTGGTCGGACTATTTGATCTCCAAATAAGCTCCTTGTGTGTGTTGGGGCTCTTCTGGTAACCAAAGAGGTTTACAAATAATATTTTCAAATATAATTATACACAGTTTATTTGACATATGTATGTATGTATGTATTGTTATATATCAAGTGTAAAACATGAAAGTTTAAAAATTGGGAAAGGATAGACAAATACAGAGGATTTGTTAATAAAGTTTATTTCAAAATTCAAAGTTATAAATGGTGCACAAAGTTTTATTATAAAATTATCATTACAATTTCCTATTAGAAAACATTTTTGTTAATAAGAAATTCAAACATTTGCATTTGAAGTTGGCATACTAATTATAAATTATAAAATTAATCCGCCTTCGTTAAAGATTTAACAAACGTGTACACTAGACATATTGATATTAAATTCTTCACTACCATCATAATGTGCTTTCAAAGTTTAATTAAAGGAATAGAATTGTGGTCAAAACTTTAGAATTTAAAAAACCAAATTTCTAATAGAAAACTAGACAACTCCCTGTCAAGTGTGATTGGTCGTGTCATGATATGCAGACAAAGCATCGTAGCATCATTTTGGAATACGTCAACAAGATTAAGACACAAATCAAATATTCATCTTCAAGTAATTTGGTAAGTGGTTCACATATTTACACATATTAATTTAGGAAAAAGCACAAACGGCAGGGAATTTAATGTGACAAAATGAAATCAGAGAAATTAATTAAGTTTGAGAAATTGGCTTCCTTATTTCTCGAATCTGAGAATGATTTAATAGATTGCGGCAGAAGAACCTAAGCTTATGGGCCATTGACCTTTACAAGGAGGAAAATAAGGCTTTGTAGGACAAAGTCAGGCAAGCGTATGAGGCGTTCTTTACTGGTCAGACTATTATGGATTCCAATGACGAATGTGAGCAAGTAAAACATTTATATAAGGAATGTAGGTTAGCATGAATAACAGTAGCTGCGCAAATGGGAAAATTAGCACAAAGTTTTAGAAATAAGTCCGTTCTAAATTATACTGAGTGTGGGTCAGCAGGTGGTGGACCAGCAACTATGCGACCAAATCGTGTTTCTCGCCATCATATGAGGTTGCCACCTTGCACAATGGAAAATTTTAAGGGTGACTATCGTTCCTGGCCATCGTTTCGTGACATGTTCACAGCTGTTTATATAAATTGTGACAACTTGTCGGGTGTTGAAAAATTGTTTTATCTGCGACAATTCACAAGTGATGAGGCATTAGAAAGGGATATAAATAATTGCATATCTGTATTAAATCTGCACGAGATAGATATCTCTACATGGGATCCAATTTTTGTGTATTTATGCTCCATTAACTTACCAGTGTTGACCCTATCATTTTGGGAACAAAGCGTAGAAAATAAAAAAGAGATTACGAGGTGGAGGGAGTTGGATAATTTTTTGACAGCTCGATTTCAATCGCTTGAGACAGTATTTGATAATAGGAATTCTAGTTAATTTATCGTTGGGGCGAAATCTGATTTAAGAGAAACTAGTCGTTCTGTCGAAGACAGATTACAGGGGAATGTTGAGTATAGAACAGCAAATAAGGCTGGTGCTTCAAATCAGGGAAAAGTAAGGACCTTTCGGGACGAGATCTTAAAGATGTCATGTTTTTTATGTTCAAAAGAATCCCGGGGAAAGATTTTTAGTGGTAAAAAGGCACAACCTTTGTATTAATTGTTTTAATGAGGGACATAAGTTAGATAGTTGTAGTAGTAAAGTTAGTTGCTCAACATGCCATCTTAAGCACAACTCCCTATTACATCGCGATATTTCCGGATCTATTCGGGTACAAATGATAAAGAACGCCCATGTACCAGTCAATCTGACACTCAAAGTTCAAGTGTTCAAAATTGTTTCGCAGTCGCAGAGCAGCAGGTTCTATTGGGGACAGCAATTGTGAATATCATAGTCAGAGGCGAAGTATTTTCGGCAAGGGCACTTATAGATTCAGGTTCTCAAGCCACTTTTATATCGGAAAGACTGCAGAGAAAATTTGATTTGCCCATTACAATCACTAGGGCCACGGTGTCTGGATTAAACGAGGCGTCAGCGGGATTCGTTCATAAGTAATTTTCGTTTGTTTTAAGCTCTCCCCAAAACCCTCTTTCGAATTAAAAGTACATGCTCTAGTTTTGTCAAAACTAACAGGGAGGATACCCGTAAATTCCAGTGATGTCTCTAAGATTATAGTAGAAGATATGAAGCTTGCAGATCCCAATTTCGCAAAAGGTAATTAAGTAGATATCTTGATTGGGGGTGATAATTATCCTCAAGTCATTCTTAGTGGTGTTATAAAGAATATTTTAGGTAATTTAGTCGCTCAGGAAACATGTTATTGATGGATTTTGACGGGTCCACTTCCTAGTACGAGCCAGGGGGTTTTTACAACAAGTGTTTCGTACCACGTTGATGTTTATTTGGATAAACAACTTGAGAAATTTTGGGCACTGGAAGAGCCAGCTCAACAATCCAGACGTACACCGGAAGATGAATATTGCGAGGATCATTTTAGAAAAACGGTTAAAAGAACTCCTGAAGGACGTTATGTAGTCTCTTTACCGTTCAAACCACAGTATGCAGGTCATCGGTCATTAGGACATTCGCGGGATAAGGCACAAAAACAATTTTTGCGCAATGAGATTTCGTTAAGTAGGAATCCTGATTTAAAAGCTATCTATGATGATGTCCTTTCGGAATTTTGAATCATATGGCCGAAGTTAAATTTGACGAGTCAAAGTTCATAGGACATTATTATCTACCACATCATGCTGTTTTTAAACCAGAAAGTTTTTTCACAAAAGTAAGGGTGGTTTTTAATGCGTCTAGACACAGTACATCAGGTCTAAGCTTGAACGATATTTTGTATTGTGGTCCAATTTTGCAAAATGATTTGACGCTTTTGTTAGTTAGATGGCGGTTTTACCGGTATGTTTTTAATGGTGATATTGAGAACATGTATCGACAGATTTTAATTGATCCTGCGGAAACCAGATTTCAAAGGATTGTATTTCGGAGAAGTATACAGGATGGTTTAACTGATTTTGAAGCAAGAACTATTACTTTTGGCGTTAATTGTTCACCGATTTTAGCGATTAGGACCTTATAACAATTAGCCGAAGACGTAGCACAAAAATGGCCATTGGTTTCAAAAATTCTTCGTGATATGATGTATGTGGATGATGCTCTGGTGGGAGGCATGAGGTACCTTTGGCTATCAAAGCTCGCGATCAGCTGATTTTAGCTCTGTCTTCTGCAGGATTGTCTATGAGAAAATGGATCTCAAATGATGAGCGCCTTCTTCAAGGTTTGCCAAAAGGACATCTTTTGAACGAAAACTTTTGGAGATTAATGACGAAAGTGTAGCCAAAACTTTAGGCATACGATGGAGCGCGAAACTTGATATATTCTACTTTGTCACTCCCCCAATTCAAGTGAAGGAGAACTTTCCCGCTGGATGGTTGGGGCCAAAGGTAGTAACAGCAAAGAATTTAATGCAACAAATTTGGAGTGAAAAAACTGCTTGGGATGAGATAATTTCGAAAGACTCTTGGAACAAATGGAGACAATTCCTTCTTTCTTACCCGTCAATTAACGATATTCGAATTCCGCGGTGGACCAGGTTTGAGCATTCAAAATCTTTTCAGTTGCATGGCTTTTGTGATCCTTCGGAAAAAGCGTATGGTGCTTGTATTTATGTCCGCCTACAGGGAAGAAATGACATCCATTTACATTTGTTGTTGGCCAAATCAAGAGTTGCCCCTCTCAAAATAGTGTCGTTACCCCGACTTGAGCTTTGTGGCGCTCTTCTCTTGACAGAGTTAATAGATACTGTTCGAAAGGATTTAAATTTTGATCAAAATCAGACTAGATTTTACACATGGAGTGACCCGATGATTGTATTAGCATGGCTTAGAAAGCCACCAAATTCGTTGACAACATTTGTTGCTAACGGTGTCTCAAGAGTTATAGCTAAAACGGGGACGGATTATTGGAGGAACGTGAGTTCGAGTGATAATTCTGCTGATTTGCTTAGCCGAGGCGCATGCGCACAAGACCTAATTGTCAATTGTTTGTGGTGGAACGGGCCTTCGTGCTTGCTTTTAGTAAGTTTGATAATAGGAAAGAGGAAAGGGATCATAAAGTTTTTTACTCTTATTTTTAATCCTATACCGATCTCCTGGAGAAATTTTCGTCTTATGCTAGGGCTTAGATAGGAAATATCAAACTATTGAACCTGAATGCATTTCTGGATACAGCAGGATTGATGCGGGTAGGAGGCCGTTCGGCAAACGCATAAAATTTGACGTATAATAAAAGATTTTCCATTTTATTACCTTCTAGCTGTCATTTAGCTAAACTATTGTTGAAATTTATTTACGAAATTGCATTATATGGTGGTAATCAGTTAATGTTTTGAGAATAGAGTTTTTCATTCCCCAGGCCAAGAATCTTATTAAAACGACAATAGAACAGAGTCAAATCATGGCGGCACTTCCCACACCTCGAACAGTTCTTTATCGACCGTTTGCAACGACTGGCGTGGACTTCACTGGTCCATTCAATATTCGTAATTTTCCCGGCTGAGCCTTTTTAATAACGAAAGGGTATGTTTGTGTTTTCGTATGCTTCGCGACGAAAGCAATTCACTTTGAAGCAGTCAGCTGTTTGTCCACCCCCGCATTTTTGGCAGCATTTGCAAGATTTATAGCTAGACGCGGGTGTCCAAAGGATATGTATTCGGATAATAAGCACCATTTTAGAAGAGTTGCCAGTGGGTTAAAGTACACTTTCGAGGAATTTTGTACACTACTTGCTCGGATAGAGTCTTGTTTGAATTCGAGACCTCTGTGCCCACTGAGCGATAACGTCAAGAGTTTAGACTGCTTTACACCAAGGCATTTTCTTACTGGGGGTCCACTATTAGCACCTCCTGAAGCAGAGATTCAGGAGTCGCCCTTATCTATAATAAACCGCTGGCAAAGAGTTAGAGCCTTGAACCAACAAATGTGTGTGAGATGGAAAGACGAGTATTTAAAGGATTTGAAGAAGCGAAATAAATGGAAACGTGTGCAGACAGACTTGAGGGTGGGAGACATGGTTGTTATCAGGGAAGACAATGTACCAACCAACGAATGGCGTTTAGGTCGCGTTTTAAAATTACATTTAGTTAAAGACGGCCATGTAAGAGTTGTAGAGTTAAGAACAACGCGGGGAATCGTTATTAGACCAGTTGTGAAGCTAGTAGTTCTTCCAACATATTAGTTTATTTTATTTATTACAGTTTTCTTTATTTCTGTAGCGGTCATAGTATCATGGTATCGTCCATAAAGTATGCCGAAGGTTGTCGTACCACCAATATAATGATTTGCCGTGTTTGCTTAAAAGATCACCCTTTAAGATTTTGCAGGAAGTTTCTCCAAGTGGATTATTATGAACGGATAAGTTAGTTTCTATCTATAAGTACTGCGCTTCATGTTTAAGTCATGATCATATGCGGCATACTTGTGAAAGCTTAGGGAGGTGCAAACGTTGCGGTGATATGCATCACACACTTCTGCACAAACCGGGTAAAGGACCTAGTTCGTCAGTCCCGAGAAAAACCAAGATGTTGAAACATCGTCAGCGAAGAAGTAGCGCGTCAATTCACAGGAAGGAATCTCGCTGCTCCCGAAGCACGACCAGGGGACCTAGTTCGTCCATTGATCAAGTGAATGAAAGACCAAGTTCGTCTGAGGCTCTCGTACCGTTTAAATCGGTTAAAAGTATGCCAGTATCGCAAGGAAGAAAGGGTTACCGTTCATCAGTGTGGAACCAGCTTTCACTTACAACCCACTGCTGTCATTAACATCGTTTCGAAGGGTCGATATGTATTAGAACGTGCACTCATTGATCCTGGATCGGAGCGTTCTTTTATATCGGGTGATTTAGTGCGGCGAATTGGTGCTAAAACAGTTCGTGTTGGTCGAACTGATAAATGGAAATAGCGAGACGGTTGAGGTATATGCCGAGGTGAGAGAAAAATACAAGATCGTTACCCCTTTAAAGTTAATCGATTCGACGATCGTTGGGGAGTTTCCAGGCCTGCAATTAGCGGATACTCAGTTCTACGCTGTGGCAGAAGTGCATATAAAGCTTTGGTGTGAGGTTTACACGAAAATTATACGCAATGGCGTATTTGGTGATTCGTTTGGGCCTTTAGCCCAGTTTAAAATTTTTGGGTATGTTATATCGGGACTGTATTCTACATGATGCGCAACAGTTGTAAGAAACACATATATTGAATTCTTCTTGAATTATAGTATTTTAATTAATAAAAGTTCTTAGTTTTTTATAGTTTTTTTCCTTACATGTGGATGTTTTAACAGCTGATACCTACCTTTGAATAAATTGGAGTTCATATACAGCTCAACTTTATTTTAGTTTTAATTATGTTATGGCTTGAGTTTTGTAATATATATATATATATATATATATATATATATATATACATTTTTTTTTTATCGAATTGAATTAGTATACAAGTTTTATTTATTATTATTTTTTGTTTCTCTGATTTTTTACTTTTCGCAGCAAAATGGAATCAGATATTCTCTTTGTTGCAGTACTGCAAGGAGGCATCCATGAACATCCATGACCGAAATGCGACTTTCCATCTCTGGGTACAGGTGCTGCCTAAATTTGTGGTGAATTTGACGTTTACGAGGCGCTGCAATCGATCAATAGTTGTTCGCTGTTGTTAGTTTCGAAATATATTAAGGGTTTTTATGTACTCTGACCTTACGTTTGAAGCCATTAACTTATACCTACAAACCTTGTAATGCAAAGTCATTTATTTTTTCCTATTAAAGTGTAAGAGTTCAAAATAAAAAAATTTTTTTTATTACAACTTATAATTGGAAACTGAAACTAATTGTTTTATTAAGAACTTAGAACAGCAAAAATCTAAAAGCTAAACCAGACGTTCTTGAAGCCTTCATTTTCTAACGCAACCAGCAAAAGAAGATACAACTTCTCACAGCAAGACTTAGGAATAAACAATAACATAAAACATGTTAACGGTATTTTCGCGTAAAACTTTTCCAGAAAGAAAAGAGTGACAGCTATTTTTGTACCCTGAAATCAAATTACTTCAAAAGTATTGGAGAAAAATTAATACACTTCCAAAAGTTGCAAATACCTGAAATTATTTTAGCGTATGAGATTGTCGTCTTTAATGTTTCTACGTTTTTTATTTTTTGATTCTTTGTCACCCCAATATTTGTTTTTTTATTGGAAGTACTTCACTAAACTGGATTTACTTATGTATATGATAAAGGGTTTGTAAGATTCGCCATAGCCGAATATAACTTGTTTTATTTTACGCTACTGTTCATCATCACCATTGCGTGTTCTTAGTCATTCGTAAGTACTACACTTCTCTCCAGCCTCTTATTTAAAAATTCAATCAGCAAATTAAATCTCAACAACGTGCTTACACTCAAATAATTACATTTCTTTAACAAATGTTCTCACAATTAAATAGTTTTTAAATGTTCAAACAAGATTGTAATAAACAAATTAAATAAAAAATAAAAAAAAAAAAATAAAAACAAATGCAAAAGTGTTTTAGAAAAATTGTTTATAAAATAAACCACTTACCTGGTATTAAAATTTATTCTATTAAGAGCACCTATGCTCCTTGATGAGGCATCCGTAAAAAGTTTTGAATGTAAAAGCATCACACGGCATATTAAATATAAACGAAGGAACATGGGTAGTGATAAAGCTACATCGTATGGCACCATTTCTGTGCCCATTGTTTTATTTTTATTCGCCAACTTTGTAGTCCATTGAAAATAATATTCACCAGGTATTGGATGTATTGCACATATAAAAAGTTCTAAACTTATTTGACTAATTCGTTGCCATGTCATAGCGATCCTCCAATCATCTGCACAATTATCAATCATGAATAACTGGGGCGCGTTAAAACGAAATTCCATTTTCAGTGCATTACAAAGTCATCAAGTCACCAAACAGGAGGTTAAGTACATAAAAACAAGAAAAACAAAATCACAATTTATTATTAATAAATAGTTGGAAATTTATTGATTTATTAGACGTTGTATAGACGGTTGTTGTCTAACGTAATTACGATATTAACATCTATCAAACTAGATTAGTACGGGTATAAAACATTTATATTGTTTTATTTTACATTAAAGACTTGTAGCTTAAAAAATAAATTTGTTTGTATTTGTGTATTTATATCTGTGTTTATGTACGTATATACGTAGGAGTGTATATAGTAATGTAAAAAATAGATACATAAACAAACTATTTGATGTATGTATACACATGCATATATTCATAACTAGTATTTATAATTAGTTTAAGTGAATTTATTTTTAGAGGGAAAACAAGCACAGTAAAACGAAAAGTATACAGAAAGTTTTGGTACACACAGAAAACAGATAGGTATAAATTCGATTGGTATGTTCAAAATTTAATTCTTAATATAATAATTTGTATTTAATATTAATAGTTAATAATTTTGATTTATTTTTTACATTAAAAGCCAACAAATGATACTTGCCTCCAAATGTTGGTTGTAAAATCTTTAAAAAAAAGTAATCGTTACTGATTTGTGTCTTTTCTAATATTTATTGTATTAAATGAAAGATACAACTAAACTTATTCAGCATATTATTTCTGAAAACTAAATTTTGGTAGTTAAAATCAAAAAAATCGATTGTGTCTTCTAAAATCGAAAAATATTTGATATAATAAAAAAGAATTTGTACAAATTGTACAAAAAATAATCAATATTTTAGTCTAAAAATACAAGATATATTGTTAGTGGTAAAAAGTTCTCCAATATTGTTGAAAGGTAAGTCCAAAAACAACCTCACAAAGACTTTAATGCTTTAAATGCCGTATTCATAGAAAATAAAATATCTTTGAAATATGTTTTATGAAAAATTTTTCATACAAATTTGTCCTAAAATATATTTGAAATCTATTTTAATTTTCTATGAATACGGCAGTTAATGTTTAATAATGGAAATTTAAAGAAACTATGAGGAAAAGAAGAATCATGATGTAAAGGATACTTCTTCCTAAATTCGATGGCTCGAGACATGAAATGTAAAGTGTAATCTTATTTCTATAATTTACTTTTAAAATAAATATAAATATTAAAATATTTTATTGTTTTATTTAATTCACAATAATATTTTATAGTCACCCAAGAATAATTTTTTTTAATAGTAGTGAGTGCTTATTCATTCAGTTATTACAACCGAATTCAAGATAATACACACAATCGACAAAATTCGATTGGCAACAAATTCAGTTCTCATAACGAATTTCTTTTCTCTGTGTAGGAAAATTTCCTCAAAATTTACGCACAATTTTTTTTATTATCATTATTAGCATTAAAAACTAATTAAAGAAATACATATATTTATTTACTTTAATTGTGCTTGATTTCGTATTAATATTTCATGATATTCTCATGAAATACATACACAGGGAATAGAAATTCGTTCTGAGAACAGAATTTGTTGCCTATCGAATTTTGTCGGTTGTGTGTATTATATTAAATTCTGTTGTAATAACTGAATGAATCCGGTACTCACAACCAGAATACTGCACGAGTACACCGCAACCCATGAGTACACCGCATACTTACTCTATACTTTTCATACTCGAGTATTTTAAACACCGCAATAAAAACTTGCGGTGTTTATTTTACCCATTCCTGTAAAAACGAGTATCAAAAATATCGCAATCAGAATTTTAAGTATTTTTTATACTCGTACGCGAGAATTTTTTAATTCTCTTTATTTGTAAGCAACGTTGCCACATTTTTACTCTATTAAAGTTTTTTACTGCCGTTTTATGAAATACTGCATTGTATGCAGATCTATTTATAAACAATAAAAAAACAAAATTTGATCAAATCTTTTGCATAAACATTATAATCAGAAAAACAGACAACAACCGTTTTCATAGGTATGAAATATAATACACATTTAATGGATAAAATGCAATAAAAACCGCTTAAAGACACAGCTTTTGTACACTATATAAAGCAGGTATACTTATTTTTTTGCTGTTTTTTATGTACAAATATTTTCAGTTTATGCGCCTTGTTGTCATAAACGTGGTTCTAACGGTATTTAGGAAAACAAAATGATAAAACATAAAATAAATTTATTTTTTGAATCCGTGAATAAAAGGAAAATTACTTAATTTTTTTAGTTTTAAACAAAACTGTATATACGCAGATGTAATATTGCATTGACTGAATGTCATTAGACCTCATAAATAATAATAAATAAAATTTTTAGCTTACATATTTTATTTTGTTAAATATAATTATTGCTTTTATACCTATTTATTAATTTAAAAAATCTATTTGCTTAACGAATAGAATTTTTAAATTTCTAACCTGTGTGACTTAAAAAAAAACCCTAACAAAAACGTAATATAATAAACAATGAACTTTTCTTGAGTTATTAGTAAACTTTTGTTTTGTTTTTAATAAATGAAAATATGGTGAATTTTACGGGTTATATTCATTTTATTTTCTGTTATATATTAAATAAACTTTCATAATTTCAAAGAAGTATGTATGTTAGCTAATTTAGACATTGGCGACTTTTGATATTGTGTTTGATTTAATAATTCTGATCTGATAACTCTGTTTTCCTCTCACTACACACGTTAAAATCTCTCTCTTGGTGTTTGTTGTGAGTATGAGTACGAATAAAGTAAAGCCAGCATCGCAAACATTTTACTTAAGTATGGTAGACACTTATACCAAAGACAATAAATTTATAAAGATGTTGCAGTTTGAACATTTAAAAAATCAAAAATTATGAGCAGTTTCATGGTAGCGGGGGTAAGAGATAAGAGGGAAGATATTTCTGTGAGCGCAACCAAAACTCAAGAGAGCACAATATTAGTTTTGTAAACAAGACAGATTCATACACACATGCGTTTAAAAATGTGTGTGGATGTTCATAAAGGTACGTTTAGACTATGCTAATATTTGTCCAAACACAACAAATAATGGTTTGGGCTAATAGTAGGTATTGTGACTAATATTTGGGCATGCGTTTAGATTGCATTAATATTTGTTTGAATTTTATTTGCACAAACAACAGAAGATTTTGTGTCAGCCATGTTTGGTAAAAATATTTGTATACCCTTTTACACTGCACAAATAATTTTATTTGTCCGGTGTGTATGAACAAACATCTGTTAAATAATGTTGTTGTTATGTTTATGAAATCCATCTGCTAAATAGTATCAAATTGTGTTTGTGAAGCAACGTGAAAAATTAAAATGTTTAGTGACAGTGATATTGAAGATTTATTATTAATAACTGCTGGAGCTATGGCACTTTCAAAAACCCAGCAAAAAGAAAAAAAAAAAGATCCAGAAGAATGTGGGTTCGAGCGTGGGTGCAGCGTCGTAAAATGGAAGGATGTTGCAAAAAACTTCTGAAGGAACTAAGTTTTGAAGAACCTTCGCTGCATAAATGACTTCTATTACTTGATACCTTCGCTTTCAGATAAAATATCTAAATTTGTTGTTATTGGTTGCTGCTGGCTAACCTCCGCGCGTCCAACAAAAGCAATGGAGTCGAAATATTTACACTTTGATGCATTGTTTGCACCTTGTCCAGATTTGTTTTTTTTTTTTTTTGTTGATGTAGCCCCGGTACTGAATCTTCAAATTCGACCATTTTGTGAAAACTTCCTCCGCTGTAACATTAAGCATATCGCCAATTTCAGTCCATGCGCTATCCCGCATGGGTTTTTAATGGTAGTCAGCACTTGATGCATTCCAAATGCAAGGATGGAATTCCACTTCGCCGATCAATTTAAATATATTTTCTTCACTCCAATCGTGCGTCGTCCTCTTCCTTTTGATTTTTTTTGGCAGATGGTGGCGATTCAATAATTGATGTTGTCCATTTTCTTTCAGAAAAATATGCTTTATCATAAAGAATTATAAAAAAGCGCTTTTTAGTTACTAATCTGTCAAACGAATTGACTAATATTGCCATTTCAATTTATTTCATTTTTTATATGTTAAGCTCTCTCAAAAATAACTGTTGGCAGCCCACGTTTCTACAATTATTTGTCGCTATTTGTTTCGCCAAAAATATTGCGAGAACAAACAAAATATCGAGCCAAATATTTGTAACGACGTGCTGACAAAGTGTTTACATTATGCAAAGCTTTATTCACAAACAAAGATTTTTTTAGCCAACAAACAGTCGAAAAATATTTGGTGGCTAACAGATTCGAGTGTTTACACTAGGACAAACAAAATTTTTATAAATTTTGCACAAATATTAGCACAGTCTAAACGCACCTTAAGAATTGTTTTGTTAAAGTAAAGTATTGAGAGACAAAAACACACATTTAACATATAGAAACTTACATACATACTTTCATATCTACATATAAAGAAGAATGTGCTTCATAAAATTTAATTTCTGAATTCTATTTTTCCTACTTATTTAAAATTTGTTTGTAAAATAATCTTAAAAACGAAACTATATGACTGCTCTTGTTATTGTAGGGTAACTATATATTTTTACTAGTGTATTTTTAAACATATGCATAATCGCACCGAACTAATCATACCTTAAATTACGTAGTAATTTTTTTTAGCATTTATTCTTGTTGATACTTAATATGATTTATAAGAAATTTCAAACAATGGTAATAAAATAAGGCACTTATTTATGTATATTTATTATTAAATATTTTGTTAAGTTTATTTAACCTGCATATAGGTTCAATATATATAAACCTCAAATGAATTTGATAGCTAAATTTATAAATTAAATTTGCCAAACAAAATAAATTACTGGCGCTTTAAGATTTAGACTTTCCAAGTACTTCTTACTTTGCACTCATGTGTTTCCCATGAGCAATGCTTTCTTAGCAACATAAGTATAAGTAAAATTAAGACAACAAATAAAATATCACAACACACCACGATAATTTATTAATGCCTTTTATGTGGGCACTTGCAAGTTAATAATTAAAATTAGATTACGGGAATTTTAAATTTAATTTATTATCTTTAAAAAATATTGTGCTAATTATCCCGAGCGAATTGTTAAAATTACCAATTTTTTTATTTCTTCAATTTTCCGACTTTTCTGGAGGGATTTTCAAAAATTTTCTTCCGTAAAAACCTTCTACTTGAAAATACGAACAACTGAAAAAAAAAATGTTACAGAAATCGGCACAGCTGTTCTCATTTTATGAATTACTATGCATTTTTTACACCATTTTTATATATAAGGTTCAAGCACTATGTTCACTACAACTGAGACGCTAAGCTAGTATTCTTCTTAGAATAGTGATAAAAGTTAATAAAATAAATGTTAATAAATGTTATTCAAACAAATTAATTAATGTTAATAATTATGGTATTTAATTTATCTTTAATTACTTCATAATTAAATTTAGATAATAAATGAATTTAATTTACTTTATTCGTGCTTGATTGCTTCAAATATAAATATTTCATGATATTCTAATGAAACATTTATTATTTAAAAGTAGAAATTGAAAATATTACTGCGTAGAAAGTATATTTATATGGCCATTTCACTACTGCTATTTTAGCTCATTAGTAGATTTTACCCAAATTTTGTATAGAAAACTTGAAAGTCTTATACCAAAAGCCAAATTGATTAAATAAGAACTCTATTGAATCAATAAGAGAAAAAGACAGGAACAAAAAGACAGTATACAAAAACACAGCAAACATTCAGTAACTAAAAAAGTAAAGTAAATTAAAATCGAGAAGGTTCCGAATAATAAATTAGCATATTGATAATAAATGAATTTAATATTTGGTGTAAGTCGATGTTATTTCTCTTATACAACAACAAAACACATATTGTTACCATACAAATACACAATCGGTAACATTGGTTTACGTTGAATATTTTATATTGTAAATATATACAAATTCGTATGCACGTATATACAAATGAATTAATGTGAGATGAGAGTAACAAGTTTGCTGAGAATTATAATCTCTCTTTGTGATTTTACTCTTAAAGTGGCAGTAGCAGTACGTCCATCGACAAAATATGCACTGGATGTAGAATGTACGGCCGTGAAACATCTTAGTATATTTATAGTCTTTGCTTATACTCAAATGGAATGGGTATAGTAAATACTCGCACTTAAGAAATGCGCAACCGCATTTAAGATGAGTATTAAAAACAGACACTCTTGCAGTTCTCTGCTCACCAGCGTTGTCAACTTTGAAATTTCAAAACGCACCAAAGTGGAGAAAAAAATCTTTAATGATTTAGTTTTTAAAAAAGTGTAATTTTTTTGTATTAAAAATATAACAATAAAGCAGTCTTAAAGTTCAAGGTTTTTACAAACAAACAAAATTAAAAAATAAAACTTAACATAAATAAAAAAATAAACAAATATGTTTGTGTTAATTTGTACTAGATAATACATTTTTTTCATATATTGCATACACAACTTTTGAAATAAAAAACAGCGATCATTCATAAAAAATATTTCTGTATAATTACATACATACAGTTTAATAAGTTAAATTCGCTACAAAATTCATTTTATTAAAGGCTTATAAATGCAAAAAAAAAAAATTATGAATAATTTGAAATTACATCATCTATTGGGACACTTTTTAACTTCCAAATCCAAATTTTATACTTGTTGTTATAGCGGACTCAGCAATTCAGGTTCGTTGTAAATTTCAAGCGTCTGTCTACAACTCTTAAAAAGTATGGTCATATACATCAAATTAAGTGAACTGTAGGCGCACCCTTTAGTTTATAGTTTTTAGTATTAATACTTGTTACTATAACGGCCAAAGCAATCGACATTCTGTCCAATTTACAAGCGTTTGTCTATAACGGTTCAATTCATAAGTAAATTTTCATCAATTATGTGGGCACTCTTTAGTTTTTAGATTTATTTTTGTATAACTTTTTGTTATTGGGAGCCATAGTAATACTCAGTCATTTTATATTTTACAGAATCGTCTTAACAGTTCATAATACACGTAAAAAATGTGTATGGGGACACCCTTTATTTTTTAAACGGGACCAATCTGTAAGCATAATCTATCATATTACCAACATTTTACAAAATCGGTTTAGAAATGACTGAGTTCTGCAGGCACAAACATAAAAAAGCAACATCCAGTCGAATTGTATAACCTCCTTCTTTTTTTGAAGTCGGTTAACTGATAACGACAAAACTCTGCTTTTGCTAAGCTATTTAACATATACGACAGCAGCGTTTAGCACAAAAACAATGACCATGAAATTCTAAAAGGGATAGTATATTCCATACAGTGAAATGTTTCTTTTTTAACATAACATAACTTAATACAACAACAATACCGTTTCATTTTGTGCTTATGATTTGACACGTCTTAAACGAAATGGTATTAAAACAGTTGTATTTTTTGTACAAAAATTTTTTTCTCACACTAAAAAAAAGTGGTGTTAAATTTGCTTTGGTGCCACCACAAATTAAAAAAAGCAACAAAATTTAAACAATACGCACCACGCACCAACACGCGAAAAATTTTCGCACAAAAAATTCGAAAAAGCACCCAAAATGGTGCGAAATGCATCAAGTTGACAACGCTGCTGCTCACAACTATTTAAAAAAATGATTCTTGGGTGACTGTAAAGTATTATTGTGTATTAAATAAAACAATAAAATTTGTTAATATTTACTTTTATTTTAAAAATAAATGCAGGAATAAGATTACACTTTATAAATTTCATGTTTAGAGCCTTCCTTTACATCATAATGCTTCTTTACGACATACCGCAAGTTTTGCTTCTGCGAAAAGCATTTAACATTTCAGAATTTTTTAATTTACAAATGCCTTTGATAGAGTGATTTTGGACTTACCTTTCTACAATATTGGAGTACCACTAAAAGCATATGTACCTTTGTATTTTAAAACTGAAATATTAATTATTTTTTTGTATCATGTGTTCAAATTCAATTTTATTATGTCAAAAATTTTTCGATTTTAAAAGACACGATCGATTTTTATAATTTTAACTACCAAAATTTGGTATTCAGTAATAATGTGCTGAATAAGTTTAGTTGTATCTTCCATTTAATAAAATAGATATTAGAAAATACACAAAGCAGTAACGATTACTTTTTTAAGAGATTTTACAACCAACATTTGGACGCAAATAATATTTGTTAGCTTTTAGTGTTAAAAATAAGTCAAAATTATTATTTATTTATATTAAAATCAAATAATTATATTAGTAATTAAATTTTAAACATATCAACTGAATTTTTAACAATCTTTTTTTTTTGTGTGTATCTATTATTTTATGAAGTTAATTAATATAAAATAGATTTGAAACAACAAATTTTCAAATTGATGTCTTTACATGTTCGCACATTGTTGTTCATTAAAGATTTCAAATACATGTGAATAATTTCCGGTGGCAGCTTTATGTGGAAAATAAAAGAAACAATAAAAATAGTTGCTCAATGGTTACTGTGTTCTTGTATAAACAATTTTTAGGTTTTTTATTGTCTTTTTGCTTTATTAATTTAACGAAGTTCTCATTTAAATAATTTGGCTTTTGATGTAAGACTCTTAGATTTTCTACACAAAATTTGGGTAGAATCCACTAATGATCTATATGAGCAGTAGAGAAATGGCCATATGGATTTGCTTTCACCGCAGTAATACATTTAATTTTTTAATTTTAAATAATAAATATTTAATGAGAATATCATATATCAGTGTTGTCAGGGAAAGACAAGAAAAAGTTGCGCTTTTCTTGCAAAAAAGAAACATTTTGAAATTTAAATGAAATATAGTAAGTGGTCTTCTTCTATATTTACCGAATAAAAACAAAACTAATATAAATAAAAGTTGAAAATCGTAGGAAAACGCAAATTTAAAAATAAAAAGTTTCATGTCCATTTTTCTTATCGAGTGCTTGTGAGTATTTAAACCAGGACTAAAGGCTAACATTTCTTTGTTGAAAGATGTGTGCTCTCACCATTCAAAAAACGGGTTAATCTTTTTCTTTAACAGATTAAGCTTAGATAGAATTAAGTATTTTAATAACTTTAAGAATACTGTTGTTAAAGACAGATTTGTGCGTATTTGCTTTAAAACTTTAACAAAAAATGACGGACAATTTTTCTTTAATATAAATACATATTTCATCTGAAACTTCTTTTAAATTCAAAAATTGTAACAACAATAAAAATTGTTGCATATGTTCTTCAGGGCAAGAAAACGATAAAATTTATTTGCATTTGCAAGTGTGTAGTCTTTGTGATTAAAACCGAATTGATATGTTAAGAAAAACAGTTATCAGAAGATTTTTCCCTCAAATAATAAAACTTTTTCAGTAATATTACTTTATTTTGTATCTATACCAAAAGTTGCGAAAATTTGGCCAAATATAACAGAATTATACATGTAACGTGGAGCCCTCAAAAAGTTATAAAAAATGTTTCTTTTTTTAAATTACTTCATTGTATATATTTTTTGTATAAATTAACAAGTAAGAGTGATATATTCTGCTTTGCCGAATCTTGTATACCCTATACTATCTATGTAAATCTAGTTTAGAAAAATAACTCCATTCAAAACAGCAATCATTGGGGTGACAGAGAATTAATAAGTAAAAAAAGTTTGGTACTGCATATATATAACATTACATGAACATGTCATCGGCTCTTAATGGGCCAAGCATTTTTAAAAATGTTTAGTATTTCCTTAAAGATCATATCAAAAGCTTTTAAATGCCCGTAACTCAAAAAATATGGGCAAGCGCCAATTTTTTCAGTTCATTTTTTTGTCTTATTTTTTAATTGTCTATTGCCCCACATATTTGTTTTTTTGATTGGAGTTACTTCATTCGTCCATCGCTCAATCGACTTCGCTATGCATAAGAACTCAGACTATATATACAATTTACGGGGTCGGAAATGTATATTGTAGAAATTACAAACGGAATGACAAACTTAGTTATACCCTTTTTTTACTTTTTGTGGTGAAGGGTAAAAAAAAAAAATAAACAAATAAAATCAGCAAACGTCGAAATACTTTTAGCGATAACATTTTTCAACTCATTTGAATATTTTGTTACAGTAAAATAAAATATATACGCAAAATTACAAAATATTTTGTACTTATATTTATTCGAATGGTGACAAAAAGAAAAAAAAAACAACAATAGTTAAGTTACATGAAAATTGAATTGCAGCCAGTTTTTCGCTACTGTATTCACATTAGTAAGAGAGTTTATTGAACAAAATTTCAAGGTGATACCTTTTACAGTTACCAATTAAATATTTACTTTGTATGGGAAGTGCCATGCACCTGTTCAACTAAAGGGCGTCCACTCAAAATTTAAAATTTTTCACTTTTTGTTAAAAAACGATATATATTGATCAACTCTAACCACTGTAAAATTTTCCCATTCTTTTGACTACTCTTTCTTTAAAAAAACCCCTTATGTCGCTCACCATGTCATCCGAGTAAATACTTTTGTATCAACATAACAGATATAGTTTTAGTTGTACTTACATGTTTTAACAAAGCAATAAGAAATCGAATGTTATATTAAAGTTAACAAATTATTTTTACGTGGCCATACTTTATTTTTATTATATTTCTTTAATATTATCATAAACAGTTTTTGTCTCTACTGAAAAATTGAAAATTTTGAGTTGAAGCCCTTTAGTTGAACAGTGCGATATGTTCTTTAAATGCCTTTTTGTTTTAAAAGTTTGTTTATAAAGAAATTGTTTTTAGCAAAAGTAGGAATTAAACATAAGTATGTAACTGTGGCAAATTAGTTGCTAAGTTTATGTAAGTACAATATAGTCCCCTGAAATTTTTTAGTGGGTTACCTTAGCTTTTGACAGGCTTTTCATCGGTTTTTTAACATCAACTCAAGCTAGTTAATGCATATTAGAGTTGAGTATTAAGTGATTCATTTGAACGTTACTGTTTTATGCTTACTTAGGTTGGCTTGTAGCTTGTAGTTAAATTTTACTTGAACGAAGATAGTGGCGTTTTAATATTTGTTTATTGATTATAATTAAATATATTACTAAAACCATAAAAGTTTATAATATATAAATACATTGTACAAATTATTAAAGTCTTAAAAATTCCAAGCCACATTATCATAAATAAAGGAACCCAAAAAAGAAGGAAGACAGTGTAGTAAAGAGGTTACAAGTGTATATGTGTTTTTATGTCTGCGAGTTGAACAAGAATTGAATTTCAAAGGCTAAATATTGTTAAAAAGATACTATTTTCATTCTGCTTTATGAAAGCAAATGCATTTCCTTTGTTTTTATTTACCATTGGGTATTTCTTTAAATTTGGGTTGTAGCTGAAATATTCTTAAAAAAGTACAAAACTTGCAAAAGAATGTGAAAACTATCTTCCAAATTAAAACAAATTATCAAATACATTACTTTTAAAATTTTGGATTGAGACAATGGATGCTAAAAACAAGTTACATGTTAGAAAACTTTGTTTTTTTCCACGTCTTTAGCGTTGTACTTTTTTATTTTTCTTGTTTTAATATTTTCATTGTAAAATGCAATTTCAGATATATGTTTTAAGAGAGAGTGCCTGTGAGTCTTTAGTAATTATTTGGATATTGAATTTCTTAAATTATAATTATAAGATACTATTTTATTTATTATGCACTGAAAATATTAAAAAGTAAGAAACGTTAAACATATTTTTTTATATTAAATTAAAGACAATAATTATTTATATAAAAATAGAAAGCAAAACAATACATAACGTTGTCTTGTTCGAAACTCCTTCGCAATGTGAAACTGGCATGAAAAACAACCACAAAATTTTTAAAAATCTAAAAATATTGTTTTTTCCCCCTAAAGTATGGAATGAATCTATAATTTATTATATCCCTTTCTTCAAAAAATAGGACTTTAATTTTAATAAACGAATAAATGTGTCTTTAGTATCGTATACATGTTTTAGACGTTAAAAATGGTATGGCCATTATTAAATATAATGAAAGGGGAAAATTTGGTCGCGACTACAATTATAGGTACTAAACCCTAGAACTATAGTTACTGAAAGATATATACTGCACAAAATAAGTGCGCAATACGAGGACAAGCTGCAAATGGAATCAAACAATTTAATAAGATAAAAACGTAAAAGGCGGCAATACGAAGTACCATAGGTTGCAAAAGGTGTATCCAAATTTGTCATTCCATTTGTAATTTCTACAATATCTATTTCTGATCGCATAAAGTATATATATATTCTGAGTTCTTATGCATAGCGAAATCGATTGAGCGATGTCCGCCCATGTTCGTGTTGAAGTCGACTTTTCCAAGGCGCTATATAGGCTAGAGAAAATACGCCAATCGATTAGACATAGTTTCGAAAATTTCGGCATAGAAAATCAGCAAGATCGGTCCATGTCCTTCGAGCCAGCGGGCAAAGAATCACAGATGCCTCCAATTTTTCGATATCTTCTTTTCAACTTTTGTTTGTATTTCTGCAGGTAGTTTTTCTTTATATTAAAAAGCTGTTGTGCTTTCACCTGATACAGCAACCTTTTCGTTTACTAAGTTGGAAACCAAAACTTAGAATTTTGGAAAAAAAGTTTTTTTGAGCGAAAAAACTTAATGGTAAGAAAAAACTTCTTATGCCAATTTTAATGTAAACTATTCAAAGGGAATTCTGCAGCATGGTACTTGTGATTATACACATATGGTGAACGATATATAAGATTTGGCATAGCCGAATACAGCACTCTTACTTGAGCTGCTGAAAATTAATGCACTGTTCGTAGGTGTGATTTGATTGAGTCTTTAGTATAATGCATCTAATAATAATCGTATTAAAATAAAATGTCCAGCAATTGCCATAATTGAGAATTAACCCCAAAGATAACAGTGAACCTACTGTTAAGCAATTTTAATAGTAATTTAAACTATTACATATATAAGGCCTTATTCATAATCAATTTTTATAATAGGTTTATAAAACAAAATTTCAATACAAAACTGGTTTTATAAACCTGTAATAAATTTAAAAATTCATTATGAATAAGGCCTATATTCTTTAGGATATTTAAATTTAAAATTTCATTATGAATGAGGTCTATATTCTTTAAGATATTTCACATGTATCTTGTCTGCATTTAGAAATTATTTCTGATTATTGAAAATTCATATCTATTGAATATAATTCACTAATGTTATATTTACTGATTTTTACATCCCACATTGCAAAGTGATGCTTCGTAGTGAACGTGCAAAGTGAACAGATTTTATATGGAAGAAGCAGGAAACAATTTCACATGCATATGAAGTAGGAAAGACAAAGAAACGGAGGAATGTGGCGAAGAATATCTTTTAAAACGTTTAAAAAATTTCTATGATAATGTAGTCTTACGAGCATTAAAGACAGCTCTATTCGCCCAAATCCAATCAGATATTGGTGCGAGATTGTGATTGAACGTATATTTATATTCTGTTGCTTGGCCTCAATCTTTAAGAGGATCGATCGTTTGCCAATTGAATATAAATGCCTCATCTGCAAGTTTAAATAACACGATCTTTTGCAAATATACATTGAGTTTGTTAAAGATCTAATAAAGCGAACTTTGTACTAAAGAAAGCAAAACCTCCTTGTTGCGCGAAACAAAGCTGTGGCGTTAAAATATGAAAATAATGATTTGAAATTTTTCCAAACATAACGATATGAAATGTTTTGCTTGTAATTTTTATTGAAACAACGATGACAAGTAATAGATACACGCATAAAATAGTTGTTGGGTGTGGATATTTATGAGGGTTCGGAAAATATGCAACAAATTTTTCTATCGATTGGTTCTGGTTGTTGAACATAGAAAGGAAAGATTTTTTTTCTTGATAGTAACTAATCGTATCTGATAGTTTTACGTATTCTATTGCATTTTGAATTTGTTTAATTATTAAAGTAGTAATAGTGTGCTTTTGTAATGATTGTTTTAATACGTTCAAAGTTAATATATGTGTTTGTATTTATTTGAACTAAACTAAATTAATGTTTGTGCTGTCATTAGTAATAAGTTACACAAAAATTATTAAATCAATAAATAAAATAGATATTGTTTTAATTTTTTATAATTTTTGCTTTATTTACTTACTGAATTCTGCTTAGCGTTTTATTGTATGAGAGATAGAGGAATGTTTCAAAACACATTCATATTAATTTTTATTTTATTATTATTATTATTTTTTTTTTCAAATATAGGAAAAAATAAAAAGTTAAGGAGAAATAATATATTAATTTTACCATCAGCCATTTAAAGTTCTAAAAGAAAATATAAACCTTTTAATAAATGTAAAACAAAAACTGCTAATTTTGGATGATTTGGACGATTTTATTAAAAAAATGTATATCAATTCATTTATTTAATAGTAGAAATTTTAAAATGCTTCATCGTACAATAGCACTGAAATTATTAAAATGTGGTACAACGTAGATTAAGACTAATACGGTTTTAGTAGAAAGTGTTTTGTTAAATAAATTTTAATAAAACTTACTGACTGACAATACTTATAAGGTATTAAAATAAAGAGCTTGGAAACAGGGCGATTAGTTAATAGAGAAACCTAAACATGTTATTGTGCGAACCGAATCGTTTATTTAGAAGAAAAAACTATATATTCTGCATAATAAGAAACAAAAGTTTAGCATTTTTTTACTGTTTTTCTTCTACCTCTACCGTTTTATTTCATTTTCATGGAAGCTAAAATCTGAATTTAAATATATAAAAATGAGCACAAGCAAAATACAATTTAAGTATACGTCCATGATCCGGAATATTTGTTCTAAACTAGCAGATATGGTGAACTTCGCCTCGCCCTAATTTTAAGCTTTCAGACAAACTTTAGAGTAATAGTAGAACTTTTATTTTTTTTAATTTAAAAAGCCATTAAGGAATAATTTTACACAAAATTTCGTTAAAAAAAAGCAATTTTCGATTTATCCAATTTTTCGCATTTTCGCTATTTTCCATTTTTTACGCCAACAACTTTCTATTTTTTCATTTGGAAATCCACTAAATAATAATTTAACACAAAATTTTGTACAAAAAATCATTTTCCGAATTTTCCGAATTTTACGACATTTTCCAAAAATTTTTTCCGTAAAAACCTCCTCAAAAATACGAACAACTCTGCAGAAATCGGCTTAGCCGTTCTCATTTTATGAATTACTATACATTTTTACATCATTTTTATACCCTTCACCACAAAAAGTGAGAAAAGGGTATAAGTATGTCATTCCGTGTGTAATTTCTGCAATATCTAATTCCGACCTCATAAAGTATATATGAATATTCTGACTTCTTATACATAGCGAAGTCGATTGAGTGATGTCGGTCTATCCGTCTGTCCGTCCGTGTCAATCGATCAGATATAGTGTCGAAAAAGGTGCTATTGGAAATCAGCATGATCAGTCCATACCCTTCGAGGCAGAAGGCAAAACACCATGCCTACCTCTAATCTTTTCATGTCATTTGGAACATTAAAGTAACACCAATAAAAAAAAAAATAAATAAAAACGTTAGATGAAAAAATTGGCGCTCGCCTACATTTTTCGAGTTACGGAGGCTCTGAAATTTGTAAATTTTTGCAAAATATCAACATGGGTATCATTTTAACTCTTTGGAAAAGATCTTTAAGGAAATACTAAATTTTTTTCAAAATGCTTAAACAATTGAGAGCCGATGTTTTTTTATACGAGGGCTGCTCTATATATTTCTGGCCTACTAGTGAAAATGCGAATATTTATAATCCAAAATGGTTTTATTGTTTTTCAACGTATTATGCAGCATGATTTATACACTTTTGCATACGCTCAAACCAGTTGTCGAAGCACTTTTTCCACTCCGATTGAGACACCTCTAAAACATGGTTTTTGAACACTTCAACAGCTTCTTCTGGCGACGAAAATCGTTGACCACGCATTTTTTTCTTGATGTGCGGAAACAAGAAGAAGTCATTAGGTGCCAAGGCAGGGCAGTAGGGCGGATGACCCATTAATTCGACATTTTGGCCGGTCAAAAACGCTCTGGTTTGAGCCGATGTGTGAGAGCTCGCATTGTCATGGTGAACAATGATTCGTTTTCTCTTGTTGGTTTTTCGAATTTCTCGGATGACTTCAGGCAAACAAATTGTAGTGTACCACTCAGAAATGACCGTCCTACGTTGCTCAAGCGGAACAGTCGCCACATGACCAGTTTTGCCGAAGAAACAGGCGACCATTTGCTTCGAAGTGCTTCTTCCACGAACAACTTTCGTTGGATTTTGCTCGCCTTTGAAGACCCACACGGTCGATTGTTGCTTCGTTTCGGGTTCATATGCATAGCTCCATGATTTGTCACCTGTGACGATCTTATAAACGTCTTTTGAAGCACCGCAATCGTATTTTTGCAACATTTCTTTGCACCAATCGATACGAGCCTTTTTTTGAGCGACTTTCAAATTGTGCGGGATCCAACGAGAACAAACCTTTTTTACGGCCAGGTGTTCATGCAGTATCGAATATATGCTGGTGGAAGAAATGTCCAAGGATGTCTCTATCTCTCGGTATGTCGCATGTCGATCTTGCATTATGAGTTCACGCACGGCATCAATGTTCTCTGGCACAACAGCCGTTTTTGGACGACCTTCACGGAATACGTCTTTGAGCGAGCTTCGGCCACGATTAAATTCATTATACCAATTTTTCACAGTGCTATAGGATGGTGCTTGATCGCCATACAAAGATTTAAGTTCATCAAGTTGTAAAAAATTATGGCACGAAAATGTTCACGAGTTAATTCCATTTTTTTCTATATTAATTTTTTCAAGTCACTGTAAACAACGCAAATAATGGTCGTACGTCAAAACTTTTTGAGTACGATTATGCTTAAAAATTACAAACTTTCCAATTTAAATGTCAGATTGCACTTGGCAACACTCAGTGTTGCCAGGCCAGAAATATATATATCAGCCCTCGTATGTGTGCAGTACCAACATTTTTTTTATTTTTTAATTCTCTGTCACCCCAATATTAGTTACTTCGTTGATTTACGTAGATGATGAAGGGTACATAAGATCCGGTATAGCCGAATTTAGCACCCTTACTTGTTATATGTATCGATCTAAGAGTTCCTTAACGTTTTTTGTTATTACTAAGCAACTTCAAAGCTCTACAATGGCATTATATACATCAGAATTAATTGCTTTTTTGTAAATTTACGAATTCAGTGGTACTAATTATGAAGCTAGGAAAAACTGGTTAAAATTCTGATTATGAGGAAAGCAGATTTCATACTAAAATAAAGTTCATACAATATTTTAATTTGCAACTGTGGCATTACATTAAGCATAAGACTAAATTAAGAACGAGGTGCTTTCAAGTGAACTTTCACTTGATTTTAAAAGCAAATACCGAAAGCCACTGGAGAATTTGTTCCAGAAATAACAATGTTCTGTCAAAGGCTTAAGTTCTTTGTTGTTTTAGTGTGTTGTTGTTGTTGTGAAATTATCTTTGCGATTGTATAATATATTTAAAATTTTTGCACTAAAATTTTTAACAAAATTTATCTGTTCTTAAGCATTTTAGAATCATTCGAAATATAAAGTATTTCACTTCGTAATTAAAATGGAAAATGCAGTAAGACAACATACGCAGCCAGCTGTCGCATATACCTTTCGAGTCTGGTTTTCTGTTGAACAATCGCTGCCGAATAATAAACTGTTCCTAGATTTCACCTTACCTCACGATGCGCTAAATGTGGGTAGGATTACTTCTTTCCATCATTTAATTGCGTTTCTACTTTTATTCTATTTTGAGGACGTCATTTAAGTTTTTATAATGCGAATGAGTAGGCTAGATTGACAAAATCACTAGATTTAGAAAAATCCTTAAACATTCAAATAAATTTTAAAACCACAATTCGTAATTAAAATGCTATTGAAGATCATGCATTTTTTTCATATTTATTTAAAATGAACAAAACAGTTATAAAGACATGTATGGTGGAGTTCTATAATACTACAAGAGTATGATCGCTAATTACTGCCAACATTTAAAGCAGTGTAAAAGCTGACTACTAAACGCCCTTTTTCTGTGTGTTTTTTTAAGTTCCACTAAAAATTCATTAACAGTAATTTTGAAATTACAGAAAGGTGATTTGGAGTTTAATGAATGAAAGAAAACAAAATTAGCGTTAGCTCTATATGAAATTTTAGATGACACGATTAAAGCACATTACATATCTAAGCATTTCTGAATTACTAAGCATGGCTTTGCATGAGACCATCTGTATCAGTTAATGATCAATTTTGAGGGTCAAAATACTTTTTATTCAATAACATATTATGTTTCCTAAAGTAATGTATAATTTTCTAGTTTGTAAGATTTCTTTGTTACAATAATTTGTTATAAAAACTTTAAAATATTATTAAGTAACCAATACGTTTAATATCTCACTGTGAGCTCAATTTATTGTTCAGTTTATTAAACATTTGTTTGTACTTTTAAAAGTTAATCAGTCATAAACGTTTACAAGGAATTTAAAGAAGCCAATATTCGAAATAAATTTATAACAAATGACAGCATTCATCACAGTTTAGAATGTTCTATATGGGGTATGTGTTAAAAAATACCGCAAGAATATTTTTTTCCATTTCCCTACCATAAATTAAAAATTTTAAAGCCACCAACAACAAGAAAAAAAAAAACAAATTTCAACACAAAAATCGTGACATAAAATCGGATTTTTCGATGAACAAAGATTTCGAAATTAGAATATTTTGAGATCGATCTATTTTTCATAAACCATAAAAGTAAGTAAACGTATTTATCTAACTTTTTGTGGTTAGTTCACCAACCAAGTTTTTGGTTTAATTTTTATTTTTTCTTAAAGATTTTGTGTATTGAAAAGTAAATGAATTCCTCACAACTGTGTGAATTATTTCTCCAGTGCCCAGTAAAAAATTTAGTTACAAATAACTGTTTGTGATAACTAAGTTCTTTATAATCATAGTAGAACAAATATAATTGTTTTTTACCTTTATAATTAATTTTATATTTTCATTTTTTAAACACTAGGTCAGTTTTTAAATAAAAATATTATTTAATTAATTTACTTTATTCCGAATAATAAAAATTTTTTTATTTAAAAATAATATTTATTAAAAAAAAATTTTATAAAAACTTATTATTGATAGTTTTGTCTCCTGTTTCCTGATGATGCCACCCAACGGTGTGGCGAAATATGGAGAAAAATAAATAAAAAATAATTAATAATATTTTTATTTAAAAACTGACCTTGCGCTTAAAAAATTAGAAAATAAAATTTTAGTAGAACAATTTATAAACAAAAGCATTTTGGAAATAAAGTAACATAAGACTCTTTTAAATTAGTTAAAGGAATATGGAAGTGGCCGTACATCTTTGTTCTAAACCATGCCTAAAAATATGTGTTAGGTGCTTTGTGATTATTTCACATCTGGATCAGGGTTACCGCTGGACATTTTTCAAAAGTAGCAAATAAAAAAGTCGTTTTTAACCGACTTTAAAAAAGATGAAGGTTTTCAATTCGTCTGAATGTTGCTTTTTTAATGTTTGTGCCTGAAGAACTCGACATTTCTGAACCGAATTTAAAAACTTTTTGAATTTAATAGAGTATACTTACAGATTGGTCTCGCCATAGAAACAGTTTATAATCGTAAAAACTAATGGGTGTCCCCATACAACATACATATTTTTACGTGTATTTTGAACTGTAAAGGGCACTTCCTTAAAACTTAAAAAAAACTGCGTACTCCTTTAGCTCCCAATAACAAAAAGTAATGCAAAAATAAATCTAAAAATTAAATGATGTCCCCATAGGTAATTTAAATTGACCTATATGGGCCTATCTTTTGAACCGTTATAGACAAGCGCTGAAAATTGTACATTATAATGACAAGTATAAACATTTAAAATTATAACTTAAAGAGTGTCCCAATAATTAATGTAATTTGATATATGTGGCTAAACTTTTAAACAATTGTAGATAGAAAGACGCTTGAAATTTAGTGCGAACCTGTATTGCTAACTCCGCTATAACAACAAGAATAAAATTTGGATATGGAAATAAAAGTGTATCCCAATAGTTGATAAAGTTTAATGTATGTGGTCGAAGTTTTGAACAGAACGTCACCTACTTTCTTTGGTATAATAAGAAGTAGAAATATTGTAAATTATAAATTAAATGATTTTACAATAGTTGATGTAATCTGATGTATATGGCCAAACTGTAAAAACGTTGTAGACAATGATGGTTGAAATTTAGAAATTTGAAATTAGAGGGTCGCCCTATAGTTGCTCTAATTTGATGTATATTGCTAAACTGTTGTAAAGCTTAGAGGTAGAATATATCGATGTCCCAATAGTTCCCAGCAAAAATTTTTTTAAAAGGTAATCGAGTGTGGAATTAAACATTTTTGACAGAAGTACTTCCCAACTAGATTGCCAACTTAATGATTTTAACAAGGCATGAGACTTTTATAATCAATTACTGAGAATCGATTACACTTATTATTGTAGGAAGTAATGAGTACTATTAGTACGGTAGTCTGTTTTAATATAAAGAACTAGTTCCATTACTACTTCCTTTTTTGGAAACTAATGTAATGTGTTTTGTAAGTGAGTAACAAAATATGGCAATCACAAAAGTAAGTCATTATATGGCAAGTACTTTTCAAGGTAATGTCTAATATTTGCTGGGTTAAAGTAAGTGAATGTATGTGGCCATACCCTTGAACCGCTATAGACCGACAGATTAAATGTGTTTTGAATTGGGTTTTTTTTTTGCAAGAAATATACATAAAAACATCGCACAAAACTCGATTTTGCAACAAAAGTAAGTAAATCAAAAGGGCCGCTTTGTCTCTTCGTTTTGCTTAAAATACCTATACTTCATTTTCTAATCTACAAAATAATACTGTAAAATATAATGTATCATGTAAGTAATGTAGCGTTGTTGCTATTTTCCGACTTGACTGTGACCACATATCAATAAGTTTTATTTTGTAATTAATTTTCTGATTTGCTTTTTGTTAATGAATTAAATGATTTATTACCAAAAATTTAATGCTTTATTTTAAAAGAAATAATGTACGTATTTCTTTACATGAATATTAAAAAAAAAAAGAACCAAATAAGGACGTTGCAAAATAAAAAATACAGTGATTACATTTTATGTTATGACAACCATGACAGCCTTTAGAATGATGTTCGTTTTCTCGATGAATGCGTGAATTTAGAATGCGCTGATAATAAAATTTATTTTTATGGGTAAATTGACAAAAAGACGAGTTCAGTACGCATAGTTACGCTTATCATAATGAAGAAATGACCAAATATAAAATATTCGTTTAAACACCGTTATCTATATCTAAGTTTGTCATTCTGTGTGTAATTTCTACAATATCCATTGCAGACCCCATGAAGTATATATTTTCTGACTTCTTTGCATATCGGAGTCGATTGAGCGATGTCCGTCTGCCCGTCCGTGTTAGTTTCAAATCAAGTTTGCCGAGAAAAAAAAAATCAATATGTCGATCGATCAGATTAGTGTCGAAAGAAGTGCTATTGGAAATCAGCATGATCGGTCCATATCCCTCGAGTCATCAGGCAAAACACCACGTCTACCTCTAACTTTTTCATGTCATTTGAAGCAATTAAGTAACTCCAATCAAAAAAATAAATATATGGGGCAATAGAGAATTAAAAAGTAAGAAAAAAAACATCTAGTGAAAAAATTGGCGCACGCCAATTTTCCCGAGTAACGGGGCTTTGCAAGGTTCATATTTTTAAAAATATCAATATCTTTAGGGAAATACTAAATTAAAAAAGAATGCTTAACCCATTAAGAGCCAATGGCAATTTTATGTAAAATAATATATATGTCGTACTAAATTATTATTTTTTATTTTTTAATTCTGTCATCCCAATATTTGCTTTTTTGATTGAAGCTACTTCACTGAACTAGATTTACATAGATGGTGAAGGGTATATAAGATTCGGCATAGCCGAATAAAGCACTCTTACTTTTTACATTTAATTATTTTAAAAAAATTGCCAAAAAAAAAAATAGCCAGATTGTGCAATTACTCAAATCTTTTTTGTATTGTATTTTTATTATATGAGATTAATATTATAGGGCGATTATTAATTTTTATTTTTGTAACGATTATTACTTGAGGAATTATTCATACAGCCATTATACACTGTGCAAGAACATTTTGTTATTATTATTTAAAAACACAAATGTATTAAAGAATAGGTAATCGCAAATAGTTGTATTAAAACAATTATTATGCTTGTCCTAATTCATGTTTGTAAAGGTACGGTCACATATGCCAAATATTTGCCCTACATTTGTTTGCTCTTGTTTGGCCTAAATTTTTTCAAAACAATACAAAATTTGTTTTGTGGTCACACTACGCACATTTATTTGCCTATTTTTATTTGTTGAAACAGCTATAAAGTAATGTCAAATAAAATACAGGCAAACATGTTTTATGTGCGGTCACATTTAAAATAATATTTGCCTTAAAAATATGTTTGATCAAACTGAAAAAAACATAAATTTATTTGCTCACAAACTGCTGCGAATGGGATGTCTTCATTGTCATTAAATTTCTTCGGCATTATTTCAAAGTTATTGCAAAGAAAACGTGTAAAATATTATTAAATGCTAATTACAAATGATGAAAAATAGTTGCTACTCTTAAATATTTAATTGCAGTACAATATACATAAGTTCAAAACAAACAGTCAGAACAAAAATATACAACTGTAGAAAATTTTTTTCCATCTAGGCACTCTGGGCGCATCTTTTTAAAAGACCCAAATGAAGTGTATAATAAAATAATTTTATTTTTAATTGCTTACAGTATTTTGTTTTTATTTAATACACATATGAGTTTAAAATTATCAGCGAAGTTTTTCGAGACTTAATAATTTAGTTTAAATACTGGGCAACATTGCTGATACAGCTGTTATTTGTCTCCGTTTGTTCTTACAAAAAATTTGTAAGAACAAATATTTATTTGTCTAAAAATGAGTCGAATATTTGCCGTTGAGTGGTCACACTATGTTCACATTAGAAGCATTTTTGTTTGCTGGAAAATAATTTTATTTGCCCGAAATCAGCTGTTATGTTGTTTGCTTCTAATAAATATTTTGTGGTCAGACTACGGCAAATAAATATTTGCCGATTTCAGTCAAATGTTTGACTAATGTGACCGTACCTTAAGTTCTTCTCTTTTTTTGTTATTCCTATATTTATTGACGGAGATGCCGCTCAATTTCAATTTGTGTTAGAAGTTAGCGAATCACTTAATCGTTACTAAAAACAAAAGAAAATGTCGACAAAAATAACGATTGTCGTATTGTTTAACTTTAAATTAATATTCTACTGGCGTAAAAGTCGCATTGACGTATTTTTTTCGTTAACTTTTATTTGCTACAAAGGAAAATTTGTTGGCGCTACAAAAATATAGAACGACGCCATTTCTGGGTTCACTTTTATTTAACACAGTTTATTTTTAACTTGCTACACTTCACCTATCGACTGTGTAAATTACTCAAGTCCTTTGAAAGGTCCCTATAATGTTATCTTGATACAGACTTAATTTAAATTTGGAAACAGAACAAAACAGAACAGAACAGAATATTCTAACGCAGCCGACTCTAGAAAATGAGATGTTATAACATTAAACAGTTCAAAATTTGAACCGTGATTTTGAAAATGGTATAAGTAACTTTGCTTTTAAGCTGATACGAATGCTTAAGGGATGTTTTGTCAGATGCATTTTTAACATGTTTTTTTTTTAATTGACTTATGCACTTTCAAAATAAGCGGTTCAATTATCATGATAAGGGTTCCTTCTCTGCTTAAGATGACTGAATTTTCTTTGATTATATAGAGTAATTGCCTGATTATAATAAGAAATATTCTTTATTTCTTGTTTTCACTTTATTCCTTTTAACTGTAGAACATCGTTTTAAACTCGATGATCAAATATCATGGAATGTTTCTAAATGTATTTAAAGGTTTTTTTGAACTTTTTTACAATTAGCGAAACAATTTTTTTTTTAGATAGAGAATTGTTGCTGACTTCTTTGTTGGAACAGCTCATTCGATTTGTGACCGAAAATGATCACTATGCCAACACAGGTATTTTAATGTATGCTAAAAAATGGTTTTCATTATTTTTGAAAAAAAAAATTAAAAAGATTTGAATTGAATTAGAAAATTAATTAATTTGGAAATTAAATTAAAAATTTTCTTCTAACTTTTAAATGAATTAAAATCCTTTTTCACATTTTCTTTCACTTAAAAATGTTTCTTTTCATCTTTTGTTAAGCACTCTCTCTGTTGTTTAAAATGTTAATAAAAGAAAACCCAAAGAAATGTTTTTCTTTTCTTTTTTTTAAATAAAATTTTAGCCTTTTTACTGAATTGGAATATTTTAAAATCAATTATAAACGTTTTTAAGAGGTTTCGAAATAAAATCCATACAAATGCTGAAAGAACACAAAGTTTTCAAAAAGTTATTAAAAAAATGAATGATTTATAAATAAATTAATTAGCAAATAAGTTATAATGATTTTTGGTTAATTTGCTTTGAATTTCTAGAAAAGTAAAAAGATAATGGTTTCATTACTTTTGACAAATCGCAAAATTGGTTAATAGATATATTATGGAGCTCTATTGGCTAATGACTAATTTTTAAGGTAGATCTGAATAATTTTAAAACATTGTTTATCTATTCACCACGATTTGCTTGAGGTTACTGCTCATTAATTTCAAAAAGTGACATCAGTATAAGAATTCAGTATAACAGTTCGTAAGTTCCATCTGACTTAAAGGGAGAACCATTAACATTAGAATGCTTTTTTTTTAATCTACGATTGCTATAAAAATAGTGTGCTGTAGTTACTTTTCATTACGAGCATTATAATTAAAAAAAATTATCTTATATTAAACACAACATGCTCAGATAAAATTTATCCATACATATTTTGCATAAACGTATAGTATTGTTGTGTTTAACTGGAAACCTTTAATCATTACAAAGTACTAAGTATGAGTATGGGTTATCCGAAATACTTTGCACTAAATAGGAGACAGAATAGTATTTTGTATCTCGCTATCACAACTCCAGGATGTGGATGGAAACCCTCTTGATCGATTACTGCAATAGTTGTATTCACCATGAGTTATTAAAAGTAATGTGATTCTAATATTTTTCATCGCGTCCTTTCTCTCTTCACTGCCATGCATTGTATAAATATATTGCCAAAAATTAATAGCCTGAGTGTAACTTATTGTTAAACAAGAATCACAACCATTATTTCTCCCTTAGGTTCATTTTTATTGCCAACGATGTAAAGTCTTTTAGAAATATTTAATGCAATTTTAATATTGCAATTTATAAATTCCAATCACTTGCATATATTTAACAAACTGTTTTAGAAGCATTTATTTTATAATGGAAATATCATTATTTTGACATACATGCGACTATAAGAAATAAATAAAATAAAAAATAAAAGAAATGTCTGTCGGTATAAATATTCTTGAAATAAATGCTAGACATTTTAGTTAAATGAGGCATGAGGCCTTAAAATGGAAACAATGGCAACAGCATGTGCTGTCAAAATAAATGAATAAAAAAATTGTGTGTTATATATTACAATCAACATTAGGGCTGGAAGTCGCTGCACAATGGGCACGTTTCCAAGAAAAAATTTTGATACATTTTTTTTATGTTTCTCTAATTTGGTAGTAGAAATATAATTTAATGTGTCATTTTTGTGAGTCATAAGCATATATAATTAAATAATTATTATTTTTTTTTGTTCCATTTCTTAGGAAGTTGCACCACTTTGTCCTTAAAAGATTTTGCCGAATAATAAAATATTTCTTTACCACGCATTAAATTTAGTAAAGAATTTAAGTCCTAAAAATTTGCAAAAGCCAAATGTTAGCAGTTGTTAACCATTTTGTTTACAACTAAAAAGTTTTTTATTTATTATCCTGATAGGAGAAAAACTTATAAAAAACTAAGTTTACA
The DNA here is from genome assembly GCA_916610165.2 of Gymnosoma rotundatum. Classification (NCBI taxonomy): domain Eukaryota; kingdom Metazoa; phylum Arthropoda; class Insecta; order Diptera; family Tachinidae; genus Gymnosoma; species Gymnosoma rotundatum. The sequence continues at coordinate 54,369,987 of OU744340.1, read as the reverse complement.
CATGTGACGACGATTTAAGAGTTTAATGAACTGTTTTTTTAAAGTCATACATGTCTGAAATTCCTAAAAATATGTCGAGATTATAAAAATGTTTGAAATATTTTGCAACATTGTTTTGTGACTGTGTATATCAATGAATATCATTTCACGTACTGAAAGGAAATGTCATGCAGAGTTCTTGTCATAATAGTTGAAGTCCTTAAAGTTTAGAATAATATTTGTTTTTCTTTTCAAGCAATTTCACAGCTGAAGGTATAGGAGCTTGGCATAGAAGTTTTAAAACATATTGTGTCAAAAATAATGAAACATATTTTGAAATTGTATGAACTAAAATAAAATAGTTCTATTTCATAATAAAACTAAAACTATTGATAGCAAAAAACTGTGAGAAAAGAGCAAATTGAAGTTTTGAGTTTAAGTTTAAATCCCTGAAAATTTTTTTGTTTTTTTGCATTGTAAACATAAACATGTAAATATTAGAAATTTATTTTCAGCACAATTCAAATTTAACTTGAATTTAAAAAAAAAAAAATCCAAAATAAACCAAAGACTTGCACAATGAGCGTTTGGCCAAATTCATTTAGAGTTTTGGTAAAGAAATTTTTTAATTAAGTATTATTATATTTTAATTAATAATCTTGAATTTGACTGATTTTCCGCCTATTTTGATCTGCAAAGAAGTTTCACAAACAACGATTATTTTTTTAATTTCTAGGTAGACGATAAAGCCGAAAAACTCATGTTTTTCCAGTTAAATCAAAATAAAAAAGCATAATTAAAGAGTAAATTTTTAATACGTTTAATACTATTTGACATCTGTAATAACAGTGCATATCGGTTGTGAGAATGTCGTGCAGGCGACGTTATGTCGAACAAAAATTCAATAAAAAACTCAGCATTTGTAGAAAGTTAAGACTGTTCTTTTCGTGAGAGTATAAACTAATTGACACATTGTGATTATTTTTAATATTTTATTCTCTGCAGAATTCATAAAATCTTTTCTCAGTATTAATTTTTCTTTTTGTAGAATTTGACACATACGTAAATTTATTATTTAAATGTAGATGTAATTTTTCAACTGGAATGCAAATATTTACACAAACTCAGAAATCTAAAGTATGTTCATTATTACAAATGCATATTTATGAAATAAATTGTATACACAAACAAATTCAGACTTTGAGTTTCTACGAAACTGTTTCGAGAGATAAATAGTTGCAAGTTGAACACGAAGCCCTTAAATACTTTTGTTATCTAAACGATTCAGTGTTTGTGTGTGATTCAAAGTAATTGTAAGTTTCAATGTTGTCGTCCTTTATTATTTTATGTGGGTTTATTTGAGACGAATTGTAGCAAATGTAATTGCAATAATGGAGCTTGTATATGTAACAAAAGATAATGAATATGTTAAATATTTCGTAGGAGAGTGTTGTTTTTTTTTTGTTTTTCTATTAAACTGCATTACAGATGAGAATGAATGCCTGTTTGTATATTGTTAGAAATACATAGTATCCACAAATCCATAGTGTTTATTTAAAATTTCGTAATTTTGTTCTATTTATTCACGAATCTTTTAATCTAATTCTTTATATTAAGAAAGTATCACTTGATGTTTATTATATTGAAATCTGTTCAATGCTTTGTAGTAATCAGCAAAAGAGAAACTTACTAATCTTGTTTTCTAAATTATTTGTTTTTAATCGACTTAAAAAAAATAAGCAGGTTAACAATTCGACTATATGTTGCTTTTTATGTTTTTGTCCGCAGAACTCAGTAATTTCTGAACTGATATTGAAAATTTTCTTTATTTGAAAGGTGATACGAGTACTTATAGATTGGTTTCGTTTAAAAAACAGTTCATAATCTTAAAAACTAAGGGTGTCCCCATACCACATACATGTTTTTGCGTATATTAAGAACCGTAGAGGGCACCACTTTAACATTAAAAGAATTCCTCCAACCACCTTAGCTACTAATGGCAAAAGTAATACAAAAATAAATCTAGGAATTATAGGGCGTCATCATAGCTGACATAAATTGACCAATATGAGCCTATCTTTCGAACCGTTATAGACAAACGCTTGCAAATTGGACAGCAGATAGTAACAAGTATTAATATTCAAAATTAAAATTAAAGGGTGCCCTAATAGTTCATTACATTTGATGTATAAGGCAATAATTTTGAACAGATGTAGATACTTGACACTAAAAAATTAGTATAACATTTGGAATTGGAAATTAAAGGGTGTTACAATAGTTGATGTAGTTTGACCTATGTTGCCACATTTTTGAACCGTTATAGACAGACAGCCGAAATTTACAAGGTTTCTCTATTTCTAAGTCCATTATAGCAAGTATACAATTTTAATTAAGAAACTAAAGGGTGTTCCAATTGTTAATGTTATTTGACCTATATGGCCATATATTTTGAACCGTTATATACAAACCCTTGGAAATTAGACAGAATGTCCACTACTTTGTTTGGTACAATAAAAATATACATTTTTAATTTTTTTTCCCTGACCAGGATTCGAACCATCGATTTTATAAATTAATGAAATTTTACCTTATTTTCGGCTTTTTGGTTCTTTTTAATTAATTTTCTAAACATTTTTAGAAAGAAAAATTATTTACAAATATATGCGGACGTAAGGTAAAATTTCATTAATTTTTAAAAAGTATAAATATTTTAAATCATAAATTAAAAGGTGTTACAATAATTGATGTAAATGGATGTATATTGCAAAACTGAAATTAACAAGGCGCTGTAGTGTTAAATCTGCTATAACAAGTATAAAGTCTGAAGATGGTGTCCCAGTAGTTAATATAATTTCGTCTATGCTGCGATACTTCATTAGCGTTATACACAGACAGATGAAATCTGTTTTGATGTCGGTTTTTTTGCAAGAATTAAATTTTTTTCTACAAAAAATTAAACATTTATGTATGCTGTATAGGTCCCAAATTTTTTCGTGTCTTCTGCTGTCAAATCTAAAAGCATCAATTCAAAAGAAAAACTTTGTATATATGTATGTTTTTTTACATTGCGCTTTCAAAACAACTACACATTGCAACGTCAAAGTAGCTTGTTTTCTTGCGGAATTTAAATTAGACGCTTGTTGCGATAATCAGCACATATAATCGAAATATTTTTTTTAAAGACGATGCACTGTGTCGCGATTTCATACAACGGTAGTGCAAAAATAGAAGTAGCCAGAGTTAGGAGGTGAAATTCGGCACTAATGTTTTTCTTAGGATAGAAAGTGTTTATGCGAACTTTGGAGAAAGTCAAACAAGTACCACGCCTACCTCCGATACAAACCAAATTTAAAAACTTTATTTCGAAATTAGAGATCCGATAAGATGCAAATTTTACGTGTGAATATATTTAGTAATATTTTAACATATTGCCAGTTTAAAAAAAAGTCGGTCACACTATGTCCACCTCCCCATACAATAAAAATGTAAAAATCGTCATAATTTTAAAATTTATAATCAGATAAGAGTGACAGTTTGCACGTGAACATATGTAGTAATATTGCAAAACATCGCCAATTTAAATAAATCGATCAAACGCCACGCCCACTTTCCATTCAGCCATTAGTAACCACATAAAAGCGCCAATTTGCATGTTAATATATTTGGTATAACAAGTGACAAGCTCTTTCACCCGCCCCCCTTGGACTCTCCTCATATGAAACATTCGGTCGGCTTTTAACACTTGTATTTGCTTCCTAATATAGTATAAAACACTTTAGTTTTATTACAAAACCAAAACTTTATACGGAAACTCATGTGCTGTTTCTGTATTACAGGCGATCAACTCGCCTGAAAAATTTATATGAAAAGCAATCACGGCGGAACTTTAAGTATATTAAAATAAATACTCATAGCTATAAAATTCATAAAAAAACAGGAAAAGTGTTATTTCTACTTTCTTTTTCATTTTCTTCGAAAGTTCACGGTTGCTGAAAAATCTTGACGATGCCTGACTACCGTCTTCTTTCTAAGGGTATCTGACGTATGATCAATTTTGTAAGCAAAAGCAGTGTTGTTATTATAACTAGATGTATCACTTACAACCCTGTTAAAATTTTTGTAGCCGTTACATTTAAAAATTTAAATTTTTAGTATTGCAAATGAATATAAAAGATGGGATTTTCCCATGAATTTCGTATGCTGTAGACAAACCTTATCTTCAAACCACTATAACTTAAAAATTTGTTGTAAGAAGATATTTTAAATAAAATTTACGCTGAGTATTTTTAAAAAATAAATTTAAAAAAGGCGTTTGAATTCTAACATTGACTTTAACCATTTTTATCCAACCTCGTGACATAGTGCAATGTTTGCCTCAAAAAGCGATGCGCCAACACAGTTTTAGCTGAATTAGGCTTTAAGCAAATTGGTCTCTAAAGATGATGTGGTAATAGTTAACACGTGCATTTATCATAGTATTAAAACATTTCAATGTAAAACGTAATTTTTAAGTTATAAAATATACGTAATTTCATATGGAAAAATTAAATAAATTTCATATAAAATAAAATTAATCTAAAACTATAAATTAAACAAGTAAGTCTGCTATATTCGGCTATGCCGAATCTGATATATTCTTCACCATCTATGTAAATCTAGTTCAGTGAAGTAACTCTAAACAAAAAACAAATATTGGGGTGACAGAGAATTAAAAAAAAAAAAAAAATTGGTACTGCTATTATATTATTTTACATAATGGGTTAAGTATTTTTAAAAAAAAATTAGAATTTCTTAAAAGATCTCAAAAAATTTGAAATTTAAAAATTTCACATATTCATATTGGTGAGCGCCAATTTTTTCACTTGTTGTTTTATTATCTTATTTTTTAATTATCTATCGCTTTATATATTAATTTTTTTGATTGGAGTTACTTTACTGTTCCAAATGACATGAAAAAATTATGGTGTTTTGCCTGCTACCTCGAAGGACATAGACCGATCGTGCTAATTTCCAATAGCAGCTTTTTCGACACTATATCTGATCGATTGACATATTTATTTTTTTCTGAAATCAAATTTGCATCGGGAAACACTAACACAGACGGACACACGGAGATCCCTTAATCGACTTCGTTATGCAGAAGAAGTCAGAATATATATACTTTGTGGGGTCGGAAATGGATATTGTAGAAATTACACACAGAATGACAAACTTAGTTATAGCCTTTCTCCACTTTTGTGCTCAAGGGCGTTAAAATATAAATTAAAAAACTATTAAACTTTTTTAGGTTGTAGATCCAATTAAATATTATTTGTTTTCAGTACGTAAAGTATATTCATATTTGCAAGCTTTTGACATACATAAATATTTTAAAGAGTTTAAATTTTAAAGATATTAACTATTATTACATTATCTCTAACCGATTTTTTCCAGTTTCATAATTTAAATTTTATTACAAGAATATACGTAAAGTATATTCATATTTGCAAGCTTTTGACATACATAAATATTTTAAAGAGTTTAAATTTTAAAGATATTAACTATTATTACATTATCTCTAACCGATTTTTTCCAGTTTCATAATTTAAATTTTATTACAAGATTATTAGACATAAATTTTTTAAACTCAAATAAGTAATGATATTAATTTATTTAATTTAACGATAAAATTTATTTAAAAACATACATTCACAAAAAATTATATATTTGCTTATAATAACGCTTAGATCATAGGCTACAAGAATCAATTTTATACGTATATAGTTTATAAGCCCATATAAATGATTTCACAATTGTACTTTAAACACAAAAATAAAGATTTCTACGCTTACAATACATATACTTATATTTATTTAAACTTTTTTTTTTTAATGTTTTGGTTCTCTATTTATTTGTTTTCATATTTTGCATATTATTTTTAATTATTTATTTTGTACATATATTTTTATTTTTTTCACTTTCTTTAACAATAAAAAAAATTTAAAATTTTAGCTACCAGAAAAATTACTATACTGCCAAGAACTAGAACAAAACACTTTTTAGCGCAAACATTATTTTGTTGCATTTAAGTTATAAAACTTTAGTTGAAATTTTTTAAGTTAAAACCAACCATGTTGCATTATTATCCACAGTAACCATATAATCATTGAAAGTTAATAAAATATGTTTATCTTGACTAAAGTTTAAGTACAAACAACTATAATTGGTTCTCCGAAACTATACATTGTTACAAAGAACATCATATGGTTATTGTGACCATACCACAACCATATCTTTTTTCTGCGCGCATAATAGATGATTTTTTTCCTGTATAATTCTGATTAAAAAAGTCTTTGTTAATTGATGGTTGATCAGTATGAAGCAACAAAAAAACCTAAGTCTTTTAAATTTAAGAACTTAGACTAATAAAAAAGTTGCAGTAGTAGAGTTTTGTTTGCTTGTATACAAGCTCTAAAATTTGACATTTTTTGTAGTTAGGTCATTATTACATTTTAATTAGTTACTTTTATTGGACTAAATATTAAAAATATTGTTGTAAAATGTACTTTCTAAACTATTGGTAAAAAAATTAATTGTAAATATCTTTCTTTAAATTAAAGTATTAAAAAGTATTTATTTTAAAGAAAACAACAAACTCTTATGATTTACAAATAATTTTATATACTTTCAAAAAAAGAAAAGATTTTAAGAATCGGTTCAGTAGTGACTGAGATCAGCGGGCACAAACGTAAAAAACAGCATTTGGACGAACTGATAATCTTCTTCTTTTTTAAAGCTGGTTCATAAGTATATATGGTGTTATAATCCGTGAAACTTACTTAGATCTTGCAATTAATAGTAATTTAGAATAGCAACAACGTTGTTCTGTAACTATCTGTAGATGAAATACTAGCGCTGTTGCGGTTTTTTGTTATGGCTTTTGATTTCGAAGCAAAAACAAGTTCATTTGCCTTTATTTTAATTAACTCTGACTCAATTATATATATATGTATACCTTTTTCACCCACACAGTGGGTTACGCTAAACAAAAAAAAAACGCATTTTTAAATCTTTTGCAGCTTCTCTCGTTTCTTTTCTTTTTCCTTCATTTTTATTAAAATTAATATTTTTAAATGTTAAAGTTTACCTGATGGTGATATTCGAACATTTTAATTTTTTTTTACTGTTACGATCAAATGTGGTAGCGGGAGACATCAATCAAAGTCATTTTGATGCCAAGGAATAAATAAAAGTAACTCTGTGAACTCTATGGCAGTAACAAGTTAAAGGCACTAACAATGAGAAGCTAAAAAATCCAATAAACAGAATAAAAGATTACAAACAACTTGGGGCATGTCATTTGACTGGTATTTCTTTTTTATCGTTTGTGAAAGTGCAATAATGATTTTTTTGTAGTTGTTTTTTTGGTTTTTAAGAAGAAAAACAAACAAAATTAAAAAAATCGCTGTCAACCTTTGTATAACCTCCTTCAAAAAAAGAAGGAGGTTATACAATTCGGCTGTATGTTGCTTTTTTATATTTGTGTGAAAATTATTGGTAATATGATAGATTATGCTTACAGATTGGTCCCGTTTTAAAAACAGTTCATAATCTTAAAAATTAAAGGGTGTTCCCATACAACATACATTTTTTTTACGTGTATTATGAACTGTAAAGGGCGATTCTGTAAAATTTAAAATGACTGCGTAATACTATGGCTCCTAAAAACAGAAAATTATACAAAAATAAATCTGAAAATTAAAGGGTGCCCCCATTATTGATGTAAATTTACTTATATTTGCCTATCTTTTGAACCGTTATAGACAAACGATTGCAAATTAAACAAAATGTTGATTGCTATGGCCGTTATAGTAACAAGTATTAATATTACAAATGGTAAATTCAAGGGTGCGCAAATAGTTCAATCATTTTTTTTTTATTCGGACCAGCACTCAATGCATTGCATTGTACCAGAACTAGGAAATTAGGTTGTGGGAAGGGGGATAAAGGGAGTAGTGCTTGCTTACATTTGATTTGAATCCTTGCACATTGAAAGTGGCAGGAAAGACCTCTGCGGGGAGTTTATTCCACACACGAACTGTTCGTCTAAAAAACGAATTCTCTCTGTAATGCGTAGTGCGATTCACTGGCCAATCGACCACAAAGGAATGCGCTCTTGATGCAGAACGCGTTGCGCGTACGAAATTATGGTTTTCAGGAACAAGTTCCCTGATTTCATAAGAACACATTCCGTTGTAGTAACGATAAAACAGTGAAACACACCCCACATTACGTCGATGCTCCAGTGAGTCAATAGAGCTGGATACCCTACTGTCACCGATGAGCTTCTTCGCTCTCTCCTGCACGCGGTCGAGTAACTCCAAAATAGACTTTGAAGCACCGGCCCACCAATGAGCATTGTATTCCATTTTCGGTCTGCTAAAGGTGACATAGATAGTAAGGAGATCAGATGGAGTGAAGTATTTCTTACACCGTTTCAAAAAACCTAGGCACTTGAATGCTTCTTTTGCGACATGAAAAATATGCTGGTTCCAACGAACATCACATTGACATTTCATGCCAAGAACATCGAGAGCTTCTGATTCCTTAATATATATATCACCCATAATTACAGATGAGGTAGCATATTCAGACGTACGCCTGTGCGAAAGCACACAGCACTGGGTTTAATGAGCGTTAAATTGAACCCTATTCGCAAGGCCCCATTCGGAGATCACCAAAAGGTCGCGATTAAGGGTATCATCCATGTGCTTTCGCATAGCCCCAATTTCCCGAAGGCTTGGTCTATGGCGAAAAGAAAATGAATGGTATATGCTACTGTCTTCTGCGAAAGAATAGATAGGGTTGGAAGTCTGACGTAGAAGGTCATTGAGAAAAATAAGAAACAGGGTAGGGGAAAGAACGGAACCTTGCGGTACCTCTGAATTTACCTTGGACTCGTTTGATGCGATCCCATCTATAACAACTCGTATAGTGCGATCCCTGAGAAAGCTCGATATAAGTCGAGAGAAACTATTACCGACACCAAAAGCAATAAGTTTTGATATGAGTGCACCATGCCACACTCTATCAAACGCCTTGGAAATATCTAGAGCCACCACCTTACTTTCGCCGAAATGGTGAATGGATTGACACCACTAACCTGTTGTTGTAAGCTGTTGGACTCCAGATACCTCACAAGATAAAAATTGAGCATACTCTCCATAAGTTTGGAGAGTGCAGAGCAAATTGCGATTGGGCGGTAATTGTCAGGGTTGCTAGCCTCTTCCTTTTTGGGGACTGGTGTTACATTAGAAATCTTCCAACATGATGGAAACTCACCGACTTGAAAAGTTTTGCAAATGGACGCGATAACGTCGAAGAGCACTGCTTCAAGACCAGTGCTGGAATTCCATCCGGACCAGGGGACTTGTTTATGTTGAGATCCGCTAACACCCTTTTAACTGCACGTGCTAAAAAGAATATATCCGGCATTTGATATATATGGCCATATTTTTAAACACTTGTAGACAGAAGCTTGAAATTAACAACGAACCTCTATTGCTGGTTCCGCTATAACAACAAGTATAAAATTTGGATTTGGAAGTTAAAGGGTATTCCAATAGTTAATGTAATTTTGTGTATGTGACCAAACTTTTGAGCCGTTATAGACACTACGCTGAAACTTAAAAGGGACCTGTTTTGATAAATAATTTGAATTTAAAAATTAAAGGGTGTCCCATAATTGATGAAGATTTACTTATATGAGCCTATCTTTTGAACCGTTATAGACAAATAATATTTAAAATTATAAATTAAAGGGTGCACCAATAGTTTATTTAATTTGGTATATGGCCATACTTTTAAACAGTTGTAGACAGAGGATTGAAATTTAAAAAGAACCTGTATTACTAACTCCTCTATAACAACAAGTATAAAATTTGGATTTGGAAATAAACGGGTGTCCCAAGGTGTACGTGGCCGGGCTTTTGAACCGTTATAGACAGACAGCTGAAATTTACAAAGGATCTGTTTTGCTAAGTCCACTATAACAAGAAGAATAGAATTTGATTTTAGAAATTAAAGGTTGTTCCAAAATTAATATAATTTGTTCTATGTGGCCGTATTTTTTGAACCGTTGTATACAAACACCTTAATTTTAGACAGAATGTCCACTACTTAATTTGGTATAATAATTAGTAAAAAAATGTTATATTTTAAATTAAATAGTTGATATAATCTGATGTATATGGGAAAACTATTGAACCGTTACAGACAGACAGTTGAAAGTTAAACAAAACCTGATTGCTAAATCTACTACAACAGCAAGTAAATAATTCGAATTTGGAAATTAAAGAGTGACCCTATAGTTGCTGCAATTTGATGTATATTGCCAAACTATTGAAAAGTTAAAAAAGTATAAAGTTTGGAGATATAAGTGTGTCCCAATAGTTAATGTAACCTGATTTATGTGGCCGTACATTTGAGCTGTTGTAGGCAGACAGATTAAATCTGTTTTGAAGTCGGTTTTTTTTCGCAGGAATTATTTGTTTACACTTTTCGAGTAACGATTTTTAATTTCAATTTTTTCCCCTCAACGTTCTCCTTTGCTTTTGTTAATAACTAGACATTATTATTTTAACAGCAAGTTGAGGTTTATAGTCTCATTTTCTTAGCGAATTAGTTTTTACAAATAATTCTAAAATTTTACGTAAAATTCGTAGTATTTGGTGAAAATAAAGACGCAAAAATAAATAAGAATCAGTAAGAGTGCTATATTCGGCCATGTCGAATCTTATATACCATCAATGTGAATCTAGTTTAGTGAAGTAACTCCAATCAAAAAAGAAAATATTGGGGTGACAGAAAATTAGAAAAAAGTTTTGTACTGCATATATATAATTTTACATAAAATAACATCGGCTCTTAATGGGTTAAGCATTTTTAGAAAACTTAAGTATTTCCTTAAATATCTCTTCAAAAGATTTAAAATTATGGGCGAGGGCTAAGTTTTTCACTTAATGTTTTTTTCTTATTTTTTAATTCTCTGACGTCTCATATATTTATTTTTTTGCTTGGAGTTACTTTATTGTTCCAAATGGCATGAAAAAATTAGAGGTAGGAGTGGTGTTTTGCCTGCTGCCTTGAAGGACATGGACCGATCATGCTGAGTTACAAAAGCTACTGATCGATTAGCGTGTCTATGTTTTTTGTGTAATAAAGTTTGCCTCGCCTTGTTGATTTCAACACTAACACAGACGGACACACGGAGAACCCTTATCGACTTCGCTATGCATAAGAAGTCAGAATATATATACTTTGTGGGGTCGGAAATGGTTATTGTAGAAATTACACACAGAATGACAAACTTGGATATACCCTTTTTCCACTTTTTGCGGTAAAGGGTATACAAAATATTACGGTGTTTAAACAAATATTTTATACTTGGGCATTTGTTCATTATGATCGGCGTTACTATCGTTACCGTCCAGACCTTAACCATCTTTAACATTAGGTAAAGAGATTGACGATGAGATTGTTGTTATTGTTTTGTGAAGAAACAAATGGTGGCAAAACAAAATGCGTTGGTAGTGGCTAAAGGCCGAGTACAGCTGAAATATTTTTGGTGGCGACGGCTAAGAGAATACGTGCAGCTAATGCCCAATTTTTATATTTTCTTGTGTTACCATACTATTATAATCGGAAATATATGCTGGTACAGTTGAAGTTGTTTAGAATTGGAAAACTCTACAATTCTTATGCATAGCGAAGGTCAGTAAGCGATGTCCCTCTGTCTGTTTGTGTTCGGTTTAAAATCAACTTTGCCAAGTCACTAGATTAGTTAAAGAAAATTTTAATACGCCAATCGATCAGACATAGTTTCGAAAATTTTTCTATTGAAAATCAGCAAGATCCGTCCTTGTCTTACTTGTTTCAACTAAATAATATAATATATACCAAAAAAAACGACTTAGCTAAAATTTGAAGCTGAAATCAGCCGCACATTTAAGCTTTGATCGAAAGTCGGCCTCGGCTCCGGCTGATCACTTCCTGGTTATGTGTTAGATTAGACATTTGACTGCTTATAACCCAATATATCCCTGGTGTCTTTGTTGAATTTATAATTTTTAAAAAAAAGTAGATTTGAGCTACACGCAGACAAAAAACATGGTTGTGTGATAGTCACAATAACCATATTATGTTCTTTGTAACAATGTATAGTTGCATAGAACCAATTATAGTTGTTTTCACCAAAACTTTAGTCTTTATAAACATTTTTTGTTAAATTTAAATGATTATATGCTTGATGTGCAATGCAACATGGTTGGTTTTAACTTAAAAAAATTTCAACCATAACCAAAGTTTTATAACTTATTAAAAATAATACAAAATGTTTTACCATAATATATTATTATAAATCAAAGTATGGTTAAAAACCACAGAATAATGTTTGCGCAAAAAAATGTTTTGTTCTAGTTCTTGACAGTTGAGTAATTTTTCGGGTAGCTAAAATTTGAAATAGTTGTTTATTGTTAGAGAAAGTGAGAAAAATAAAAATATATGTACAAGATAAACAATTAAAAATAATAAGCAAAATTAATAAAAAGGGAACTAAAACATTTAAAACTGTTCAAATAATATATGTATGTATGTATTGTAAGCATATATATCTTTATTTTTGTGTGTGATGCACAATTGTGAAATTATTAATTTGGGCTTATAAACTATATTTTTATATAACTACTTCTTGTAGCCTATGATCTAAGCCTTATTATAAGCAAATAAGTGTTTTTTTTTGTAAATTTTTTTTTAAATAATTTTTATGAAAATCGTTAATGAATGAAACAATAACAACTAAGTCTTTTATATCAGCAAAATTTTTCACTTACGAGGCTATATTATAATTTAATTATATAATATGACATTTCCAACCATATTATGATATTTTAATTTCACTATTTAACGTTTATATTTGAACATAATTATGTTTATACTTTAGAATGTCATTGCTTTGCTAGACAACAATATGGTTGCAAATGTAACAATACTATATTTTGTAAGCAACCGTATAATGCAACCATAATATATTGCTCTTAGATTTTGGTTACCTCAACCATGTTAACCATGTCAACCATGTTTTTTTTACAGAAAAAAAAAACAATGATCTATTAAAATCGTTTTTTCTAATGTACCAAAACTCACTTTTTAATTATTATTTCTTCTTTAATAATTTTGCTATTAAAAAAGGATTAGCATCATTTGAAATTAGTTAATAATTTTGTGTCTTTTAGTTGTAATATTTCTTAGAAAATCTCATTGCTGTATAAAAAAATTATAATGTTTTGAAACATCTGTAAGTTTTGGCTAAAAAAAGGTGCATTAAGAGTTTTCTTAGTGAGGAAAAAAAGATGGAAACTCACATCATAGACGAATTTTCATATTGTATACGAGAGTATTTCTTTAAGAACTTTAATTGGTTATTTTTTGGTATCATATCTTTTCAAGAAAATGTAGTGTTTAGCTCTTAAGCGAATTTCTTTGCTTAATTGTATAAACAAAACATTAAAAAAAAAATTTTTTTTATATTTTTAATTACAATTTAAGACTTACAATAATATATTACTTAGATTTATCGGGGATGTGAAATTTAATTAAGTTTGGTAGCGTAAAATAAAATTAAAAAAAAAACGTTTTCTAATATAAATGGGAAGGCATTTCGAATGTTATGGCTCAGTAAAAATTCAATTATCAAAATAGATTGTGTAATATTTTTCGCACAAACTATAATTCATAATTTCAACCTCCTTAAAAGTTTTAAAAATTATAGTCGTAGTTTTTAAAAATGCATAAGGACACATAAATATTATCCGCAATCCGCAACAATGTACACGGACACGTTCGCACTTGCATTCATAAATACTTGAGCACTCATTTGTTAGGTAAATGATGATGATGTTGATGCTGATGACGATACTTTGAACGTTTACTTGTATGATAATGTTATAAGGATGCGGACCCTTTACTAATTTTTGCATTTTCTTTTGAGTTTCATTTTGTTTTTGCTGGAGAACTGAAATTTTTGTTGTAGATTGTAGTGGCAAATGACTTAAGATTAAAGGAACCTAAAACTTTTACTTAGCTGTCTGACTTAGAAAAACTATAAAAACAGCAAAAAAAAAAAGATAAAAAGTTTATTTTATCAACATTTTAGTTGACCATGTAATACACAAGCAGCATTTTCTTTCACATCTGTTACAGAAAACTCATATCGTAGTTAATTTTCAGTTTTGACAAGCATTTACAACAGCAATCAAAAAAGTTCCTTAACAAAGATGATAAACTATAATCCACTTCCTCGTACTCTACATTTCAATGTTTCATTACTCCACACAAAATATCTCGCATTTACAAAGCCAATTTTAAAAATTGGTGTGAAGCCACAAGTTAACTGTATTCGTGCTGATTCTGCACTTGGCAAATAATAAAGTTTGCAAAAACTGTAAAGAATACTTTTTGTGCATCAGACACAATACAAACTAATTGTATCTTAATTCAAAGCATTTGGGAATACAATTTTGTTGTGAAGAGCAAAAGTTAAGGACTGGAAAAGCTAACACTTGGTATTAAATATGAAGCGATTTATAAAAGTTTTTGGTAAAATATGTGCTTCCATGGTCTGTCAAAAATTTCGTAACCACTGCTTGCAATGGCAGAGTTAATAGAATAAGATTTTTGGTTGGTCAAAAAGCTTTCATAATTTTAAAAATATAGCAAATAAAAAAAAAAATCATTGATAATGCAACGATGCGAGATCAGCAGCCTTTATTCTGTAATTCTCGTAGCTAAATCTAAGTCTCGATCGCTAAAAAGCTAAAAGTAAATTACTGAAAATATTTTAGCTGTATCTCCAAATTTGTATTCTGTATCGCTTAGCCAAAATTTTATATTTTCGCCGTAGCTAATTTGCTCTTTAAATAAACAATAAAATGAAAATTTTGAAAAGTTATTTTGAAATGCATTCTAAAATTTTCCCTTTTTAACCGACTTCAAGAAAAGGAGGAGCTTATCAATTCGACTGAATGCCGCTTTTTTATGTTTGTGCTTGCATTTTGAACCGATTTTGATTTATTTTTTTATTAGAAGGTTTATGCTAAGAGACTAGTCCCTTTTTAAAAACAGTTCATAATTTTTAAAATTAAAGGGTGTCCCCTTACAACATATATATTTTTTAAGTGTATAATGAACCGCAAAGAGCACCACTCTATAATTAAAAAAAAAACTGAATATCACTCTAGCTAATAGAAAAATAGATCTAGAAATAATAGGGTGTCCCCATAAGTGAAGCAAATTAAACTAAGTCTAGATTTACACTATGCATTTTTTGCGGCATTTTTCTTCTCAATTTTCTATTTAAGTTACAGCGTTATGCGTTATCTAAAAGTAAACATTAGCAGCAGTAACAACCCCTCAAGACTCAAGCAATACCATATTGCTTACTCCTCCTGCTTCAAAAACAAACAAAAATTTTATGTTAGTTTCATGAAAAGTTGCATAGTGTAAATGCCGTATGTGTAAGCCTATCTTAAGACAAATGCTTGAAAATTGGACAAGATTTCGAATACTATGACTATTAAAACAAGTATTAATTTTCAAAAATCTAAATTAAAGGCTATCCCAAGAGTTCATATAATTTGATGTATACGGCCATACTTTTAAACAGCTGTAGACAGACGGTTGAAATTTACAAAAAACTGTATTGCTTAGTCCGCTGTAATAACACGTATAAAATTTAGATTTGGAAATTAGATTAGTTTATTTAATTTGATGCATATCGTCAAATTTTTAAGCCTTCATGGAAAGACAGCTAAAATCAGTTTTAAAGTCGGTTTTTTTTTGCAAGAATAGACATGTATTTTAATAAAAAAAATTATAAGTTAAGCAATAAGTTCAACATGAAACAATAAAGCGCCGGAACCATAGGCATATAATTCGAGCACATGTTTTTAATTAATTATGTAAACAAACTATGTACAATTTTCAACATATATATATCCTTTTCCAATTTTTCCAATTTTTCAGAGCTCCTCCCAAGCCGTTAAGTTTAAGCGTTAAGGTGTCCAACTTCTCACCAAGATTTTTAGTTCCGGTGGGATTTACGAATTTGAAAATGAACTCTTTTTTATATTTTACTTCAGTGAAATAAAATATTGAATGAGCACAAATATATTTCTGGTCCTTTGTAACCTGCTTGGTTGTTAATTCCATTTTTTTTTTGTAAAATAAATAAAATTTACACAATTAACATCAAATGAAGAAGCATATTTTTTTTTTACCACAAAATATTCGTTGCTAAAAATTAAGAATTTGAATTTTAAAACCATGCCAAATTTAGAGAAAAATTGTTACAGAATTGCATTTCTAGCTAAAAATCGCTAAACAGATTTTTTTAGATTTTTAGCAAAGGAGATTTAGCTTTAGCGATTTACAGAATATGACTTCAGGTTGAACAAAAATATACGTTATTTTTTTGTCTAAAATTGTGAAGCGTTGGATAAAAAATCTTTAATTAATCAAGCAAAATCAGAGTGGATCTTCTCAATAAGATAAGGATTGTTTAGTGAAAATTTCTATAGATTTCTGGAATTTACTCAAAGTTTCATTACAAATTTTTACTTTCGAAGAAATTTACAAACGACGATAGTTTTGCGGTTTACTTAGTTTCGCAGGCGTTATTCAGGACCTTGAAACTTTTAAAGAATTTTAAATCTGATGAAAGAGCAAGAAATGGTAATCTTGTATTGTTAAATTCTAATTACTGAAAGCAACATGTTATATATCCCATTTTTTGCAACTTCGGCTTTTAGCAATGGAACGTTCAGATCTTTATGAACTTTTATAGAGGAGAGGGCCGAGCCGTTCGAAAAAAAGGCCAATAACTGTACTCAATAGCATTATATAGGTTTTCCGACGTTTTCTATCTATTCTCAATGTAGTCTTTACAAATGAGCTAATTCATTTGTATAGGTTCAGCTTAGCTTCTATTTATATGCATTATTTTTAATACCGAGGTACTCTACTTTCGACAGTTGGGGCATTTTTATGATATTTATTCGAATAGGGCATGTTTTTGGGCAACTTTAGATTTAAGTTGGGTACTTTGTCAAATTCTTTCTTTTTCACAAATCCTTTTTTATCGTATGCACTAACCTGTGTGATTTTTCGTTGATTCGGAATACATCGCTTTCTAAAATAGTTTCGACATGTTTGGTAACAAACTAATTGATTTAACCTTTGTCTGATATTTTGCTGGGCTTGGTTTCGTGGCAAACAAAAAAGCTTCTGGGTTTTCCCCTCGTTTAGTCAAGAAATTGGCCATTTGAAATCTCGAAAAACAAATCTATGAGAGTTTATAATTGGTCGTTTAGTTGTGTCGATCGGTACATTCGGGGTAATAAGATTTTTTATGAGGATCTAATTAATTATTATTATTAATACCTAAGCTAAACCTTACAATTGCGATACATTATGTTATATAATATCAAAATAAATATTGCTTTTCATAAATACTACGCTATGTTTCCTGAATATGTTTTGTTCTAATTTTTCAAATTACTTGGAAGTTTGTTGTAGATTTGCAGTCCTTTGTAGAATAATGATCTCTGCATACTACATGGTGTTTTTTATAGACGTATAGAACTTTAAGTTGGCATCACTTTTTTAACTGGCGGCCATTTTGTCAGCTGTCAAGTGATTAATATTTAGTTTGGTTTGCCATTTCATCATGAATAGGTTGACAAAAGAACAACGCTTGCAAATCGTGCAAATTTATTTCGAAAATTATGGTTCAGTTCGCGAAGTTTACCGCAAGCTCCGTCCATTTTATGGTCGACATAATCGGCCATCAGAGCAATTAATTCGGTTAACCATGGATCGTTTTCGCACTACGTTTACTCTATGGGATAATACGCATCCGCAGAGACGTCGAACAGTGCGCACCGAAGAAACAATTGCCGCTGTAGAGCAAAGTGTTGAAGAGGACCCGAATGAATCGATTCGCCACCGTGCACAGCAATTAGAGCTTTGTCCATCAACTTTATGGAAGATTTTGCGCAAAGATCTTGGCTTGTGACCTTACAAGATCCAGCTTGTGCAAGAATTAAAGCCGCGAGACCATGCAATGCGTCGTGATTTTGGTGTATGGGCCGAAAATGAGATTGATCTCGATGCTGATTTTCATAGCAAAATTTTGTTCAGTGATGAGGCTCATTTTTGGTTGAATGGCTACGTCAACAAGCAAAATTGCCGCATTTGGAGTGAAGGGAATCCACATGAGACCCTTGAAACGCCATTACATGCACAAAAACTGACTGTTTGGTGTGCTCTATGGGCTGGTGGAGTCATTGGGCCATACTTCTTCCGAAATAATGCTGGAGAGTCAGTTACCGTTAATGGAGACCGGTATAGAGCCATGATAACCGACTATTTTGTTCCCCAATTGGATGGCATGAATGTGCATGAGTTTTGGTTCCAACAAGACGGCGCTACATGCCACACAGCGCACGTTACAATCGATTTATTGAAGGAAACATTCGATGAGCGCATAATTTCGCGGAATGGACCTGTCAATTGGCCACCAAGATCGTGCGATTTGACACCATTGGATTATTTTCTTTGGGGATATGTGAAGTCGCTCGTCTACGCCAACAAACCAGAAACGTTAGGGGACTTGGAAGCCAACATTCGTGGCGTTATTGCCAACATACGGCCCCACATGCTCAAATAAGTGGTTGAAAATTGGACCTGTAGAATTGACTTTATTCGAGCCAGCCGCGGCGGCCACATGCCCGAAATCATATTTAAACATTAATGGCATAAAATTATCCTTCCAATAAAGCCAAATTGATGGACATTAAAACGATTTTCTTGTGTTTTATTTCAATTCGAAGTTCTATACGTCTATAAAAAACACCCTGTAGTTGTCCTTACTCGAATTATTTGAAAATCATAAGCATTTCTTAATCTATATCGTTGTATATCACCTACAAAGTTCATCTAATTACATAAATATTCCGGTGTAGCTGGGTTTGGTATTTTTTTTATGAATATTAAAGTTTAATATTAAGCCATCTGAGCTTATCAAGCATTATACTAATTGTTCTCATCCCTTTGTTTTGAAGTTTTTGTAATCTTTCCACTTGTTCATTAACGCAGCATGTGTATATAATGGTAGACCCATAAACGAAATGCGGTTTAATTATCGTGTTGTACCAGTTTATTGCCGTTGTCGTTAATATTTTATTTCTTATTCTTCTGAAGCGACCAATTTTTTATTTTAAAAATTTAATTTCTTTTAATATTTACATATTTCCATTTTTTTGTTTTCATTTAATTTAATTTCATTTGTTTTAATTTAATTTTAATTTATTCATCTCTAACTATTTATTTTTTATTTATATCATGTCCCAAAATTGGTTTTCCATATTAGCTTCTATATATATTAATGTATCATCAGCGTATAATAGTATTTTACATCTTTCTAGGACAGGGGGTATATCATATACGTATATAATAAATAGAAGAGCTCCCAGTGTAGATCCTTGTGGCACTCCAAAATCGTTAATTAGAGATGGTGAAGTGACGCCATTTACCTCCAAATATGATTCAAGACATTTTTATTGGTTTCCTTAAACACCATACTTGTTTCAAATGCTCTATTAAAGTCTATAAAAAAGTGTATTTTCTCATCTGCTAATTACATAGTTTACAGCTGAGTAAATGTATTTTTTTTTGAACCCTGACTGGTATTTCATAAATATGTAATTATTATTTTACTACTTTTTCTAGAATTTGTTCACAAAATTTTAAAGTGCCTGTTGTTTCCAATTATCGGTAATAACTTTTTGAAGATTTTATTATAGTCTGGCTTATTTTTTAACTCTATTACTATAATCGCTATAGCGAGTATTCTGGATGTTGAATTCCTGCAAGGCCTTTAAAGTATTCCATTCAAGATTCAAGTGAATCACTAAGCCTTTTCGTGCACTCTTTTTGATGATTTTTAAAAGTTAAAGAGAGATGTGTAATTTCCAATGTCATTAAGGTCTTGTTTTTTCAGATAAAAGCCTTTAGGAATACGCAGAATTAGTCTTGTTATACGTGTTGTTACTTGAACAGCTTGTTTAATAGTTTTTTTTTATCAACCACAATAAGAGAAACGTCCATATTTTCTATTATTCTAATCAGTGTGTTTTCCGTGCAATGAGTGTTCAGTTATTTTTAAAATTTTAATCAATTTACGTGAGTGACTTCCCGCAGTGCTAAATTTACCTGTGAGTTATGAATAGTTTTCAATATAATTCTATTAAAGCTTTAGCTTTTATCTCTTCTTTGTTGGTACCTCTTAAAATCTCAAAATTTATATTATCAAGTATTTTTTTGCCTATCAGCGGGTGTCCCAAACGAGACCAAATTCGTTTATATTTTTAATATGTCTCATCACATTTAACATTGTATAGTATTTTTAAGTACTCGTATAATTACATTTGCCTTTAATAAGTCCATTTAAACAGAGTAATTCCTATGCTTAAAAATTGCCAAATTTAAAAGAAATGCGTTGGAAAACGCCGCCAATATTCTTGACTTTAGTCTCTGGCAGTATCATAATAATGATTTTGTGATTAATTTAATAGATCATTAGATCAAAGCGTTGTTTATAACATAAATATAACAAATTTGTCTGAATATTAAATTTACACCTGGGTAAAATATATTTAATTTTTAAGAATCAAAGCAAATTTTAACTAAATTTTAGATATTTTATTTAAATCCAAAAAAAAGATACCACTTTAGCCAGCGGAAACTGACAGTTTGACTGTTGATAATTTCATTTTCGACAAATCTTATAAATATTATAAATTTTTTTTCTAAATTTAATTGTTTCTTGGAGTGTCGTTCACAGCTAAATGGCTAAACCGGTTTTAATGAAAATAGGGTATTTATAGCTTAAATCAATGGATCAGAAGGAGCGAAAAGCTTAATTTTATTTCTGAGCACTCAAATCCAATTTTTTATTTGCATACCTTTGATCACAAACTTGATAAACTGGACCTGAAAGATGACACCTCTTTTGTAATTTTTAAAAAGTTACCTTTGGAATTACTCTTTTAATTAAAAATATGCTATAATTGTCCATACAGTGTCTAAAAAAACCCGAAAAATTAAACCCTATCAATATCGGGAACAATAAGCTAGTAAAGTAAAAAAATAATTAAAATACAAATTAAGTTTAAATTAAATAAACAGAGGCCTACTCTAGATGCGCTGTTATATTAGCAAAGTGGTTTTGCAGAAATAATTAATACTTAGGAAAATTTCCCTAATGGTTGGTGATGTTTTATTTTAGATTGTAATTAAATTTATTTACATCAGTTTTTGTTAAAAATGTAAGCTTAAATTTTTAGGCTGTCAGATCTGATTTTCTATTTTTTGTTTTACTACACACTTTAAACAAATTTTCAGTCTGTTTTCCTGTTTCTACATGTTGTACGAAAGTGACATAATTACTTTTTATTAACTTTAATTTTAAGAACTAGCAGCATGTAGTTTTTTCCATTGATCGTTAAAGTACGTGTCTTTACATTTGATGAGGTGTCAATAGTTTTAGATTATGATGATGGTACTTATTATAGTAATAATCAGTGTTATTTATAATACAAGGATGTATGATAATCAAGCGAACGTGGCGAATATAGGAATAGAGAAAAAATTCCATTTTGTTTTTCATTTCTTTTCAAATGCTGTAGCAATATTTCAACAGCAATTTGTATGGAAGTGGAAATAATAGATGTTAAGCTGGGCAACTCCTTTGTTCAGAAGCTATTTTAAATAGAAATACTTTTTTTGCTTTTTCATTTGAAAAAAAATCAAAAACAGGTTTCAATAATGTAGAAATAATTAAGTGCTCAAGTTTATGTCCTCTTGTAAATTTAAGTCGTTCATAAAACACTTATCTTTCTTTGTGGACCATTGTTTAAACATTAAACGTGAGCACAATAAGCCAGTTGCAATAATAATAAACTATTTACATTGTAGTAAAAGGTTTAACAACAACTAAAAATATAAAGATGTTATGCAACATTTAGTTTTGTAAATTTAATCTGGGAGGGTTTGGATTAATTTTTATGACTGTGTTATAAAAAAGAGCTTAAACGAATATAAAAATCCTGTGTAATTTTACAAATCTTGTCGATGATAAAATACAGTCACAAGCACTTATTTTCGGCTTTGGTTCGTTTATGAATTTAATTTCTAAACATTTTTACAAAGAAAAATTATTAACAAATGTGTTAAGAGTCTGCAATATTTTTTACAGACAATAATTCCAAATTGAAATCGAACGAGAATAATTTGTTTTAAAAATGATCCTTTTATTTTGTAATACATTCAACAACTGATCTGTATTAATTTGTTCAATTTGTTAAAGCAAAATTACAAAAATCTTAAGAATTTATTACAGTTATTCCTTATTTCAGTATTGAGTAATTTAAAAGTTTAAAACAAGAAATTGTTTGTGCATACAAAATCTGTATGCAAGTAACTAGCAATAATATGTATGCAAGTAGTTACATACCAAAAATATGTATGCAAGTAATTCACATACAATACAAAACACAAAGTAATAGAGAACAATTTAGTTCTTTACTACTGCAGGGACGGACTGCGGTGAACATCCTCCCCCCGTTGGAAGGCTCTGGCTTTCAACCAAGTCCCTTTCGATTGGCAGCACGACCATCTTAGTAACAGCTCGCTTTATTGTTTTACTGCTGGTTCGAATAACTGCAACACGTGCGACTCCATCAGCTCCACATATAATGTCAGTGACACGACCCAGCTGCCATTTAAGAGGTGGGAGGCTTTCATCCTTCAGTAAGACCATATCCCCTTCTGCAATATTGGGAGTTGATTTGCGCCACTTACAACGTTCCTGCAAGAGGGTAAGATATGCTGCGCTCCACTTTTTCCAAAATATTTGCTGCATGAACGAAATTTTTTGCCATCTGCTTAAATGAGATATATTGATATCAGTAACTTCGGGTTCTGCGATGGCAGCTAATGGTGCACCAACCAGGAAATGACCTGGAGTGAGGACGTCGAGATCATTGGGGTCATCAGAGATAGCACATAATGGACGAGAATTTAAAATTGCTGATATTTGGTAAACCAACGTACGCAGCTCTTCGGAGGTAACTAATGTAAGGCCTACTGCGCGTCGAAAATGATATTTCGCTGCCTTTACCGCGGCCTCCCAGAGACCTCCGAAATGTGGAGATCTTGGCGGTATAAATTTTCAGTCAATTCCCTGGGAAAGGCATTCCTGATGCAGAATGTCCAAATGTTGCTGACTCATAAACAGTTTTTTCAAATCCTCTAACTCGTTTTTAGCGCCAACGAAGTTTGTGGCATTATCTGACCAAATAGTTTGTGGCTTTCCTCTAATAGAAACGAATCGTTTTAAAGCAAACAAAAACGATGTTGTTGATAATTCCGAAACAAGTTCCAAATGTGTGGCCTTTGTGGCAAAGCAAATAAAAATACAAATGTAGCATTTTACCGGCGGCCGATTTCTTACGTCGGATTTATAGAAAAATGGGCCACAAAAATCAACACCAGTGGTATGAAATGGTCTACATGGCTGCACGCGATCACGAGGCAAATTGCCCATAATGTGTTGTATATACTTAGGCTTTAAACGAAAGCACTTTATGCATTTCGATATTATTGCACTTATAGCCTTTCGCCCACCAAGCGGCCAATACTGTAATCGAATGGTAGCCAGTAAACACTGCGGCGCAGCGTGTAGTAACTTCTGATGAAAACTCATTACCAAAGCCTTTGTAAAAGGGTGAAGCTTTGGCAAAATGATGGGATGTTTTGCTTCAAAATTTAAACTGGAATTTTCGAGTCTTCCTCCAACTCGGATTAAGTTTGTAGAGTCAATAAATGGAGCTAGTGAATACAATTTACTTGACGATGAAATTAATTTATTACCTTTTAAAGCCTTATATTCAGCTGCAAAATATAGTTGTTGTATGTGACGTATTAACAAGTGCGTACCCATCTTTAAATCAAGTGTTGTTAATGGGCCCCTTTTAGTTTGTTGTTTCAATGAAAATTTTAAAGCGACAAATTTGTAGACGTAACCAAAAATGCGCTGCATCCGTGTGAACGAATTATGATATTTACAATTGACAGACCAATCATTTACAGGAGTGGCAACTAATGCACATCGCGTTCTTTCTGGCAAGTTTGTTAAAAAGTTAAGAATTTTTGGCCAGGTGGCACAATCTTTGCTTAAAAAATCTGGACCATTTTTCCAAAGCTTTGATAACAAAAGCTCCTCAGGCAAAGCCCCTCTGGATAAAATGTCCGCCGGATTTAAATCGGTAGGAATATGATGCCATTCATTTTATTTGTAAGTGATTGGATTCGACTTATTCTATTGGATACAAATATATTAAAGTGTGATGATTCTTCTCGTAACCACGATAACACTACCATCGAGTCAGACCAGCAATGAACTTCATATGTAGATGGAAACGAATTTTTGACGACATTGAGGAGCTCTGCTAACAACAAGGCTGCTGATAGCTCTAATTTTGGTATGGTGATGGTTTTTAAAGGTGACACGCGAGATTTCGAACATAACAGGGTAGTTTTAATAATTCCATTAAGTTCTGAGCGCACATACACACAAGCGCCATATGCAGATAAACTTGCATCACAAAATGCATGAATCTGCACAACTGCGTTTGGTATTACCACAAAGCGAGGGAAAACTAGACTATGCACCATTGAAAAATTAGAAATGAATTCACACCATGCTGAATGTAACGTCTGAGGCAAACTTTCATCCCAATGTAAATTGTGTTTCCATAATATTTGCATAAAAACCTTTGCCCTTGTAATAATAGGACCAATGAGTCCCAAAGGATCATAGATGCGGGCGATAGTAGATAATATGGAGCGTTTTGACACTGCATCATTTTTTAGCGTTGGTAAAAATGAAAAGATAAAATTATCGGTTTTTGGACTCCATGCTAGACCTAAGGTCTTAGTAATATCAGTTCCATCATGAAATTTTAAAAATTGCTCACAATTTGCTGTCGCAATACCATCTAACACTGCGGGTTCATTGGAGCACCACTTGCGAATAATAAAATTACCTCTTTTGAGTAGACCTGTAACTTGTTGTCGAATTTTATTAACATCATCGATTGAGTCGCCGCCAGAGATCATGTCATCGACATAAAAGTCTCGCTTTAATATTTTTGCGCCAATTGGAAAATTATTTTCTTCGTCAACAGCAAGCTGATGCATAGCACGAATTGCTAAAAACGCAGCCGGTTTTGTGCCATAGGTAACAGTGTTCAATTTATAAACCCTAACGTTCTCATTTGGTTTTTCGCGCCAAACTATACACTGTAGATAATCGTCTGGGTGAGAAACTTTGACACATCGGTACATTTTACAAATATCTCCACTAAGGGCGACTTTAAAGAAACGAAAACGCAACAAAGTGGTAAAAAGCTTTGGCTGTATTGTGGGTCCAGCATAAAGAATGTCATTCAATGAAACTCCTGTTGACGATTTGGCTGATCCATCGAAAACCACTCGTAATTTTGTTGTTGTACTATCTTCCTTGCGTACACAATGATGAGGTAGATAATATGTGTTTTCCGTAGGGGATGATGAGAGTAATGACATGTGATTCAAATTTTCGTACTCTTTTATAAATGCCACATATTGTTCTTTGGTTTCTGGCGATTTGTTTAACCTTTTTTCTAAGCATTTAAAACGTTGTAAAGCTCGTTCGAATGAATCACCAAGTAAACTACTAGGTTTACCTTTTGGAAGGCTTACGGAATATTCACCAGAACTAAGCCTAATTGTTGTTTTCTTGAAGAAGTTTTCACAGTAATGGTCTTCATTTGTAAGGGTACACGGGCTATCAAAATTATTTTCTATCTCCCAAAAACTCCTAATGAGCGCTTCAATATTATGTTCGCCTTCATTATCGACTTTCTTACAAGTTGCGGTTAATGACAAAGAGTTAGATGTGCTAAACCCACCACCAGCCACTACCCATCCGAGTAAGGTTTTTTGTAAAATTGGTAGATTTCTGTTAAAACGAATCTGGCCAACACACATTAATTCGAAAAAAAGGCCTGCGCCAATCAATATATCCACTCGGCCATGTTTATTAAAGAAAGGGTCCGCTAATTGTATGTTTTGCGGAACATCCCAACCAGTAACACTAACACTGACGTTAGGTTTGTAGTCCGTTATAGAGGGCACTATAACCGCTGAAAACCAAGTTGAGAAATTTTCATTTCGAGATTTTACAAGAATATCAACTGATCTATCAGCAACAAATGTACCGTCGCCTATACCAGAAATTGTTATGCTCGATTTGTTTGTTTTCAATTGAAGCTGATTTGCAATACGATTTGTTACAAAGTTTAATTGAGATGCTGAGTCCAAAATAGCACGACAAGGAATAAATGACCCGGAGTTATTTTTTACCAATACAATGGCCGTGGCCAATAACACGCTAAAATTCGAAGGTCTGTGAGATTGGGAAAAAACGCATGGTGAGGATGAAACAAGTGCGGACTGAACTGCAGATTCTGGCAATGTTTCTGATAATGATTCATCGTGAACATTATCAATACGCAAAAGCGAATGATGTTTTGATGTACAATGACGGCAGTGTCCAGATCTACAATTTTTTAGCATATGCCCTTTTTTTAAGCAATTTAAACATAATTGTAACCTTTTGGCTTCTTTAAATCGAGAAATTGGCGAAAGTTTTTCAAAACATGGATATTTTGTGATAAAATGTTCTTTGGTGTTACAAAACGTACATGAAACCTCTAGCGATGCTGAGGCTACAAGAACACTTCGACCTTGCACTGCCTTTCTTGTATTTTGATTTGAAGGTCTTGTAGGCATAGAACTTTCTATTTTCTCCAAAAACCGGCATCTTTTGTCTAGAAAGGATTCCAAGGACAACCAAGTAGGAAACGTATCGATAGGCAAGTTTTCTTCCCATTTTGTTTTCGACTTAAGATCAAGTTTCGACGTAACTAAATGCACCAGAAAACCATCAGCTATTTGTTCTTTAGTACACATAGTTTGTAGAGCACGCATATGAGCATTAAGCTTATCACTTAGTTGACGCAAATCTACAGCAGAGTCCCTTTCAGCACCCGTCAAATTGAAAATTTCTTTTATGTGAGCCTGAAAATTAACTAAGTTATTATCAAAACGTCTTTTTAATAATTCAATGGACTTATCATAATTGGCGTCCGTTGGTTCCAATGATGAAATGGTATCCAAGGCAGCATCGGTTAAGCAAGCGCGTAAATGCTGCAATTTTTCAATTTTTGTTATGTCGTCCTTGTCAACAACGGTGCAAAACATAGCAAAAAAGTCTGGCCAATCAATGTAGGATCCACTAAATGAAGGTATTTTTAACTCCGGCAATCTTGATTTACGACTAGACGAAGTGTATGGTGGAGCTTCATCTACAGAATATTGACGAAATGTCGAAGAGCGGTGTTGCGGGTCTGCATGCTTAACAAAGTTTAATTGACGCGTAAGTTTAGCTTTTACGTCAAAGTATATTCCTAAAAAGGTATGCCGAGTATTGCTTTCTATAGCACTCGTATCCATTTCCTCTAAAATACTTTGAGCTTTGTTGCTGCTCAGGCTCTCGACGAATTCAAGACGAACCAGCAGCTCTGTAGCATCATACTGACTTAATAGCGCATCGTTCAGTGCTATGTTGAGGTTACTAATCTGTTTGGTGATGGCATTGACTTTCGTTTGACATGACACTAGTTCCGAATTATAACCAGCATCACTTTCATCTTTATTACTCATTTCGAAATTTAATAAAATGTTTAATAGATATCAAAATTTCTATTCAATAATGTCACTACAAAACAAATGCTTATCACGTCGGGGTCACCAATGTTAAGAGTCTGCAATATTTTTTACAGACAATAATTCAAAATTGAAATCGAACGAGAATAATTTGTTTTAAAAATGATCCTTTTATTTTGTAATACATTCAACAACTGATCTGTATTAATTTGTTCAATTTGTTAAAGCAAAATTACAAAAATCTTAAGAATTTATTACAGTTATTCCTTATTTCAGTATTGAGTAATTTAAAAGTTTAAAACAAGAAATTGTTTGTGCATACAAAATCTGTATGCAAGTAACTAGCAATAATATGTATGCAAGTAGTTACATACCAAAAATATGTATGCAAGTAATTCACATACAATACAAAACACAAAGTAATAGAGAACAATTTAGTTCTTTACTACTGCAGGGACGGACTGCGGTGAACAAAATGTATGCGGACGTTTTCCAAAGAAAACAAGAAAGATTAGACGATAACAGAATAAAATACAGCATTTTCTGGACCACCATATCCTTCATAAGCATTCTTCGCATCTATCATCTATTTAACCAACAAAGCTTACTATTAATTTGGTTAGACGTAGTCCACACACAATTTAAAGCCTTTCTTTGTCCAGAAAAGGCTGAATTTCTTTCTACGAGCGTCAAATTTTTTTTCGTTTTCTTTGAAAAACGTCCGTACGCATTTAAAAATAATTTTTCTTCCTAAAAATGTTTAGAAAGCAAATAAATAAATATGCCAAATCCGAAAGTAAGTAAATTTTAAGATTCACGGTTCAAATCCTGGTTGGGGCAAAAACAAAAAAAAATTATTTAAGTTTTAAGAAAACATCATCGACAAGGAGGGTGCTAAAAACTAGAATTTGGCAAAGTTGTGTCTTCGTCTCCCTAAGCACTGCACTTAAATTAAACAACATTTTCACTATTACCGTATAAATTATCAATCGATTTTTTTCTTTTTTATGGGTAGTGACAGGGAATAATAACATCATTTTAATTAAATTAATTAGCTTTAACGTTTCTTTGAAAAATTAAAATAGCTGTAAGACTTGGGACCGACTACCTTAATATACACACCTATGAAAGTTTACTATAAAAAATAAAACTTTTGTAAAGGTATAAAGAAGAAGGCATTAAATAAAGATAGGAAACTATTTAACGTAAACTTATTTTTGATGCATTGAAACTAAAATTATATAATTTTCAATATGAAAATTTATTATTCGAATTTATAAAAGTCGAAGGCAGTAAACACAAAGATGAGACAAATTAGAAGTTCTCACAAAAATAATGCTAATTTTTAAATTACATTTACTATTTTAGAAGGAACGATCTTTGCCGCAAAATGGTGATAAAAGCTGCTGTGATTCCTGTTTTGCAGCAAGCCGACTAACATTAAGCTGGTATTATTTTCTAGAAGCTACAAGCTGGTAACTTTTATGTCTACTTGGGCATTTTCGTGGATAGTAAACTATCCTACTCTAAAGAAAGAATATTCAAGACCACACGTTTGCAGAAAAGAAATAACCGGAGAGGTTTAAGCAGGCTGCTTGAATCGATAAATATACCAATACTATTCTAAGGAGTAGCTGCCTGGTAGAAGGTAGTGGGGGAATTGGCAGAACTACTAAGAAAACGAAAAGTATAACTACGGAACTTAGAGAATGAGATCACTGGGAAAACCCTATATAATAGGGATAGTTGCTTTTCAAGAACTCTAGCTGGTTTTTGGACTAACTCTTCCTTAGCATGACCCAGAGACTGATTTTTTCTGTTGCAATTGACTCATTACTTTTGTAAGCGAAAAAGCTTTTGACTTGATATAAATAAAATTAATACTTATATACATATAATAAAAATATTTAAACAAAAATTACAAAAAGTTATTGAAAGTGACAAAAAGTTCGTTTAAATTACAAAAAGGCGAATCCCTCTTCACTTAATTAAAAAAAAAAAAAAAAAAACACTTATTAAAACATCTATTTAGTAATCGTTTGGGGAAAAAGAAAGTATTCTCTATATAATTAAACTGAATCCGTTTTTTAAAAATTATTTTGGAAGACCCCTTCTAACTTTGAAAAAAAAAACATATATTAAAAAAATTCTTCTCCCGTTTAAATTATTTCGAGAATTGATTTGTGCAATTAAATGCTGTTTTATTCCGACAACAGGTCATCAGTTCGATGTAAAATCTTGGGAAAAAATTGTTCTACAATACACATTTCGAGCTGTTTGTTGTTAAATCTGAGTCTTCGCCTTAAATTAAATTTACGGTATTTAGTGTTTGAATCCCATAATAACATTTTACGAACAAGACCAAAATATTGTTAATTTTCGTTATTATGCAACAAAAAAGCGAAGTGGGACATTTTTTCTGACTTTAGAGACTTTTAATTTTTCGTGAATTTATCGTCGTTGTTACTCATTTCTTAAAATATCAAAACGATTATGGTAAAAGGAAAGCTGGTGTTTAAAAACACAAAAATAATTCGCACATTGTTGCTTAATAGAGGTAATGTATGTGTCAAGAGTATTTTTCCAGCACAACAAACCTTCTGGCAGAAATAATTGGCAAACCACAGTCGAAAGGGCAAAGCTATTTCTCGTCTACTCTAATTAAAACATTGGACAATATTAAACTGGTAATATACTCCCTACATTTTTGTTGGTCGGTATAAAAACGTAACACAAAATGCCCTTTTCTTTATAATAAACAGTTTGTTGTGTCTAAACGATTGCTGCATTATTACTATTTATTTTTTTTTTGCTATAATTAATTAATTAAATTATTTACATTTCCATTGACTAGTTAAAAAATATGGTCGTAGACATTCTGTAAAAAACGATACAGCAATTCATTAGAACTGCTACATTAAGGATATAAATATTTATAATAAAAATATTATAAAATTACTGGAATAATAAAAGTTAATGTAAATCGTTATTTAAAAGTTGTTATTAAAGTTATGGTAACCAACAGATTTTATTGTAATAAGCAGAGAGTTTCATATCAAGACGAGGGTTCATTTGGTACTTCAAGAATAAAAAATTTTGTTTGTATTACAAATATTGTTCATAGGTAAGTATTATAATTCATGCTAAAGATAAAATCTTAAGTCCTCGTTTCTTAAGAGCAAGAAAATTAAAATGAGCGAGATATGATAGCGAGGTACATCAATGAGCCAAGCAGCGACTGAAAAAGATTCGGTTCATACGCACTGCAACCATCTTTTGTACACTTTTATAAAATAGTACCAGCAGCAAAAGAGGTGCTTGATGGTTTATATTCTGTCATTTTCCGCTATTTAAGAAGTTCATTTTTGTATTTTAAGTGTTGAATTTTTGATGTTCCTTTCAAACCGTCCCTCTCTTTCTCCAAAGCTATATATTATTTAAATGGACCTCTATCTACAGCATCAATATGTTGGTTAAGTATCGACAAGACTTTTTTCATTAATCTTTCTGATGAGCATGTTAGTAAAATGTCATCAACGTAAATAGCTCTCCATTTGTGTGTATTGTATATAATATGTGTATGTGGTACCAATCTCTACGGACATGCTTTAACTAATAGAGCTATCTTCTTAGCTTACAGACACGATCTGGGTAATTTTTATCTAAAAACATTTGTGGTTGGTCCATATACACCTCTTCCTGTAACTCACCATGCAAATAGGCAGCAACAACATCAATGTGGTATTGTGTGTAACTAATGGAATCTTGAATTTAGAAACGTACTAGTTTTTAAAATAAATTAACTTTTCGAGCTGGACTTGTAGTTATGTAGACAGAGTTTAATTTTTCCCATGCTTCTCTGGAAGATCGTCATTTTTTGATATAAAGAGTAAAGTGTATGGATTTGTTAATGGAATCACAAGGTGATACTAACAGTACGGATGTGCAACGATGGGCTCAAACTCACGATCTTCTGTTTAACAGTAAGCTTCTCTACTACTGCAGCCATTGAGGTTGCTCAGCTTTTGTTAGCAAATTATGGTATTATTCTATACATAGTGGAAGTAACTTATTCACTACGCTCATACGGACAACAACAACAGGGGTGGCCAGTTATTATTTTCATAACAATATTTGTAGGGGCACCCATTAGTTTAAATATAATTCTGTTCTTTTTTGTTTTAACACTCAGATGTTGTAGATGTAACAGTAGCGTTAAGTTTTTACCCCAGGACTACGTAACCCAAAAAAAGATGTATTTATAGAAATTTACAGTTACCGTTAATCGAAGCCGTTGATTCACCGCAGCCTGTTTATTACCCGTTTTAATTAGTAATTTTGTTTTAGTTTAAGTAACACTTTGGTCAAAAGTATATAGCTAAACTGTTTATAAATATTTTTTGATATCTCAAACACTTTGTTGCGAAGTAGGACAATATGGATATAATGGAGGATCTTTTCAAAATTCCATACATATCGCAAACAATGTGTTAATCCAATATGAACCAATATGACTTTGAAGCATTGAAAATGAAAAACTAGCCCTTAAATCTAGTTCTAGCATGTAGCCCAGAATACATACGTATTTGCAATGTACATATAACGAAATATAATAAAAAGGTTTGTAATTGGCTAACATAACGTTTACGTTTTATATAATTCGAATACATTTTATTTTATCTATGACCAAAATAAAAAACATATTTAATAATAAATTTATTTATTACATTTCGCGTCCGTTTATTTTCGTTTTTTTGCATAAAACAAATAAGAAGAGAAAACCCATTTGATTTTTTAGTTAATTGTCAGTTGCTTTTTTTAAAGCACCAGGTATCAGATTGTATATAGCCCAGTAAAGAATTTGACATTACCTAAAAAAGTGCTTACCATGTAATGACTTTTTTTTGGGATTGCCATTTTTCGTTCCCGGCTTACAAAACACATAACATTAGTTCTCAAAAATGGAACAGTTAAGTTAAAAGAGAATACCTTAAAATACGTACTAATGATAATCTTAACTTTTCGCAATAATCAATACAATCAAATCTCTGCAATTGGAAACAAAAATCTCATATCTCGTTAAAATCATTAGGTTGGTAATCTAGTTATTTAAGCGTAAAATAGGAGCTATTTATGAATTATACCGTTAAAATACACAACTACTAACGAAAGTTTACCAATTAATTCATTGTATACAAATAAAAGAATCTTTCATGTAAAATAGCATTTCTGAAATGCATCTTATTACAGGTAGCTACTGTTTCTAAAAAGGTTATACACGAAAGAATACTCGATTTGAATAATATGAAGGACGTTAGTGCTAAGCAAAGTGGAGTGCAGGAATTCACAAGTTTTTTGTAAAGGCCTTTTGAGTGGCACGTTAGTTGTTAATACCATTGAGAAATGTAAGGGCCTTAAAGAAGGATGCAAAAGAGGTAGCGGGCTGCTTCGTTATTCCCCTATCATGTCTTCAGTAATGTCACAATTTAAATCGACACCGTTTAATATAATTTAGCATTACAGAATAACTATGGAATTCCGGTGTACTTGGCTACGCATGAGTACAAACATTGTGAATCAAATCAATAAACCGCATGCGCTAATAGGCGCGTACGTATTTGTTTTTTTATGGTTATTTTTTATTTTTATTTTAATTTTGTGTGTCCTAGTACAACAAAGGCGTTAAGGCATAAAACATTAATGTAAAGCTATAGTGCTGTGCTAAAATCAAATACACATAACGGAATGTTCCTAAACCTACCAATACTTATACGCTTGTAAACGTGCCTAAGCATTTGTCTTCATACATACAAACAGATACATAAAGTAAATATTGTTACAAATCTTCTGAATCAATAAGTTGCTGAAAAAACCGAATCTCATCGACGTTAGAGGTTTCGATATTTTTGAAGTTGTGTTTGTTTAAAAATTAAAATTCGTTTCCAAATAGTTTTTTTTTTGCAATGTATAAAAATATATATGTAAAAATTTTCTTTTGTTATACTTTTTATAATTTTTTTCTTTTAAATAACAACTATGTAAACAATTTTAATTATTTTTTAAGCTCTAAGATATAATTTGTTTCCATGAAAAGCAGTTTATAGTGAATTAATTATTAGTTTGTTTCATGCTCTACGCTACATATATAAACAAAACTTTATTAACTGCTATTTTTCACCTAATATTCTTCTAAGATAGACATGCATACATAAATAAATATACTTATAATTAGTTATTTTTTTTCAAAAGCGTACAGATTTTTAAAAAGTAAAATTAAGACATATATTTTTATCTAAATGCATACATACACAGGCAAACACTGAAAGCATTGTAAAAACTACAACAAATCACATAGTTTGTGTGAAGTTGCAAATTATATTTTTTACGAACAAATTTTCACTGCAAAGAATATGTAAAGAAATTTTATTGTTAAGGATATTCACTTAAGAAAACACTTTGCTTTTTCAGTAGATAAAAATAAGTAGAAAAGGTTTTTAAAGTCCTTTGCCTATTTAAAATACATATTTTAGGAGTTATTTGTACAAGATTACACGTACTATTATTTTTTGAAGCGAGAATGTTTCACGTTGAGATTATTGTAAGAAATTTATATTGAAATGTAGCGCATCTTACTGTTTCAGTAGTCAGCAACTATCTATTTTAAAATAGAAGTCATTCAAAGGAAGACTAACATATCCCACATGTGCTTTAATTGATTGATCAGTTAAAAGATAATATTTTGTTCACCAAATAATGTTAAAATCAAAATATTTTTATCAAGGCCCATTTTTATGAAATTAAAATGGAACTTATTTTCCAAAAATTTCCGAAAAAATTTGATCAAAAATTAAAATTATTCTCAAGCATTTTACTGTGCTCAGTACAAGTCTTAAGATTTCCATTAAACTTTATAAGGAAGAAATAAAATAAGAACTGTTGTGATTGACAAAAAAATCCAACGTAACATTACATTTTGTTTGTACATCATCACACTTCAAGCAGAATGAAAATTCCCAGCAAACCATATGAAATAGAAAGAAAACTTTACCAACTCATTTTTTGGAGCTTAAACGCTCATGCACAGTACAGAAACAAGAAGTTGTCATTCGAAAAACTTTCTTAAATGAGGTTTTTTTTTTACTAAATTGGTTAATCTTAAAGAGCTTCTAATGGTTTTCAGAATTTACTATTTTTTGATAGTTTTTTTCTTGTGTCCCTAAAACAGCTCTTATATTTATTTAGGTGTCATATAGAAGTCATTGCGTGAGCCATTCTTAGGCATGCTCAGGAAAAGCTCCCTACGTGGGATCTTTTAAGAGCCTTTTTTCGTAGTGATCATTTAATTGTTGGCTAGGTTATGAGCAGGAATACAACCTTGATTAAATGAAAATTCATAATAAGTTAATAATTAATTTATGTTATCGGATGTCAAATTTGCTTGCACACTATCACATTTTTTCATAATACTTAGGTATTTGACAAATCTTAGTACTCAGTATTGAAACGTACTTTAACAATATTTCAAAGGAAATTGGAAAAAGAGTTTCGTTTTTTTTACATCTCTAGCCCAATAGTCAAATAAACATGATTTTTTTAATTGAAATTAGATTTTACTCGTAATTCTATTTGCTTACGTCTCCAGTAGCCATCAACTTGGTATGAACCTTATGTCGCACATGAATTCGGCTAATGTAGACACCCAATGTTCATGTTTCGTTCATGTGCAACCATCGTTGACCGAATATTTGTCTGAGCAATGATGTTCGCCATTAAATATGAATTTTAGTATGATTTCTCTATTTCGAATTAATGCCATTTTTTAATTAACAATGCGAACACTCTTTTTCTTGTTAAAAACATTGAAACAACCCTGACGACAAAGAGGAAATTATACTCAAATCGGTCGGTTTTCGCCACATACAATAGCATAAACAAATTAATGCCGTTGTTCTGTCGGCGTTATGTGCATGTCTTGTTTAATTTGTTGGCAAGTGGGACGTGGGGATAACAGTTAGAAAAGAATTAACGCTGTATTAGGTTTTAAAACGAATTCAAGTAAATATTTTAAATACATTTTAGTTATTCAGATTGTAGACTTATTCTTCAAGCAAAAGTTCAGAAAATGTTTTAAGTTAAATACTAAATAAACGTAAAATATTTAAAGATTTTTTATTTTCAGTTTAAAGTGAATATCCTTATTGAATTTCGCGTAGTTTATTTTATTTCAAATAAACTGCGATACTTTCTTATGTGATAAAAGACAAAATTTATAAAAAATAAAAATATCTTTGCAGGAAAAATTTTTTCTTTTTAAAATTTTAAAAATTTTTATCTTTTTAAAATTTTTATTATTTTGCTGTTCAAGGGATGGATGTAGATGTGTAATGAGGTGTATAATTGAATTAGGATTTTAATTATTTCAACAAATAGGTCAGGTTAAGCTGAGAAAAATATACATATTTTTATGTGTGTGGATTCGTATTAAAATACAATTTCACATTTCACCACATAACCATTTTAAAAATTAATGACAATAATAATTTGAATAACCAAAACGACGACCAATTAACTAATGAAATTAAAAGAAATTTGTTAAATGATTTACATCTCTACGAGCTAACATCTGAAAGAAGAAAATTTAATTAGCACTCACTCTCACCTGCACTTCCAAGGCATGATAAGCTATAATAAGACCTAAAAGAATCACAGTCGAAACCGATATTAATGTTTTCAGCGCTGTGGAGTAAAACGATGCCTATAAGAAAATACAAATAATCAGATGGGTTACAAAAACAGCAAATAAAATTTAAAATAAAATAAAAATTGGTTTTACTTACTTTTGTATAAACTCCAGCGCTGCTTAATTCATTTTCAATAACCATCACTACAATTCCAAACATGCCCATGACTAGAGCGTAATCACTTATACGTTTACGCTTTTCAAATAAAGCTTTACGTTTTCCTAGTCGATAACCGACATTGGGTTTGTGTTTAGCGGAGTTTGTTGAAGGCTTCCGGGATGTATTACCGCCAGTTAATGCACGTTCCTCCATATACCTTTTGTTGCAATTAGTATTAAAGCGAAAAAGAGAAAAATATTCATGTAATAAAAAATAGTTTAATTACTTTTGTCTAAATGCTCTGATTCGTAATAGTGTAGTTTAAGCAGTCTTTTCATAAAACAAACCTGCCTGAAAATGTACGGTTATTAAATTGTTGCAAGGATTTATTGACCCACCCAATTGTAATTTATTACAAAGCAGTTTCTTATCAATTAATTTTCGTGTTTTACGCCACACTACGGTCGACAGTCTGTTTTAACCGACTTCAAAAAAAGAAGTAGGTTATCAATTCGCCTCGATGTTGCTTTTTATGTTTGTGACCAATTAACTTAGTTATTTCTGAACCGATTTCAAAATGTTTTCTTTATTACAGATTAGACCCGTTTTAAAAGCAGTTCATAATTAATAAAATTTAAGGGTGTTCCTATACAACATACATGTTCATGTATTTAAAATTAAAAAAAAACTGCGTATAACTATACCTTCCAATAGCAACAAATAACACAAAAGAAAA
This sequence comes from Gymnosoma rotundatum, assembly GCA_916610165.2. Lineage (NCBI taxonomy): Eukaryota > Metazoa > Arthropoda > Insecta > Diptera > Tachinidae > Gymnosoma > Gymnosoma rotundatum. The sequence goes on along the minus strand of OU744340.1, from coordinate 54,332,505 downwards.
TCTAAATATTAAAGGGTGCCCCAAAAACAGTTTATCTATTTTGATGTATGTGGCCATATTTAGAACAGTTGTAGACGGACAGCTGGAATTTAAAATAAGACCTGCTATAACAGCAAGTATACAATTTGGATTTGGAAATGGCAAGGTGTCCCAATAGTTAATGTTATATGATGTATGTGGGCAAACTTTTTAACTGTTGCAAAGAAGCAGCTAACAACATTAATTAAAGGATGTCCCAATAGTTGATGTAATATAATATATGTGGACAAACTTTTCGTCGGTTATAGACAAATAGCTAAAATTTGTTTTTATGTCAGCAGGAACTATTTGATCACCGAATTAAAATTTAAAATGTTTTTGTTTTATTTACTAGATAAGGTCCAAAATTACCTAAACTGTATATTTAGTGAAATGATATTTGTTTTTGAGTAAAATTACTAATCCTACAGAATAGCACGAATTTGTTTAATAAAAATTTTTGATAATCGCCGCTCCATTGTTATAGGTTACAAGTAGTTTAAGTTAAGATTTTGTAACCCATGTACTCAGCTTTTGGTTAGACTTGAATCTAAGAACTAACAATAGTTTCAAGATTGGAGATTATGCCTAAACTTTTTTGCTCTTCAAAATCAGAACTTAAACTATTGGTAACGTGTAATAACGAACCTTAGTTTATTGTGCCGGAAAATTTACTTATTTAATATACTTTGTGAGCATTTAGTTAACTATCGGGTGTATGGAACTAAATTGATATTCTAATATTATTATTATTATTCTCGCAATTCATTTTAAATTGTTAAAATGGGAGCTGTTTAATTGTTACACTTGTAATGAAAAACTTTTTCTATTTTAATTCTTACTTTTATTTTGTAGAGAGCTTCGCGATTAAAGCTCAGATCTACTTAGTTAATCATTATTTTTTTTCTTAACAAATGTGTCGTCTTGTATACTATTGGGATTGAGTGACTTGCCAAATTGCACTACACTTCTTAATTCTTAGATTGCTATCATAATATTTGAGTGATTATAATTGAGTTTTATAAATGAAGAGAAATATTTTATTAAATTTAATGTTTGCAATATGTGTGAAATTTGAGTGTAATTGGATCGCCCTTACTGAAGTATTATTGTTTCACAAAGTAAGAATGCAACGAGTCCAGTCATAAGTATATATTAGAGATCTGCATGAATGCATTCAAAACGCCTTTTGAATCATTCGCTTTTTTTCATGTCACGATTTGTTTTGTTTAGAAGTTTTTAAAACGAATGAATTAAATCACGCATTACAAAAATGAGTTACGAATAGAATCAAAACATAACATGAATCAAATGTGTAGAATCAATTTTACACTAAAAAACAACGAGTCATTTTAATTCTATGAGTTGATTTTAATCAGCTTAAAAAGAACAATGGCGTTTTGGGTAAATTATTATTGGGTATTACATCAAAATATATTTTTAAAGCTTTTATTAAGATTTGGAGCTTTTATTTTGCATTATAAAAAATGTAGTTTTTAATTTTTATTTATGTATAGATATGTACATAAATACGTACATACATACATTCATTCATACATGCATATGTACATTCATACATACATAAATTCGAACATTTATACATACATAGACACATAAAAACATACACTCATACATACATAAATTCATACATACATACATACCTACGTACATACTGTCGTTCCTTAATAGTTTTTAAGGTGAAATAGTGCAATTCAATTAAATTATGAACTTTATAAAAAATTAAAATGATGGGTAGATTTAAAAACTTTGCTAACGACGAAATTAAAACACGTCTTTTTTGGTAAGTATCTATTCATAAACTGTAACTATTTATTCTTGATTCTTGTTTAATTATAATTCTTTTCTTTTCAGCACAACAGTTATATTTTACATTCTAATTTTCGACAAAGAAGGGGTTACTATGCATGTTAAATTCAATTTGTTAACTTTAATCAAAATAATAATAATAAAGTTTCATTTGTAAATTAAAAAAGTTTTAGGTAGATAAGAAAATTCATTAAATAAGTAAATTCATAACTAAATTCATTTATATTAATTTCATAATTATTAAAGAAGTATGGAAAAAGAAGTAAGTATTCTAAAAAACCATTTATATGAAGAAAACCTTTATAGGCCTCAAAACTCCACGCTCCAGAATTCCGGTCCCATTGAAGGACCGTCAGTCTTCAAACAATTGGTAGTGGAGCTAGTTTCGTAACAGGGTGTTAAAAAGCGGCGTTTCTCGTTTTTACCTCCGCCACTTTGACCTTGCCATCTGGGCCTACTGTTACGTGGACGGCCTTCCCGGCCAACCACTGTTGGGGCGGGAGATTGTCCTCGTGGACCGCCACTACTTGGCCGATTTGAAGATTAGGTTCCTCTTTGAGCCACTTGCCTTTGTCCTGTAGACCCAGAACGTAGTCTTTGGACCAGGCTCGCCAGAACCTCTGCTTGAGAGCGCAAAGTATCCGCCATCGCTTCAACCACCTCAGCTTGTTGTCGTTGATGTCTCCGACGGATTCTGGCGAAAGCGAACGCAGACCCTCATCGATTAGAAGATGCGCTGCCGCTAATGCATCCCTATCGTTCGGGTCTTGTAAGAGCGGTCTGCTGTTGAGAACCGCCTCTACTGCCACTAGCATTGTCATCATTTCTTCCTGAGTGAGCAGTGCATTGCCCACAGCTCGCGGAAGTAGGTGTTTTACGGCCGCTTCCCACAGTCCCCCGAATTTTAGGAGCTCTGGGAAGTATGACATTACGTCTTCCCGACTCTTCTCGAATGCGCCGATTAGCTCCTTGATTGTCCGGCTGGCTCCCACGAAGAATAATTGCATCAGAAGATAGATCAGATACTAATTCCAAGTGGACAGCCTTTGAGGTGAAACAAACATAAACCACTTTATACATCTTTATAGGTGGTTTACCACGTATGTATATGGCCGCAAAGCTTTAACAGTGTCGACAGGCAAGTTCCCCATTATTTGAGTTATAAGCTTTGGTTATAGTGGTAACAGTGAACACAATTACGCACTATCCTTCTGCATTCTTCCTTGGCATTAACACGCCTAATATTTTCTCTCTGGAACGCCTTAGTTCCAGCATGGCAGTTATCGATGTGCATGTTACATAAATATCGCGTTACGAATGGATTTTGCTTTGGTAATAGGAGTGGGAACTTCGTGTTATACGGTATAGAAGCATTAAGCAACCTCCCACCTACCCGTATTAATGAAAAGTACCGCCGATTCTCTGAAAACTTATGTCTTTGAATATTCGGTGGCAAAACCTGAGATTTCTGTAGCTTAGTAATCTCATCAGAAAAAAACTCTTTCTGGACGACTTCTACAAGTCTACAGAAGGCCCAACTCACTTTAGCAGTAGGATTTTTTAATCTGCAAATTTCTGCAAGAATCAATGAACCTTAGCATATGGCATTAAATTCTTATAATTTTCTTATATGAAGAATGATCTTCAACCAATTTTAAAAAAACTTTTTCCAAATTCAGAGAATTCTCTACTGCTATGAGAACGTTAGTACTTCTCTTTTCGAGTGATATTTGATCCTCTGTCAACTCAAAGTGTTGATTGTAAGTCCACATCGATTTCTCTATTAAAAGGAATGAAGGGCCGTTTAACCAAATCGAATTCTCAAGACCTTCTGCATCACATCCTCTAGATACAATGTCGGCTGGATTCTGTCCCGAAGGCATGTGTCACCATGAAACACGGTCCGACCATTCCTGTACCTCAGCAACTCTGTTTGAAACAAATGTTGCTAGGCTGGATGGATGAGTTTTTAACCAATGTAATGTGATCTCAGAATCTGTCCAGAAAGTTACACTCTCGAATTTAAAGCTTACAATTCTTTTAATTCGATTCCATAATTTGGCTAGAAAGTGTGCAGCACATAACTCCAGTCTCGGAAGAGATTTAGTTTTAAGCGGAGCGACCTATGACTTTTGTCAAATAAATTACAGAAGATCCCATTTGTGCTACAACTTCTGATGTATAGACAGCACCCATAAGCCCTAATTGAAGCATCAGCGAATCCATGGATTTCGATTTTTGCAAATGGCGCAGTGTGGACGAATCTTGGGATATTTATAGGACTAATCTTTGATAAGTTATCTCTAAAACATTCCCATGCAGTGTTTAGTCGCACGGGTATTGTTTAATCCCAGTCAAGCTTTTGACTCCAAAGTTTCTGCAGGATTATCTTAGATTTCGTTATTATTGGGCATAAAAGTCCGAGAGGATCAAACAACTTGGAAGAAACCGACAAAATGTTTCCTTTAAATTTTCAAAATTATATTTCAAGCGAAACGTAAATGAATCGCTCTTCGGATTCCAATGTATACCTAAAGCCTTAGCCGAATCGGAATCAGTCTGTAATAGTTTTTCCTCGTTATTAAAAAAGTTAAGGTCTGATTGATTTGAAAACCATTTTCTTAAATTAAATCCAGCTGAGCTCAAATTTTGAGTAACTTGATCTTGAATAGTTAGAAGCTCTCCCAAACTATCGGCACCAGTTAACAAATCGTCGACGTGAAAATTCCTGCGAATGACCTCCGCTCCGATTGGTAAGGTTTCCCTATATGAATCGCTGAGATGTATGAGACATAGAATTCCTAGAACTGGAGCGGTGGATGTACCATACGGTACAGTATTTAGTCAGAAGACTTGCAGCGGATAAGAGGACCCTTGCCACCGCACAACCATCTGGAAATTCCTATCGCTATCGGCTACCGAAACCTGACGGTACATTTTCTCAATATCAGCGGTGATTACGAATTTGTGAAAAAGAAAACGGATAAGAGTTTCATATAGGTCCTTCTGTACAGTGAGCCCAACAATCAATAACTCGTTTAACGAAACGCGTATGCCTGAATCGAAGCGTCGATTACAACTCGAAGCTTCGTAGTTGTACTCTGAGGTCTCAGAATGTATTGGTGTGGAATGAAATAGCGAGGAAAACTCATTTCTCTCATGGTTTTGTCGGCTAAAAGTTTGCGTTCAAGTACAAGAAATCGCCGTTGGCGGTATCGAATGATGAGTCTAACACATGAGGATCCGATTTGAAAGGAAGTGAGACTTCAAAACGTCCTGACGGTAAACGTCGTATAGATTCCTTAAATTTTTTTTCAGACTTCTGCTGTTCCTCAGTATATATATGTTCGGACTCCTGAGTAACTTTTTCGAGCTCATAGAATCCCCGAACAATCAAATCGATAGCTTCCTCGATTTCCATAATGTTACTTACATCGCATACGCCCAAGTTGAAACCCTTTGACTTATTGTACTTTCCAGAAACGATCTAGCCAAGAGATGTTTTTTGAAAAACAGGAAGGCTTGGACTATCCTTTATTTGTCCAACACATAAAAGTTTAAAAAGTATTTCACCACCTATCAATAAATCAACTTTCTGCGGCGTATAGAAGACAGGATCTGCTAGTTTAATATTTCCTGGAATATTCCAGTTAACAGTACTGATCCTGTGGTCAGGTTGGAAGTTCGTGATTGAACTTATTACCCAAAACTTTGAAGAAAATTGGGTAGAATTAAAGCTCGGCATAACGGAGACTTCTACGTTTGGTCTAGCAACAGAATTAGTTTCACTTTTACCTATTAAATTCAATCTGCCTCCTTTTCGCTTTATTCTTAATCTTTGGGCCTGTTCCTCGGTGATGAAAATAGTTTGAGAACCGGAATCTAACAATGTCCTTACCAAAATGTAATCTTCAGAACTACATCTCACTTTTACCACAGCTGTGGCCAGAAGTACGTTCCAATCTGAATGTGAGAGATTTGTAAAAGCCCGAGAAGTCGATGGCTGCTCGGAGAAATAATTTAAAGAAAATTTTGAGCATTGTTAGAATATTCATTTTCAGAGCCATAACGATGCAAAAGCTTTCTATGTGCTCCACCGCAAACTTCGCATTTTGGAGTAGTACACGTCGCTACAGTGTGACCTTTCCTTAAGCATTTTATACATGCAAGCGCAGCTTTCACGAACTAAAATTTCTGATGAACTGGTAATGTTACAAACGAAGAGAAATTGTAAATATTGTGGTTGCCAGATTTACAAAATAAGCATTTTTCAGCAGTTTGGTTGAATTTGTTACTATTAGTGACGCCTTTGAGTTTTTCTTAGGTACAAAATCGTTTCTGTTCGTAAAACTTTTGTGTTTTGAATCTGAGGATTCATCAGGAGACATATGCGGTCGGACCACAGCGGATGCTTTTTAAAATCAAGCTGTTCTTCCTACTTGGATTTTGTGATTGGATCTACTTTTGACATAACTAAGTGAATTAAAATTGCATTTGAAATCTTTTTATCATCACTAATGGACAACAATGAATCATAAATGGCGGAAACTGTGTCGATTAAGCTTCCCAAGACTGGAGCTGAAGGTTTACTTATATCGGGAAAATCGAACAACTTTGAGATTGTTTTCAAGAAAATTAAAAAGTCGTTGTCGTAAACTTTCTTTAAGCTAGCTAAAGCCTTGGGATACGAGTAGTTCTCTTCAGTAACTTGAAAGGCTTTGACTGTACCTAAAGCTTAATCGGACAAACAGAATATCAAGTGCTTGAATTTGTCGATGTCTGTCAACAACGGATCGTTGTGGACCAAATTTTCAAATATGTTTTTATAATCGGAGTATTCTCCGCTAAATTTTAGGAGCTTCATATTTGGAAGCCTAGAATGATGCGATTGCATGAACGTAGTTTCCTGCAAATTCATCCCTCCATTCTTGGCCTGAAGACTCAGTAATAGAGACTTCGTGGTCACGCATAAATCTTCCAGCTCGGAATGGTCGTTGTTTGTAGGAGGTACAATATCCACTTCCGACTGTAGTTCAATTGCCTGAGCAATGTAGTTTTTTAAGATGTCCATCCTACAGTCGATCTCAAAGGGGTTGAACGAAATTGTTTTTTGATAATGGACTTCTTTACCCTTTTAATATTTTCCACCATTTTGGCTTTTTTCTGTATCAGTCTATCAAGATCCTCTGATAGACTGATAGGCATGTTAAAATGTACTTTAACCTTGAAAGCACTCAAACGCAGACAGAACTTCCCGAAAAATGCGTCTAAAGACCACACAACAAAACAATAGTTGTTGGATTTTAGCTGTAACTTCCGCTAACAAATTTATTCTACTGCGCGCTTTCAAATCAGAATAAAATATTTCCAGCGAACTGCTTGAACTATTTTTCACACACTAAATATTAAAAAAAACTTAAAATAAATTTCACTTTTTATCTCACCAGCGAAAGCACACAAAAATCTTCTCGCCTCTTGTTCAATGATTATAAATCTCGTTCTCACTTTAGTCGATAAAACGACTAACTATGACTTATAATAATCGACAAGTTAATTTATGGTATTGGAATTGAAACAAGACAACGTTAATAGTGATCTATAATAATTGTTGTTGGTGAATTAAATAATGACAAATGAATAAGCGAACCCAGAATGTTAATAATTGATCCTAATACAATTAAAAATTGTTCGCTTTATTAAAAATGTGGCGGTGGGTGAATGAATTATTTACTTATGCCCGAATAATGTAAACTTTTTCGATTTAAATATTATTAAACTTGTTATATGTGAATCTGTATGTGTTTATTTTGCTTATTATCACTTGATAACTCTGTTTCAGAAAAAAGCGATTTGTCCACAAATAATAAATATATATAATAACAACTGAAGCTTAAACAATATTATGTGTCTATCTCACACACTCAGCGGTAATTTCTAAAATTCTAATTAACTTATAGAATTTTAAATCTGAATAATTTACAGATTATAAGAAATAAAGCACTATATTTTTTACGCTTATTAACTGTGTTTCTGAAAGACCAGAATCACTATTACTATCCTGTGTATGGTTAGGGCGGAAAATTCGGCAACCACAATGACGAGTCATGGAGCAGCAACGATATCCATTAGTATGTATGTAGTTAATAGGGATGATTTTCTATTTTACACTTTTAACTTATATGAGTTAATCGCGCACAAGTATTTATTGGCAAGACAGTTTGATTGCAAGTTATTGAGTTTATCACAAACACGTGGTATTTAATTAAAATAACTTAAATATTTTTTCAAAATATTTATAAAAAAGTTTCAACAAAGGCTTTTTAAATCAGTTTCTGCTCGGGCGCCGAAATATCGTCCCTTAATAGTTTTTAAGGTATAAAAAATTTAAATGGTGGGCAGACTTACAAACTTTGCTAACGACGAAATTAAAACACGCCTTTTTCGGTAAGTATCTATTCATCAACTGTAACTATTTATTCTTGATTCTTGTTTAATTATAATTCTTTTCTTTTCAGCACAACAGTTATATTTTACATTCTTATTTTCGACAAAGAAGGGGTTACCATGCATGTTAAATTCATTTGTTAACTTTAATTAAAAAAATATTAATAAAGTTTCATTTGTAAATTAATAAAGTTTTAGGTAGTTAAGAAAATTCATGTAACAAAAAAAACACGTTTTTTAAATGATGTTATTTGTAATTTATATTATTTGATATAAAATTATTTCTGTAAATATACATATGTATGTATGTACATCCAAACATAAAATATAAAAATTACAACTAAAGTTTTGTGTTCATATGTACTCGTATGTATGTTTATGTAAGTATACGTTTTTAAACTACTTTTTGGAACTTCTGTTGTAAAAACTTTATTTTTACATTTAAAAAAAATAGAAAATAACTTAAATATAGAAAAAAGGATTTTTTATTTCTAAAACCGCATTTTGTTTTTCAAAATGCAAACAAACATGCATATATTAGATTATTTAAGTTTCAAAAGAAAAAAATTTAAATTTTAAATTTACATACCTATTCCCAATAATTTTTATATTTCTCTCATTACAATGACGAATGAATCACAACTGTGATTCGTGTCTTTTTTGTTGAAATAATAACAATGTTGACATTCAACCGTTATTTGTTTTGATTTGATTTGAAAAAAAGAAATAAAGTTATGTTATGATTCACCTTAAAACAGGCAATGTTTTGATTCATTCGACACGTTTATATTTTTTATTCGATTCTCTTTGTTTCATATTTTAAGAAGAGAGTATTCGGTGTTAGTGTAAGTTGAAAAACGAATGCACTCATGCAGATATCTAGTGTATATGTGTGTACGGTAACAACAACAATAATGTTTAGCATGTATTTCATAGTACTTCCTATTCAGGTGTTTTCTACCACGGCCGGCTTAGTGACCGTCAAGTGTGAGTAGAAATATTTTGGAGATATTTGACACTCCTTTATTTATGTGTATGGTGCAGGCAATAACGCTATGCTACACTGTGTCGGTAATAGTTACTATGGGACTACGCAACACCTTCACTTTTCGCAAGAATGTTCATATAACAGAAGTTTTATGGACATTCTTTTATAATAAAAAGTTATTGGTATTTCTTAATAATAAGGTTTTAGTATTAGTAATTCTTAAATTAATGCGCATTAATTACTACTACTTTTGTTTATTTCTTATTATAATTTTTAAGTCTATTTTTATGTACAATTTGTGTTTTATTTGTTATCTTATCAGCTATCTTAAATTTATTTTCTTACTTTTGTATGGGCCTCTATATTGGAGTTCCAATTTGTGTTCTGACTTATTTTTAAGTAAATATAAATCACTTATTTTAAAGTTATATGCTGACGTTTCCTTATAAAAATTTCCTTTTGTAATATCTTATTTCTATCCAATAATATTCTAGCTCTTTCAAAGGCTGTTTCTAATCTAAATTTTGCCTCCTTGGCATAGTTATCTACATTGTATAATGTACTAATTCTATCTACATCATTGAATTGTTGAAATATATTGGGTAGTTTTGCAAAAACTAATTCATAAGGACCGTAATTGTGAACTATCGATAGTGTTGTATAGAAACAATATGTAATATATTTAAGCCACTCATCCTTTATCTACTGATATGTAAGACCGTACGTATTCGTTAAAAGCTCTGTGACTTCTTTCTATCGTGCCTAAGGATTGGTGATGATGTACTGTTGAGGTTCATTTTTCAATGTTAATCAGATTACATAATTCCTTCAGTAAAGCGTTTTTCTTTTCAGTACCCATGTCCGATATGAACATCTTCGTTAGACCGTGAGTAAGAATGAAATTTTCAAATATTAGCTTAGCAATTGTTTTGGCGTTTTTGTCTTGTATAGGTACCGTTACTAAATATTTTGTTAAATCGCATTATATTGTAATAGCGTATTCGTCTCCATGTATTCAACGCGGAAATAGTCCTATTGTATCTACAAACACTGTATCAATACTTGTGCAGGTGTTGGGGTGAGAATCATTGGACCCTTGACATGTTTGGTAGTTTTGGATGTTTGACATTTTTGACATGATTTTGCGTATTTTGTTATGTTTTTTGACATATTTTTCTAATGCAAATACCTCCTTATCTTTTCTATTGTTCTGTATACTCCACAATGTCGACCTTCTACTGGATCATCGTGATATTTCCGCATAATATCTAGAATTGCCTTGGCATTCTTATTATTTATTTGGCTCACCTCATTTAATAGCGATATTGTAAAGTTATTTATCATTTTATAAGCTATTTGTTTAAAATTATTTATTGAAAATTTTCTCGGTAGGTGCCACTTGTAATTTCTAAATTTTCATTTTACCGGCCACTTCTTCTAGCCTAGAGCAAATTTGTTCGGACTGTGATGGTTCTACTATTTTTTCGTCTTTAAGTTTTTTTAACCTGTCTGTAAATTTCTTCTTTGGGTGAATGCGGAATACGATAATTTTTTATGTAAGTAATGTCTATCTTTTACTCTTTTGCTGACTAGTTGCTTCAGTGCAACTATTGACAAATTTACTTACAGATTCATACTTGCTGTTGAATTGTGCTGCTTCCATTATAAGTTTTACCTTATCTATGGTGCTGTTTTTGGTAAGCGCCTTTACTGCTGTTTGAGTTTAATATTTCGTAGCAATTTCTATGGACAATTTATTCGCAATATATGCGTTTTCTAGTGGTTTTGCTAAATTTTCTATTTCGCTGCAATAGGCGTTTGCAGTTTACTTGTTTTGTTTTATATTCATTATTTTCGCCGTATGCACTTCAACTGATTCTCCTTTTACACTGTTGTTTAATTTAGTAATGATTTCTTCAATAGTGTTTTCAGTGTCTATTAAGTTTCTAGCGTTCCCCTTCAGCTTAGTTTTTTATAAGGGATACCGCTACCGATTCATACGTTCCCTTTATAAAGTCAACTAGTGTTAACGAGGCTATAAAAGAACGTAGATTTTTGGATTTCCCATCAAGTTCCCAGTTTTGATGGTGTGCCTAGAAAGTCGACTATTGTTTGTACGTTTGGACTGGGTAATGTGAATTTGTAATCTATTGGTTCATGTATAGAAGTTGGTAATTATAATTCTATTCCTTTTCTCGTGACTAGCTTTAGTGATATATTTGTGAAGTCCTGGAAAAATGATTCAGCTGCTGTTTTATGAGCTTTTGTGAGCCTATGAAAATGTACGTTGAATAATACTCTTACCTCTTCTATACATTGGCACAAATTTTCAAAGTGAGTCTTTGTAGTTTCTTCTTTAATTGGTCTATCCATGTTCAGACATTTGTGCGCTCGGTCAAAATTTTCTTTTATTATTCTTCCCTTGTTAATTATATCTTGCCAATCCATTTGGTTTTTCTATACTTTATCCAAATCTGTCGCCCTACTAGTTTTTTCCTTTTTTAAATTTTTAAAGTGCATCTAAAAATTATTAACAAAAAATTTATACCTAATAGAATATTAATTATAAAGAGCAATATTTCTATAGGTAACAAATTTTTTTCTGTACCACTTCCCATTGCCAATTTTAATTTATTTATTTTAGGATTCAATTTCTATTACAAAGGCCTATTATTTAAGTTTGTTATATTTTCTCTGTCAATGCGTTCCATCCATCTTATTAATCGTAGTGTTTCTTCTTATATTTTAGATCCTAAAACTTCTTCTTTAGTTGGGAATCCTTCTATTCCGGCTAAATACCAAACCATTAATGTTATAGGCAGTAAATCTTCGTATGTAGGTTTTTTTTCGATTTCGTATCTTTCTAGACTGTTATTGGAATTCTACATTATAAAAGGTTCATATTAAATAATTTGAACAAAAAAAACTTTTTTTACTAAAATTAAATTTACATAATTACAATATTAGCATGCTTAACTTTTAATTAACATAATTTTTATTTTTGTATGTATTTTATATGTTGTTTATTTGCTCAATTCGCGACCAGATTTGTCCTGACCGCTCCTAGCTTGGAGGAGGTTGAAAGTTTAGTTCACGCAATAAACTTGATTTTTCTCTTTTTAACTTAGTAGTAAAACACCCTCTTCTTTTAAGTTTGTTAGTTTTTAGTATTATTATTTCATCTTTTTCTGGCTTATTATTTTTTTGCCGTGCTTTGTATTCTTGTATTGTTATAGGCTTATGACTTGTTTTAGTCATTGTTAAAAAAAATTTTTGTTCTTTTTTTTTTGGTATAAATATGCCTCAAACGGTTTACGCTTACAGGCCCTTGGAGTGCACCGCGATTAGTGCACTTCCTTAACGTTAAAATTAAATATCATATTTTTTTGTTGATATTCGGGCTGTCTTTCTCCTCCTATGCTTTTTGGCCAGGCAGGACTCTCCTTCTGGCGGCTATTGGGCTGTTTTTTCTCTTCTTATGGCTTTTGGCGAAGCAGGACTCTCCTTCCGGCTATTGGCTTATTCGCCAGGACTGATATTGATAGCACTTCCAAACTGGCAGGATGTAATGAAAAACTTTTTCTATTTTAATTACTATTATTATTATAATTTTTATATTTTAGAGAGCTCCGCTATTAAAGCTCAGATCTACTTAGTTTATCATTTTTTTTCTTAACAAATGTGTCGTCTTGTATACTATTGGGATTGTGTGACTTGTCAAATTGCACTCAACCTCTTAATTCTTAGATTGCTATCATTTAGATATAATAATTCAAGTTATACAAAGCGATCATAATATTTGAGTGATTATAATTGAGTTTTATAAATGAAGAAAAATATTTTATTAAATTTAATGTGTGCAATATGTGTGAAATTTGAGTGTAATTCGATCGCCCTTACTGAAGTATAATTGTTTCCCGCAGTAAGAATGCAAATAACAACAATAACGTTTAGCATATATATCATAGTACTGTCTATTCAGGTGTTTTCTACAACGGCCGGCTTAGTGACCGTCAATTAGAAGTAGAAATATTTTGAAGATATTTGACACTCTTTATTTAAAGTGTATGGTGCAGGCAATAACGCTATGCTACGCTGTGCCGATAATAGTGACTATGGGCCTAAGCTACACACTACCTAAAGTAGATAAGTAAAAAAAAAACAAGTGAAGGATTTAAAGAAGCAGAATACGAATTAATTTCAGCTGGTGTATACATTTTTTCTGTGTTCTTTAAAAATCAGCATATATTTTAAAATAAGTAGTATTTTTTTAAGAAATTCGACAATCAATCGATGAAACGTAGGGTTGAAATTGTAATAAATTTTTTTCTGAAGTACAGTTCGCTTAATGAAAGGAAAAAAAAACACCTTTAATATCAAAAATCAGTTAAAAATAATTTATCTTTGTTAATAAAATTACTAATGATAAAAAGTAGGCGAAAAATATGCTTTAAAGAAAAAAAAACTCTGTGTTTATAGCGCTAGGTAGGGGAATAAAATGCATTAATACTAAAACTAAAAATAATCTTAAGGCCATTTTGATGAATCTTAAAGCGACTGTTAGAATTGATTAGCAAGGAACGTATTTATGAGTGCTGTAAATTAATTTATGTTTCGTTGCTGGGAAGTTAGTTGTGAACGTTGTCCCAGTAAATTTAATAATTTGGTTGCAACATTTTTGTTTTAAAAATTTTAACTTTATTTATTCAATATGGTCAGTTTTAAATGTTTTATTATAGTTATTAACTTAATAGACAATACAAGTTAACGTAAGAATCACAAAGTAAATTATTAAACGAGAAACCTTTTTCCTTTCTACTATGTAGAATTTTAATTTAATAAGTTTTTATTTATTTAATTTTTAAATTTCTTGTAATTTGAAATAATTTTAATTGTCTTTAAATATTTTAAAGACTTTTCTACTATGTAGAATTTTTAAATAAGTTTACATTAAATTTAATAAATATTTCTTTCTTTATTTATTTTATTTTTTATTTTCTTACTATTTAAAATAATTTAAATATTTCTTAGTCTTTTCTACTATGTAGAATTTTTATTTAATAAATTTTTATTTATTTAATTTTTAAATTTCTTATAATTTATAATAATTTAAAATATTTTTATGTCTTTCTACTATGTAGAATTTTTAAATGACTTTATTTATTTTTTTATTTTAATTTTTAACATTCTTATAATTTAAAATAATTTTAACTCTTCTTATAATTACACATTACTGACACTCTTGTTCGTCTTCCAATTTAAAACTAAAACTGAAGTTATTTTATTAGCTTTCCTACTATGTAGAATTACAAAAAACCTCTTTGTCCATTTCGTGGAAAAAACCATACTTAAAAAAAACCAAAATCAATTTACTTGCTCTTGTTACTAAGGCAATTATTGTCGATGTTCCTTTTTCTTGCTATTTTTGCTAGGAATCAAACTCTCTTTTTTAAAAAGTTAAGCTTAGCTTATTTACTGTTTTTTTCCAAGCTTACTCAAACTTTATATGTAATATTGTAATTAAAAGAAGTAAAAAAATACTACAGCAAATTAAAGTAATCAAATCATCATTAATGTTAATAAACAAGTTTGTTAACTTGTACAAAAAAGCTAATATCACTTCATATATCACTTCAAGCAGTACTGTCCTGCGTTCAAGAGAGCTAACTCTATTTTTATTAATTTCATTTTCTATTACAATTTTAATTTAACTTTTAATTTTGTTCGAAATACTTAATGTTGTAAATAAAAAATATTTTTTGTTTGATTTTTTGTCTATTATTTTTTTTATATACTATTAGTAATGCAATTTTTATTACTTGAGTCATTTATACATCATATACACTAAATCTAGCTCTTCAGAACTCTAACATGTAATATACTTCATGAATTGCTAATTTGTTTGTATACAAATATTTAGTCCGTTAAAAAATTGTTAGAAAAAAACAACATTGAATTTAATTAAAAGCAATGAAATGTTTATAAGGAGACACGATTATTAAAAAATTGGCTTTACTTGTCTGTTAAGTGGTTGCTGGCATTTGATTTTTCGCTAAAAGTTCTTGTCTATTTTACTATTTTACTTTAAGGGAACCACTGTCTTTCGAAAAATAATTTTAAATGTAACTCGTAATTGTTGCGCCTTTTGACAAAAATAATAAAAATAATCAAAAAATGCGTAAACAATGTTTTAATTCGTTGTTATTCTTTTAGTCCAAAAAAAAACTTAACAGCAAATAAATGGAAATGACAAAACTGAATGGTTTTTTTTTTGCAAATTTAAAAATGGGAGTGGCAACCTAAGAAAACTATTTATTTATTACACTTACGTTTTGTAATACATTTATGTGCTTGTCGAGTTACATAATTCTTTATATTTTATATTTGTCCTTATTCTTGAGATAAACAAACACATACAACCAGTGTTAAGTATGAATTTTTTTATAATAAAAATAAGAAAAAAGTCTACACGACTTTTTTTGTCTAAACAATGTACTGTGGGACAGAATAAAAATATTTTGAAGTAAATTAATTTCTAAGCTTCTTTTCTGATCGCATAAAATTTTTTGAAAACAAAAATTTTGCAAGTTTTCAATACCTAATGTGCTAATCTAAATGGCATTTAAAACTAAGATAGAGCTGCAAAACTATCGATGGCACTATCAATAGCATCGATAGTTTTGTTTTAAGCGGACTATCGGTATTTTTTTCGATAGTGATACTATCGCCAGCAAAAAGGCTACTAAAAACGAAGTCAATAAAAACGGTATGACGGCGACTTTAAAATGCAAAATGCACCATCCAAATTTCGCCGCCTGTAAACCTTTTACAACAATGGTTATTATTACATATTGTTACGTTTATTTAAATTATAAACGTTTAATTTATGAGTTCTTTATTTGCAAAATAAATAAACACACAACTTTTAGAGTTTTAATTAAATTACACTACTATTTCCGATTAATAACACACGCTGGCAACTTTAATTGTTGTACCACAAGATCTTAACTAGATGACGCTCACAATACGAATGAATCAGCACGTTGCGTTGCTTTTGTATACCCTATTTTTAGGCGTTCTTGAATGTTCGAGAATTTCTACCGCCATATATTGCGTAGTTGAAAATGCTGCGTTGCCACTTTTATCTCAGACACATTAGTGAGCATTATTATTTACTTCTAGAACCTTCAGTCATTATTTAAAAATACATGTTATGTATTTTTATTTAGTTGTTATACAATGCAGGTGTGGTATGTTTGTGTATTGCGTTTGTTTAGTCATCGCTTTGTGTTAGTTGTTTTTGTTTTGCAATAAAGATGTTTTGTAGAAACTTCTAGCTTCGAAAACAAACACAATAGGCCATTTCGTTTTACTTTCTTGGCCTTAATTATTATTAACATTTTTTTTATGATTTAAATAAAGCATCTTTGTAAAAATATGTACTTATGTATATAAAGTGAAAATATATAAATTATTTGTTGTAGATTCCCTTTTCAGCAGTTTAACAATATATACATATATATGTAAATAATCAAATGTGATCTCCTTTTTAACCAATTTCAAAATAAAAGAAAGATATCATCAATTCGACTGCATTTTTTTTTTTTTGGTGTTTGTGCCTGCAGAACTCAGTCATTTTTAAACCGAATTTGGTAATATGATAGATTATGCTTACAGATTGGTCCCGTTTTAAAAACAGCTCATATTCTTAAAAAATAAAGGGTGTCTTCATACAACATACATATTTTTACTTGTACTATGAACTGTAAAGGACACTTTTGTAAAATTTAAAATGACTGCGCATTACTATAGCTCCCAATAACAAAAAGTTATACAAAAATATGTCTAAAAATTAAGGGTCTAAAAATTAATAGATGTAAATTTACTTATATAGCCCTATCTTTTAAACCGTTATAGAAAACCGCTTAAAAATTTGATAGAATGTCGATTGCTAAATTAAAGGGTGCGCCAATAGTTTACTTACTTTTGAACAGTTGTAGACAGATGCTTGAAATTTACAACGAACCTGTATTGCTAAGTCCGCTATAAGACTAAGTATTAAATTTGGATTTGAAAGTTAAAGGGTGTCCCAATAGGTGATGTAATTTTAAGTATGTGGCCGAACTTTTGAACTGTTATAGATAGAACGCTGAAACTTAAAGGGACTTGTATTGCTAAGCCCGCTATATCAACGAGTTTATAATTGTAATTTAGAACTTAAAGGGCGTCCGATAATTGATGTAGATTTACTTATATGGTCCAGCTTTTGATCCGTTTTAGACAAACGCTTGCAAATTGGACAGAATGTCGTTTGCTATAGCAGTTATAGTAACAAGTATTAATATTAACTAACTCCGCTATAACAAGTATAAAATTTAGATATGGAAATAAACGGGTGTCCCAATAGTTGATGTAATTCGGTGTACGAGGCCGAACTTTTGAACCGTTATATATAAACAGCTGAAATTAACAAGAGACCTGTATTGCTAAGTCCGCTATAACAAAAAGCTTGTAATTTGAATTTAGAAATTAAACGGTGTTCCCAAAATTAATATGCCCGTATTTTTTAACCGTTATATACAAACACCTGAATTTTATACCGAATGTCTACTACTTTGTTTGGAATAATAAGATGTATAAAAATTTTAAATTACAAATTAAAGGGTGTTCCAATAGTTAATGTTATCTAATTTATGTGGCCATACTCTTGAAGCGTTATAGCCAGACAGATGAAATCTGTTTTGAAGTCAGTTTTTTTGCAATAATTATGTTAAATCAATTCTTTTTAGTTAACTACAGTAGTTGAAAGAATTTTTATACAATATACCACAAAAAGTAGAAAAAGGGAATATCTAAATTTGTCATTCCGTGTGGATATTTTATATATTTCCGACCACATAAAAAAAAAAAAAAATATATATATATATTCTTATTTCTTATGCATAGCGGAGTCGATTGAGCGATGTCCTTCTGTCTGTCTGACCGTGTTAGTGTTTTGATTTCATAAAAAAATAAATTTGTCAATCGATCAGATAACCTGTCGAAAGAGGTGCTATTGAAAATCAGCATGATCGGTCCATGTCCTTCGAGGCAGCAGGCAAAAAACCACACCTATCTCTATTGTTGTCATGTCATTTGAAACAATAAAGTAACTTCAATCAAAAAAATAAATAGGGCAATAAAGAGTTAAGAAATAAGAAAAGTGAAAAAATTAGCGCTCGCCTATATTTTCCGAGTTAAGGGGCTCTGAAATTTTCAAATTTTTTAAATATCTATTTGGGTATCATTTTAAAGCTTTAAGGAAATACTAAAATTTTTTAAAAATTCTCTACCCATTAAGAGTCGATGTCATTTTATATGTAAAATTATATATATGAAGTAACAAAATTTTTTTATTTTTTAATTCTCTGTCAAACGCAAAATTTGCTTTTCTTATTGGAGTTACTTCACTAAACTAGATTTGTATAGATGGTGAAGAGTATATAAATTTCGGTATAGCCGAATATAGCATTCTTACTTGTTTTACTTTTTATTCCTATTTAATTTTTTTTTTATTAATCTATATATTTTGTTTGCTTTTTTGTTTATTTACCATGTTATTTTCTACAGAATTATATTTGTTTTGTTTTTTTTTTTCATTAAATTTTAATGTATGTATTCACATGTCTGTATGTTAGAAACATTGATAAAAAAGTTAAGTTAAAAAATCAGCTTTCTTTTTACTTTAAGGAATGATTTAAGATTTTATATTGGAAAAATACATAATTGACATTTGATATTAATATTGTGGATATTGAAATATATATAATTAACACAGAACCCTTATAGAAACTATTGACTGGATCTGGAAATAACTGAGAATTTTTTGAGGTACTTGTTGTTGAATATCACAAATATTTAATTCAATGTTTCGAGATACCGATCGACGTTTTTTTTTTTTTGTTTAAACTAACAACCTACAAAATTTTAAATTCATAATATTCTACTTACAAAGCTCACATTTTAATATTCTATTCGTAACGTACACACGAAAGTGTGTGAAACTACTTCATAACTTTTAATTTAAGTTGTAGGATAAAAAAAACAATATTTCACAGTTTTGGTTGCTATTTTATGAATAAAGCATTTGTGAAATATTGTGTCGTTTTTTCTTTATTGCTAAAAGTCGATATAGGATTTATATTTATGTTTTTGGTTGTAAAAATTTTAAAATCCTTATAACAAACTAATCAATTTTTTTGCTTGAAATTGTATTATTTCTAATGGTTTATTAAAAAATTTTTGAGCAAATTACTGATCGAGACATCATGTTTTCTTAGAAATTGGTCCGTTTCGGAAGATTTTGGTTGCAGCAGCAATATAAAGGTTTCAATATTTTTGAGGTGAATTGACTTTCGTTGCATTCCTTTAGCCTCTATATGTTTGCTTAATAAAATTTTGACATTTGCTATAATTTCAACATACAATTGGAATCCCTTAAATTTTTATGGGATTACTTTTGCAATACATTCTATCAGAGCTATGAAATAAGGTTATGAGAAGAATGATAAAGGGAGTAGTGCTTGAAGACATTTGTTTTGAATCTTTGCACACTGAATGTGACAGGAAAGACCTCGCCAGAGAGTTTATTCCACGTAAGAACTTTTCGACAAAAAAAAAAAAATGTAATGAGTAGTTTGAATTACTGGGCAAACCACCATAGAGGGTTGCGCTTTGGATGAAGAATGAGTTGCGAATTTACAGTTTTCAGAACAAGTTGCCTGATTTCATCAGATCGCACTCAGTTGTACTAACGAAATAAAATAGTGAAATACATTTGCGGCGATGTTCCAGTTAGTCAAAAGAGCCAAATAACCTCCTGTCACCGGCGATCGTCTTAGTCTTTAAAGTATCAGTCCATACGTAGCAGTTGCATTCTATTTTCTATCTGACAAAGGTGACATAGATAGCAGGATGTAAATGCTTCTTTTGCGTCTTAAAAAATATATATATTAAACGAATATTTCAAACTTATCTTACTATATATTACAATTACTTCTATTAAGTTTTTTGTTTCCAATAGTGAAGCAGGAAAATATAATTTTAACTTACGATAGAGAACAGCAAAAATCAGAATTAAAATAATGCAAAGCCAATAAGGAAACTATGACTTAGGCTTACTACTGCATCGCTCTTTAAATTGAAATTTTAGGTTTTAATGATGGTTCAAGAGGACAAACCATACAAATTCTAGTTATTAGTTATAATAGTAATTTTATATAAATTATTTAGATAAAAAAGTAAATAATAAAATTATCTAGCAACTATTCGCATAAATAATATTGTAAGTAGCTATTTCACCCTTAATGGCTTCAAAACTAAAAGCCTGATAGGAATTAAAATAATAAATGGGTTATGAATGAATGTGTCTTTTATTTTTGATTTAGCATAATTTTTTGTGCAATAATGTGCATTTTAATCTATTATTTTATTGCTGTTCTTTTTATCACATACTAACGAACTTTTTTAGAAAACGTGAAAAACATGCTCCATTGTATTTTTAAAAGCACACATACCTAAACCCTTACGTGTACTTACATCCATACATAAAAACAGATAACTTACATGAGTACATAACATGTATTTCAAATCACAACCTCCCCCCAGAAGGACAAACAACATGATGGTATATTTTTTATGCGGAATATAAAAGTACAGGCACGTGTTTCTAAGTAGACTTTTGCTCTTTGGTTAACATGCATCTGTGTATGTCCGTCTATAGATTTCAGCTTGTGGTTTTATGCAATTTTTTTTTTTTGGGCTTTTTATAATTTTTCGATTTTCCTTTTTCATTCAAAGTAGAGCATATGGGTTTCTGCCTGGCAATAGAATTTTTTCATTTATTTACTGCTCCTGACACATTTATGTAACATGTCCGCCTATGAATTTTTATCGTTTACTGCTGGTAAAGGGTGTTTTTTTATAAAAGTTTATATCCTTGAAATGGAATTACTTTTTTGCTCGACGACCGATTATACAGTTGTTTGTGGTTAGTTTGCTTTGTCATTAAAAAATGAATCATATAATCACGCTAGTCCAACGCTAGTAAGTTGTTGTTGCAATTTTTCTGTGCGGGAAAATCTTCGCCATTCGTCCTGTAAGACGCCGAATATTGCCACCCAAATAAACAGTATCCACTTTACAGAAATACAATTTAACTTGTATCGAAAGTAAAACCAGCCTAACATCGCACGCTTCGACTGTTTGACCAACAGGTCACAGCGCTAATTTGATGATATTTTTCTATACGAAATATCATTCTGCGAGAAAGCTTTATTGGGATTAATTTAATAGCTCTTTTATAAAAAGTAGTCCACAAGCAATAAAGTCACTGTTTGCTGTCTGAAACAGGTTGAAGGACAAAAAGTCACAGAGAACGGCACAGAGAAAAGATTACTTAAAAGTACACTGTACAGCTAATTTCTTAAAAACAACATTTGGTAGATCATTTGGTAATGGCAATAAACAAGAGACGAAAAGTTTGTGAAAATTGTACCTTCAGATTTTATAATTTATTTGTTAGTCGTGGCTGACAAATGGCCGAAATCAAGCAGGAATTGCGTAAAATATTATTTCTAATAAATCCAGTTTCGTTCATATTAGGAATATCAATAAAAAAATTTAATTATTCGAAATCTTTTTTATGTTAATTACGTTAATCGTACTGGATTCTTTCAAACTTAAACATTTTTATACAAAAAGACAGCAAACATTCAGAAATTATTTTTATTTTTTTCCATTCTTCTATATAAGCGTTCCCTTTGGATACCATTTGAAAGATTTAAAGAAAATTGTAAACAATTTTTACAAACAAGCAATGTGTATATGGAAAAACATCAATATAAAAACTTATTATTAGGAATCTTTTTTATATTAATTTACTTTAATTGTCTTTTAGCTTTTAATAAAATACACAAAAATACTTATAAAATATTTAAAAACAGGAATAAATAATGAATTTTATGGCACATGACATGCTCATGCAAGACTAAGTAGTTTAATAATGTATGAAACAGTTTTCATTTTGTTGGACAGAAACGTACATTTGTTGTTGTTGTCGGCGTCTGTGTTGCTGTTTTTTTTTTTATTTTATTTCTTTCCGTTTAATGTTTGTAAATATTGTTGCAAGGAAAATCGAGCAGAAATCAACAACAAAAATTGTATGCTAAGAAAATCAATATGCGAAATATAATATAATTGTTTCAGAAAAGAATTTTCTTTTTTAGATTTAAGTTCCTGGCTCTCAAGTACATTTCGGCATGTAATAAATATGCTGCAAATATGTACCGTTTAAAATTTTTTGTACATGTTTATTAAATTGACAAATGTTTTGTGAATTTCATTCTGTTGCTCTCGAGAAAATATTTTACATCTTTTTTTTTTAAATCACTTAATTTGAAAAAAAATGAAATTAAATAACCATTGTTTTTGTCTTTTCTTATGGTTTGGACAGAAATCTTTAGTTCATTTAAAATATTTGTGAGAAGTTTCCTGACGAGCTAAGTAAGCAATAGCGAAATGGCCATCGAGACGTGCTTTCACCTTCAATAATCAGCACCGGGAAAATAGCACAGTAAATTTAAAGTTTAATTTACATTGTTAATGTTATTTTTCAGAATGTTTTTCATCCGACCTATATCTATGTGAAGAGGTTTTTTTCTTTTTTTTTACATAAAAGGCGCTTCTGGGTAATTTTTCGATCCTGCAGTAAAACTCGTCTCTGTGAACAATATAATACTTTGTAGTGTTTATCTCTTCTACGACTGTCCTATTAGAATGAAAGACGAAAGGAGAGGAAGTAAACTGTTTTTTAAGGTTTTGGGGAAAACTTTCTTAAATTTAATTAGAAGTATTAACCTGCAGCACCGATGGTTTGTGTCATTTCTGTGAATCATAGTTGTCTCTTCTGCATTAAGTGATTTTGATTCCAATTTTGGTCAAAAACAGGTACCTGCACTAAATAACATCAAAGCTGGGGCACCGATTTCCATGAAATACAACTTATTTTATTTATTTTTCTATTAAAATAACGACGTTTTTTTTAAATTTCTTCGAAAATTTTTCACCCATCATTTATTTTTGAATAATAAAAAATGTTGAGCAGAAAAAACTATTCGAAAAACTTAAACGAAGTTTTATTTCGAACCGAATGTATCCAACCTAAAAAAAAACTTCTTTCGAGTTGTAGTGAAATAAATAAATTAATTTAATTTGTCCACACCCCTTAAAAGAGCGATTTCTCTGCAGAACATTGTTATTTCAGTCAAAATTTTTACACGAAGTCGACTTTGTGCGGAAGTTTTTTCTTTGTTTTTCATTATTAATATGATTAAATAATTCAATTTGCAGGGCGGCACAAAAGTAATGTTATATGATGAATTTACTTTATCTAGATTAAATAGCCTTAAATGTTTGACTATTAGTTTACAACAACCAACTGCGACATACACCCGTGAAGAATTTGAAATTGTTGTTACTTCTTATTTGATAAATCTTTAGTCTTCTGTCTAATACAACGTAAACTTTAGTATTGTTTTGCCCCTAGCCACGACAGACTTTTTCCATCCATTGAAAGGTATTATTGAAGAGGAATTTGCAAATTCTGCGCTAGATGTTTTGCAAGCAAGAAATTAAAATCCTATAAACGAGTTCGTTATGCTTCGTCAATTAATTATCTTAAATTAAGGGTTTATTGGAAGCAGTTCACAGTTTTAAAATTTCTAAGAAAATTTCATCAAACTTACATAACGATAAAAGATATCTTTTATGCCACCCTCTATTTATTTTAAAATCTGCTCTCCTTGTATTTAAAGCGTTTAAAGTAAATTTAATATATAAAAATAATCAACCAAAACTGCAAAGGAATATATTTCAAAATCATGTTTCTTTTAAAAGTGTAAAATATTTTTTTCTTTACCCTTTAAATGTCAATGGGATGTGAGTACACACCCAGAAATTTAAATGAAATATAATTCAGTATTGTTATATTCCTGTTAAAATATTCTTATTGAGAAAAGATTTTGTACCAAAGTTAATAATTTCAATTTACTTTTGTATTTTAGCAATAGATTTAGTTAATTTGGTATTAATCGCATGTTATTTGTAAATTGTGTACACTAGCAAATACAAAACAGCAAAGTAATCGCAACGTCATAATGATAGAAAAACACAAACTACTTGAGACTACACTAATACGACTTTTAAAAAGTATAATTTTTCTACATGTATTGATTAACTAAAGTGTATGTGTGTGGTATGTCCCGAGAGATACTTAAGGATAGCAACCAACAACAAAACAAAAGCACGCACAATTTTATTATTATTGTTGCAGGCTATCTTAGTTTATCCCTTTGTATATATACTACAGTTAATACCTATTAGCAGAGTTCAGAAAAGTACACTCACTGTTCAAAATTTCGTACATAAATTAAAAACAAACAACTAAAACCAGCCCGAATTTTTTTTCATAACAATTATGTGTGTTAGTAAATTTTGAAATTTTCGGTATACAACCACGAATGTGTTTTACTAAAAATTTTTTTTGCGTACGCGTACGTGAATGTTCGACTAAAGCTATTGTTTGCGTACGCGTACTCTGCTTTTAGTACGCGTTCGGAAAAAAAGTACATTCAAAAAGATAAATAACTTCGTGGTTGAAAAAATAGTACATTGAAAAATAAAAATAACTTGGTGGTTGAAAAAAAAGAACACGGAAAAATTAAAATAACTTTGTGGTTGGAAAAAAAGCAGATGGGAAAAATAAAAATAACTGCGTGTACGGACGGCAAAATAGTACATGTTACGATAGACCAAATGTCATAAAATTTTTTTGGAGGTTTTTTTTAGTTAAAATTTAAGTATACTATTGCAGATTGTTTTTGATTATTGGTAAGTAGTGGAGTTCCTTTTAAATTCAAGCCAGGGTCATACGAATGGTTCATTAATAAAAATGTGCAATAAGTGGTGTTATAAAAAGTAAGGATTAAGGGTAATAATTTGCTTGTCTTTAACATTATTGCAATTATACCAACAGAAGGAATTTTTGATGTTTACTTATATCATAAAATTATAATTTTCATTTGGGCTTTTTGTTTGTCCAATTGTTTTCTTGCTTTAAATTTGCATATGTTATTTGTTGTTGTGGTTTTTCAAAACAGTAGATGTACTTTGCTTATAATTTAGGTATGGAATGTTTTCTGGTGCATTTGTTATTGTTTTATTACTTCTTAACAATCTGCAATGATATACTAAAATTTTAACTAAAAAACCTTCAATAAAAAAATGTTATTACGTTTGGTATATCGTAACATGTACTATTTTGCCATCCGTACACGAATTTATTTTTATTTTTCAATGTACTCTTTTTTCAACCAAGAAGTTATTTTAATTTTTCAATGTACTTTTTTTCCGAACGCGTACTATAAGTAGAGTACGCGTACGCAAACAATAGCTTTAGTGGAACATTCATGTACGCGTACACAAAAAAAAATTTTTTTAAAAAACACATTCGTGGTTGTGTACGGAAAATTTCAAAATTTAGTAACACACATAATTGTTATGAAAAGAAAAATATGTACGGGTTGGTTTTGAACAGAACATTGTGTGTACGATGAATGTACTTTCTGAACTCTGACTATTAGATATTGTTAAAAAACATAGAAAGATAAGGAATAAATATGATGATTATTTACTAGCATGGCCGACCTTTGGTTATACATACATTTCATACCTTGGATAGTCGGTATTTATGCCAACTAACGCCTCTGCTGCTTCTTCGTTGCATCCTGATGAGATCTGTTCCCGATTCGCAATGGAAGGTGTTTTCATCGAGCCAGGAATTGAGAGAGTGGATGCTGGTTTGCGGAGCTGTAATTATTAAATAAACAAGATGGTTAAATTTTCATTGGTTTTTGTAAAATAATTTTTTTTAGTTGCTCACAACTAAATGGAACAATAATCTGTGCAATTAGTTATTTACATTAAATGTGCATTAAGTAATTTTTTTTTTGTAATTTAAAATAAAATGCATCTGTAGAATAAATATGTGGCAAGTGAGTATTTTAGTAGATTAATAGTGCATTAGTCATTTTTGCCCGTTTTTTTATTTTTTTTATAATCTGTGATAATTATAAAATAACAGCAGCATTTTTTTATCAGATGAAAATTATCATGGCATTAATTGTTTAATTGTTCAAATTTTTTACGTTAAGGAAAATAAAAACGATTGTTAGAATTAACAAAAGATTACGACAATTTGGTGTTGCACATGATAGAATAAATACATCAATCAAATATTTTTTAAGCCAGCGAGATTAATACTTCCTACAATTTTGTAAGGACAATAGAAGAGAAAGAACTAAAAAGACAAATGTTACTGATGTAAGTTTTACACTTAACTAATGTGATTTCTTCAGAGATTTAAAATTTCGTCTGTCACAAAGTTCGATTATAATACCTTCATGGCACCAGCAGCTTGGCGAAAAGTTTTTGACTTTAATTTAAGTAATAAAAAATGATAATGAAGAATCTGTACACAGGCTGCCCCAAAACCACTTTTTTGTATTATTTTAATAATAAAAATGCAATTGCATTAAACTTCGGAAAGCAAATAAATTAAGTTTTGATGATTGAAATATATTATATTTTGTTTTACTCTTAATTTTTAGTTTGCATGTATTTTTCTTTCGAGAAATTTTTAAACTTAAAGAAATTATATTTTATTTAACCGAAATCATTGCTAATTTGGATAACATCTGTTCTTTTATACTATTTTTTGTTTTTAGGAGAAAGGTCCTTTTTGTGTTTCCGTAAAAAGCAGAAGAAAAGGAATTTTATATAGTAAATTGAATTTTATCTTCGTTACATGACAAAATTAAGTGTTACGTGTAAGTGTGAGTAAAATAAAAGAAATGAATGCTTCAGTGTAATAGAATTTGATAAACGACGTTTTTTTGAATTTTTTTAACCTTAAATAAATATATACATATGTTTGTGTATTTATACAAAAGCATATATGGACATATGAGCATAAAGAAATTTTCTTTCTATCTCAAAAAAAAAAAAAAAACAAGACAACCGTCTTTCTCTGCTTATAATCTAATTTGTATACACCTGAGGTTTTCTTTTTAAAGGTACCAGCGTCTTGAGCGTCCTAGGGCCTCGAAGTTGGAGCCTATTCCTAAACAACTCAAAAATAACTCAATGAACCAAAATCGCTTTGCAATTCTTGCCAATCAAGAAGAAGAAACTCCTGCCCCTGTAAAGAACTATAAACCACCCCCTCTATACCTACGCGAAGCTACGACCAACACTTTGGTGAGAAAGTAACCTGAACTCGTAGGAAAGGATAATTTCTACGTTGTTTCGTTACGTAAAGGAAATATTCCTAAAACAAAAATATAAGTAAAACATGAGACAAATTACAGAACTATAGTTAATAGTTTCGATGCCGAGAAGTTAAACTACTACACTTTTCAATTAAAGAGTGCTAAGGGCCTAATCGTTGTTATTAAAGGCATAGACAGTTCCGTCCCACAGATGATATAAAAGACGCTCTTGAGTCTAAGGGCTATGAAGTTAACTCCGTATAAAATATACTTAATAAAGACAAGATTCCCCAACCTCTATTTAGAGTAGAAATTAAGTTTAACTCTTCGGACGAAGAAAAAGGGTGAGAGTCATACAATATTGAGATATCTTCTCAACCGTAGAGTGACGGTGGAAGAGCTGTATAAAAGAGCCGAAAAAGTTAGCCGCATACAGCGCACTGCATAAAAACTACAATCATTGTTATTTGTTGTTTTGTTTTGCATATACTGTGATTTTTGTCTTTACTTTTTTGTTAAGAAAAAAATCTTTAGTTTATATAAAATATTTGTGAGAAGTTTCCTGAAGAACTAAGTAAGTGGAAGCGAAATGGCCACAGAGACGTTCTTTCACCCTCAATAATCAATATCGGCGATTCAAAAAGCTAAATTGGGATAAAAAAATAGCACGATATTTAAAAAAAATTATTAATTTATGTTTAAGATTAAATAATTCTCATCTAGAAAAAAATGAATAATTTAAAAGTATAATAAAACAAGACATAATAAAATTTAAAATAATGGTTATTTTTCAAATTATATTTATGTGCCACTTGCCTGCAAAAAAAAAATAATGAAGTAACATTTGCGTTTGCGGTATTAAGACTAATGAAAGAGATCTGCACAGAGATTATATGTTAGAGTTTAACGTGCTCTTTTAATTATTTTTTTTTGTTCTCTTTGGAACGATTTTGTTTAAATGTTTTAGACATGAATAGAAAGTTAAAAAAATTATAAGACTAAAAATTAATAAAAAAAATTTCATTTATTTTTAATCCGAAAAACGATTTACTATGTGTGCGGTTGGTGTAATTATTTAATGCATTTAAATACTTTAACACACACAACTACGGGTGTTTCTCTTCTCTGATGTTGTTGCGTCTCCGACTTTTAAATAGAAATGTAGCAACCAACGCTGCAAAGTGTGAAAAAGCAACAATCAAAAGCGCAAGTAAACGACGAAACGCCACTACCGGGGAACGCCAAGCGTTTAAATTAACAAAATATTTTTTTCCATTTAGTTTTTACCTTCCTTCTTTGTGTGTTTTATTTATATTTTAATGCGGTGGTATTATATTAATTTGCGTGATTTTATTCGTGGGTGTAAGCATGAATGTATGTACCCAGCAAAAAAATAGACATTACCTTAAAAAGTACTTGCCATAAAATGACTTGCTTTTGTGATTGCCATATTTTGTTACTCGATTACAAAACACATTACATTAGTTTCCAAAAAGGAAGTAGTAATGGAACTAATTCTTTATGTTAAAAGAGACTACCGTACTAAATGTACTCATTATTTCCTACAATAATTAATGTAATCGATTCTCAGTAATTGATTATAAAAGTCTCATGCCTTGTTAAAATCATTAAGTTGGCAATCTAGTTGGGAAGTACTTCTGCCAAAAATGCTTAATTCCACACTCGATTACCTTTTCAAAAATTTTTTGCTGGATAAATATGTATAAATATATTTAGCTATAAATAATGTTTTGTTGGTGGCATTAAATAAATATTTACAATAAGACGCATACAATTCTTACAAAAAACCGACTTCAAAACTGATTCCATCTGTCTGTCTGTAACGGTTCAAAAGTATGGCCACATACACCAAATTACATTAACTATTGGGACACCTTTATATTCCGTCTCAAAACTTTATACTTGTTATAAGGAAGGTGGCACTACAGCTCCATGTTAATTTCATCCGCCTGTCTACAACTGTTCAAGAGTTTGGCAATATCCATCAAATTACAGCAACTAAAGGGGCGTCCTTTAATCTCTAAATTTAATTTTTATACTTGCTATTGTAGTATAGTGACACGACGGCAATTTGCATGAAACTAGTTTCATAAAAATTTTGTTTGTTTGGAAAAGGTGTAGAGACGCAAGTGGGATATACGAAATGCCATGCATGGCTTGGATTTTGAGGGGATTTATCTACGCTTGCTTTGTGTACGTTCGCTGCAAATGGTATCTCAACGAAATTTTACAGAGGCATAGCAGAAGTGTTTCCCTCCGAGGAATTTTACAAATATTTTTAAATTTTGTTTCAAAATTGGCTGTGTTTGGATAGCTCTAGAGGGGGGACCGTTACATTTTTTTATCTTTTATATGCATTTACCTTTTATATATGCATTGCATTGCAATGGTGCAAAAATTGCTATGTAGTATGTAAGTAAATTTATATCGAGAATACCGCATTTTTGGTAAAAATCCTTAGGAAACAGGTATTTTTTACCTTTTTCTCAATTCAAAGGCATGTAGCTTTTTAATGAAAAACGCTATAAAAAAATTTAAAACTTGTTTATTCTAAATTTTATTAAGATATAATAATCCGATAATTAATAAGAGTATTACGCCAAAAATAAGGTCGTCCAATATTTCCAAAAAACAAAAAAAAAATTGTAAGCCAATTTCTCCCAAGCTAGAAGAGATAACCTGCCATGTAGGCATATTTTTTATAAAGTCTAATTAAATTTAAAAAATCTTAACATTTGTATTAAAAATACACTTATTATTACATTTTCAAAAAATTATATGTCTGAGGTACCGACTTTGGTGCCCTACCCGGAAGTAGTTCATGAGATACCGAATTTTGTCTAAAACTAATCGTCTTCAAACCACTGTGTAACGGTTCAAAAGTTTGTGCACATACGTCAAATTACATAACTATTGGGACATCCTTTAATATCCAAATCTCATACCATTGTTTTAACGGAGTTACCAATACAATTATCCAAAACTATGGCCATATTCCCCAAATTATATGATTTGTTGGCACTCTTTAATTTATAGTTTTGAATATATATTCTTGTTACCATAACGTTTATAGCAGTCGATATTCTCTCCAATTTGCAAGCGTTTGTCTATAACGGCTTAAACGATAGGCCCGTATAGGTCAATTTACGTCACCTATGGAAACACCCTTTAATTTTTAGATTTATACGCAGTTATACGAAGTTACTGTTCATAATACACGTAAAAAATATTTGTGTTGTATGGGGACACCCTTTAATTTTTAAGATTATGAACTATTTTCAAGACGAACCCTATCACCTTTTAAATAACGAAAAAATTTGCAAAATCAGTGCAGAAATAACTGAAAATAAACATTTAGGCGAACTGATAACCTCCTTCGTCGGTTAAAAAAGAAACTCAAGCTGTATAAAACTTAATAATTGATGTTTTCAGCTTAAGTTTGAGAAATATTGTATGCATAATTTTTGAAAAAATACAATAAAATAAAAAAAAAATAAAAAAAACGAAAACTGAAAAAAAGGAAGTGTTACTTTAAAAGGGTTTTAGCGGCCATGGTAATTACATTGTGGATAAATATAAAAATTCTGTTCAAAAATAAAAAATCAAAATTGTTTTTATTTTTATTTCTGTTGCAATGGATGTATTTTCAAGTGTCAGCCTATTAATATTCAAGAAGTAATCCAATATAAGTCAAAATTATGTTTTTGTAGTAGTTTTTGTAGCGTCTAAAACACCATATACGCTCTCTGTAAATTTCAAATCATACTTAAACTTTTGATCTTTTGGCAATTTCCGAATGAGGTCTTAAGAACAGAGTTCAGTTTACGCTATAATAAGTCAGTGCTATGTCTTTTCCATTGGTGTGTGGCTAACTGCACTACCTCATCTATTAGAAATTAGAAGCTTTCAAAATCAAGGTATCTAGTTCTGTTGACTCACTGGTGTATAGACGCAATATGGGACGAGATCCATTGCACTGTCGTTATTTTAACTGAATGTCCTCTTTCTGAAAACCGTAATTTTGTATGCGTAAAATGTTCTTCATCCCTTTGTGGTCGATCATGCAGTAAGTCGCATTACGCATTACAGAGCAAACCCTTCTTTTAGCCGAACAGTTCGTATGTGGAATAAACTCCCTGCGTAGGTCTTTCCTATTACTTTCAGTGTGCACACAATCAAATCAAATGTCTCTCTATAATGAATCGAAATAAAATGCTATATAAGTGAAAATCACGTTAATACCATTACAATCTTTTAGCAATTGCTGTTGTGTTGTCGAACCTGAGGTATAGAGTCTATGTATTTTTGCAAATGTCTATCTATTACGGTTTAAATATTAAACCCATAATTTCATATATCTTTGTAAGTTCAAGATGTTTGTCTATTACTTAGTGAACACGCTTTAATTTTAAAGTATAATTTTGCATTATTTTTTGTTCTTGGAGGCCATCGCCTTGGACACGCTATATAAAATTTAGAATGTTTTCCAATTACAGTTCAAAATAATATTAAAACTGGGCGTGTTTTATGGGAAACTTTTCAATTTGTGAATTAATTATTTTAATGGAACCAATTTGTACGCATAACCTTTTCAAAAGAACACATTTTCCAAATCGCTTTAATGGTGGCGAAGTTCTCAAGAAGCAAATAAAAAAATCACTTTTTTGATAACAATAATTTCAAGTCTGTTTAGAAAGAAAAGGACCAAAGAAAAGCTTCAAATAGATAATCAGAAGAAGTTTGAATTTAATCATTAAGCATAAATATTTAGTACCACAGGATTTCATTCATGTTACTATTTTTTATAAACCTTAGTTTAGTTTAATATTTGCTTATTTCGGGAGAGTGTGGATATAACAGGACCCAAAAACAGCACAGCGATCTGAATTCAATTGACAAACTCTAACGCCATAATTTAGCATTTATTTACACACAATTGCAATTGATCCATTAAGGTAATTTAAAAATAAATTTTAAATCACATCTTTGTTATTAAACATGTTGACAATGAGAATAATACATTATTACATTTTATTCTTCTTAAACCGCAGTCAACTGCTCAGCCAAATTAGAATGTTCAGCATAATAGAATTTATCAAAATAAAATGCCGTTTGGTGAATGTCTTATTCAACGAAGCGTTGCTTCGACTAAGTGGTCACTTTAATTTTCCTTGCTAACCAAATACGATTTTAATATATATATATATATATATATATATATATATATATATATATATATATATATATATATATATATATATATATATATATATATAACACAATGAGCAAAGTGCAGATTGCAAAATAACATTTTAAGAAAACTGTTTGTGCAACTACGAAAATCATGTCAGCCAAACTAAAAAAAAGACCCAGGACAATATGTTCTGTTTTTTTCTTTCTTGTGGCTCACCGTGTTTATGGCTCTGTGGTAACGATGTGAGGTAGTGTGCATTTGTAGTTGTAGTTGTGTGAACATTTAGCTAGCATTTGATAGCATTGATTTTCAGTCACTTGATGCATTATAAATCACCCAATACGATAAATAATTGAGTTCGTTAAATAAATCTGTAATTTTCAATATTTAATTTAAATTTCACACTAGTTTTTTAACAGATCCCTTCTATACTGAGCATTTATAAAATTTAATTTTAATCATTATTTCTTAATATGCAGGGCTTGTGATAATATTTATACAGTAGCCCTCAGCAAATACTTATTTATAACCAACCAATTTTAAATAAATAATTAAGTGTTTCTGTTGCACAACTTAGCAATTTACCGCATTAAGAAAACCAAAGATGGCTCTGCCCTCATTGGACTCTTAGCTGTCATTGTGTTCATTGACAATTCTCTCATGAATATTGATTTATTTATTGAAACGATAATTTTGTATTTTATTTTACTATAATGTGGTTTTATGAAGACGAAATTGACGTCCTGGATTTTACATTGTGATAAAAATGTTTTATATTTAATTATCTGCTTAATAAAAAGCTCATTGATTTTTTTAATTGTATAAATTATGGTTAACAACTTGTAGCAATTAATGTTGTCATAATAAGCTTACATATCAATTTACTAATAACTTGAGAATGAATGATATTGACATAAAATGATATCACAAGAGTTCTTTCGTTCCCAAAATTAAATTATAAAAAACCACAACTTCCGAATTGTTTTTATTTTCAAATAATTTCTTTATTTACTCAATAACTGGAGTGCTAAGATTTATAATAATTTCACAGCTTAAAAAAATTTTAAATCGCTTTAGTCATTAGTTTAACCTACTGAAAGGTTTAACTTACTTGAATTCTTTATTTTTAAAACGTGTTAAACAACAACATAATCGTACTTTTGAGTAAATGAAAGAAAACTTCTTAGCAACCAAAGTATATCTATAACAAGTACATGCAGGAGTTCATGATTTATTTGTGTGCGTGTTTATCAGTTTTTGTGTCAAAATTTGTTTAATTTTTTTTTTAAATTCTTATTTTGCTCTTGTTTGTTCACGTTTTTCTTTTAATTTTATTGTTTTATCTGGAATGGTAAACGAAATCTACAAATACAATTATTCAGGTCAAGTTGCATTAAACATCCTTTTATTAATATAAATAAATATACATAAATATAGTTTTTTAATAATAATTAAGTAAAATTCATATTAAACTTTTAGTTAGAAAAATGATAAAATGTTACCCACTTTGCCATCTCTGAACTGTTTTTTTGACATAATACATGATTTTACACAAACAAAATGCCTGTTGTTGTTCTAATGTTGTATTTGTTGTAGACTTGCATGTACTTTTTTTCGTTAAAATTATTAATATTTGTAATTTTTTGGGTATACATAAAATATTTTTTTCAATATCAATATACTTTTAAAAATAATACAAATTGTGCATTTGACACATGTTAAAAGTAAACAACAGTCACTATTGTAAATTTCATGTAAAATGTTATATTTTAATTAGGATATATGATATTATTGTCAAAGAAATCCAAACGGCAGTAACAAGTAACAAAAAAAAAAGGGACATGCGGGTAAAGTTAATTCTAACGGCTTATTTAGGTTGCGTCTATTTTTTTTTTCTTCAAATGATGTATTTACCTTCATAAAGCATTAATCGACCAAAAACTTGAATTTATTTTGTTGCTTAACACTAGAAACGCCACCGTGCCAATTCTGTCCCACATGCGAGTTATGTGGCCCTTAACTTCTTTATTTTTTTATTTTGATTTATGAGACTTTTTGACTTTTATTAATTTTATGTATATATTAAGCTGAAAATGTATAAAATTTTTTCATATGCAAATATTTAAAAAAAAAGTGTGTTTTACCTTGAACTGCCGATGGGTCATTTTTGTCCCCTCAGTATTTTTTATAGTTAAGAAAAAAGTACATAACTTTTGTATCTGCAAACTAAAATACATCGATGCAAAAATAAAATAACGGTGTTTCGAGCGTCTCGCGGGCGTTCGTCTGCAACTGTTACCTACAACTTGGACGCATAAACGTACAGAAATATCAGATTCAAATAAAGCTATTTTTTCGCCCGATGGAACAGCTTGGACAATAATTGCAGGAGGGAATACAGCTGGCAGGCATGGGTGCCAAAACGTTTTTAGGGACTGCAGTGGACCAACCTCGTATGCGATGCGTAACATAGATGAAACTTGTGAAAGTGCTTGGAAACTAATAGTTACAAGAAGAATGATGCAACATATATTAGAATATACAATGAAGGGATTGGAGGACTTAATTGGTATACTATACATTCGAGGAGCAATTGGTGCAAGTTTATTACATATGGACTCATTATGGTAAACAAAATGGGATAATGCAATTATAAAGGCAGTTATGCCCCGAAATCGATTTCGAGAGATAATGAAGTTTCTGAAAATTCATCACTAGACAACTAAACGACAAAGACTGGATAAAGATAAGTTTGGTATGATCTCCGAAATTTGGTATGAATATATCGCAAGCTCACAAGCGTATTACGTGCCCGCCCATACATAATAATTGACGAACAACTCTTTCCCTTTAAGTGTCGCTGTCGATTTACAAAATTTATAAGCTAAGAACCTGATAAATATGGTCAAAATTTTGGATGGCGGTTGACAGCGATGAAAATTATATAAGAAATGTTTTTCCTTATCTTGGCAAGAATGAAAATAGACCAAATGAGGAGCGTTTGGAAGATTGGGTATTGAAGAAATTAATGGATCCTTATATCAATGAAGGCAGAAATGTTACTTCTGACAACTTTTTACTTGCAACCGGCATATTTGAAGTCCAACAATACTAGCATCGTGGGCATGATTAATAGAGCTCTAAGAAAAATACCCATTGCCGGGCTATACAGCAGGAGTGCTCTTTGTCAGTTTATCAGGCTAAATCCAACAAATATGTGCTGATTTTCAGCACTATGCATAAAGATATAACAATAAGCTCTACGGCAGATAAAAAAGAGATAGTGTTATTCTACAATAGCACGAAATACGGAGTAGATCTCGTGGACTCAATGAGCCCTAAGTACACAATAAAGGCACCATCTAGACGTTGGCCGGTTTACACATTTTTAATAATATATTAGATCTAGCAGCCATAAACTCATGAATAATATTTGAACTTATCAGCAATAACAAAATTAAATGCAGAGATTTTCTCTTGCAGCTAGGCGAAGAGTTAGTATCTAAAAATATGAATAGTAGAAAAAATCGATACCCTCAGATATCCCAGAATACATATCAGAATGGCAGGAAAAACATTGATAATGTCTGATCAAATCAAACTGTGTAAATAGCAAATCATTTGTGAAGTACCATTAGTGCAAAAAAACAGTGCAGTAAGTGTATGAGCCATGCATATTATTTATTCAATACTTGCTTTTTAAATACAAAAAAAAATTTCTATTATTATTATTCATTAATTTAATCCAAGAAATAAATTCCTAGACTAGAGGTTTATAGACTAGGGCATTAGCTGCCAAGGCCATCAGCCCAATAATTAATCTTTTAATTTTTTTCATCAGACCTTGAATTCATAAATTGTTGTGTTTCTGTTTTTTATGAATAAAAATTTTTAATCATAAGTTTCATATCATATTTCAAATAACTTTGTAATATACACAATGGGACAATTTTGGCACAGCGGCGGTTCTTGGGGGGTTGTAAGTTCCGGCGCTTCTAGTGTTAACACGTTTTAAATTAAACTGTTACATTAAGATTAAAAAATCATTATAGTGATGATTTGCTGCTTTTTGCGCCAAATATGCCGATTTTTTCGATAAAGTCTTAAAAAACGGAAACATTTTTATCAATTATTTTAAATTGACCTTTTTCATATTCCTTTATTTTAGGGTATATAGTTTTACCTTTATTGGGCTTTTTAACATTTTGATTTTAGTTTAAAATATTAATTTTGGGCATCACTAAAACATTTTTTACATTAAAAAGATATCGGTAATAAGTTCATTGTATCCTTAGTAATGAAAGTGATGTAAGTCAAATAATGAGCTGATCAGTTCTTTCACAATACATTGCTTTATAATGAAAAAATTTAATGTAATTTTCATGATGTTATAAAAAAGAAACAACTTACGAAAATTCCTTCAGCTAAGAAAATTAAAAAATTGGTTTTAAAAGTTATTGAGAATCGTCAAATTTTACTGAAGTGATAGATCACAAGTTGTTTATTTAATCATTCCTTTCTTACAAATGACCGTGATTTTGAGTTCATAAAAATAAAAATGATACGAGTAGAGTTACTTATGCAATCCCTACCATTATTATGAATTCTATGCCAACAAAAGATTTAATAACAAGAAGAGTAAAAGACAACGCTGGTTAATCTGTGTCATGGCGCCAAAATAAATAAAAGAGAAACCCAAAAAATGAACTAAGGGACTATTAGGGATCAAGAACAAATGGAGGTATTGTTGAGCCAAATCAAAAAAAAAAAAAAAAAAAAAAAAAGAAACAACCGCTTACTTTAAAGGACAAGGAGGAACTCAAGGCAGATTTATTTTACTAGGTAATATCGGCTCTACAACAAATACAACATTGACAAAAACAACATGCCTTTTTATTGTTGTTTTGTGGGTTGGAAACGTCAAAAACACAAAGAAAAATAAAAGATAATTGCTATCAATACACATGCTTGCTTTGTCTCGCAAACGCTTGTTGTTAGTGTTTTTTTGAAATTCGTAAACAAACAAAGGAAAATACAAACACTTTTGACATTTCCAACTAGAAACCAGCTGGGCGGACGACACTACCTAGTAAAATAAATCTGCCTTGGAGGAACTCAAAGAAAAATTTATTTGAAAATATTGAATAAATATACAATGCTTAAATGATTATTATTTTTTTTTTTTTTGTAAAGCAAAGTGTGTATACGCAAAGTATTATTTCTATAAAAATAATTTACAGAGTGAAGATAAATATATCCAACACTCCCACTTTTAGCAAACTCTGTTATATACATTTTAAATATAAATTATTTTTCAAAATACTCAATGACATTTAACATTTTTCCAAATTGAACAAATTTATCTCTAGCTAAAGGCTTGCCACTTGTTGATTTGAATTTTCATAGTTTAGCTCAAACATTTTACCCTCAAACTTCTCTCGAATGAAATTATATTTTACATCGATATGCTTTGTACTTTTATGAAACTCAAGGTTCTATACAATACGGTTTGTAAATCCTGATTTGGTAGAAGCTTACCCAGCAATTGTTTGACTCCGACTCTGTAGTAAATAACGCAACACGCTTTTGAATTTGCGATGACCAAGCAATGTACGATGAACCCATCATAATAGCAGAACCGCTTGTAGAACGTCTGGAAGTAACATCACCAGCATAGCCTGCGTCGCTATAGCAACACCATAATGTTTTGTTCCCTGTAGGTATTTACAATATTAATATTGATATTGTTGTGGAGCTTACAAATTCCTGCTAACAAAACTGACTGCGAATGCTATGTCCGGTCTCGTAGCTAGCATTAAGCACATTAGACTTCCAACTGCTTTTCTGTATGGATACTTTGATATCACTGCATCTGCTGATATTGCTGCACCAGTTATCGACGTATCACGTGGTGTACTCACTGGATCCCCATCGACCATATCAAAAGTTTTAAGCAATTTTGTGGTATAGATTTACTGATTTAAATGTAGGCCGCCATTCTTTAAATAGCGAATTTCTAAGCCAAAGCAATGTTTGGCTTCAAAGACTTTTACCTTAAAAGCTCGTTTTAAAACCAATAAAAACTTCAATATATAATCTTCGTTCTCAGCAGCAATCAAACCATCATCAATGCAAACGACCACCAACATTCTCCTATTACCAGGTTTTTTTTTACAAATACGTACTTACCGGCTTTACTCGTTTCAAGGTTAAAATTTCTCAACACCTTTGAAAACGTTTCATTCAAACATCTGGAGGCTTGTAACCGTAAAGACTTTTTAAATGTTTACAAACTCTTCCAGATTTGTCACAGTAACCTTCTGATTGTTTAACATAAATGTCTTCTTGAAAAGCTCCATACAAAAAAGCTGTCTTAATATCAAATTGTTTGAGCTTTAAGCCTTCACATACTGCTATATTAAGAACCGCTCTAATAGAAGTGAATTTTGCTACCGGACTGAAAGTTTCTAAATAATCAATTCCATGCTCTTGGCTAAAGCCAGGCGCCACTAATCTGGCTTTATATCGCACTTTTTCGGTCTCAGTTAGCCCTTTTATTTGATACACCCATCTTGTACTAATAAGTTTAGCTTCCTTCGGTAGTTCGACCAGTTGCCAAGTATTATTTTCTTTGAGAGAATTAATTTCCTCATTCATTGCAAGCTTCCATTTTTCAGCTTTCTCACATGATGTAGCTTGTTGATAATTTGTGAGTATTTCGCAACCAGCTACAAAAGCGTGCCCCTCTGCTACAATTAAATTTAATGATTTTGATTGCTTATGTACAGCCATTTTGTTCT
The DNA here is from genome assembly GCA_916610165.2 of Gymnosoma rotundatum. Lineage (NCBI taxonomy): Eukaryota > Metazoa > Arthropoda > Insecta > Diptera > Tachinidae > Gymnosoma > Gymnosoma rotundatum. The sequence goes on along the minus strand of OU744340.1, from coordinate 54,292,848 downwards.
CATTATTTTTAAAAATACTTTTATCGACAGGCACTGTTTTCTTACTATCTTTGGTTTTGCTCCTCAGACGTTCGCAAACAAAACTTTGTTGGGCGTTATTTATCTCATCTAACTCGTTTGAATCCATGGAGCTTTCAAAAAACTCATCCTCATCAGTGGTATCTACCGCTATCTCTATACTTGGCTCTTTGTGTACCATAGCACTTTCTTCACTATTTTCAGCATCTGCTTGATCATTGTTGTCATCTAAAGGTATAATTACCTGCGGAAGTGAGGCATCGGACACTGTTTCATTTAATTTTCTTTTGAAAATAACATATCGAGACATTTCGACTTTATTTATTTTGGGTGTATACACTCTTAAACCTTTTAAATTTTCAGCATATCCGACAAAAATACCCTGTTGAGATTTTGCATCCCATTTTTGCCGTTTTTGTTTTGCCACGTCTAAAAAAAACATCAGTAGTGCGATTCTCTAACTTTTAACATTTTAAAAGGTGGTTAACTTTAACCACACATTCTATTGTTTGCACTAACCACTATGTGATTCACTAGCTTATTTATAACCATGGTAAACAGTTTTATATTTCTCTCTCTCCGCCAAGCGAAATGTCAAAATAGGAGAAAATAACAAAGAAGAATACAAAAAAAGAAAACAAAAACCTTGTGATTAATAAATTTTATATAGTTTTCATAAATATGTATACATACATATATGTGTATTTTAAATTTTTGGTTTTTGTGTTTTATTTTTTTTATGTTTAATTGCTGTTTTTATTTTAATTATTTGTCTAATAAATTTTTTTGCTTTGTACATTATAATTTTTATTATTATTATTATTATTTTAATTTCATTGAATGGTTTATCTTTTTATTTAATTTTTATTTTTTTTTAATAATAAAAAAATAATTTAATAAAGTCGTTTTATTTTACAAAATCATTAAAAAGGGTTTTATTTAATAAAATAAATAAATCGTACACTAAATACTCCAAAGCAATGTTATTCAACGATTATTAGGTACACGGTAAACAAACACTGTTTTAAACGGATTAAACCACACAAAAAATACTGCTGTTAATAAACCACAATTTGTTTTGCTAAAAATAACAGCTGACTGAAGCAGCTTGCTTTAAACACCAGTAGATATCGTTTAAAGTGTTCGTGAATAGCAAAATGGTTAATTTTGTGGTTAACATTTTTAAGCGAAACAATTGTGGTTAAAAAAGCATAGTAAATCCCACTACAAAACCAAAAATATATAAATGTTAAATGCTTGCTTGTTTTCCATGGCATAATTCATACGGTGTTTGCCCCTTAATTGGACTAGAACCCTACCTATTCAGTACATTGACAGCTGTGTTGATTGCATCGGCACAAAACATTTTATCTAACTTCTTAGCAAGCAACATTGATCTTGTGCGAGGTATTCCAACCCGCTCCAACTCTCGCCGTTAAAAATTCCAAGTATGGACAATTAAAGAGGAATATCTCACACACATTTCTGTATTATTACAATTTTGCCATCTTTTGTTGTTTCCACAAAAATAGGCGCATCCCTTAGAAAAAACCCAAATTTAAAAAATTTTAAAATGCCCAAAACCATTTCCAACTCGCGCTGTTAAAAATTCCAAGTATGGACAATTGAAGAGGAATACCTCATACACATTTCTGTATTATTTAGACTTTGCTATCTTTTGTTGTTTCCATAAAAATGGGCTCATCCCTCAGAGAAATATAAATTTTAAAAATATAAGTGCCCAAACCCGTTCCAACACACGCTTTTAAATATTTTAAGTATGCAGAACTATAGAAGGACACCTTGCAAGCAAATCCCATTCATTTTTCTTTTGCCATATTTCGCCTTTTCATAAAATTTACAGTTTGGATGCATAAACCGAATTTTTATTCCTTGAACAGGGATATATTATCTTTCTAACAGAGCTCTATTAAAAGGTTTGTAGTAGGCTAAAAATTTTACAATTTATCTTCACACACATTTTTTTATTTAAGTTTTAAAATTTTAAGAAAACATAACTTTTAATTTATAAAAAATCAATTACACACAAGAAACAGCGGTCCTTCAAACTTCCTTCGTAACCATCAGTATGATACTAAAAAATCATTTGTATTTTGTTAAATGATAAATGTAGAAATTAGATTTGAGGATACAGGAATTTTTATTGCACTGTTAAACATATTATTATGCATTTATTCAGCTTTTTATATAAATAAATAAATAAAAACTAAAACAAAAACACACAGATTTAAAATCTAATTTGTTTTATAAGAGTAAAAGAAGGAGCAAAATCATATAAACTCAAAAATTGAATAAAGCACTTTAACACCAAAACTCGAGAATGCGTATGTTTATTTTCTTTATAACCTTTTCGCTGAGTATTTTTTAAAATTCATCATATTCTTTTATATTCAACTGATAATATTAAAACCTAAGAGATATAGACTCTTAAACAAAATATTAAAAAAAAGCTCTTAACTCTACTATACAAACTATAAGCATTACAACATATGAAACAGTATCAATTGATAATTTGAGAAAAAGAAAAAATTAATCAAAAATAGAAGTGATGTCGAAGCAAATTAAAAATAATTATTGGGCAATTCTTGCCAACAACAAAGATTGCAATCAAGATGTAATAAAAAAATTTGTAAAACACGTGCAAGAAAGTGAGATTCCCTCAACATCATTAAAAACATCACAAACTTTATACTTAAATAAAGAGAATAACAATTTAAATGTCAGAAACGATCAAAATAAAAAAATAAATAAAAACAAAGTACCACCTTTTTACATATTCGATGTAGACTCTAATTCTCTTATTGAATTTGTAAAAACCGGTCTTAACTTAACTGAATTTAAAATAAAAGAAAATAATAACAAAATTCAACTACTCGCTTCATCAATTGATTTTTACTCCAGAATTAAAGCATATTTAGAAAAAACAAAAACAAAATTTATTACGTACACGCAAAAAGATTTAAAAACAAAAACATATTTATTAAAGGGCTTAAGTGCCGTTATTAATACAGAACTAATTTTAAATGAACTCAAACAATTTGAAACCGAAAATCTTAAATTTATTAAAGTAAGTCCATTTTTAACAATAAGGGCATCAAATAGTGGACACAAATTACCAATTTATATGGTCCAAACAATGGGCGCCAGCAAAGTAAACGAAATCAAAAATATCAACTCAATTCTTTACCGTTGCGTAAGATGGGAAGGATTTCGAAAACCAGAAATCTCACAGAGCAGAAACTGTCAAAGCTTCTTCCACAGTGCGGCTAATTGCTATCTTCCTCGACGATGCGTTAAGTGTGGAGAACAGCACGACATAGTTAAATGTTTACTGCAAGAAGTTCCAGTAAATGAGAGGGAAAAGATTTATTGCGTATTATGTAGCAGCTATGGGTACCCGGCATCTTATAAAAGTTGCCCGAAATTTAAAGAGCTCCAACAGAAATTACACGCTAAAAACAATTATTATCGGAAATAAGAAATAAAAATACTTTAAGTTACGCAGATATTGTAAAAAATAATCAATTAACTTCTGATAATAACTCAATTAATTATGCATTAGAAAAATTAAATAATTCTATCCAAAACTTAGCAAACCAAATCATTAACCTTAATAAAATATTGCAAATACAAACGTCCAGAATAGACACTATTTTTTCTACGCTAGACGTTTAATTTTTTTCACAATGGCTACAACAATCAGAGAACTTAATACAATTCAAATAAATGTTAACTCCTTAATTAAATTAAGTAGCCGATATAAACTCAATACATTCTTAATAAAACACAAACCAGACATTGTCTTGCTAAAATTCGAAAATTACTTCCTTGTTAGAAATGATAGAAAAGATGTAAAAATGGTTGGAGGAACTGCAATATTAATAAAAAACGGGATGAAATTTAGTCAATATACAAATTTTACTATTAAGTCATCTAAATATTTAATTAATTTAAATTTAATTTAATTATTTATTTTAATTATAAAAATTCCATTGTCAAATAACAAAATGCTTTTTATAATTGCTGCTACTATCCATCAGGAAATAATTGTACTTTTTTAAATCAGAATTAACAGAGCTTTTTAAATCTTTATGTTTGGAAAAAATAGATTATTATTATCTATTAGCAGGAGATTTAAACTGCAAACATAGTAACTGGGGGAACGTCGTTTCTAATTCTAAAGGGAATAAACTGAAAGAGTGGCTTGAATGTTATGAAATTAGATACAGATGCAAATTATATGCACTTGGTTTACCTTCATACCCTCGAACCAATTCAAATCTTGATTTATGTATAGCTGATTCCAGTTTCACGATACACGAGCTTAAAAACTCTATAAATTGTCTAGAAACACTTGATTATGACAGTGATTATAACGCGGTAAAAATAAAGATGTTAAGGTTGAACAACGACCATCCCCTAACCATCTTCAGTGACATTCCCAAATGCCATTTAAATTTTAAAAAAGCAAATTGGAGGAAATTTAAAAACTGCTTATTAAATGATACAAATGAAAGCATAATATTACCAAACGACAGAAACTTAACAAACCCCGAAATAGATTTTTATCTAAATAAGTTAGATCAATCAATAAATAATGCTATAAATTCATCAAAACATATAGAGCAGAATCCCGGTGGCAAATTTACTAACACAATTATTAAAAAACTGCATTCTGAAAAGAGTAAATTAGTCACAATATTAAAGCGATCTAACAGACTAGAATTTTTTTAACAAAAGCAGAAGTTAATTTTCTTAAAACCAAACGGAAGCTTATTAGAAAAATGATAAATGATAATTTTAAAATTTTAGTTAATACGCACTTCCAAAACAAGTTAAAAGAAATGAACCCAAAAACCCCTATGGAAATGTTTAGCGATATTAAAAACCAAAGTAGAACCTTATATCCGCTTGAAATTTGCATATGAAAACGAATCCCTAATTAGAAATGCAGGTATAGACCCTGAAGACCTTGAAAAGCAAGAGGATAGTAATAATTTTATGATTTACGATCACACTCAAAAACTTAATGCGATTGGATCTTATTTTAAATCACTTTACTCTCATAAGGAGATTGACCCACATAATACTTTGCGTGAAGAAGTTAATAACCGTTTCACTGAATTTTCGGAAGAAAAAAACCAGTACGAAAACCGAAATTTAACTAAAACAATATTCTCTATGTCCAAAAGGGCAGATGATTTAAATGAAGCCCAATTAGATAACACATTTGTGCAAAAGGACACAGTCACATTAATTTTTAAAAACTTAAAACCAAAACTGTCAAGTGGATTCGATAATATCCCAAACATGGTTCTACGTAACATGCCAGAGGTCATTATATATAAATATTGTATACTTTTGAATAATATAATTAATAACAGCTATTTCCCTCATGCTTGGAAATTAGCCAAAGTTATCGTATTGGCAAAAAAGGATAAAAACACCGATAATCCTAATAATATTCGTACAATTAGTTTATTACCAAATATAAGCAAGATTTTTGAAGCTTGTATAAATAATATAATAGTAAAATATTGTCTTGAAAATAAGATAATAAATGAAACACAATTTGGTTTTAAATTTAATTAATTAATTAATTTGGTCATTTCAAATATTCACTGGAATCTAAACAAATCATCATACACCGGAGCATGTTTAATAGACTTTGAAAAAGCCTTCGAAAACATATGGATACCAGGATTAATATATAAGTTAATAGAGTTTAAATTTCCATTGCATCTTATTTTTCTTTTACACAATATGCTTAACAATAGAACTTCTTTCATATTTAATAACAACAGCACCCAGCAAAAAATTGTTTAAAAGGTAATCGAGTGTGGAATTAAGCACTTTTGGCAGAAGTACTTCCCAACTAGATTGCCAACTTAATGATTTTAACAAGGCATGAGACTTTTATAATCAATTACTGATAATCGATTATATTAATTATTGTAGGAAATAATAAGTACCATTAGTACGGAGACTTTTAACATAAAGAACTAGTTCCATTACTACTTCCTTTTTTAGAAACTAATGTAATATGTTTTGTAAGCGAGTAACAAAATATGGCAATAACAAAAGTAAGTCATTATATGGCAAGTACTTTTTACGGTAATGTCTAATTTTTTGCTGGGCAGTAGTACAAAAAAATTTACAATTGTTAACGGTTTACAACAAGGCACAGTGAATTCTCCTTTTTTGTTTAATTTATACATTTACGATATTTTAAATAAAATCGAAGATATATTAGCCTTTGCTGATGATATTACTATTTACCATACTGGCAATAAAATTGAAAATATTAATATAGCCTTGCAAGAAAAATTCTCTACAATTGAAAAGTACTCAACAGACTGGCATATGATAATTAATTTCAACAAATGCGAGAGTATTCTATTCCGGCACGCAGTTAACAAATGCAATAGCAACATTAGACAACAATAATATTCCAATAAAAACGACTGTAAAATTGCTAGGAATGCATTTAGATAAATTTTTTTTATTTTTACAACCATATACACCAACAACTTATTACAGCAAGAAATGCATTTTGCAGGTACAAAAATCTATTTTTTTCTAAAATCCTACAAGCTAAGGTTAAAATAATCATGTACAAATCCCTAATAAGACCCATTTTATCATACGGATGTCAAATAAGGTTCAATATATCACCATCCTATATGGAAAAAATAAGAGTGTTCGAGAGATAATGTCTTGCGTGTTGTACGGCACTATATAGATCACAAAGTAGTGAATATAAAAAATATGTATCAAACACAATTTAATACAATAAAGCCAAAATTACTAGAATAGATAACTTTTTTATTCATGTCATAAGAAATCATATTTTAAACAGCGTAAACATTTACGAAAATAATTACATAATGCCTCCTTATTATGTTTCACACGAATACATAGCAAAAACTTTACAAAACGGGTATATTCCACCTGTGTCTTTTCTTTACCTTGATCAAAAATAATGACGGCATCCCTATATTTTACCACACTTATAGACGAGCCAATAACAAAGCTATAAATAATAATGAAATGACACCCGACAATAGGCGTTTCGATATTATTTTTTATAATGAAGACAAACATATTAAATCATATTATATTATATCATATTAAATCAAATTTAAACCCTCAAAAATACTGGTGGATCTCCTACGTAATTAGTTTAGATTTTAACTCTTGACATTTCTTTTATCTTTCTTAATACAAAAGTAAGTTTTTCGAAGTTTTGCTTACAAATAAGTTTCTAAAGCTACATTATATGAAATTAGAAATAATGAAATAAGTAATGTATATTATACTTTAGAGCTCGTAATATTGGGACTTTGTATATAGAATAAAATATTTTATATCTTTTGCTTATTTTAAGATAAATTAGTATGAATTGGTAATAAATAAACAACTAAAAAAATAGAAAAGGAACACAAAATAAGATTATTAAAGTATAAAGAAACGAGGAAAGAAGACACTCTGAGTTCACATTAATTTATTTTTATGTTGGGATCTGCTTCTAATTTTATAACATTGTAAGCTTTTAGATGAATAGTCTTATTGTCTTATTGTTAAGATTATGGGGTATGCTCACGTTGTTTTAATTATTCTTAAGCTAGTAGGCGGTTGAACAAACAGTTCACAAAAATGTGCTGTTTAAGATTTGTACATAATAATGACGATTACAAGGACTACAATGATTTTAAATAACAATGTCACAAACAGATATTTATCCTTTTATCTTCGTTTTTTTTGCATTTTGAAGAAACTGCTAACTCTATTGGTTTGTCATTCAAACGTGAATGACAAAATTCTTCTAGTTTAACAATCCATGCAATACACTGATTCAGTTATTATTAAAGTTTTATTTTAGTTTAAAAAAAATACATAAAAGATGACAATAACAGAAAATATCTAAGCCATAATGTTGAGAAATTTATGATTTTCGTTTAATTTCAGTAAACTGAAATCGGCATTAATAAAAGCTTGTTGTTGGCAAACAAATAGATTTAGGTAAACTATTATTGAAATACCATTACAATTTGAAATTGCAGATTTCTTAACTATTTCAGTCAATTTTTGAGCTGGTTTTTTTTGAAGGTGGTATAACTTATATAGTCCATTTTTTTAATATTGAGATATTAAAGGGTTTGCTTTTGAATCAATTCAAAAACATTGGACTTTTATCAATTCGAGTGATGTTTTTTACACCATACATCTTTTCAATTTTTTTATGAAATAATAATTACTAAAATTATTTCAAACTAGTAAGATCGTCAATTTCTTCACTTAATGTTTTTCTCTTATTTTTCAATTCTCTATCGCCCCATATATTAATTGGTTTGTTTGGAGTTAGCTTATTGTTTCAAATGACTTGAAAATATGAGAGGTAGGCGTGGTGTTTTGCCTGCTGCTTCGTAGGACAGACGAACATCGCTCAATCAACTTCGATATGCATAAGAAGTCAAAATGTATTTACTTAATGGGATCGGAAATGGATATTGCAGAAATTACACACGGAACGACAAACTTAGTTATACCCTTTTTCACTTTTTTTGTGAAGGGTACAAAAATAACTTATTTTTTGGGTCCACGTGAACTTATACCACTTTCAAAAATAACATATTAGAAGAAAAAGAAACAGGAGCAAATGAAGTCCATGTTCCCGAAGATATAAGCTTTACTCAAATGAATTTTTATGTAAAAAGTGAAAGACACATAAATACACAAACTTGGTTAGTTTATTGAGAGTTTTTTTCTGTTATATTAAAAATATCAAAATGAAAATTACTTGGTTGAGATCTTTAAAAAAAAAGATATTCACCCTTATTCTGTTTGGCAACATCAACACAAAACAACGTCGTTTTTCTTCGTTTGTTGTAAATCGGTATTCCCGTTGTCAATATTGTCATTAATCGATGATTGTCGCCATATGTTTGGTATTTTCTAAGAACAATTGATGTTGATGTTGCCGTTTAGTTTGTCGTCGCCATTTTTGATGTTGAGTTGTGTTGTGTGCAAAGGAAAATTAAAAAAAACATGAAAGAAGTATACAGCAATGTTAAAATAACAAAGTAAGAAATATAAAACATAACAAAAAAAAATGGAAAAACTAAAATTACCAACTTCTGCAAATTTAAAATTAGTGGAAGAGTTAGAAAGAGTCCATCCCAATGAAAAAAGGCAGGATTTTATCGGACAGACAAGTGAATTTGCACTACAAAAACTTCACTTATTATTTTTTTAATATTTTATTTATTATTATTAATAAGAATATCAATAAAAATTGGAAGTTTTAATATTACAAAGCTATTTATCAGGCAGACAAAATCCTACTTTTAACTAACAAGTTGTAGTAATGGCCCTTTGATTATTTATTTTAATTGTTTGTAATGGTTTTGCTTATTTTATTGTTTATAGGTATTTTATTTTTTTACAAAATTTAAATTTTCCACAACACTTACTTAACACCATAGATAAGACCTTAACACAATAGAAAATAAATTGAATCAACTGACTCAAATATTAGATATGTGTGTTTTATTTTTTTATATTATCGATAAATCGTCAACGTCGTCATTAGTTTGTTAGGGAATACCAAATTAGTATTGATGTTGTGTTAAGTTGATGTTGTCTCAAAATTGACGACGATGTTGACAACGCCAAACAGAATAAGGGTGATTTTTAAATTAGTTTTCTTTACAGTTAGTATATTGATGTATTTATGGCGAATAGGTGGTACATAAGGTAATAAACTTTTCATATTTCTTTCTTGTTATGCTCCTTGAAGTTTTATAAGTTGATGACATAATAATTTTACTGAGTTTTTTGGTCTTCCCTTAAAAAAAATTTATTTTAATGCAGTACTTATTCCATACTAAAACTGTAAATATTCTAAACCAGTTGGCAATTTTGTCCAACCGTAATTTTGTTTCTTTATGATATTGTCTCTTGTAGAGAATTTGTTGAGGTAAAGTCTTCTCTTTTCATTTTATACAAAATTAAGTTTTTTTTTGGCAAGCCCTTCTTGTATTATGATAGTCTTAGGAAGTGATTAACTTGTCCATTATCTTCAATGCTGTTTGTGAATGGACTTATTTCACTAAATATATATATATAGCAAACCAGTTTTTTTTATTTTATGTAAAGATATAACTCTGTTGAAATTGTGATTGTAATTATGGAGAGAAGGTGTCTATAGCTTATTAAAATTACTGTTAACTTGTATTTTTAAGTGGACTTATACCACTTTAAAAACCACCTCATTTCATACGTATAAAATGCTAAGACTAAACAGTTACGAGTAATGACTAGTTCATTCCTAACGTGGATTTCTATGGCGAACAGAATACGGTATTATTAATATAATAATGGTAGAGTTTTGCCAGAGAAAGACAACATAAGTAAAACATTTAAATTGTTGTATTTACATTAAAGATAATCATCTAGTTAGAAAGCCAAAGAACGTAATATTCTTGTTTGTTTTTAAATTTCGTAAACAAAGTGATAATAAAAGATAAAAACTGAAAACAAGAAAGAGTAGAAAATCAAATAAATCAATATATTTTCTTCATTAGTTCTTTGTATTTTTTATATTGTTGTTAATTTTCTTTGTTTTTATTTTTTATTTTTTTAATTTGTGTTTGTTTTATATGAAATAAAAATTCAAGTTGTTTTCGTTATCTTAGCTCCTGTTTTGTAAGAGTGATAAATGAAATTAAGTTAGTTATTTTTATATCACTGTGGCCACCGAAAAATTACAGTCGTTTTACTTTTTAAAGCTGATATAGGATTTTCTATTTTATTCTTGCATTGCTATTTTCCTTTAATGGCAATTGGAAAGAGCCATTAAATATTTTAAAATTTAATTAAGATGGTTTGAAAGAGCCCAATATAATGAATAGAAATTTTAACAATTAATAACATAGAAGAATCCCAGCAGCTCAAAAATGTTCTTATTTTATTTTTTGTTTTTGCTCGAATAAAAAATGCAAAAATACTAGCAGAAAAAAGATACAGCTCAATATATTATAGACATTTATTCTTAACATTTTACCTTAAAAATATGAGTGCATATAATTTAAAACAATATCTTAGAAACGATTTATGTACAAAAACCCAAATTTTATTTATCTAAAAATTACAAAATAATTGTTACTAATCTTGTAACATTCTTAACCATAAATATTTGAAGTACAAGAGACTACTTTCTGTTCCACTTGAATTTTTATGCATTCAGGATTTTTTTTAATTAAAATTGGTTGAAGTCGAAATAGTTTTAAATATATGAATTCATAAAATAAAACAAAAAAAATTAATCTTCATTTTGTCTAGAAGCTTTGTGGCCAAATAAAAATTGTGTCACAAATTGAAAATTAATTTGGTTTGTAAATTGAATTTAGTTTTATGATTTTGGTTTTTCTATTGCCTTTCTCCTTTTAATAAAAATAGTGTCATAATGCGTTTTTCAATTACTTTTTATACATGTCATTACATCAGTTAATGTAGAAAAGAAAACTATACAAATAAAATATTTTATTTATCCGAGTTTAATCGTAGTTTGGAGTTATAAACTTATTTAGTCCATTTTAAACAACTTGAACAGACTCTGGTTTCTGATCTGGTGAACAATCACAAGCAAAATAAATATTGAAAATGCATTAAAAAATGTGTTTGCGATTAATGCATTTGTAGTTATTTATGTTGAGCTCGAGAAACGTCTTTGTTATAGTACAAGCTGTATTTAATTAAAATTTTTGAGCTAATTAACTAATTTTTTTGCGGTTAAATAAAATATTAAATAATCAACCATGATTGCACAAGAAAAGCTATTTATAAGTTCGTTGATATCTTGTTGCTCCATAACAATAACTTGTATAACAACCAGTTATAATGAATTACAAGATTTGCAGCCAGTTCGCAGGGAAATTGAAAAGAGTAACAAAGCCATCTTCTGAGTTTTCATGAGCTAGAAATTTGTAATCACATGGCTTATAGGAATTCTGATGAGTCACAATATAGTGACGAAATGCTCGGAAGTGCAAGTGATTGTTGATAGAACCAATTAAATTTTTAATTTTATCTTCTATTTCTTTTTTTTTGTGTGTTTCTTACTATAAATGCGCTTACAATAACTGATGCGGCCTTCAGCTTCACTGGATTGTTAAGGTTGAAAGCACGCTTCGGTGGCCATTTCGCTACCGCTTAATAAGCTCTTCAGGAAACTTCTCACGAACAATTTAAATAAACTAAAGATTTTTGTCTAAACAGTAAATTAGATACAAAAATCAAAGTTTAAGCAAAAACAACAATTACCAGACAATGGTATTTTTCTTTCTCCACTGTAGACTGCTGACTTTTTTCGACTCCTTTATACAGTTAAAAGGTGATGAAAAATTTAAATTCAAGGAGGCTTATTTCACTATGACAATTTTTAATAACTGAGCTACTGGAAAACATTTTTATGTTTAAAATATTACAGTTTTGGAGATATTTCTTTATATGTGTGCTATTTTATGTGCACTGATATACAGGTCTTTATCTAGACAATAATAAATTAGTAATTTATATGTAAGGATGCCACCAGAGGTTACTTGTACAAATTTTGGAGATAAAACTAAAGTTGCATGGAAAACAATATTTACTCTGTCTTATGTTTCTTTCAAACAGCTGATATGACATAAGGCAGAGTTCAGAAAAAATAAACAAAAAAACATGCAGTAACATACATCACATACACAACAAGTATTCTTAAAGATATTTTTTTTTAATTTTCATTTTTTGTTCTTTATACTGGAACTAGTTGTAAGAGATTCGAAAAACAAAAATTAAGCACTGATATTAAGCCAATATTTACTCTCCCCTTATTATAATTGAAATCCAATTAGTAAGAAAATTACCCTTAAGTTTTAAACACCACTCAATAAAGATTTTCATTGGAAACTTTAAATATGAATTCTGCTGTTCAGTTTTATTATTTTGCGATTTTCACTGTCTTTATTGGCTGACTACCAATGACAACATTTAAAAATTATTACAAAATTTAATGTTCACAAAATAAAGGCGTTGTATTCGAAAATCCCATGATTAATGCCAAAAGTCGAGAATCCTTTTTGCGTTTCAACTTTTTTATTGGTTCAGTAGTATTTTATGTGTTTGCGAATGAATTAGTATATTCTGTCAAAATGGCAACAACAGTATTTACTTAAAACATATTGAGCAAAAAAGCAATGGGGGTAACAAATTTCTAATAAAATCGAAAAACAAGGAATTAAAAAAGCAAAACTTAACTTTTATTTTCTGGCTCAGCAGGAATATTTCTGTTAAATATTTCAACAACTTACACCAATTGATTGCCAGCCGCAAGGGCACACAAATCGAAAGCGACTGGGGTTTTCAATTTGAATTTCTTTAAAATGAAATCAGTTTTACAGAAATGCAATTTAATTGCTACTTTGTAAAGCTGGACGTAATGCCAGTGTGGAGGTTCCTATGAAACATAAAAATCAATTCAAATTAACACTACTAAGGATACCGGTATTTGTATTTCTATGGATGGAGATTTACAAAAAGGATGATTGACAATATAAAATTAAAACAATGATCACTAATTTGTACACTATTGTTGACTCAACTATTGTCTTTTTACTTGCTTTCATTGATGGAAGGGTAAATGTAAATATGTATCATTATATTAAAGCGAAGTTGTCAACTAAAAAAAAAAACAACAAAAATTTCTTAAATTTTCTATTCATCTCATCAGTAAAAAGATTAAACGCCGAAAACATTTTTTGGTATGATATAATTATACATTTAGCACAACAACTACAACCACATTCATTTTGTTTGTGCAAAAAAAAACTGGTTTGTCATAAACATTTTAATTAAAATTAAAAATAAGTAAGAGTGTTTATACCGTTTGCCATATATGTATGTAAATCTAGTTTTATGAACGAGAACAAAAACCAATATTGGTGTGCAAGAGAATTAAAAAAAATTCTATACATAAATTTACGTAAAAATGTCATCGACTCTTAATGGGTTAAGCATTTTTAAAAAATTGTAGTATTTCCCTAAAGATTTCTTCAAAAGCTTTCAAACGATACCCATGTTGAAAAAATTTGGTGCACAATTGTGCTCTTATATGAAAAGTGCCGAAGACCACAACTCGGAAAATATGGGCATGCGCCATTTCTTTAATTAATGTTTTTTCTTATTTTTATATTCTCTATCGTCTGATATTTTCTTTTTTTTTATTGAAGTTTCTTCTTTAAACTTGATTTGTTCCAAAGGATATGGAAACATTAGAGGCAGGTGTGGTGTTTACACCGCTGCCTCGAAAGACATCAACCGATCTTGCTAATTTTTAACACCTAAATTTTGGAAACTATGTCTGATCGATTGGCGTATCTAAATTTTCTCTAGCTCATCTATTGCCTTAGCAATGTCGAACGATAATTTACTTATATGCATATACATATGTATATGTGAAATTTTACTTTTCATCATCTTTTAACTGTATAAAAGAGTAGAAAAAAAGTAAGCCGTATACAATGAAGGAAGAAAAAGAGAATCATTGTTGATATTGTTGTTTTTGCTTAAAATTTGATTTTTGTGTTTTCTTTATTGTTTGGACAAAAATCGTTAGTTTATTAAAGATGTTTGTGAAAAGTTTCCTGAAGATCTAAGTATCGGTGATTTAATAACTAAATCGGGATAATGAAAAATAGCATGAAAAAAAGAGTTTTTTTGTATTTACCTGGCGTCAATTTGCCTTGATTTTTAGCCCAAGCTTAAAGATTACAGTACTGCTAATTCTTGAATGTAGCGATATAATAATGTACTTTTTACAACTTGGAATTTTTTTTTTGTAGAATTAAAAAGTCAACATTAAAAGATTGATCAAAAATATAAAGAAATATTTTTCTTACGCAATCTATCTACGTGAGAGTTGCAGAAAAAAATCAACTATTTTATATTTGTCTTAATTTCAACTTTGGTATGAATATGTGTCTAGTATAAATAATGTAGCATTACAGGACAGAGAGCTATTTAGTTGTTTTAATTATATAAATAATATAAAAAAAATCGAAATTTATCATGTTTTTTTCCAACGTTCAGTGAATTTTGTGTTCGCTTTCTCAAGGGGTCCTAATATGCAATTTAATTATATAACTTATAATAAAAATTACAATATTCTTTTTTGTAATAAAATTTAAAATGTAAGAATAAACATGAATTTTTCAAAAACAAAAAAATTATTTTTTATTTTTTAAATTTTCACCCTGACCAGGATTCGAACCATCGATTTTACAAATTAATGAAATTTTCGGCTTTTAGTTCTTTTTAATTATTATCACAGGCTGTTGATTATGTTTTATTTTTTTATTCAAAACTGCAATGGACAGTCATGAGCTCCCGCCACGTCATTTTAAACGTGTCTTAGAATTCATAGTGATTAAATAATATTAGAAAATGTATATGTATGTTAATATTATTTCTATGTGATCAAATTACAATTAACAAATAGCCAATTAACTGTCTGTAATTGGTTGTTTCTGTTGAACTTATGAAAGACTTATTATTTTCGGCACGCAAATAACCAAATATTATTTAAAAAAAGGAATTGAAATTGATAATTATTACTATTTAGTTACAGCAGTTAATGTTTTTGAATTTATAAATATGCAAAAGAAAATTTGTACACCGTTTAAAAGTATTACTTGTTTTTAGATTGAATTCTTATTAGATTTTTAATTGCTACAATTATTTTTTTACTCTATGATAACTATTCAACTCACTAGCGCTTTACATTCTACTATTCATTGCTTTGTGATAAAATAACATTTTAAAAACTCTAATTTTCATTGAAAAGGTAGATATGAATTGGTTTTTTAGAAAGTGGTATAAGTCCACTTTTTCAAAAAAAAAAAAAAAAAACTGAGTTAACGGTAATTTCGAAGAGCTATAGACTCCTTCTCTCCATAGTTACAAGCATAATTCCAATAGAGTTGTTTTTTTTTTTAAATAAAATAAACAAAAACACATTTGCTGTACAACTCTATCGCACAAATATTTCTTTTGAAAGTGAAATAACTCCATTTTAAAAGGTTTAATTTTATTAATTCATACAAAATTGGTTTAAATGGCATGAAAAATTTAATATTCCTCTGGTTAAGCATCAATGTTCAATGATTTCTTTTGTTTATATAAAATAATAAATCTTACAACTTTAAATTAAGTCAGATTAAAAAAAAATTAAAAGTGAGACTTTCCAATAAAATAATTGAAAAAAATTAAATTTCTTTCTGTTCGTTTTGTTGCCATTAAGTCCGAGAGACACTTCGAATTTTAAAATACGCTTAGGTCTTAAAAAGAAAGCATGGCATGAAACACACGTTGCAATAAATTCGGTAATTTAACTTTTAGAAATATTTTACATTTTAAAAATATATTAAAAATAAAATTTAAATAAAAATTGGAAACAACTTATACGGGAAGATAGATACATCCATAAATATATGGAGATAAAAATTACCCGCAACATTTGTACAGCTATTGTGGAACCCGCATTGTGAGCACCCGCACAACAGCTTATGTGATGAAAAGATGTTTTCATTCAGTTTTATTTTAAGTCAAGCTAAGAAATTTTAAACGCGTAACCCTTTGTGTACATTTTTTTTCAAGTTTAATAATAACAAATATTTCAATGAAATATACGCACTATTTTTTTTTTTTTTGGAAAATAAATACCTGAATCAATCAATCAGTTCAATGAAATATTAACGAAACAATAAATATTAATTACTTTTTCAATATCTGTTGTTTAAATGCCAAAACAATGACAATTGCGTTATTTTAATTTATTGATTGATAGCAAGGTGAAAAAGTGAATTCCTTATTCTCTTTACCAGAATATAAATAATACCTATTCAAGGGCAAGGAAGTTTATAAAAAACTTATTTTTACATTTTATTTATTGCCGCAATGTCGCAAATTTGATGCAGCAAATTATAAACAGTTTTATGAAATCTCCAAAGAACAAGATATTTCTACTAAAATTAATATCATGCGGCTCTCAATGTCTTAGTTCAGGCCTGTTTTTGAACTTGATGTTTAACCGACATATCACTCTACTGGAAGTTTAAGCTGATAACATAAAAATTTAACAAATCCTAGAAAGCACATTCATCTTTTTTTTGGTTTAGATATTTTTTTTAATAACTGTTATTAAATTTGTCTTTAGTATTTATATGAATATTAAAATAAGGCGACACATTTCTAAATAAACCAATTGTTATTTGCGTGTACTCTAATTAGTCTAGTTTTAAAATAGATGGTCTTTAGCTATTTGCTTCTAAGCAGCACAATGCAGTTGGTACGTATGTTTGCATAGTAATAAGAATGAGACCTTTTGTTGTTTATTTATGTCAGGCTTTGTTAATTTAATTTTGTTCTACTTTTCACACGAATTCTATAAATTTTCAATATAAAAAAACGTATTGTTCAACCGAGATATATTTTTGTTACTACCGCATTATTCTTACGAACCGAAAAACAAAAGCAAATATTTTAAGCAAAGACACAATTAATAAAAAAAACTTCTGCAGAATATTCAAAACAACTGCAAACAATAAATTGTTTAAAAAATACTGTACACATTACGTAAATAAAATATGTATAATTGCCTTAATTTATTTCTTTTTTATAATTAATAATAATGGTTTAAAATGTGAAATGATCAACTAAAATGTTATTTTATTGCAGGTAAATCTCTAATACAAAAAGTCACGTTACGTATGAGTAGCAGTTTGTTTTAAAACTAATGTTACGCATACGTATCATGTGCATTGCATAATATACATATGTGTGTATATTCACTTTCATACTTATTGTAATAGTATTCAATTTATGTATACCTTTCCTTGATTTGCTAAAATGTCATATAACTCACGCAAAACATTTTAACAAGCTGATAAAAGAAGAAAATTTCTAAACGTTGAAGAACTTAAAAAATCGCAAACAGTTGAACTGTATTTTATTCACTTTAAAGCAAGAGACGAAGAATGCTGAAGAAATAGTTAGCGCTCGTTAATATCTCAAAACTGCTTAAATTAAAATATAATTTGAAATATGAAAATTACTCCTAGACACTTATTTTAATTGCTAAAGATTCGGAGCTAGAAATTAGTGATTATCTACCTTAGCTTAGGTAGAGAAAAAAGAGAAATAGAATTAATTATTTTGATTGCGTTTTTTATAACCGTTTTTGAAATATAATCATCAATGAACATGTGTTAATCCAATTTGTATTTACTTAACTCAGTTCAACAACTCTGACTTAGTCATCAGCCTTTGAGCTGAGTTACGAAACCTTATTACCGTTGGCATTACTCTAGTAATAACAATGGGTATCTTTTTCATATGGGTATCTATTTCAATGTATGATATCGAAGAAAACCACAACACCAGTGAAAAAGAACCTTAAGAATTTTTAGAAAAAAAAAAAAAATAAAAAAATTAAAAATATTTACTAAGAAGACTACCAAGAATATTTTTATTTTCTATGAAATTTCTAATTAATGAACAGCTAAGTTATAACCTTTTTTTTCTTGTAAATTCCTTCTGGGCTAACAAAATGACAATTGAACAACTGCATTAACATTTGCTACGCACAAATAATCATCTAAACTAATTTACAACTTTTTAAATTCCTCTACTATTTGACTTTAACAAGTGAGAATTTTCAAAATGGTGTAGTACCACATCTTATGAAACATATATACGTAATCTTAATTTTATACAAAAATAATTATTTTGAAGAATGGTTTTAATGTGGAGCAGAAATTTTTTTTGCAACGAATTCATGCTTTTAAACCTTAAAAACTAAATTCTAACAGTAAAGTTAATACATATAGTTACTGGGTTACTTGGATTTGATTATTTAAATTTTTAATATTTCAGTACAGTTAGTTGGAAATTTTAGCACAATACTTACTCAATATAAGAGCATAAATGTTTTTATGTTTGAACTTCGTAAAATTGTAAACTTTTTATATATTTTGAGCGGTGGCATGTCATAGTGTCCAAGGACATAGTGTCCGCGTACTTTATGTCGTATTCAAAAGTGTCATGAACATTATGTCGCTTTGGAAAACGTCATAATGTCCAAGGACATTGAAAAATGTCAAGTTTTTAAAATTTTCTGTGATATTTTAAAGTGAAGGAAGACTACCAGCGATCTGATAGAAAGCGAACGACTTAAAAACGTTCGATTCTCTAAATTAAAACCAAAACCAAACACTTTAAGAAACGAGAACTTCAAGTACAACAGTTTGTTAATCGAACGATTTTTATCACATTTCTGTAAATGAAAAATATAAGCAAGCTGATTCTTAGATTGTATTATTTACATTCGATATAACGTTTTCGACATAATGGTCACTGACATATTTTTTGATAATGTGAAATAATAATGATATTTAAAAATTGATTTAAGAAATGTTTAATTATTTTAATGTACTTAAACTTTGAAATTAATTAATGCCTTAAAACTGCAACTGAAAAAAATAAGTTAACCAGCATTAATATAATAAAGAATTTCTTCAAATAGTTATAACTTGTTTTCAAAGTTTGATTAACATAAAAAAAGTTTCGTTATGTTCCACGAAAAAAATAATTTTTTCTCTGAATTAACCTAGCAAAAAATTAGACATTACCTTAAAAAGTACTTGCCATATAAAGACTTACTTTTGTGATTGCCATATTTTGATACTCGCTTACAAAACACATTACATTAGTTTCCAAAAAAGGAAGTAGTAGTGGAACTAGTTCTTTATGTTAAAAGAGACTACCGTACTAATGGCATTCATTATTTCCTACAACAATTAATGTAATCGATTCTCAGTAGTTGATTATAAAAGTATCATGCCTTGTTAAAATCATTAAGTTGGCAATCTAGTTGGAAAGTACTTCTGCCAAAAACGCTTAATTCCACACTCGATTACCTTTTCAAAAATTTTTTGCTGGGAAATGTTAAAATTTTATTCTAAATTTAAACACATTTTAAATGAAATAAAAAATTTACAACATTTTAAAATGAAAGAAAAACTAAATAAAACTAAAAAAATGTAAAAAAGTTCGAAGGAGTTTTCTGCTTTTCATTAAATAAATTTCAAAAAACCATGGATGTATGAAGCAAATTTTGATGCAAACCTAGCTAAAGTTATTTTTAACATTAAAGTTGTGAGTTAAAGAACTGTGTATTTTTATGTAAAATAATTTTAATACGCATATAAAAAGTTTCTCGTCACATCAATAAAAAACATAAGCCGCTCAGGCTCGATTCCTACTAAAAGAATAAATTTCCATAGACTCCACTGTTCTTACAAAAACAAACTATACATTTTAACATGAACAAGTACAAACCTATAGAAATGTCGAGTGATGAGTAGTTATTTTTAGTTTTATTTATTTTCATTTATTTTTTACATGGAAAACATATTTTTATACAAAATCAATGCGAACACACACTCGATCGTATATTCTCATCCGTATACTGCAGTAACAAGCTCAAAACAGATTTCATTTGTCTACTATAACAGCTCAAATGTATGGCCACATTATTTAGGTTACATTAACTTTGGGGCACAAACTCTTATACCTCCAAACTTTATACTTTTTCAACTGTTCAATAGTTTAGAAAAATACATCAAATTGCAGCAACTATAGAGTCACTCTTTAATTTCCAAATTCAAATTATATACTTGCTCTTGTAGTAGATTAAGAAATCTGTCTGTAACGGTTCAACCGTTTGCCCATATACATCCGATTATGGCAACTATTCAATTTATAATATAACGTTTTTTTACTTCTTATTATACCAAATAAAGTATTGGACATTCTGTCTAAAATTAAGGTGTTGGTATACAACGATTCAAAAAATACCGCCATATCGAACAAATGACATTAATTTTGGAAACACCCTTTATTTTCTAAATTCAAATTATAAGCTCCTTGTTATAGCGGACTTAGCAAAACAAGTCCCTTGCAAATTTCAGCTGTTTGTCTATAATGGTTCAAAAGTCCTGCCACATACAACATATTATATCATCTATTGGGACACACGTTTATTTCCAAATCCAAATTTTATACTTGTAGTTATAGAGGAGTTAGTTATACAGGTTCTTTGTAAATTTTAATCGTTTGTATACAACTGTTTAAAGGTATGGCCATATACCAAATTAAACGAACTATTGGTGCACCCTTTAGTTTATAATTTTAAATATTATCAGCTGTTGCTATAACGGCCATAGCAATCGAAATTGCGTCAAATTTACAAGCGCTTGTCAATAACGGTTCAAAAGATAAGGCCATATAAGTAAATCTTTATCAATTATGGGACACACTTTAATTTCTAAATTCAAATTATCAACTCGTTAATAAACCGGACTTGGAAATATCGGTCCCTTTTTAGTTTCAGCATTCTGTCTATAACGGTCAAAAAATACGGCCACACACTTGAAATTACATTAACTATTGGAACACCCTTTGACTTCTAAATCCATATTTTATACTTGTTGTTATAGCGGACTTACAAATACAGGTGAGTTATAAATTCAAAGCGTCTGTCTATAACTGTTAAAAAGTATGGCAATATACATCAAATTAAATGAACTATTGGCGCACCCTTTAATTTATAATTCTTAATTTTAATACTTGTTACTATAACGGCCAAAGCAATCGACATTCTGTCCAATTTGCAAGCGTTTGACTATAACGGTTCAAAAGATAGGCTCATATAAGTAAATTTTCATCAATTATGGGACACCCTTTAATATCTAAATGCAAATTATAAACTAGTTGATACAGCGGATTTAGCATTACAGTTCTTTTTAAGGTTTTAACGTTCTGCTATAACGGTTCAAAAGTTTGTTCACATACACAAAAGTACATTAACTATTGGAACACCCTTTTACTTCCAAATCCAAATTTTATACTTGTTGTTAAAGCGGACTTAGCAATACAGGTTCGTTGTAAATTTCAAGCGTCTGTCTACAACTGTTCAAAAGTATGGCCATATACATCAAATTTAATGAATTATTGGCGCACCCTGTGATTTAAAATTTGCAATATTAATACTTTTTACTATAATGGCCATAGCAATCGACATTCTGTCCAATTTGCAAGCGTTTGTCTATAGCGGTGCAAAAGATAGGCGCCTATACATAAGTAAATTTACATCAATTATGGGGGAACCCTTTAATTTTTAGATTTTTTTTGTATAATTTTTTATTTTGGCGAGCCATAGAATTCCGCAGTCATTGTAAATTTTACAGAATCGCCCTTTACCGTTCATAATACACTTAAAAAAAAGTATGTTGTATGGGAACACCCTTTAATTTTTAACACGGGATCAATCTGTAGGCATAATCTATTATTACCAAAAATTTTCAAAATCGGATCAGAAATGACTGAGTTCTGTAGGCACAAATATAAAAAAGCAACATTCAGCCGAATTGTATAACCACCTTCTTTTTTTGAAGTCGGGGTAAAAATGATAAGTAAATATGCATACAGACATGCACAAACATGTGTAGATGATGACGAACAAAGTATAAGATTGCTTATGTTTGCACTCCACTTCCAAAGTACATTGACATTTAGAACCAAAAAAAATAAAAAATAAAGTAAATTTATTAAAGATCAGGAGAAACATAAAAAAATATTTTTATACAAGTTTATCAACACATGGCCATAACATACATACATACAATGTTTATATTGAATTATGATTTAGTTTTTTAGTTTTTATGGTTCAAATTTAATGTCAGAATAAACAAAAAGAGTTGCTTTTTTACGACCTACTGGTTTTTTAAATGTCAATTAAAATTTCAATGCTGTTTTGTATTCGCATCGAACTCGCAGAGTTTTAATAGAAGATATTTAGCTATTAAAATTTAATTAAGAATGATGACGTAACTAAAGTTGTTTTTTTCTTCATAACGAGTCTTTTAATCTAGTTTGGAATGATATTTCCGACCATTTTTATGTTAAATAATATAAAATAAAAATAAATATAAACGAGTGAATGTAACAGTTTGATCTAATTTTTTTTATACATCTTTTATGACAATTACGTACCAGACATTTTTTAATTTAAAAAAATTAACTTTGCACAATTTTTTGATGAAGAATATTTAGATAAATTAATAATAAGAAAGATGCTTTGTAAATTTTAGGTATATAACATTACAAAATAGTTTCTTTTTATACGTATTTTGGATTTGTACAATCAGGTAAATATATTAGAAATTCTTAGCTTATTTACAAAATATATAGTTTCTGCTTCACTGTGCTCTGTAATATTAAAAGTACAAAACACCGATAAGCTAGCCATTCACTGTTTTATTGTTAATAATTAAATTCTTTTGTTTAAGTTTGACATAACAATAGCTATAATAACATGTCCCATGTTTTTGCTAAATTTTGAATTAAATATTTGTTTAACTATAAGCAGATGCTAGTCGTACTTAACTAATCTTCTTAACTTCAGTAACATGAGTTTTGCTAAGTAACATCGTAATAAAAACTATAAATACAAACAGGTTCCAGCGTAAATCATGTTGAATTAAAAAAAAATACTTTTGCCCCATTAATATTTGAATATGAATTCGCCTTTGTGGCGCGAGTTAAAATCTGTTATGTATGATAAGAAAAGAAAAAAGGATATTTACATAGTTAATAAATGAAAAATAACAAAACAAAATATATTTATATATTATGAGCCCATAATAAACTAAAGATAAGACAAAATGATTAACATAGAAAACTCAAGGCCTTGCAAACAACGACCACTATTACCACACTCTCAATAAATAGGTTATATACAATAAAAAAAGAAATTTAAACGTATTTTTAAAATCGATAAAACCCCATACAAAAGAGCACATAGTTTACGATGGGACTTAAACTAAAATATCATAAGGAAACTATAAACATAATATTTAGTATAAATAAACGAAAAGTAAAATCCTGAAGTTAGTATCAAGATAATATTTAATTAAGTGCTACATATCTCAGTAAAAAAAAAAAATATATATTACATTTATTGACTCTTTCCTTAACATAGGAATTTACTATCGTAGGTGGCAAAACCACACAATTTTGCGAATGTTATAGCGGTATGTTTTAAGTATTCAATCGTGCCTAGTTTATTTTTAAAACAGACACGTCACTTGATATATACGAAAATAAATCTATTCTTATGTTGTAAGATCGCAAGAACTGTTAGAAATTTAACAGGACCAGCCGCGTAATACAATTCTTTTAACTGAACGTTTCATTGTGGCATATGTCTTATGGAATAAAAACATGTCCTTAGTTTTTAAATTACTAAATTATGTTTAGCTGAAAGATAAGAATCCAACCGTAATGTTTGAATCATTTTGCTTTCACCCACAATTTTGAAACCAATATTTTAAAAGTTCTCTTTCGCTAGCAAAACGTCTTAAGTATTACAACGAGGGTCTACAGTTGATTTTAGAATTAAATTGATTATTTTTAAATCAAGTTCCAGTATATCGCTTTTTAGATGTAATGATATCAGTCCATATAAATATTTGTTTTCTTTTATTTCTTATGTGATGCTGCATATACTTTGCCACATTCGATTTTCTCTTATTTTTTTTATTGCAAACGCACGATCGCTTCTGATTGTTCTAAATTTCAAATGAAGGACCGAAGAAGTTGAAATTATATATTGTATTTTCAAGCATACGTTTTTTTTTTACAAAAAAGCAAGTCTACTGTAAAAACCAAAAGTGTTTTCATATCTTAACTCCTTTTGATCAAAATTGAGTCTTGTGAGGCGCTTTAGTTCCTTCAACTCAAATAATAGCTCAGGTGCCATTACTATTTTGCGAGTTTCAAAACTAAATTTGGAAATTAAAAGTACGAAATTATGTAGCACATCGTTTTGACGGTTTGTACCTATACCATTCATCGTTGAGTGTTACATTCTGTTCATCATTGTTTATGGACGCAAATGAATCAATGACTCCGCCGGCTGATGAAGCACACCAGACGCTGACTTTCTTTAAATTTATGGGTTTTTAGTAAAAGCTTGTTATGTATTTTATTGGTTTTCTTTGTGGAATTAGTGTAATGTACTTAAGTTTTATTTACTTACAGTGGCCGCCCAATAACTCTTTTTTTTAAAGTGTGAATAAAAAAAAACAGTGTAGCTTCGGCTATGTGGCACGTAGTGCAGTCCTGTTGAAATTAAATGTTGCCAATATCATCCTCTTCTTCGGTCAACATGGCCGTATAACGATCGCCACTGACTGGGACGGCCACTCCCCATTTCCGAAGAAAAATGGCCCAATTATGCCTCTGGACCAAAATCCACAGCAAACAGTGATTCGGTTTGGGTGTACCGATAAAACTAATTATCTGTGAACTCACACATGAGCTAAGTGTTACCATTCACAAAATAAGCATTAGTTGTCGGTTGTGGTTTGCCAGATATGTAAAACGTTTTTTATTTTACTTTTTGTTTTTTCATTATTTTAAAAGGATTCACTGGTCAATATGAAGGGGTCTTTTTTGGAATATGTAAGGTTCAGCTTTTTTTTTATTAATAATTCTATTAACAATATGCTTCGTGTAAACTTGTAATTTAAAATTTTTTCCTATTTTCTTTAAGAATAAATACATCATCGAAAACTAAATATTTTATCGTAATAAAAAAAGAAATAAAGTAATAAACATGAACTTCAGCCTGTTTAAAAAGTTAAATACACGGAGCTCCGTGATTTTTATCTGGATACACCAAACATCACAACAAGACTAATAATTTAATAAATCATAATTGGCAAACATACCATTATAAATTTTACATATATTTAGTTAAAACATTTTGTCTTTAATAATATTTAAACAAATAATGTAACCGCAAATAAACAAAATTCCTTGTACAGAAATTTGTCAGTGAATTGTATTTAGTGGCAAGATGTGTCAATATACAAATATAATTAATATTTATTAAATATTTTCATCATGCTGTAATAAATATATTAATTAAATGCTTTAGTGGTCAAATAGATCAACTCTAATAAAAACATTTAAAATAATTAGGAAAAAATATGTACCGTGTTTAGAATTCATTGAACTAATTATAAGATTTTTAAACATAATTTTTTTTTATTATAAATTCTGTATTTAAACGTTTAAGCAATAATAGCGAAAATATAATTTTTTCATTTTTGCAAAATATAACTAAAACCAAAATGTTCTTGAAAAATCATTTACAGTGTATTACGACCATGAAAATTACTCATAATTTTGCAGAAATTTCTAGCAAATTAAATTAGAAGTTAAAGGCAGGTTTACAGAATTATTTTTTGAAAGGAAATCGTTGTTTGAGGTCAGAAAGTATCGACGTCAAAAGGAAGGTTTTCTTGACCACTTACACTTTTAATTCTAATTCTAATAGATTATTTATCTTAAAATTTTATTTTAATAAGTGTCTTTCGATTTTTGCTTTTGTGAATAAAAAAATAAATTAATAAAAATTGCAACAGAAGATCATCAGTGAACGTATTTTTTTTTATTTCTCCTTCTTTGTAGGTAATTGTAAAGGTTTTATTTAATCTATTACAGGTCAAAGACTAGAAAAACAAAAGGTCTGTTAAAAAAAACAAATTATTTTAACGTCAATACTTTACAATACAAAAAGAAATTCTTTACACTGGAATAACTTGGTCGCAGATACTTCTTCCGCTTTTTTTTGTCATAACGTACTTAATTCATTGTTTGTTAAATTAACGTTCCTAAAATACTTAATTCATATTTGTTTCGTTCTTGAATCACTATATTGTTTCCCTAATTAAAATTTTATTTAAATGTTAGAAAATCGAATAGTTTTTCTATTTCTATTTCACATGTTCCACAGCGAAGAATATTTTTTTTTTTTTTATTATCTTAGATTCGTTTTTTGTGGAAATATCTTTTTTCCTTTTTTTTTGTAAAATAATTTGGAAACGTAATAAAAATGCTAAATAATTTGCCGACTTTATTTTGTGATCACAATTATGGTGAAAAACAGAAGGTATTTGAGCAAGCGGTATTATGTTAGAAAGGAATCAAAAAACAATGTCAGTTCTGACGATGGTGCTCAGAAGGTCAATGTGTGCGGTGCCAGAGACCTGCGCCGAACGGCTAATAGCCGGCTTACAGCCGCCGCCGAAGATTTCTGACAGCCGCCGCCGCCGACATTTTTTCAGCTAAAAGTTGGCTAAAATTTAGCCGCCGTCGTTTAGTTTCACCATTTACCCGACTTCAAGAAATGAAGAAAGGTATCAATAAATTTTTTATGATATATGTATTTTACACGACGGCATCTTTCATGAAACTAATTTCATGAAATTTTTGTTTTTTGGCACGAATTATAGGCACGCTTGAATTTAGAGGAGTTCTTGTTACACTTGCTTTGTGTACGTTCGCTGCATTAGGTTTGTTGTTAGCGTATTATTATTATTATTAAAAGCGAAATGTACAAATTCCGATGACATGAAAAATTTAATGCGTAAATATGCACTTAATGTTATGTCTGAAACAAAATTTTTTATTTCAAAAGTTAGCTTACAGGCTAGTTCTATTAAAAAAAAAGTAAAAAATTTAAAAGCTAAAAACTGCAAAGTATTTTTATAAAAAAAGGAGAGCATTACGCAATTTTTTATGAAACTAGCATGAATTTTTTGTTTGATTGTGAAGCAAGAGGGGTAAGCAATATAGCATGGCTTCAGTTTAGAGGGAGTGTTTTTGTTGGTTATGTTTTGTTTAAAATAACGAATATCGCAGCAACTTATAAAGAAAATTGCAAAAAAAAAATGCATAAAAAATGGCATAGTAAAAATGTGGACCATAATAAACTACAGGGAAACTATAGAACTAATTTAATATTAAAAACAAATTTTATAAACCTTGTCATTTACAATTATAATTTTGGCATGTATGCGGTTTGTTGAAATTTTTGGTTGAATGAAATTTTGTGAAAATGCTGCATACAACGATCAAATTTGTTTATTAGTTTACAAGAATTGCCAGAATAATGTAATAAAACAGATTTACACAAAAAATTTTAACAATATTTATTTATAAACTAATTAATTTTATAAACAGGTTTATAACTGATTTATAAAATATATGGGAAAACTAAAAGTAAACACATACAATAAGAATCTTAAATATCCCCAATAAGATGTTATTTTCAATTATGTTACGGGTGTATCAGTTTGTCCGTTTGTCGGTGATTGTAGTATATAACATTCTTAATTTATATTTAATGTATTTCTGCTTCAAAATCCTTTTTTCAAAAATATTTTTTTTCTATTTATGTTGCATCTGATTTATTGAGTAGTATATTGTGACTGCGATTGGCTCCTTGGCTAGGTTTTCATAATAATAATACATGGTGTGATTATAGTTAAAATTCAATATCCAAATTATATACGAGTCTTAGCTTGTTACAAGTAGTAGTAGATAAACGAGATGTTTTGAAATATGACTTAGTGTCCACACGGAGCAAATTTAATAAAAAATTAAATTGTTATCTAAAACAAGTAAGAGTGTGATATTCACCATATGTATATATTATAGTTCAGTAAAGTAACTCCATTAAAAACACAAACAAATATTGGGGTGACAGAGTATTAAAAGTAAGAAAATATTAAGCACTATATATAATTTTACAAAAAAATGTCACCGGCTCTTAATGAGTAAAGCATTTTTAAAAAATTTTAGTAAATTAAAATCGCTTCAAAAGCGTTTAATTGATACCCATATTGATAT
Organism: Gymnosoma rotundatum; assembly: GCA_916610165.2. Taxonomy (NCBI): domain Eukaryota; kingdom Metazoa; phylum Arthropoda; class Insecta; order Diptera; family Tachinidae; genus Gymnosoma; species Gymnosoma rotundatum. Next base: position 54,263,949 of record OU744340.1, on the reverse strand, counting down.
CTTAAAAATATGGTGTACATTCGTACTTTTCTATGAAAAGTTCAGAGGCCAATAACTCGGAAAATATAGGGGAGCTCCAATTTTTAGTTGATGGTTTTTCTTATTTTTTAATTCTCTATCACCCCATATATATATTTTTTTTTTGATTGGAGTTACTTCATTGTTCCATATAACATAAAAAATTGGAGGTAGACGTGGTGTTTTGCCCACTGCGTCTGAGGACATGGACCGATCTTGCTGTTTTCCAATAGAAACTTTCTCAAAACTATGTTTGATCTAGTATCTCGGCAAATTTGGTTTCAACACTATCACGAAAGAACAGATGGACATCGCTCAATCGACTTCGCGATGCATAAGAACTCTGAATATATATACTTTATGGGGCCAGAAATGGTTATTGTAGAAATTACAAACGGAATGGCAAATTTAGATATATGTACCCTTTTTCTACCTTTTGTAGTGAAGGGTAAAAAAAAGTATTTTTAATTAAAATTAATTATATTTAGACACTACTATCTAGTTCACAGACACCAGCAATATTGCAAAGGTTGCTCCCTACATATTATGTACATGGTCCACGAGGGCAGGTGGCGAAAAAACTTTTTCCAGTGCAAAGAGGTTTAATATAATTTTCTAACTGGTAACAGAGTTCTTTTTTTCATGATATCTATGATTTAGTTAATGAACTAATAAAACCTTATTTGTGATTGATAATTTTTGCCTTTTTTACATATTTAAATAATGAACCCCAGGTTCATTCTAGCCGATTATTTGTATGAGCCGTACAAAAACAGGCTAGCTGATAAAACATTGGCTAATAGCCGGCTTACAGCCGCCGCCGCCCATTTTTCAGTAAGCCGCCGCCGCCGATCAAAACCCCTCGGCGCAGGTTTCTGTGCGGTGCTTTAGAGGTAGTTGTTACTCCTTTGTGCTACTGGGGCAATTGGAACTGCATTGCTGAAGAATATGATAAGGTAAGGTTATACTTTCAATATCGTAGGGATGTTAAAATATTTAAATGAAATCATCTCTTAGAAACGCAGACATAGAGATGATTACTGATAATTGGCAAAGCACGAGACCATGCAGCATATTAACTTATTTTCTAAATGCGTGAAACCTGTAGATAACCACCCACTCGAACAGAAGGGGAAGGATTTCTCTGGGAACCGATTTGTTTCAATGCCAGAATGTTGAATCGTGTTAGGATAGTATAGGTTTTAGAAATGACAAAGGCCCAAATTTAAGGCCCATGTCAGAAGTAGAAGGCTCTATAATAAAAATTATTGCAAGAGCTCTTGGAATGTGATTACCCGAGTTAATAATAGTAATAATAATAATAATAATAATAATAATAATAATAATAATAATATTATAATAATAATAATAATAATAATAATAATATTATAATAATAATAATAATAATATTATAATAATAATAATAATAATAATAATAATAATAATAATAATTATAATATTAAAAACAACAACAACAGCAACAACAACAACAACAATAATAACAATAATAATAATAATACTAATAATAATAATAATAATAATAATAATAATAATAATAATAATAATAATAATAATAATAAAAATTAATAATCTTATTATTATTATGAAAGATAACCATTAAGCCATTCGCGAACTATTTTTAAATTAAACATAAATGCATTATAAGTCCAAGCCAATTTATGTGGTATTGTTTAAATGCAAACATTATTAATAATATTTAATTTGAAATATCAAATAAATTTCACGAAAATTGTATAAGCAAATAAAACGTAAAGAAATCATCAACACTATGTGACTGTGTAGCTATAGTAGTTGTTTGTTTATATAAATATTTATAGGTATAGACGAAAATATGTACAATTTTAATTAATTGTATAAAAACTTAATTAAATTTGTTCAGCGTTTTTAAAACCATAAACAAAAACATAGTGCCACTATTGTGGCAGTCCTTAAATTTGTAAGCACTCGTGCACATATACAATTTTTTCTTTTTTAAGAAAACAATGAAAATTTCATTTGTATTGCAGCAAAAGGTGTTTTATTAAACGTTCGCATATTTGATGGAGGAGTATTGTTTAGTTCGACAATCGATTTGACAAATAACTTTTAGCCTTTTGGCTTCGCTTGTTATTTAATAATGCGCACACTCACACCAGAATAACGTTTATAAATTTGATATTGAAATTGATATTAATGTTAATTTTGCAGCGATGAAGCGTACATTTATGACGTTGAGAGTAAACACAATTCCCAAGCAATCACTTAAAAAACATTACATCTACACAATGCCTTGTGTAAAAATGCGCCTTAAAAATTGACGGTGAGGGATTAAGAGTCATGACTATTTTATCCTGTTGCACGGGGTCAGATGCACTACAGTGCGTGATATTATTAGTTACTAGAAGAAACATTAAATGAACATGAAAATGAGATAGTGGGATCTAATTCTTCCCGATTGCTATATTTGTCAGTTAATTTGTCTACGACCTTAAGTGGGAGATCTGGCAAAAAATGGATATAATTCTATAGGTTCCTGATTGTATTAAAACTATAATCAAATTGTGAAAAATATATTGGCGCAAATTCATAGGTAAAATAAAGTATACTTTAAGGGAACTAAAGTCGGTTTTATTTTAGAGTCGACTCTGATTCATTCGTAGACAATTTAAAATATATTTTTGGCGAGAAAGTCAACTCTAAATTTAAAACTACCCAAAGCTGTTTTTAACTCATTTTTCCAAAATTATTTTATTTGGTTTAAGAACACAATACTTTTTATCTGATTTTTATACCAAAGTGAACAAAATAAAAACGAGGTTACTTTTTTCAAATGTTTGAGTAGAAATTGTATGAAAACATTTATCAAATTACAGCTGACACCCAGTGGAAGGCGGCTAAACTTAATGTATACTTTATTCTTGACTATGAAAGCAAAAAAGATAATAAGAGCTTTTTATTTTAGAGTATACTTTAACAAGAGTCTACTTTATTCTATAACTATGAATATGGGCCATTGATTTAGACCATTCAAAAGGGTTTCGATCGTACTAGAAACAAAATACACAAAGTAAAATATCTAATATTAAAAACTGAACATCTCGTAAATTGAAAAATTAAGCGAAGCGGAACGCAGCCCCCTTAGTCGGTACTTTAGTTTTTTGTGAGTACGATTGCGAACCTTAAAGGCGTCTGACGTTTTCATATTTAAACTTTATATTCTTGATGACAATAGCACAACAATTTATTACCTTTACCCTAATAGAGGAACAAGAGGCCCTGATACGACTATAGAAGTTATTTAAAATACTATTACTTTAAAATTAAAAAAAAAAAAAACAATTATGAAAACGGAAGGTAAGTTTTGAAATTTGAGGTACATTTAGCCGACCGTTGAAATCTAAAATGTAAAGTAAATGTAGCTGGACAGTAAATGTAAATTTAAATGTGCTTATAGAATTAGAAAAACGTGTCATGTGTTTTTGACATAAGCAAAAAATAAAATAAAACTGTATTGTGTTTATGTTAATATTCGTAATTTTTTTCTGGATTCATACATCCTGGAGAATGTTTGTTGTAAAGGCATTCAATTGCCTGAACAAGGATCATTAATTTTTTGTCGTCCATTATTTTTTTCTATATTTTAGTTTATAAATAAATAAAAACACACAAATTTTCAAACCAATGATGGTCACTTTGCAATTTTGTGAAAAAAGTACGTAAATATATCAATCGTACTAAAAATAATGTTGTATTGTAATAATGAAAAATATAAAATTTGCATAAATTATACTCAGCCCAACAATCATACAAAACATTATATATTTAATTTAGAAAAGAAAACTTCATAATTTATTTAAAATTATATTGTGTGTCATAAAATTTAACAACTTAAAAGTTTAAGTAAATAAGCACAAATAAGTACTTGAAAAGGTGTATTGTACTTCACTTCAATTTATGATAGTATTTACCATCACTGGCTACATCTGTCACCTAACCTTGTATTGAAATTCTATTTTCAGCAGGTTCAAACGTTACGGCTAAGTGACATTTCAGTCGGCTAGGCATTTGCATAGCTCTTCGTATATCAAAAATAATCAGCTGACACATTTATATTTACATTTCTACAATTACATTCGGCTAAATGTACCTTTAAAAAATTTAGGACAAATGAAATACACAAACATATTGGTTGACTTTCTACGTCTTATGTATACACAATACTAAAATGGCTTATTTCCCAGCAAACATAAGGGCTTGATTTGAAATTGGGAATTATTTTAACAATAGGCGTTTAAAAAAACACCAACATAAGATAAAAATGAAAATGTTTGTTGAGGCTTTATCCAACGTTTTCACTTAAAGACTTTTCAAATGAGAATTGAAAGCAAATAAAGAACACGTTCAATAAAAAATTTTTCAACATGGACCTAAAAAAATTTGTGCACATACATGTATCTACCTTCTAACTATCTTGCTATCTATGTATGTATACACCTATCTGTCTATCTGTCTACACAATGAGTAGCGCCTTAATTCTTTGTTCAAATAGCTGTCTTGTTTATACAAATAATGTAGCGAAAAATTTGCTGGATTGGAATAATTGGCGTGGCACCTTCCATACAAAGTTAATAATTATTACCGTGTAGGTAGAGAAACTATAATAGGTAAAAAATAGGTAACAATATTATCAATATAGATAGCTTAGCGAAACACAGTCTAGATTGGAATAGTGGGCGTGGGTCCCCGATAAAAAGTGAATAATTAGTATTGTGTACCTTGAGAATTTCAATACCTAGAGACATGAAGTTTTTACAAGAAAATTCCTTATTAATATCTCTAGTGAATTAAAGTACGTGATGCATTGGGACAATAAGCTAGAGAACCGTAGGCGAAGCGTCCTAAAATATCCTACAACAAGTAACTTTCATATTAGTGTGCATAATGAAATAAAAAAGCTGTCTGGATTAGAAGAGAGGTCATTATACGATTGTTCCTATTGGAGTAGCGAAGTTCACCGGAAGAAGGTATGAATGCTGCAAGAATAAAACAATTTTAGCTTCTATTTTTTATTTATCATGTAAAATAAAAACAAACCGACATACTTATTTTATTTTATTATTAATAAAAATGTAATTTTTAAACGTTTTTTAAACTTTTGTAATTATTTTGTTTTTTATTTTTTTTCCATTTTATATTTAATAACAATTATTTTCCTAACATTGCGTTAATGTATTTACTAAATTATAAATATTTTTACACAATAAATTAAGTTTATTTATGTTGCAATACTTAATTAAGTAAGATCTCGAAAAACGTAATTATTGTCAATATTTTAAATATTTTAAATGTATTTATTATAGTTAATATAAATAAAAATAAAATAAAAAAAAATAATGATATTTTTAATTAATGTTACACTACATTCAGAAAATGGATTTTCTTTAGTCTTCAATTTCTTTTCGCACTTTTGTCTACTGTTGCAAACTGTTTTAAAAATTTATTTCATTTAAAGTCATCAAAAATTTTATTTTATGTTTGCTAAGTTTTTTTATACTCACACACTTTCATCGTCAAATATCGTTTATTATAAATTTCTATTTTGTAGGTTGAGTTTAATTACTTAAATGTCATACCTGAAAACATGGACTTTGATGGAATCCTATTTTATTGCGTTGCTGGATTTGTTTAATTAAAATTGTAGCATGCTGTCATTTAATTAGCTCTCGTTTATTAAATATCTTGCGGAAAAGTAAATTAAATATACATAGCGTTTATAGAAAATATTTTTTTAACGAAGGGTATTATGTATTTTCTTTTTTTCTTTTTTCTTTTGTTATATTTATAACAATTTTAGTTAACAAGATTTTATTTTAGTAATTTTTTTTTTATATTGAATATTATTACTCTTATTGTTAAATAACAGTTAATTGCTTGTTTCATTAATAAGTACCGCTTATTTTATATTAGTTTTATTTTTACTTATCAAACAAACTAATGCTCTTATTAAGTTTAAATGTAAGCCATCGATTTTTATGTGGTTTAGTATTCGTATTCATTTGTTTATATTTGTTTGTTTAAGTTGTGCTGCTAATAACAGTCATATATTAAAAATTGCAAACAAATTAAAAGTATATTTCTTTTTACGTTTTTTTAGTAATATTAGCAAAAAATTCGAGAATATAAATAAAAATTTAAAAATAAATATCATAAAGCAGAAGTGGTTGAAATAGTTGCGTTATGTTCAATCAGAAAAGATATTAGACGTTTTACTTTGGTCTTTTTAACTCCTAAAGAATTGAAAGTATGACGAATTTTTATTTTATTTTAAAGAGTGTTGCTATCACGATGACTAAGGTTACAAACCTTCCCCCGCTTATTATATTTTATTTTAATACAACATTATATTGGCGCTAAAGAAAAATAATAAATAAAATGGTTGCATCTGTTTAAAATTTTAGATGCTTCTATAAAACATTACAGGTCAATCAATATTTTTATATTCAGTTTTCTATCATTCTCTGCATTCTTTCTAAGCAGAAAAACGCACTTTATAATTATGTGTTATCGATAGTATTAATAAACTGGTAAAAACCCGCATTTGTTTTACTTTATTATTTAGTGAAATGCTTCCAAAATTTTGAAAAAAGATTAATGTTTAACAAACAGCCTCCTTAAAGATTATTTGTCCGCTTCTACAATTATGGCTAATATTAAAAATTAGTAATCAAAAGTTTTTGTTTTTTTTGAGTGAACATAATTTGTGTTTTTTACAGTTCCTTCAAATGATTTAACAATTTAGTGTTGCCTTAAGCTTACCATTTTCACAGAAGTATATCTACAGTGTTAAATCCTAAAGTCTTAAATTTCATTTGCACAGTTGTAATAAAATGCAATAAGAAATGACACAATAAAATAAACACTAACTTAACGTTCATCAGTTTTAAGTGAGATTGGATTTTTTTTAGAAATAAATAAAAAATTAATTATATAAATTAATATCTATGGAGAAGACAGCGACTAAATTCAGGATAAAAAAAGAAACCTTATGATTTTCAGTTTTACATGCATAAAATTTAATAGTAACTTTTTAATCTTTTATTAAAAAACCATTTATTGAAAAAAAAAAAAAAAACAAGTGGGAGTGCTATATTCGGCTATGCCTAATTTTATATACCCTTTAGTGAAGTAACTCCAATCAAAAACGCAAAAGCAAAAAAAAAAAGTTTTTTAATGCATATATATTATTTTACAAAAAAATCTTAATTGGTTAAGCACTTTTTAAAAATTTTAGTATTTCATTTAAGATATCTTCAAGAGCTTTAATATGATACCCGTATTGATATTTCAAAAAGTTTTAAAATTTCAGAGCTCCGTAACTCGGAAAATATAAGCGAGCGCATTTGTTTTTCTCTTATTTTTTAATTTTCTATCAATATATATTTATTTATTTTTTATTGGAGTTACTTTATTGTTCTAAATGACATGAAAAAATTAGAAGTAGGCGTGGTGTTTTTGCTGCTGCCTCGAAGGACATGAACCGATCATGCTGGTTTCCAATAGCACATCTCTCGACACTACATTTAATCGATTGGCATATTTTTTTTTAATACGGACGGACAGACGGACATCGCTCAATCGACTTCGCTATGCATAAGGGGTCAGAGCGTCGGAAATCGATATTGTAGAAATTACACATGGAATGACAAATTTAATTATCCCCTTTTTCCACTTTTCGTGGTGAAAGGTATAAAAAGAAAAATTTCTGGTTTAAAAAGAGACGTTATTTTTACTTCTTCTAGACATTTGTAGTGATAAAAAAAAGGTAGTAAGTTATTATTTCAAAAATAAGCCAGACCCTCTTATATAAAAAATTTCAGTTCTCTTAGTACAATAGAAGGCCCCTATATAATTGATGAGTTTTAACAAAATGTGCTCTTTTGACTGATCCATATATCAGGAAAGAAACTTACCAAAATGTTGTTTTTATATTTATTTTTTTGCTTCAACTTTTATGATACAGATAATCAGAGCTATGATACGGATACATAATCAAATTATTAAATTATTCATACGTCACATGGCTAATAAGTGTATGAAACAAACAAATATTTATTAATACACCCTCATAATACGGAACTGATAATGATATATAAATATGAAAAGTACTTCTTGCAAGAAATTTCTTATTCTCTGCTTACTAGATTATAAGATTCGAGCCTTATATTTATGGTCGGGAAAGATTAAATATTTAGGCATTGAAATAAGTCGCAGTTTGTAGTGGGATGAAAATATATGCTTACATAACACAGAATTATCGTCTGCGATTGGCTTGTTTTAAAAATTAAAAAATAGAATAAAAAGTGTCGCAAGGCTATAAATATATTAGTCAGTGATATACTCTTACTTAACATATCTTTCACTTGTATATGGCTGTAGAGATCAATCTCAAGTCTCTTCATTCCGCTAAAAATAAAGCATTAATATGCTGGTAAGATACTCAACACATAATTTATTTAAGTCTTATGCAGAGAACATTTTACAAATTCGTGGGTTATTCAAACTAAAGATTTTTGTTTTCAAAATGATTAGGAGGAACTCTCAACATGTTGTACACTTTTTCAGAAATGCAATTATTACAACGCGTGACTTATAAAAAGCCTTGGACTTAAGATAAGTAAGATACAGTTTAGAGTTAACGAGCCAGAAAATAAGTTATGCTAGACCAGAGACATATAACAAACGAAAAATTGAAACTACATCTGTCTTTAAAGCCCACATTAGAGTATATTTACTGCAGCAGGTCGATAATCTAAAAAATATAAAAATTAAATTATCCAATTTAAATAATCCACATGTTACGTCATTATATTGTCATATTAATATCGTCTTAAGCCTCTCTAAAGTCTTCTATGCGCTGACTCGTAAATTTTGTTCTATTCTCTTAAAAAATTATTAAAAAAGAAATAGTAATATACCAACGTAATCAGTCAGCATATACCACGATGTGAACTTTGTACTCTTTCACATACCATTGAGGTTTCATTAGGGAAATTATGCCACTTTTTTTTCTTTATGGATAAATTTTACTTAAAACTACATGCAAAAGTTTAGATAATATTGAGTTTAACTTTAATATTAATAATATTAATTTAATATAATATTTAGTATATATCTTAATGAAATTAGTAATTAAAAAATACTTAAGTCAGATTAAAGATTCTCATTTATTTGCAAGATAAATTCTATTTTGCCAAATTAAAGAAAATCAAAACACGCTAAGCGTTATTTTTTTATGATTTATTTACAAACTTGGAATAAAATTTAAAATAAATCGAAGGAAAAATAACAGAAATTCAAGGATATTTATAAATTATTTAAACTTTTACTTGTGATGGCAAAAATCTTATTTTGTTTTTTATTTATATTTAGTTTGGAAAATGAAAAATTATCCATAAAATAGTTTTGAGAAATCGTCACGTTATTAACATATGAAATAAGAATAAAATAATCATTTCAAAAAGGTGTATTGATTGAAGAGTTTGATGTATCAAGATCAAGAAACTTCAAGAGTGGCACTATAGGTTACCAAAATAAGGCGCTATAAATAGGGCACGTTAAATTTTTGTGGATATATTTTTCATCAGATTTAAACATTTCTTTATAGTTAAAAAGTCGTTGTTAAAAGTCGGCTTTAAATTCAAGTAAAAACCGCAAAATTATCATTTATGGATTACGTGTCGCTTGCATTAGAAAAAAGAAACCCCTAATCTTTTCAACAAAAATTATTAAACAATATTTTTAGTTATATTGCGTAATATTTTCTTCAATTAGCACAGATTAGAGATTTTTTTAGAGAAATTAGAGATTTTAGTTGAATATTGTTCTTATTATTGATCACTATCTAATAATCGCTAAATAATACGTTAAGCAGCATCTTTTAAGTTAATTTCAATTGTAAATCCTAATCACTTAAACCTTAAACTTTGTATGTGTCACGTTTTTATTCTTTTTATTTCAATAGTTCTTTTTCAATATTTCTCTTGTGCAGTTCTCTTCAGTTATTCATTTTCTATTTAACAGAATAGCCCAATTCACAATCTTGTGCAAATGGTGTTGCGTCATAGCATTTGCAAAATTGTGTAGCATATTTTACTCATTACTGTATGTTTTGTTGGTGTAGACTAAAAATATGCTGCACAAATATGCAAATGCTATGATGCAAGACCATTTGCACAAGATTGTGAATTGGGCTTATTTCATTAAAAATTAGTAACAGTTTTGCAAATTATTTTATTTTAATTCTTTTAGTCGTTTGTTAATTTTTTGTTCTACTTTTATCAGCTTTTTAGCCAAAAACAAAAACTTTTTGTATGTTTGTATGTATATTTACTGCATACTAACACATGTCTATTTATTTATTTAAAATACATATCGCCCTCTAAAATTTGTTAGGTCTATGCAATACAAAAAAGAGAACAAAAAACATTTTTGGGATCGCTACACCGATATTTATTTATATAGATAATTTTGTAACTAAGAATATGAGGGATAGATAATCAATTAATATTATTTCATTGAACGAAGTCCATACATAGCGCAATGTTTTTTCTTTGTTTTCTTGATTAGTCAAAACATATGTACATATTGTTACGAATATAAGATCTGGCAACCCCAGTTGTTGTTATCCGTATGAACGTGGTGAATAAGTTAATTCAACTAACGGTGTATGTATAGAATAAAAACCACAATTAGCTAACAAAAGCTGAGCGACCTCGATGGTTGCTCAGAAAATAGTAATTGTTGTAAAGCAATTTAAAATTAATAAAACAGCAGTACAAACCTCCCGAGGGGCAAAAGGCAATTATTGTGTGAAGCCATGGCAGATAATTTAGTGGAGACGTACAATTTATTATAAGAGTAACAGATAATTGTCAAGAAGCCCATTATAATGAAAAGAAAGAACGGTGGCGGTTGCGCAGGGAAGTGTTTCAAATTAACAACCAAGTGTATGGCAGACGTGTGTTGTGGCTATTGGATTAAAGGGGATGACTGGCTTGGATAAAAGAAGTAGTGGAGATGTCTGTGGATGGTTAATGTTACTAAACAAGGCATCGAGTAGTTCATGTCTCGCCGGAGCAACACAATAGTGTAATTAAAAAATAGTTTTTTTACTTAAAACAGCAATCGAAATAAAAATCTTAAGCCAGATTATCATTCCTCATTTGGCTTATTTTGATGAGTTATAGAAATTGAAAAATGCAATTGTAACTTCTTACATTTTCTGCTTTCCCTTATCAAAAGTTTCATTGTGAGAAAAACTGTAATACAGTGAGGAGAGTCTATTTCATTTTTTTAAAATCAATTTTATTTTAACATTTCTTTTATTTTAGGTATAATTTTGGTTTTGTGTTTATGGTTTATTTTTTTACAAACTAAGAGATAAAGACTATAACTAACATTATTAGGAGAATTTCATCAGACGTCGCCAACCATTTGATAGAGAATGTCAGAATACATTTACACATAGAGTTAGGAAATAATAATAAATAGCAACAGATTTATGTTTTGATGGTTGTGTTTAATTATTTATAATGTATTTTTTTGCGTTTGGTTATTTCAGACATGCTTCATTTCTGAACCGTTATTAATGGACTATACTTAGTGATTGGTTTCGTTCAAGAATTGTTAAATAAAGGAGGCCAAACTTTCGCAATAATAAAATATTGTAAACAGAAACAGTTAAGGGTTTTCCTCCTACGTGTGTTGGTCTTTATTATAACAGTTTTTTTGACCTTGTTTTGTCTACGTATAACGTGCCTTGAAGATATTGATTTTAACTTAACGAAAATTATAATTTTGTAATTCATACAAAAAGATGGAGTCGGTTTATCAGTTAATTACTCATTTGATGTAAAACTAAAAATTTTTTCATGTGCTCTTATTTGAAGTAGATTTGTAATTGGATTTGGTCAAAAAGTTTCCTTAGTTCAACGTATGGAAAATTCGTTAGAAATTCAATAACTTCTGTAAGGGTGTCTGTTTTTAAAAATTTTTAATTTAATATTAATATTTATCTAACATTTACTCAGCTGAAAAAAAATTATTGTCAAAACTTCTTTACGATTGTATTATATTTCATTATTATTTATATTTTATATATAAAAAATGAAAAAGACCAATTGCTTAAAAATTAAATAAAATATAATTAATTAAGAAGATTAAATAAAAAATTTTATTGTTTTTTGTTTCGATGGGTTTGCTATATTTGGATATATATATAATGAAATTCTAGAAATGGAATTAACACAAGTGGAAAGCAAAATACAAGCGGGTAAATATTATATTTTTTATTGCTTTGAAAATGGAGAGAAACGGTAAACGGTAAGTATAAGTGTTCTTTGTCAGTTAAAGATATTGTTGTATTAATTATTCACTTCTTTATTCTGATTTTAAAGTTTATAATAACAGAGTACTTAAAAACAGATGTACTTTACAAAATTAAAAGAATTTGTCATTGCTAAAACATGTGTATTTTTTATAAAATAGAAGTCTAAAAATCACGTCAGAGATGCTGCAAATATCGAGGAAACTATTGAAAGAATGTCAGCTAAAAGCTAGTCAAGAAAAATCTATGTGCCAGGAGTTTTTCCAAAAAATGTTGTGTCTAATATTACTGGATTCTACGAACTTTAAAAGTAGTTCATTTGACCTTATAGCAATGAACTTTTTTAGCCCACTCTATAAAGTTAACGGTGAAAGGCCAATGCAAACGGTATGCGGCAACAGTAGTACCTTTTTGAAAGAAAATAGTTTATTAATAAAAATACGTTGAATTTAATTTAACTTGACAATGACGTTAAAAACAGCCGAGTAACAATTTTGAGTTTAGTTCAACTTTTCGTCTTTCCGCTTATATTTGCCAAATCATAATTTTATTTATGTTTCCTTTTAACAATTTTTGCGATTAAATAAAAATAATTATGTAAAATAAACTCAAGCGGCGAAAAGAACAGCTAGCTTATTGCCTTCCGCGACCGCTTGCCGCTTACATTAGCCTTTCACTACAATACCGAATATCGCTTGAAGAAGTAAATCAGTGGCAATGCAAGATTTGCATATGGATTCGTGTAGCTTATGGACCAGCACAGCAAAAACATTAGTCCAAACTTAATAACTACAACGGTTTAAGGGGCGTTAATACCCTATTGTTGATCAAGTGCGATATGTATGACTTCACATTGTTAAAAACTTTAAAGAATAAATTTTCTAGTTTAATTTCTTAGACAATGCAAAGCACGAATATCAAACTAACACCAGGATTTTGTATCACTGTTTTAAATCTAATATATTTGGCAGGTACTTTACTTTACTTTATTCCATTTTGATTCAAAAGAATTTAAAAGAATGTACACATATTTAAGCGCTACATATTTCAGATTGTAATGTGTAAGTGTAATGTAAAAGAAATTTGTATGTGAAATCTTAGTTTAGTTAAAACATGTTACAAAAAGAAATTAAAAACATAAAAAAAATAAAACAATTTATAAAGTTTTTATTAGCTTAAGCAAATTTCATAAAATTTCTTAGCTTGTGTGAGTTTCTAAACTTTTTATTTTCTCACATACATTTTCCTTATTATATTTATATATTCGCTGGCACCACCAAAAAAGTTGGGCATAAAATAAAATATCCCATTTCAAAATTGTCTCCAGTTTAAGTAGATTACCATTCCATAACTGATAAAAGAGCAATAAGCAGCCAACTGGTTTTAATCCATTATTTAACGACTGGGTTGACATACTTTTTTTTTTTTAAAGTTATTTTTAGAAATAAGTATGTAAAATCAAATAAATTTACACAAATTGACAGCGAAACTTAAAGTTAGTGCAAAGTTTTGCATTTTATAGACCAGCACAAGGTCATTGTAGAAAATTTTAATTTGTTTTTTCTCTAATTCTTAAATAACTTTTGGTAGTTGAGGGAATAATTTTAACTATTTTAATTAAGTGCTATCAGAATGAAATCTTCAGAATTGTTTTCAGTTTTTATTATTTGTTACTAAAAGCAGATGTAAAATATTTTAAAATTTAATTTAATGAAAATGTTACGGAATCCGAAACATAAAAAATTTAGCTCTGACATCCAAAAATACTTTTATTTTCAAACTCGATCTAATAAAGCAGCAAATTTGTGTTGCATTTCTAATTTTTGTTTGTCTGTTTTGTCATATTTTGTGGCATGAATTATAAATACAAACATATTTCCTGTAAAAACCGAATATACATACATACATACATTCGAAAAATTAATCTCGCATATGCATCCTTTTGCTAATTCTTAAAATTAAAAACTTTTGTTTGTTTAGGTCTATAGTTATTAGTCTTTTTCCTTGCTTTTGATTTTTCTTTTATTGTTTTTTTTTTATAAATGACATTGATGAATTTTCTATTCTTCTAGGGTTTACTTCAAATATATTTAATATTTTTGATCGAAAATCAATAATGAAAGAACAAATAATATACTTAATTGACTTAATAGCACTTGGCAAAGCCAACTGAATATTCACATGTATGGGCGTAACAAAAGATATGACGTCAGAAATCACCATGGGATAAAAATTAATGCGTATGTGCAATAAAAAATAGAGAAATTTAAATAATTGTACCAGAAACACGTATTGTAATAAGTTTCGAATTTATGACTTCAATTTTGTTGATCTTATACAATTCGGCTGAATGTTGCTTTTTTCATATTTGTGCCTCCAGAACTCAGTCATTTCTGACCCAATTTTGAAAATTTTTAGTAATATAATAGATTATGCTTACAGATTGGTCCCGTTTTAAAAGCAGTTCATAATCCTAAAAATTAAAGGGTGTCCCCATAGAAATTACATATATTTTACGTGTATTATGAACGGTAAAGGGCGATTCTATAAAATTTAACATGACTGCGTATTACTATGGCTCCCAAAAACAAAAAAATTTACAAAAATAAATCTAAAATTAAAGGGTGCCCTCATAATTGATGTAAATTTACTTATATGGGCCTTTCTTTGAACCGTTATAGACAAACGCTTGCAAATTGATCAAAATGTCGATTGCTTTGGCCGTTATAGTAACAAGTATTAATATTACAAATAATAAATTAGTTGTAGTTAGACGCTTGAAATTTACAACGAACCTGTATCGCTAAGTCCGCTAAAACAAAAAATATAAAATTTGGATTTGGAAATTAATGGGTGCGCCAATAGTTCATTTAATTTGATGTATGTGGCCATACTTTTGAACAGTTGTAAACAGACGCTTGAAAATTACAACGAACCTGTATTGCTAAGTCCGCTATAACAACAAATATAAAATTTGGATTTGGAAATTGAAGGGTGTTTCAATAGTTAATGTAATTTTGTGTATGTGACTAAACTTTTGAACCACTATAGACAGAACGCTGAAACATAAAAGGGACCTGTATTTCTAAATCCGCTATATCAACGTGTTTATAATTTGAATTTAGAATTATAGGGTGTCCCATAATTGATGAAGATATACTTATATGAGCCTATCTTTTGAACCGTTATAGAAAAACGCTTGCAAATTGGAAAGAATGTCGATTGCTATGGCCGTTATAGTAACAAGTATAAATATTAAGAATTAAAACTTAAAGGCTGCGCCAATAGTTCATTTAATTTGATGTATATTGCCAAACTTTTTAACTGTTATAGACAGACGCTTGAAATTTTCATCGAACCTGTATTGGTAAGTCCGCTATAACAACAAGTAAAATATATGGATTTGGAAGTTAGAGGGTGCTCCAATAGTTGATGTAATTTCAAGTGTGTAACCGTACTTTTGAACCGTTATAGACGGAACGCTGGAACTTAAAAGGGACCTGTATTTCTAAGTCCGCTATATCAATGAGTTTATAATTTGAATTTAGAAATTAAAGTGTGTCCCATAATTACTGTAGATTTACTAATATAGGCCTATAGTTTGAACCGTTATAGACAAACTCTTGTAAATTCAACGCAATGTCGATTGCTATGGTCGTTATAGTAACAGCTGATAATATTTAAAATTATAAATTAAAGGGTGCACCAATAGTTCATTTAATTTAGTATATGGCCATACTTTTAAATAGTTGTAGACAGACGATTGAAATTTACAAAGAACCTGTATAACTAACTCCTCTATAACAAGAAGTATATAATTTTGATTAGGAAAAAAGCGGGTGCCCCAGTAGTTGATATAATATGATGTATGTGGCCGGACTTTTGAACCGTTATAGACAAACAGCTAAAATTTACAAGGGACATGTTTTGCTTAGTCCGCTATAAAAAGTGGGTTATTATTTAAATTTAGAAATTAAAGGGTGATCCCAAAATTAATGTAATTTGTTCTATATGGCAGTATTTTTTTAACCGTTGTATACAAACACCTTAATTTTAGACAGAATAGTATTGTTTATTATAATAAGAAGTATTGTTTTTTTATTTTAAATTTTATAGTTGATATAATCTGATGTATATTGGCAAACTGTTGAACCGTTACAGACACACGGTTGAAATTTACACAGAACCTAATTGCTGAATCTAATACAACAGCAAGTATATAATTTGAATTTGGATGTAAAAGGGTGACCCCATAGTTGCTGTTAATTATTTAATAAAGATACAAGAATAGTAATAAACCAGAATGCGAAAGAACTTAAAACTTTTTAAATGACAGGAATCAATAGCCGCCCTAATAGAATTTTTATTTAAGAGTAAGAACAACATTACCTTCCTTTCGTTATACGCTTTTCTTGTGCACAGATTAAAGTAGGTCCTGTTAAGCAGCTGATAACAAAAAAATTGTTAACTTCAACAACACAGCCCTTAGCTTTCACAATATGAAATTTAAGTTCCACGTTTGCTTTAATCTTAGTTTATTAAAAAACATACTGTTAAGTATGTAAAATATAAAACACGTACTTTTAGCAATTCAAGTTAAATTTGCTAAAATTTAAACACAGAAATCTTGCAAACTTTAATTTGTATTATATAGGATCAACTTACAAACACTTGTGTTTCTTGAAAACTTAAATGTATATTATGGAGTGATAATTATTTGAAGAGCTGAAATATCATTCGCTTGGTTATAATATTGTGTATTTGAAACAGCGGAGGGCAGGGTTAGCACAAAAGTTGTAACTCCTTGTTTTAACACGTACTATTCCAAAAAATAATTATAAGAAAACCTTATAAGGGTATTAAATATTGTTACGAAAATAAGAGCTGGCAACCCCTACATATCAGAAAACAATAGTGTTGTTGTTGCGTGAGTGTTTCTGGCAGTTTTTTTTAATTTGGAAGGCTCCAGGTAACATGTATAACTTTGTTATATTTCGCAAAGTTTTCGTAAATTTTTGTGCCGACAAGAAATATTACTGAAATAGTACCGGTTTTATTTTAATTATATGAGATAAGAATTTCTTTTATCATATCAACTATTCTTACTCGTAACATATCAATGCCATTTTAATAACAAAAGTTACTTGCAAACGCTACCAAAATTCCACATAAAAAAACGTTGCTGAAATTTTACTGTGTTCTATTAATGAGAAACCTCCAAATTTTTCTTGCTTCATGCTTAAAAGCAGCAAAATATTTTTGTTGCCAAAAATTCTGTTCAAACTTGCAAACATTACTAGCAACTTTAGTTATTTCGCTTGAAAAATTTGGCAGCTAGTGGTACCATACTAATACCTCGATGCCTTAATTTCCTTGAAGAAGTGCCGGATTATAAAACGAAAAAATTATCAGTAATTTAATGTTTAAGTTTAAAGCAAATTAGACTCGAATTTGTCATTAATAATGGTTTTTTTAATAACTCAAGTACTAAATTTTATCGAAGCCCAACCTTTGTTTAGTGAATTAAGTCCAACCAAAAAAAAAAAGAACAAATATTGGGGTGGTAGAAAATTAAAAAATAAGAAAAAAATGTATTAATATGTATAATTTTACATACAAATGAATGATATCCATATTGATATGTTAGTAAATATGGCGCACAATAGTACTTTTCTATGAAAAGTTCAAAGGTCCATAACTCGGAAAATATGTGCGAGCGCCAATTTTTTTCTATTGATATTTGTTTTTCTTATTTCTTAATTATTTATCTTCATGTATTTGTTTTATTTTTTGATTAGAGTTATTTCACTAAACGCGATTTGTTTCAAATGATACGGAAAAATTAAAAGGCAGGCTTAGTATTTTGCCCGCTGATTAAAAGAACATCCCAGCAAAAAATAAAACATTACCTTAAAAAGTACTTGCCATATAATGACTTACTTTTGTGATTGCCATATTTTGTTACTCGCTTACAAAACACATTACATTAGTTTCCAAAAAAAGAAGTAGTCATGGAACTAGTTCTTTATGTTGAAAGAGACTACCGTACTAAATGTACTCATTATTTCCTACAATAATTAATGTAATCGATTCTCAGTAATTGATTATAAAAGTCTCATGCCTTGTTAAAATTATTAAGTTGGCATTCTAGTTGGGAAGTACTTCTGCCAAAAATGCTTAATTCCACACTCGATTACCAATTTAAAATTTTTTTTCTGGGATAAAATGATATTGCTGGTTTTCAACTGCAAAATTTTCGAAACTATGTCTCATCTAAATTTTTTCATTAAATTTTTTTCTAGCTCATCGACGGACATCGCCCAATCGACTTTACTTTGCATAAGAACTCAAAATTTATATAATTTACGAGGTCGGAAATAAATACTGTAGAAATTTTCTACTTTGTGTAGTGAAGGGTATAAACAGATTCATTAAAATAAAATTTTTCTTGAACTAATTTTATTAAATGGAAAGAGCATGCAATTTTTGCCTCCCAGATTATAAGTAGTGAGTCCTGATTTATATACTAATGAGTTTCATTGGGCTCAATTATTTCTTAGGTTTTTTTATTTCTTTTTTATTTTCGTTTTGTTTTTATTCAGAAAAGGAACTTGTTGCCTTGATCTTTTCCCTAAAATATGAAATAAAGCTTTTTACCATATTTTATACAAAATAAGATTAAATTACTACTTATTTAAGGAAAATTTCAAAACTTAACTTTTAATGAAAAAATTGAAATATTTGAAGGAAAAGCGTAAGTTTTTTCTTTCTTTTCATGGCAACACCGGTACGTGGTAAAGAACAGAGGTGAACAAAGGTGCTTCCAATAGTGGTGTGTTGTTTATTAGAACAATTAGTTGACACAAGTTGAGCAATCTCGGTGGCTACATTTGTATAGGTGTGGTAAAGGAAAAATAATAATTACATAAAGGCAATTAAATGGCAAACAGCAGTATAAAGCTTCTGGAGTCCTAAATCAGAACAAAAAAGTCATGACAGAAAACTTGGTGAAGGCGTCTGTTTAATATTAGACAAGGGTCAAGGCACTATTTTAATACACAGAAAAAAACATTAGCTGTTGGCCTGGGGAATTACAATATAACAATATGTGTTATGGCAAATGTGACTAAGTTGGATAAAAGGAAAACTCACAGTCATAGCACAAAGTGATCTAGATAGCTGCGTGGATTACTGCGCATGTTTACTAAACAAGAAATTGTGTTTTTCATGTATCGCAGGAGCAACACAGTAGTTCAGCGTAGGATCAAGTATAGCCAGAGCTTTAGAATCAGAAATAAAAATAAATAATATGCCACAGTAGAGTGAAATATAAAAGTTTCGTGCTGTTGATACTTGCAGTAAATAGAACCCGCATGTTCTTTCAAAATGGCAAAAACGTTCTGTTTCAAAATCAGTCAATTTAATTTGAATAATTAAATTTCACCCCACTGTGCTTTTAACTATAAACTTGTGCTTTTTCTTTAAGGAATTGTGAATGACTTGTTGTGTAGTGACAGTTGTGGTTTATGTTCAAGTCAACTTTTTGTTTTTTACCTTAATAATATTTGTGTGTGTCGTATACAGTATTTTTCGATGTTTTTGTAGAAAGACGAACCTTTAAATACGGTATGACCTTTTATTATTTAATTTCTTTGGTGCATGTTAAATTTGGCTTCTGTATTTTGTTGCCGCAAACATGCCATTATTTTTTGTTGCATGACAGTCTTTTTATATTGTAAATGTGATAATAAAGAGTGCTGGAAGATGAAACAAACAAAATACAAATGACGAACTAACAAAGACCCTAAAGCGAACAACAAATTCACTAAAATAACCATCGAGCAATTATTTATCTCATATAAAATGCAATTTATATAAAAGCGGTTTAGTTTTTATTCTTATAACACTTAAACACATATACCGACATAATACAGCAATAACAACAACAAGCATAAGTTTATTTAAGAGACAATAAATGTATTTTTATGTGTGTTTGAATGTTTCTTTCTTGTTGCTGTTAAAAAAAAGCATCAAAAGAGAAGTGTGTACAAAAAGACGGAAGATAAATAATCCAATATAAATAGAAAAAATTATGACAAATTAAAAAGAGCCCCAGCAACGGGCCAAGAATTTGTACACACTCATACATATGTATGTATGTATGTACGGCTTTTTCCGGTTTTTTTTTTGTGTTTTTGTGTAATAAACATTAGATTAGTTTTCCGGTATAATTTTTCAAATTTTGGGAAAATTTATTTTAGCTTTGCAAACGTTTATGTAAAAAGCGATTTTAGTTCTCTGATAAAAAAGAAGCAGTTGGCGAACTTAAAGCATAAACGAGAGCGTTACTTTAAATTAGTTATCAGTGGTGGTTTTTAAATCTGCTCGGTCTTACAATTTAGTGCTTTTCGAAAAAGATATATTTAATAATTGGTGTTTTGTAAATATTTTTTTATTGAAATATTTTATGTTTAAAAGTTTAATTGATGTTTAAAAAATGTGAAGTTGAATTCATTTAAAAATTATTTAAAAACCGATTTTTTAAAGCATTTCTTGTCAGATCCGATTCAGTTTTTATTTAATAGGTATATGAACGTATTACTTCATAGTATAGTTTTGAAAGAAAGTATAGTTTTGTAAGAAAGATTGAAAGTGGTTTTAATTACGCAAGTTGGTTCTTCAAAAACCGAAAAACGAAAAATTTGTTTGGAATGAAACCACTTTTAAATTTCAAAGTGGAATTTAGATTCTTTAAAATTTCATTGTATGCTGCTTTCAAATTAACTTTTATTATGTACCCCTATTTAGATTAGCCTTGTTGTTACTTTGGTGTGCGCAATATTGCTACATTTCAGCATTTTTTGAAATAGGCAAAATCGATCAGAATCTGAAGAAGGTAAAACGAAATCGATAGAAATTGTTAATACGGAATCAAAACCATTCCGATCGGAACTTCTGACATAACTATAACAAACATTCGATGGATTTATTAATGAATTATAATAATTGCTGAAAAAATATAAACTAAAAACTTTTATGGTTTTTCTCTTAGATTTTTAAGCTTAAATCATAAAAGATAAAATCTTTTTTGAATTGTTTAAAAAAATTTGTAAACGAAAAAATGTTGTTAGAAGCTCTAATTGTCTTTATTTTACTTTGTTAAAACTCAACAATCTAAAAAGGCTTAAAAACAATATAATCCGCAATACGCTTTGCCCAATAGCTATATTGTTCGTAAACTTTAGTATTTTAATGCCAACATTTTATTTTTATTCTTAAGCAAAATTTTGACGGTTTGAAAAACTTAAAATTTCCGCTTGTATTTCATTCTATTTATTTATGTGTTTATGCTAATATTTATAATGTTGCACAACAAAAAAAAAAAAACAAATGAGAGTATATGAAGTTACTACACATTGTAGAAATATAAGAAAAATATTAACAGAATAGATTTTTTTTCAAAATTTTAACTCGCATGAATTGCATAAAATATGGACTTGCAGTAAATGTTGACGTGTAAGAATTTATTATAACCGTTTGCTTTAAATTCGTATTAAAAATAGTCAAGCATTTTCTTATTATTTAACTACAAAATTCTCTATTTTTAGTTTTCTCAATCAAGTTTCTTCAGACGCAATCTTTTAAATCTCTTTGGCAAAAATATTAATCTGAGCTATAAATAATTGCATAAAATTTATCAAATAAATTTTCAAATTAATCTCAAAATTATACATCTTTAAAAAATTAGAACCAATTTCTTTCCATAATGTTTTGCATTAAAAACAAATTCTTATTTCAATTTAGTTGTTATAATTATATATTTCTAAAAAAATAAATTCATAAAACAAAATCTATTCCAATTAATCAATAAAATTTAAGTTATTAATAAAATATTTCTTGGTAATTAAAATATTTTTCTGTTAAGTTGAATTTTTAATCTGTAATTATTCCAATTAATATTTTATGATAGAAAAGTTACAATTTATTGTTAAAAATTCGTTGGTGGAGGGGTATGCAGCCTTCCACGTGCAGTTGGCTAGTTGCTGTAGTCAGCTAAATTATAATAATAATTTTTTAGACATTTCTTTGCCTAATGAGAAGCTTCAAATAAAATATAATTGTTCACATAAATTTATACGGGAAAAAATGAAATAAAGTTTCCATAATTTTTTAATCATTTTCATTGTTAGATATTAGTCGAATAATATAAAGAGGAAAAACAAATTAAACATTAAATAAAAAAAAAAATTTTTTAACGACAAGACCATCTAAGCGGTACTAAGAAATATCGATATTCTTATGAAATATTCATTATTAAAAACTACAACATAAAATGTGTTACTGCGAGAAAAGCATTTCACCATTTCGCTGCTGCTCATATAGCTCATCAGTGGATTCTACACAAGTTTTGTAAATAAAACTTCAGAGTCTTATATCAAAAGCCAAATTGATTATAAAAAAATTCCATTGAATCAATAAAGCAAAAAGTCAAAAAGCTTTATACAAAAACACAGTAACTATTTTTATTTTTAACCGACTTAAAAAAAGAAGGAGGTTGTGAATTTCTCCAAATGTTACTTTTTTTAATGTTTGTGCCTGCAGAACTCATTCATTTCTGAACCGATTTTATGCTTACAGACTAGTCCCGTTTAAAAAAAGTCCATAATCTTAAAAATTAAAGGGTGCCCGCGTACAACAATATTAATCATAAAGGGCGACATTTTAAAATTAAGAAAACTGCGTATCATTTTAGCTCCCAACAGCACAAGTTAAACCTAAAAATTAAAGAGTGCCCTATAAGTGACCTTCATGGGCATATCTTTTAAACCATTTAAACAAACGGTTAAAAATTGGACAGAAGTTCGATAACTACGATCGTTATTATAACAAGTATGAATACAAAAAAACTAAGTCAGAGGGTGTACAAATAGTTTATTTAATTTGATGCATATGGCCATACTATTGAACAGATCTAGACAGACTGTTTAAATTTAAAAAGAACCTGTATTGCTTAGTCCGCTATACCATCAAGTATAAAACTAGGAATTGAAAATTAAAGGGTATCCCAATAGTTGATTTTACACGATGTATGTGTCCAAACTTTTGAACCGTTATAGACAGACAGCAGAAATTCAGAAGGAACCTGTATTGCTATGTCGGCTATAACAACGTATATAATTTGAATATGGAAGGGAAGAGCGAGGCAGCTGAATTTTAAAAGTAGCCTGTGTTGCTATTTGAGTCCACTATAACTACATGTTTACAACTTAAATTTAGAAATTAAAGGATGTTGGCATAATTAATTTAGTTTGAAATGTACATATGGCCCTATCGTTAGAACCTCTATATACGAGCACTTGAAAAATAGAAAGGAATTTTTTACGTCCGCTAAACAACAAACATAAAAGTTGTATTTGGAAATTAAAGAGGGTTCCAATAGTAAATATAACTTGATGAATATGGCCAAACTTTGATCCGGTATAGACAGATAGCTAAAATATGTTTTGAAGTCGGTTTTTTTTTTTGCAAGAATTATTTATTTCATTTTCCATATAAGGGATCCCATTGGGAACTATTTGTATGTATTTGAAAATTTCAAAGAAAAAATTAAAATAAAAATTGTTAACAATTATAGAAGCCGCGTTGATTTGACGATGTAAAATAAATTCAAGCGCCAAAAAGAACAGCTGATTGCCGTCCGCGTCCGCATGCCGCTTACATTGGCCTTTCACTATAAGTCATATCTTACTTTATCAACAACTTTTTATTCTGTGGCAACAGTCACAGGCGTTTGACATTTTTTTTATAAATTGTGAAAAACATTAATATTGTGCACCGAAAATATTGCTGTTGCGTATCTGAACATTCAGTAAAGAAAATATTAATTTTTTTTTTACAAAAAATACATTTGCTACTGGATATGGATATATTTCTCAGCCAGAGTAGAGGTGGCCTGAGGCATTAAGATACCATTTTTATTTTATTTTTAAATTTTTATATGTTTCAGTGACAATGGAAAGAAAGTAGCAAAAAAAACTTTTAAAAACGGTGAAGGAGGAGATTTTGTCTAGTAGGATCAGCCACAACGCTAAAAGGTTGTTGACTAAAATCTTAGCTCCTCCTACTTAAAAATCAAACGCATTTTTGGACTGTTGCGAAAAAAACTGTTTTTCCAACATACAAAATAACTCTTAAAATATTAAAAGGGGAAAAAAATCATTTGATTTACATTCGAGAACAAATTATTAACAATTGTGTTTAAATCACTACGATAGTGCCCAACTTTTACGGTTTGACCTCTTATTGATAAACGAATACTCAAAGGAAAAATCTGAATTCAGATTCATATTTCTCATTCTAAAATTATCTTAATATGATTTTGTTAATTAAAACAAAAATTATTTATTGTATTCTGAACAGAAAAGTAGGAGTGATAAACTTAATCTAGATTGATCGTTATCGAAATAATTCTTAGAATGTAAACGATTCTGATGTAGTCTTCACATCGCATCAGTTATGATTTATCTACGCTGACTTCTAAAAATCGGTTACAAAACAGAAGGAAAATATAATTTTTAATATTGAACCGAAAAGGTAAATAATTCAAGAAATATTAGACAAAATAAATAAATGAAGCAAAGATCTTCCAGTGAAGAAAGGCCTGTGCTATTATTTAGAAAAATCTTTCAAAGGTTTCCTGGCAAAATTTAAGTAGTAGTTTGGTATAATTAACAAAAGGGCTTCTGATTATGTAATAAATAGAAATGTAAGACTTATTTTTCTGTCAATAAAAATAATAATATTTAGGCAATGATTAGTTGCGGAATTTTAAACATTTGAAAAACGTCAATTTTTTATACAAAATTTACTTTAAAGTAAGTAAGTGTTCAATAAAAGTATTTTTGTTTTTTTTTTTGTGTGTTGTCATTATTTAGAAAAAATATTTTATATCTTGTCACTCAACTTTTAATTTATTTAATTAATAAAATTAATTAAATGTAATTAATAAAATTACATTCGAAGTATGCAGTTTAACATACAAAGCTTTATCCAATATAAAATAATTTTTATCAAAAAGTATTTTTAACTTCAAACGAAAATATTGCATTTATTAGAATAAAAAATTTTGTGTCGTCGTTTCGTTTACAACACGAATATTTCAACAACTTTGAACACAATTTAAAGAGTATCATAAGATTTTTTAGCTCAGTCAATTTATATGTTAAAAAAAATAGTTATTTTTGTGCAAAGTTAAAACTTGTTTAAGCAAAAGTTTTGAAAAAACATAAAAGACTATTGTCAAAATACAAAAACCCGAAATCAGTTTAAATACTTGAAATTTTAAGATGACTTTATAGCCTAATAGTGCAGTAATGCATTCTAGTACTGGTCCTACTTAAAATAAATTCTTCAACGCCATTGCAACATTCAGATCTTTTTTACATTTTGCTTCACTGAAAAAAAAATTTATAGAGATAATCCTGTAACAAGGAATTTTTAATAATGGCAATACTACCCAATATGATTTGTTAACGGTTAATTATAATTAAGTGAAAGAAGGTGCTGATAAAAGATGTATTAGTAACAACTGAAATATTTGCAATGAGATATATTAGTCTTTGTTGCTTCTTTTCATTAATATGTGAGAGGCTAGAAAATATTTTATATTTATCATTTATGAATCTGAAGATTTTTTTCTTTCTATTCAAAAGTTAACAAATTAGCAAATATTTTTTTACGCAAGTGCTCATTCATGAAATTTTACAATTTTGAAAATTTTTCATAAGTGAAAAAATCGTAAAAAATGTTTCATTAAGCGCATATTTTTTATGTTCACTGCCGTCGTCTATACGCGTTTGTTACAAACTTTTTTTTATTTGTGTCTGAGTATATGTAGAGATTTAAAATTTGTACTTTTGAGCTTTTATGGTTTACTACATTGTTCTGTGATCTTTAGAAAACAAAGTTTTCTCTACTAGTTATTTTAAAACCAAACACTTTGTATTATTGCTTAAGTTTATTTGTCATTTAAATTAAAGCTGGGATCTAGATATATTGCAGCTGCAAAGGCATTTTTTTAAACGGGACTAATCTGTAAGTATAACCTTTTAAAGGAAAAGATAATTTAAATCGATCTAGAAACGACTGATTTATGTACTCACTAACATTAAAAAAAGCTGGATTCAGACGAATTGATATACTTCTTTTCTTTTGAAATCAGTTAAGACTATGTTCATAATTATGTGAATTATATGTGAGTTTGGTTGCTCACGGGTTGATGCTTTCTTATTTTTTTCCACGAATTAGAACAAAAAAACACTTTACTTTATTAATATCTTAGAGATTTAATCTAGCCCAATTATAATTTTGTCTCTTTTTCACCCTTACTTGCATAAATGCTAATATACACATTCATGTGGGATCCTAAGCATACAATTTTCGTTGTTGTTCGTTAATGACCATGAAAAAGAAATAAAATTTTGTTTCTCATTTATGAGAAATTACATAAATTACATTTTCAACGCGGAAAGAAATTCGCATTAGTTTATGAAAAGCGGCATTCATATATCCATATGAATAATACGTATATTTTTTGATGGTTACTCTTACATACATGAATCGGTGGCAGAAAATTTTTTGGAGCTTGTTTATGTACTTGAAAAATAAAAATTTCTCATTTATGAAATGTACTATAAACATTTGTAATTCAACGCTCAGAAATAAAAAATTTTGAACTCTGCTTTTAACAACTTTTAAATTTAATTTTCTGACAAGAATTCTCCTTTAGTTTGACTTGTTTTGACTATAATAAAAACATTTTCAAACCAATAAAAAAAAAGGTGTCAAAAGTTATTACTTTCCAGAATTAGGTAATGACAGATCATATTTTACACGAAATAAATTGGGTTCAAAGTTCATTTTTCTTTAATACATACATTTGGTGGCCTCTATTATGATTTTAATTAAATAAATCAAGGAAAGGATATTGCAAACGTACTCATTTGGTTTTCAGTTTATTTCTTATAATATTTTCTAGCACTATCACAAAGTGCTTGAAATTTACAAACTAAAATCTTGGTGATTTACGGGTATTTTTTTGAATTAAAACAAGCAATTTAATTCAAAATTGAAGGCAACTTTTACCTTATGGTTGAAATTTTAGTTTTCAATTTATGCAAACAGAGCATTAAGGAACGTCGTGAAATACACCTTTAAACTTTTACACACGTTTTACTCACTTGGGGCAACTAAACAATAAAAACCAAGAGGAAAATGTAAAACTGAAAGTAAGAAATAATATAAAAGAAAGTGAATAAAGTGCGATAAATTGTAAAGAAAATTTTTTAGTCAACAGCAGGCATTGTAAATAATATATACGCACATTATGTACTTTAACAAATACGGGTAAATCAATAAAACCAAAAAAAAAAAAGACAAAAAGGGACTTAAAGTGGAAATCTTATGCAGCATTATTTAAGTACATAAGTATGTGTAAATGAATAGATTTCAGTATTACTGAGCGAATGAATTGAAATAAATGCTTACTTTTCTACAATTGTGTTTTGGCAGCTGTTTTAAAGTGTTAAATATGTACACAGTACAAGAGGTTAAAAATACACACACTTACGCTCTCAAACATTTAAGTGATCCAATAAAAGATGGCTAAATACATTGCGAAGAACTACAGTGGCTGAAAGCACATGGTAAATATGTATAAATTGATAAGGATGGAAAATGTCCTTAAAGCAGGTGAGTGAACAAAATATATAATCGGTATTAAACTAAAACGGACACATAAATCTGCCATAAATATGGGAAAGGATGGGATATCAATTTTTATTTCATATTTATTCATTATTAGTTGACATTCGAATTAATTATGCTAAACTTTGCAATCTTGTGCTGTATTTGAGGCTGCTGTATTCATAAGAGTAAGATTAGAAACCTGGTTAAAACCAGTTCAAAATAAAAATGTTTTTTTTTTTTTTTGGTTAAATGGTATAAACATGGCGAAATAATATAAGGTGGTCGCGCCGACGAATTCAATAATTTTGCCGCAAAGCTAAATGTAAAACTCCATTTATTAAAATGTATAATTTGTTTTAATATTGTTTTTGACATTTAGAGTTCAGAGCGCTAATTAATGAATTCGCCATCGAGACCACCTGTATTATTTCGCCATGTGTATAAATACATATTCAGAATTTATGTTACAGAACGCATCCTTCTTCGTGGATACTTCTTCATAGCACTTTCGCCGGCGAAGTAAAAAAACTATGAAATGGCTATTTGCTTCACAATCAACCGCCTAATCAACAACATAAGGCGGGCTGTGTTGAATTAAAACGAAGCATTTTCTCCTCACCATCTGTCTTATCACTCATCTATCCCTTTCCTAAAGAATGTAGTAAGGTTACAAAATAACTAAGTAGGTATTGTTGCCTGAGGGCAACTTCCCTTACAAAAAAAAAACATGCTTTCCCACATAATAAATGTCCCAAAGCTTCCTTGATTTATGGTAGCAGTCAGTCAAATTCCTAATACGTTTTAAAACCTCTTGCCAAAAAACAATTTAATAGGCTAATTTTGTGTTTTTTATAACTTTTATATTTTTTAATTTAAATTAAAATTTTAAGGAATATTTTATATTAATACTGGATCCGTTCATTAATTTGTTTGGTCTATTATAGTGCAATTTCTTGCTGGTTATTGAACTCAAATATAAAACCCTAAATTAGTTTTAAGGAAAAAAAGACTTGGTAATCATTAACGTATCTGTAAGAAAGCTGAAGCAACAAGACAAATTTACTTTGTGTGTGAATAGAATAAAATGTTTAACCAACTCATGTAGAGCAGTCGCACTTGCTGCGCAGGTAAAAGTGTGTGATTATTTAAAAAAAGCACATTACTATTAAAAACTACTATTTAATTTAACAAATATCAGTGGATAGAGGTAAATAACTGTTGTTTATTAGCCACGATGAATAAGTTGTTGTAAATGGAAAACAGCAGTTTAAGCCTTTAACCTTCGCTTTTATGGTATCCACCGAGGTAGATATTTTGATTTTCAGTTTTTAATAATTTGCACGTTTTTCATCCGATGTTAAATTGCTTTCAGCTCAGCTATTAAAATTTGCCTACTTTTTAGAAAATAACCAAATAAAAAATTTTATAGTAAAATTGCGGAAGATTTTTCATATTTTGTGTTTTTTTGTATACGGGATTATAAGAATATACCCTGGTAGATACATATATTAAATTTTATGAAAACTTATATCGTTTTGATACTTAATTAGAAATTTTTTCTCGTAAGTTGTATTTTTGTGAACTTGAGTCCTTGTAGCAGTTTTTTCACTTTGTTTGTGTAAGGCAATGTGCAGCACACATTGGCTTTTTATATTTGGAGCATTCTTGCCGAGTAGCTCTCTTTCTTTTAGAATTTTGGTATCACATGTAGCAGCCAAAGGCCAACGTCTTGTTGGTCTTTTGGTTGAGTATTTTGATAGCATTTTGCCCATTGTGTCAACGCCTTCTTTAGTTTTATTGTAATATTAAATATTTCCAGGCTTATGCTTTGAGCCCTTAATACCAGAGTCGCGACGTATTGATGAAAGTAAAACTACAGCCTTTCCTTTTGTTGGCACATAGGAAGTCGTGGTTTCATTCGGACCAAATCCAAATTCACTCGAAAATAATTGTCGATTTTTGGAGGCTTTGAACTGTTCGAGTATATATAGTTTGTCTTTCTTTAGAGTTCCGACAATAGTCATTCATAAGGTCGAAAATGAGTTTTCAAATTTGAGTTTATCATTTCAAATGTATCTCTTATTGGAGCTGCTTTATCTGCAGACTAGCGAGCCACTCCTGTCATATGATTTTTGAAACAAATAAAACGTAAAAGTTATTGGAATCTATTAATAGACATTGTCACACGATAAAGGGGAAAATCATTCTGCTTTCAAAGCTCACTTTACTTTTCCATTGATGATTTTTGAGAGCCTATCGCAAGCAAAATTCCTAGGAAGGTTGTGAACTCAACGCCAGTAGTTTTAGTCCATGTCAGAAGGTGTTTTTCAGGATTTTTTGCATACCAAGGATTTAAGAAGTCTTTAGCTTTCTTGTTTGAAAGTCTACAGATTCAATCTCTTATCGGAGAGATTATAATGCAAAAAATTTATCTAATGGAGATAAGTTTTTTGTAATTGATGTAGGCCCCATTCCAGATGAGTCATGAATAATATTGTGGGCTCATTGACGTATAAAAGTATTAAAGTTGTTATACCATTTGGTTCCATCTTAGCTAGTAAAAGAGTTATTATTTATGTTAAATGCTGCTGCTTCATTATCAGTTTCATCACTATCGGATTCGATTTCACTATTGAGCTCAATACTATATATACCATATATATGCTGCACTAATTATTCTTATAATATTAGATATTTCGATAATAAAAAAATGTACATACATAAAAAGTCGTACACTAATTTAATGTAAAAATTCATTATCTAACCAGGTAGATACCATGAGTTAGCATACAAAAACATCTTCATAAAAGCGAAGGTTAAATTAGAGATGAAATAGTTTAAGATCCCTTAAGGAAGCACAAGTTGTTGAGAAATATAACAATATAACAAGAGTGTGTGGCAGGATCTTGTGGGTAAAAGAAGAGATCTTAAGTTCAAGTCTCGCCGAAACCGCAGCGTATTATAGTTTGGGAGGATGTCCAGGTTTATTGCGCCTTTTCACTTTAATTAGTTCGATTCTCGCCGCTGTAATATGGTGTTGAAGAGAGGAAGGCCGCAAAATTTGTAAAAACCCATGGAAGTAAGAGGCCAAAATGCAACATTCTCTTTTTACACGGTAGATTGGGTCTAGAAGAACCCATGTAAGAAAGACACTGATAAAGTGTAAAAATATGTGATTGCTTCTTGTTCCTTAAATTTTAATTAAGATTATTAAAAAACCAGAAAAACTATTCGAGATAATGTTAGCAGTAGTCTAAAACATGTGTTACATTCTATTAATTTTATTTTTACTACAAGAGCAATATTTCAAAATGTTATAAATAAAATAATAATCTTTTAAAACCAATTCTATGGCTTTTTGTTTAGAAATATCTTGCACTTTTATACGTGTTTTACGACATTCCTAACTCGAAATATATTGATTAAATGCTTTCTTTTTTCACTGTTGTACTCGAACAAAATATTTTTGTGTAGTTCCTACAAATTGAACAAACTTAATTAATATCTTGACCTTCTGTTCACTGTTCCACTTGTAAACAATTGTTGCCAATCTAAAAAGCTTTTGAGCACTTCATTTATTTTTAACAAAAAACCTAATTCAGAATCTTTTATCCATTTGTTTAAATTGCTGTAATAAAACATGATTTATTTGCCTTTTAATCTGTCAAAAAAAAAAAAAAGACTGAAAATGTCAACATGTTTTGGGGATGCGTAAACAAGAATATGCCAACCCACGTTCCTATGTTTAACTCGATATTATAAGTTACTCTCGACTACTTATTGAGATAAAAAAGAAAAAAAATAATGATTTTTTTTTTTTCGTAAATCTTTAATCTGACTGTAAAGCTGTTCAATTTATTGAGTTAAAAATTAAAATTCTAAAAGTGAGATGGTTTGAAATATGTATTGAATGAAAATCATAGATGAGATTTTGACACGATACAACATTAAATTTTTGTTAAGTCGGTCTTTGAAAAACTTTGACTTTGATTTAAAAAAAAAAAAACTGAACTGTTGCGGCATTTGATCCAACAGTTTACAATGTTATTTTCTGAAGCGAAGCATTGTTTTCTTTCCAATAAAGAATATACATATGTTGAAGCAGATAGAAATCGACCTATTTTAAATAGGAGTATAGTGCGCTCTTTGAAATTATTTTGTTTGAAAAAATTCCATTGCTTTGCATTGCACCGTTATCTATGTAAAATATCTTCATTTTAATGCAAACATGAAAGTATATTTAGAACGTGATTAACAACAATTAGTTTATTCTATATAACGCCAATTTCTTAAGTAAAATGAACTTATTTCCAAGTTGAATTTCCCTGTAGGGTTAAAATTTTAACTTTTTTTAATTCTAATGTTTATGCCATAAGGTTTCGTTATCCAAGCTATGGTAGTGAATATAATATGAAAGAACTAAAAAAGGGCAAAAGTAAAAATAAAAACATTTAACACTTGTATTTTTTTCTGCATTTTATTTTTTATTTATTTTCTCCTATCATTATTGTCATTTCAATTTTACTTTGAATGTGTTATGTTTTTTTTTTTTGTCTGTGAGAAAGTTTCAGAACATACGCACTCGCTTTTACAAGGTAGATACACTTTTCTGCTTTTACTTGTATATTTCGTATTATTGTAAACTATATTGTTGTTATTGATGTTGGTTTTAATATTGATATTGGCGTTTTAACTTTTTTGTTTTTATTATTATAGGGCTAGTAACGTTAAATTAATTTAGACCAAAAAACAACAAAAATAATAGACAAAAAACTGCATTTATAAAAATATGTATTTAATAGAAAGATAAGAAAATAAGAAACTTATACAAAAATATATCCATTCTCATTTAAATTTTTTTATTAATTTATAATAATTAATTAAATTCAACACACTTTTTATTAAATTTCAATTATATTTTTTAAGCACAATGATTATTTTGATTTTGAACTCATAGTAAAATTTTATTTTGTATATATTTTGTTTAATTGTATTTTTATTTAATTTTTCTCTATAAACTTTTATATTTTTACCGAATTTTAAAAATTGTTTAAATAAATCTTTTTCTAAAATTAACAAACTCTTTTTAAATTTCTTGAACTTTTATATCCTTTAATAAGTGTAATATATTTTAAGTAAATTTCTCGCTTCACAGAACGTCAAACAGGGGAGTAAACACAATACAGACTGAAATCAAGCATATACAAGCACAATCCAAGTAGCCTGTTTTCAACAACTAAATAATCATCATTTGTTTTATAATTATTATCATCGAAAATATAGTCACTGCTATCATTCACAGAACCAGACACTCACAAGCAAAAGCCACAAATTCTGTTAAAGGAAACGATGTGAGAATAAAACATTACAGGAACTGAAAGAAGAACAGTTACTCTCCCTCCCACAAATATCTATTGAGCATTTTAAGGCTTACTATACATTAGCAAAAGTTGTTGCTTTTTACATTATTTTCAGGAGTAGGCCGTGCATGTAGTTTTTAAAATTAAAAGAGAATTTTTCTTTTATATTTCTTTAATCGCTAAGAAGAATAATTTGGTGTGTAATTTTTACAATATCCATTTCCGACCCCATAATGTATATATAAATATATATATATATGTTTATATATATATATATATATATATTCTGACTTGTTATGCATAACGAAGTCGATTGTGCGATGTCCATCTGTTTGTCCGTGTTAGTGTTGAAATCAAGTTTTCTTAACCCATTAAGAGCTGATGTAATTTTCATTATATATATTCAGTAACAAAATTTTTTTTATTTTTAATTCTCTGTTGCCCCAATATTTTCTTTTTTGATTGGAGGTATATAGGCGAATATAGCACTCTGGCTTGTTTTTTATTAGTTCTGGTATTATGGCTTTCAATAGCAGCCTTAACGAAGGAACATAAAATATTTATATGTATATTACTAAATTTTTATATCAACAGTTTTTAGACAAAAAAGTGTTCATGTGCTGTGTAAACAAAAGCTTTTTAATCTGTTGATCAATGTTTTTAATAATACATCAATTTACAAAATATCAGGCCCAAGTAACTGACATTATTGGAATTTTTCCATTTTTACAAATTTTATTATTTACTGAAGTCACAAATCGCGAAATAATTTTCGCAATTTTTTTAAATTCTATACTTTTACAGAAAACTTTTTCGAGTATTCATAAAACACTATAAAACTATAATATGTATTTACTATATGTGAAACACTGATATGCATATCAAGAATAGTTCCGATGTAAACAACCAGTTTAAATTAAAATTTCTTCTTTATTTATATTTAATTTATATTTAATTGTGTTTCTTACATTTTTTGTCAAAAAGTATTTAAAATTAGATGTAGGTTACTCTGTCTAGGATGGCTCTACACTATCTAGACGTTGTTATTTATGTTATTTTTCGATGCTTTAGCTCACTTTGTTAAATAAAATCAATTAAATCAATAAAATAAATAATAAACACAATAACAAAATAATAATTAAATAAATTGTCACGTATAAATTCACTGTTAAAATGTCCAGCAAAAGAGCAACATATTATTGCTCTGTTATTTCAAGGGTCAAAGTCATTTAAAATTATAATGCTCATAATAGTACATTTTTAAATTTATTTGAGTTAATTCGAAAAATATAAATAAACAAATGAAGCAGTTACAATTAAAAGCAAAAAAAAAAAATCCAGTTTTACACACATTGTTCATTCATATCCTTTTTGCTTAATATGTCAAATTCTCACTTAATTTCTCTCCCTCTCTCTATTTATTTTTCATGCTTCTCTGACTCGTTTTAAATGACAATTAAATATCATGAATGAAAATAAAACAAAGAGAATGGTACAAAAACAGGAAACCGTTATTGTCTGTCTGCCTGTCAGCCAGTGTATAAATTTTAATTTCTTTTCTTTTCCATTTTTGTACTGCGTTAATCATAATTAAAGTTAATTTTGAGATGTTAAGGGCCAGTTTTTGACTTCGTATTTAAATGTCATTTATATTTAAGTTCTATTTAAGTAAAAAATTCAGTTTTTCAATGCACACTTAAATGAAACTTAAATGACCAATCTTGCGCATTTAAATTCCATTTAAATAATACAGTTTTACCATATGGTTATGGCATTTTTTGTTGTTGTTACG
This sequence comes from Gymnosoma rotundatum, assembly GCA_916610165.2. Classification (NCBI taxonomy): domain Eukaryota; kingdom Metazoa; phylum Arthropoda; class Insecta; order Diptera; family Tachinidae; genus Gymnosoma; species Gymnosoma rotundatum. Next base: position 54,228,647 of record OU744340.1, on the reverse strand, counting down.
CAAGAGTAAACAAACATTTTAGCCATTGATAGAACAATATTTTATGTTTTGCATACATTTCTTAATGAAAATATTAATTAAAAAGTTAAATTAATAAATAAAATAAGTTTAGGTGGTGAATACATGAGTATCGCTGACATTTTTTAATATATTTAAAATATTTTTCACAAAATTTGCAATTCATTATGTTTGTTAGCAGCTGTTTTTCATAAACAATGGAGATTTATTTTGATATTTCGTAATGCTACCATATTTTTGTGATATTTAAATGAGAATTTAAATTGGGACTGAAAAAATGAAACTGCATTTAAATACAACTTAAATTTAAATGAAAACTAACTAAATACGTATTTAAATACGAACTCAAAAATTGGCCCTAATTCAATTCAAATATATGAAAAATACAAATGGCTCTCTCAGAGTTTTTTGTTACATATTAATATTTTAAAGAACTTTATGATGCGTGTCTTCGTATCAGTGATGCCGTTTGGTCACATTTTTTAATATACATATTTTGTAACTTTTAAACGCTTCACGTAACAGGTATAATTTTGTCATTGTAACTTTTGGTATAGACACGAAATAAAGTAATATTTCCGAAAAGTCCTTGTTTCATTACTTAAAGCAAGAACCTCTCTGATAGCCGTTTTTCTTAATATATCAATTAAAAAAAAAACAAAGGTTACACACTTGGTAATGCTATCAAAACTCCATACAAAACTTAGTTCGAAATAAACACAAAATTATGTTGCTGAAGTTGTACTCTGTTTAATTAGTAAGAAATCACCACATGTTTCTTACTTCATGTTTAGAAGCATTAATTTTTGGCCACCTTTCTTTCAAATTGGAAAAAAATAAATGCTCTACTTATTTCGGAAAACTAATTACTCTATTCAAACTTTAAAAATTTGACAACTAGCTAGTGGTACTTTACCAATACCTCTATGGAGAAGATGGTTGTCTCTTTAAAGTGTGCAAAATTTTTTACTGTTTTCACAATTTTAAAATTTGGAAGAAGTGACTGAATATAATATATTGAGCGGATTCCGTCTTTTTGTCTGTCCGTCCGTGTTAATCATATGTCAATCGATCATATATAGTGTCAAAAGAGGTGCTATTGAAAATCAGCATGATCGGCGCATTTCCTTCGAGGCAGCAGGCAAAACACCACGCCCACAGCGAGTTGTTTCATGTCATTTTTAACAATAAAGTAACTCCAATCAAAAAATAAATATATGAGGCAGTAGAGAATTAAAAAAAAAAACAATAAGCGTAAAAATTGGTGCTCGCTCGTATATTCCAAGTTACGGGGCTCTGAAATTGTCAAATTTTCTTTAATAGGTATCATTTTAAAGCTTTTAAAAAGATCTTTAAGCAAATACTAAAAATTTTATAAATGCTTAAACCATTAAGAGCCGATGTCATTTTTTGGTAAAATTATATATATGTTTGTTTAATTCTTTGTTACCCTAATATTTGCTTTTTTGATTGGAGTTACTTCACTAAACTAGGTTCACATAGACGGTGTTTATAAAATTCAGTAAATGAATTTGTTGCCTTGTTTTTTTCCTGAAATATGGAAGAGAACTATTTACTATATTTTATATAAATTACATTTTATTACTGTTACTGTTTATTTAAAAGTTGTGACTTTTTCGAAGGAAAAGCATAACTTTTCCTGGCAATACCTCCTCGTACACGTATACGTGTATGTTACTGTTGTTCAGAGTATAATAGTCGAAATAAAGTAGAAGATGTTATTGCATGTAATACTTTCATTTATCGTTTAGCTGACGACGCGAAGACTAGTTTATAAGCTTAAATACTTATACATGTATCTTTGCTGACATTGTTGTGTTAGTAGTATTGTTTGTGCCGTTGTTTTTATTGGCCATGGTTTCTTGTGTCATCTTTTATATTGTAATATTATTTTTAATATGCACGTTTTTCTTATTGTTTCATCTGTCACTTTGTTCCCATCGATTCTGTTTTATCACATTTGTGTGAAAGTACTCGACTTAAACTACAAAACTTTATTTATAATGTGTGTTTTTTTCTGGAACCTGTATTACAGCCATTAAATACCCAGTAAACTGGTACTTATTTTTAGTTAAGGGGTGCCATTCGTAGTAAATATTGCGGTGAAAACTACTGAATTCTTTGGGGAATTAATTGGTTATGGTTTTTTGCTACTAATGCAGCGAACCATTTATATTAGCCTGCTTATTAGACACAAGAATAAGAATAACCACATGTGTTTAAAAAATTATGAAAAATGCAAACACTTCATATAACAAAAAATGTCTGTATTTACAAACTTTGAGGCGTAATTATCTAAATGTTTCCATCCGATTGTACACAAAGCTACCATTGTACCTACATACCGTCTTACTAGATTTTCTAATGAGCTTGAAGCATGTTTCTGCTTTTAAAGTTGCGACATTTCAGTTTGAAAATTAGCTTCATAAACTAACTGTCTACAAAAAAAAAAAAAAAAAAAAAAAATAAAACATGTAAAGTATTGTTTTAGTGCTTTCGGGAAAATCTAGCAAAATTGCTAATTTTAAATTAGTCCGAAATAGGTTAAGCGGTGAGTTTTTAAAAAAGAAATAGAGCAAGTATAGGACAATTAAGAATAGACATGTAATAATTATTAAGAAACCTTGTGCGTTGTGCTTTCCTTACGAAGGGCCAAACATCATTTGGCAACGGAATTTCTTATATTTTTCAGCTAAACTAAACTTTTTGATAAAATTAGAAAAAACTAGTTTTTTTTACAATGACTTGGCAACTCTAAAACAAAATTTTTTTAATCTAGCCGTTTTGAAAACATTTGACAGATAAGAAATACCAAAGCACTCCCTTAACAAATCAACTATACAAATTGGAAGTTGTCATGCAATGTGTAGCAAATAAAACTTAAACAACAAAAGGAAAATTTATGTAAATAAGATAAATACGTATTTTGTAATTTGTTTAGAAATCACATACCTACATACATAAATATGTATATGTATTCAATTTAACATATGCATTTAAATAAAGCGTGATAAAAAACTTGAAATATCTAAAATATATCTTTTTTATATTCCTCAATCATAAGTCCAACAACTCAAAAGTAGAAAGTATACAGAAATTACTTAATATTATTTCTACACGGATACACATGTACATATTGACATGTAAGAAATACAATATACCTTCATGCTTTACGAAGTACATACAATATTCAAATTTTCAGAGAATTAAATACACCCACACCCATATTTAAGATAAATTATTTCAGTTAACGAATGACAGATATATTGAACAATGAACTTTCAACTGTGAAAGAAAAAACGAAATCAAAAAAAATTAAAACGGAAAGTGTTAAAGGATTCAGAATTGTTTAGACTATGAAGAGAGAGTTAACAGTAAAATTCTCTTTCTTGTTGCAAGTTTTTATAAGAGAATGAGTGTATAACGGTAGTTGAGAGTACGATTAAGTAAAAAAGCTTTTACATTTAACTTTTCAAGATAATATGATTGTGAAGGAGTAGTATTTTCGCTTGTTTAGATATTTAGACATTCCTATGTACACATAGATATTAGATGTCGCAACTTCAAATTATGGTAGGTCATATTGTAACACAGCATTTTATATGATTTTTATACTTTATTATATATGTATGTTCACATATACCGATTTCCTTTTTTTAATTTAACTTTTATTTAAGTTGTTTAATGTTCTATTTCGTTTATTTTGTTTCTCACAATTTTTTTAATCTTTTAAGTTTTTTTTCTTTACTTCGTTTCTAAAAGGTTGTTTTCTAGAAACAAAATAAACAAAATAAACTGTGCACTAAGCACTGTGTTTTAGAAGACTTTATTGTACTTTCGTAAATAAAAAATTTAAGTATTAAATTAAGAAAGCATTACATAAAAAAAGAAATAAAAAAATTGAAATTTTTTTTTGCTTTATAACACGATTTAACTATTAAGAGTAAACACTGCAAAATATGTAAATGATTATAGTAAGGGTTATAGAGGATCCGTTTAGAATAAAAGGAATTGCACACATGAATCTATAGATACAGCACGATGGCGGTACAATAAAAATTAACTTCTACAAATTCAAAACTTAAAGAATCGCCCAATTTAGTTATTGATGCGAAAGTTGCAAAGGGCAAAATAATTGTTATACTCATATATTCTAGAGCATTTCATCTATAAATCTATAGATACAGCACGATGGCGGTACAATAAAAATTAACTTCTACAAATTCAAAACTTAAAGAATCGCCCAATTTAGTTATTGATGCGAAAGTTGCAAAGGGCAAAATAATTGTTATACTCATATATTCTAGAGCATTTCATCTATAAGTTTTTAAATTTCATATTGAAGGCCGGAACTTTTCCCCTATAGAAGTTTCAAGTTTAAGCAATTCTAGCTCCTACTTGGAAGTTGTAAACTTTTTTTAATTTATTTTACAACCTGCCCCATTGTGCAGTAGATAATTTAAGAAAAGTATCAAAAATAGTTATAATTTTTATGCAAATTATACACTAAGTACATTGAAGTAATGCGAGAACTTTAAGATATTAAAAATGTCAATATCCTGACTGTTATTTTATATATATACATAGTACATCATACCACTTTTGCGCAATTATCAGCTAAAGCTGATTGTTCCATCGTGCAACAAATGAAGTTATTAATAAACATGTATTTCACATAAATCTATACTTTTGTTCATGCAACCTTTAACAGCCTTGTACAAGCTCATGCACATGTTAAAGCTCTCAAACATAAAAACACTAGCATGTATTCACAGTCTGTGAGTCCTTTTAATGCGAGTAAGGCAAATAATGTTTAAGTAGAATTATTATCGTTTATTGTAGTTGTTCGAACCAATAAACTAATATAATACTATAACTAATAGAAGAATGTGATTATAATTTGAAAATAAGCAGTAGACAACATTTTTAAAGCTTACATGTTTGTTAGATGTGTTAATGTTGTGGAAAGTTGAATATAAGGTCAACTTAAGTTTCCATTATTATATGATAACAATAAAAAATGTTTAAAAAGGGGTATAGTGTTGAGAAAAAAAGATTATAGTGTGTTTATTATTTTAGCTAGGCTAATAAAAGTCACTGGCTCTCAAATTTAAATCGTTTGTTCAGCTTGAAGTCGTTTTTGGTAATAATAATCAAACACTCAATTGATATTATTTTCAAATAAATATTTCTTTAGAGAAAACTGTCAAGTATACAAAAGAATACAAAAATATTGTTATATTAAAACAAATAAAATAACGAAAAATATATAATAACATTTTTAAATTAAATAATATTTAATAAACAATATTTACACATTTCTATGCCAACAGTTATTATAATCTTTTTTTTACTGATTCTAATAAAATTTTCTGATTAATTCTATGTCATAATTATAGGCAGATTTGAGTAAAGTTGGGGAACGGGGTCCGAGGAAGTGGCCATTTTTTCATTTCTGTCCCTTACTTCAACAGTTGCATAGCTGGGTATGTATGATGAAGTATATGAAAATATGATGATATTGTACGTTTAGTTAACAAAATTTACAAGTTTTTAATAATAAAATTCAAATTCAATCAAATACTTTTTAAAAAAGATCATAAAAATATTAATTACAAATTTTTTTTAAATGCATTTATTAAATTGCGGACTATTACTTGAATTTACGGCACACACAAGCTTTTTGCATAACGTGCTGGATTTTCTGATTGGACGACGTTTTGTACATATGTCGCAATTACCCTTGTCTTTTATTCTAACGTGTTTATTTTTGGCTTTGTTTTCTATATCCGGCTTTGGCGCTTATTTCCTTCAGCTGAGCACGAACATCCCACTGCGGATTGTGAAGATTTTAACTCTAAATTATTCTCATCGTAAATTATATATGCTGCAAAGGCAGCAACGTATAGTATGTTATAGAACAAAGCCAAAGGTGGTCCACCTATTTGTTCGTCGCTTTGTTGAATGTTCTGCTGAAAGCTTGTACATATTATCGACCTTTATATTTGTTGAAATCTAATATCATCTGTGGCTTTTTCTTAAGACCTTCGCATGTATAATGCATTCTGGAAAGAAGTAAACCGATTTTTTTGGGATGTAAAAGCACAAGGTAATATTGTAACATTGTTGTTGAAACTAAATGTAGTTGACTCTACTTCCCGTCCGAAGAAGACGCACAAGTCCTAAACTACTCTCTCGCCTACGTTTTTTTCCAGTTTGCCGGATGTCGCCAATCAAGTTAAAATTTTTTCATTCATTGGATAGGACGAGACAGAGTCACATATCCACAAAGCGCAGTTCCGTACTTGGCGGGTTTCGATGGTATATATTGGATAAACCCTACTCATCAACTGTTACGCTTGGACCTGCTACGCAATTGCTGCGTAGGTTATCATTCAGCATTAAAAATAAGTCCGTTATAGCTGCAGCTTTGTCGGTGCTTTTACGCTTTTGGCGTATGTTCCAGTTGTCGAAACGTATAAAGCGGCTTATCTTTCAAAAACGTCGGAGGCTCATGTCTTTAGTATGTACATATCCAGAATGCGTAAAACTACCAAAAAAAAAAAAAAAAGCCACAAATATAAAAAATATAAAACTGTCTTTCTGTTAATACTTTCCATGTACGTGGTTCTTTTGTTTGCTTTTGAGCATTATAAAGTTCATAGCAACAATTTGCTTTTCTGTTTGTTATGATAATGTCACACATTTGATCGGATAATATTAACTTGAATGTTCCTACAATCAATAGACCTTGCGTTCTTGGTACTGGTCCGCTGTTTCCAGTTCTCAAAATGTTTTGTGTGCGGAATCTTGCAGTTTGTGGTGGTGCAGTAGGCAAATTGTTCCGTCGATACTGGTATAATTTTTCCATTTTTACTGGCGGTTCTTCATTATCATCATCTGTTTCTTCATCAAAGTTGTATTCTGGTAACTGGACTTTTTCGACTTAAAATTCGTCTGGACTTACATCACCTACGTTTTCACCTTCATCACTTTCACATTCTTATATTTCATCATCACTATTTTCTTCTTCTAACTCTTGAAACCTTTGTCGAAGATTTTCTTGTTGCCTCTCACAATCAAAGGCATTAACTTGTCTAGGAGTTAGCCATGCACCATCTGTCATTTTTATTCACTGTACTATACAGATGTATGAACATAGCCGGGTATGTATCTGTCTGTATAATTTTTTATCTGTTGACATAAAGGTTAATGTATATTGACAAGAAATTAACTGCTAAAAATACTAATAAGTAATAAAATAATAAAATGGTTATTCAAAATGATTAAGTTGTATACATATATAAAATAAAGAAGTTGTAACTGAGTTATGTGTTCGAAATACACGACTAGTTTATTGTACAATACTTTTTATTATTTTATTAGTTTTGTTTAGTGAAGAAATTTCTTGATTTTAACTTCTCCGATAACATTATCCAACCGGTTTTAAATAAATTGAGTATTATAGCCCGTTCAGGTTGCCACGATAATAAGTCATTTCGTGATTTCGGCCGAAATAAACTTGAAAATACGTGATTTCGTATAAATTTTACCATTGCCTAAATCAACTTATTTTACTTAATTTCAACGAAATTACGATAGGCAACGTTGTGTTTGTGTAAAATACTACTTTGTGTGCAACCATGAACATACTTATATATAAGAATACACTTAGGTACATACATATATTGATATTTATAAATATATACTTATGATTTATAACATTTATGATGGATTATAAATATTTCAAAACGTATTTATCCAATTTCTGTCGCTGCAGTCTAATTTTTGTATTTTTTTCAATATTTTATTATTGATAGCTTGCGATTTGATTAATAATAACTGTTGCTTCCTTTTTCTCCATTTTGTACAAAATTTGTATGCGAAAGAATAAAATTATATTAATATAAATAAAAACGAACAGTTGTTTCCAAAATTGACTCAATTGCTAAAAGGGATGAGCGATCCCGTGACTTTTGCGGAACATCGTTACCAGTGAACGTGATTTTCAAATCACCGTTCTTTTAAATAGTTACCGTGATCACCGTTTGCAGATCTGTTTTATTTAAACATTCATGTTTATATAGAAAGTACATATATAATACTAAATAATATTTTATGCAAACAGTAATCATAAGGAAAAAGGTATTTTTACCTCTACATTAAAAGCAGCTGTAATTAAATTTGCCCAGAAATATAGATTGATTATAGGTTCAAATAAAAAAGCACTCAACATTTTTTGTTTTTTGCTACATATGTATGTGTGCGTTAAGTTTGGAAAAAAGAATAGTTGTTGTTAATAAGTATAAGCAAGAAAAAACTACACAGCAAAGAAGCTGCTTTGATATACTTACATATGAAAAAACAAAAGAGTGAAATGTACATATATTTCTCTTTCGCATTAAAATTGCTAATTAAATTAAGGTTTGTATGTGTGCAAATATAAAAGAACGGTCTTACGCAAAACTGTTATTTGATCAACTAAGTCACTGTAGTGACCAGGGATTTTTTAATCACAGTGATTAAATCACAAGCACTAAAATATCGCTCATCTCTAATTGCTAAATAACCTAGCATAAGCATTTAACATTTCGTTCGCAATCTCAGCTTGAACGAAATTGAGTGCAATATATCCAATTTAATAAGTGACACATAACTATATAATTTTATTTTATTTAAGTTTTCGGTTCACAATTAGTTCACATTTATAATTTAGCTTGTATTTGTTTTAAATCTTTTATATTTTAAGGAAAGAAAAACCCCTGAATTAATTGTAAATATATTTCAGTTGTTACGATAACTTAAACACGCTTTAAAACATAAAGTAAAAAAATTTCAAAATTATATCCTGTTCAGATATACGCTTTAATTGCGCAGTTAAGGAATTTACGCAATTAAGGCCTAAATTGAGCTCAATTTACCATATAACAAGTCAATTAATCAATTAGTACTAATTTGCATTACTAATTAAATAAGATAAAAAATGCAACCCTTGCCAACAAGTATGTTTAATCTGAGAACTATGTTCAGTAAGAAGAAAAAAAATCATAAAATTCTAAAGCCACAAGTAAAAATATAAACAAACAAATAAAATGAAAATGGCGGGTCATAGGAAAATGGCTTTTGACACTTTCAACTACAAAGCAACAACAAAAAGCCATGTTGTTTTTATAACTAAAAGAGAAATCGGCTTGTACTAATTGAATAAGTTTAATTGAGCATGTGTGAATGCCAAATTAAATTGCGCAATTAAAATCAAATTAACTCAAATAAGAAAACATGTCTGAACAGTGTGGAAAAGTGCACTTGCATTACACGGAAATCTAGTACATACGAAATTTTGAGCAAATCTAGTTGATTTTTACTGAATTTCCCATACAATTTCAAATTTACTTCGCCATTAGATTTTGGTAAAATCTACACAAATTGTACTAAAAAATGCTAACTACGCAAAATAAAATATTGTCAATAAAATATTAATAAAACGATAAAATAGAAGTGAGTACATTAATGAAGTGCAAATTGAAAAGGTAATGAAATGTTATTTTTAAATGCCTTTTTATCTGTCTGTTGTGAGTATGAAAATCTAGCGAGAATACAGTGTAAACAATCTAGTTTTTGATAACGATTTCAAAAGAAATACAGTAAATTTCGGTGTAATGTAAATTACTTATTTACTTAGCTCATATTTCTCAAAGAAATTGGAGATCGTTTCGAATTTCTTTTGTTATTTCTCTATGCTTTAATTTAAATTGAAAAACCAAATGTAATTCCGATTTAACATAATTTGTAGTTAAAATTATTTAAAATTCTTCATAGGTATTAAATATTTAATGGTATTTATTTTTGAATTAAGGTGATATTATGTAGCCAAAATCATATATTCGAGGTGTTTTACTCAACTGCTACTAGCACGTGGAGTTTTGTTTTAGCCGGTCCAGCCGTACAGAGACTGAAAATTCCTTTATGCTGGTGCATAATTATTACAATTATTTCTTAAATAATAAAACAGGTGAAAAAATAACAAATACTTCATACTTAACGATACTCTTAATAATTAATAAAGGTTGTGCATGTTACGTTTTCTTTTGGGTCCCATATTCCTAAACATTAATACACATGTCCGCATATAAAACACCAAGGCAAAACGCCCCAATATATCAACACCCAAATCTCTTAAGTATTCAATAACTTAAAAAGTAAATAAATATACAAGCAACCAGGAGGAAGCTTGTAAATAAAACAATAACGTTGGCAAAGACACAACGAAAACGACAATGCCAAAGTACAAATTTTATTAAGCAAACATACGGGTGATACATTAGGCATAAAGCAGCACGTTCAAGGGAGTCATAAAAAATATGCTCCGTTAGTCATGATACAATAAAATTGTAAAACTATACGTGAGAATATTTACTTAGAGACATGACACAGGTTCGAAATCATTCTAGAACGTCACAATATACATATATTTTTTTATTATTTAATTACGTACCGTTTTTTTAATTCTTTAAAAAATCCAAAATTAATAATTATGCTTTGTTGACTAAAAAAATATTAAAAAACTTCGAGTTATATTATATTCTGTATTTACTTAGAATTTACATTTACAATTTAAGAAAAATTGTTTGAATTAATAAAAACATTCTCTAATTAAGATAATTTTCTTATTTCGACTTATTTGATCACAAGAACAATCTGAGAAAAGCGACTAATATGCTGGGGCTACCAGTAATGCAATTACATGTTTTTGCTTCTGCAGAAGCTGCTATAATTAGGGAGTAGCGATCACACATCTTGTCTGCTCTGCATAGAAACACAACAGTGTTTTGTTTATAAATAAATTTTTCAAGTCCACATTTTTTTCTTCTTTTAAATACAAAGAATGTCCTGCGTCGATAATTTTCTGTCATATTTCAGCAAATTAAATTTACTTATGAGTTAATGTGCACATTGTACATAATCATATATAAGCACCCTTTTTGTAAATCTTTGTCGTTTAGCAAAATCCGCTATTTTGATACAAATATAATTCAACCCCACAATCTCGTCGAGGGAAAAGGCTGCAAAAGCATTTTATGGTCATGAAATTTCAAATAACAGTAATCGTAGGATGTCAAATTTAAAGTGTTATGGCTTCTTAGTTCATCTTCAAGATTAATGAACTCATAACTTTTTCTTATTGAGGTACATTTTGGTGCACAATAACATAGAAAGGCTATTTTTTGTTTTTGTTTTCGTATTTACAACTTTTAGGATAATGGTTAATGTAACCAAAATTTAAGAGTTAGAGGAGAAAAAAATTTTTTGCACATATTGCATGTACACTTTAAATACAAATCAAATGTTTTTGAACTCAAATTTCGAAATGTTGTACTGAATGTGCGACAACTGCAGCCTGGAATGGAGATTCATGTGACGTAGCAACACTCGAGAAATAAGTTCGTAAATGCAACAGTTGCGCATCACTGCAGCATGGTAAAAGTAAAACGTTCATTAATGCAACACTTGGCAGCACTGCTTAACGTCAAAAGTTCATTTATGCAAACAATTGCCAGTACTGCCGCAAATTTCTGCAAATAATGCAACAGTTTGGTTTCTGAAGCAATAGTGCGCAATATACAAATTTGTTTGGATTAAAGCTACACAAAAAGTAAATTTTATAAATTTTTTTTCAAAAAGAAATTTAATATAATTTTTTCACATAAAACACGGCAAAAGTTAAGTTTAAACGCAATATTGTGCAATATTCATACCTTTGTCTGGAAAGGAGCAAAAAAATAAGTTTAAATAAAAGTCACATCGCTTTTACAAAGCTTTCAAAGAGATATATATAAACACTTTTCGAGTGAGATTCCTAACCGACCACCTAGTGTTCTTGTCCAAAAAGGCTTTAAGGAGTTTTGTAATTTCTGTTTTTTTTTATAAAGAGAAGTAGCACTTCAGGCATTAATACCTACTTAGTTTTTTTGTAACCGTGCTACATTCTTTAGGAAAGGGATAGATAAGAGAGAAGACAGGTGGTGAAAAGAGATAGATATAGCCATTTTATTAATTATTTTACTTCGCCGGCGAAAATGCTATGAAGAAGTACCGACGAAGGAGGCTGGATGTTTTTATGTTAATTCTGATTATGTATTTATACCATTAAACAGAAAAAAACATTCTTTTATTTCTTGACTGCCGCAAGGGTTGAATCCAGGGCATCCAGATTTGTAGTTAACGTGCTTACCACCTAGACTACAGCAGCCTGTTGAGAAAATATGGATAAAATATTAATTTTATTTAAGTATTATGGAATCAAAAGTAGAACGAGACATTCGAAAATGGGTATAGAAAACATCATCTGGATACCGTTTAATTACACCAAAGTAATTTTTTATTTTAGGAATCACCCTTCTTTTAAGTCTGACTTTATTTCTTATAATCAGAAGTCGTTTCATCTTGCTTTTAATTGTTTTTTGTTATATTTTAGAAGAAAGTTATCGCTTTTAGAATCAACATTTTCAATAATATTTGCTATTAGTTATTTGGTTAACATTTTGTGTTTCTTTTGCAAAACGTTCAAATAAGCAAACTTTTTGCAGTTATCATGCATTTGCAAAGCATCTGCAACAGCTGATCGCGCATCAGCAACAAAACTTCCCATAACTGCTGCAGTGATGCACAAATTTGCAGCATTTACGAACGTACCCTAACTGTTTTCATATTTTCATGTTTTTAAATTATAGTTTAGAGCAGGGGTGGGAAACCTACAGCCAGCGGGCCAACTGGGACCCATGTGCACATAAACTGCGGCCCGCAAATATTTTTTAATTTATACGGTGGCCGGCCCTTAAACAGCGGCAGGCAACACAACTAAGAAAAAGTAATATTCTTTTGTTTTGAATTCGAACGAAGATATAAAACAATAACATAAAATAGTCTCTAAAAATCGTAGTGAAAAAGTTAAAAAACATGTGATGAATCTATGAAATATAAAAAATAAAGAAGAAAAAAGTGTGCTCGTCGATCACGCGTTTCTTAACTCATGTATTCATGTTCAAAGAAATCCCAAATTTTCGCAATTTGAGGCCATAGTTGGAAAGAAATATTTTCATTGTTAATATAGAATTCAAAGAATTGTTTGCGAATTAAATTAGTTATCGGTGCAACAAGAATGGGGATTTTCCGTTAAAACGACAAGCCAAGAAAAAAAAAGAAAGTAGTACGTTTAGAAATACATAGTTGACAGTAGCGGGTGTTAGAAAGAGTATGCTATATATTATAAACCAAAGTTATTGGCCAGCTTAAGTTTGATTGTTTTCAATTTTCGTCCACATTATAAAAGGGATGCCCATCGCTGGTTTATATTGTATTTGACATAAATGGAAGTCTACCCTGCTCGTGTGGGAAAAGGAACCCTAAAAACTTTTTAAAATATTAGTTGAAGCTGTTAATCCTTTTTATAACATCAGAATCTCTTATTCAGTTATAAAAATGCTAAAATAAAAAATAAATGACAATTAGTTAAATTATACGTTAGAAGGTGGAATACATGACCTAAATAGGTAAAATTGTAGGAAAAGGAAAATAAGTTAAAACTCGTCAAGCGTGCTTATTACCATCCACTGTTGGTTTATATAATAATAGGTCGATTACGTATAGCAACCAAACTTCAGCTGCGTTGTCAGTTGCTGAAATTATTGTCCCTACCCCAGTTGAAATTTTAAAATTTGGTATTATCAATAAAAATTTAACCTACCAAAAAAATTTTAAGTTAAAATTACATGTGTTCTAACTTTGTTGTGGCATTACCGTTTCAAACTATGTGTTAATACGGTTGACAAAAGTTTCAATAATCTCCGACTTCAAAACAGATTTCATCTGTCTGCATATAACGGTTCAAGAGTATGGCATCATAAATTAGATTACATTAACTATTGGGGCACTCTTATATCTTCAAACTTTATACTTATTCAACTGTTCAATACTTTGGCAATATACATCAAATTACGAGGGCTGCTATATATATTTCTGGCCTGGCAACACTGAGTGCTGCCAAGTGCAACCTGACATTTCCATTGGAAAGTTTGTCATTTTTAAGCATAATCGTACTCAAAACGTTTTGACGTACGACCATTATTTGTGTTGTTTACAGTGACTTGAAAAATTAATATAGAAAAAAATGGAATTAACTTGTGAACATTTTCGTGCCATCATTTTTTACAACTTGATGAACTTAACCCTTTCGGGACTACTGGGATAATACGTCCCAGAAATTTTCAAACTGTCTTTTTTCTTTATTTTCAACGCAATCGCCAGGGAGGTAGAACTGCCAAAAGTCCAAAAACGGATAGCATCAATATTGGAGACCACTTGCCAGTAGAGCAAGAGAAGCGTTGTCGCTGTGTCCGCTGTTCTTCACTTGGCATAGAAAAGCGAACAAAGATGATATGCTCAGATTGTAACAACGCCTTATGTTAAAAGTGTTTTGGGCCATTCCACAAATAAATACCTAATTACATTCCTAAAATGTTAAAAATAAATGTAAACTTTTATCTCAATCTAATAATATATATATTTTAGTTGTCTTTTTAATTTTGAATCGCTCTTCGAGATCACTGATTGTGATTTTATGCCCGATGAAAACACTTGTTGGGATTATATGTCCCAGGATAAAAGGACGAATTTAAAATTTTTAAGTATGGAGAACATAATAATTTTATCATACCTTTTAGAATATGAAAAAAATTTTTCCATACATAATTTGGTTTGCAAAATAAAACTCCGTCCCGAAAGGGTTAAATCTTTGTATGGCGATGAATCACCATCCTATAGCACTGTGAAAAATTGGTATAATGAATTTAATCGTGGCCGAACCTCGCTCAAACACGAATTTCGTGAAGGTCGTCCAAAAACGGCTGTTGTGCCAGAGAACATTGATGCCGTGCGTGAACTCATTATGCAAGATCGACATGCGACATACCGAGAGATAGAGACATCCTTGGACATTTCATCCACCAGCATACATTCGATACTGCATGAACACCTGGCCGTAAAAAAGGTTTGTTCTCGTTGGATCCCGCACAATTTGAAAGTCGCTCAAAAGAAGGCTCGCGTCGATTGGTGCAAAGAAATGTTGCAAAAATACGATTGCGGTGCTTCAAAAGACGTTTATAAGATCGTCACAGGTTACGAATCATGGATCTATGCGTATGAGCCCGAAACGAAACAACAATCGACCGTGTGGGTCTTCAAAGACGAGCAAAATCCAACGAAAGTTGTTCGTGGAAAAGGGACTTCGAAGCAAATGGTCGCCTGTTTCTTCGGCAAAACTGGTCATGTGGCGATTGTTCCGCTTGAGCAACGTAGGACGGTCACTTCTGAGTGGTATGCTACAATTTGTTTGCCTGAAGTCATCGGAGAAATTCGAAAAGCCAACAAGAGAAGACGAATGATTGTTCACCATGACAATGCGAGCTCTCACACATCGGCTCAAACCAGAGCGTTTTTGACCGGCCAAAACGTCGAATTAATGGCACCTAATGACTTCTTCTTGTTTCCGCACATCAGGAAAAAAATGCGTGGTCAACGATTTTCGTCGCGAGAAGAAGTTGTTGAAGTTCTCAAAAACCATGTTTTAGAGGTGTCTCAATCGGAGTGGAAAAAGTGCTTCGACAACTGGTTTGAGCGCATGCAAAAGTGTATAACTCATGCTGGAGAATACTTTGAAAAACAATAAAACCATTTTTGATTATAAATATTCGCATTTTCACCATTAGGCCAAAAATATATAGAGCAGCCCTCGTACAGCAAATTATATACTTGCTATTGCAGTAGATTTAGCAATCAGGTTCTGTGTAAATTTCAATTGTCTTTCAATTGCTTTTCTGGCAATTTTTTTTTTACAAATTTATCCTTTTTATCAAGCTAATTTTTTAACTAAAATTTAGTTGACATTCATGGTCGACTTATAAAATGTTTGCTTACCAGCGCCAAAGCAACAAAACCTATTTACTTCTTGAAAGAAGATGTTTCCATTAATAAATATTGCAGCATTTAAGGCGAAAAATTTTTTTTGTTACGTTTAAATATTGTCTTCATTATACACACCGACACCAAAAAAATATTAATAAAAATTTATATAATCGTGACATGTAACACATTTTATAAATATTTTATTAAATACTATTTTACCATTTTATTTCGCACTTTCTATTCAT
This sequence comes from Gymnosoma rotundatum, assembly GCA_916610165.2. Classification (NCBI taxonomy): domain Eukaryota; kingdom Metazoa; phylum Arthropoda; class Insecta; order Diptera; family Tachinidae; genus Gymnosoma; species Gymnosoma rotundatum. The sequence continues at coordinate 54,212,403 of OU744340.1, read as the reverse complement.
AAATTGTGTAATTGTTTAAGTCTTTATTTGCTCTTTTTTTTTAGTTCCATGTACATAAAAATACAACAGTAAATAGAGTAAGTAAGTTGTTAATGATGATGACAGAAAAGCAGACAAAAAGTATTAATATTGAATGTGTTTTTTTTTTTTTTTTTTTTTTTTTTTTTTTTGAAAACTAAACAAACAATGTTAAACTATCAGGCAATTAGAATTAATAATAAAAATATTGCCGTCATAAAAAATTAAAAAAAGAACAAAAAGTTCGTCGTCCTTGTGCTAATAAAACGATTCTACACGTCAGACACAAAGTAGAATTGAGTAAAAGGAAACTTGCTATAGCTGAAAGTTAGCTTTTGCTAGATTGATTGATGCTTCTTTTACGCAACATTTCAAAGCAAAAAATATTGATCTGAACTGAGGATTATTTATTTATTATTATTATGAAAACTGAAACAGCATCTATAATGTGAGGATATAGGTAAGAATGTTTAAATATAAAAATTGCATTCGTGTTAAACCAAAGGTCAGTACAAGACGAGTCACAGAAAGAACAGTGGAGAAACACTTTAGTTTGTGTGTGGACTTCGTCCAACCAAAATAATATTGATATATTAATACTCCTTGCATTCTGATCTACAAAGTAAGTTTATTTAATAGATGATTTTTACCATGAACACAACCGAAAGTATATAGATGCAAATGCTGATGAAGGACGTTGCGATCCAGAAAATGCAGCATTACATTCTGCTGGCGTCTATTTTTTCTTGTTTTCTTTGGGAAACGTCAGCACAATATTTCTTTTCGAAAAAAGATTTTTAGAAATTAAAAGTTTAACTTAAACCAAAATTATTTTCAATTTACTTTTAATATCCACAGTTCAACTCCTAACTTCATAATAAAATTAATTAAATACGAAAACCTTTTTGCTAATTTTTTCTTAATTTTTCAGATATTTAGCTTTTTTACGTTTTTGTTCGAGGATCGAGGAGCAACTTTATTTGCCATTTTTTTTATTGAAACGAACTAAAGAAGATGCGCAACATCAGGTATTAGTTGAAATCTGCTGGATAATATTCACGTTGCCATTTCCTGCGGTCTGTTATTAGCAGAGGGTGTTTGGAAAATTCAATGAGTTTAGTTAATAGGTGCCGCATATTGTATACTGTGACTATTTTCTATTTTCACATATATTTTCTTTAAGAGTCTTAACTAAACTTTTTCTACCTGTATTTGTAGACATATTGTTTTTTGCATTTTCTAGTATCGCTTTCAGTTTTTGTTGTGATACTGAAATTAAACTACGTCTGTTAAACGCAGAAATCTGACTTGCTTCTAGCGTATTATATTTTACATTCTTTTAGCCATTACATTTCTTTAAACCAATACTGAATTTTAAAACTGATATTTGAAAAAACTGTTGGAATTTTAGTTCTAAATCTTTAAAGAAATTTGGTTCTAATATCTAGAGACAAACTACGACATTCGATATCGGTCGAATTTTCAATAGGATTTAAATGTACATTGCGATCGATTTCGAATGCCCTAAAAAACTTTTAACTAAACAAGCTTCAACTTCAAAATACTTTATTTATATTTATTTTGAAAACAAAAATATTAAACAATTTATAGAATTAATAATATTTTTAGTTAAGACATTAATTTAATTTTTATTTTCTAACGATTATTTATGTCTGTTCGCATTGATTATTTATGTGCTTCCATACATTCCATTCAATAAGAAATACTTTGAAATATTTTAACTACACACACAATTAAAATTAAGAAAAACACAAAAATAAACAATAAAAGATACTACATGGGAACAGTCATAAGTCATTCAAAATTATTATCACCTAATTAAAAGAAAGCTTTTGTTTTGCTGTTTAAAAAAAAAACTAAACCATATTAAAAAAAGCAACGAATTTGTTTTTTTCAATTATTTTTTACATAAACAAATATATATTTAAAATAACGGTTTGAAAAATTTTCATAATTGACTTGTATACTCACAACTAAAAGCTTTTTTAAAAAATTAATAATTCAGGACTTATTAATCATGTACACATGTGAGATCACGCGAAAATAGTTTCTATAAATTTTTTTTTTTAAACTTGGCAATAAATAAAAATTATATCTTAAAGTTTCTTCGAAAAATTTCTATAATGCCGACTGTTATGTGCCCTTCACCATATATGTCAGTCTAGTTTAGTGAAGCAACTCCAACCAAAGAAGCAAGTATTTGGGCGACAGAGTATTAAAAAATAAAAAATTTGGTACTGCATATATAAAGTTTTACACAGAAATGTCACCGACTCTTAATGGGTTAAGTATTTAAAAAAAATTTTACTATTTCCTTAAAGATCTATTCAACAACTCTTAAATGATACCCATATTGATATTTTATTTGAAAAATTAGATACCCGTAACTTGAAAAATATGGACGAGCGCCAATTTTTTTACTTAATGTTTTTTTTTTTATTTTTTAGTTCTCTATCGCTCAATATTTATTTGAGTATAGGTACTTCATTGTTCCATATTATATGGAAAAATTAGAAGTAGGCTTAGTATTTTGCGCGCTGCCTCGAGGGATATGGTCCGATCTTGCTGATTTCCAATAGCACCTCTTTCGACAATATGTCTAATCGATGGGCTTATTTAAATTTTCTTTAGCTGATCTAGTGCCTTGACAAACTTGTTTTCAACAAACGCATGGACGAACAGACGCACATTGCTCAATCGACTTCGCTATGCGTAAAACCTCAGAATATTTATGCTTTATTGGGTCAGAAATGGATATTGTAGAAATTACAAACAGATTGACCGAACTTAATGCTGTTTTTACCTGTTTTGTATATGTTGGTGTATAATTTTACTAATTAAGCGTCAAGAGCTTTTTTTACAACAATGGTGTCTTTGGTGACCCCCACTGAAATTTTCCGGCAAACATTTTCGTACAATATTTTAAATGTCCTTTTTTAAAGGATATTTTTTGATTTTCTCGAAAAAAGGGTCATAAAGGGACCAGTTAGAGGGTTAAGATCTTCCACAAAAATAATCCTCATACAATTCCACAATATAACTCAGACCATAAGAATTCTCTCAGACATTAACTTTATCATACAGTATAATGCTCCCTTCGACCAAAAAATGAAAACTTTGACCCACTGTAAAAAAAACTCAGACATGCTGGACCAAAAGTTTGTTCTACAAAAATGATCTACTCAACAAACCCTTTCAGAATTATAGGGCCGCTATTCAGTTCCAAAAATGCTGTTGGACAGTGTAATTAATCAAAAAGTGAAAAAAGGGTATATATAATTTCTAAAATATTTATTTTCAACATCATTAAATAAATATATTCTGACTTCTTATGCGCTTGGGCGATGTCCGTATGTCCGAACGTGTTAGTGTTAAAATCACAAAAAAATAAGTATGTCTATCAATCAGATACAATGTCGGATTTACTATCTATACCTAATAGTTCTTCCGATTCTATTAATGCAATGGTGAGCTTATTTAATAAAACCATCTTTGGATATTTTAAGGACTGCCTTCCTATAGTCTTGGTCAAAAAATATTCTGGACCCCCATGGAGTTCTTAACTGTTGACTCGAATCAAAAACAATTTACAAAGCAACTGGTTTAGTAACAGATTATGGAAAATATTTTAGAGCTCGTGCTGAACACAACTTATTAAATAATGAATTATATAAGATATACTTAAACAACATAAAACTCAATTTTCAGAGAGAACCAAAATATTTTTATAAGTTCGTTAACTCAAAACGATTAGTAAGTAAATTCCCAACTGTTATGAAATATGATTCTGTCGACGATTTCGTCATAAGTAATATGTTTGCTGTTTTCTTTGGCACCACTTACTCTAACGCTCAATACGATAACTCAAGTGTTTATCCTTTTTAAATAACTTAAATCCAGCCATTATCATTTCCACCTATACACACAGCTGATATCATAAACAATTTAAAAAATTTCAAGTCTTAAAGCTCTGGTCCTGATGGTATTCCTAGCAGCCTATTAAATGTTTGTGCACATGCTTTGTCGACGCCGTTAATATTATGTTTAACATTTCACTTAAATACGGCTTTTTTACCGATTTTTGGAAAGAGTCTTACATTATTCCGTTATTTAAATCAGGAAATAAGTCAAGCATTGTGAACTACAGAGGAATTGTAAAATTAAGTGCGATTTCCAAGCTATTCGAAAAATGTCTTACTCATGCCTTGTGTCATTAAGTTTGAAGACTGATGACCCCCTGTCAACATGGCTTTCGTAAAGGATGCTCAACAACAACAAATCTGCTACAACTTACAAGCGAAGTTATCCGAGGATTCACTTTTAGTCAACGCATAGATGTCATTTACATTGATTTTAGTAAAGCGTTCGACAAAGTTAATTATGTTTTATTATTAAAAAACTTTATTTAGTGGGTTTCAACAAAAAACTGTTTGACCTGGATAAGCTCATATTTAACTGGCAGATAACAACGGGTGTGCTTCAAAACTACAATATCTAAATATATTATTGTAAAATCTGGTGTTCCTCTTGGTACAATTTGTATTTACGCTTTTAATCAATGATTTACCTACTGCTATCAAATTTTCAAATGTGTTAATATACGCTAATGATATAAAAATTTTTCATTATTACAACAACTTTGACAACCACAATTCCCTTCAACAGGATCTAGACAGCTTTTTTGTTTCATGCACGATGAACTTAATGGAGTTAAATTTAAATAAGTGCAAACACATGCACTTTTTCAGAAGGATTGATACATACAATCCATTCTTTTTTGAGGGTTATCAGTTCAAAATTGTTGATTCGATCCTAGATTTGGGTATTTTATTAGATGCTAAATTAAACTGCCTGGAAAAGCATGGATCGATTTTGCTCAATTTTAGAAACTATGTCTGATCGATTTACGTATATAAATTTTCTCTAGCAAAATTTGCTACCAAATGTTGGTCACAAGTTCAATTTGTATAGAAAAATTTAACTGATTGACAGTATAACAAGGGTACATATTTTAAGAGTGGCATAATTCGCTGATTTATGAAAACAAGTTCCTGGTATTTGTAAAAATATTGCTTTGAAATATTCTCACTATTTTTTCAAAGCCAGTAATCAGGGGAATTCATTCTTATCTGATCCTTTCTCTTGTTGTTTCTCTTTGCTTATTTTCAAGTTTTTTGTGTATTTATAATTTGACTTCTTGTCTGAAAAGATTTTTACTGTTAGAATGTCTTTTCTTGGGCTTGAGTGAGTAGGGTACTAAATTACTTCTTTTCTTTTTAGTTATTCGCTTTGTTTAAGTTAATTAATGTGTCTTCTGATGTATTTGTCCTTTTGCTATTGTTGGTGTATGAGTTTTTTACATTTAATTTTTGGTGTTGATTTCTCCGATATTGTTTGAGATGTTGGATCTAATAGAGTAGCACTTTAGTAGAGCGGTTTTATTATCAACTCTTTCAAGGGTTTCGTTGCTTGAATTTTCTTGTGTTTAATAAAAACTGGAAAAACTGATTAAGGCTGGGAATTGGCTTTCAAAAAAAATCGTTTTTGACAAGGTGATCAATATTTCCAAAATGATTGGCAGTCTTTACATTAAGTGGAAACTCCTGACTTTTTTCTGGCAGATAGTGATGTTAATTTAACCAACTTGTGATGAGTTTTTCAAACATTTGTAAGTTTTTTTGTTGTTGTTATTAAATTGATGCAATACTGCTTTTCTAATCATTTCTAAATACTATTTTACGCCAGCACTTAATTCTTTAATTTGTTTATTTACATCAAGTTAAAATGAAAGTTAAGGAGGAGTAAATTAGGTACCAGTATTAGGTGCTGTTTTCACTTTATAAATTACGACAGATGATGTTGTTATTTGTTCTTAAAATTTCTTAGTTGAGTCACAGGGAAGAAGTTGTTATTAAATGTAATACTTTCTTATTTTTCCTGGTTTTATTTCTAAAAATGGTACCAGTACTCATTATTTATTAAATGCCAGAAGAAAATAACTTTTATTTTTATAACCTAAAATTTAAAAATAAACTACAATTTGCTTAGTTTAAAATATTCCTTGTCAAGGTAATACATGTCTTTAAATAAATGCATATTTTTTTAGTAAACTAAAGCCAACACCATGAAATTAAGTTGTGCAAAAATTAATTTTTTTCTGTACTTTAGACACCTAATTAAAGTTAAAAAATATGATTCCTTATTCAAATAGCAGGCAGTATATAACTTCAATAAAATATATTGGTCATACTTAATAAAAATAATAAAAAAGTAAAAACGGAAGCGGTTAGCGCAGGGAAGTATAACGGCATAACAATAGTGTGCGGCAGAAGTGTGTTGTAGCTATTAGATAAAGGGAATGACTGGCTTGGATGAAAGGCGTAATGGAGGTAGTCCGTGGATAGTTAAGGTTAGTAGTTTATGTCTCGCCGGAGTAACACAGTAGTGTAGCGTGTATGTCTGCGTTTGTAATAATAACGCATTTTTAGAAAAAACTAGACCATAGGACTCACAAGACCGCAGGTTCAAGACGTATAGCCACATAAAGCCACAAAATAAGAATACAGAATTTATAATGGAAACGGATATTGTAGAAATTATAAATGGGATGACAAACTTAAAAATACCCTTTTCCACTTGTAGTTAAGGGTATAAAAAACCAACTATTTGGAAAAATATACAAAATGGTTTTAATGCAGCAAGTAATTGAGATTACGTTAAAAAAATATCTTGATTTTTGTCAAAAAATAAATTCCCCTTAAATGTAAAGCGATGATTTGTAGAATGCGTCAAAGCCAGATGGGCTTTTAATGGCAAACAGATATATTTTGTAAATAATTTCAAAAGAGCTTACCCATATTAAGCATTAAGAACATGCTTTGCACTAATAAAAAAGTTAATTTAAAAATTAAACAGCAGGTTTTTTACGAACATCAGCAGATATAGCTTATATGAGTGTAGAAATTTATAAATATTAAAAATAACATATTGATAAGACGTACCACTGGGGGTGCAAGCTGTTGTTGTTCATTGTCTATTGATAAGTTTCGAGTATTTATCAGCACAGCTTCTGGCCATAAGCTGGTGCGCCGTATAAAATCTTTAAGCTGATTAGTAAGTCGTTGTTGTTTAAGTTGACGCAGCTGTTCCTGATGCTGTTGATTGAAATGATAATGACGATAATAATTTTGATGCTGCAACGAATGTAAGCTTTGTCTACTGGCGTTTCCAGGAAATCGTATAATTTGGGATGATGATGACGATTTAACTAATGTGGATGCTCTTTCCGGAGTGTTAGTTGGCTTTGCTTTGTTTCTAGTCGTTGCGTCCAAAGAAGGATTATGAGAATAACGCCTATTATGATAAGGATTTTTTACCAACAATTCTGTGTTGATTATGGTGTCATTTGCTGAAACTACCGAAGGCTTACTGGACGGCTGGGGCAGAGAGGAAGAAAAAGACGATGTCGAGAGCCAGATTTTACTCAAATTCTCAAAATTTTCACCACTTTCTTTAATAGACCTGATAGCAGAACTGTTTGAGGTTCTTGATGAAAGTGACTCAGACCTATTGATTAATGTTGGCATGGAAGAAACTGACGGGTGGTTGTTGCTTATATTGTCGCTTATTGCTGTTGGAGTAGGTGTAGGAATATATGGTGAATCACCGTTTATAGAAATGGTATTTAGTTCCATGCATATACTATCTGACTGTTTGTTGTCGTTGAAATGCCAATGAATTTCGCTACGCTTAGAATTCAAATTACTAAAGAATTATAGAAATTTAGTATTTTGCAATTACGAAGATGATGTTCGCAAAAATTTATATATTAATATTTTTTAAGTGACTTAAGTGCTAAAACAGATGCGTCGTTGTTTCAAACTTGATGCCTTATGTATATTTGGAAAAATTTTGGACTTTTATAAAAAATAAAACTTTTTGTCGCTTAAGAATTTTCACTTATTGAAAACCTTTTTTATGTAAATTTTTTTACTTTCTTTTCATTACTTATCTATTTCTTATTTTTAGTATTATATTATTTTCATTGCTTATTCACTGTTTCGTAAGTTGTTCCTTTTTTGTTAATTTACATAATAATAAAATAAAAAACTAATTTTTTTATCTTAATACTTTTATTATTACAATTTTAACATTTTTTTCGTTATTTTTCTTTTTGGATTGCGAAATACATAAACTTTTTATGGCTAAGTTTAATTTTTGATTTAAAATTTTTACGTAGATCTTCTTCTTCATATTTTTGATCAATGTTTATTCTTTTTATAGATTTTTTTTCTCATAAATTGACGCAACAATGAACACAAGATCGTATTTTTGTAATACTAAATACTTAAACAAACAAAACTTTAAATCAATTTTTTATACTTTTCTACCGTAAATAATTTCCGCGCTATAATCTTTACCAATGGGTTTCATCGGTTTTACTGAAACAATTTTAGTTGCCACAATGCGTGACGGGCAATATGTTGAAAATAAATTTACAAACAAAGAGAATAAAAGGCATTTAAAGAACTCATTGATCACTCAGATCGAAGAAGAAACTCTCTACAGCATCACCAAAAACATCATAATTATCAGCGTCACAAGCCAAATCGACATCATCGCGAAAGTATTGGCGCCTATAGAGATTGGATATAGAAAAGTAAAAGCATGTTTATTCGGCAGATGTTATGGATAATTAAAACAAAGAAAGTGATTAATAAAAATTACGAGGGGGTTTACATCACATACCCAAACTTACTTTTTTCAATATTTTGTCGTGAGAAAGAAAAAGTATTATCGCTAAAGTTAGCGCAAATCAAAAATGTTACACCAAATGTTAACCTATAATTTTTAAAAGAAATGCAAATTTCTTCGCTACTTCTTAAATTAGTTGTGTTGAAATAAAATAACCCTTTATTAAACTTTACAGTGGTGATGAAAACACTCTCAATGTCACCGAGTGACAATGAAAACAAACAATGTTTTCATTAGAAAAGACAGTTCAGTCTCTTTGAAATCAGTACTTTAAGATGCTCTTTAAATTTTTGTAATACCTTCAAAAAGAAATTAAGAAAGAAATGCTTCATGCAAACGAAAAACAATCATATTTAGCAAAATAATAATCATAATAACATTTCCTTGGCAAAGCGTCCTGATTATTGCCAATTTTCTAAAGTTAAGCAATTTTTCATCTTCAAATAAAAATGATAATTCCTGTATGTATATCTAAAATAGAACGATAGTTTCCCAAAATATTTTTTTATTTTCCTTGTTAAGTACAAAAAATGTGGATTCCCCTCGTAGTTCCAATTTCATTAAGACGCAGCTGTTTTAAAAACAAATTTAATAAAATTTTTATTAAATTTTGTACTTTCCACCAGGAACGATTTTTAAACATTAAATATACACTTGTGCCTGTCTCTCACTTATTTAAGAAAATTATTGTGATTTCTTTCAGTGTTGTATACTTTAAGACATTAATTAACACGACTGCTCGTAAACAATTAAATTGAAATACAACAACAACTACGAATGTACAAATCAAAAACACTTAAAAAATCTTAAGGCGGCATATAAATGTCGGGTGAATGTGGTGAATCATTTATGTCCAATTATAATTAGAAGAATGATTTAAATGCGAAAATGCTTTTTGTTTTGAAATATTTTACTTTGGCGAACGAAATATAGACATTTGTTGTGTTATTAACCCATTTGTTGTCATTGGAAGAGGAAAAATATAAAATACAAATGAGAAAACAGCCGGTGGAAGATATTTTAAATTTTAACAGCACCTATCTATGTGCACCGTGGATCAGATGAATTCTTTAAGTTGTTAACAAATAGCATGTGCGTAATTATAAATAGATTGCAATTTGGTTCAATAACATATTAGATAAACACGAAGTGTACGTGTGTAAACATGAAGTAATTGGAAACAAAGAAAAAGAAATTCTGTTTTTTTTTTTTTTTTTTGTAAATTTTAAGTTTTTAAATGCACAGAGAATAAAAAAATAAAAAAGGTACTACATATCGCTCCTTTATTTCAACATAGTCATAACTAACTTAGACCCTTTTTTCGCTTTCAGTGAAGGTTATAATTGCGCCAAGCTGATTCCAAGAAAAGTGGATTCATCCTTAGTGGGCACAAAAAACAAACAGAGGTAAATAACAGCTGTATCAATCAATTTTGGTAATATTTAAAACCCAACTATAATGTGCAGAAGCTATCTTAAAAAAATTGTGCAAATACATACATATTATGTGTTGCAAATTATAACGTACTTAACAAAGTTTTTCGTCAAAAAAATTAAATAAAATTAATGGAAATGTTTAAAAGAAAATGTTCTTGTATGACAAAAATCAATTTTTTATTGTTTATGGGTTTTAATTTCTTTTTAACCGAGTTATCGATTCGAGTAAATGTTATTTACAAGTATCCTGAGCCGAAAAGTTCACCGCTCTAAAGTTTAAAAAACCTACGTACCATTTTAGCTCATAATAGCAAAATGCAAAACAAAAATATATATTTAAAAATTAAAGTGTGTTCCAATAGTGGACCTACATTGACTTATATTGGCCTATCTTTTGAACCGTTATAGACGAACGCATGAAAATTGGACAAAATATCGATTACTATGACCGTTTTTAAAACAAGTATCAACATCAAAATTATAAGTTAAAGGGTGCTCCAATAGTTCATTATATGTAATGTATATCGTAATACTTTTGAACAGTTAGAGACAGTCGGTTGAAATTTACAAAGAACCTCTATTGCTAAGTCCGTTAAAACAGAAAGTATAAAATTTAGAATTGAATACTAAAGGGAGTTCCATTTGTTGACTAATTAATTACACTGTTGTAATTTTAAGTACTTTTTCCCATGAACTAAAAGGCAAAAGAAATAGTGTAGGTTTGATTTTAAATCTGTCTTAAAATTAAAAAAATTAATAAATTTTTATATTTATGGCTTGGAGCGTATAGTTTATGTTCATTCAATTATATTTTTTCTGCGGCGAATTATTTTTTAAATTCACGTAAGTACATTTGACAGGCTTTTCGTTCAATTTTGAAAGTAGCTCAAGTTTGCTTTTTTGATTTTTATTCAAATATTAAAAGTATTAAAGTATTTGTCAACGCTGTGATTTAGCTCGTTTCCAAAAAAAGGATTAATTCGTTTTCGTTAAAAGGAGTTGGCAAGTAAGTAATTAATAAGTAATTTTAAATTACTTAATTCAGTTTTAAATGCTTTCCCATAGTCGGCGGCGGCATTTAGTGGGAAATAAAAAACCAATCAACAATACTTAATAAATCGCCAAAAAGTCGCCATGTCGCTAAATCCCAATAACGTATACCAACTAAATTAAAAAATAAACACGTTTGCAGCAATATTCTGATTATTATGAAATTAGCAAGAAAGCACGCTATACCTTGCTTCTAATTTAATTTTTAAGTTACTAAAATACTATATGAGTTTTTTTTTGATACTAAAACAAATGAATTAATTCTTTATTATAATTTCTAAATTTTTAAGAAAGCAAAAATAGTACAATTTATTTCAGGCGTTTACCAAAAAAAAAAAAAAAGACAGCAATATATTCACCACTATTGAAAGTAATGCAATTCATCCGCAAACAAATTTAATGATTTTGTATTTCTCGAGTTTTTGTCATCTTTTGTCCATAAATGATAAAAGTATTTTATTGGCTGTTACTGATGCTCGTTAACGCAAAAGTAAAGTTTATTCTTGGAAAATTCTAGTATGTATCAATAAAGCCGTGAGGAATATTTGCATTTTAGTTATTTTTGTATAGAACTCCTCCCTACTAAAAGTTAAGTTAATAAAACATTTTCTACTACTTACAAATCTTGATTTCCTCCAGGACTGTTACATTTGGTTTAAAATCATTAGAGATATAATTGGTAACAAAAATTACAATGAAATATTTTTAAATTATAAAGGACTGAGTAGCGAAATTGTAGCATGAGAAAAATTAAGACAGGTAATGGGAATTAAACAAAAATATAAAATTTAGCATGATCTTTCTACGTCATTAAAGTTTTCATGTTGGCTTCTTACCAGTTGACAGCTACAGCTGTGGTTACCATGATATCGAAGCGAGAAAAAATATCACACAAAGCTAGAATCATATATAACTATTATCCTTTTAGCAAACGTCTCAAACCGTTTGAAAAAATTTAATAAATAAGATATCACTTATATGATCGTGAAAGATTTAAAAGACAACCTAGCACGGCTAAACAAATACATAGCGCTATAAACAATACAACAGTAAATGAGGGATTTGCTGTAAATATAACAAAGAAGTCGACTGCTGAAATATTAGTTTTCAATGGAGCAATCTCTTCGTGGTTCAGGTTTTAAAATGTTTTTTTTTTTTAGCAATGAATATAGGCAGACAACTATCAGGGGATATAAATTGACTGCTTATTAACTTAACTGTTGAAACAGTTGCGATTAGCTTAGTGTTACACCAGCTGTTTGTTTGCCATAACATTTTTAGTTATAGAATATAGATTCGGAATACACTGGATATTTTATTCGAATATGTTTTCTGTCTAATGGATTTTTTTTTTGTTTATATGTAGATCGCCATATTCCAAACGAATACCCCAAAAATGAAAAGAATGCACCTGATAACCTGTTCATACGTACGTTTTATTTGCGCAATAAAGGAATTTAAGCAATTAAGGCCCTAATTGAATTTAATTTATATGATATGAAGGATAGATGCGCTTGGCCCTTTCGAGAATATCGTCAGTGTGCCGATAGCTCTCTAAATTCTCGTGGAAGGTGACACCTAGGTATTTTAGCCTGTCCGATGTCACAATCAGTTCTCGTCCGATAGTCAAACTTGGTATGTATTGTTTACAATTTGGGTAAATATATTTCCGTCTTCCCTTAAACATTACTGTCAAACTGTCAAAGGTGTCGTCCTGTCCAAAGACGAGACAACCGCCCGCACATTCGTACTGAATGAGTCTGAATGGGCACTCTGAACTGAATGGCTAACCTGAAAGAATCGGCTTGCCAACAGATTAGCGATTCCAGTACTGTCAGAAACAATCGTACCATCAGCATCCACCAAGTTTCGAATTACGGGTCGATAAACACATTTACACTTTTGAATTACATTTTTATAACAATTGTACGAGCAAAACTGAAAACGAATTATATAACGTCTTCAAAATAATTCTTTCAGCGAAAGCTGGGCTTATATTCTTTGATTAAGAAGACTGCAGAGCAGACTCAAGGTGACAAATAAACAACTCAAGTTCATTAATTAAATTACATATTTCGGCAAAAAAAAAAAATTTTTTTTTAATTTATTTATTTATTTATTGAAGTTATACAAAGCCTTAAGTCCAAAGTTATTTATTACTTAGTTGTAAACATACCTAAGCATAAAAATCCAAACACAACTTAAAAAATTATAAAAGCTAAAAATTTTACATAATTACATATCTTAACTTTAATTTTAATTGGTCCCCCAACCATAATGTTCAAGAAATGGATTTAATATAAAATTAAAAAATATTATATGTACTTCGTAATTTTGTGTGCGACTGTAAATATTCTATTACATATTTTTCCCTTATGAGTACTTTGAATACATGTATATCAAAATCATCTTCAAATACAATTTATTATTTAAATATATATTTTTTGCTATAAATCACTTTTTATCTAAAAAGCCATCTTAATTTGTAGTTCTGTTGAATCTTATAATGTATCTCATATTTAGCTGTGTAATTGCATATTTCTGTGACATTTTTATTAGTTCTATAAGCAATTTAAAACTCACAATAAATAACATTTGTCTTGTTCTAAATTTTAAATCTTTAAAAGCAGCATAAACTATAAATCTTACATTTTGGTACGTAAATGTATCGGATATTCTTTACAATTTAAAGGGGTGTTCAGTACATAAATCTTTAAGGACAACAAAAAGGTGTGTGTTTAATTAAGAAGTCTCTATCAACACAAGATTTTTTGCAGCTTCACATCCTTGCAGATTTTCTTTTTTTTTTACAATCACTCATTCACACCGTACATAAGCGCTGTAAGTAGCAGAATTTTTAATATGAAAGCATTTTCGGCATATTATTAGAATGGCTTCAATTTTGGCATTTGCAATTGGATACTTTTCCATAGGAAGTCAACGAACACCGGCAAATATCCTGAAATCAGTTTATGCGAAACTATAGTAATTTGCATGGAAACTTGCCTATTTTCTAACCTTCAATAATCCGCATTCGTACATTAGTAATTTTAGCAATAACAAGATAAATAAAATATTTTCTAAATTTTAAAATTTTTTTTGCATTAGACTTTTTTTCGAGCCCTAAAGCAATTTTTACACGTTTTTAAGCATTTTCTCTCGGGTGAATAAAATTATCTTTTCAAATGACAATAGTTGTTTTGTTTTAAAACATTGCGTGAAGACGCTTAAATGTAATCCGCTTGCTTAAAAAGCTTTAGTTTAAAAACAACAATGAAAGCCCTAGAGCTTTAAGAAATAAAACCACCAAACAAAGTGCATTAATTTCTCAAAAAGGATAATAGTTATTAAAAGCTTAAATATACACTTATATATATACGTCATTAAAAATGTGTTGTTTTTAGCTGTATGTGAAGTTTATCCTTTTTTGGTTGTGTTTATTTATGCGCCATCTGTATGCTAATAGTTAAACAGTAGCCAAAGAACAAAAACTCAAAAGCTTTTAAACGGTATTACCAATTTAAAACAAAAAATAAATAAGTTTAACAAAGAAAGAATATATCCCGAGTAGTAAAAACTGACAATAAGATATTCATATAAAAAGCTTAATATTTAGTTATGTGTTTTCAATTCCTGTAAATTGTGAGAAACAGGACATTTTTAACAAACAAAAAAGTACTTTTAAAGCTTAAGGTCAATTTTTATATTAAAAATTTTCTTTATTTATTTAAATGGTCAATATTTAGCTATCCTATAGTTAGCACTATCAGGGATCTACCATAAATATTGACACACAATCTTTAACCAGACAATTATAATATATACATTACATATTGGCACATACAATGCGTAGCAATAATTAAATGCTTCTATATTTAAAATTGCACTACTTGTTACTATTGATGTTTATTAAAATTCTATTGATTTAAATGCAGTTTTATAAATCTGTTTTGTAGTTCGTTCATTCATCGTTCATTCATGATCCTCTCTCTGTAAAATTCCCAATCTCTTAAGGTTTGACTTGTTTGTTTTTCAACAGAATAGGTCATAAGTTTTGTTTTGTGCGTATTTTTTATTGTTTCAACATATACTTGGTTGCATATATCAGATCCGTCACCCATGCAATTTATTATATTTATGACATTGTATTTTTTAAATTTGCCGACTTACTTTAAGTGTTTGAAAACGGTTTGTTAAGAGTGTTGTCCAACGTTGACGCTGTTTTGTATTATTTTATATTATAAAACTGAGTGTTATCTATTCATTTCGATATACCAGATATATATGTTATCGGTTTAAAAAAAACAAAGATTTTTTCTAAATTTTCTATTTGTTTAATCCTACTTAAACTTTGTATAATCACCACTACTACGAATGTCAACGCTAACATAAGTGATACCGATAGCACTCTCATGGCATTGCCGTTGACAATATTGCCAGCTTTCGATTAACACCGATAATATTTTGAAATTCTAAAAGGCAACAGAACGCTGCTATTGTTTTCGATTGGCTTTATTTTTGTCGACAAAAATTTTTTTAACGAGTCATGCAAATTTTCAACTAAACGGTGGTGTTCAAAAAATGTTTGAAATAGAAAAAAAAAATAAAATAAAATACTACCAATATATAATTAATATACAACAGCTTGAAAGTAAATCAATTGGTGATAATTTAAAAGAGGAATAGGAAGAAATCAAAACGAAGCTAATCTCTAGTAGACCACCAATTAAAAACAGCAATGGTTAGCAAAAGGTTAGGAGAAAGAGTTCTTCAAAGTATAAACTTTAAAATGTTTCATATGTGTAGGTTTGGAGACATTTTGAAAGTAAATGAAAGAAAAGGTAACGAAGAACAAAACTGAGATAAATGCAATAGAAAGCAACAGAAGGAATGAGTTCCTTTCTAGTATAAACTTTAATTTTGTTATTGTATGCTTGGGCTTGCAAGAATGAAAATTTATAATGCGATTGGACACTATCGGATTTTTTATATCTGTAAATTCCTCACGTATTTTAAGAATAACGATTATAATACCAAAGTAAGATCGAATAAATAGTTTAAATAATTTTGTAATGTAACAATATCGTCACAAAAGATTAAAATGGGAGATCCAGATTTGTTATGAATAAATAAAATCGATCAGACTCCAAAGAAGGTATAAAAAAATCGATCGGAGTGGGTAATACGGAATTAAAACCTTGGCGATCGAAATACGTAATAGTCCTGATTAATTATATTGTTACAAAGATGCTTTATTAAAATCATAAAAAGATGTAAAAATAATTGAGTCCAAGAAAAGAAACCGAAATAGCCTATTGTGTTTGTTTTCAAAGCTAGAAGTTTCTACAAAACATCTTTATTACAAAACAAAAACAACTAACATAAGGCGAGAAAGAAACAAACACAATACACAACCATACACACACCAGAGAACTGCAAGAGTGTCTATTTTTAATACTCTAAGTATACTCATCTTAAATGCGGTTGCGGTGTGATCGTCACCGCATTTCTTTTGGGCGAGTATTTACTATACCCATTCCATTTGAGTATTGATGAGTTTAAATGTCTAGCATACCCAAGTAAAATGTTTGCGATGCTGGCTTTACTTTAGTCGAACTCATACTCATAGCAAACGCCAATAGAGAGATTTTAACGTGTGTAGTGAGAGAAAAACAGAGTATCAAAAGTCGCCAATGTCTAAATTAGCTAACAACATACTTTTTTGAAATTATGAAAGTTTATTTAATATGTAACAGAAAATAAATTAAATAACCTTAAATAAAATATTAAAAACACAACAAAAGTTTACTAATAACTCAAGAATAGTTCATTGTTTATTATATTACGTTTTTGTTAGGGTTTTTTTTAAGTCACACAGGATAGAAATTTAAAAATTATATTCTTTAAGCAAATGGATTTTTAAAATTAATAAATAGGTATAAAAGCAATAATTATATTTAACAAAATAAAATATGTAAACTAAAAACTTTATTGCAATTTATTATTTATGAGGTCTAATGACATTCAGTCAATGCAATATTACATCTGCGTATATACAGTTTTATTCACGGATTCGAAAAATAAATTTATTTTGTTTTTATCATTTTGTTATCCTAAATACCGTTAGTAGCACGTTTATGACAACAAGGTGCAACAACTGGAAATATTTGTACACAAAAAACAAAAGTAGTGTACGAAAGCTGTACCTTTAAGCGGTTTTTATTGCTTTTTATTCATTAAATATGTGTTGTATTTCATACGTATGAAAACGTTTGTTGCCTGTTTTTCTGCTTATAATGTTTAAGCAATACGAGTAGATTTGATCAAATTTTGTTTTTTTATTGTTTATAAAAAGATCGGCATACAATGCTGAATTTCATAAAACGGCAGTAAAAACTGTAATAGGGTAAAAATGTGGCAACGCTGCTTACAAATAAAGGCAGTTAAAAAATTCACATACCTACATTGTATAACAGCTAAATAAAAATACACAACATGTATTTTGAAATAATAATTGAAGGTTCTAGAAGTAATTAACAATGCTCACATAATGTGTCTGAGAAAAAATGACAACGCAACGTTTTCTACTACGCAGCAGATGGAGGTGGAAATTCTCGCATATTCAAGAACGCCTAAAAATAGGGTATATAAAAGCAACGGCAATACGTGCTTATTTATTCTGATTGAGAGCATCATCTAGTTAAGATGTTGTGGTACAACAAGTTAAGTTGCCAGCGTGTATTATTAATCGCGAATAGTTAAATCGTCAAATAATTGATTAAATAAAATGTAAAATAATTAAATCTCAAAAATTGTGTGTGTGTAATTATTTTGCAAATAGAGAACTCATAAATAACACATTTATAATTTAAATAAACGTAAAAACTGGTGTCAAAAGTGGGATTTTAAAAGAATAAATAAATAATTAAAATAAAATTTGACGAGCTAAAAATTGAGCAGCTAAAAATAGAGCTGAATAAGTTAAATCTGCCGACAGCAGGCAATAAAGTGGAATTACAAAAGTGGTTAATAGATAGATTTAAGTAGCATGGTATCGATATTAGGACATACGAATTTGGAGAAAAAGACGAAATCGAAAAGATTGGAGTATGTACCCCAGCAACAAACAGCGTTATAGACTTACCAGAAGCAGGAAAACCACATGAAGAAAAAAGAAGAAAACAACCAGAAGCAGGAAAACCAGACGAAGAAAATAGTATTAAACAACAACCTGACGCAATACAATTCAGCAATAACAAAAAATAGAAGAAGAAAACCAGAAGCTTCAAGAAACATTTCAAGACAACTTTAAAGCAATGCAGCAAAGCTCTAGCGTCAACGGGGAAAGGCTTTTAGCGAAGCTAAATCAGAAATTTGAAGAAATACCAGAAGTCTTCGACAAACGAGTCAACATCGTAGAACAAAGGTTCAGCGAGTTTGATTAAAAATTGTGCGGACTAAGAGAGAAGTATACGAAGAATTACATGAATTAAAAGTGCAGATTGGCGTTCTACAAATTAGAGAGAGACCGGTTAGAGTTGCCTCTGTGCACGTCAGCAAGATTAACACTCCGACCTTTGACGGCAGCGCACCTTTTAATATTTTTAAGTTCCAGTTTGAAACAGTGGCCAGCAAAAATAGATGGCACAACGAAGAAAAAGCTATATAGCTAATTCTGGCCTTAAAGGGAGCAGCAGCACAGATACTCTAAGGCTTATCAGCCGGTTGCAGAAATAATTATGAGGACATAATGGTAGCCTTACAACGTAAGTATGGTGGCGAGCACAAAAGATAACTCTACAGAATGAAGTTACGAGGCAGGGTGCAGAAGGCAAATGAGACGCTGCAAGACTTCGCAATGGAAATTGAACGTTTGGTGCAGCTCACTTAACCAGGCGAAGATCATCCGTTTCTAGATCAATTTAAGATTGAAGCATTTATGAATGGCATTCGGGATTCATATGTTAAATATGTTCTTTGCGCTATGCAAAAATCATCTTTTGCGGAAACCATCTCGTACGCGCTATCTCAGCCACAGGTGTACAATCTTCGATGTCTTGATAATGAAACTTAAAACACAGACAGTAGAAGCGTGATAAAGGAGTTAGTCAAACTGATAATGGAGGAGTAAAAAAGCAATTCTCGCTCTAAATGCTTTAAATGCGGTAAGGCTGGCGCAACTGCAGATCCGCAAAGAGAAGATCAAGATCTGCTTCGCCAGCAAGAGGCAACAAGCGGGCAACAACACCAAATCGCATGAGTCACCGTTAAACTAAATCGAGCTAGCACTAAGGGGCAAGTGCTGGCTCCCACAATATCCTTGCATTTAAGCAGCAGAAATTACCACCTCAGGAGAAAGCTATAGTATGGGCACGTGTGGAGACAGATTGTGGGGATAACCGGTTGTGGGTGGTGGAACCAAAAGAACTAAAAGACGATATAATAACAGCAAACGCATTCAGAAGAAGAAGCCAGTAGAAGCCATAACTATTTGTGCGGCGAATACAGTATGTCCTAAAATAACAGCCACAGAAAAAAATTCATTAGGAAACCAGGTGCAAAAATGGGTGGCAGGACTAACACCTCCTGAAAAAACAAAACAAAGCAGTTGGCGAGAAAACATGCCTCCGTCTTCGCCCTAAATAATTAAAGCCAAAGTAGAACGACAGTTGTTAAATATAATATTAATACTGGCGAAGCGAATCCTATAAAACAAGCACCTACAAGTATTCCCCTAGCAAAGCGAAATGAGGTCAAAGAACTTGTTAGCGAAATGGAACGGAACTGAGTCATTGAGCCATCCTCGAGTCTGTGAAGTTCACCAATAGTTTTGGTAAAGAAGAAGGACGGCAGTACTAGGTTTTGCGTTGACTACAGTAAGCTCAATGACGTCACCAAGATAGACAGTTAACCGTTGCCTAGAATTGACGATACCCCTTAGACACGTTGGCCGGAACGGAATGGTTCTCTACCTTCGACTTGCAGGGCGGCTATTGGCAAGTAGAGATAGCCAATAAAGACAAGGATAAAACTGTCCTTAGCGCAAGTGGTGGTTTACTTCAGTTCAAGGTGATGCCATTTGGGCTCTGCAACGCTCCGGCTACTTTTGAGCGTTTAATGGAACGTGTGCTTAAGGGTCTTAATTGGAAGACGTGCTTAGTGTATCTGAATGAGATAATCGTGATGGGGAAGACTTTTGACGAACACCTCAAAAACCTGGATGAAGTTTTTAAGCGTATAACAGCTGCAGGATTAAAATTAAGTGTTAAGAAATGTGTTTTGTTTTAAAAGGAGGTCAAATTCCTGGGGCATCGTGTAACAGCAGAAGGCGTATCAACTGATAAAGACAAAGTGCTGGCAGTAAAGAAGTGGCCTCACCCACAAAATCTTAATGAGCTGCGTAATTTTCTAGGGCTTTGCACATACTACAGGAGATTTGTTCTAAACTTTGCTCAAGTGGCTGCTAGCTTGCACAAGTTGACCAGGAAATCGCTACCATACCACTGGAGTGAAGCAGCGGAAATAGCGTTCCAGGAGCTTAAGAAACTCTTGTGTACGGCACCAGTCGTCGCGTATCCAATAGCTGGACAGAAATTCATTTTGGACACGGACGCAAGTTACTACGGAATAGGAGGAGTGCTCTCTCAGGAGGTTAATGGAACAGAAAAGGTCATTGGCTACTACAGCAGGGTGCTCTCCAAGCCTGAAAGAAATTACTGCGTTACATGAAGGGAGCTTTTAGCAGTGCTGAAGTGTGTTAAACATTATCAAAAGTACTTAAATGGTCAACATTTCATCTTAAGGACGGACCACTTCGCATTACGTTGGATGATGCAATTTAAGAATACTGAGGGGCGAATTGCACGCTGGGTTGAACGTCTGCAGAGTTATGAATTTACAATTGTGCATAGAAAAGGCGGAAAGCAGAATAATGCTGATGCCCTTTCAAGACGGCCATGTAATGTAGAGTGCAAGCACTGCACAAATGTCGAGAAAAAGGAGTGCGTAATTGATGTGCGGCTTGCTCAAATAGTTTGAAGGGAAGACTGGTCGAAGGCCCAGAATGACAACCCAATTTTTGCAAAAATTATATTGGCTAAGCAAAACATCGGGAGACCGAATCATAATGAAATATCGGCAGAGAGCCAACTAGCAAAATCGTGCTCCGCTCAGTGGAATAGTCTGAAAGTAGAAAATGGCTGCTTATATCGATCTTGACAAGGTACAGATGGCAAAACTACAACGTACTTAATCGTGCCAACTTCTAAAAGAAATGAGATACTAAAGCAGTTCCATAACGGTCCCAGCGGCAGCCATATGGGTATAACAAAAACTCTGGAAAAGATAAACCAGAGATTATACTGGGTAGGCTTCAACCATACGTAGCCGATTGGAAAGCTAATTGCGAATAGTGCAGAATAACTGCCAAGGGTCCTGTAAGAAAAAGTCGTGGCAAACTTCAGCAGTACAACACAGGTGCACCCTTTGAGCGGATAGCTATTGACATCACAGGTCCATTCCCTGTCGGTGATGCTGGAAATCGATATGTACTAGTGGTAATGGATTATTTTAGCAAATGGCCCGAAGCTTATGCTATTTTAAACCAAGAATCCAGAACAGTGGTAGACGCCCTTGTGAACAATTGGATGTGTCGATATGGTGTTCCACTAGAACTATATTCAAAGAGAGGTGTGACGTGTATGGTATCAAAAAGACGAGAATAACACCGCTGCATTCACAGTCTGATGGAATGGTGGAAAGATTCGATCGTACCCTAGAGGAATTTCTCAGGAAAGTGGTAAGTACACACCAAAAAGATTGTGATGAGCATATACCCAAATTTCTACTGGCGTACCGTAGTCCGGCGAAAATCTTGTTTGGGATAGAACTAAAACTGCGCGCAGATTTAGAATTTGGTGTTAAACCTGGACCTGCTCACGAAGACAATGAAAACATTCTGCAGGCACAAGAAGACCTGCATGAGCTTCATGAGTTTGTCTGTAACCGCATTAAGATGACCAGCGATAAGATGAAAGCCAGATATGATCGAGCAGCAAACACAGAGGGATTTACTGAAGGACAAATGGTTCTACAATTTAACCCGCAACGCAAGAAAGGATTATCTCCTAAACTGAAAACCCACTCGGAGGGACCGTACAAGGTGGTAAAGAAATTAAATGACGTGGTTTACCGGATACAGAGATATCATAATCCGAGGTCTAAAATTAAAGTGGTTCACCTGGAGCGGCTAGCTAAATATGGGTGAGGTAATGTTGAGCCTATTCGGGACGAAAAGGCTTGAATGGGCGACAGTGTTATAAAGATGCTTTACTAAAATCATAAAAATATGCAAAAATAATTGAGGCCAAGAAAGTGAAACGAAATGGAATATTGTGTTTGTTTTTAAAGCTAGAAGTTTCTACAAAACATTATATGTCACTTAAAGTTGATTCTGACCTAAAATACTTTGCTGAACAAAAGTGGCAACACAGGTCCAGCGAACCGCAATAAGAAGGGTGCTATTTTGGCGTACTTAAGTTTAAAGAAATTTTTAGGATTTTTATGCCATTGCTCCTCAATTTGATCAGTTTTTCACTTCTATGTGTTTCAACTCTGCCAGACCAAGTTGCACGTGGAGCCATTTAGTAAAAATTTTAGATTTCACAAATTGAAATGCTAGTGCAAATAAAAAATTTATGTTTGTTGATATTAAAATCTGACTTAATGCCAAAATGTATTAATGTTACAGATTGGGAATGTTTGTTTAAAATTAAACGCAAATGTTGGTCTTATTCTACACTTCTAAATACATTTTATTTTGCCATATAATTATGTATAAATTAATAAAAATTTATCAAAAATAAAATAAATATAACAGATTAATACTTTAATATTCACTGAATAGTAAAACACTTGAACGCATAATAAATAATCAGAATTGGTAAAGTACCTGGACCTTGCGATTAAAAAGCATAAGGGAAAGTATATACTTGTTTCCTTTGGAATTAAAAAAAAAACTTTGTTGATGACATAATTATGTGAGGACACGTGTAAGTATTTGACATTTTTTACATTTAAAACTCAAAGCAAAGAAACACAAACAAATCTCCATCTAAAATGAAGACTCAATTTATTTACGTACGTGTTCCAAAGATATAAAATCAAAAACCAAAACCTTCGAAAAATTTAACTCAATGCATCTTCTGCAAAACAAGAAATAAAAAAAAATGTTTCGGTTTTCGTTGTTCTTTTTCTACATAATTCATATGAAAAAATTCAAGTAATACCCAGTAGATAACTTTAAACTTATTATTACCAGATAAACTTATTAAGAAAAAAAAATATTAATATTCTTAAATAGTTTTAGATCTTTCCATTATTAATTGTTTAGAAGTTAATTTTTAAGCTTAAGTTCTTGTTTAATAAACTGAAAAATTAAAAACTGGTTCGAATGTTTTTTAAAAAATCTTTTTTAATTTATTAATCTTATATTTCGGCCAACTTTGTTAGTCATCTTCAGGGATTATTCTAAAACAAACAAAAATTTTTTTACAACAATAATCATGTTAACAAAAAAAAAAACACAAATTACAATTAATATTGACAATAAAAAAATATTTTAAAAATATTTTAAAAAACTTTTCACTATTTCGTCACTAAACTTTGTCACATACTGTTTTCTTATGATTTAATTAGTTTTCTTTTTTCAGTTCTGTGTTTGTCTATATATATATGCTGAATTGTCTGTGTTTGTCTTGTAGTTTATTCGTTTCTCTGTTGGGATATTTATTATGTGGAGCATCTCTTGCATGTATCTCTTTGCATAGCTATTTTCTCTCACTCATTTTAGTTCTGGTTGGTGTCCAGTTGCTGCACAGTGGGCAGTTTTTTGGTTTGTAGGTTTATCATTTATTTTCAAATTGGAGCTATGTGATGCCAATCTTGTCTTTAATTTAGTTTTCGTCGTACCAATATAAACTTTTTGGCATATATTGGTGTCGTCTCCATTACATGTTATTTCGAAAATTACATTTGATTGGTCCATTTTGTCTAATTTTCACTTCATATTGTTAAACAATGTCGTTGTTGAGTTATTTGTTTTCATTGCAAGTAAACATTTGTCCCTATCATAAATATCCGAATATTTAATTCTTTCTGACAGTCCAGGAATTTAGTCTATTGATCTGTATATTTTCGTCTGTTTCCCAGCTGTTCTGTTGTCATCGGCTTCCATTCTTTTCCGCTCCACTTGTTCCATCAATTTTATTATTGTCCTTATAGAAAAGTCATTTTTAATGCGAATATTTTTGATTTTTTCTTTATTCTGTTGGTGAAAATCTATATTGCTGATATCCACCACTCTGGTAATGAAATTAGTAGCTCTATTAATGATTGCGGGGATATTTTGAATAATAATTAATCAGCCTTCCAGATGCCATGGGTTTTGTTTCACAAATTTTTGTGTTATGATTACAGAAACTTTTGGATTGCTGCACGCTACTGAAAATCAGCAAGATCGGTCTACGTCCTTCGAGGCAGCGGCCAAAAATTCCACACCTGCCTCTAAGTTTTCCTGCTGGCAGAAAATCGGTTATAAAATTCATAATGAATAATAACGCATTTGCTAAACTGCTGCTTGGATGATGAGTAAACGGTAAATGCGGTAACGTTGATGTGGGTTAAAGGACAGAGCTGAAAATGAAGCAGCAGACAGGCTAAATGGTGGACTGATCTAAATCTTCGTAGCCAAAATCTTGTGTTCATAGTGATTGAAATATTTTAACCTACAGGGGTAAAGTGATGCTTTTACATATATTCAAACTAAAGAAGTGCTCTGGAAATTCCTCGGAATGAAGGCTATCATCAAGATTCTTTAAACTGAATAACTACGTTTGCGACAGGTCGTGGAAACGGTAAGTATAATTCTTCCAAAATAAAAACCGTACAAGGTTAATTTGCGTACTGTGTCTGGGTAGTGCACATTATCTGTATAAAAGTTATCACTTTCTTCAGCAGTACACCAGTTGGTTATATTTGAAGAACACTAGAACTAACGAAAACGTTAACTGTCAAACAAGCTCATTAAATTAATGATCGGTTTACTCTGACAACAGATAATAAATAAGTGGATTGACGCATGAACACGCTACCAAATTATTCAGATTATATACTCAGTTTGTTAATTTATCGCATATGTTTTTAACAAATCGGATCATTTTGGGCTTAAATGATATGTTAATAAACAAAAGTACCACATATGAAGTCAATCCACAAGAGAACCTAAAGACATTATTTTGCGATAGATAAAACTGGTATCATTGGACCTCGTTCCTTAAAAAATCAGGTCAGAGCTCGCACAACAGTCAATTGAGATCGATACCGCGCTGCGGTCAATAATTTCTGGTTTGATAGTGATAGCAATGATTAGTCCGTAACTATCAACTTTTAAAAATCAAAGTTTAACTATAAGCTGTCAATTAGCCTCCAAATGGGTGCGATTTGACACTTCATGTTTATTTCCTTTTGGGCTAAGTCAAGTGTTATTCGTGACATTTAAGCTTGAAATATCAAGCCAAGAGTAAACGTCCAGAATGCGCTTCGTCAAGAGTATCTACCAGATTGATCACTCAAATAAAAATACTTTTTTTATAACAATTAATTTTAGATAAGATAAATATATGCACAGGTAAAGTTCGTATTGCTACAGGTTTTTGTTCAACAAAAAAATTGTTTGATCCCAAAAATAAAAATAATAAAATGCATAAGGCGCTCAACGAATATCGTAAAATTGGTACTAAAGAAAAAAAGTAGTAGAATTTAGGCCCTTTTATACAGAAATTTGTTCAAAGAAAAAGTTCAAATTTAAAATTAATAATATTGATATTGATATATTGCTAATTTTTATGACTATTTTCGATCCCACTTGTGTGATGCTGGTTTTGAAAATGCAGTATCTTGAAATTTACCTAATGTTATTGACCCTTTTCTAGACTCTCCTTTTGAGATGAGAGAACTTAAATCGGTCTTAAAAATTGCTAAAAAAAAAAAAAGGGGCAATCACATTTTTCTACATGAAGAAATTCCCGATTGTTTTCAGAGCTCTGTCATAATTCCCTTATTCAAAAAGGGTGACATTATTACTGCATCAAATTATAGAGGCTTATTCCTATTAAGCACTTAATATAAAATTTTCACAAAATAATAAATGAATACCAAGCGGGATTCCACAAAGAATACACGATAATTGTAGATTTTTCTTTGGCTTTTGATAATATCCCACGTAACGCACTGTTTTATAACCTTAGTCCAATAGGTTTGTCCAGAAAAACTGCAACTTTATTACAAAAATTGTATGGAAATACTACCAGTAAGGTTTGGGACGGTTGCTCAGTCTCTGAAGCATTCATTGTCTACCAAGGTGTAAGACAAGGATGTTTACTAAGCCCTGTTTTATTTTCGGTTTACCTTAACGACCTCCCTGAATTTTTACCGGGAGGTATAACCGTTGCTGGCAGAGTAGTAAAAGTCTCGATGTATGCAGATGACATTGTCTTACTGTCTGATTCCCCTGATGGCTTGCAGGACATGATTAATGCCTTACACATTTTTTGTAAAAATTGGAGTCTTAAAGTCAATCTGGATAAGTCTAATGTGATGGTATTCAGAACCAGTGGTAGATATAGTCGTAAACCTTCATGGAAGTACGGTAACGGTGTAATCAAAGTGTCAACGAATATAAGTATCTTAGTATTATTTTAACGTACAACCTATCCTTTAAGAAACATCTTCAAGCTAAATTTTTATCTTCCACAATGGCCATAAATTCCACTTGGTTAAGTTATATTCACAACCCAAAAATTGAACGTTCAAATAAACTAAAATATTTCACACAGCGGCAAAATCCATAATGTTTATGGCGCTCAGATATGGGGCTTTCATAGATACGATGAAGTAGAAAAACGATTAAGATACTTCGTAAAGAAATTTTTATTTCTTTCCTTGAATACTCCCAATTATATGTTGTATATTGAAACACGTTTATCTTCCTTATTTTTAGAAACTTGAAATTTACATTTTAGTTATGTTTAAAAAGTTTTAAATCTTTCTATGAATAGATTGCCTTGTGTGCTAGCTGAGGAAACTATTCGGCAAAAAATTTCTTGGTTTTCGTAATGGGGTGTTCTATGTACTGAAAGTGGTATCAATTTAGATATGAATATATGGGGAAATAACTTACGTTATTCTCATGATATCTTATTAAATATTTAAAATTCAATTGAAGTTGAAAATTTTATTGCTAGTGCTTGAAATCCGCGTTTTGGATAGCATGATATGTATCCAACGTTATCATATGATTTTCCTTCCTATTTTAAAGATGGTAATTCGGCCTATATGGTCAGCTTGATATTGAAAGCTAGAGGTGGTTTATTAAATCTAAATTCATGCACAGAGAAAAGAGATTCGTCGTGAGAACCGAATTTGTTGCCAATCGAATTTGGTCGGTTGTGGTTATTATCTGAAATTCGGTTAAGAGGACTGAATAAATACGGTACTTCCAATTGTTTTAAAAATAAATTCGATAGTCGATAAAAAGTATTATTGTGAATTAAATAAAACAACGATATTTTTTACATTTGTCTTTATTTAGGATAAAAAAAAGAAAACAATTAAAACATTTCTTGACTGTTACAATAACTTTTACCTAAGCACTCCCACTTCCTCACGCTTTCATGCTTTACACTTTTGACTCCATTGTCTTCTGTCTTACATTCTACTCTGCACGCTTTTCCACTGCAAAGTAAATACAACTTTTGAAAACCTATTTTATTTACACATGTCTTGAACTCACCTCTTAACGTTATTGGAGAAATTTTCGCAACTTTCAATCAATCTTATTGCATATTTTTTATAAATTTTAAAATTTTTCACATTTTAATATTTTGTATATAAATTTTATTTATATTATGTCAAAAAACTAAGAAGAAAGAACGCAATCGATATTTGTAATTCTAACTTCCAATATTCGGGTTTCGGTACTAAAGTGCTGAATAAGTTTCGTTGCATCACCCAATAACCAGAATAGGTTTTACTACAGACACAAATTGGGCAGGTAAACTTTGTTAACTGTTGTTGCGACCAACATTTAAGATCTAATATAGTTTGTTAGTTTATAGTACAAAAAATCTGTCAAGATTATGTTTTATTTATTATAAAAATTAAATTATGATGTTAGTAATTGAATTTTGAATATTTTAACTGATTATTTACCGATCTTTTTTCTGTGTGTGCTCTTCTTATGGAAGAGCTTAAAATTTATGCTCTTTGGCCAATTTTAATGAGCAAGAGAACATTATTTATTTTATAGGTAGATGTCCAATTCTTTCAGGGTTCATATTCCACTATTTTGGAAAAAGAATCCTTACAACTGAAGAAGTTTATAATCTATTGATTGGCAAGAATTACATACTTTTATTTAAATTTTTATCACGTTGTTTAAAGTACAGAGAACTGATCATGACTGAATTTAGTTAATTTAAAATAAATAATAAATGTATTATGCCAATCAGACAAACAACATTTAATGTTATGTCTTCCCATGATTTAATCATTTTTATACTTTTTGTAATTAATGTAAATAATTAAATTGATATAAATCATTAAATCATTAAAAAAAATTAATTTATTTCTACAATTTAACGTTTTTTTCGGGCTTAAAAAAACATTATATGTGTGAGCCTGTTTTACATTATCTAATAAATATATTCTAAATCCTATTGTAATTTCTTTTGTTTGTTTGTGCGTGTATCAATCAAGGCACGAACGCATAGTGGAATAGGAAGGGTGAACAAAGTCTCAGGTAATCAATGTTAATAAAAAAAATTCAATACATAGATAGGTCCTAATATTTATATCTGTTTCTGGAGCTGGGGCTAAAATGAAAGACAAAGGAAAAACAGGCCTATACGTCTGTATCGATCACAATAAAATTTTAAAAAGTTAGATATTTATGAAAGGAGTAGAATGTTCTTTGTTTACGTTGAAAACAGCTAATAAGGGAGGAGTGGAGAAGAGGCCAAGCGCAAAATTTTATGAATAGTAACCGATCTTAATAAAATCCGGTTTTAAAGATATTTATAACAGATAAATCTTCTGACCAATAAAATCCAAACCAATTTGATGGATTTCTCACGTGTTCGAAGTATATTCCCATAGCGAACAAAGTTTTAATGTATTAAACAGTACCTAGAAATGGCCTATAATTAGACCTAGGCAATTTTGGGTACATTTAATGTAGTATTCGATATAATTTACTTGAAATAAAAAAAATAACGTAAAGTCTGACTTCCTTTTTTTATTGAAATGAAAACATACAAATATTAATTTTCGTTATTTTACTTTTATCGTTCTTGATTTTTTCAAATATAAATATTTCATGATTTTCTTAGGTTTTTTATACAAAATTTGGGTAAAATCCACTAACGAGCTATATGAGCAGTAGCGAAATGGATTATGGATATGTTTTCCCCACAGTAATACATTTCATTTTGTATTTTTTAATAATTAATATTTCATGAGAATATCATGAACCATTTATATTTGAAGGAATCAAGCACGATTAAAATACACTAACATAAAAAGGGTTCCGAATAATAAATTTTCATATTAATTTTTATGTTTTTAAAAACAGTTTTCATTCTTAAGTGAACTTCTTATTCATTTGCTTTCCTTCGGAAATAATAATTTTACATTTGCTTTTTATTAAAGTAAAAATTTTTGTAAATTAAAAAATAGTTTAAAAGGCATCATGCATTAACTTTTGCTTCAAAGTTTTTAAGCAACTAAATACACATCACACAGAAAAAAACTTGTTGCACTTTTATATAATTTTATTTATTTTTAGACTGAAATTTTATTAAATTTATAATTGATTCAATTTAACTCGAATTTTTTTTCCTATTTTGAATTGAATACATTTTTTATTAAATTAATTATCAAACATGGTATTCTAAGAGTACTTTTCTTAATTAATTACGTAACTGGATAAGTAAAAAATTTAATCAAATTTCAATTGAAAAACAAACAAAAAAAATATTAATATATGCAAATCATTTTCTTCGTATCATTTTGTTTTCTTTTTTGTATCCTAATGAAATAGAATTGATAAAAGAGGGAATAAGTGGATATAAAGTTCAAAAGCGTTTGTATGTATGGCAGGCAGTCATTCATATTGCAAGTGTATTTTCGTATTTGAAACATAAAGGGGAAAGTTTGATTAGGTAAACTAGGCCCATTTTAAACAGGATTTTAAATACGAAAAAATAAAATAAAAATGTGAAATAAATTGCAAACATTATTCTACTCATTAACTGGTGCTGTTAATAAGAAAATTGGAAACAAACACGGCCAGTTCTCACATTCACATTCAATTTTGGTAACGGAAAATGCAAGTGTAGGGATTTAAATTTTTATGGTGACTTATTGCTTGAGAGATAATTAATTCTTATTTAAATACCATTTTCGAGCACTGTAGTGTTTCATTTGTGGCCTCTGTAAAAGCTCTTCGAAGTCGCAATTTTCTGCTTTCGGACAATGTTCGGGGCATTAGTAGAACACCCTAAAGGAAAATGTTTATAGTTGTAAGTAGTATTTTGTGTTAAATTGTTCTTCTATTAGTTAAAGTGGAAAATGGGATCATAAAATATAGTTATATACAAATCAAATTGTTAAATTGTTCTTTTATTAGTTAAAGTAGAAAATGGATTCATAAAATATACTTATATACAAATCAAACAAAATAAACAAAAAAGGGGGATAGAAAAATAAATATTGTGATCAAAATTTGAAATTATTAACAGAGATCTAGCTGTAAGAAAAAAGCTAAATATACAAATTTTTATCATAAAAATTGATATGTTTTCCTAAATTTTTTTGTTTATTTTTAATAGTGGAATGTGTTTGATTACAATGGTACTGCATATTTTTCAAAAGTTCACTTTGTACTTTATATTGACCAAACATACTAATACTAAAGTAAGATCTGGCAACCCTTGTTGTTGTTAACCGTATGAGAGTGGTTTATAAAGTTACTTCCACTAATGGTGTGTGTATAGAATAATACCACAATTAGTTGAGCAACCTCGATGGTTGCGTTGGGTTCGATCCCGCCTTTGGACATGCGTACAATGAAAAAAATAATAATTGTTATAATACAATTAAAAATTAAGAAGCAGCAGTACAAACCTCCCGAGTGGCAAAAGAAAATTATTGTGTAAAGCAATGGCAGATAATTTAGTGGAGACGTCCAATTAATATAGAAGTAACAGATAATTGTCAAGAAGCCCTCTATAATAAAAAAAGTAAGAATGGTAGCGGTTAGCGCAGGAAGTGTAACAGTATAGCAATGGTGTATGGCAGACGTGTGTTGTGGCTATTAGATTAAAGCGAATGACTAGCTTGGATAAAAGGAGTAGTGGAGATGTCTGTGGATGGTTAAGGTTACTAAACAAGGCATCGAGTAGTTCATGTCTCGGGGGAGTAACACAGTAGTGTAGCGTGAATGGCTGCGTTTGTAGTAATAACGCGTGTTTAGTTAATACGAGACCATGAGATTCACAAGACGGGTAGGATCAGGAAGTATAGCCAGAGAAAACCATAAAATGATATTTGCAATCAAAAAAATTTGTACGTTTGTTCTACAAAGAGAAAA
This sequence comes from Gymnosoma rotundatum, assembly GCA_916610165.2. Lineage (NCBI taxonomy): Eukaryota > Metazoa > Arthropoda > Insecta > Diptera > Tachinidae > Gymnosoma > Gymnosoma rotundatum. The sequence goes on along the minus strand of OU744340.1, from coordinate 54,180,417 downwards.
ACGTAACACTACAAAACTTTTTGCATAAAATAGTAATAGTAATTTAGTTTACTATTTGCAGCTTTTGAAGCCAAATTGTCTCAAAAGTTAGAAAAATTGTACACTTTTAATATGTGTTCGTTGTGTAAAATTTGGACAAGATTTCACTTCACTAAATAGTATTAATTGAAAAGCAAAATAAAGATGACTCTTTAATTATTTCGTAAACATTGCACTGAAATGTAAGTTACAAATTTTGTATATTTACAGCTCTGCGCGGAAGTTAGTAAACTAAGTGTTTTAGAATGCATACGTTTGGTCTTACGGCTTCTCATGAAGGTGTATTTTGTTTTTATTTTGCTGGCATTGTATATTTAGAGAGCTCGTCAAAAATATTACTGTCCATGCTTAGAATATTTTTAATCCGGCATGAAGTCGGCTAATCTTCTTAAAAGCCAGTTATTCGTCCACTGCCTTTTTATTTACATACACATATTAAAGGTCTAAGAAATAATTGCGTCATGATTAATTGTGGAAATCTAAGCTTATTATGATTCCTTGAAATTGTATAAAGAAATATTTCGCGAAGCATTCGCACACACAATTCACAAGTGTAAAGGTGCTTAAGTGCATAATTTTTCTTTTAGAAAATTAATCTGAAACTAATGATTGTTTTTGAAATAATAACAAAACATTAATGAATTCTTAGAAATGCAAGGAATTTTTAATTTTGTTTGTTTCACTTTTGAATGGATGAGTTAGTAACCAGCAAAAAAACATACAAATAATAATTTTTACACGATGCAAGTCATCCAAATAGAAATATGTATATATGTGACATCTATCCATCTTTATGTGTGTGTATATTTGTATACATTTATACAAAGAACAAAAATAAGAAAAAAAAAAAAAACAAACAGAATAAACATTTTTGACACAAGTGGAACACAAGTGATTCTATACTTATTTTATTACTTTAACTTCATTATGCGGCTATTAGACGATCAAACTTTGCCTGTGAGCGCAGCCTGATGAGAGAGAGTGTTTTGCTATTGCACGATCATACCAAGTTTGTCAAACATCAGCTCGCAAGCAGGTTTTGAATAGTAAAGTTCGTATATGTGATAGCGCATGTATTAGTTGCAATATGTTTATTTTATTTTACAACATTAATTGTTGCATTTGTTTCTACTATCTTTTGTAATTTCTCTAAAAGTTTCTTTTCTTTCTTTTGTTTGTTCTATTTTTTACTTAAGATTTTATTTTGATGTTGACAGAAGATAATAAAACTTAAAGCTAAACTCACAAATTAAATTATTTTTATTTATATTCAAATTTGCATTATTAAAAGAAATTCATTAGTTATTGTATTGCATTTTCGTTATAAGAACGGTAATGAAAGTATAAAAATATGAGTGCAATATCATTTATTTAAAATAAAGCAAATTTAAAATTGTTAATTTTTTTATTTTGCTTAAAACCTAAATTAACCTAGCAATTAATAAGAATTTCAATGTAATAAAATTAACCTATTACTACGAATAATTTCTCAATACATATTATCTTTATCCGCTTTATGTTTAAATCGTGCGCTCTAGCCATGCAATCTTCACCGTTCGCTTGCAAAAAGAGAAATGATATTTACACCGTATTTGACAACCACGCTATTAAACGAGTATGATGGCATGATGGCAAACACAAAATATGAAAAATTTTTTATTTTCATCCAACGCCATTGACAAACACGAAATTTACCCTATTACACGAATTTGATGGCTTGTCATTAGGCCGTGCTCACAGGCGAAGTTTGATCGTCTAATAGCCGCTTTAAGATTTTACTGAAGTGAATAGTTAAATTAATAAACGGTTACTGTTGTTTGTCTGGGCAATAAAAGTACAATACACATGTAAATATACATCATTTTGTTGGGTAATATTTCTTAAAAAATTGACAAAACAGAAAACATGTTTTTTAAGGCATTCTAAAAAAATTAAATAAAAAGAAACTTTTTAAATATTCATATTTTTAAGATGGATTCATCCATTTTATCCGGACAAAATTTTTGTTGAGACAAAAATTTTTTTACTGAGAGTTTTCTGCAGCACGATTCACCGATTTCGAAAAGTTTGCCCGGACAAACAAAGCTGCCATATGAATATATAAGTAAACGATTGTTAGTTTTACAACGTCTTTTCTTGGTATGAAATTTTATTATTATTTTATATTATTTATTTATTATCTTGGCATTTTGGTTATCAAAACATGGATAATACAAGAAAATTGCTTCTATTACTGGTTTTTGAAGTATAAAAAACTCTTTTACTCGCAACAATATATTTTTAAAAAGATAAAGAATTTCAGTAAAAGAAATATTAAAGCAAAAAAGAGCAATGAGGTATTTTCATGCATTGGTTCCTGAGATGCGCTTAGAATACTTTGTGAATTTTCAATGCATGGACCCCAATTTTATAAAAAAAACTATTCTTGGAAAAAATCTTGTTTACGGACGCAGCTCAAAAATTGGCGAAAAATTTTCTAAGGGGTGTAAAATGGAATTTTAAGCAAAAAACGTAAAATATATGGGGCATTCGAACAAAAAATTTGTCCGTACAAAATGTTTGAATCCACCTTTAATATCATATTTTCCAAGGCGAATTTATAAGAGGTGGCAGTGCTGCTACAACAATAAAAAACTGGCACTTAAATGTATGGGAATCATCAAAATTTAATAACTACACTGTTTTCTTACTCTTTTTTGTTACTTTTAAGAAAGCTTTTTGTAAATTAATTAAACGACTGTTATAAATATATCTAACAAAATGTTGAAAACCGAATTTTTCAAATATAAAATTATACACTTTTGACAGCTGCTCTACACATAAAAATGTTAAGCAAAAAAGGTGATGCCACCTGGTAATATTAATCAACCTTGATATTTATATAAAATAAAATAAAAAAATAAATAAATTACTGGGTGTAAACAAAGAATGAAATTTGAAAATCTAAATAGCAATTCATGAAATTTACCTGTTTAAATGGTCTCATTCCACCGTTAATTCTTAAAGAATCAGCTGCAATGCCCGCAATACCATCACTCTGGCTAGTTTCAGTTCTAAGTTGTTTAAGAGAAACATTAGGCACGGTGTGTGAATGGCCACATGTGTTGTGTGCACCGCAACATATAGCCAAAGTACTGGATTCTGGTTGGGAGCTTTGACGTATTATTCTTGAGCCATTAGTTGGAGAAGACGTTACCAAAACAGGCGGAACATTATGTGGCAGAGCGTAATTTGAGCCACCATATGCCACTAGGGAACTTCCCATATTTCCTTGTTGGAAGGCACTTTTTACACTATCACGAGAAACTGAACAATCCATGTTACCTGCATTTGACATGGGTGTAGTCGAAGCGCGTCTGCTGCTGTTCCGGCAGGCTCTGCATCGTGTTTGGGCACTAGGAGATATTGAATTAGACGATAAATTCTGATATGATGTTCCCAAATTCAAGCTTTCTGGATAGCCATGATTTAAATTCGTTATTGATATGGTCGGTTGCTGTTGCAATTGGCGATTTTTAACTGCGGGAGATGGTGATGATGCTGGTACTATTGCTGTGAGTTGCTGTTGATTTGGTTGTGTTTGAATATGATTCTGTGACTGCTTTTTAGTTTGATCTTGGTCCTCTTGATAAACTTCTATATCAGGCACTGTGGATGGTCGTAACCCTTGCTCCACATCTTCGTCCGCTATATGAGTGCTACGTTCGCTTTCGTCCGAACCCAAACGCGTTTGCTGTGAGAGCTGTGGACTAGTAAGATATGTTGAGGTACGATCCTGTCGCATCAATATTGGCTTTGCTGATGCACTGGAAGTCATATTGTTCGTTGTTGGTCCATTGGCAGAATTCATTTTAATTTGTCGCAAAACAGACGGTTTACATTTAGGTGTGTTAGAAACCAAAAGGGAATCGGTTTCTTCAGAACTGATATAGCCGGAATTAGTGGCTTCCGTCGATTTTTGCATTGACATCTAAAAATAAGAATAGGTATACAAATCAATTAAATTTAAAGTTTAGAAAACTGAGGAATAATAAAATAAAATTGTATCAAAACAGAGGCGAAGGCCCTTGAAGCCAGTCCTCATTCAATTAATATTTATTGTAAAATTAATTTTCAATAAATAAATAATAATAAAATAAAATTGTATTTACTGCTGAACTAAAATATAATCAGTTAATTCAGTTTAAGTAATTAATTCATGTTCAATAATTTTACGTTTTTTTAGTGTTGATTAAACAAATACTTATTGGATAAAATACAATATATTGGGGTCTGTTCAAGTACTTTGGAATTTTCCATACATCACACAAAAAAGAACACCGGTTTAATATTTATCTAACCTGAGGTCTATTGTTAAACAAAATAAAAATATATCAATTATCTTTTGTATCTTGTTAAGTTAAAAAATGATAATTATATAAAAATTTAACAAGAGACATTCATATGAGAATGTTAAACATACTCTGAAGTACAGTGGTTTGTAATTCCTCTTAGAAAATCAAATATGTAGATATTAAAATTAAATCAGCAGAAGAAATTTTATTCCACCATCAAGTTCTTCTGTTTAAAACAAGCGGAAATTGTAAGTTTTGCATAGGGTTTTTGTTGCAACTATGATATTTGTGCTGAATAGATAGTAAGCGGTAAATAAGTAGAACAAACAAGCACAGCGTAATTTTGCTGCATAAATATCAGAGGTAAATAAGTAGTAAAGATAACCACCAGCAAGCGAAAGTTAAAAAATATAAAATGGGTCAACGCCTCGCTTAGGTCTAGAGCTATAAATCGCATAAATGTTCATTCCAGAATCCGTGGTAGGTTAGTCAGTGGTAGCCAGAAATGAGGAACATAACAGTTGATAGCCTTACTTTAATGTTGGTAGCAAGTTCATCAAAGGAGATTCAGGTGTGCATGATACAGACTCTCATAAAAATTCATGGGCTAATCAGAAATGCTAGCAAATCTGACGTCATGTTCTTTATTGGAAGGAGGAAAGGTGTAGACTTTAGATCCTTAATGTTTTTGAATTGGATCCCGCAGTATCACAGTGAAATATTCTAATACGAGCGAATATAATGAAGTGAGTGAACCCACTCAACCCGGAAAGATGGAGAAAGGCTAGTACATGTAGTCAGGCTCGAATAGGGCTAAAAAAAGGTCCTTGGCAGATATAATAAAAATCCCTTAATATTAATAACTGTGACATGTCATTGAAATTTAAAGTATTACTTGACAAGAATGAGGATTAAAGAAAGTGATACTTGTAGAGTATGTCTGGAAAAAGCTACCAGATCGGTAGTGCAAATAGTGTAGTAATCTCACGCACTGGCTGGCATACGACTCAGGCAGAAGGATTTTAAATATTGATGCCATGGGGGATCTAAGCCTTAGACAAATGCTAGTATTTGCTTAGGCCTCCGTGATGATAAAGAAGGCCGACAGTTTCCAATTCACGGTTAAGGTTAGTGCTGATGGTACCACTTGACTCAACGAGAATAACGTTACGTAAACGGTTACCTATTATCATTAAGGACTGAGGGGAGAAAAAAGGGCATTATCAAGGAAGTGGTTTGCCTCAATATTCCCCTTACATTAATAACAATACATTAATAAGTGTTTTTCGCAAAAAGTTGAATAAAAATCCTACTTCTACTGTCACAAGAAGGAAATTTATGATATAACACAAAATTTTAGTAATACATTATTTCGTATTGTGTTTTTAAATTCAAAACATGAAACACGACAAGACCGAGCAATTTCGGTGCTAGCACCAGACGTAGAGAAGTATTCAACTTAAATAGAACAATTTCTTGCCGAAATGCTTATGGTCACGTAAATGTACAATTTAGAAATATGGGAAGAAAACAGCTTAAATGTTCAAAATGTTGGGTGAATTATTGTAAAATATATTGAAATATAAAATATTTTAAGCTTTTATTTGGAAAAAATCCCACAAAAGGCGACTAGCAACTCCATGAAAAAGTGTAATCCTTTGCATCGGATACGCTTAATACGCTTTTTGTCCAACACAACACTACATCGTTACATTGTGCATCGGTAAAAAAAAAAAACTTCTCCATTTTTAAATCTTTACGTAACAGAATTGTAATTTAAATCATAGTAAACTTCAAAACTTGTTATAACCTGATCTATCCCTTACTTTTCAGTTTAGGATTAAAAAAGTTTGATATTTATTACATGTTTTTAAACAACTTATCACTTAATTTTAAAATGGTACTTTCTTAAACCGATTTTTCTTAATTTTTTTGCCAATCATTGTTTTATGAAATTAATTTGTGTCCAGTCAGCCATTGAAAAAGAGTTTGATCCAATTTTACTTAATCTTTAATTCAGAAGTATACATATTTAAATAAAGGGTTCGGTTTATATTTTGTGTAATTTTCTTTTCTGTAGTTAAGCTGATTACTCTATTACCTGCTTTTATATATTTTACATTTTTTGCTTGCATATCTTATCTCTTTTCCACCACTTTTTATATTAGCCCAATTCACAATCTTGTGCAAATGGTCTTGCATAATAGCATTTGCAAAATTGTGTAGCATATTTTTAGTCTACACCAACAAAACAAACAGTAGTGAGTAAAATATGCTACACATATTCGCGGCCTTTGTGTTGCTAAGTGATGTGCTTAGATTTTTTGGAGCGAAGAATATCAAGGGATGGTTATCTAGTGCACTGCTAACTCATGAAATTTCATTTAGTGCGGTAAAAATAAGAACAAAATAATAAAAATTAAAAATATGTGAACTGAAATTTTTTTAACCTCTAAAAACGATCCAGAAAATTCAGAATCACATTCTGCTGGTGTCTGATCTTTAGAATTTTTTTTTAAACGTCCGCATACATTTGTAAAATAATTTTTCGTTAAAAAAAGAAGGTTTTTGAAAATTAAAAAATATACTTTAGCCAAAAAAAAAATTATTTATATCCACAATTCAACTTCTAATTTCATAAAAAATTAAAAAAAGAAGAACTCTGTTAACTTCAAGAAATGAGAGGTAAATTTTGAGCCCTATAAAGCAAAAGAATAACCAATATTTTGCTTACAAATTAAAAACTTTATGTTTGTGATAAAGTTTCTTGTAGTTTAATTTGCTTTGCAGACTTAAACCACAAAAAAACACACATGTCTCGTACATTCAACTTTCATTTTACACGGTGATAGACTTCAGCTACCAAAGCTTCAACAAAACTTATTTGATAAACAACAAGAGAGATTAACATTAAGATATTCCCTCTGAAACATCCAGAGGGCCTGTACCATTGCTCAAAAATTAGGCGCTCTAAAATAAAATTCCCGGAGTATTTATGGTCTCTACCAATTTTAAACTTAACTATTTTTGCATCTTTGAAATAGGTGAGGTTACAGTCCTCGTATTGTGAAATTTTAATGGTTCTAGTTCGTATTTTCAATCATTTACTCATGTATCAAATTAAAAAATGAAATTAGAAAAAAAACACAAAAAATTTTAGTTAAATACGGTAATTTGAGGTAAACATTTTAACTATGCCTTAGTAATATGCATTCGCGCAGGAGCGTCTTTCTGCGGAGCTCTAAAAATCCTCTAAGAACTCCCCTAGCAACCCTCTAGAAAAACCCCTTTCCACCAAAACTTTTTGCTTCGTATGGAATTTCTTACACACAACACACGTTTCATTTTCAGAATAATTATGCTAATGGTTACAAGTAAACAAGAAAGAAAAAATAGATCTGATATTCTTAATATTCATTTAGTAACGGGTGCCGTTTTTAAGCAGCTACTTAATTTTATCCCTTTTTTCACAAAACTATGAGACATTATGACAATATGGTTGCTTTTAATTATGCACTTAAGTCCAATTATTATGGTGACCATAATGTATTTAAATTAACTTACAAACTATTTAGCCTCAGTTGTAAATTATCAAATATTTGCTTATGTTCTATAATTAAAAAAAAATATTTATTTAAAAAAAACTATGAACGTAATTTATATACATCCTTAAAGCCAACAATCTTAAGAAAATTTATTCAAAGGAAAAAGTATTGACAAATGTAACAGTGTATGTGTATTGAATTACATAATTCTTGCAAAAAAAAAAACTTCAAAACAGATTTTATTTGTTTGTCTATAACTCTTCAAAAGTATGGCCACATACCTGAAATTACATTAACTATTGGGACGCACTTATATCCCATCTCCAAACTTTATAAATGTTATAGCAGACTAAGCACTGCAGCTAATTTAAACCGTCTGTCTACAACTGTTCAACAGTGTGGCAACAATAACTTACAGCAACTATAGCAGCATCTTTTAATTTAGAAATTCAAATTTTCTACTTTCTGTTGAAGTACATTAAAACCATCTGTTTATAACGGTTCAACAGTTTGGCCATATACATCAACTTACATCAACTTTTAGGACACCATTTTATTTACAAATCCAAATTTTATAATTATGCCACACTATTATACAAAAAAAAAGATGCAAAAAACATATGGCTTTATGAATTATTTCAAAAGATCACGAAGTTGCACAGGTCTTTCAAACACATTCACTTTAATCTTTTGACAGATTTTAGGACTGAGCGTGATGAGACTCCATTATTTTTTTATCATTTCTGTTAAATAAAAAATTGTTCTCTTCACTATTTTGTGTTGATATTTATCTTAACAAATGTCAAATTAAGTCCCACAGATTATTTTGTTACGTGTAGACCTCTTTCTAGTCTCATCACAATGCTATTTATGATGATGATATTTATAATAAGAGAGTTTTCTGGAGACGTGCCCTTCAAATAAATTCATCAAATGAGCTGATGATTCAAAGCATATAATTACAAATAAAATCCATCAATAATTATAATTAATTTATTAACTTTCACAAAGTGCAAATGGTGTAAAAAAGGGTGTATAAATGTATGAAAAACAATTAAATTTTCAATGATATTGTTGAAAATAAAAGAAATAAAACAGATTCATACATACATATGTATGTTTGTATGTATATTTTCATTGCAATAACTGCTAGATAATTATGAAATTTCGAAAGATTATTATGCAAACGTGTTCACTTGTTTACGTTGGTAATTATTTCAAAGTTATTCTCAGTTTAGTTCTGTGAATATGTTAAATTTCTTTGCTGTAATCTTAATACAAGAAATGAATTGAAGTTCCTTTATCTTAAGGAAAAACTTACAAGTCGCAAAATAATGTGTTCCTTGGGTCTCGCACCAATATGTGGAAGATATCTCATTCTTACGTTTTTTAATGGTCTTAACGAATATTGATGGTTTTTTGTTTTGTACACAAAATTAAATAAACTAAAATGTTTTAAATAATTGCAAAAAAAAAAATTATATTTAACCAATTTTCTATAAAAATCGTTGCAGCAATTTTACATAAAAATTGATTTAAAATTTATAATCTTTTTTTATATTTAAAGAAAAGTCTTATCAGAAACTACTAAATAAAAAATTCACCAATAAATATAAATATTTTATTGTTTTTCCCTACTGCATACATTTGGGTTTTATTTCTGTTACATCCACTCTTTTATAGTTTGTTTTGTTAAGAGAAGCAAGAAAAAAGCTACTGAAATTCATTTGCATGTTTGTATTTTTTTTATTTAACAACTGTTCAGTTGGCTGGTTTAACATAAAACGGAAATGCATGTATTTTGTTTAAGTTGTTGTTTGTGGTATCCAATTTTACAGTAAAGTTACATTTTTGTAGCGGCTACGTTTAGGTATTTTTGGCTGTCAATGTTGTTAAAATTTTTAATTGTAATTTTAGGTTGCAGTCGTAATAATTTGTTTAGTTATCAAATACAATGTTTTATTGTTTGTAATCAAATATATTTGCGATTTTTTAGAGAACCGCGTTAAATAGGTCCGGAGTTAACCGGTTAATCGCATTAGGAGCTGTCCAGAACACAATAAATATATGTTACGCAGATGGAGCAGAGAATAAAAAAACTGATATTGGAAAATAAAAATTTTTATAAATCATTCCCTTAATCTAATTCTTTACGAAAATAGCTGTAGCAATTTATATAAAATACAAATTCTATTAAAGAACTGCTTTCAACTAATGTGTAACCTTTTATTCTTTAATCCTTTTAATAAAAGCAACTGGTAAGATAGAAATCACTTATTTACTATTTCTTAAAACTTAATTTTACAAAATTAAAATACTTTAATGATTAAGATTTACAAACACCATCTCCTTTACATCAAAAAATATTTCAACAAGAGGGCCCTTTAAATTAAAAGATAAACACTACTCTTGACACTTGTTATTTTGACGTTTATATTATTTAGTAATTCGAAAGCTTACAAAAAAAAAATGCACAAGTATCGAATATTACTCTCTTAAAGGCCACAACTTCAACTCTACTATTAGTGAATTAGGCAGTATTACCAATATTGTGTTTAGTGTTTTCAGATCGACTTGTGTGGTGATCGGTTAAGTTAAATGTGTGTGATTTTTAAAATTTTTTTTCAAAATACAGAATAAAAAAGTGGTAAAACTAGTGTGTAAAATTATATGTGGCTGTACATATTCTTATGTTAAAAAAATTTTCAAGGGAACGCTGCAGACATGAATTTTCTTAATTTCAATTTCATAGTTCCAAATTCATAAAATTTTAATTTCCATTTTTAAACTTTTTCGTTATGTCAACATTAACACTTTCCATTTTTATAAAGCAGAATTTCTTTACTTTTACAAGTTATCTATTTGATACTTAAAAAAGGCACACTTTTTCAATTATTAGTCGATTTTTATTAGTTTTCCATTAGTTATATCACTGTAGTTATACGACTAGGGATAGTAATTAGATCAGAATGCGATAACATTTGCGACATGTTTCAGTGTCAGGAAGCAATAATGTAGTGAATTGCAAGTGCAATTTTCTCACGGTAAATAAACAATGTTACATTAAGCATAACATTATCCTTGTGACAATCCTGTTTCCTCTGCGTAAGTGAAAAAAAAATGTCGATAGATTATTTTTATTAAGCTTTTTTTCTATCGGAGTAAGTTGTTATATTTACGACAGACTATTTTACTTAAGTATTTTCGAGTTTTTTAATATTGTGCCAAATTATTCGAAAAAAAACACGTAAAGATTAAACCATAATGCACTAACTAAGCTTTTTGTTTATAATGAAGAGAACTAAGCCACCTCCAGCACAAATTTTGTCCCCCAATGATTTTTTTTACTTCGTAAGGAATTTCGTATCATAAACTTAAATGTACTATTTTTAAGGTCTATAGTCCCCTAACGAAAAAGTCTCTGGTTACGCTTATACTATATGTGAATACTGTATTGTTGCTTTTAAAGGGTTTTGAAAACATCTTCGTGAGTGTCTGTTTTCGTTGGTCAAACATATGACGAAGGGTAGGTATGGTATAATTAATCAATATATACTTAAAGAAAATGTTAAAATCAAAAATTTCATTCTTAGAAACATTAAGCCTCTGTCGTATTGTATTAATCTATTATCATATTCACAACTTTATCAAAATATTAATTATTACCGTTACCAAAAATAAATATTATTTATCGGATTTAGATAAAGGTTCTGATCGGAGGATAATTTCGAATTATATGGTATAATATTTATCGTGCATTCAACTATGCAACAATAAAATAATTCACAATAAGTTAGATTGATAAGCGATATGTAGTTTAGCATTGTAATATTTAAAAAGCAATCAGAAAATAATATAAATAACATTTTATACATTTTAAGTTCAAATGTACAAATAAATTAAATTACATGTAAGTTAATGTTTTTCCCAAGTTTTTAATCAGTATACGTATAACCTGTCTATTTAAAAATAATTCATATATTTTATTTTATGTTTTTTTTTTTTTTTTTTTTTTTTTTTTTTTTTTTTGAAAAGGAGAAGTAGCACTTTAGGCATAACCTATTTAGTTATTTTCAATAACCGTACTTCATTTTTTAGAAAAGCGATTGATGAGAGATATACAGATGGATCGATATAGCCATTTTATGAGTTATTTTACTTCGTCGGTGAATATGCTATGAAAAGGTATCCACGAAGGAGAGTGCATTTATTTTTGACTGCCGCAAGGGTTGAACTCTGGGCAACCAGATTTGTAGTCAACGGGATTACCATCTCGACTACATCTTCTTCAAACTTTTTATTGGCATAATGCTACATAATATTATAAAAATTTATTAAAACAAGCAGTATTTTAAAACTTATTAAAAATAAGTACTAATATAATTACGGATACCTTCCTTTTCGAAAACCACTACAGGTTCAAGACATTGCATTTATTTAACCTTTTGCCCTCTTGTTAAGTATATATGTCTATATATTAAGTAATCACTTGCTATTGTTTGCTGTTGTAAATCTTGTTGAACACGTAGATATGTTTTTATACTATCATTTCTCCTTGCTGTCAATCTAAGACGTCTGTTTTTGTGGAATACAACACATAAAAATAAACTCTATAACTTGTTACCTTTTTTACTTAGTAACAAAATTTATGCATCCAGGTTAAATGTCATGTTTTTGCAAGCTTTTTTTAGGTTACTTGTCAGCACATAATTTTATAACAACATTTTACAACCGTATGAAGTTACTATGTACCATGAACATATCCATACGGTTTGTTTTCAAAATGCACCCATCCATCGCAATAGTTAAAAAAGAAAAGTTTAGTTTAAACCAGTAAAACAACTAAAAGTAGGTTTTTGTATAATTTTAGTTCTATGCGGTATAATTAATATATTATTTTGGATGTCTATGGAAATATTTTCAATGCCCTCAACAAAGTGAATTTGGTGCAGTGTTTTTCCTTTTTTTTGTATGCTGACTACAAAGTTCAATAAAATAAAATTTATTTTCACAAAATAATAAAAACTTTAAACTTTTAATTTGAAACGATCCAATCATATACAAAAAATTATCATAAATTAAAGGTGAGTAAAAACTCACTGAAAAGACTTTTGTGTAGCTTTTGATCAGAATTAAAATGGCTCTTATTATTTTAATTGGTACATAAGTCAAAAACGACTTGGAAGGGGTGAAACAAATTATAGTTTGCATTAATTTTACATGAAAAAACTTAATCGTTTGCAAACTAAAGAAGCAAACAAAACAAACCAACAAGTGCGATTTGGACTTCCACAATAAAGGATTCGTATAATATATGGCCCACCATTAAATGTAATCTTTTTTTTTTATTATTTTATTATTTGCTGTTGGAAATTATGACTTCATGGACACTCTTAAAAGTATATGCATTATTATTATTGTTATTATTATTATTGTTATAGATAATAAAAAGACATAGAAGTCTTTTTGCTTTGTTAGTCAAAGACAGTTCTCATTTAATAAATTTAGTTTTATTCAAAAGAATCTTAATTTGAACAAAAAAATATATATATTTATATATAAGTGACTCTTTGAACCCTCAAGAAGTTACTGTTACCAAAAAAAAAAAAAATGTATATATATATATAAACTCTAAGTAGGTGGAATAAAGACTTGTAGTGATAGAAACATAGTTCGAATAGTTGGAAAGGGTTTTGAAATGTTTAAAACTTATAGGAAGCACTTTTGGAAGGAAAGTGCTAACTAGCATTGTACGCCATTTGAAAATGCTGCATTCAAAACAATTTTTTTTTTTTGTTTAGAAGAAAGGAAAGAACAAACCCAACTAAGCAAAATTAATATGTTACCGCTTTGTAAAATTTTACGGAGCACAACAAGAGAGAAATATAACTATATGATAAGTGTACTAGCTTATATACTGTCTATTAATTATAAATACTATAATATGCTAATGTTTAAGAAAACTAAGTTTTAAATATATTTTTTTTGTTTAAAGACGAAGTAATTTGTATTTTTATATTTTTAACACAACTGAAAAAATTTGTAATAATTTTTTTTTATAAAAAAGTTAATTTTTATAAAAATGTGGATCTAAATTTGCTGTTGTTTTTATTTCTTCTGAAATGTTGAATGTTGTTTTAAATTCATAATAAAATTTAAAAAGTGTATACCAACCAAAAAATTTCAGATAAGCTAATCGAGCGTGGAATTAATTATTTTTGGCGGAAGGACTTCTCAACTAGACTACCAACTAAATCAGACTTTTGAATTAATTACTGATAATTTATAACCTTCATTATTGCTGAAAGTTATGAATATCATAAGTATATATGTTAAGGTATTTTCTTTGAATTTAAAGAACTAGTAATGTGTTTTGTAAGCGAGTAACAAAATACAGCAATCAAAGTCATTATATGGCAAGTACTTTATAAGGTAATGTCAATTTTTTTTGATGGGTAGTGTAAAAAACATCACTCGAATTCGTCAAAGTTGGCCAATATTTTTAAATTGATTCAAACGCAAACGCTTAATTATCTCAATATATGAAAAAATTGACTTATACCACTTTATAAAAATAAAAAAAAATAAAATAAAAAAAACAGCTCAATTAATCATTTATACACCAAGGATAAAATTAAGTTGACAATTGGGATGCATTGTTCTGACAATAAGCAATTAATGCCGACTTGCCAAACCCTACTGGGGAATTGTCAACACAGCTTCGCATTTTTAGCTTTCAAAATATATGTGGCTGCTGTAGTCTAGGTGGTAAGCACGTTGACTACAAATCTGGCTGCCCTGGGTGCAACCCTTGCGGCAGTCAAAAAATAAAAAATGTTTTTTTCTGTTTAATGGTATAAATACATAATCAGAATTAACATAAAAACATCCAGCCTCCTTCGTCGGTACTTCTTCATAGCATATTCTCAGGCGAAGTAAAATAATTAATAAAATGCTATATCTATCTCCTTTCACCACCTGTCATCTCTCTCATCAATCCCTTTCCTAAAGAATGTATCACGGTTACATAAAACTAAGTAGGTGTTAATGCCTGAAGTGCTACTTCTCTTTTAAAAATGAAATAGTTATCAATATCGATTGTTGTTATTTAGCTTAAAAACCAATCATATTTTAGTTTGCTAATTTAAAAGAGTTTTAATACTGCTAGTACTGAAATCACAGTAAGCAAAAAATAATAGTGTTGCTCGAAAAAGAAGTTGAGTAATATAAGTATTTACGTCGATATATCAAATGTAGACAATTAAGCAGATCTGCAAAGATTGTAATAAACAAAATTCATTTTGATATAAATCAATATTTTTGTAACAATCACATGTCACTTTTTCCTATAAAAACATCTAATATAAGGATGTATAGCACACGGCTTCGAACCGAAATGAAAAGCAATTCGAAAAAATACATTTTCTACAAGTTTTAAAATAAAAGATGTTATAATTTATGGAATTTGTTTTTTATTTTACGATATTTATACTACATTCCTATAGTTTCAACTTTGTTAAATGGCTTTACTCCGTTCAAGAAAAATCCTCTAGAAACTCTACTGCTAAATAATCAAAAATCTCAAATCCACGAACTTCTAGAAAATCAGCAAAACTGTCCGATCAAATTCAATTCTACAAATACTCTTTAAGAATAAGTAATCCGAGAACTTTGGAAGCATACTTTGGCATACTGCAGTATATTTTTAATGGTTTCTGAAAAAAATTTACTGGTTAATGAAATTTTTTTCAGTAAACAGTAGAATCGAAAATTTTACTGCATTATTTAAATAATGCAGTTTGCCCATGTGTATTTGGAGGTAATATTTGCGATTCTGTATGTAACGGACGTTGCGTTAGGCTTAGGAATTACCCGCAGAGAGAAGTTGGAGACAATAGAAAGTAAAATAACCTATTCGTGAAGTCTTATGTAAAAATGCATACTTTCTTTCAATACTTTATTATAATTGAATCAGACTTTATTTAAAAAATAATCTCAATTTGCAATAAAATGTGACGTTCATGTCACTAAGTGGTCGGAGTGTCATTTATAAATTACTTCTTAAAATTAAAAACATATAAATTTTTAGAAGAGTAGGTTAATATTTCAATATTATCAAAATGTTTAACAAAGTAGACTCCTTAAGCATTACAACAAACAAAGGCTGGCAATTTTTTAAAAATTTTAGCCATTTCGTTTTTTGCATAGCATTAGAACTATTCACAATAAAAATATAATTTGAAAATTAATTTGTGCTTTTGCAACTTATGAACATTCTTCAGGACTTCTAGTTGCGGGAGTTTTTTTGAACATCATTAATAAAAATGTAAAATATATACCGCTATCACCGCTACTACCCGAACCGCTACTGTCATTTGCTGCTACGTTACCCTACCGTCGACCGTTATTAATCTTTCATTGTAACCTTAAAGTTAAAAAAATGAAACGTGACCCGAAGTTTTAAAAGGTTTTAATCCAAGAAGTGTTTTCTTTCTGTACCGTTCTAACGCTACCCTGGAATACGCTGCAGCCATCCTACCAATAAGCGTGAAACGTTTTTTTACATTGGATAAATAAGATAAGTGATAAGTTTCATACAATCGATAAAATTAAATAAAAACCGCAAAATGAGGCTAATATGTTAGTATTTTTGTTTAACTGCATTTTTTAATACACTGCTGGATTTTTCGGTAGAGGAAAAAGCAAGAAATAAATAATATTTATAATGACTTCTGGTGCATAGAAACAAAGAACAAAAACCGAGTGATTATCAAATTACACTCAGAGCCATTACGTTCCCCAACTTTGTCTTCCATCAACTATTTAATGCTTACAAATGTTATAGAAATATGCACATTGGATAATAATGCCATCCCTGAATTAGCAAAGACCATGATATTTTTGATATCATTACTCTCTGTTAGCAATATCCCGTCCTATCTGTCAAAAAGAAGTTAATCTGTTTAAAATTATAACGGATAAACTTCTTATAATTCCTGGGACATTTTTAAAATCATTATACTTAATGTTAATCTTCCACAATAAAATGGTTATTCGTCACGTTTTTCGTCAATAGTAGCTGAGGCTATTGCAAGAGTTGTGAAGAATTTGAATTTTTCAATGCTTCTATGGAAAATCAGTCAAATTAGTCTGTTGGTCTCTAACAACTAACTCTTTGCAGTATAAAATTTTGTTGGCAAATCATATCAACTAACAACTACTTGCCTGGAGTTAACGAACGTCTGACATATCTTAGTACTGTAATATTTTATAAAAAAAATTTAAAAGGTATCCATTAATTTTTCCTATATTATAAACTTAAATGATGATATTTTTTGTTTCTTACTGTTTTTAATAATTTATTGATTAAATACTAGCTTATTGTAATCGGCGTTATCTAGGTCTAATTGTAAGACCTTTTTAGGCACTGTATGCCCTTGTGGAAGAGTATTGAAAACACAATATTTTTGTTTGGTAAACTGCCATAATGCTTATTTAATTAGAAAATAAAATTTACTTTTACGAATGGAAAAAGATAATTCATTAAAATCTATTTAGTTACTAGACAAACTCATTGACGAAGAGTCCAGCTTTGGATCCACTTCTGCTGACATAAATTTAAAGAAACTTTTGTAAATCATTAAATTATAAATTTAAGTAAATTTAAAACAAATGATTTTAAAAATACATTATACTCATGGTAGATATTAAAACAAAATATTAATTCATACACTCATGTATGTCGATATCTAATTATGCTTAATGGACGTAAATCCTCATAAATATTCATGTCGATAATAATATATTTTTTTTAGCGAGTAGATTATAGGTTAGAAAAATATAATATTTTTAGAAAATGTTGATTTAAATGACCAAAATGCAAAATAAGTTTACTAAAATGGGTAAACATTTTAAACAGAAAATTAAAACAAAAATATACAAAAACAAAACATTTCAACTAAAAAAGATTTAAATTGTTTTATCGGTTGTGTTGTTAGCCACACCATAAATGTGTGTACATACATATATATATATATATATATATATATATATATATATATATATATATATATATATATATACGTATGTCTTTATATTAATGTGAACCAGCTTAACAATAATAACGAAATAAATATACGTACCGTACAGGAAACAACAATGTTACAATCATGATACCGCTTTAGCACTTTTCAAAGTTAAACAAGAAACTATAAATAAATATTTTAATGGAAATGAAAAATGGTTACAAAAAATACAACTTCCGAAATAAAATTGGTAATCAGCGAGACTGTCTCTGTGCGTGTGGATGTGGTTGTAGACAAAGAAATATATAAAAAAAGAAGTTGTCAAATGCAAAATAACTAAAATCAATAAAGTGGTTGTTATTGTTATTAATTTTATATATATTTGTATACCCTTCACTACATTGGGTTAATTTCGAACGTAGTTTCTACGATATTTATATCCAGCCCCATATAAAGGGAGAACGTTTAAGAGACACCATTTAAGTACACTACTATTGATATATTTGCATATGCACATTGCTTATTAATAAAAATTGTTTTCAATTTTTATTTTTTCATTGAATCTTTTAAATACAAATGAATGGTTCCTAATGGGATCCCATATGTAGAAAAATGAAAGAAAAAATAAAAATAGTTACTGAATGTTTGTTGTGTTTTTGTATAAAACATTTTTGAGTTGTTATTGTCTTTTGTTTTATTGATTCAATGGAGTTTTTATTTAATCAATTTGGCTTTTGATATGAGACTTTCTAGTTTTCTATACAAAGTTTGGGTAAAAACCACTGATGAGCTATTTGAGCAGTAGTGAAATGGCCATATGGATATGCTTTCCCCGCAGTAATACATATCATTTTTTAGTTTGGTTTAAAATAATAAATATTTCATGAGAATATCATGAAAAATTTATATTTGAAGGAATCAAGCACGAATAAAGTAAATTAATTAAATTTTTAATTTGATTTGACTTAAAAATAGTTAGAAGATTAAGAAAATTTCTATTTAATTAACAGGATTAACACATGTAATTAGTTAGTAAATATTACATCCTAAACGAAACTGAAAAAGAAACATTTATCTATCAGTTTATTTGACTTAAATTTTGTCTATTTGATTATAGTCATGCAAAGTTATTAAAGGATTTAAGAAATTTGTCTAGTTGTAGAAATTTCATTATATATAACTTATTTACTTAAAAAACTGATTTGGTTAGACATGTAGAAGAGAAAATTTTTGTTAATATTATACATTCTTTAATTTAAGAATTTGGACAAAATTTTAAATATTTTTATGCATAACACTTACAAAATTGTTGCAATACTTTAACTACAGTAAAATTTTCCAAATTAACTGCAGAAAATCATTTAATCAAAGAATCGTGATAATGACCGCAAGTAAAAATTTGAAAGCAAAATATATTTGATTTAAAATTTCGTAAAATCTTTTAATTTATAATTTAAATACGTAAGATAACTAAAAAAACAACTAAACAACTAATTAATAGCTAATTTATTTATTTGTATTATAAAATTCACCTGAATTTTCAATCATTAATCTATTCCGCAACACTGCCAGGATAATCATACTGAATTTATTTCTTAAAAATTACTAACTTTCTTAAATAATAACCAACTTTTACTCAATTCTGCTCCCCATTTTACCTTATTTAGGTAAATTGTTTCGTTCAGTGTATTAATAAAATAATTATTTATATTTGACGTTGTTCGTGAAAGACATGGCTGTGCACGCACAAAATAGTTTTTTTGTTATTTCGGCAACCTTATATCCCTTCAACTACATACGTTTCTCCCATGTATACAAACGTATTCTATAAAGCTTAGAAATGGCGAAACAGTAACATCTATTGTTTTACATTTAACGTTGTTTTTTGGAAGGGGTTATTGTAAAATCGATAGCCCCCTACTACGATGTTCATACATATATGACACATATCAGTTTCGTGTTCTTTGTTCTTCTTAAAAACTAAAAATAGTTTCAAATTAAAAGCCTTAAAAAGTAATTGGTTACATATTATAAAAATAGTTAACGTCACACAGGACACCACTTTCCATAGTTATTAGAAAAGAAAATAATTTATGCCCATAATATGTTTGAATGTTTGTCTGTTCAATTAAATGTATATATGTTGGTTAATGGATATATTATTATTATTGTAGGCGTAACGTTAAGTCTGCTTGAGCACTTCAAATATTAAAAAATTTATTAAATTTGGTAAACCGTAAAACAACACAAATTCTTAAACAAATAAGGGCAGGTTTTTCATTGACACAGTGCATGTACATTTATTAAGTCCTGGCGAAATTTATTCATAAGCTTCATAACGTGTTAGATATTTGTAAATATGTTGTATTTTTTGATTTGGATATATAAAAATCGGAAACAATCGAACAATATCTTTACGTAGACAAATTTATTATAACCCCTTTTCGCAACCAAAGTAAATGCAGGCATGGAAACTAACGAGTTCCAAAAAAGGCTTATAAAACAGAAGCTAGGAAAAAGAAACAATAAGTTTTTTTTGCTGTTTACAGTGCAAAAAAGTGTGGGAGAGTGTGATGAATTTAATATTAATTTTAAACCCTAATGGTAATTCTTTTCAATATGATAACTATTTATTTATAAAATGAGATGGCAGCCATTTTTTAGTTACACCGAGTTCACACACGTCAACTTTCTTTGAAGCAAGTCTGCTTTTTGTGGGAGAGAAAAGAGTGCAGAATCATTTTGTTTCTCTTTTTCCCACACACAATTCAATTATCAAAATTGCTGCAAGAAAAATTGACGAAATCTAACAGCACACAGTGGGGTAGAATCAATATATTTTGAAAATAACTTAGCCATTTGTTAAGGTTTGTCAGGAGTACAATTTTTTACTTTAATCATTCTTACTTCCTTCCTCATAACATTATGGATTCTGTTACAGTATCATATTCATTGTTTTTAGTTACGCATGAATGTACATGCACGGTGCCTTGCGGTTTTTAATTTGATTTTCTATTAAATTAGGAGTTGAACTATGGAAATTTAAATTTTTCCTGTTTTCTTTGTAAACCGTCCGCATACGTTTGTAAAATAAGTTTTCATTATAAAAAAGATTTTTAGAATTAACAAAATGAACTTAAGCCAAAATCGATTTAAATTTATTTAAAATTATTTCATTTTGTGTATGTTAGCCTTGTTTAATAGAAAATTTTTTTTAAAGAAATATGTAGGGATTTTCCATATTTGCTTTCCTAATTTTGTATCATAATGATTATTACTAAAGAAGATGTTTGTCCTTCAATTTTGGCTTTAGTCTACAAAACAGTGATTGAAGACTTTTATAAGAAATCTATACCAGAGAACTGCACTTACTTACTCTATACATACTCTATACTTTTCATACTCGAGTATTATAAACACCGCAATAAAAAGTTGCGGTGTTTATTTTACCCATTCTTGTAAAAACGAGTATCAAAAATATCGCAATCAGAATTTTAAGTATTTTTTATACTCGTACGCCAGAATTTTTTAATTCTCTTTATTTGTAAGCAACGTTGCCACATTTTTACCCTATTAAAGTTTTTTACTCCCGTTTTATGAAATACTGCATTGTATGCAGATCTATTTATAAACAATAAAAAAAAAAAACAAAATTTGATCAAATCTATTGCTTAAACATTCTAAGCAGAAAAACAGACAACAACCGTTTTCATAGGTATGAAATACAACACATATTAAATTAATAAAATGCAATAAAAACCGCTGAAAGGCACAGCTTTTGTACACTATTTAAAGCAGGTATACTTATTTTATTGCTGCTTTTTATGTACAAATATTTTCAGTTTATACCCTTTTTGTCATAAACGTGCTACTAACGGTATTTAGGAAAACAAAATGATAAAATAAATCCGTGAATAAAAGGAAAATTACTTAATTTTTTAGTTTTAACTGAATAGACATAGACCTCATAAATAATAATAAATAAAATAAAGTTTTTAGTTTACATATTTTATTTTGTTAAATTTAATTATTGCTTTTATAACTATTTGTTCATTTTAAAAATCTATTTGCTTAACGAATAGAATTTTTAAATTTCTATCCTGTGTAACTTTAAAAAAAACCCTAACAAAAACGTAATATAATAAACAATGAACTATTCTTGAGTTATCAGTAAACTTTTGTTGTGTTTTTAACAAATGAAAATATGGCGAATTTTACGGGTTCTATTAAATTTATTTTCTGTTATACATATATTAAATAAACTTTCATAATTTCAAAGAAGTATGTATGTTAGCTAATTTAGACATTACCGACTTTTGATATTGTGTTTGATTTAATAATTCTGATCTGATAACTCTGTTTTCCTCTCACTACACACGTTAAAATCTCTCTCTTGGTGTTTGTTGTGAGTATGAGTATGAATAAAGTAAAGCCAGCATCGCAAACATTTTACTTGAGTATGGTAGACACTTATACTCAAATGGAATGGGTATAGTAAATACTCGCACTTAAGAAATGCGGTGGCGATCACATCGCAACCGCATTTAAGATGAGTATACTTAGAGTATTAAAAACAGACACTCTTGCAGTTCTCTGATCTATACGTATACTCAAAATTGTTGCTGAAAGTATTTCATGAGCCCTAGTCCATACGTAAACGTTACGAGTAAAAGAGTAAAAAATATCATTTTTGGAGTTTTTGGTCATTATTTAGGAAATTTTCGAATTTGCTAGCTCTTTAGAAATGCCGGAGTTATTTCCAAAATATTTTAATTATGTCCCACTTTGCAGTGTGCGTATCTTTAAAAATTTTAGAAGGGTAACAAAAGGGTGAAAGCGACTATTTTATTTAATATAAATTTAAATAAAAGTATTTTTAGATTTCATATGTCACGTTTTGCATCCTATTAGATGATTAAATGAATCTGTAAAGTTTACCACAGCTGTTACGAGGGCTGCTCTATATATTTCTGGCCTAATAGTGAAAATGCGAATATTTATAATCAAAAATGGTTTTATTGTTTTTCAAAGTATTCTCCAGCATGATTTATACACTTTTGCATGCGCTCAAACCAGTTGTCAAAGCACTTTTTCCACTCCGATTGAGACACCTCTAAAACATGGTTTTTGAACACTTCAACAGCTTCTTTTGGCGACGAAAATCGTTGACCACGCATTTTTTTCTTGATGTGCAGAAACAAGAAGAAGTCATTAGGTGCTAAGTCAGATCTGTACGGCGGATGACCCATTAATTCGACGTTTTGGCCGGTCAAAAACGCTCTGGTTTGAGCCGATGTGTGAGAGCTCGCATTGTCATGGTGAACAATGATTCGTCTTCTCTTGTTGGTTTTTCGAATTTCTCCGATGACTTCAGGCAAACAAATTGTAGTGTACCACTCAGAAGTGACCGTCCTACGTTGCTCAAGCGGAACAGTCGCCAAATGACCAGTTTTGCCGAAGAAACAGGCGACCATTTGCTTCGAAGTGCTTCTTCCACGAACAACTTTTGTTGGATTTTGCTCGTCTTTGAAGACCCACACGGTCGATCGTTGTTTCGTTTCGGTCTCATACGCATAGATCCATAATCCGTCACCTATGATGATCTCATAAACGTCTTTTGAAGCACCGCAATCGTATTTTTGCAACATTTCTTTGCACCAATCGACACGAGCCTTTTTTTGAGCGACTTTCAAATTGTGCGGGATCCAACGAGAACAAACCTTTTTTACGGCCAGGTGTTCATGCAGTATCAAATGTATGCTGGTGGAAGAAATGTCCGAGGATGTCTCTATCTCTCGGCAACAGCCGTTTTTGTACGACCTTCACGGAATTCGTCTTTGAGTGAGCTTTGGCCACGATTAAATTCATTATACCAATTTTTCACAGTGCTATAGGATGGTGCTTCATCGCCATACAAAGATTTAAGTTCATCAATGCACTCTTGTCGTGATAATCCACGTCGAAAGTTGTGAAAAATGATGGCACGAAAATGTTCACGAGTTAATTCCATTTTTTTCTATATTAATTTTTTCAAGTCACTGTAAACAACACAAATAATTGTCGTACGTCAAAACGTTTTGAGTACGATTATGCTTAAAAATGACAAGCTTCCCAATGCAAATGTCAGATTGCTCTTAGTAGCACTTAGTGTTGCCAGGCCAAAAATATATATAGCAGCCCTCGTATTTTCGTTCAAGTCCTTAAAAAGGCTTTATAAATATTTTGTTCTATTTTATGTTAAGTCATTATTTTTTTAAACTGTAATGCTGGCTTACACGGTGTGTTTGACACATGACATGTCAATTTAATGATCCATTCATGTAGATGTCAAAATTAACATTTTATGTAGTTTTTATACATTTAGTTGCATCTAAAAAATATAATCTAATCGAAAACAATTTATATTTATTGAACGAGTACAAATTGGAGAAACACATTCTATATTTAAAAAGGTTCACACGACTTGTATTTATATGGGAGTTGAATATTTGACGAGTCATATGACAGATAAACGTCTCGCCTTTTAAACTTAAAACTAAACTAATCCATTGCAATTAATTTAATACCACCAAAAACTGACTTTAAAGACAAGGCCAATTCCTTAGGCTCTAATAATTGTTGGAAAGAGTAATATTAAAATGGAAATTTTTTAATTTAAGATCATCATCATTTTTTCAACACAAAAAAAAACAATTTTGAAGTCACATAATTCTTGAATGATTCGAAACCTTGGTACTTGAACATTATTTTTGAAAGTATTATTTGAATCTTTATTACAATGCGATAACTCTTGAACCAGCTACAAAATTGATAACTACTAAATATTGATTAAGTTTTGAATATAATTCTATGGCATAAAAATTTCTTTGCATAAATTCTTAGCACTTTAGAAATATTCCTGGGTGTAGTTTTGAAAGTGATATGTTTTCTGAACCAACACGATTACAGGTTCTTGGTACATTTTTTGTTGAGTTATTTTTCTTAGAGAAGATACTTTCAACATTGTGCAAGAAAGTAAAAAATTAGTAAAATCCACGGACATAATCACCCCTATCGTGAACAAAATGGGAAATTTTTGTTCCCATGAAATTTTCATTCTCCATGAAGTTAAAATTGCTATCGGGAGTTTCATGGGAACGTTTATTCCCGCTATCAATTCGTAATAAATACAAATTCGAAAGAAGAAAATATTAATTGGGAAAAAAATATTCAAATTTTTTTAAAGTTATGAAAAATTTAGAAATGTTAATGAATGATGCTATTGTGTTGTTGCAAGAGGAGGAGATACTACAACAGAGAACAATTTCATTTCAAGAACGTGACGTGCAAGACGCTTAAAAGCTCTTAAAGTTACCCTAGACACAAAAGGTCCAATCAATGGACCCAAGTGGGCATTGGTACTGACCCATTTCAATAAAATAAATTTTTGTATCGGATCATTTAAAAAATATTTTTTTTAATAAAAAAATCTTCATAATTGTATAACCAATAGATAAATCTCTTTGTTTTGCATCTTGACGAGCATAATGTCAGTCTGCACTGCACTAACTGATGTTGAATTAAAAAAATGTGTAATTGATGTAAATATTCTAATTAAAACGTATAAAAACTGGCATAATGTATGCAGTTCCCCAGCAAAATTTATGTGAACAAATCTAAGGGAAAAGGGAAAAAATTTCGAGGGAAAAAATTAATCCCGATAAGGGGAATTTTTGTTTAAGTGAAAAATTGTTCACGTGAATTATTCACGATTGCAATTTGGGGAAAAGGGAAAATGGGTGAATGTCTATCAACGTAGAGTATATTCTCATGAAATATTTATTATAATTAACTAATCCTCTGTATATTTAGTTAAGATTAACTTTTTTATATTATTTCCTAAGTATTTGTTGTAAACTATTTAATTCCATTGTGATACATTTCATGCAAAATTTAATAATAGCAAGAAATCCTGTAGCTTTGTCACAATTGTATGCAAATATTTCCAACACGAATGCCTTCTATTGAGATTAGTACCAATCAAAACGTTGAAATTTCTTGCCAGCCGGAAAAAATGGCTGTGAAATTTTGGGAAGGCGATCGATCCTTAGAGAAGTCCCTAGTGTGGGAGTGCTTGTGTAGAGTAGGGAGTATGACAATGCAGACCTCTTGTTCAACCATAGGTAGATACATACACTAAATACAGGGAACACTGTTTATATCAATTTTAAATAATATATTTTGTATTCAGTTATCGTTGTTTTTATATAATTATTGATTCATGATTTTTCTTTACGTAAATATGCATTTTTTGGTTGTTTTCTTTTTATGTGTCATGATCATGTTTTTCTCTTAATATAAATATGAAATCATTCTGTTTACACTTTATTTATTCTTATTATTCTTATTTTTATACCCTTCACCACAAAAAGTGGAAAAAGGTGTAAGTAACTAAGTTTGTCATTCCGTGTGTAATTTCTACAATATCAATTTCCGACCCCATAGAGTATATATATTACGAGAGGTTATGCAAAGCGAAGTCGATTGAGCAATGTTCATCTGTTCATCTGTCCGTACTCAAACTTAATTTCAATACAAATTTAAATACTTCATTTGATCAGACATAATGTCGAAGGAGGTGCTATTGGAAACCAGCAAGATCGGTCCATGTCCTTAGACGCAGCGGCCAAACACGACGCCTACCTCTACTTTTTATGTATTATTTAGAACAATGAAGTAGTTAAAATTAAGAAGAAAAAAACCAAGTGAAGAATTGGCGCTTGCACATATTTTCCGAGTTACGGAGCTTTCAAATTTTAAAATTTTTAAAAATATCAATATGGGTGTCATATAAAAGCTTTTAAAGAGTTGATGTCATTTTTAAGAAATAATATATATGCAATACCAAATTTTTATTTAATTTTTTAAATCTCGGTCACCCCAATATTTTTTTTTTATTGGAGTTATTTCACTAAACTAGATTTAAAATGGTGGTGATGGGTATATAAAATTCGTCATATCCGAATATAGCACTCTTACTTGTTCTTTTTATTGTTATTTATTTTCTCCCTTTCTTCTTGCTTTTTATTTACGGTTTGTTGTTATTTTTAATTTTAAGTAGAATTTTAAGCGCCATCTTAATTTTTTTATTTTGTTTAAGAAGTGTAAAAACGTTCCATTGCTCTTAGAATTAGTAAGTTATTAAAAATACTTTTAAAAATATTTGCAATGACAGTGGGTGTATTAATTGAGGGAAAACGGAAATATATTTTCTGTGGCGGAAACACCTAAATGTTGCCCTCAAAGTCAATTTTTAAAGCTATGGCCATATTGTCTGCCCAGCACAAAGGCATTAATCAATTATTTTAAAATATTTTATAAATTCATTTCAAAACACATTCTCAAAATATTTTCTAACAACAAAATATTTTTACGTAATTATTCCTTAGAAAAACTGAGCCAGTTTGTTTATTATTGATGTACATAGGTAGTTTTTACTTCGATATTTACATTTCTGCTTCTGTTTTTAATTACTGTTAATCATGAGAGCTTTCATGCTGTCTATAATACTTACGCTATATTAATTTAAAATGTTAGTTCATTTTATTAAACATAAAGTAATATAATTTATTGTTATGGTGCAATAAATACAATCAGTATTATTCACAAAAATTTTAAACTGCTTAATAAGAGGTTAATAAGAAAAAAATCGATAAAGTAGTATTCACAAACGCTTAATAGCATTGTTAATTAATAATAGCTGTTATTAATCATTAATAAATTTCAAATACTTAATGTAGCAGTTACCCTTCTTTAAACCTTTAATGAGTCGGTGTTTCTGTTTTGAAAAGCATTTTTCTCGTAGAATTTGTGAAAAAATGTGAAAAACTATTAATAAAAAAATACAACGAATATAAAAAATTTAAATTCTACAATAGGTAAGTTCTTAAAACATACTTATATATAAATGCAAATATTTTATAAAATGGAAAACTATTGCAGATACTCTTGCCCAAATGGCCAAGGATGAGAAAGAATTAGATAAAAGAGGCTGTGGAACTTCAGCAAAGTTACAGGTTTTGGTGGCTTTGCGTTGTTGAGGGAGAAGAGAGGTAAGTATGCGAGGCGAATAGCTGTAGGTACTTACGAAACACATTTTATGTTTAGTGGCAAGATGGAGAGGCAGTACATATGACTGCCGAATCTTTAATGAGACAGTTATCAAACAAAGTTTTAAAAAATGGCGATTTAAGAGGACGCTTGTTAGGTAACTTCGGGTATATTTTACAACTATATGTATTTATTTACACCATTTAAGACCACAAAATGCAAATCAAATCAAATACAATAACACTCAAATTATTTTGAGGTTTATAAGATAAACTTAGTTTATTAGATAGACTTACAATTAGTTTTTCAAATGCAAAAAATATTGTTATTACTTCATCTGTTTTGCATAATATTGCAATTAAAAAAACGGTACGTTTTCAGGTAATAAGTATCAAATTAACTATTAATATTTGGAAAAAATATGTTTAAAATAGAGAAAATATCATAACTTAATTAATTGTTCTTTCGAAATTAAAGCATTGTATTTTATTGATTTGAAAAATAAAATAATAAATAAAAAATTCACAAACTTGTATTATAAATAAACAAAATAATATAGTGACGTTAAAACAGAAATACCGAGCTCGGTATTGGATACTTTTTTATACTCGTTCAGTGAATCATTGCATAAAAAAAGGTTTAACACCAATTTTTATGTTATTTTAAATTTTTTTCTGATGTGCAACAATAAATAATAATACTCGTAAAATAATGATAATTTAAGTTATATAAAATATTATTATTGCTGATTTAATTATTCTTTTTTAATTATATAAACATTATTCAGGTATTTGGTTCATTGTTGCATGCATCACTAAACGTAAATTGACATATAATATGAAATGATGTTGCCAGCATTAAACTACAATAGTAAAAAAATCGTTTAATAGTTAATTTTGCGTTATTAAACGTTTGTAAATAAAAATTCTTTTTAATGGTTAATAAAAACAAAAAGTTTTTAATAACTAAAGTACACATTAGGCTTACTATAAGAAATTTTTGTGAATAAGACTGAATAAATTTGTATACTTTTTTTAAATAAAGTCATCAAATTTGCGTAATTATTATTAAGATTAGAATATATACATATGAACAATATATATAATATATTTGATGACAAATTTTCCATACAATTTGCCCTAAAATACATTTTAAATCTGGTTTAATATTTTATTAATACGGCAGTATATATGTATATAAATAGATATAATATTAAGGGTTTGTTAACTATTTCTGATGTACGAAGAACCCTCGAATATGATTTAGTATTACATATACTTATTTTTCGTGATTAAAAAAAATACGAACATTTGTATGTACACATGAAGGTATTGAATATGAATGTAATACATATGTATTTGCTAAACATTTAATACACGGATTATTGAAAATATATTTTCTTTCAAAATTTCTTGTATCAAAACACAACACACAAGTGGCTATTAAATAAATGAAGATTAAAAATGAAAAGAAGGAAAAAGCATGTTTTTAGTTTGTATTATAACATGTAAATTTATTAACTTCATGTATTAATGCTTATAATTGTTTTGAAATTAATTTTTATTAAAAACAATGACCAAATTAACAAATAATAATAAAAAATTATTATTTAAAAATATTATTTATATAAATCGTGCTTGAATTCCTCAAACAAACGAAAAAGTTATCCAAGAACAATTTTATGTTATTTTTTTCCCAAATATATAATATCGTAAAATAAAAAACGGAGGCTGCTGGAGGGTTTTTTACCCACATGTTGTTTAGAAGTAGATACTTTAGCCACATACCAATTTGATTAAACGAGAATTTCTATTAAAAATTTAAATTACATTAACTATTGGAACGACTTTATTTTCCAACTCCACACATTGTTATAGTGAGCTACAGCTCCTTAATCATTTCAACGTCTGCTACAACGGTTCAAGGGTTTGGCAATATTTATCAAATTACATCAATTATAGGGTACTGAAGGGGCACTCTTTAATTTCTTAATTCAAATGTTATACTTGCTGTTGTAGTAGTCTTAGCAATCAGGTTCTTTGTAAACTTCAAACGTCTGTCTATAACGTTTTAACAGTTTGGCTATATACATCAAGCTTTCACCACAAAAAGTAGAAAATGGGTATTTTTATGTATGTATTTATGCACAGCGAAGTCGATTGAGCAATATTCGCTTGAGAAGAGAATTAAAAAATAAGAAAAAAATATCAGGTGAAAAAATTAGCGCTGGCCCATATTTTCCGAGTTACCGGGCTCTGAAATTTTTTAAAATAACAATATGGTTATCATTTTAAAGCTTTTGAAGATATATTTAAAGAAATACTTGAAATTTTTAAAAATGCTTAACCCATTAAGGGCCGCTTTAATTTTTATGTAATATTGTATATATGAAGTACAAAAATGTTGTTTATGTTTTAATTCTCTTTCACCCCAATTATTTGCTTTTTTGATTGGAGTTACTTTACTAAACTAGATAAACATAGATGATGAAGGGTATACAGATTCGGCATATATAGCCCTTGTTTTTTAAATTGATTTAAAACTTGTTTTTAATTAAAATATTTATACTTCTTATACGAAACAAAGTAGTAGACATTCTCTCTTATTTTCATGCGTTTGTCTCTAACGGTTCAAAAGATAGGCCCATATAGGCCAATTTACGTCACCTATGGGGAATTTCTCTAGTTTTTATTTATTTTAAGGTGGTGGCCTTTACGGTTCATAAAACAAAAATAATTGGTACAAAATAATAACTTATTTATATTCCAATTTACCTTTTATTTAAAACTTAGTCGAAAATAGCCAAGTCATGGCGAAATAACGTCATAATTGAATGGCTGCTATAGTCAAGGTGGTAAGCACGATGACAACAAGCCTGGTTGGCCAGGGTTAAACACTTGCGGCAATCAAAAAATAAAAAAAGTTTTTTCTGTTTAATGGTATAAACATATATATTCAGAATGAACATTAAACATGCAGCGTCCTCCGTCGGTAATTTTTAATAGCATATTCGCCGGCAAAGTAAAATAACTAATAAAATTACGATATCGATTTTTCTCTTTTCATCACCTGTCTTATCTCTAATCAATTCTTTTCGTAAAGAATGTAGCCAGTGTTGCCAGAACTCTTATGTGTGAAATCTGCGAAATCCAACAATATTTCGCGAAAAAATCTGCAAAATCTGCACTTTATTTAAAAAATCTACAATATATTCTCTGAATAGTTTTTGCAGAAATTAACTAAAGTCATTAATTTTTCATTTAGTTAATCTTTAAAATCTCTAAACTTAAAGTTCAAGTCCTGTTTTTTATTTTCTTCAAAAAATCTTTGGAAAATTTTTAGGTAAGATTTGGTTATATCGCACTGATCAAGACTTGTGCTTAAAATTATTTCAGCTGCATGAGTGCCTAGGTATGTGCTTTCATAGCTAAAAAAAAAAATTTGAAGGGGTCTTGTCGCTTCGCTTTGGAGTATTTTACTAAAAGTATTAATAATACCAAGAAGTTACTTTAGAAAGATAAATATATTTTATTAGTATCATATAGGTTATAAAATATGAATATTGTAGTTTCGATTTGATTGATATGAACAGCAAATAAAAAATAATTTTTTAAACAATATAATTCTAATAAGCGACTTACAACCGACTATACGGAATGCCAACGCCTTTGGAATGGGTGTAAAATCTTTTTAAGTTTAAAATCCAATAAACTTTGTATCTTATCAAATTGGTTATAGTGTTTTGAACTGTTACACAAATAATTGTATACATCTCTAGCTAGCGTCTCCACAGCAGATAGAAGTTTAAGTTGTGCATACGACGAACATAATACCAGTGAGTGACATTTGCTTTTTATAATAAATAAATCTGATATTTTACTTTTTGAAATTTGGGCAACGGAATGTTTTTTGCCTGTCATGACAGCAGCTTCATCTGCTGCAAATTTAATTATGTTCTCCTTATAGTCAACGTCTTTGCCGATAAAATATTTACTGCCGTATTCATAAAAAATCAAAACAGATTTGAAATATATTTAAGATAAAATTTGTACGCAAAGTTTGTCATAAAACACATTTAAATGTTATTTTATGTTTAAGGCGTCGCATTAGAATACTTCTATAGATTTTAAAATCTATGCATGAGGATATTTTATTTGAAAGGTCGATTTTAATTTAATTTTTTATGAAAATTAGGAGTTGAACTGTGATTTATTATAAATAAATTAATATTGATTTTAGTTTAAGTTTATTTTTTTAATTTCTTAAAATTTATTTTAGAAAGATTAATTATTTTACAACGGACGTTTTCCAAAGAAAACAATAAAAATTAGTCAACTTAATAAAAGTTGCCACACAAATCATAAAAAAAATCTTAGGCCAAAAATCTTCAAATCTGATTTTGGCAATTTAAGAGGCCAAAATCTGCACTTCTGGCAACAATGAATGTACCACTGCTACGAAAATAACTAAAAACGTTATGGCTAAAGTGCTACCTCTCTTAGAAAAAAGAAGAAAAAAAATTGAAACCAACTGCTTTATTAAGAATTTTCAACTACTTTTGAAAACGCAGAAGCAGAATTTTAATTGACAGGCCTAAAATAAAAACAAAAATAGAAAATTTATGAAGAATAAGATATTTTCCAATTACGCTGACTGATGGACTACTTAAGGTAAGAACTGAAAAAACGGTGGATACACAAAATATTGTTTACTCAGAAAGAAAAGAGTTTTAATTGAATTAGAAATAAGAACAAAACACAAATTCGACAACTAATTGTAAAAAGACTTAAGTTGTTGCCGACATTAATATAATTGTTATGCGAATATTAACAAATTCTTTTAATTATATAGATTTTATCGAATACAACAAAAACTAGTGTCCGTTGTAACTCTTCTGCTTTAGGTAATAATGGATATTTTAAAAATGTTAAGTTGAACTTAGTTTATATTAAGCAGAAGTAAGCCACAGACGCGAAGTAATACAAGTTTACTAGCAACGCATTAAACAAATGGAAATTCTTTTAACTTCATAGCGTTATTTTGCTAAAAAAAACTTCATTATATCATGTAAAACTTTATTACAACAACCATGATTTGTAAGACCGACCTTAATTTTTAATTAAAACATGTTTAATTTCGATTCATTAAAAAAAAAAAAACTAAAATGTATAATTAATTCGAAACCACCCAAAACGCAGGATTATAATAGAGTAAAATGAATAATAATAAGCGCAGTAATTGTAGGTTAACTGAGGTAAAAAATTACATTACAGTACTTGTGTCAACTAAAATGTTAAACCGGGCATTATATTTACTTCCATGATGCTGTTATTTTATGCAGTAATTAAAATTTAGTATTTCCACGTTACAACAATAAATTAAATTGAATTTCTGTACACTAAAACAACTAAAAGTAAAATGAAATAGAGAAGTAAACGGTTCCCATTGAGGGCGTAAATAAAGTAATAGTATACAATTTTATGAAATTTTCCAAGTTTATTTCACTATACAAATAAGTGAACAGTAGACAAAACATTAAATAGTAAAGAGTCGATCGATATAAAGTTGCAATTGGATGCGACGATTCGTAACTCAGGCAACTTAATATGACCACATCGCAATTAAAATGGTTGTCATTTAATGCTTTGCTGATAAAGCGATATCAAAATATAAAAACACAATTTGTAACGCGAATACTTTTTTTCTAATAGCAGTATTTTGGAAAGAATAATAAAATAAGCAAGAAATTATTAACTAATCTTTCAATCTGACGTAACAAAAAAGACAGTAAATTATAAAATTTTGAAAACTTTGGCAGACGTCTTGCAATTATTATTATTGGCATGAATAAGAGAATTAAGTAGCCTATTGCTATACGTCACTTGAATGTATGTAGTATATAAAGAAAAAAAGGTTTGTGATTTGCTGCTTTTGTCAAAAGTAAAATTTTGAAAATACAATGCGATAGTGAAAAATATCTTGAATATTTAAAAATCCATTGCCTTAATGATGGCAGCCAATTAAAATTCTCGTACTTACGATACGTGAGATATCTTAGATACTCTGAGGCATCGTCATGATTTTGAAATTGATGTGCAGCCAAGTTAATATTCATTTAGCAGTTTGGATATTATTGCGTCATTGAATAGGATGCATAAATGAAAGCATGAAGCTCTTATCACACCCAAGCGTACTATTGCAAATATTAATTAACATTGGAAGTCCACATTAAACAATAAGGAATGCATGAAATTTTTAGAAAGTCAGTTTCATCACAAAAGCTAAGTAGTTCACTTGATTACAAATCTTTCCAGCAACTTTATTGACGCTACGAGTTTTGATAATAACCTCCAGTTCGTTTTTGTAAAAAAGTTATCGTGAGCTTTGAATTTTACTATATTATTTAGTTAAATATTAAGCGAGTGGGTAAAAATATATGTAAAGATTCTACTTAAAAAAAAAAATACATTCTTTAAACACAGACATGTCTGCCATCATCATCAACATAATTTTAATCATCATCTGAATAAACAACTTGTGAAACAGTAAATATGCCACTCAACGTGTCTAAACTAATAAATTAGATTTTCTTAAATTCAAATTTAAAATTTTTTGTTTGTAATACAATTTTTGTAAAAATCATCTAGTATTCGTCTAAATAAAAATTTAAA
Source organism: Gymnosoma rotundatum (assembly GCA_916610165.2). Taxonomy (NCBI): domain Eukaryota; kingdom Metazoa; phylum Arthropoda; class Insecta; order Diptera; family Tachinidae; genus Gymnosoma; species Gymnosoma rotundatum. The sequence continues at coordinate 54,145,714 of OU744340.1, read as the reverse complement.
TTCTAAATGTCAAAATAATATTTACAGCAAAAGCTACTTAACGTTTTGCAAGAACAATCTAATATTTGACAAAAATTTAACCAAAAAAGCTGATATTGTGCTACATTTCGCATGCCCCCCGTTTTTACTGCAGCAAACCAAGTCGCCAACTAGAACATAGAAATTATTCTGTAGCACTTATCTTTTTATCCACTTTTGTTTTTTATGTTCTTATCCATGAAACATTGAATTTTGATGCAGTCAAGTTAAAATATTTTCATGTGCCATTCAATAAAAAATATATAACTTTATGCAAAATATCAAGCAGATGCTATCGTACTCATTTAGTAACTTTGAACCTTAAGTGTAATACTGAAATACTAAATTTTATATGCCACCACTTTTCTTTAAGCTTTAAAAATATGTTTTTCCATGTTATTTGGAACAATTTAGTAATTCCAATAAAAAAAATAAACAAGTAAGAGTGCTATATTCGACCATGCCGAATCTCAAATACCCTTCACCATCTATGTAAATCTAGTTTAGTGAAGTAACTTTAATCAAAAAAGCAAATATTGGGGTGACAGAGAATAAAAAAAGTGGTAATGCAGTTATATAATTTTACATAAAAATGCCATCGGTTCTTAATGGGTCAAGTATTTTTGAACAATTTTAGTATTTCTACAGATCTCTTGAAAAGCTTTAAAATGATACGAACCCATATTGATATTTAAAAAAATTTAAAAATTTCAGAGGCCCGTAATTCGGAATATATGGGTCAGCGCCATTTTTTTCACTTGATATTTTTTTTTCTTATTTAAGTATGAGTACGCAAATAATTATTTTAATAAAACATATTCATGAATGTGTTCGGAAAATTTTTAAATTTAGAGACACACATAATTGTTACGAAAAGAAATTATGTGTTGACTACTTTCGAACAGATCATTGTGTGTACGATGTGTGTACTTTTGAAGTCTGGACAAGATTCGGCAGAAATACTAATTTCCACATCACCATGAGGTATAGGAAGCGGCGCGTTTTTTTTATCGTGGTATCCCCAGCAGGCGTAGTCTATGTGTGACACACTAATTTTAAATTTAGTTAAATATTTGTCGCTTCATTGTTGTTAAAGAACCTTTAGTACTGATTAAAATATCAAAGACGAAAATTTCTTCTGCATCGGTGGTGGGATCATCAGCTTCGTCGAGGTCCTCTTCATTCTCGATTTCGTTCGAAGGATGCCCTTTGAAGTTTTGAGATCAACCACTCTCACTTTTCCATCACGACCGGGAATTGTATTAATAATGCGAGCTAAAAGCCATTGCTGTGGTGGAATGTTGTCTTTATGTACAATTACCAGCGCTCCTTCTTTGACGTTTTCCTTCGATTTAAACCATTTGTATCTTTGTTGAAGCTCTAGCACGTAATCGCTGACCCATTGTAGCCAGAACTGCTGCTTGAGATACGTTACAATTTGCCATCTCTTCAAATATTTTATATTGGTATTAAGCAGAGTTTCCTCTGGAAGTGCCATTAAGGATGAACCAATTAGCAAGTGGGCTAATGGCCGAGAGTTTAGAATGGCTTCTACTTCGATTAGGATGGTCTGAAGTTCTTCATATGTCAGGCTCGCTTGAGACAGATTTTTGATCAAGAGCTTCTTAGTTGATTTCACGGCGGACTCTCAAAGGCCACCGAAGTGCGGAGAACGAGGTGGGATAAAGGAAAATTTGAAGCCGGTGACTGTATTGAAGTTCATAAGCTCTTTGATATTAGCGTCATTGAAGAAACGCTGCTTGCTTTCTTGCAGTCTAGAGCTGACCCCGACGAAATTTGTATCATTGTCGCAGGAGAGTGTTTGAGGTATACTACGTCGACTGATGAACCTTTTTAACGATAAAAGAAACGCATTAGTAGATAGATCAGAAACTAATTCAATGTGGATGGCTTTCGAAGAGAAACAAACAATAATTGCGACATAAGTCTTGTAAGGAGCTCTCCGTTGAATACGGTAAGAAACGTAGAAGGGACAACAAAAATCTGCACCCGAAAGGAGAAAGGGGCGCTGTGCCTTAAGGCGATCTGCGTTAAGATTTCCCATTATTTGTTGCAGGAGCCGATGATGGTATTTGAAGCAATGTACACATTTTCGACCGACTTTTCTAACGATATCTCTGGCATTGATTACCCAGACTTGTTGGCGAAGGATTGTAAGAAGTGCTTTGGAACCAGCGTGTAGATGTTTTCGGTGAAGATGCTCAATGAATAGCATTGTAAATAAATGGGATTTGGGTAAAAGTGCTGGGAACTTCGTTTCGTAGGGTAGTGGTGCATTTGCTAGCCAGCCGCCCACTCGAACGATGGTTAAAGTTGAATTGTAGCATTGTACCTTATCTAAGAATGGTGTTAACTTTTGAATGTGTGGTTTTAAGTTTTCTCCCTTGTTGAGTAGACTGATTTCATCCTGAAAGGTTGATTGTTGAATGATATATATTATTCGATAAAATGTTGATTGTAGTTCATGAGAGGTTAGAAACTGGTTTTGATTCTGTTTGTTGAACACACGATGAATATACGACATTATGCGAAGAATTTGAAGATACGAGGAATGGCGAGAAAGCAAATAATCGATGAGAGATTCGGTGACAACTGTAGTTTTTAGAATAACCTTTTTCATTTCTTGCTGAGCAAGTTCGATGCTCTTTATATTGTAGTTGGGCCAGTTTGCTTCGGGTTCAGAAAGGAATTTAGGATCAGTAAACCAAATTGTGTTGTTTAATTCGTTCGGAAAGCAACCTCTAGATGCCACATCTGCTGGATTTTGTATTTCAGATATTCTATTTGCAACGAAGCATACGTAGGACGATGAATAATGTGTAAGCCAGTTTAGAACTATTTTTAAATCCGACTAAAAGACTTCTTGAGAGGTAAAACGATAAAATATGTATTTAATTTTTTCTCAGGTTCGACTGAATAATATAGCTGCGCATAGTTCTAAGCGTGGTAGAGATTAGTGAACTACTGGATCGACTTTAGATTTGGCGATGAGAAGAATTGTTTTAAAAACGTTGTTATGACGTACTAGTATGTAGATGCAACACCCATATGCAATTTGAGAGGCATCAGCAAAGCCATAAACCTGAATTTCTGTTTTTTCAGACGTACCTACAAACCTTGGCGTTTAAATTTTGTTAATATGTATCCCTCATATTATTAAAATTGAATGTTCGATTTGACGCCAACGGTCTAATAAATGTGAGTTAAGTGGGACATCCCAATCTAATCTTTGCTTCCACATTTCTTGAATTAGAATTTTAGAGGATACGACAATTGGTCAAAGTAAGCCGAGAACATCGAAAACCTTTGCAACTGCAGACAAAACAGACCTTTTAGTTGGGATTGTGATGAACGGAAGCTCAAAACGAAAACAGAAAAGATCCTCTTTAGGTTTCCAGAACATGCCTAGGGCTTTAGTAACTTATTCATCGGCTGTTTTTATATGCAGCTCGTTATCACCTGATGTAATCTCTGAATAGTTTGAGTTCCATTTTGACAGTTGTAGACCAGCCTTTTGTAATATGTTAACGATTTCACATTTTTTAGTTTGGAGATCAGAGAACTCATCTGCGCTCGTGAGGAGATCATCAACATATAAAACCTTTTAAGAATTTTAGAGCCAACTGGAAATTCCATTTCATAGGCATCAACGATGAAAAATAAGCTTCTTACAGCCAGAAATGGAGCTGCAGAGGTACCGTAAGTCGCAGTGATTAATTGATATAATTCGTTTTTATTATTCCTCAACAATATCAATTGAAATTTGTGGTCTTCTTCATCCACTGAGAATTGCCTGTACATTTTGCAGATGTCGGCTGACAGAGCGAATTTGTTCAAATGGAAAGATAGTAAAGTTAATATAAACTCACTCTGAATGGTCGGACCAACCATTAAAGTTTCATTTAATGAAACATTTGTTCACGTGTGGCTCAGGCGTCAAATACTACTCTCAGCTTTGTTGTTGTGCTTTGAGGGCGTAAAACAGCATGATGGGGAATGATGTAGTGCGAAGAATTCAGTTTTTCGAGACTAACGGGTGACATATGCCCAAGTCGAATGTATTCGTCCATGAATTCTGAATACATCTGTCGAAAGTTTTCATTTCTCAAAAGATTTTTTTTCATAACTAAAATTCTACGATGAGCTGCTTCGAAAGACGTACCAAGTTTATCAATGTTGGATTTAAGAGGCAAGCGTACCTGTACTCTGCCGCAATCATTAAAATCCGTATTCCTTAAGTAATGGTACTCACAGAGCTGTTCTTCCTCGGTCCAAGTCGATTCTCGCCGTTTGAATTCTTCAATCTCCCAAAACAATCTAAGCAGTGAATCAAGATTTTCATGTTGGGTTATAAAGTTACAGGATAGTGCTCGCTGTGGAGACTGCATGTTGACACTGCCGCCGACGACCCAACCAAGTGTCGTGTTGATAAGACAAGGTAGACCACTTCCAAAGGTAATTTTGCCTTCAAGAAGTAACGCAAAAAATATTTTAGAACCCAGTAACATGTCAAGGCGTTGAGGCACATTAAATAGAGGATCCGCAAGTTTGCTACCATTAGGAATAATCCAGTTAGATGTACCTGTCTTTTCAACTGGATGATGAGAAGAAATAGATTTTATTACTGAAAAACATATTGTGCATTCAAAAGCTGAATCACGGGATTTAATAGTTGCGGTAACAGTGTATTTTAAATAAGTGCGGAGCTCTGAAACGCCGGAAATTTCTATATTTGATTTATTTTGTTTTAATCGAAGTCGATTGACTGCATCTTGGGTGATAAGGTCGATCTCTGAATAGGAATCCAATAGGGCTCGAAGAGGTTGGAGATTACCAAAGCAGTCTTTGATGAAAATGATGGCTGTTGGAAGCAGATTCATACGATGATTACGTGTGACGAACGATGAAAATTTTGTGAAATCAGTTGAAGCTGATTTATGAGCTCCTAATTGCTATGAAGAAGATGAGGGCTGAAATGACGATGAGTGCGGTTGTTGAAACGAAAAATTTAAATATTGACCTTGTTGGAGCGATGAACTCGAAAAAGCTTGATGTGGTGTGCACGAAGAATTCGAAGGTGAATGATGTTGTTGCGAAGAATGCGAAAATACATTTGTATCCTTTTAGTGATGTAGAGATGTGTGATGCGATACGCGGCAAATACGACATAGCGATTTGGATGGACATTGAGAAACAACGTGACCTTTTCTAAGACAGTTAATGAATAATTTTGAACTTTTTACAAAATCGAAACGGCGAGGGATAGGTTGTGCAAGATAGTTTAAACAGCTTCCAGTAAAATGTTCCTTCGATTTGCAATATTCGCATAATGAGCTTGAAACGATAAATAATGAACCTGGGCCTTAAGTATTGTGAGTAAGCTTGGTGTCTCGAGTCTGAAGCGATTCTTTTTCTGTTGCACGGCTTTCCAAATATTAGCAATGACTACTTAAGATAGAGTAACAGTTGTCCCACGAGGAAGAGAACTAAAGTCTTGTTTCTCATCGTATACCTTCTTCGAATCTCCAACAATTTTAGATAAGACTATATGAATTATAACAGCGTTCATAACATCAAGTTCCGATCCTAACGCGAGCAATGAACTTTTTAGAGCAGACACAGCATCTATAATTGAACGCAGTGATAAAATTAAGGAATTAGAATTATCAATGAACTTTAAGGCTTTGTTGTCATAGCGCTCCTTTATGCGGTCTAATGCTCTTTGATAATTTGCCTCAATAACTTGGAAAGGTTCGATTACAGCCAACGCTTGCTCCGACAGACAATTAAGTAAATAATTGAATTTTACAATATCTGTGACTCATTATGCACTAGAGTGTTAAATGTGCTTATAAACCGCGAAAACTCTGAATATTTCTCATCGAATTTGGGTAATTTGAGTTGAGATAAGCGATTTTGTCGAGATAAAATGGGTTGAGTGGCGTTAAAGAGGCTTTTTTCGATGTTCATGTCATAAGAGTCACTAACTGTGTCTTGACGAAAAAAAAATTTCTTCTATATCAGTACGGGTGGTGTCAGTTTCATCTAATCTTTCAATCTGCGTCTGGATATGGCATATTTGTTTGAAATATGACTCAAGAATTTGAAGTCTGCACTCTAATGTTGTATAGTCCGACGATTCACCCTGCTTTCAATTTTGCTCTTCATTTGCGCAATATTCCGCTTCATTGTAGAGCGCTGTTGCTTCAAAGGAGGGAGCGAATTGGGTCCAATATCCGCCTTATCGTTACTCATGGCTTTGTATGTCTTGTGCACACTTCCAATTTTATTCCAAGTAACTTTGAGTCAAATTTACGATTAGTTATTTGCTGTGGTGAATGCAGCGGTATAATTTGATTTTATTAATTCAAAGCGATTCTATAAACGAAGGTGAGGAACTGTTGTGTTTTCTTTCGTTGATAGTAGTGCTTGTATCTGTTTAAAAAAAAAAACTATTCGTTTTGCTTAAAAAGAAGAAAACGAAATGGAAAGAAGATGCAAATAAATTGTTTCTTCTTTCTAAATCGAAGGAAAAAACTAGAGAAAAAATAAAGAAGGAAAAAACTTTGTTCCTTGAAATTTGTTTTAATAAATGTCTATACAATAAATTAAATTGCCGACCACTATATTTATGATTATTATTTTCTCCTATAGCTCTGCAGACGTACAGACAAAGCTAGATCGTTTTATAATCGAATAATTTCAATAAAAAAACAGAAAAAGAATTCTTTATTTTTTTCTTCTTTTCTATTCGATTTTTCAATTTCTTTTTACTCTCCCTCAGTTTGTTTCCTTCTATATCATTTCTCTTCGTTCCGCTAAACGAAGAGAAGCTTTTGTATTTGCCTCGGCAAACACAAAGTGAAGTAAACAACAACAATATTTTTTTTCTTTCTCGCGATAATGATAACCGAAAGCTTTTGTACAAGAAAAACCATCGCGAGGAACAAATGCAAAATGATGACGATGAAATGTATGTATGTTGATGAAAGCAAGCCGCAAAACGATGAAGATGATAAAGCATGATGATAAACAGACAACGCAATTTGTTTCTGCAACACGTTTCACATTCAGGTTTCATGTTTTGACACAAACACTAAAACCAACAGTGAAACATAAACGCAATCTCAGTTCTGTTATTTTATATCATAACATTAACATCGAGCGGAAAAGGGGATGCAAAAATTAATCCTGTTTTTAACTTTTTCAATGCTTGCGTAATTTTTCAAATACTGCTGCTTTCATAATTTTATTTTTATATTTATCACTTTTCACATCCCATTTTGTTCTTTCTTAATTACTTAGATGTTTACAGCTTGCTTGTTGTCAATGTACTAAATACATAAAATAATGAAACAGCAATACAAACAATGCAATCTGTTTCAACGCAACCAGAAAATATCAAAACATTTTGATGTTAAAGAAACCTGGATTGCAACCTGAAGTGAAACCTGAAACACGAATTCAGACGACGCAATCTGTAATGAAATGCAACAGATATCAGAAACACGTTGCGTTGTGTGTAGCTAGCTTTTTGATGATGTTAAATGTAGGCGGCAGCAAAGAAACGGTGCACAGAGGAGTATTTGACCCAAAAAGCTGGCCAAAATTATTAAGCGTGGTTTTTGTTTTAAAAGTTTAACTTTTTTGATAGTTTTAGCTTTAGTTTGATAAAAAAAAAGGTAGTGGCAGATTACTATTGGATTAGTGTTATTTTTGACACCCCCCACCCACCAACCACCCACCCAACCACTATTTACAACTTTGTTTTTTTTCATTTTGAAGAGAATTTATTTTTATATATTTGTTGTGTATGTTTAGAAAAATTATTTATTATTACGTATGCCGTTCTCCTCCTCGCATTCCGCCAAAATTTGATTTGCAACTGTTATTTATTCTAAGATCAAGTCATATTAAATTTAGATAGTCGAACTATTGTAGTTGTGTAGATACAGGGAAATAAAACAAAGCTTTTTATGGATGTTACAATGTCTCCTTTCTCAAAATTATAATATATCCAATATTAAATATTTATAAAAATTGGTCTGGTAGCTTGGCTTCCTATAAGGAATAAACAACCAAATAAGCAAAAACATGTTCCCTTCTAATATTTATTTTATATTATTAAATACAATGGATATACAATTTTGTTGGCATTGTATAAAATTTCATATTGGTTTTTCGTGAGTTCAGCATTTATAAACAATGCTAAAGCACCCTCCGTTGAAAACTTATTGACTGTGTTGACTTCGGAAGTTATTAACGATCACTTGTAAATTTTTGCTTTTCTTGGAGATCGTGTTATATCCATTATTAATTTAGCCGCATCTGGCTCATTGATGCAGTAAATGTGATCTCCTCTGTTGTTAATTGCTGACGAATTTCTTCTCTTTCACTTGCTTCATTAAATAATTTTTTTGGTCGCCCTGAAGATGAACTGCCAAATACTGGTATTGTCACAGTTCCTTCCAGCCATTTAGCATACGTGCTTCAAAATCGGTCCTCTTTTCGTTGTGCTAAACCCCAATATCTTTTGAAACAATTTTTGAAATTTATAACACACTGCATTACTGCTTGTATATCCCCATCTCCCTGGCATTCTGAAATCGCACACAATTTACTAGCTAAAAACTGCAACTTCTCGTCAATGATTCTAGCATTAAATTCCTATACTACTTGGAATAACTCAAATCTTGTGTAATTTTTTCCATGTTATCTCTCAAAGTTGCAAAACTCTTATAATAAGAATTTTGCGCAATAAGCCATATACGTATATTTTTCAAAGTGCATTTTTCCTTTAATTAGTTAATAACCTAATACTTGGGTGCATTTTTTATATACCTGCACCGTTTTTAATGTAATTTTGATTTGTTACCCTTTTAAATTAGGTATGTTTATATCTAACTATATTTTCAGAAGAAATAAAGTATCCTGAAGACGATGAAGTGTTATATAGACCGCATATAAACAAAAACAGTTTAATAGGTGTGTATGCGTGGGTTGACTTACAGTTAGTAAATTTGAATTTATAAAGTAAGAACTGAATTCTAAGAAATTCCTCTTTAAAGGCAGGTAATCCATCATGTTGGTAGTTGTTAAAAGTGATTAAATAATATTTCACATCAATAATTCGAAAAACACAAAAGTTTATGACGACAATAAAGTATAAGAAAAAGTGCCTTATGAGCAAAAATAGAAAAAAGGTAAAATTTTCAAAAAATCACCAAAAAGAATGGCGCACACTTGCGCAAACTTTTTTTCTTTTTTCTTAAATTAGAGATTTCATATTTTATTGTGGTATATAACATTATTTGTACAACAGCTACCTTCACTTTCAAAAAGCTTTTCCTTTTTTGTTTTTGGTAAGAATTAATATATTTAAATACATAGTTTTTTTTATAATTAAAATTTTAAAAATAAATATTTAAGATAATTTTTTCTTTTTAAATATTGAAAATAGCTGCTGATGAAATCTTTCAGGCAAAAATGTAATACCTCTATTCGTTTAGCCATAAAAAAATATCGTATAAATATCTTAAAATCGAAAAAATTCAATAAAAATGCATGCAATTTTCTTCACTTTCCTGACTTTATCAGCGTCCCACAACTACAAATCTTAACTTACACCCTTTAAATTGCACGATATGATGTAGAATTTTGTTCTCTATCGATCTGCGTAATTTTTTCTTAGGATTTCATCAAATTAATTTTTGCCTTTTTGGCCAGCTTTTTGGGTCAAATACTCCTCTGTGCGGTGGTTATTTGCTGATGATGATTACGACGATAAATTTGTTTTTGGTTAAACGGTTTTTTTTGTCGATAAGAATTTTATGTTCAGCTTTTCTTTTTAATCACATGAAAATGTTTTATTGTTGCTTTTAATAATCGGACTCAGCTAAATTATTTTTAAATATTCTTTTAATTTATTCAACTAAGTCCTGTCACGGTCGCCAATTTTTTATGTAGAAGCAAAAGAATAACATTAAGTAAAAAAAAGAACACGAGCGAAACTTTGTTTGGTTTAAGCAACTTTTTTGTTTTATGATCCAACAGCGACTGACTTCAATTATTAAAGATGACATTGTAATGAGTGTTAAAATGTTAGGGATGTCTGTATAATAACATGTAGATGTGTATGTTTATATATTTAAAACTATATACAAAGTAAGTAAAAGAATAAATTCAATAAAATAGGAATATGAAAATATAACAATACAAGGGAAGTATGAATTATTATTAGAGTTCTGACCGAACAAATGGTGTCAAAAAATATTCTATATGTAGCTCTTGTGAGCCCTTGAGTACAATCCGATTACATATCAAGATTGTATATACTGTGTGGTGGCTCTTGCAGCAAATGGAAGCACGTATTTAGTTTATTTACTAATTAAAAAAATTATGTTTCTTAACTAATCTAATAATGGCAAAAAACAAAACCGATGTGCGCAGGTGCGTAAATCTACTATATACATATTATTCTGTATATATAAACGGTTGCATAATAAAGAAAAGATTACTAGGTAATGGTTATTCAAATAATTGTTCTGATTGCCAGTGTGGACTCGCCATTTCTCGCGCCCTGTATAGACCTTCATTCAACTTATTGCATTTCATTCGTCTTTCATTTCATTTTCCTAGCAATTATTGACGAAACTTATAATGGTTTACGGCACTCGTACAGTGAAACTATTAACTTTAGGAAAACTAATTATGAAAAAGTTGTAAAATTTTCTCTACAATTATTTCGTTTTTTCTGTAACACTCGTCGGAAGGAGTTACGATCAAACAACTGCTTTTATGCGCGAACGGACAGATACGAGACGACAGAAATAAAAGATAAGAGCACGTCAAAATCAATAAAATTGCTGGGAAAACTTTCCAAGTAAAAATACCCAATGAATAGGCTAAAGCTCACAGACAAAAATTAAATCAAAAACTAAATTCAAATGTCTAATTATAAGAAACATGTACATTATTGATGAAAAAATTTATAAATTTTACAGCTTGATGACTCAACACACATACTATCACTCGTAAGTTAAACAATTTCGGTTTTATATACTTTTAAAACTATTAGGACAGCAAAAAAAAAAAAAAACAAGAAACAAATAAAAGTGCTATATTCGGCTATGCCGAATAATATATACCCTTCACAATATGTGTAAATCTAGTTTAGTGAAGTAACTCCAATCAAAAAAGCAAATATTGGGGTGACTGTTAGAGATGAAGACAATGATTTCGTACAATTAAATATGACAGATGAGGAAGTAGCACCACTAGTATATACCATAAGCCAATACCTAGGCGAGGCTCAAAGGATTAGGGGCAATATTGGACAAGTCTCTTCTACTAAATTTTCTATTTTTCAAAAAAAAAGTTTTTTTTTTGCTTCTGTTAGCTTTAAATAAAAGTTTTAAATGTAGAGTATGACAAATTCGGACATAACTTACAATAATTTTCTTTCTTGTTCATATTTACCTTTAAGTTGAGAATGTATATATGTTGTAGTTGGTATGTTGAACACTCTACTATTTTATGGAATCAAATTTACAGTATTAATATTGTTACGTTTTTCCCTTTTAGACAAACGTACGGATTCTTTTGATTGCAATTACCACCGTGGCTAAATTTTTGTCTTCAAACTTTATGGCTCTCTCTGGCTATACTTCTTGATACTATCTGGTACTCTTATATTAAATTATCTGCCATGGCTTCACACAAGAATTGTCCTTTGCCTCTCGGGAGGTTTGTACTGCTGTTTATTAATCTTAGTTGCTTTATAACAATTATTGTTTTCTTCGTTGTTCGCATGTCCGAATGCGGTATTGAACTCGGACCCCCTGTTTTTTAGTACGCACCTCTACCAACACAGCTATTGAGGCTGCTCAGCTCTTGTTAGCTAATTGTAGTTTTTATTCTATACACATACACATATTGGTTGTTGAATTAACTTATTCACTACGCTCATGCGGAAACAACTACAGGGCTTGTCAGATTTTATTATTTGTAGCAATATGTAATTTTAATTCATGTTCTCTTATTTGAAATAAATTAATATTTAAAGACTTAAAATATCTTTAAAATTAATTAATGGTTTTTAGGACAAATTCAGGTATCATTATGATTGGTAATTTTAGTATTTAAACAAATAAAAATATTTCAGTTTAATAAAAAAAAAAAGAAAAATGTAACGATTGAACTATTTTACGGATCACTTCGGTGTTCATGTAATTGCAGTCGAGTTTTTTCCGGCTTATGTTCTACTTCTCTATGAACGCATTGTGCCGCTGCATTTCTTCTATTTGTTTCCTTTTCAGTCTTTCTATTTCTTTAAAATGTTTTTGTTGATGGTCACCTAATTTTTTTAGCGATCCATAAATTCGCTTAATGTTTTAATCCTGGACCCTTTGATTGCTTCTAACAATTTAATTGTTTCCAGAAGTTCTTTTTGTATATAAAGTTCGGCCTGTAGTGCATCATACGAATTTTTAACGGTCTGTTTTGGACTAGGTAAAATTTTTTTGCAATTAGACTCGGCTTTTTCACCAGAAGTCATTATCCATACATTCCATATCTTCTATATGATCTAAAATTTCTTTTTTCATTGATGTGTTTGTGCGGCCAAATGGCTTCGCTGTAACACCCTCAACAGAAGATTTCATTGCAATGAGATTGTAAATTGCCTCTTCTGTTGCGGAAAAGTTTTGCTCCTTGTTTAAACCCCCTTCTGTGCACTTTTTATTTTTTAAGTTCTGTGCAGCCTTTTGCCGGACATAATTTTTTTGATCTGCCCAAACCTGTGTATAAGTATAATTGGGAAGACTTTAGTGTATCAACTAGTTTTTAAAATATTACCAACAAACCTTTTTCCATTCAGCAATAGACTTACTTCAATTCAATTTCAGCGTTCCTCCAAAATCGTGCATGTGCCTCTTTGTTACCCTTATGGAAACAGACATTGCTGCATTGGCTTCCATTCACATTAATAAATGCTGCACTTTATTTGTTGTTTTTGACCCACAAAAATAAAAAAAAATATCTATTTTAAGCGATGTTTGGGCAATTATTCTGGTTTTTGTAAAAAGATGCTTTGTGCTTAAGCTAATTGGGCCTACAAATTTAAGGTAATTATAGTTGGTGAAAGTGGATTTTTTATTGGCATTCCGTAAATCTGGTTATACAATTTTCTTTATAAACAAAATAATTGTTATCACTTAGACAAAACTTCAAACTTTCTAAAAATTTAAAAAAATTTTATTGTGTCGATACGAAAATTTTTTGAATTAAACTTTTTTAACTTGTATGCAAAAACTTACAAATAAAAAACTTATAAAATTTCTATTTCAAAAGCTCTTGCCACCATTGTTTAATGACTTGGCAAACAATTTACATACATTAATTTGGCCCAAATTCTACTTATTTAATTTTTTCTGTAACACTGCAATTAAACAGCTCTTTAATATGCTAAACTAAATTACACTTTTGGGATACTTTGGTATTCGTGTTAATAAATGAAAGAAAGGGAAATAAATTCATGCAACTCTGCAAAAAAGTAGGAAAACGGTCATTATTACAGCACCTTTGGATCATTAACCCCAATACTCAAACATTAAAATAAAACAACGAAAGTTAAAATAAAGAAGGTGAGTTTGTAGGAAAAGAATTCTTGTTTAATAACATTTGAATCTTTAAAATAAGATTTGAAGGCGAAAATTGCTCCAAAGTATTTTATAACATAAGAAAAACACAAGAATCACTAATTAGGAAAAGTTCATTCTATAGCATTTGTGTAAAGATTAAATCAAATCGACCTGTTGCTTTGTTCACGCACTTAGATAAATAAAGAAGATTGTCTACTGTTCCGACTACCAGTGATGTTTTTTCTTTTATAGCGCCATTTTTATTTTTCTTTCCATTTTATCTATTTAAACAGCTGAAAGCATACAAAGAAGTAACAAACCTATTTTTAAAGTATACATAATCTTAATGCTGATACAATAAATAGCCGAATCGGAAAAAAGGTTAAGAGATTGAGCAATTAATAAACGCACTGTTGTTATTAAAATATAAATTGGTATTATTTTAAATAATTTTTAAAATGTTGAAGGCAAGAAAAAATTTATCAACTTAAAGCTTTTGTTTTTTCTGTGGTTATTAAATATTAGGACTATGTATGTAAAAATAGAATTTTTTTCATGTTATTGCTTTTATAGTTCTTTTTTTGTTTTTAACCGACTTTAAAAAAAAGGAGGTTATACAATTCGGCTAAATGTTGCTTTTTTTATATTTATGCCTCCAGAACTCAGTCATTTCTGATCCGTTTTTGAAAATTTTGAAAACAGCTCATAATCTTACAAATTAAAGGGTGTCCCCATACAACATACATATTTTTTACGTGTATTATGAACTGTAAAGGGCGATTCTGTAAAATTAAAAATGACTGCGTATTACTATAGCCCCCAAACAAAATTATACAAAAATAAATATAAAAATTAAAGGGTGCCCCCATAATTGATGTAAATATACTTATATGGGCGTGTTTTTGGAACCGTTATAGACAAACGCTTGCAAATTGGACAGAATGTCGATTGCTATGGCCGTTATAGTAACAAGTATTATCATTACAAATTATAAATTAAAGGGTGCGCCAATAGTTCATTCAATTTGGTGTGTATGGCCATACTTTTGAACAGTTGTAGACAGACGCTTGAAATTTACAACGAATCTGTATTGCTAAGTCCGCTATAGCAACAAATATAAAATTTGGATTTGGAAATTAAAGGGTGCGCCAATAGTTCATTAAATTTGATGTATATGGCCATACTTTTGAATAGTTGTAGACAGACGCTTGAAATTTACAACGAACCTGTATTGCTAAGTCCGCTATAGCAAAAAAATAAAATTTGGATTTAGAGGTTAAAGAGTGTTCCAATAGTTGATGTAATTTCAAGTGTGTGGCCGAACTTTTGAACCGTTATAGACAGAACGTTGAAACTTTAGTCCGCTATATTTACGAGTTTATAATTCGAATTTAGAAGTTAAAGGGTGTTCCATAATTACTGTAGATTTACTTATAAAGGCCTATCTTTTGAACCGTTTTAGACAAACGCTTGCAAATTGGAAAGAATGTCGATTGCTATGGCCGTTATAGTATCAAGTATTAATATTCCAAATTACATATTAAAGGATGCGCCAATAGTTCATTAAATTTGATGTATATGGCCATACTTTTGAACAGTTGTAGGCAGACAATTGAAATGTACAAAGAACCTGTATTATTAACTCCTCTATAACAACAAGTATAAAATTTGGATTTGGAAATAAACGGGTGTCCCAGTAGTTGATATAATATGGTGTATGTGGACGAATTTTAGAACCATTATAGACAGTCAGCTGAAATTTACAAGGGACCTGTATTATAAGTCCGCTATAACAAGAAGCCTATAATATGAATTTAGAAATTAAACGGTGTTCCCAAAATTAATGTAGTTTGTTCTATAAGGCCGTATTTTTTAACCGTTGTATACAAACACCTTAATTTTAGACAGAATGTCCACTACTTCATTTGGTATAATAAGAAGTATAAAAATGTTATATTATAAATTAAAAAGTTGATATAATCTGATTTATATGGGCAAACTGTTAAACCGTTAAAGACAGACGGTTGAAATTTACACAGAACCTGAATGGTAAATCTACTACAACAGCAAGTATATAATTTGAATTTGGAAATTAAGGAGTGACCCTACAGTTGGTGCAATTTGATGTATATTACCAAACAATTGAACAGTTGAACAAGTATAAAGCTTGGAGGTGGCATATAAGGGTGTCCCAATAGTTAATGTAACCTAATTTATGTGGCCATACACTTGAGCTGTTATAGGCAGACAGATGAAATCTGTTTTGAAGTCGGTTTTTTTTCGCAAGAATTATGTGAACATTAAAATATATATATATTAAGTATAATGTAATATTTGAAAAGTTTATATTTTCTGGTATTCCATTTCCCTTCAATAGTTGTCTTAAAAAAAAATTTTAACTACATTTTCGTAGTTATTAATTAAATCAAAGAAAACTTTCTAGCAACCTGGGTATCAATTTTAAAAATCTAATATTTCTTCCAGTGAAAGTTAATAATATTTGTAGTTTTTTGGTATACATAAAATATTTCTCTTTCAACAAAAAATGCAAAATGACGTAACAAGTAAAAAAATTAATTTTCTCATTGATTATACTGTGCCAGTTTAAAAAAACGACAAACGGGTGAAGCTTAATCTAACAACTTTAAGTTGGGTCTAATTTGTTTACTATATGATGTATGTACCTTCATAATAGTTAACAATTCGACCAAAAATTCGATCTTTATTTTTTTTGTTTGACAAGTTTTAAAACTGAACGGTTCAATTACCAACTACCTTGCGGAAAGATACGAGACTACTGAAGAAGGCTGTGCTGATCCAGAAAACTTATTTTGTTTAGGCAGCATCTAATTTTTACGTTTTCAACCAGATTTTTTACTTTAATTGAGTAAGCCGAACTTTTTTAATTTCCTCTTCAACCAAGAATATTAATATTAATTTTTTTAGCTTGAAAAAAATAAAAAATTAAAAAAAGAAATATTATAGAATATAATCTTAAATATTCTATATGATCTTTATTAAAAGATAAAAAAAAAATCTGTTTATCTTATCCAACCGATCAATACGGAACAACTGATAAAGCTGTATTATTCAAATAAAAACCTGAAATAACATACATATGTAAATATATTCTTTTAATTAAGTTCTATGGATACATACCGACAAAAAAATATAATAATAGTTTTAGTTACAATTAAAATTTAATATTTTAAACATGAGTATTTAAAAAAAAATTATTTTACGCTTCACAATATTTGCATTTACGGAAAAATCAATAAGACTGAATACATCATTAAATTGTTTGCACATTCTTCGAAACGAATCAGAATCTGCGTAATTTATATGGAAAAATTAAGGATGCAACGATGTCCAGTAGCGAGTAGATCGTCGAGAAACTTAAAGATTTAAATTGCTTAGAAGAAATTCTGATACAACATCACCAATCATTAATATCAATAAAAACGCCATATTAAGCATTGTCCTTCGGCTTTTTAAAGTAGGCAATTCAATAATAGCCGGCATTGCTGTATACGACGGAAGATTAAAGCCGTTACCACGGAATAAAGTTCTCAAACAGAACAAAGGAGATTGTTTTGAGACTGATTTTATACAGTCAATCTTTTTAAATCGTGTTGCAAGAAGAATCCATCTGCTGACAATTTGTAATTAAAAAAAATCTTTACATCATGTGCGTACATTAAAACATTGCGAAACTTAATTACACTCGAAAATCATTTATAAAAAGGGAAAATAAGATAGGGCCAAGGTGGCTTCCTTTAGGGACTCCAGAGTTTACAACGATTTTTTTTAAGAATCAAATCAGCTCTTTGCGTTCTGTTAATTAAATAAGGTTCTATCTAGTTTGAAGTGTTTTGGGTAAATCCCATTAAGTATAATTTCCTAAGAAGAAGATTAAGGTTAACTTTATCGAAAGCTTTACTGAAGTTTGTACAAATAACATCTGTTGTTTGACCGTCATTAAATCCACGATTTATTAAAATTGAAAGCTGTAAAATATTTGTGACTGTTACCTGAAACCATGCTGAAGCCGTGACAGCAAGAAAGTCGGATAGACACTTTTCAAAAAGCTTTGGTATTGGACTAAACGTTTGCATTAATAGCTCTTAAGCAGTTTTGCATTTCAGTTTTGACTCATAACTTTTTAGCTATTAACATAAACTCGTTCACGTTAAGAGGTGACACATATACATCATGCAGAAGTCATCACAAATTGCAGCACCGCTTGTAGGGCCAGGCAATAACTTGTTTATTACATCCTTGAGCCAAGTAACTGTAATTGTTTATTTCTTTTGTGTTAAATGGTGATAATTGATTAGGCTGCATAACTTTTCTCATATCAAATCTTCTCAATGTTTTGTTAAAAAGAGTCAACACAAAATTAAAGTTTTCTACAGACATCCGAGTTGCCTTAAAAACATCTCCATATATTTTTCTCTCAACTGAAGCAGAGACGTTTTATAAAAGCCTTGTTCTTTTTGAAATTTTATAACCGGGCCTTTACTGTTTTCACTAAATTTTTTACTCAATTCAAGCACTGAAGCCGTAATCCGCACTATCTTTGCAAAGGATTTTATAGACTTTGTTAATTACTCCTCAGCCACTTTTTAAGCCACACAGATAATTTTAATGTGTTTTGATGAAGTGAAGCTGCCGTTTTCAAAGTAATTCTGTAGCTGGCTACAAAGCGGCAAGTGTAGCAGGTATTGTGTGTTCGTTATTAATGTGTGTGAAGATAAATACGTGAAGTTAAGTACGTTTTAAAAAAATGTAGCATGCGATAAATTTGTTCTCCCATACATACAGTACAATTTGTACTGGGAAATCAAGGCCACATATAAAGCTATTGAACTGTGAACGCAGTTTATTTAAATTGAATTTGAGGAATTTTTTATAAGGCGCGGAAAATTGACTTGCAATTTTCTCATATACGATGAGCTCCGTGAGGGATTTTGTCAATGTGGCCAAACCCTTCGATCTCGCAGAGCTATCTCTCGTCAAAAATGGATGATTATCCGCTTCAAGAATATTTTAACTTCCTTGAGGCAAACGCAGGCCCAGCAGCACAGAAGGAGAATGGTGACTGGTATCTAGGTCACATCAATCATCTTCTTTCAGCCAGTGACCGAAAAGTGGTGAAGCCTTCCGAACCGTAAATTCTAACTAGAAATGCGGTTCTGGTGACTACTTCGACAAAACAAAAGCAAAATATTTCATTAATTTACAGTGCCAAGCTAAGCACCTATAGACCAAATGGCAACCGCAATACCGAAAACTCCAGCGATCGATTGGTGGAGTCTATAGCTATAGACTACAGAAGTTTCTCAACCAGAAACCTCTCAGGGTATAGAGCTCTTTGAGCGTGTGGGGCTTGCGCAGTATAAAGAAGAATTACTGGACCAGATTACTTCGACGTCAGCATCATATTTGATCCGGATAAAAATGCAGAATGTTATTAAGATTAACTTTCACCAGTCCAAAGAAGCGAAAAGCGCATTTATTCTTCATATTGCAGAACAAGGCGATTTTTCTAAGCGCCATGGACATAAAAGCAAAATATGTGGACTTAGTACGCAAGCAACAAATGCGGTAATAACGACAACAATATTAGATCCTGTATTTGGCAAAAGATCACCTAAATACCTTTATTTTATCTACTCACAGTGAAAAAGACAATATGATTGCACTATGGGAGCCACGAGAATTTGTGGAATTTCGACAGAAATGCACACCGCAGCCAAAAAATTTAGAGTCCATAAAAGTTCGTTATTTAAAATATGTTTTGGTAAATCCATCAGATTTACCTAATGTAAAAAAATTAATATTTGTTCATAACATATACATACGGAAATATTCATATGCAAAGTCGAACAAGCGTATAAGTTCCGTTTTGAACATTTCTATTGCTCCTTTCGTCTAATTTTTCTTGTTTTCTTTGTAAAACGTCCGCATACATTTGTAAAATATAATTAATGAACTAAGGCCAAAAAATTTCAATTGGTTTATAATACTCACACTCAAATACTAATTTAATAAAAATTAAAATAAAAGTTTTATAATACTTTCTAGTATTATATTAAACCAAAATTTTAGTATCCAGATTCATTAACTTCTAAAATTTAATGCATTGACAGTTGCCAAGTTTCTAGTGTCCCTGCGTTAGTATGATAATATGAATAACTTAAAATAAATCAGAAGCAAAAATGCATTTATTTCCGATTTTAAAGAAAAGGTGTGGATAGGTACTGGTAGCATTTTTTGTTGTAAATTTGTATGCTGAGCCTTTAAGCTTGCTGGCAGTCGTAAATAATTTACTAACAGTTTACCAGGGATTTTATTAAATTTTTCCGAAGTAACTAAATGAAGCTTTTTTTAGCGTATCTAATCAATTAATTGAATTTAAAAAAATGTTTCGCTTGCACTTAACAAACCCAAAAACTATCAAAAATATTGACATAAAAAGCAAATGTTTAGTTTTAATTATTAGGTGTTTATTTATAGTTGTGTACATATACAGACGTAGATATACACAAATTTTATTGAAGTATCTATGCATGTTTTCCTTAATGCCTGTTTTAATTTTGAAGACACGAAGAGGAAAATTAAAAATCAATATAATAAATTAAATAATAAAATATAAAGCGTGTACAAATTATAAAAGCAGTACTAGTCACTACTGGACAAAATAACTATGTTATCGATTTAAACTTACAATCAAAGAAAAATAAATTTTTAAAACAAAATGTTTGTCCTTCATAATTTCTGCATATGGTTTTTATATTAGACCTGAATTGTGTGTATTTCAATCATTTAATCTTTATAGTTTGAACGTTTTCAATAAACGAAAACCAATCTACAACAACCCATTACCCTTTTGACATTTTACTTGCTCGCTTTCAGTTTAAAGCAACTTCAAGCATTCAATTAAAAAGAAACGCCATGTGTACAGACATTAAAAATTTGCATTTTAATTTAAAAGCAAAATAGCTTGAAGTAGTGGGGTCGACAGAGGAAAAAATTACTTACGTAATATAAAATGAGGTTAGCCTAGAAAAAATGTTATTTTAGAGGTGAAAACCGAGAAGAGGTCTTTCGCCTAATTCGTGAATAACGTCTTGTCTCATACTATATATGCAGTGCTGAGATTTTGACACCTAAACAAGTGGCGTAGGTAAATTTTGATTTGAAAAGTATTTTTCTCTTCGCTCGTGTTCGAGTTGAAATCAACTTCGCAATGACACTAGATGAGCTAGAGAAAATTCAGATGCGAAAATCGACCAGACGTAGTTTCGAAAATTATGCTGTTGAAAATCAGCTGGATCGGTCTATGAATTTCGAGAGGCAGCGGGAAAAGCACAACGCCTCCCACTAATTTTTTCATATCGTTAGAAACAAATCTAGCTTAGTGTAAATACAATAAAAAAAGCAAATATATGAGGTGATAGAGAGGTAAACAATAACAAAAAAATATCAAGTGAAAAAAATGACCTTTATTTTCCGATTTACGGAACTCTGAATTTGCAAGAGTGCAATTGTGTACTATATTTTGAAAGACAATAGGTGATTAGGGGTATTTTAAGAGAACTTTTGAAGAGATATTTCAGAAAATACTAAACTTATTTTAAAACAATTAAGTCGTTAAGAGCCGAAGGACTATTTTATATACATATATGTTTTCTTTTCTTTTTGCAAAATCAAGTTAAGATAATTAGTTGATGAATGAAATAGCGGATTTAAGTTGATAATTGGGACACGAAAGCTACAGATCTACATAGAAGAGCAAGCTAAATACTTTCTTTAACTCACATAAAGTAATTTTAATTATATTTAAATAAAGAATTAGTACGTTATAACCAATATGAAAATTTTTTATTTTTAACTTTCACTATCAATTTATGTAGTTTATATATATATATATATATATATTTGAATTTATTGCAATAAAAATATAATAAAAAATTTTAAATTAATAAACAAATCAAGAAACAACTAAAACCAACACCGGCTACGCTTGCTAACGATCCTCCGGCCTTTGTGCGGGCACAAGGATGTTCTCCTTTATGATATAACTAACACCGGCTTCGCTTACTAATGCATTCTTACGTTCTGTATATATATATATATATATATATATATATATATATATATATATATATGTAGTTTTACATCAAAAGATGTCATCGGCACTTAATGGGATAAGCATTTTTTTTTAATTTTAAAATTTCCTTAAAGATCTTTTGAAAACTTAAATGATAATCTATTAACTAATACCTTATATATTTTTATAATTATATATAATTATATTGGTCACAAACATTACAAAACGAATATGAAAACAAGGAATAAGAGACAGTAATTTTTTTTGTCCTATGGTTCATTTTGACCCATTGAATAATTAGTCATATATTAAGTAATTACAAATTTAAAGATAAATTATGTCACCCAAAAATAACGCTCAGTTAAGAAAATACGAAAAACGCCTCCATTAGGACTTTCATCTGTTGTTTTTTTTTAACAAAAGAGATTAAATTAAAGATCACCATTTATGTGTATAACCATTTCGAAATACAGCCATTTTTGGATTTGAAATTCAAAAATAGGTATTGCTAGTTCCCTTGAAAGGCGTAAATGAAAAAGGTATTTTATTTCCGTTGTGTCTTAAACGCATTTAAGAGGACTAGACACACCAAAACAATTACTTTGATTTTCTTATTGTCACACTCCATGCATGAATATTGAAGATATGTACGTTTTCATGTGTGCAAATTGACATCTGAGAAATTAACACATGTGTGTAAGTGCCTCGCTTGAATTTAAATATTTTTACTCGCCTCTTTTGTATTTTTCTCGTATTGGTTGACGGAGATGTCACTCAATTTCAGTTTATGTAAATTTAAAAATAAAGATGTCTTTTATCGTAAAGCTAAAGTTAGTAAATTACTTAATCGTTACTTTAAATAACAGAAAA
Source organism: Gymnosoma rotundatum (assembly GCA_916610165.2). NCBI lineage: Eukaryota > Metazoa > Arthropoda > Insecta > Diptera > Tachinidae > Gymnosoma > Gymnosoma rotundatum. The sequence continues at coordinate 54,123,049 of OU744340.1, read as the reverse complement.
TATAGAAAAAAATTTCGATTGTCGTATTGTTTACATTTTCTAAATGGCAGTACTGGCATATTAAAAAATAATTAACATTATATTTAGTTTACTGAACTATTTTTTTACACAGCAGCTTTATTAACATGAACGAAAATTATTATTTTTTTACATCTACACAAAATTTAAAGGCACATAATACAAAACAATGCAAAATTAAGAAAATAAAAAAATAACCACAAAAACTATAAACGAAATAACAGGAAAAGCAAGTAAATTAATTGCTCTTCATTGTTTTTATTTGTTACTGTAAGATTTTAACAAGCACACGTTATGGCGCAACATGCTACTCACCTTGCGTTCGACAATTAAAATATGCAAGTTTATGCCGGTTTATCCTTAGGCGTTTTGAGACGTAAGTAAGACTTTTTGTTTGCTGTTCGAATGCCTTTATTTAAATAAATGCAGGAAGAGTATAAGAGTGTCCATTTTTCAGAGAGGTTGTGTGGATAGACTTTAAAAAAGCACTCATAGAGCGCAAGCTTCGGTACAATTACTTTTTAATAGCCTTTTGCTAGCGTTTTTGATTAAAAACATTTTTTATGGTTTTAGTTGGAACACATGAACGTGCTTTTAAAAACTTTTACTTGTTAGCTTTTTAACTTTTTTTGGGCCTTGTTATATTTTTTAGTACTTCTTTCTACCTTTTTTATATTGTTCTCTGTGTCAGGTTTTTTGTGTATTTTTATTTTAGTTTCTTTTATTTACTGTGGATTTATATTGAAATAAGTTTTCAGCCAGACCTTTTGTATTCCTTCAAAATACTTGTCTTTGCTCTGAAATGACAAAAATGTAATTTGTATTGTGTTAGTTACTGCCTAAAACTATTTTTTTTCTCATTTATTTTTATATTTTCACAAGTATATACGTTTCAGTTTCAATGTAAAAGGATTTTTTATCTAAATTTTCTGTACAAAGAAAAAAGTTTGAACTTATTTTATTTTTATAACCTTTTGTTATTACATAATATGAATTATTTCGTACATATCACTGAAGGTAATTTGGTCTCTTTTTGTTTTTTTTTTTTTTTTTTTTTTTGCCAAAATTCATATTACAAAGAAAGGAATTCTAGTGCAACTTAGTTCAGACATTTCATCAGAACTAACTCTATTTTTATTTCCTTTTTGTTCTCTTAAGCACTTGAACCTTTATTTTTCAAGCTTATATACTAAATTGTTTTACAATAAATTAATTAAATTTGCTTAGAAGAAGAAAAATGTTTGCAAAATTACTGAACAAACATAAAGTTAAAAATATTGATTTTTGTTTTGTCAACAACAACGGTTAATGAACTTAATGTAAAATTGGAAAATAAAATAAAGTGTTTAGTCAGCAATAATAGTTATTGAGTTTAAAAAGGGAAATTGTGTAATATTTTTTAATAATGATAAAATAATAAAAATGGAAAGAATAAAGATTATGTTGATCAAGTATCAACATTCTCCCCCGCATTGACCAACGGTCACTGCTAAAAAACGTTCATTAGGTTTGATGTTTGCAATGTCGATGGTAACAGGTCGCGGTAAGGGAACTGGATGAGGTATTATGCATTTTTCTTTCTTTATAAGTTCAGTACAGCTTGACTTTGATGATCGCTATTAACATTATTAAGGAAATCAAAAGTGTAGTGTAACTGACGGCATGGTGATGTTGGCTTTAGGAGCTGATTAACTCTATTAATCTTACAATAATTGACTCTTCAGGTTGTTTTTGCAGGTTGCTCAGCTGATTAAGATGGGTTTCAATCTGTTTGATCTCTTGTAGAGTGCTAATATGATTAATGTGCATGAATTGGACTTATGAAGTATGCAAGTTATTTGATGCATCAAGTAAGAATGTTGGTTTTAATTATACAATTTGGTTTTATTTGCATTATTCCACTGCATCTTATAAGCTGTTGTGAGGTTTCAGTACCCCAAGCTGATGAAATCTCTATTTTTGCTATGGTAGCGAAAATCCATTTATTCGGATATTTCATTTGCGCCCAGACGGGTAAGACTACAACTGGCTGTGTTAAAACTATTGAGGATATCAATTTCACAGGAATTTATATCCTTTTTGAATCTAAGCTGGTTATTGTGGCATATATATGTATCCCCTGTTGCTATAGTGCAGCTTGACAAATCATCGGTTTTAAATGGAATAAATTCAACTCTGTTTGGATTTACTGCTAAAAATGGTACATCTGGTTTGATGGGGAGTTATCTTCAAGACTTCTAGGAATTGTTGATCGATTAGTGGCAACCTAATTTCGAAGAGAACTTCGTCTTTTGTCACTGCTCCATTTGCCTTCATAAGCTTGTACAGTTGAACCAAATTATGTTCTTCAATTGGAAGTGTACGTTGTTCTGGTAGATGTGTTTTCATTGAAGTTAATTCTTTCCTTAGCTGATAAGGTGATAATAAAAGTAGGCTGATTTTTTCATAGTGAGCATTAGTTTATACATCGATAACCTTCTTTCTACCCTTTGCAAGTTCAGTGCTCTTAATGCTAATTGATTCTCAAGAAGTGATATAGTTGTGTTTGGTTGACCTCTGAAAATTTTATTGTTAATTCTTGCAACAATCTCTGATAGTTGTTTTTGTGTGCTGACGAAGTGTTCTTAAATTATATTAATAGTGGAATCAATAACTGATGTTTGGTTTTTAAGTAATTTAAAAATGTAGTTTGTTTCGACCTTCTCCCTTTTAGTAGTTCCTTTTCCTCCAGCAATTCTTCTTTTACTTAACTGAAATTATTTATCAAACTTAATTTTTATTAAATTATTATTTGAACTGTGAATATTATAAATGAATAGAAATTATTTTGGCTTAAGTTCATTTTATTTTTAATTACTAAAAATCCTTTTTAGAAATAAAATTTATTTTTACAAATGTATGCGGACGTTTTCCAAAGAAAACAAGAAAAATTAGACGCTAACAGAATGAAATGCTGCACTTTCTGGACCGCTACGACCTTCATCAGCATTCTTCGCATCTATCTACCTCAGTTGTGTATTTTTATAAACATCATCTATTTAACCAACTAACTTTGTAAATAAGAATACGAGAATATTCATATCAACATTAATAATAATTTGGTTAGAGAGAAATTTACACACAAACCAACGTATTTTTTTACTGTTCTCTCTGTATTTCGTCTTGTACATTTGTTTTTGCATTGTTTCAATCATCGATTGAGTACGATCGATTTAGTAATAGTCTTTGATTTTTTGATGGGTAGAGAATCTTCTTCGTTAACAAGTACTGGGCGAAAAGGTTTAAATAACCCAGTTGTAGGTAATTCGTCTTAATGAAGTAGCGCGGCTAATCAGTGAATAGGTCTTCTTTTTATTCCTTAAGTAGTTTTTACATCCGCTACCGAACCCTTCCATCATTTCCCTCGTCTGTTTGAAGTATTTTTTTAAAGTGGTCAGATCATAACCGGTAAATTATCTTTTTTTATGATAACCATCTGTCCTTCTTTCACGTTTTCAAATGTTGGTTTCCACTTCTGTTTTTCCTGCAGTTGGTGTAAATACTCGGCAGAGCAACGTTTCCAGAACATATTTTTGAGTTGGGAGAGGAGTTTCCATCTTGTAGCGAGGGAAATATTTGGTTGCACTGATCTACTATCCACTTGGGCTGTAATTGGTTCTCAAACTAAGAAGTGTCCGGGAGTCAGTGCAGTTAGATTATTTAGATAATATCGAATTTACATTGGATTAGATAACATCGGAGTTAGCGGACGGAAATTAAATATAGCTTTTATTTCTGTGATCACTGATTTAAGCTCTTCGTGCGTTAGTGACGCTGCTGAAACACTTCGTAGTAAAATTTGCTTAACGGCCTTTACTGTTGCCTCCAAAGTGAGGGGCCGCAAGCTTGTAAGATTTTTTCTTCGGAGTTATTATCAAATATCGCTTGATTTAATACCCCTAGCTGATTCCGTGTAGCTATGAAGTTTGTAGCATTGTCGGAATATATAGTGTGGCACCGCTCTCGGCGTGATAAGTATCTTTTCAGTGCTCAAATGAACGCATTTATTGTCAGTCTTTGTTTAGAAAGAGACAAAAACAGCTATGAAATAATTATGCGTTTTTTTAGCCCTTATCCTAAAATGAACTCGAAACGGTCCGCAGTAGTCAACACCAGATGTGATAAATGGTCTAGATAAGGTGACCCTGCTGGCTGGTAGATCTCCCACTATTTATGAAAAAAGTTTAGGTTTTGTTCTTGTACATCGCACACAATTTAGGACTATATTTCTTGCCATTGATTTACCCTTGATGATCCAGTTTTGTTGTCTGGATATAGCCGAGAATCATTGTGAGTCCCAATGATAGTTTTTTTCATGTAGCATTGTGAGTATAAGTTTTGAAATCGAGTCGTTATAGGAAAGAAGTATGAAATGTTTTTCGTCATATAATAAATCAGATGCTTCCAATCTTCCTCCGACCCGTAAAATGTTATTTTCATCTAAAGATAGAGATAAGCTGCTACCTGTGCTGAACTTGTCATCTTGGTCTTTCTTCTTTATCTTAGTACGTAACCCAAAACCTTCTGTATAGTTTTAAAGAAATTTGTGTGGTGAAAGAAAGTGAAGACGTGAAGTTTAATCAAAAACAATTAGTGTTTAAAAATAACAAAAACATAAAGATATATAAAATAAATCATCTTTTGTTACAAAAAAAAAAAGACAGGGAGATTGTTTAATTAGTATTAATTAATAACATTTTATATATGGCCCAGCTATTTATAAACATATAGTAGTATAAGTATTATTAAAAAAATATGAAAGAAAAAGAAACAATTATATTAAATACCACCCAAAAATTTGAATTGGTAACGAATCGTACCCGAAATTATTGTAAAAACAAAAAATTAATATGGGTAGGAAAAATGTCGAGTAGTTGATAGCACCGAAATATTGATATGTTATAAATGCCGAGGATTAAATCATAAACCTAGAGAATGCAGAAACCAAGAAATATGTTATAAATGTCATGATAACCATAAATCAAGAGAATGTTAGCAGGAAATTCGAACCAAATGTATAAACTTTATAAGATCAAATCAAAAATTTAATCTTGGGCTTGATAAGAATCATAGCACTACAAACAAATAATGTCTATATTGAAAAGGCAAGAGGCCGAGCCAGCAAAAGTCCAAATGGATTTTGAATAAAACGCAAATGCAAATAAAACACTTGATTAATGCAAATGTGTTTATATTAAAATTCCTTAAAAAATACAACAATTCATTAGGAATAATTCAGTTAAAAATAATGAAAATAATTACATACTTTTTGGTTTTGAAAACTACTGGAAAGTATTAAAATATAAAAAGTTCTTATTCTCACGAAGTGCTACGTCACCTCGCAAAGTTTAAACAGAAAATGGCGAAGCCGCCAGAACTTAACTCAGCAATTACAGTATAAATCATATTGACAGGTTATTACATGTCAATTTGTACTAAAAAATGATGCCAACTTATAAAAACTTCCAAAATAGCTAATTTTGTTGCTGGTCTGTCCAGAATTCCATGGTTAGTAAGAATTTTTGCGCTTCTGACTTGTCCATCACTTGCCAATCTCGTCTCCAAAACTTTACCACGCAGCCAGACATTACGAGGCATGGTAGGGTCAACGATGATTACCAAGTCCCCCTGACTTAAAGGTTTTTGTCGATCATGCCACTTAGTCCTACACGTCAACGATGGTAGATATTCCACAAGCCACTTTTTCCAAAATATATTTCCATATTGCTGTGAAGTTAACCAGGATTGTTTTAGAAACACCCCACTATCGTTACAAGTTGACATAGGTTTCAACCCTGAAGAATTGCCCACTAAAAAGTGATTCGGTGTTAAAGCCTCACCGGATTCTTCATCTACAGGATCATAGGCTTGGGGCCTGGAATTAATTATGTTTTCTATTTCTACCAGCATACTGTACAAAAGCTCATCGCTTGGTGACCTTGAAGGCATTATTTGATATAAGATAGTTTTTATTGAGCGAACTAGGCGCTCACACGACCACCCATATGTGGCGATGCCGGAGGATTAAAATTCCATTTTTTAGTTGTTGTTGTAAAGGTTTTGACGAGTTCGTCCCGATCAACATCTGCTAAGGCCTCATGAAGTTCTCTTTCTGAGCCCACAAAATTTGTCCCATTATCGCTGTAGAATTCATGTGGAATCGCCTTCCTTGCCATAAAGTTACGGATAGCGAGAATACATGATGATGTTGTCAACGAATGTGCAATCTCAATGTGCACTGCTCTTATGGACAAGCAAGTAAATAGGACCCCATAACGTTTTTCTTGAAGACGATTAATAAATACCTGGAGGGGACCGAAAATATCAATTCCGGTGTATGTAAAAGGTGCTACATATGAGGCGACACGCGGTCGAGGCAACACCGCCATCTGTGGATTTTGAGGTATCGCCTTTTTAATTTTACACATTTGGCAATTCCGAATAACGAATGAAATGTTGTCCGAAGTTTTGAAATAGAGTATTTTTGCCTTATTTCGTTGACCGCAGTCTCATGGTTCATGTGATGAAACTTTTCGTGGTAGTTTTGAAAAATTAATCTAGTTATATCACTTTTTTGTGGCAATATAACAGGACGCTTTTGTTCGAATGGGATTTCTTCATTGTCGATACTACCGTGAACTCGTAGTACACCATCCTCTAAGTAGGGATTTTTCTTATAAAGGTCACTGTTCTTGGGTATTGACAAATTAGACTTCATAACAGAAATTTCATGATTATATTTTTCGTGTTGGGCCTGCATAAATAAAATCGTTTCTGCCTTTCGTAACTTTTCTGGGTAAGCTCTTTTCGTTGCTTATTAACAAAACGGCAATTATTTATAAATATCAAGACATAGGCTGCTGTCTGCAGCAAACGTGTCCACTTTGAAAATCTGACAATGTCAAAAATCATGTAGAATTTTGTAACTATAAGTAAATGTTTTACACACTCCTTTTGAGTTGGCTCTAATGGAGCATTTGCTTGAGGCCACTCGTTTTCAGAACAGATTAAAAACTCAGGACCTTGTAACCATCGAGAAGAATTAGTGATTATAGGAATTTTTGAACATTTCGTAGCATCATCTGCAACATTCTGCTTACTTGGAATCCATCTTCATTCGTTAATTAATGATAACTCTAGAATCTCGGTAATTCGAAAGGCTACAAATTGGTTGTATTTACGGTGATCGGAATTAATCCAACTCAGCACCGTTTTTGAGTCGGTCCAATAGTTTTTTTTGAAATCTTAATGCTTTGATTTTCACATATATATTTGGCAAATCGAGCCCCTATTAGGGCAGCCATAAGCTCCAACCGATGTACGGAAGTAATTTTCATAGGAGCTACGCCGACAATTGAGCACACTATGTTATCATCTTTTTTCAATCTGAGGTAACATACAGCTGCATATCCATCTTTGCTTGCATCTACAAACGTATGCAATTGTACTTCAACGTTGTAATAATTTTCAAAAGATTTTTAATAACAACGAGGAATTTTAATCTTGCCAATATCGGGCAAAATGCTAACCCACTTAGACCATTTGATCATCCCAATCTATCTTCGATCGCCATACTTCTTGCAACAGAGTCTTAACATACATTATTATATGCCCTATTAAACCAAGGAGGTCATATATTGACATAACAAGCCTTAGCATCTCCCGTTTTGTTGGAAATTTTTCACCAGAAAATATGTCCCTTTGTAATAGCCATGGTGATATTTTGAATGTTACTAAATCTTCCCGATGTTCCCAAAAAACGCCTCAAACTTTTTCAATTTGTTTCTCTTCTTATATATTTAGGCATTTTGCAACCACTTCTTTAGCTGGAGGCAAAGGTTCTAATGCTAGTTTATCATTGGAAATCCAATTCCTAATATTAAAACCAGCTTGGCGATGAATATAGCAAACATCAGAAATGAGTTTTGATGCTTCTTCTGAATTATTAACCGAATCAAGGAAATCATCAACGTAATGGTTTTCTTTTATCGCTGTAGCAGCTATGGGGAACTCATTTTCGAATTTGGTAGCATTTAAATTTTTGACGTTTTGGGAAATGCTAGGAGCACATGAAGCACCGAAAATCTTCACATCCATTACGTATATATCCGGGGATCTTTTCTGCTCACATTCGCGCCAAAGAAATCTTGGAACATTACAATCCTCTGATCGTATGTGCACCTGGTGGAACATCTCCTCGATGTCTTCACAAACAGCCACAGATTTTTCACGAAATTTGAAAAGAATTGATGGCAAAGAGGCCATTAGATTTGGCAGCCGCATCCCATACAACTCGGGATTTACCCGGTTTATTTTTATTAATCACGGCAAAAATAGGGAGGTACCAAACCTTTTATCAACACAATCGATTTCTTGTGGATTTAGTTTACGTATGTAGCCTTTAGCCAAATATTTTTATATTGTTTCTTTAAAAATGCTTAAAAGACCAGAATTTAATTTCAACTTTTTTTCCAAACATATTAACCTTTTTAAGGCCATTTCATAACTAGATGGCATCTCTATTAAATCGAATTTCCATAATAGTGGAACCTCATAATGTCCACTAGGCTTTTGTTTTGTAAATTTATTCAACAACTCTAATGCCCTTTTATCATCATCAGACTCTAGGGGAGATTTTGGCTCTAACGTGTTTTTTCCTATCACGTTTTCAAGCGAATAAAAATTCCTAACCAACTGATCTAATTCTTCAACAGTAGTTGTACAATTACATACTTGAAAATTAAAAATCTTACTTGTTTTGTTTTCACCAACAGCTCCATATATCAGCCATCCCAATTTCATACACACAGCAATTGGTTCTTGTGGCAATCCCTCACGAGTCTTACTTGATACTCCTAAATCAAAATGATTCAAGCCAATTAATATTTATGGCACTGCATTCTCATAACTTTCAACTGTATTGTTGAGATAATTTCTCATAATTCATCGATTGTACAGGCAAATTTAATGATTTAACTGTAGAGACGTTAATTGTTACCCGTTTGTTATTTCCTCCTGAAATAGAAATTGTTAATTTTCTTGAATTTTCTTCGTTCCGTTCCATACCTCCTGTCCACCGCAAACACAAGGGATTTGAAACTCCACTAAGATTTAATTCACTCGCCAATGACTCATCCATTAAACTGATGGACGATCCTTCATCGATAAAGGCAAATGTATTTATTGTTTTATTTTCTCCATAAATTTTAATAGGAATTATTTTAAATAAAACTTCTTTTAAGTGATCACTGCGTGTATTATTTACAACTACCTCTTCTTCTTCACGATTAGTCATTGTCATTTTGTTTAGAATAACGATGTAATGAAGGATGATGGAAATATTCACATCCCTCCTTTCCACACTTTTTCCTTTTGTTACACTCTCCACTATGTTTGATCAAACAAATTTTACATAAATTGTATTTACGTACAATATTCCACTTTTCCCCTCGATCAAGCGATTGGTATGTTGAACAGTTAGATAATGTTCTACAATTGTTATTGTTACATACCACACACACACGTTGATTAAGAGAGGGTAAAAAAGCTCTCTTGCTTGTTGTTGGTGATTTATTTATTTTTTCTTTGCTTTGATTTCTTGTACTTTGGTGAACTGTTATACTGCTAGCTGTTATACCAATATTAAAAAACCATTTATCAAACTCGTAGAGATTTGGTTTTTTGTTTTTGTTAATCAGCTGCATTTTATGAGTTGCCCATTGCATTTGATACAAAGTTGGAAGCTTTTGTATCAAATCGTAAAGAATTGACGAATTATTAAGTTCGTCAAGCAAATCGCTTGCTGTAATAGTGGAGATTAAACTACGAACTTGTACAGCCATGGAGGTAAGTGTTTTTAAATTATTATCAACTTTTGGTGTATATTAAATTTAATTGTATTTATTATCTTTTCAGGTTGGCCAAACAACAGGTAGAGTACACGCATGACGTCAGGCACGTTCGAGGGGTGGACCAGCATATGGCGTACACTGTTTAGTGCTTCGCCCTTTAGGGCCTTTTGAAGACGGAAAAATATGGGCCATTCTTCAGGTTCGCCGGAAAATATTGGGAGTTCCTTTGGCAGAGACTGTCGTTAAGAGATGTTCATCTGTGAAAGGCTGTGCCGTGGTGGGAAATAAGTGGGTGGGTATGTAGAATTCAATGGTGTTGTAAAATTGAGATGTGGAGAAGAAATCGGTTGTTGTGAAATAAATTCTTGAGGAAACGAATGATTATGTGTGTTGTTATTTGAAGCAGAAGAGGTAAGTACATGATTAGGAGGATTGATTGTCGCCGCTGGTCTTGAGGACTGCATTCGCTGAAAACCACTAAAAGTGAAAATGTTCGCTGTACAATTGGGTACTGCGTACACAGGTAAGGACGAATTATTGGCAGCATTGTTAACCGCAAATGCGTTTATATTAAAATTCCTTTTAAAATACAACAATTCATTAGGAATAATTCAGTTAAAAATAATGAAAATAATTACATACTTTTTGGTTTTGAAAACTACTGGAAAGTATTAAAATATTATTCTCACGAAGTGCTACGTCACCTCGCAAAGTTTAAACAGAAAATGGCGAAGCCGCCAGAACTTAACTCAGCAATTACAAGCTTCGTTAAATCAAATATGTATAAATCATATTGACAGGTTATTACATCTCAATTTGTACTAAAAAATGATGCCAACTTATAAAATAAATTATGGAGCTTTTGGGAGTTGTGCTAACAGTCTAGTTTATCAAAATAAATTAAAAATGAGAATGATTTGCTTTAATATATAACAATCAAAAGGTATCAATATATAGAGTGGGGAGCAAAGATGAATACATGATTATATTTTCTACATTGGCGTGAGCATAAAAATAGTATTAATGAAGCAATTTAATTTTTTATTTTATTTGCTATTTACGAGGGCTGCTCTATATATTTCTGGCCTAATAGTGAAAATGCGAATATTTATAATCAAAAATGGTTTTATTGTTTTTCAAAGTATTCTCCAGCATGATTTATACACTTTTGCATGCGCTCAAACCAGTTGTCGAAGCACTTTTTCCAATCCGATTGAGACACCTTTAAAACATTGTTTTTGAACACTTCAACAGCTTCTTCTGGCGACGAAAATCGTTGACAACGCATTTTTTTCTTGATGTGCGGAAACAAGAAGAAGTCATTAGGTGCCAAGTCAGGGCTGTACGGCGGATGACCCATTAATTCGACGTTTTGGCCGGTCAAAAACGCTCTGGTTTGAGCCGATGTGTGAGAGCTCGCATTGTCATGGTGAACAATGATTCGTCTTCTCTTGTTGGTTTTTCGAATTTCTCCGCTGACTTCAAGCAAACAAATTGTAGTGTACCGCTCAGAAGTGACCGTCCTACGCTGCTCAAGCGGAACAGTCGCCACATGACCAGTTTTGCCGAAGAAACAGGCGACCATTTGCTTCGAAGTGCTTCTTCCACGAACAACTTTCGTTGGATTTTGCTCGTCTTTGAAGACCCACACGGTCGATTGTTGTTTCGTTTCGGGCTCATACGCATAGATCCATGATTCGTCACCTGTGACGATCTTATAAACGTCTTTTGAAGCACCGCAATCGTATTTTTGCAACATTTCTTTGCACCAATCCACACGAGCCTTTTTTTTAGCGACTTTCAAATTGTGCGGGATTCAACGAGAACAAACCTTTTTTACGGCCAGGTGTTCATGCAGTATCGAATGTATGCTGGTGGAAGAAATGTCCAAGGATGTCTCTATCTCTCGGTATGTCGCATGTCGATCTTGCATTATGAGTTCACGCACGGAATCAATGTTCTCTGGCACAACAGCCGTTTTTGGACGACCTTCACGGAATTCGTCTTTGAGCGAGCTTCGGCCACGATTAAATTCATTATACCAATTTTTCGCAGCGCTATAGGATCGTGCTTCATCGCCATACAAAGATTTAAGTTCATCAATGCACTCTTGTCGTGATAATCCACTTCGAAAGTTGTGAAAAATGATGGCACGAAAATGTTCACGAGTTAATTCCATTTTTTCTATATTAATTTTTTCAAGTCACTGTTAACAACACAAATAATGGTCGTACGTCAAAACGTTTTGAGTACGATTATGCTTAAAAATGACAAACTTTCCAATGAAAATGTCAGATTGCACTTGGCAGCACGCAGTGTTGCCAGGCCAGAAATATATATAGCAGCCCTCATAGTTATTAACAAAAACTTTTTTTAAAACAAAACAAAAAATTACGTATTCAAAGTAAAACCGAAATAAAAATAACTCATAAGTACTCAATTTTGCACCTTTTAAGCAACATTAAAAATATGCTGTACTTTTAGTACTCGGTCTATAGTCCTTTATTGTTTAATACACTATTTATACGTTTGGGCATACTCTCAACCAAGTTTTAGATAATTTCGTTTAAATTTTCAGCTGGACACGTTGCCACAAAGTAAGATGGAGCTGTTCGGTATTGTCCCAACCGTCTCTTCACAATTGACCACAAATTGTCAATTGGATTGAGATCGGGACTTTGCGGAGGCCATTGCATCAATTGAAAATTTTGCCCAGTCAGCCATTCCTGAACGATTTTCGAGGTATCTTTCGGGTCTGCATCCTGTTGAAACATAAATTCTTCCTCAGGGTATGTGCTCATATCCACAAAATCGGGAAGATGGGTCTGCAATATCTCCAAATAGTCTTCCATTTTCATGATGCCATCAATTTTTTGCAACGGACCAACAAGCCACCGTGTAAAAAAACCCCACACCATGATGTTGCCTCCACCGTGCTTTAACGTTTGCTTAATATGGTGTCTTTGAATGGTGTCCTGCTGTCGACGCCAGTAATATTGCTTACCATCGGACTGGTATCGGTCAAACTTGGATTCAGATTCAGATCATATTACGCGCTTCCAGTCATCAACGTTCCAATCTTTGTGTTGCCTGGTGAACTTTAGCCGCGCCGAAACAGTTTTTGCGGAACTACATTTCGTCGATTTAGCGCTCTTATAACTACAGATTGGCTTAGATTTAGTTTTTTAGCTACCACACGTGTTATTTTGATAATCAAATTTTACACGGTAATTGATAGTTTCTTCATTGTTAGAAAAAAAATTTTTTTGCTTTAAATTACAAAAAGGCACTTATTTGTTTTCAATTACAAGTGTATATTTGCAAAATTCAAGATTAGCAGCCAGATCGAAAACTGAACTTAAAAAACGGTAAATTTACAGTTCTTTTCTTACTAATTTACTTGAGAAAAAGTAAGAGCATAACTGAGTACATATGAGTTATTTTTGTTGTTTTTCAATTTTCTCTCATTGCTTAATGTTTGTAATTTGTTTTCAGAGCTGTTTTGTTAAAAACTAAATAAAAAAGATCATAAAGAAAGAAATTTGTAAATCATTTTTTTATTACTGTATTTATGAACCTAGTAAATGAAGGAATAGAAACATGTACTCACCTCTGCTCCCCACTGTATATGCAAATGCTTAATGACTATTAAACAATTTTATAATGTAGAGATAATTGCCAAATTAAAAAAGCCTCAATTTATAATACTATCGGAAACGCATTTAACAAATGATATTGAAGAGCACAAGTACCATTTTTTCAATTTTAACAAATTCAACACGCACCGGTGTTGTTATAATCTATTTTAAAAAAGAATGGAATGTTGAAAAAATATATGAGAAAGAAGCAGAACCAAAATACTGAATGTGTGCTTATAAAGCATAAAAAAGGAACAACCTTAGTAACAATTGCGGCTTATAGATCGCTAAGGGAGGAATACACAGAACTAATTACTGAAACAAATCTTGAAATAATTATAGCTGGTGACTTCAATATAGACTGCAAAAAAAAAAAAAAAAAATAAATAAAACGTATAAAAACATGATACAAACAACGTTGAACGATAATGGCCTCAGGCAAATAATTAATGAATATACGAGAGTAACAGAAAATACAACAACATTAATATACTTTGTTATAACAAAAAATATGAACATCAGCAAAACCAATGATGGAAATAAAATAGCGGATCATGAAGCCATAGATATGATACTTAAAAATAAAAACCAATCAAAAAAAAAAAAGTAATAGAAATATTCAAATATAACAAAAATATATTTAATATTCCGTAAATAACAGCGTGAATAATATAACTTATAACATCGAAAATTGCATTGAAACTACAATAGAAAAATTTACAATAAAAAAACTATAAAGGAATAAAATAGCACAAAAAATGGATAAGAGTATAGAATACTATATTACAAAAAACGGTGAACACAAGTGGGGCTCGGAATAATTACAAACTAATAAGAAATAAATATGAAAAATATTGAAAATGAAAAAAAAAATTTATTAATAAAAGTACCAAATGTGATAATATGTGATACTTAAACAATTAGAATAATAAGGTGGACCATGTAAAAGCCAATGAATTTAATAATTATTTTATAGATAGTATTAAAATAATTAGAAATTCGATTGAGAAAGTGCAATACATGAACCAAATACCTGTGATAAAGTTCAAACTTACAGAACTAAGAAATGTACGTAAAATTTTAAATAATAAACCTGACTTTAACAATGTATCAATAAAATTAATATTGGATAATTGGAACACCATAGAAACTATTTTATTAAATTTTATTAAAAACAAGAAAAAAGCTTCAAGTGAAAAAATTGCACTCGCCCATATTTTCCCAGTTACGGGCCTCTAAAATTTTTATAATATCAATATGGGTATCATTTAAAAGCTTTTAATGAGATCTTTAAGGAAAAATTTAAGTTTTTTAATAATGCTTAACCCATTAAGAGCCCATTAAATTCTCTGTCACCCCAATATTTGTTTTTTGATAAGAATTACTTCACTAAAACTGATTTTCATAGATGGTGAAGGGTATATAAGATTCGGTAGAGCGGAATATAACACTCTTACTTATTTAAAAATAAATACTTTATTTTTTAAATAAATACGTTTTTTATCAACCATTTAATCAGATTTCAAAAGCAGGAACACTCATTAAAATTTCTCACAAAGCTACGAAAAGTTTGTGTGTATTTAATGTCATTTTTATAGATATGAGAAGCTAAATGAAGAAGATAATCAAAAAGTGCTCGAAGCGAACACTTGAAGCAAGAAAATTATATAAATAAAAACTAAAAGGCACTTTGTGCCATACAGACAACTGTCCAAAGGCATTGCGTAGCACAACTCATGCAAAACATTATATTTTACAGCAAGCTAGTTTTAATTTTAGTTTTTATACTCGTAAAATTGCAACGATTAGCGTTTCGCAGTCTTTTTAAAGGATATTAAATTCAAAAGAAAGACGAAATATTAAAAATATAAAAATTATAAAAAAAAAATCGCATACTCTCTCTTTATTTATATTAACTGGAAATAAATTATTTTTAGGTTAAATTGAAATTGAAAATTGAAAGTTTTAACTAAAAATTGCAAATTCTAGTTTGTATAAATCTTAAACAGAAATAAGTGTTTTGAATGCGTTAGACACACAAAAAAGCCGTTTTTTTTCAATGAAAGAACTTTGTTTTAAAATCTTTTTTTATGTAATACTGCTATAGTTACAAAAAAGTATTTCTTCAGTCGCAGATTTTTAAAATTACTTATGTGATCTCTCTAATATACACTATCTTCGAAACAATCTATAATAACAGCCAAGCAAGTGTCATCTCTATTTTTAGCTCATGATATTATTCTTTGAAAAGCGAAAATTTTCTGCTTCTTTAACCGACTGCAAAACAATTTGGCTGAATGTTGGTTTTTAAGTTTTTTTGTCCGCAGAACTCAGTCATTTCTGATGCGCTTTTGAAATTTTTTCTTTATTTGAAAGGAAAAGATAACAGATCTATGCCGTTTAAAAATCAGTTCATAGTTTCAAAAATTAAAGGGTGTCCCCATACAACATACAATACATGCATTTTGAGCCGTAAAGGGCACGGCTGTAAAATAAAAAAACTGCGTATCACTATAGCCCTCAAAAGCAAAAAGGAATACAGACATGTATCTAAAAATTAAAGGGTATTCCCAATGGGGTCGTTAATTAACATATATAGGCCTATCTTTTGAACCGTATAAATAAACTGTTAAAACTTTGACAAAATGTCGATTACTATTACCAGTATAATGTAGTGAAGATATTTCTTAATTTGATTTGTTATTTATTTATCTTAGAAAAAATTAAGGATAAGGATTTTTTTCCTTCAAATAATTTTGTGTAAGTATATAAATAATGGAGAAAAATAAGAAAATATAATAAGAAAAATATTACCAGATAAAATGTTATTTTAATCCGAACTTATATATCAATTATTTAATTTTATTATAAAAATGAATCGTACTTAATTTTTGCAATAAATAACATTGACTTTTAGCAAAACTTGTCTGTGTAAGCCCCGCCCCGTCTTATACAGTATTTCATACGTGCTGATTGTAGTTTCATGCCTTAAGTAGGTGCTCATATGAATCAAACACATGTATGATAGGCAAATGTTCTGATTAATGCTTAATTCGTTCCTTTTTGTTTTTGTAGTCAACTACTAAGATAAACTTAAAGCTTAAAAAAATAAAAAATAAACAGAGAAAATTTCACTGAATCTGTGAAATCCGTGCGTATTTCCCATATCTTAATTTTAAGTATTTTTTTAAATAAATTAATTGTAAAACCTAATGCAATTTTCACAACAGATGTAAAAGAAATTAAGAAAAGATGTTCTGAAGAACGAACCGGTCCTATTTAATCTGGCCTAAAACCCTCAGTGAAAGTAGTGATTCTCCATACCAACTTCAAACAACAGGAATAAAGCGTTGAAAAATAACAGATAAAAATTTGAAATAGTTATAATTTTTTACTTTCTAATAGTCAATAGGTAGATAAAACTGTTTATCAAATATTCAAGTTTAATTGGCGATTTGGGTTAATTTGTCTTTTTCGCTGTTTACAAAAACCATTATATTAGTCATGGATAAAGGTGAAGTCACACAAACATAAACTACAACGTTAAGTATTTATCTGTTGTCCTATAGTATCTATCACCAACTTTACGAAGGCATTCTTATATAATTAACAGAATTGTGTACCAAATGCATTACCAAAATTGTTGACCAGGTCAGTCGATTGTTTGCAGCAGTAAGAAATAGATGTACTGTCTAAAAAAAACGTCCGATCGTCCGTCCGTTTAAACAGTATTTTTTTAGTTCTTTTTAATAAGTAATTAATTTTATGAGTATGATTATAAGAAACTAAAATTCGTAATTTAAATTATTAAATCCGTAGTCAATAGAAGAGAAAAAATTATTCTGCCACAGAATAATAGTCCAAGATCGCACATTAATTCCTATATGCAAATCTAAACTAAGAAATAAATCATATTGTAGTTAAGATTCTAAAATATCTTATTAAATATCCACAGCTTACGAATTTTGCTTTATGTAACCATGCTCAATTTTCTAAAAATGTTTTCTGTTAGATACCAATGTCTGAATTTGTTATTCTCAATCAATGATAAATTAAATTAATCACATATAGAGATTAAGGCAAATTAATTATTTAGATTAACAATCATAAAAAAAGAACGTATGCAGTGTGTTCGGAGAGGCACCTTCGGA
Organism: Gymnosoma rotundatum; assembly: GCA_916610165.2. Classification (NCBI taxonomy): domain Eukaryota; kingdom Metazoa; phylum Arthropoda; class Insecta; order Diptera; family Tachinidae; genus Gymnosoma; species Gymnosoma rotundatum. The sequence goes on along the minus strand of OU744340.1, from coordinate 54,105,352 downwards.
ATGCAGTTAACGTTCTCATAAACTAATCACTTTGTATCAATTGTTGAGTGCTAAATTTTATGTTTTTATACCCTTCACCGCAAAAAGTGGGAAAAGGGTATAACTAAGTTTGTCACTCCGTGTGTAATTTCTACAATATCCATTTTCGACCCCATAAAGTATATATAATCTGACTTCTTATGCGTAGCGAAGTTGATTGAGCTATGTCCATCTGTCCGTCCGTGTTAGTGTCACTATGGGCACACCCTTTAATTTGTACGTTTATTTTACTACAGCCTTTTTGATAAGAGGCCATCGCCATGAATACTTTATTAAATTTTGATTGTCTTCAAAAAATTTGTTGAAAATACATACCTCGCATGGGTATGTCTCTACACCTTTTAACCTTTTTAATGAAACAAATTCAAATTGATGGCACTTTAAATATATTATATATATTATCAGGCATGTTCTGACAATCGCAAATCGCTTAAAACTGGCGATGCGAGCTGAAATCGCATGAAAGGTGTTCTGTAGTTCACAATCGCAAGAAATTTGGCAATTTCAAATCGCAAGCGCATACTGAAGTGAAGTTACGAATTTTGCATAAAATAAACTTTAAAGCAACAATAAAATTATACACAAATGAAAATTAATATGTTCTCTTTTATTTTTAACAAAAATTATTTTAATTTTTACACAACAACCACAAAATATGTTATTTGTTCTATCAACTGTTGGTTTTGATTGTTTTAATTTTCAATTCTTATAAAATATTCGGTGCTTATTAAATGTGCAACTCAAGTGTTTAGGGACCTTAAAAACTTATTTTAATTACTTTTTGGACGATATGAGTTCCGAACGTGCATATTACAATTAACAAAATAAACAAAAATACTTTTTAAGTACTGATTACCTACAACGTAAGTAATATTTTACATTAAAGATGCTAAATGCAATATTACTAATAGAAAATCAATTTGTCGCCAAAATATTTCTTGGCTTGCATTATTTTTTTAAATTAATAAGCGTCCATTTTTTAATTCATTCTTTTTTTAACCGACTTCAAAAAAAGAAGGAGGTTATACAATTCGGCTGAATGTTGCTTTTTTTATATTTGCATCTCCAGAAAATTTTTTCTAATATGATAGATTATGCTTACAGATTGGTCCCGTTTTAAAAACAGTTCAGAATCTTAAAAATTAAAGGGTGTCCCCATACAACATACATATTTTCTATGTGTATTATGAACTGTAAAGGGCGATTCTGTAAAATTTAAAATGACTGCGTATTACTATAGCTCCCAATAACAAAAATTTATACAAAAATACATCTAAAAATTAAAGGATGCCCCCTTAATTAATGTAAATTTACTTATATGGGCCTATCTTTTGAACCGTTATAGACAAACGCTTGCAAATTGGAGAGATTGTCGATTGCTATGGCCGTTATAGTAACAAGTGTTAATATTACAAATTATAAATTAAAGGGTGCGCCAATAATTCATAAAATATGAGATATATGGCCATACTTTTGAACAGTTGTAGACAGACGCTTGAAATTTTAAACGAACCTGTATTGCTTAGTCCGCTTTAAGAGCAAGTATAAAATTTGTATTTGGACATTAAAGGGTGTTCCAATAGTTGATGTAATTTTGTGTATGTGACCAAACTTTTGAACCGTTATAGACAGAACGCTGGAACTTAAAAGGTAACTGTTTTGCTAATCCGCTATATCAACGAGTTTATAATTTGAATTTAGAAATTAAAAGGTGTCCCATAATTACTGTAGATTTACTTATATACGACTATCTTTTGAACCGTTATAGAAAAACGCTTGTAAATCTGACGCAATGTCGATTATAAATTAAATGTTTGATATAATCTGATGTATATGGGCAAACTATTGAACCGTTATAGGCAGATGGTTTGAATTTTCACAGAACCTGATTGCTAAATCTAATACAACAGCAAGTATGTAATTAGAATTTGGAAATTAAAGGGTGACCCTATAGTTGCTGTAACTTGATGTATATTGCCAAACTATTAAACAGTTGAACTAGTATAAAATTTAAAGATATAAGGGTGTCCTAATAGTTAATGTACTCTAATTTATGTTGCCATACACTTGAACTGTTATAGGCAGACAAATGAAAACTGTTTTGAAGTCGGATTTTTTCGCAAAAATAATTTAAATGCATATTTTTTAAGAAATGAAACTAAGCAAGGCAGGAATTTTGTTGTAGTTTGTTTTGTTTTGCACCGTAAAATCATATGTTTTTCTTTTCGAACATAAATTTGAAAAAGAGCAAATCGCAAGCAAAACGCGTGAGTTTCAGAACATGTAAAACAAAAGTTGGCGATTTTGAAATCACATGCGATTTTAAAAACATGCGCGTGTCAGAACATGCCTGTATATACTCGTATTATATTTTTATATTATGTCTTCCATTTGAATTTATATATTTTTTTGTTATATTTAGTATTGATTTAAAAAATAGAAGCTAATTTAGCAGATTGCATCACTTTAGTGATGTCGAATATCAAGTGTCATATCTATAAGTTAGTTTGTAAATTTTTTTATGAAAACAACCATTTAGAAGAAATGCAGTTCGAGAAATTAAATTTTTCGATGTCAAAGGAACGACAATGGCAACATTTTCTTCGCCATTTATATATCTCTTATGACATTTTCTTTCCTGAAAAAATGTTCCACAAAAATTTGTAAGACATCTTAAGTATTTTACCCTCAATGGTTTTTGTGAGCACTATTGAGTCACATACCAGCAGCCGAAAATACAATAACACATTTTTATTTTACTGTAAGATTTTTTTAAACATATGTACATATATTGTAGTTAAATATGTTATATGATTGCTAGGCGTCCTTTCTCTTCGGATAGGACAACCCCATAAGACTTTTTACCCGTACTCAACATTTTGTGAAAAATAAAGCAAACATTTTTCTAAATAAATCACTTCATCAACTATTGCATTTAAAAAAGGATAACTAGCAATGGGTATGTATTTTCACGTTTTTTAAACAATAATAAACTTGAAGAGTGTATTTAGAGTGAAGAAAAATTTCATTTTACAATAAACATATAAAACAATAAAAACTGGGTGAACGTCATTATGTTGGAATAAAAGAACTTTACAGCGAACAACAACAATACGCTTGTAAGATTTGTGTTTTCAACAAATGCTTTTTTAAAAATTATGTTAAGTTCACCTGAGCTGAAAGTCAGTCTAGTAGTTCAGATTTTAGTTTAGCTTTAAAGATTTAGGCAAATTTATGGAATTTGTTGCACTTTTAAATTTTCTATTGAAGAGTTAGTTAATTAGTTAATTATATTTATTCACTCATGTTTTAAATTATTGTGTATTTTTTGCGTGTGTCGTGGTAGCAAATTCAGGAATCATTTGTTTCTTAAATACTGAACAGATTTAAATGAGATAAAGACGGTTCACAAAAGCTCAACAATATCTACAAATATGTGAAAGAATAAAAAATCGGTTTACAAACAGAAGAGAGAAAGGATCCCGAAATTTGTGTTTGCCTATTTAAGTATAGATAATACTGTAGTTTGGAGTTTATCTTGCATCCTGGACCTCTGTTTTGTGCTTAAAACTGTTTTCTATTTTTATAACCTTCTCCTCAGGTAAAAAAGTGTTTATCTAAGTTTGTCATTCCGTTTGTAATTTCTACAATATCAATTTCCAAACCCAAAAAGTATATATATTATGAGTTCTTATATGTCCGTCTGTTCATCAATCCGCTCGTGTTCGTGTTGGAATCAATTTTACCTAGGCACCAGAGGACATAGAGAAAATCTAAATACGCCAATCGATTAGAGATAGTTTCGAAAATTTATCTGTTAAAAATCAGCAAGATCATGTTCTTCGAAGCAGCGGAAAAAAGACCACGCCTGCCTCTAAAATTTCCATATCTTTTTTTCAACTTTCGTGAAAAAGGTAAGAAAGTTGGTGAGCACCACTAAGCAAAACTAACAGTTCCCTAAAAAAAATTTATTTTGAATAGAAAAACTTTACCGATAAATTTCTTATGCCGATTTTTTTAAACTAATGAATGTGGCGAAGGGTTGATAAGATTCGACATAGCGAAATATAGCATTCTAAAGTGTTCTATTTTTACTTTATTTAACTACAATTTTATTTAATAACAAAACTCAACATAAGTGTAAAGCTTTGAATAACGGAATTCCCATTTCAACTAAACACATATTATAAATCAGCATCAAATTGCATGTTGACAAAAATTGTACACTTAAAACCCTTACCAGCAAACTATTATGCATATTGTATATGAATATAATAGAAGTTGCTTTTTTAGTAAAAAAAACAAACCTTTGCTAAGAACTATTGTTCGTTGCTTTATCATTGTTTTCTAACGAAATATTTTATTTAAAATAGTTTTCTTACTTCGAAAGGTAGTTAAAGAAAATAATTTACTTTAAATACAAATAGAAACAAAATAATAATCATACGGTCATTGCATATAAAAGAAAAATTTAAATGGTATCAAAAAATATACAAAAGCGCAATGCAGACTTTATTGTATTATGACAAGGTCCGGTTGGAAAAGGTCTAACAATTTGACCTCTTAATTTGTTGCTAAAAATTTGGAGTGTCTGCCAATTTCACTTCAATTGTTATAATATGTGTTCTATAGGAAACGGCTCTCATTTTTAACTTTACTTTTTTAAGCTTCTTATTATAGAGAGCAGGCACTCTGGTTAAATTTTACGTGTCAAGATAAATACGAGCAATATCGTCATGGACAAATAAATATGCCATCCCCTCCCAGTATTAATTTTAATATTTTTGTTCTAAACAATAAATATTTCATAAGAATATCATCAAATGTTTATATTTGAAGTAATCAAGCACAATTTACGTAAATTAACTTATGCCAACAGACTCAATATAAAAAAATTATCTTCTGAGCACGAAAAATTTAATTGTGGACGAAATAATTTACTTGGGTCTTAGGCAAATATATTTTACAACAATAATTGGATTATAAATTACTTTCGGTTTGAACAAGGACCATATAACTAGATAAAAAATTCATAGTTTCGCAAGTGCTACTCTTACGCAAAAGATATTTTGATTTGGGAGAAAAGAAAAAATTTAGATTCAAAAATAAAGAGTAAAGAGGTCCTTTGAGTTTTTGCTGTTATTTGAACAAAATTAAGTTTTGGAAAAAAATATGTTTTGTAAAACATGCAATTCTTTTACTGTTCCTCTATAATGATTTATAAAATGGAAATAAAGAGATTTTCATGCACCATAGCCGACTTAAAAGCAAAGGAAATGAATGCTCTTGTATGTATATATGTCAACCATAAATGTTTCGTGATAAAATTTACATGAAAATATTATTAAAAAAATTTACTTAAATGGGAAACTAAGTCCATTAGCAGAAGAACCGTTTTACTCTGTTGACATACTGACTATAAAACCTAACAAGCAGATGCACAAAATTATTCATAAGTATCGACAATAAACAAAAATACTCTGCACCAGCATTTTCTTGCAGGATATTAAAATTCAAAAGAGTAAAAAGCAAAAAATAACAGAATAAAGAAAAAAGTATAATGTTTTTTTCTACAACGACCACTTAATACCTACAACGTAAAAAATACTTATTTAAATAATTTGTGGTTGGGTGTATGTGTGTTTTTCCTTCAATTGGTCCTTTTGAAATTGTCATCAATCATTATCTGTCAATTCTTTAGGCAGTCATATTGTCTTCTCTAGATACCGAAAGAAAAACCTTTTTGATTTTAAGAATTGTTTTTATAAATTTATTCATTAATATTTATTTTTTGTTTGTATTTAATTTATTTAGTTTCTTGTTTCACAAAACAAATATTGCATTATTTTACAGGTATTTTCTTGTCTTTCCGAAAATTTTTAAAGGAAAACCTTAATATTGTTGAATTTATTTAATATTTTCTTATTGTATCCTGCGTTGTCTAGGTCTAATTTTAGGGACTTTTCAGGCGCTGTGTAATATATTATAGCCTTGTTTGCTATGGAAATATAATCCGCGCACGTAAAAAATCCATAAAATCGATTTGGATCTTTTAGATTAGGAGATATTTCAAATCTCCTAAGAATTTGATTTTGTTAAGATAGGTTAAGATAAATATCCCCTCCTCTATTCAAAATAAGCACAGAATATTCTACCTTTTTTATAAATATCGAACCATGTTTAAAATTTTTTTTGTAATCGTTACGGGTGTAAATGGCCGTTTGTCTCCTTTTATTCTAATGCAGGTCCCAGCCTTGGAAATATATTTAGATGAGGACCCACATATCTATGTTTTGAATTTCATTAAAATAGAGAAACTTAATTAAAATTGATTTAGACGCATAACAATATCCGCTTCAACTTTTCTTCCCTCCTGTTACACTATTAAAAATGTAAATACACTATTTTACCACGAGGACTAATATCTACTCGTGTTTCATATTTCATTAAAATCGGTTCAGTCCTGTAGCCGTGATTGATGCACGCACAAACAAAAAAAACAAACTTACAAAGATATTTATAATACACATTAGATTTTGGCCACTAAAAGAGAAATACTAATATAAAAGAAGAAACTCTTTATTATAAAATCTATGGACAAGGTCATTAAAATGGCACAAAAACAAACTTACGTTTGTACGTTTAGAAAGAACGCTGCACACAAAGTTCAAACATTGAAATAAAAACAAAATTTGGTATTTTGTTTTTATGTTGCCATTTAAATAAAATGTCATGACCAAAGTGCGGACAAAGTATGTATCTATAAGGGTTTCTTTACTTAAGTTCAAAACATTTCTTTTTCCCATTATTTGCAGGCTTCTCCGCAATTCGTCCACTATTTGTATGAGTAAGCAGTGACAAGGAAAATTTTAGCACAAATAAAAAAATCATGTTGAAACCTCTGTAAGACTTGTTAAAGCATTGCATTTTTATCTCGAACAAGCACTTAGGGGATGATGCCTACTCAAGCAATTGCGCCAAAACTTGGAAATTAATATACGCCGTAGTATTTGAGTTTTCCCACATTGAAAGGATCGGACAGACCTCCACAGGAACATGATTCGACACACTAACTGTTGGATAAAAAATGATGTAATGAATAGTAGGTTTCTACGGCCAGTACACCACAAATGAATGAGCTCTTAATGAAAAGCATATTGTACGCAAAAATGTGCGATTATCGGGCACGAGCTCCCTTTGTGGAAAAGAGCCCTAAATTGTCACTTAAAATTTTTGTTTAAAATTTTACATCCGGACGCAAATTTTTTTAATTCTGAACTAGATTTTTTCCAAAAACATACCACATAACTTCCCTAATTATTTTAAAAAGAATAACAATTCTAGTGTTTATGTTGTGTAAATTGAAAATTTTATAAAAAATAAAAATTTGTTTTGTTTTTATTTTTAATTATTCGGATTTTCCAATTGTATAGTGTTGCCGCCGCTTGAGAACTTTTGACAGCAAAAAAAAAATGCTTTCCGCACTTGTTTAGATATGGCTATAAGAATTAAAATATGAGTACTTTTTGTTAGCTCAATTATATTCCAGTTAATTTAAATAGAAGGGTAAGTAGGGGTGTAAAAAATTAAGGTTTTCAAGTCTTAACTAACAACGGTATTCAACAATACTACTTTTCCAACAAATGTGAAATTCATAACCGAAAAGCTAACAAAAGTTAAGGTTAACATCTTTAAGCTCAAAATATTATTTTGTATGTAAATTTGATTATGTTGCAGAACAGCTAATAATTGAAATACTACTGTACCCTCATTGTTGTTTAAAATTTTTCGTTTTTTAGTTATTACCTTTCCACTTTTTACTTTTATTTTTTAATGTTAATTACATTCAAACAATTGTTACTTACTGTTGTTGCTTGTCTTTTTTATTTACATAAGAATTTGCTGCGGCCTCATAAGAAAACGCCGATGTGCTACAAAATAAAAAATATCAAGAAGAAAGTAAACAACAGTACAAATTAAGCCATTAAATTCTCAAATAGGGAGAGAGGAAGTGAAAGCAATAAAATTTGTAGCAACATTTATACAGAAGGAAAACATTAAATTAAATAGAGATATAGATGTACGTTCTCATGTGGCAATAACATAGGTTTGTATTAGGGGTGTCCCACTTATAAGAAGTAAAAAGTCATAATTTATCACATGCCAAGCCTTTTTTTACGGAATCAAGTATAACATATCATTCTTATATTCAGCAGAGTATTGAGGTTCATTGCCTCCTCTAAACAAAAGATAATTTAGCAATCTTTAAAACAGGAAGTTTTCCCCCATCCTTACCACCACTTTTTCTTATGATATATTAATTTTTTGCCCATTGGCTCCTAATTGTTTAACCCAGTAGTGTCAAATGTCCGACCATTTTTTTGTTTAAATGTTAGTTGTCTCCTGTTGTAGTCTTGCAGAAACTTAAGACTGATTCCCGGCGGACCTTTATGCCTTTAAAAATTTTAATTTAATTTTACGTTGGAAATACCTACGCTACGCTACTATTTCTATTAACTACCTATAGGAGACCATTGGCAGCACCCTGTGTTTCAGTGCCATCTTCAATTCATCTATTAAAAAAAAAAAGAAAACAAAAATTAACAGCCTGCGAAAAACGAATTCAAAATTTATTTCAAAGTAAACGAAAGTTTAACATACAAAATGAAATCATTGTGGTTTCCACAAGCTGGACTTTTATAAAATTACTTGCCAAAGTGTGAATTATTTTGAAATCCTTCGTGGTGCACCGGCAATTCAATCGGATTTCCTTAGCCGACCGTAGCGCCTTATTGCAAGCCGCTGTAGTCTACTGATGTTCCTTGGCGAACGGTTTCATCTTTTAATAGTCTTTTACCTACACCAACGGTAAATAAAACACCGTCTCGACGGCGTCCCTCGTCTCTTCTCGCCTTTTGGCATGCCTATGTCTACTAGAATTTGCCAGCGGTAACTTATTCACCGCTCAAATATATTGGCCCTTGAGTTCAGTTAGCTGCTCTATGCTCTGTGTGCCAGGCCACACCCAAAATACATAACAACGTTAAAAAAATAAATCCCTGCCCCGAAATGCGTAAACAACCGGCTATTATTTTCAACTGCCGGCCGGTACCGTTGATCGCTGTGGATAAAACGACCTTCTACACAAAGCAAAACAACAAGAAGAAATATTTAAGACAAAAAAAGTATTCGTGAATTCTTGTCTGTGGTTATGCCATCATTGGAGTACTATAAAAAATTTAAATTATTTTAGATCATGCTTATCCACAGATACGGAAAAAATTAAGAATTTATATACATTACCACTGTACTCTGTAGAAATTGCAAATGGAATCAAAATTTTTATATTTATTATTTCACCAGTGCTAAATGCTTTAGGAATCATTATATAATATTCGTCTGAAAAACGAATATCGCTTAAAACTTAAACCAGGTGCTCGGACAAACGAAAGCCGATGTGATCCGGTTTATTTTATGTACGTACTTGATCTGAAAAGCGCTGCGTTTTCAAATCGGTTATGTTTTGAAAAACGCAAAACGTATCTCTGCATGTTCTGAAATCACTACAATTTATTGGCGTTTTTCTTTTCTTGAAGTTGTGCTCGAATAATAAAAACAAGTTTTGGTCATAAAAAAAAACAAAACAAATAAATCAATTTTACACCAGCTTTATTACTTTCTATTTTGGCATAAAAAAGCTACAATCAAGAGAAATTAAAAGAAAAAGAAAAACACTAAGGGATTCTTCGTACATGCATGAACAAAAAAAATCAGGTCTAATGGAAATTGTGTTTAAGTTTCATAGCTCTGTACAGGTTAGGCCAATCTGCTTTTTTAATGATTTTAGAAGAAACTTCATTTCATGTGAGCTAAAGTTCAATTCCAGAAATAGTGCGTTTGGCTGGCGTTTTAAGATTTTTAGCAGTCGGAAATAATTGCCAATGACATTTATGTAAGTATGGGCAGTACCACTTTCTGCAAAGTGTTATGGAACGTTCTTAATGTTATTGAGGAGAAGCTGTGCCCACTTTGGATTCAGTTGAAGATTACGGAATTAGAAGCAAGAGAATCCATAGCACACTTATATGAAAAGCGACAAAAAGTCCTGCTGGTAATCTCCCCCTACCGTCTTTTTTAAAGACATTTTGTTTTTCGTTAGTTTTGTTTAGTCTTGTTTTTATGCTGCGTCTCCAGTCACATTAAATCTAAACAAGACACACAAAATAAAAAATAAACAGATAAAAGCATAATGTTTTAAATTCATACCTTTTTTCAATTAACTTTACTTTTAGTAGGTGACCCACTGGCATTGAGATCATTAGTTAATTCGGTCCACAATAAGTCCAGTTTAACCCTCTCACCTTTATAAAGACCTCGTGCAATGTCTGAAAGCTTGTCCATAAATTGCATAAATATTTTGCACTGCTCTGCTGACTTTTGGGGAGCCCTTTGAAAAAAAAATTAAATTATCAATTATTAAACTAAATTTTTTTGGATATACTTACATTTGTGAATTTAAATAAAATGTTTTTTTTTTAACTTTTTTGGCACTTTTTTCTATTTCATTGGCAGAATGTGCTTCTTCATATTTAGAGATGTTGTATATATGTAAATACTAAACATAATTGATATTTTTTCATTGTGGGTAACCGGTTTTAGGAAGGTACCTGTGTGATAATTTTGCTTTTGCTATATTTGAAATGTATGTAGTAATGGTTTTAAGTTATCACTTTAATTAAAATTTATATTTATTTTTACTTTTTAATATGTTAACATCATAAATTAAAAACCAAGTACTTTTTTTTTAAAATTAACTTCACTAGCATCACATTTCTTTTCGAACATCAAATTTATCAGCTGTTAGCATAAATCGCCATTTCAAAATAAAACATTTATACAGACTCCTAAGGAAATTTTGAAATTGCAAATTTGGAATGTAGCTTTTTTAAGTCTAAAATAGGAAGTGAGAACGCTGATGGCATTTTTGTTTAAAATTGATTTATTTGTTTTGTTTTTTTTATGAAAAAAGAAAAGTAAATCGTAGCGATATCAGAACATGGAACATGAGATATGTTTTGCATTTTTCAAAACGTAAACGACGCAGCGTTTTCAGAACATATACGATTACTTACTTTAATCTCGCTTGACTTCTTCAAAATAAGAGCTTTCTAGAAACAAACAATTTTGCAATATCCTTTCGTAAGTACCTACAGTTTCTGATTTAAAATTTGGGTTAAAACCGCAGAATATCTATCTTAAAAGTAGCGAACTGACCATGTAGATGTGCTTTCCTCAATTATGTTGTTTACTTTCTTACCACAGAACTGCAAGAGTGTCTATTTTTAACCGACTTCAAAAAAAGAAGGAGGTTATATAATTCGGCTGAATGTTGTTTTTTTATATTTGTGCCTGCAGAACTCAGTCATTTCTGATCCGATTTTGAAATTTTTTTGGTAATATAATAGATTATGCTTACAGATTGGTCCCGTTTTAAAAACAGCTCATAATTTTAAAAACTAAAGGGTGTCCCCATACAACATACAGATTTTTTACGTGTATTATGAACTGTAAAGAGCGATTCTATAAAATTTAAAATTACTGCATATTACTATGGCTCTCAAAAACAAAAAATTATACAAAAATAAATCTAAAAATTAATAATTGATGTAAATTTACTTATATCGGTCTATCTTTTGAACCGTTATAGACAAATTGGACAGAATGTCGATTGCTATGGCCGTTATAGTAACAAGTATTAATATTACAAATTATAATTTAAAGGGTGCGCCAAAAGGATATTAAATTTGATGTAAATGGCCATAGTTTTGAACAGTTGAAGATAGACGCTTGAAATTTACAACGAACCTGTATTGCTGAGTCCGAACCTGTATTGCTGAGTCCGAACCTGTATTGCTAGGTCTATCTTTTGAACCGTTATAGACAAACGCTTGTAAATTTGACGCAATGTCGACTGCTATGGCCGTTACTATGCAGCTGATAATATTAAAAGTATAAATTAAAGGGTGCACCAATAGTTCATTTAATTTGGTATATGGCCATACTTTTAAACAGCTGTAGATTGACGATTTTAATTTACAAAGAACCTGTGTTATTAACTCCTCTATAACAACACGTATAAAATTTGGATTTGGAAAAAAATGGGTGTTCCAATAGTATGGTGAATTTGGCCGGACTTTTGAAATGTTACAGACAGAAAGCTGAAATTTACAAGGGACATGCTTTCCGAAGTCCGCTATAAGATTTGAATACACAACTTTTTAATTCAGAGATATCAAAAATTGCTTAAAGAGGTTAAAAATAAATTAATTGTTGTTATAATTTTCGGTAATAACCGTCGTCACTGGCTGTGTACTTCGTACGTTGGGCGAGCGCTTTCGATGTGACAACATCATTTTCAAGCCACGTATTTGTTAAAACTGAATAGTGTTAAAAATAGATAGTGTTAAGAATAAAAGGTGGTGGGTTTAGGTAATTTTTGTCCGTTTAAATAGTATTATGCAGGTAGATTCCCTGATATCTGTCCTGTTTATTGGGGTAAATAGTTTAATATTTGGGTCTTTTATTATTGGATAGGTAAGTGTGACCGTCTGTGGGTGTTTTTCGTTTGTAAGAGTGTTTTAGTAATTTTAGTGGTGTAAAAATCGTGTCAGAGGTTGTGTTTACCTGTTCGTTAATAATGTCTCTGTTAAACGTTCGTGTTTTGTAAATTTCTATGTTTTCAAGAATGTCTAGCCTTCGTCCTTTTTTACTTGGGTGTAATACTCTCATACATTCATCTATTTCCCTTGGTTCGTGTCCATGTGTGTTAAGGTGTTTTGCGAAATTGGAGTCTTCCCTTTTCCTTTTGTATGATCGTATGTGTTCTGTAAACCTTGTTTTTAATGTTCGTCCAGTTTGTCCGATGTATGTATGGTTGCTAGTACAAGTAAGTCTGTATACTCCGCTGGTGCTAAATTTATCGGTTGTTTCTATTGATGTCTTGAGATTGTTGCGTAGAGTGTTGCTCGTTTTTAATGCTGTGTGTAAACCTTCTTTTCGGAAAAGGTTAGTTAATCTATATATTTCTGGTCCTATGTAAGTAAAGATAAATTAATTAATTATGCTGCCAGACTTACGTTGTTATTATTGCAATTGTTACACGCGAAAAGCAATGTTTTGCAGAAAAGTGCATTAATTATTTTTTTGAAATATTTCGCAAATTATATTAATTAGAAGTGCTAAAAAATGCTAAATGAAGAGTTGGAACGTGCTTAAGATAGTGCCAAGTGCTAAATCGAAAATTTTGCTGCTAAATCAACAAAAGATGTGCTGAATCTAGCACCGAAAGTGCTAAAATGGGCACGCTGCTTTACTTCGTAAAAAAGTTTTCTCACTTTTAGCATTCGTACTCATACTAACAAGGAGAGACATTTTAACGTGTGTAGTGTGATAAAAACAGAGTTACCAGATCAGAATTATTAAATCAAACACAATATCAAAAGTCGCCAATGTCTAAATTAGGTAACATACATACTTCTTTAAAATTATGAACGTTTATTTATTATAAAACAGAAAATAAATTGAATAGAACCCGTAAAATTCGCCATTTTTTCATTTATTAAAAACACAACAAAAGTTTACTAATAACTCAAGACTAGTTCATTGTTTATTATATTACGTTTTTTTAGGCTTTTTTCATTCACACAGGATAAAAATTTATAAATTAAATTTTTTAAGCAAAAAGATTTTTAAAATTAATAAATATGTATACGAGTAAAAGCAATAATTATATGTAACAAAATAAAATGTATAAATTTGTTATATAACTACATTTTAAAACACATTTTGTTTAGGATTGAAGCGGTTGCGGCCGTCTTCAATCTTAAACGTTTATTTTAATAATGGTTTTGTTTCTGACAGCTAACTTAAAGATACTTAAAATATATTAGCAATAAACTGCTGGCGCAGCAGAATTGTCCCAAAATTAGAAACCGGCAATTCGGTGGGAACCGAATTGTATTAAAGGTAAAGTTAAATAAAATATACTGTTTATTAAATGCTGGTATAGCTGAATAACTAAAGAAATTAGATACTTGTTATTCTGTGGGAACCAAATTAAATTAAAGGTAAAAAAGTATCTGGAAAACTCATGTTTTGCAAATGCTGCATAACGTTAGAAAAACCGCGAGCTTTAAAGAGCTGCATTAATTGGATTTTTTTTTCACAGTTTATATTTACAATCTATCCATTTAAGGATAATAAGTAAATTTGATATAATAAGATAATATTATTTGTTATCCTCCACTGAGAACAACAATATACTAATACAATTTGTATACTGATAATTGGAATTTAAATAAAATGTATTATAGATTTTTACTACAAATTAAAAACTTTATTGCAATTTATTAATTATGAGGTCTAACGAAATTCAGTCAATGCAATATTACGTATGCATATTTACAGTTTTGTTTAAAACTAAAACAATTAAGAAATTTTCCTTTTATTCATGGATTCGAAAAATAAATTTATTTGATTTTTTATCATTTTGTTTTCCTAAATACCGTTAGTAGCACGTTTATAAAAACAAGGCGCATAAACAAAAAATATTTGTACATAAAAAACAGCAACAAAATAAGTATACCTGCTTTAAAAGGCTGTTCAAAGCAATGGAATATGAAAATCTAAGTTGTTTGCGTATGTGGTGCATGTGGATTTTTTATAAATATAATTGCCTAAAGGTTTTTATTGCAATTTATTCATTAAACAATGTTGTATTTCATACCTATGAAAACTGTTGTGTCCTGTTTTTCTGCTTATAATGTTTAAGCAATAGATTTGATCAAATTTTGTTTTTTTTTTTTATAAAAATGATCTGCGTGAATGCAGAATTTCATAAAACGACAGTAAAAAGTTTTAATAGGGTAAAAATGTGGCAGCGCTGCTTACAAATAAAGAGAAGTAAAAAATTCTCGCGTACGAGTATAGAAAATACTTTAAATTCTCATTGCGATATTTCTGAGATTCGTTTTTACTCTCTTTGTTTTAAATACACCCACAACAAAAAACACTTACAACGATGGGTAAAATAAACACCGCAACTTTTTATTGCCGTGTTTAAAATACTCGGGTATGAAAAATATAGAGTAAGTATGGGGTGTACTCATGGTTGCGGTGTACTCGTGCCGTTCTCTGCTTCTTACAACGTATACTTTGTTAAATTTATTTTCTTTTAAGCAAAATTGTACGGAAATCATAAATTACGATAGTTGTTTTCTTTTCAGTGAATAGTTAGACTGCTGCGATAATTGAGTTTTATTAAAAAAAAAAAAAGAAAAAACATAATACAACAACAAGAAAAAGAACTTATAGCAAATAAAACCATAAAATTTACAAAATAAACCGCTGCCTTTTCTTATTATCAGTTGTAAGTAGCACCAGTAATGAAAACCTTAAAAAGCATTTCAGTATAATATGTGTACATATAAATACATCTGTTAAGTTCAGTGTATTTATAATTACAAAAAAAATATTATTGAAAAGCATAAGGACACAATTGACACAACAGAAAAAAACTGCCATAAAATTGTTCAAGACGTAAACAGTGATCCTTTTTCTGTAAAAGTGTAAAATTTTGTGGCAGTTGTGATTTAACGAGAAAACAAGTGTCCGCATATTATATTGACATGAATGGTTGTCAAGTGAAATCAGCTATAATTACATAAATATTTTATCACATTATCAGCGATTGAATGAGTGGGTACAAAATAAAACATTTGCTTATAAAAGAGACTTAAAATAAACACATATGTACATATATAACCACAAATTGTGCACAGAGTAAAAATAAAAATACATAAAATAAAAAACGTACATAAAAAATAGATTGACTTGCACATAAACCACAAAAAATAATAATAACTTAAAAAGAAAAGTAGTAATTTATTTTGATAACGATTTGATATTAAAAAACAAAAATTAATTAAAAATATTGTAAAAAAAAGTGTGGCTCTTATTATGTATAACTAATTTTATTTTTACACCGTTTTGATTTAACACGGTTTATAAAATTTTAGTACGAGGGCTGCTGTATATATTTCTGGCCTGGCAACGCTGAGTGCTGCCAAGTGTAATCTGACATTTCCATTGGAAAGTTTGTCATTTTTAAGCATAATCGTACTCAAAACGTTTTGACGTACGACCATTATTTGTGTTGTTTACAGTGACTTGAAAAAATTAATATAGAAAAAAATGGAATTAACTCGTGAACATTTTCGTGCCATCATTTTTCACAACTTTCGACGTGGATTTTCACGACAAGAGTGCATTGATGAACTTAAATCTTTGTATGGCGATGAAGCACCATCCTATAGCACTGTGAAAAATTGGTATAATGAATTTAATCGTGGACGAAGCTCGCTCAAAGACGAATTCCGTGAAGGTCGTCCAAAAACGTCTGTTGTGCCAGAGAACATTGATGCCGTGCGTGAACTCATAATGCAAGATCGACATGCGACATACCAAGAGATAGAGACATCCTTGGACATTTCTTCCACCAGTATACATTCGATACTGCATGAACACCTGGCCGTAAAAAAGGTTTGTTCTCGTTGGATCGCGCACAATTTGAAAGTCGCTCAAAAAAAGGCTCGTGTCGATTGGTGCAAAGAAATGTTACAAAAATACGATTGCGGTGCTTCAAAAGACGTTTATAAGATCGTCATAGGTGACGATTCATGGATCTACGCGTATGAGCCCAAAACGAAACAACAATCGACCGTGTGGGTCTTCAAAGACGAGCAAAATCCAACGAAAGCTGTTCGTGGAAGAAGCATTTCGAAGCAAATGGTCTCCTGTTTCTTCGGCAAAACTGGTCATGTGGCGACTGTTCCGCTTGAGCAACGTAGGACGGTCACTTCTGGGTGGTACACTACAATTTGTTTGCCTGAAGTCATCGGAAAAATTCGAAAAACCAACAAGAGAAGACGAATCATTGTTCACCATGACAATGCGAGCTCTCACACATCGGCTCAAACCAGAGCGTTTTTGACCGGCCAAAACGTCGAATTAATGGGTCATCCGCCGTACAGCCCTGACTTGGCACCTAATGACTTCTTCTTGTTTCCGCACATCAAAAAAAAAAAAAAAACGTGGTCAACGATTTTCGTCGCCAGAAGAAGCTTTTGAAGTGTTCAAAAACCATGTTTTAGAGGTGTCTCAATCGGAGTGGAAAAAGTGCTTCAACAACTGGTTTGAGCGCATGCAAAAGTGTATAAATCATGCTGGAGTATAGTTTGAAAAACCATAAAACCATTTTTTATTATAAATATTCGCATTTTCACTACTAGGCCAGAAGTATATAGAGCAGCCCTCGTAGTACATAAAAAAATCGGAAAATTAATGAAACAACATAGAAGAATTTAAATTTTTACACGATTTTTTTTTATTTAGCAAAATTCAATATTTTTAGGTTTAAATTTTTTTTACCAGATTTAAATTAGGGGACGTACTTCTCTTTTCGTTTGCACACAAGCAAATTTAATTGTCAGAATAATCGAAATTTTCGATATTTTGAGAACTTTCAATACAATTAGACGTGCTTAGTAAGGACATATCTTAATTTTTTTCTTCGTATCTATTTAATTCAGTATAATTGTTTTTAGTTCTTGAACTTTTAATATATTTTATTTCAAATACTTTAAAGCTTCGAGTGTATATCAAATTTTTTTTCTTTCATAGCTATTCATTTGCAGATCAACATTATACACACGTGCATGTAATTTAGTAAAAAAAAAAAAAAAAAAACAATTGAATACTTTTTCTTAAGAAATCCCAATTTTATCAATAATTTTAACAGGTTTTAGATACAAGGAACCAATCACCTATTTTTGCATATGATCAATGCGTTTTTAAACGTTTTTTCCTTGAACCAATCTTCAATCATACTTTACACAAAAAGAAATAATTAAAATGCATTAAATTGAGAAGGTTCTGTTAAATCGACTACCGTGGACACACACCTAATCTGACTCTCACTTGGTATGAAATTAGTTGTAATAATAGCTTTGTGCATCTTACAGGCGTTAATCGTTTTCAAATGTGTTATATTTAATAATGGATTTTTTGATTACTAAATTTTTTGGATCGTTGTAATACAAAAGAAGATCAGTGGTACAAAATATCCTGCATTCTCCATCCCCATCAAAATTTATTATGCTCTCACATACATTTAAACATATTTGAAAACATGTGTAAAGGTATTTACTAAAACAGGTTGCCAGATATTTCCATAGAACAATCTAGATGCCTTATCTCACCTATACCTAGAAATCGCACTTACGAGTGGTAGGCCAGAACTGTCAGAGAATAAGGCAAATAAGGTGTTTTATTTTTCCATTAAAATAATCCAATTGTCAAATAATCCTTTGTTTTATTTTATTCAAATAATTGTATAATATATAAAATTTTATGAAGAATATAAGGTATTAATAACTGTAGTATTATGTTATTAAATTTTTTATAATTTTTTATTCTTTCTTTCAATTCTTATTTTTATATTATTTTTGTGTATTTATGAAATTTTAATTTATGGTGAAAATAATGATTTGAATTATTAAAAAAAATTTTTTGCTGCAAAAGTAATTTTCGATAAAATTTGCATGCTTGTGCTAGCTATGGAGCTTTTATATTTTTATTGGATCTTAAGGCTCATGCCTTTTTTATCCCTATGTATTGATTTTTCTGATTTTCAATAGCTAAATTTATGATACTTTATCCGACATTTGGTTTCTTTTTTTTTAAATTATTGTTATGGATTGTCTTGTGTATGGCAGTATGATTAATTTAAAAAAGTCTGTGTAAAGTCTTATTCACCTTAACAGATGAATTTTAGTCCACTTTAAAAGCTCTTGAGTGTTTAAAGCTGAGGGTATTATATTCGCCCATGTCAAATATTACATTCTCTTCACCATAGTGGTGTAGTGTGTATTGCCTTATATTATTATGTTTTTGAAATTCACAGCAGTAAATCGACGGCTTTCACCCATATGGTTACCAAGTTCATTTGTGAATTTGACTCACACACGCAAAGAGTTTCATACGATGTGTGAGCCAAGAGAAGGTCATATTTGTCAAAATCACAGCCTCTATGGAAACACCCTTTAGTTCTGACTTTCATTGTTAACACTTATTTTGATATCGATTTTATGTTGTACATACTCTGTCTAAATGTCTTCTGACTACAGTTGAAAAACTTAGCTATACGTTAAAATCACGTCACTTTAGGATCAACCTCAGTTTTGTACTCTTTCTTATAGCGGGCATAAAAATGTTTACACTTAAAGTGTCTGCCTATTTCAATTATAATACAAGGTAATGCACGTGAAAATCGATCATTCCACTATTTGCACTCCCTTCAACTTAATGTTAATTTTTCTTCTTGTTTCAATAGCGCACATATTTTTTATTGACATTGTGCAAATTTGATGCGTCTGCCTATGAAATAAAAATTATTTAATGAATATTACGTCACTTTTAGAACACCCTATATTTTTTATATTTGCTGTTATGCTGGCTGTAGAAATAATTTATTAACATTTTAGATTCCTAAAAATTTTATATGAATTTACCAGAAACCTTTGGCAAATCTTAAAATAACTTGCGAAAACAAAACTAACGGCTCCTGTTGCTTTATTAGTTTTTTAATTAAGCGAGATCTAACTAATTTGTCCTTATAATTTAAAACATTTTAGACAGACATTTAACCTTGAGGGCAGAGGAGACGTGACAAGTAGAAAATATCGAAAGGAATGGTTATGGCTCAATTTAACATTATTTACAAAGATTATAAGAGCCAGACGTACTGCTCATGACGGAGCACCATTTAAATTCTCGCCACAAGTTCGTCATAAATTGGATATATGAAGACTTGCGTTGCGAGGAAATCGTACTAAGCACTGGTTCGGTTGAAAATACGGCTGTCCGTATTCGGAGGCCGAATAGTGCGGACTTGATTGCCTTTTCAAGGTACCTCAAATCCAGTGTCACTTTCGGTGCGGGATGCCTTAATGAAATATAGCTACTGGTACGTAATTTTTGTGAGGTAATTGGTGCTGACCTTAGTGCAAAGCATCTCTATTGGGGAGATCCGCTGACAGACCGAAAATAAATAATGATGTTTACTCTTCCTTCATTGACTTTTTCTCGAGATCTGCGGACATCGCTGCAGCAAGTATGAACCGCCTTAGGTCATTAGACTATGGATCGGACCACAAGGCTGTAGTAATAGAAATCTTAACTATTGACTTTATGCTACGAGAACGCTCCACCAGGTTTGACCATGACAAAATGGACAGTCGAAGATTTACAAGCAGATTGCTTCTTAATTTGGAAACGTGCGGACTACCTTTGGACAGAAACGTAACAGAGACAGAAATCGATGAATTTGTTGTAGCGATGGAGAAGGCCTCCCAAGATGATATGGAGCATGCTATACCGAAAGTCTCCGCAAGTGGTAGAGGGTTGACGAAGCTGCCACGACACATTCTTCATTTTATCGAAGAAAAGAAACAAATAAGACATATATTGCATATATGCGAAGATCCAGGTAGGCAGAATATTTTAGAAGCAGACGTTCGAATTTTGTACAGAATTATACAAGGAGCCATAGCTACTTTTGAACGTGACCACTGGACTAACTTTCTTCAAGAAATTCGACTTAATGACAGGACATTTGAAACTTGGTGGATGCTGATGGTACGATTGTTTCTGACAGTACTGGAATCGCTAATCTGTTGGCAAGCCGATTCTACTATCTTACTTGTATACTCACAATATTATAGATGCTGTTTCAGTATCATATTAATTGTAATGAGGTAAGCATGAATGTATGCAGTGCCGTGCGTGGTTATAATTTAATTTTTATTAAATCATTATTAAATAGATAGATACGAAGAATGCTGATTAAGGACGTAGCGTCCAGAAAGTTCAGCATTTCATTCTGCTAGCTTCTAATTTTTCTTGTTTTCTTTGGAAAACGTCCGCATTCATTTGTAAAATAAATTTTCTGTCTCATAAAGATTTTTAGAAATTAAAAATAAAATGAACCTAAACCAAAATAATGTCAATTCAATTATTATTAGTCTTAAAAATCTAGCCTATACTTACAAAATGGTGCGTTAATCTGCATGCTATTGTTTTAAAAAGATCAAGATATAAGAACTTTAAAATTAAACATTTTTGAATTTTCGATACCCTGTTTTTGTTTTGCTAGGAGGATTAGCGATTGCCGGGCTTCAGTCATCTACAATGGATTTTATCTCCGGTAAGCATTTGATAGGAATTAGATTCTTAACATTCACACTTTTCCATTTAAAAATGTTGTAGTTATACTAAATAAACATTCTAAAAATTTTCTTAACTAATTTCTTCTAATAAACATTTATCTACAATCGCATTAAAAAGTTTATTTTAGTTAATTTATTTTAGCACGAAGAAGGATATATCAATGTATGTATGTATATGCAAGCACAACAATACGCACGAATATAAATATAGAATTAATATTGATTAACTCATATTGTAAGAACCAGCAAAAAGTTTATAGTACAACTTTCTAACAATCGATCAAAACGTTAGTGTCGTTTAATTAACGTTATTATTTGTTTTTAAAATGGCCAACAAATATATCAGCAGCAAATAAAAGCATTTTTTAAGGAACACTTGATAAACAAAAGGAAAAATTAATAATTAATAATAATAATTAATTTCAAGAATGGCTATTAACTATTTAAAATAATAAAACGTGTAAAAAGGCTGAAGTTCCTTTGATTCTGCAGACATTTTTATCACAACACTTATGATTAATTGTTTTTGTAATTTTTAAAATTATTATTTTTCAGTTGGGCGTAAGGTTCAATTTCTTTTAAATAGATATTCGAAGGCTTTAGCGAACTACAGAGCGCATTCATATCTACTGATATATAAATTTTACTATTCTCATTAAAATTAATCACAATTAATAATGAACTTGAGTCTTGCTTAGGCCTTTGCATCGTTAATACAGAATCTCGGTAAAAACTAAAAATCAAATTTAAAAACAATTAAAACAGTGTGTTAAAAACATTTAAAAATTCTTAAAAATAAACTTGTGTGTAGTGCAAAAACAACTTGCTATAGCCACGATTAAGCATTGGGCGAAACTTAAGCTACAAAAATTATTTTTCGCCTCTACAAACAATTTATGATGAGGACAAAATTGATGATGAAATTATAGTTGAAAAAACAATAAAGTTTACTGTTCCTCAAAGAACAATTTCAAAGTGTTGAATTGAAGAAATGCATAAAATTTGCAAATCTAAAATATTACTGACTTTGCGATCAGAAAAATATCAATTTGTCTTAAATTATTTTGTAGAAATAAAAAAGATTTCAATGCTATTTGCAGTAGTCTCCAAAATAACTATGAATATTTAACTAATGCAACTAGAAATGAAAAGTCATATAAAGCACTTACTTTCGGGCTGAATAAGTATGATCCCGCTATTGCGAAAAAGAAACATAGATTTAGGTTTAAACTGTTTGGATACTAAACTTGTTATAAAAAAAGGTAATTACAACGCTGAATATTATATATATGTAGTCTATTTTCAACGACAAACTATAACAGTGCGAGAACTCAGACAGAATTATTCTCTAACAGATTATGTTAAAGTAAGATTGGAATTCCAGCAATCCAATAAATCTAAAATAACGCAATGTTATAACCGCCAAATGTTCGATCAAGTAGATGCAATGCAAAAACTTTTTGTGCCAACAGTGCAGATCAGCACAAAACAGCAGAATGTAAGGAAAATATTATTAAATGTGCAAATTGCAATGGGAACCGAAAATCGTTTTCGGACGATTGTCCCAGCAAAAATGGTTATATTCAACTAAGGCATTGCTCACAAATAACCCCTCGTCGTAAGGCCTTGAACAATTTTATAAATTTAAACACATATAACAGCAGTTTTCCAAATATGCTTCCGAGCACGTCTGGAGTTTGAAACTAAAAAAATATCACTTAACAAAGCAATAGCAGTGGCGATTCGTTTAGAAGTTAGGAAATAAAAAATCTAACAATGGAACTCATTACTAACCTAAAATCATGAAAAGGTAAAGCCGATCAATTTGAGGTTACAACAAACCTTGCTTGTAAATTCCGCTCGTAATGGATTATTTTACAAAAATTTTAACTTGGAATGCAAGAGTCCGTCGCAACAAAATCCAAGAATTGTTCCAATTTTTAACAAATCACAACGTCAACGTCTTGTTTCAGAAACATGGAAATTCTTCTGCTAGTGCTAATAGGCAAGGTTCTACTTTAGATTTATTTCTGACTAATGTTCCTGAAATACTGACAGTTGCCTTTGTAATTAACGATTAAAGTTCCGATCATTTGCCAGTCGAAATAAAATTAAACTCTAGTTTAACGAATTCAAATTCTATAGAATACGATTTCAATAAAACCTATTGGAATAACTATGCCAATTATATAAAAAGGCAAGTCAATATTCCGGTATTAGACGATGTTAGAACAAATGAACATATTAACGAAATACTATTATATTTTAGAAATCTAATTAATGGAGCTGCTGTATATCGTTATAAACCAAGAAAATTTCCTTTTTGCTGTAGTAAAAATCTTAGAGATATTATTTGTCAAAGAGGCAGTGTACGTAGAATGTGGCAACGCCATAGAAATATAAGCGATTTCTACTAAATTAAACTCCTTAACCGTAAAATTGCTATTGAATTAAATACTATGCAAAACAAGGACTGGGATAAAATGCTTTATTTTCTAGATAAAAGCTCTACAACATTCTGGAAGCTGACAAAAATTTTAAGGAAAAAAAAATCAGTATTCCATATTTAACTTCAACAAATATAGGTGATGCAGAGACTATTTAAATGGCAAATTCTTGTTTTAATTACTTTAATTTCTTACACCCAATAACTTTAAACCAAATTCAAACTAGTATGTCGAGATTTCTTGAATTATTAAAAAATTGAAAATGAAGAAAGCTCCACGAATTGACGGAATAAACAACAAGAAAAGAAATAAAATTTCTAACAGTTTTAACTAATGCGTGTATAAAACTTTGCCATTTTTCACAAGATTTTAAAATTGCTAAGTTCATTCCCATTAAAAAACCAAATAAAGCTGCCGAAAGCTACCACGTCGTACCGCCCTATAAGTCCGTTGAGTTCTATCAGCAAAATTTATTAAAAATTAGTAAAAGTTAAACTAACAAAGTTTATCGAAACAAATATTGTTATTCCGCCGAACCAGTTCGGTTTTAGAACAGCTCATCCTTTAGTAAGAATACGTAACTTATTTCAAACCAACTTTGAGTCTCAAAAGTCATCGGGTATGGTGCTACGATGTCAAAGCAATTTTCGACTCGGTATGGCATGAGGGATTTATATATAAAATGATTCATCTTAATTTTCCTATAGAGCTTATTAAAATAATACAATTGTTTTTAATAAATCGTACTTTTAGAGTATATATAGGGTCATATTGTTCTAGAAATTTTGATATATCAGCAGGTTTCCCACAATACTATAGGTTGCCCACCAACAATACACTATTTCAAGAGGCGGAAAATTATAATAAACTGTACCAAATCTGAGGCATTTTATTTTACCAGGAAGCGTTAAGAATGCTATGTCCCCCAAGTAAGTATTGACATACAATAAATGTCAGTCCAGTGGGAGGAAAACGTGCAGTACATTGGTGTAGTTCTAGACACCAGGTTAAAATTTAAAGACCACAGACCTTACGCCATAAATAAAATAAATGCACTGACACGTACGTTATACCCACTTGTAAATAGAAATTCCAAACTTAATGTTGCCAACAATAAACTTATCCTAAATACAATTTTTTATGCAGTAATGTCTTATGCTGTGCCAGTATGAGCCAACAATGCTAAATCTCACATCAAGAAACGTCAAATTTCACAAAACAAACTACTAAAATTAATATTTATCTAACAATGGTTTTCTTCAACTACACGTATTCGCGCACTAGCAGATATAGAATTAGTGGATTCTAAAATGAAAAGACTCTGACAGAATTTTAAGCGCCGCTGTACTTATACGGAATTTATTCACAAGTTTTATATTTAAAGATAAAAATAAGTTCAAATAGGTTTTTGTAAATTTTTACAAAATATTTTATTAATTTGTTAATTAATATTTGTTTATTTAATATTTCAAAAGTATCTAATTTAAATGCACATAGTAATTTGAAAGTCCATGATATATATTTAATGAAAAGTAATTAAAAGAAAAGATTTTTTTAAAAAAAGCAAACAACTTTGAATTTCGACTTGTACAACTTTTTCACTACTTAATTCTCCGACGTTCTTCTTTCGACTGCCTCATCTCTTCATACAGAGCTGACTGAGTTGCCACATATGTTGTTAAGCTGATTATTAACCCTTACATTCGGCCATCCTGATATTCATCAGACCCTGATGACCATGACTTATCATTGCCTGCCATTTGTCTCCACTGTTTCATAAAGTCGCAACTTGTTGACGTCGAACTTGGACCTTCGAAATCAGAAACTTTTTCTACCTCGTGTCGGCCACCTCTTTTCACTTTTGTTACTTTGTACGGGCCCAAGTATTTACTAGCTAATTTTTTCCCAGCAATGAATTGTGTGCGTTTTATTGCTACTAGATCTCCTACTTTATATTGAGTAAACTCTTTACATTTTTTGTCGTATTGTTGCTTATATTTTTCTTGCGCTTTTAGTATCTGCTGCTTAACGTCAAGACGCAAACGCTGTCGTTCCAAGTTGAAATCGTTTACCATCTCTTCTTCCAGAATTTGTAGAAGTTTTTCATCGGTTTTATCAAACATTTTAGTTCCAAAGAGTATTTCAAAAGGTGTCGACTTAGTTGTACTGTGAAGACTGGAATTTATTGTTTTTTGAACTTTTCCCATATATTTATACCACTTAGTTGTCAGATGAAATCTTGCTTAAAACTGCTAAAATTGTTCTATTAAGCCGCTCAATCTGCCCATTCCCTCGTGGGACTCCAGTTGTTATTAAAACGTGGTCAATGCATGATTCTTTACAAAATTCGGCAAATAAATTTGAAGTAAAAGCTGCTCCGCGGTCACTTATAATCCTTCTCGGACATCCAAACGTATCTGACCAAATTGTAATGTTTTTGATTACTTCTTCTGCATTAGTCGTTTTTGTAGCAAACAGCCAAGCAAATTTAGAAAATGCGTCAATCATGCCAAAAATGTATTTGTATTGTTTTGCGGTACTGTCCATTGGTCCCAGATGGTCGATATGCAATGTACACAACGGCGCTTCTCCCTTTTCTATGCATTGTAAATAGCCTTCACGTTTACCAAATTTTTTACTGTGCATAATACATTTTATGCAACTCTGAATGCATTGTTCAACTTTTTTTTCTACATGCGGAATGAAATATTGTTGTTTTATATTATGAACTGTTTTTTCAACTGAAAAATGACCTTTATTGTGCGCTTCTCTGATTATTTCGCTTTCCATGGATTTCGGTACTACCAATACATCATTTTCTTCAACGTTTCTATACACTAGTCCACCTTTGATTTTATAATTATCATAAACGCCAAACTGAAGCGCTGCTAAAATTGCTTTAATTTTTTCATCATTCTGTTGTAACTTCCGTAGTCTAGCTGTAATTTCGGATTGGACAACCATTATATCAAGTGGATATCTGCTAAGACTGTCAACATGTCTCATACGACTTGATACTCGATGCTCAACAATATACGAAAATTCCTGCAAAAACATCATCCATTGGGCAACTTCTCGAGGAACATCTTTTTTCTCTACGGTTTGTTTAAAGGCCGAACAATCTGTTACTAATTTGAAATTAACCCCCAATAAATACTGTCTAAACTTTCTAAGCGCCAAATATGCTGCCTTCACTTCGAGTATATAGCTATGTAATTTGCTTTCATGAATCGACGTCTTTTTGCTCCAAAAATAAACAGGATAAAATTGGCCGCCAAATTTCTGTAAAACTGCCGCACCAAACCCATTCTTCGAAGCATCTGTGTGTAATTCGGTTTCCGCGTCACGATTGTAGATTCTGAGGATTGGCTCACTACACAATTTTTGCTTAATGATATTTATGGAATTAATTTCTTTTTCTCCAATATTAAAAACTGTTTGTTTTCGTAACAAATCAGTTAACGGACGTACGATTTGGGCATAGCCTTCAACAAATTTTCTAAAATAACCACTTAATCCAAGGAACGATTGGACATCTTTCACGTTTTTGGGGATAGGAAAATTAGCAACCGCCCTACACTTGTCCTTGCCTGGTCTTATGATTCCATTTTCGATTTCGTGACCTAAGAATTCTATTTTTGTCTTCATAAATGCACACTTCTTCCAATTGAATTCTAACCCGTATTTCGCAGCCGTTTGTAAAACCAGTTTTAATTTTATATAACAATCATCAGCTGTTTCGCCAAACACGACAATGTCGTCAATATACAACTCCATTACGTTGTCATTAATCAACTGCTGAAAAATGTGATTTACATACCTGACGAAACATGCAGGGGAATTGCAAAAACCAAAAGGAGCTTTATTAAATTCGAACAGGCCTCTTTTTGTGACGAAAGCTGTAAACTTTCTGCTGTTTTCCTCCACTGATACATGAAAAAACCCATTACGTAAGTCCATGATTGTAAAGAATTTCGCCTTATGTAGCTTTAGTAATATGTCGTCAATGACTGGTACAGGGAAGGCGTCTTCCAACACCATTTTGTTTAATTGGCGATAGTCGATACATACTCTGTATTCGCCGCATTTTTTCTTAACAACTACTACTCTACTTGCTGTATCAGAAAATGATTGTCGCACAATACCTGCTTTTCGCCATTCTTCAACTTGGTTATTCACTATCTCCTCCTCTTCCACTGATAGCCGACTTGGAGAATGCCGAAATGGTTTCATATTTGAATCTGGAATAATTTTCATCGTTACCGGACAAGTCCTAACTTCCACTGCTGATTTGTATTCGTTTAACAACTTTTCGATATTATTTTTATATTTAAAATCTACATCCACTTCTGTTACGTTATAAATTGACAGTTCATTTTTAATTTGTTCATCATTTTTATTTTGAAATACGAACCCGTTATCGTCTGAACGTAACACGAATTTACTTACAAAATCATATCCGATTATTGCTTCAGTCTTCATGCTTTTGTCTTCTACCACCAAAAATTCATGTATTGTTTTTACTTTATCCACACAAATTTCACTACTGATTAGTCCCTTAGGCTCGGTTTTAACATCACCAAGGCCAGTAAGAATAGAACAACTTCTCAATAACTTTAAATTTTCAAATTTTTGTTTATAAACAGTTTCTTTTATTAAAGACACATCCGCGCCGGTGTCTATTAAACACTCAATTTCAATGTCATTAAAACGAACAGTTTTAAGGCGTTTGTGATTTTGTATTGTATTTACTGTTTTTTCTACATTCTCGAATGACGGACCGGCTTTGCAATATTTTGAAATATGCCCAAACTGGTTGCACTTAAAACATTTAGGTGGTGCTTTACATTCACTTCTTTGATGTGATTTTGAACCACAGTTGAAACAATGAAATTGTTTGTCTGTCAAGCTTTTATGCACTGGGTTATTTTTGTTTTTATTGTACACCACAGTTTCCCGATGCATTATGTGCTCATAAATTTCAAATTGTTGGCGCAATTCTTTAAATGTTTTTGCGTTATATAAATTTACTTTAAAAGTGTCCGCAATATTTACATTGTCAACTATGTACCTAATAGTCGCCCGTTCATCGATTTTTGCTAAATTTGCAATACGCTTCATATTTAAAATGTACTCATAAAACGATTCGTACTTTTTCTTTTTTGTGTTTGTCAACATTTTGTGCACTTCAAAGCTATCATATTCCCGATCAAACTCTTCAACTAATTTTTCTTTTAGTTGTTCATAGTTACACACGCTTTCGGTTTCAATAAATGTTTTCGCAGCACCACTTATTTTATTTCTTGCATGAACATACATTTGCTTATCGCTTAATTCATATGCACTTGCGTTTTCTTCAAAAATGTTTAACCACTTTTTTATTGGTATACTATTTCCGTCAAAATCACTTATAATTTTCTCAAATGTTTCAGCTGTTACACCACTTCTTTGATTGTTTTTTTCTTCATTTACCTTAGCAGTCAATGCCTTTATTAATTCTGTTAATTCTGATTCTGTAGACATTTTGGTTATTGTTTTGTTACTTAGTTCTTGGCACTTGTTTTTATCTTTAAAACTCTCACTGGTTATGACGTCACTGCTTATTTCTTGCATCTGTTTTATTCTCGCTCTCGTTACATATTTTTTGTCTTGTAAATTGTCACTTTCATTTACTAAGTTGTCCCGGTTGAGCCCCCAAATGTAAATGATCAAAATATTTTATTAATTTGTTAATTATTATTTGTTTATTTAATATTTCAAAAGTATCTAATTCAAATGCACATAGTAATTTGAAAGTCCATGATATATATTTAATGAAAAGTAATTAAAAGAAAAGATTTTTTAAAAAAGCAAACAACTTTGAATTTCGACTTGTACAACTTTTTCACTACTTAATTCTCCGACGTTCTTCTTTCGACTGCCTCATCTCTTCATACAGAGCTGACTGAGTTGCCACATATGTTGTTAAGCTGATTATTAACCCTTACATATATATATATATATATATATATATATATATATATAAATTTTTTTCCTTCCACATCCTTTATATATATATATATATGCTGTAAATGAATCGTTCATTTTTAATTATATTAGAATTAGCTAAATTGATAATTAACTCTTTTAGCGACAAACAAGAATTGATTGAAACTAAGATCAATTCCAACAGTAATACTTTTGTTGCGGTTATTAAAAAAATATCTTTTACAAATAAACAAAACTCAGCTTTAATAAATATGTATGTAGTTTATATACCTAATAATTCAATTCCTATTCTGCCATTACTTGACAATTCCAGAAATTTCATATCAAAGAGTTTTTTGTCTTTTGGTTAAACTAGGTGATATACAAAACGAGGGTAATGCTTCTGTCTTTTAGATAAAAAAAATAATTGAATAACCAAACGACAGTTATGCTTTTACATATTTACTTACAAAATAAATTCAAAAAAGTTGCTAATGATTTACTAATTTTTTTTATTGGAAATGAATTGCAATGTACTTTGACCATTTCTTAAGAATTAGACACGAATTGCAATTTATTTAAAAAATCTACTCAAATTTCTTCAACAACTTTTCTTTGTGAAAAGAATTAACTAAAAATTTGTTAATTCAAAGCGTAAATAATTCACGAATTAAATTAATATGGATGAAAGAAAAGACAGGTGGTGAAAGGCGAAAGATCTAGCCATTTTATTACTAATTTTACTTCGAATATGTTATGAAGACAACGACGAACGAGGGTGCGTGCTGTAATGTATGTATTCTGAATATGCTTTTATACCATTAAACATAAAAAAACTTAAATTAATTAACTCGCGCACACCAAACTATTGGTGAATATAGAACATGTTTGTGCAACTGTTTATTAATGTATAAAATATATAAATACTTATGAATGTAAAATTCATGCAAGTAAATAATTTTTATATGAATGAATATTTCGTATGAAAAAATCTTCTTTGGCTTTTTCTGTTGAAATAATTATTGCACACAAATTTCATAATTTCCGTAGAATATGTCAGGAACACTGAGAATGATCCGGAGCCTTGGAACTTTATTTTATAAAGTTTTTAAAATTTGAAATGTTATTTCTACAAATGTTTTCCGTCTAAAATTCCAAAATAAAATTATCAAATTTTAAAATCAGTCTGCTTAGGAAAACAAAAAAAAAAAAAAAATTAATTAAATCTGTTGTTTTTTTTTTGCTGTTAAAAATTGTTTTTGTATTTGGTTACACAAGGTGGAAAATCTATAAAAATAATTTTTTTGATAGAAGATTTTCTGCGTATAGTCTGGCAGAGTAGAGAACATAATGGTTACTTATAGAGCAAAATTTGTATGAAGATTTTATAAAAGTTTAAAAAAAAACGTTATTATTAAAACGAATGCATGAAAATCAAGGCTTTAGATCTATCAATCAATTAATTTATAATAAAGCTTTTCACGCATTCATCTTTTTTGCTGTTTGTTTTGGTGTTTTTCTTTTTTGGTGTTTTAAGCAAAGCTTTGCTTTTTGTGTGCATGAGAATATTTCTTTTAGTTTGTCAACACTTCGCTTCGTCTTTATTCTAAAAAGTAAATCACTAAATAATGAAATTTCAATAAAATTTATTTTATTGATTTTATTAGTTTTTTGCCTTAAGCACACAAATATTATGATCCATTTCAAAAATTAAATACTTTGTGGTTTACAGTGTTCCTTATATTTGGCCAATACACACCTGAATGGTTACTAAAAATGTATATGTATGTGTAAATGTTGTTTTTTAATGGATTGAAATGAAATTGGTTTTTATTCCATTTCATAGATTAATTTTCGTCACATGCGGTTAAGTGGATTACATCAGGTTATAAATCAGGCGATAAAAAACATGCCTAATAATTATCGTTCATATTTTACACGAGTGGTGTATTGTTAGATAGTATTTTTAGTATACAAGTAGTTACAACATCAACGCGCACACACACACACACACACACATATATATATATATAGATATATATATATATATATATATATATATATATATATATATATATATATATATATATAAATGTGTGTGTGTGTATGCGTGTTGATGTTGTAACTATATTGTTTTTTATTTATTTATATATAATAAATTTGCGTACATACATATAAATACCAAACACTAAATATGCTTGCACACATAAGCTTAAAGGTGCATATAAAGTGATTTAGTATCATGTTTGTACTTGTATGTAGAAATTATAAAATTGTTAACATGTGACATGCAATTTGAATAAAACCATTGTCTGAATATTTTGGTGAAAGTCGCAATGAACTTACACACGTAAACTACAAAAAATTATGACGTACACGTATGCAATATACTAACAGTCTTATTCACAAAAATTTTAAACTGCTTAATAAGAGGTTAATAAGAAAAAATCGCTAAAGTAGTATTCACAAACACTTAATAGTACTATTACGCTGTTATTAATCATTAATAAATTTCAAATATTTAATGTAGCAGTTACCCTTCTTTAAACCTTTAATAAGTTTGGAAAAGCATTTTTCCCGTACAATTTTTTACTGTAAAAGTGTGAAAAACTATTAATAAAAAAATATAACGAATATAATAAATTTAATTTCTACAATAGGTAAGTGTTTAAAACATACTTAAATACAAATTACAACTATATGTATTTATTTACACCATTTAAGACCACAAAATGCAAATGAAATCAAACACAATAACGCCCAAATTATTTTGGGGTTTTGAAGCAGCGTTTTCGTAGTTTAGTAGATGGACTTACAATTGGATTTTCAAATGCAAAAAATTTAGTTATCACTTTATCTGTTCTGCAATTAAAGAAAACGATACGTTTCCAGGTAATAAATACCAAATTAACTATTAATATTTGTGGAAAATGTGTTTAGAATAGAGAAAATATCATAATTCAATTAATTGTTCTTTCATAACTAAACCATTGTATTTTATTGATTTGAAAATAAAAATAATAAATAAAAAATTCACAAAATTTGTATAATAAATAAACAAAATAATATAGTGATGTACAAACAGTAATGCCAAGCTCGGTATTTGGATACTTTTTTGTACTCGTTCAGTGAATCATTTTATAAAAAAAGTTAAACACCATTTTTTTATAACTTAAAATTTTTTTCTGATATAAAACAATAAATAATAATAAAATAATGATAATTTAAGTTATGACAAATAATATTATTGCTGATTTAATTATTCTTTTTTAATTATAAAAACATTATTCAGGTATTTGGTTCATTATTGTATGCATCATTAAACGTAAATTTACATATGATATGACATGATGTTGCCAACATAAAACTACAATACTATTAAAATCGTTTAATACTTAATTTTGCGTTATTAAACGTTTGTGAATAAATTTTGTTATTAATGGTTAATAAAACAAAAAGTGTTTCATAACTAAAGTATACATTAAGCTTACAATAAGAAGTTTTTGTAAATAAGACTCTCAATATAAATCATTTTTATTTTGCTCAATATTCTATATTAATTCGAAAGAGTAATGGGACTTTAAATGGAAAGAATAATATTAGTCAACGAACATTAAAAAATTTATAATTTATGTTGTTTTGTTAAAATATTTCAATTACAATAGCATTACAAACCCCACTTTCACTGACACAAAAATATTACATTTTATTTTATACCTTTAACTTTTAAAACATAAGTATAAATGCAATATAAAATTGCAATATTAAATGAATTTAAATATCAAGATTGATATTTCTGATGATATAAAAAAATAAATATTTAATGCAAAAGTCCTGACATGTGCTATAGCGCTCCTTAGTGTTGCGTTCGTTTGACAATTTTTGTTAATATAAATATCGTTCATCAGCAATAGAAGTTCTTTCTGAAAAATGCACTCTTAATCTTAAGGGAAATTTTATATTTGCTGTGTATCTACTACTTGTTTATAGAATGTTTAAATTTTCTCTGATTCTCACTAATTGTTTTTTTATTTTTGTTATTTCAGTACGGCTTGGACCATAATATAATCACAAGTATAACCTTAGAACATAACCTTAGAACGAATATTAGCTGGGCCAAATATTACGAAAAACAAAAAAAGAAAAAAATTATAAATTTGAGTTGTTTTGTAATGATTTTATTTTATTTTCAACCCAACGATTACAAATTAAAAATCATAAAGATATTTTTTCATATTTTTAACAATATTATTAAGTTTAAACATTTTAACATATAAAAACAATATATTATTTTAGTACATTGAAAAAGTAGCTTTAGGTTAATTGGAAACTCATTACAATATTTGCTTTAATTCGCATAGTTATATTTTATGTAAAACTTGAACGGAAACTTGTAGAGATCTCCAAAGTCTGTATTATTAGTGTCAAAAACTTTTTATTTTTCGCAAAGGGATTTGCTTAGCAAAAGCTTAAAGTTTAAATTTTTACCTGTTTATTAATTAGAAATCTAACAAAGATTTATGTATGTCATTCGAAATGAATATATGTATAAGAAGAGCTCAAGAAGTTTAAAAAAAATCGAAGACCCTAATTGCAAATGTGATATTTATGAAACATAGTGGGGATCGCCTTTTTTAATTATGAATTGCAAAAAATACTATGCGAGCTCGCTAGCTGTTCTTATTACGTTAGTAATGTTGTGCCTGTAATGAATTTTAATCAAACCAAGTTGAGAAATAAATTGCAATACCAACTTCTCAAATCTTTATTGGTGGTAATATCATTTATGAATGATAATAGCATATGTTCATTCCTAGATATTCTTTTAGGAATACGAAAACAATAGAAATATTAAAACTAATGAGTATGGAAATTATAATTTAATTACTGATATCTGTCATTAAAAAAAGTTTTTTATTTGTAAATGTTTATTTTGATCTAGGAGTTTATTTTATTAAACTAACATATTAATTTTTTAATAAAGCCAATGTTCCTTTTACAAATTAGCTCCGCTTTTTGCAATAAACAATGCACTTGTGTTTTATGATAAGAGAAGTTAACTCCCTTACAATAATCGTATTGATGAAACAAAAATGTTTTTATAACTATTTTATAAATTACTATATATATTGGCGGTATTCGGTAAGCCATTTAACCGAAAAGCTAAAAAACCAGCAACACTGAATGCAACGGAATATCATTTTGCTTTAGAAAATTATTTTCACAACTAAAAGTATTGCAAGCAATAAATAAAATTTCTGTAATTAATAGCTACTCGTGCAAACCCTTTTCTGTAGAGAAATTCATGTTGTTTTCTAACACGACTTTGAATTCACATTTAATTACAGATACATTTTTTTTTTTTTGTATTTTAAATTATAACCTACCGTGTCCTGCCGGTATGGCACTACATTTTCTTATATTCATACACAAAACATTTATTATTTCCCTTAGCCACACTAATTCACATACAGACGTACATACATGCAACCATTGTACGAGCAAGTTTTAATAACAATTATTATTAAAATATCATTTGGGTGTGTAGCTAAATTAATACTTTACATGCACAAACTACATAGTCGACCAGAACAGTCAGATGAAATCGTTGTCTGAAAACCTCAGAAAATTTTAAACTATTTTATGTGGCACACTTTAGTTTAATTTTAGCTACAAAACCACTGAAGTCGTCGGTCAATGAACGCTTATGCATAAAACTTTATTTAGGATAACACGCGATTTGTTTTCTTTTTGCTATAAATCGCACTCGTCACGTTATTCGTGAGCTAAAATTCTTCAGACAGAATATACTGAAGTTCAAA
The DNA here is from genome assembly GCA_916610165.2 of Gymnosoma rotundatum. Classification (NCBI taxonomy): domain Eukaryota; kingdom Metazoa; phylum Arthropoda; class Insecta; order Diptera; family Tachinidae; genus Gymnosoma; species Gymnosoma rotundatum. The sequence continues at coordinate 54,069,733 of OU744340.1, read as the reverse complement.
TGAGTGCATTATAAGAAAGTCCCAATATATTCGTCGTTGACAAATTTTCAAATACGGTTTTAAACAAGACTATTTAACAATCCTTTTTTAGTGATTTTTGGACTTTTCCTCGAAAATTGTATATGCATTTTTTGTATACAATTGAATCTTGCGCATATTTATAAGGTTTTCGTTAAAAGAAGACAACAACAAATAACAAATTAAATTGAAAACGACATTTTTTATACAAGTTTCTTTTTTTTGATGTCTTTATTATTCCAAAAATTCATTATACATATGTTTCTTAAACTACATTTCTTATAAATATTTCTTAACGTATTACAACATTTCTAAGACTAATTTGCACTTAATTAATTACATTACAGATATGCTGTATACAGTCATTTATTAATTATTACATTTGCTTACATTTCCAAAAAAAAAAAAAAAAGGATAAAAAGGAACACACTCGTTTGTTTTTAAAATTTTACTTAAAACTAATAACTTAAACTACCCTACAGACTAAATAACACTTAATATTAAAAACAAATAAAATAAGCGATATATAATATCTATCACAAAGTCCTAAATCTACTGTGCGGTGTTGTACACCAAGTCAGTTATGTCAAGGGTTTTCACCCTCCTATGATAAAATAAGAGGCCTGCATCCCCAAAGAGAAGACCTCCTCTATTATGAAATCTAGATGTCTATAGAATTAAAAAGTCTCGTGAAATACTACCCCTAAATACTTTATCCTATCAGAGGTGCTGATACGTTCGCCAGCAATGCTTAAGCTTGGCACAAAACTTCTTGCATTTGGGTAGAGATTACCACGCCTACCCTTCATCATTACCCCATCGGTTTTTTTAATATTTAATTTCAGGCCCCATTTCATGAAGTATTCATGAAGGATGTTCAGGTAATTATTGACCCTGGTATTCAAATTTTTAGCCCTAGGACCACTAGCAGCAATCAATACATCATCAGCATACATGAGCAAAAGATCTCCCGCAGGTGGCTGCGGAATATCAGAAACAAAAATATTGTACAAAACCGGCCCCAATAAGGAGCCTTGAGGAACACCTGCCACCACTGCTCTGATGTCTGATAATTCATTTCCTACTTTTACTTTAAAAGAACGAACCTTAAGAAAATCCGCTACCATCCTACATGTAGAGCGTTCAAAGCCTAAGCCCATCATTTTGAAAACAATCCCCTCTTGCCAGGCGGTGTCAAAAGCCTTTGAGAAATCAAGACTTACTGCAAGAGTTGGATACCTTTTGTTCAAGCCCCTGGTCACAAAGTCTGTGAAGACCATTAGGGCATGTGATGTTGAATGGCCTCCCTTAAAGCCAAACTGACAGTCATTAAGTACACCACCATCTGTAATTTCATTTCGTATTCGAGATAACAAAAACCATTCCATCAGTTTTCCAAACGAGGATAGGAAAGAGATAGGTCTATAACTGCTAGCTTCCCTTGGGTCCAAGCCGGACTTTGAAATGGGAACTACTACTGCCTCTTTCCATTTTCTAGGAAAATAACCAATATTGAGGCAATGGTTGAAAATTATTGCCAAGTAACGCCATGTAGTAACATCCGTCTTTCTCAGGATAAAGTCAGGAACTCCATCACCACTGCTAGATTTCTTATTTGATCTTATTTTTAGAGCACATCCTACATCGTGGGATGTAATTAAATTAGGCCCTGTTTGAAAACCGCCATCCATTAACCTGCCATCAGCCATGATTTCCTGCCCGAAAGTCAGGGATGGCAAGTAATCTGTTAATGCGGATACTTCCTCTGAAACCATACTCTCAAAAGAAGGCGATCGTAAGTTAACGCCTCTTCTGTGAACTTCACAGAAGTGATCAGCCAAGATATTGGCTTTATCACAATCTTCTGTAAGAAAAGAATCCCCAGAAGCTCTCAAGCTAGAAAGAGGCATCCGCCTCCTAAGACCGGCACCATACAAGTTTCTTTAACAAGCATTACTATTTAATCATCCAACCGAATAATTTTAAGCCAAATAAACAATAAAGTGAAGAATCTTAACACAAGTCTATAAGACTGTTTTATGCTTTTAAAAATAGAAGCACAATAAAACAACAAATCTATTGTTTGGTTTTTTGAACCTGGAATATTACCACTGTATAAAAAATATCTCAATTTTATATGACAGAAAAAAATTATCCACCGTGGCTACTCGAAACCGTAAAGGGCTCAGTAAATCGTTAATAGACCTCACCGGAACTTTGACGCCGGACAACAATTTATTCCCCTCGAGAAAGAACTAACATTTATAAAGTAATTCAAGGCAAACGAAGCAGAAAATTATATTTGCGTCTGCCTTAAAATTAGCCAACGTTTAGTTAGTAATTACAAAAAAATTTTCCAAATTAATTTCAATATATTATTTATATATTTTTTTAATTGCAAGTGCAAGTATCTATTCATTGCAAAAAGAATTTACTAGAAATTTGAGCACTTGAATATTTTAATTTTTTTCAACTCACAACTAAATAAATAATTTTTAGTCAAATTTAGGTCGCTACATTATGTGACGTGAGCAGGAACAGCATAACGCAATAAAATATAATGTAACGCATTTTCGTAATCAGGAGTGGAGCTTTCAAAAAATAGAATATAAGAAATAATAAATTATTTGTTTTCGTATTTTATATTTATTTTATAAACATATATTTTCCCTCGCCAGACATTAATTACTTTTTTAAAGTGAATTGGAATTGTTTGCACACACTGCTAATAGCAGTGCTTTTCTATGATAATTTTCTTTTTACAATATCTGTGTTTTTGTATTAGTTTACTCGTGCTTCGTTGTCAAGCTTAATGCACGTTCTAAATATATTTTCTTACACATCATCCGCTAGACTTTTGTGTCTTCCGTCTAGTGATTTTAAAAAGATACCAGAACAAAATTGTGCACTCTAAGCATTTTTTGCGATTGTTGCGATGTTATGTTGTTTGCTTTTGTTTACTTTACAATCTGACAGTTTGTTAAAAAACAGAAACTGACAGTGATGAATTGAAAAGAGGAAAAAGTAAAATTTCTTTATTAAATTGGAAATAGCAGTCCAAAAGATTTATTAAATCAAACAAAATTAATTTTTTATTAATGAAAAAGATAAAGGAGAAAACAAAAGCTCTTATGCGAAGCAATTAAAAGGCTTATACATTTATATAAACAAGGAATTTTTTCGCCATAAAAAAGCAACACCAACAAGAATTAAGTTTATTTAATTGTTGAATTAAGTAGTTTTGTCTTCATTTTCAATTTAATATAGAAATTTTATTTTGGCTGCAGGCCGTTAAAAGTAAATAGATAAAAATATTTTACTAATTTTATTTTATTTATTTCTCCGATATTTCGACTAAATTTGTTATGATTATCTTCTGAGATCTAAAAAATATATACAATTTAAAAAGACAATAAAATTCAAGAAAAAATTTAACAACTATGTGCATCTGTGAATAATTTTTACAAATATAATAATAAACATAATATCCTTACAAATCTATACATGTGAGCTGGTTTTTGTAAAAGTGGTATAAGTCCACTTTTAAAAAAACTAAGTTAACGCTAATTTCAATGATTCGATAAAATTTTTAGGGTTTGTTTATATGGCCGTATAGATGGTTTATCTAAAGTTTGCACGACAACATGTGATTTTGTCCCTATAAAAAACAACAAGCCTTGAATTTTTTTACTTGAAACTTCCTTATTATATGCTTAGAGAAATACTGTATCGATTGTGCGAGGGGGCATGGTACTTCCCATACAAATTGAATAGTTTTTGGCGGTTACCTAGGGAACTGTGAGAGGAAGCGTTGTAAAATTTCGTATAGGTAACCTTCATACCAGCGTGCATAATCAAATAAAAAATTGGCTGGGCAAACCCGGAATCGCGGGTTTCTTATAAAAAGAGTGTGGAAGAATTTTATGCAGCCAAAACATTTTTTTGTTTGGAAAAAGAGAAGACCAAAACACATAAGAAAAATTAATATGTAACCACTTTATAAAAGTTTATGGAGCATAACAGAAGAGAAATATAAAAATTTACTAGCTTAAATACCATAAATACTTCAATGTGCTAAGGATGTGTTAAGGAAAACTAGGTACGTATAAAATTTGTTTATCTTATTTAAAACGAAGTAATTTGCATTTCTATATTTTTAACATAAGAAACACGCTCTTAACAAATTTGGTTATTCCTGTATATATATATTTTAACTGTTACTTTTCACATATATTTTAGGAAAACTTCTTTCTCTAAAAATATGGACTTAAATTTGCTCCTGTTTATACATCTTCTAAAATATTATTTTGAAAGTGGTATAAGTCCATATAGAGCCAGAAAATTTTTAGTAAAATTATTTCAAAATAAAATTTAAAAGGTGTATGGTGTAAAAAATATCACGCGAATTCATTAAATTTCGCCAATATTTTTAAATTGATTCAAACGCAAACAAGCCCTTAAATATGTCAATATATAAAAAAAATGGATTTAAAACACTTAAAAAACCAGCTCATATAATAAAACTGCAACCGTATAATTTCTGTACATAAAATGTTTTTTGTTGGTGTAGATAGTAATCGAACAAAGCACTTGTTTTTGTAATTTTTGTTTGGCTGTCCGTCTCTTTATCTGTGTTCTCATCAAGTAAAAACTGCTGGATGAACTAGAATAAAATTTTGTGAGTAGGTCCCTTAGAATCTAGGAATGCGTTTTTTTAGTAAAAACAAGTCATTTCGTAGAGAAAACAGAGATACAAATGTGAAAGCACCAAATTTTATCGGTAAAATGGTACTAAAATAGTTGTCAGCACCGTTTATTTTATTAGACGGAAAATTTTTAACACTGCTTGCGGAACTCTAGAACTAATATTTAAAAAAACGTTTTTACAAATTTGAACGTTAAGAAAATTAGGAATAATATGCTGTCGAAGTCATATAATAATATTTTTATAGCGCATGTATTTTTTTTTATTGTTTATCGATGACTTAAAGCTTATATAATAAAAAGATTTTCATTTTGGCTTAACTTTTGCTCTATGTTTATTTATTGTGTGTTTTTGTTCACATTTTGTGTCACGCTTTTCGATAGGTACATCAAAAATATGTAACGCATCAAGTGTGCATCTATGTATTGTAATTGGCCTCTCTTGTCAAAATTTGAATGTTTTTTAAATCCGGCTTATGTCCAGTTGAAGAATAGTGGGCCGTAAGTGCAGTTTTTGGAGATAAGAGTTTTTTCCTCGACTTGATATCTGACTTATGATAAGCCTTCCTTGTCTTTTGTTTTGTTTTTGTGGTACCAACATATACCTTCTGACATATATTAGATCCGTCTCCATTGCGGCTAATTTCGTTTACTACATTGGACTCTTATCATTTTCCAGTATTACTTTGGTCTTCTTAAATGATTTATTTATAGTGTTAGTAGTTTTAAAGGCTAATTAATTTTTATTTTTATTGTAAATGTCCAATTGTCTAAACAAGGAACCTTTACTATGGATTTGTATATTTTTGCCGATTTATCATTTCCCTTATTTTCAGTATTTCTCTTCCTTTTTATGTATATCAAAGATGAGCACTTCATTGTCCTGTTTGTGAATGTCATTCATTCTATCTTTAAAATCTGTGACGTTTTTAATATTATATGCATGTTCCTTTGTCAAGTTTTGTAAAATGAGGACCAAGAGTTTGCAAAATCTGTATGAACAAATAGGGTGTAAAGGGGTGGAAGTTTTGCGTATTTCTGGCAATCCTTAATTTCTGGGTGACGTGGTAGTTTTGATAATTAGCTTGTTTTTTTTAACATTTAAATTGATTAGATTTATGTTAAATAGATTCTTAATTTAAAGAATATTTGTAGGGTCTCTTCTCAGCCGTCTGCTTTCTCTTATTATGTTTATTTCTGTGTAAGCGGTCGTCAATGATGATTCTTGCTGTTCTTTATTTCCAATGTGCAAGCAACACTCTAAGCTATCTACAAGGCATTTAAATCAGCGTAACTGGTATTGCGGCTTAAGCAGTAAATTGCTTATTTTTCGAATGCTTGGCCCTTTTAGTACCCCTTTATTAAAAAGAGCTAAATCTGGCACTTTTTGATATATTTTACCCTTTTCTGTCCCTTTTTTTGTTATATGGCGCTTTTTGATTATTTTCAATTTAGATGGTTTTCTTTTGAGCCTGTTGGAAGAAGAACATTGGAGCAATGGTGAGTTTTGCAACAAACTTTTGCAAATAAAATTTGTTTAAATTTTTTAATGTCTACTCTTAAAAGCATGAACAAATTGTTTGCCCCACCAAAAAACATTTTACGAAATAACTCAATAATACAAAAAATAGATTTTCTTAATATTTCGTACAGTAAGGATATTGTAAACATATCTGTTGCTCGTAAAGCTGAAATTGAATTATGTGCTGAACGACTTTCTTAAATTGTTATAATTGTTATAAAAATAGCACCAGTAGGCTTTTTTAAATTTATTTTGCAAAATTTTGTGAAAAATAAGTAAAAGCGGAAGGTAATACAATTTTTAAATCTACTTTTTATAAAATCGTGTAATAATTTTATAAAAATTGTTTTGGGTCGCCGGAAAAATATGGACTAATAAAAAAATTTGTATCCAAGGGTAAATCGTATTCCCAAATAAGGAAATGGTGGGCTGTTCCATTCAGTATGGACGACTAAAGCAAATCCCTTTATGACAGCTAAGTTAAAAAAAAAATGGATGTGCCGGCAAGCGTAAAAACTATTCCCCGCAGACTTCGAGACAACAGCCTCAATGCCTGTAGTCCTCAAAAAGTGCCGCTCCTTTCCTCTAAGCATGTTGCTAAATCGCTATCTTTTGCTAATCACATCTAAATTGGCCAAAGGAAAAGTTGAGAAATGTGCTATGGACTGACGAATCTAAAATTGTTCTTTTTGGTGGAAAGGGTTCCAGCTGTTTTCTCCGTAGGCCACCTAACAGCAAATACATGCCACAATGCGCATGGAGGTCATAGTATTATGGTATATCAAGGTGATACGAGAAGCAATTTATTGGTTCAGAACCGTTATTGATTCATCGGTTTATGTAAAAATCCTTGATTAAATTATTCTGCCGTATGCTTCCTACGAAATGGCGCTGGTGCGGGTGTTCCAGTAAGTCAATGACTCAAAATACACCAGCAAATTTGTTCAAAGATAATTCTACCAATGTATTGGAGTGACCTGCACAGTCCCAAGATTTGAACCGTATCGAAAATCTGTGGACGGATGGACATACAATTAAACCAACAAGCGTTGAAGGGCTGCAGAGGGCTGTAGAAGGCTGTGCATAAAATTTGAAGTTCGATCAAAGTTAAAAGAATCCAGCATTCATTGAAGTCCAATGGAAAGCATTCTGCAGCGGTAATAGCAAACAAAGGGCATGCGGCAAAGTATTGAAACTAATTAATTTATCTACAAGATATCTGAGTGAAATATTACATTTATTTTAAAAAATAGCACTAATATTTGTTAAAAATGAATTGAAGTGCTATTAGTTTGACTACGTAGTTTTCAAGTTTTTTGTTTATATTAATTAGCGTATTATAAATCAACATCAAAGAATTTATTTTTTTTTTTTTTTTTTTTTTTTTGAGTTTAATCTGCTCAACAGTTAAGCAGATGTAAACGTAAACATTATACATTTGTGCGTGGTGCTTTTATATTGACAGTAGCTGTATGTACGTATATTTTTTATTATCTATTTTAAAACGTTCAAGCAATGAAATAAATTAAACATTATATGCCGCACTTTTTGGTGCCACTTTAAAAAAAATCCCCTCATTGTTACACTTTTTGAAAACTTCCAACGGCCACACTGATTCAAATAACGTTCCTGAATGTTTTTGTTGTAATCGTGAATGCTTTGAAACTTTGGTCCAAGTAAAAGTAAAGACTGTTTATTTGTCGGTGTTTCCCAGTTCAATATATTAATTAACCAATCTTTTTTATCTCATCTTTATCTCTTTTTTTTATCGTCTCTTAAGCTTTCGATTTTTCTTTTATGGGCGCTTTTTCTTTTTTATACTGAGCTAATTAATTTTTTTTCCACTTTCCATTAGTATTTATTTGTGGTGTTAATCCAGAAATTTGTCTATTTCTATCTTTGTAATATAAAATGCTCTGTTGTTGTCAATTATTTGTTTATGTTTTTGTTGTATCATTGGCTGTAATATTTTAGAGTGTATATTTAAACATTAAGCGTACCTAGAGTAAAATAAGAATATGTAAGATTTAAGAAGTCTGAATTGAAATTACTTAACAGTTGCGTAGCTCAACACAATTGAAGTTATGGTACAAAATAGATATTAGCGTCTGATACAGCTTGCAAATAGGACTACTAAGGCTAGTTTTACATGACATGAATTAATCATATGACTTGTCACTTTAGTAAAATATTTGAACATCTTGTGAAGCTTTTCAAATTTAATTTGTCTAATAATGGTTTTTGTTTATTGTGAGGTCAGCTACTATTGTAATACATGTAGACCATACATAGAAAATATACGTGCAAATATAGCAAAAGTCTGGACTGTAATTTTTTTATTTACGGTCAACCGTTTTTAATCAAATAAAGTGAATACAAATTAATTAAATTTCTATATTTCTATGCTAAACTCGCTTGAAAAAGTAATTATTTAAAGCTTTAATATATTTACAGTAAAGTAAATTTAAAACAAACAACTATACATTGTTATATCTTCTTGTTTCTAGCCGAATTAATTCTGGAAATATAAGACAAAAATTAGAATTTTGGTGGATTTTTTATAAAACTACTTCACAGTATCGCCAAAACCAAAGAAATAAACACTGGATATTAAAAAGAAAGTTATGAACGTGAAATGAACAGGAAATTGTGGGGTTTTTGGATTCTGTAATAAAAAGAAAGACACAATCGTCCCGATCATATCTATTTATTTGCGAGAAGAAATATTTTTATACTATAGTAAAATGAATCAATTTATTTAATAACAAATAATAATTATTTAACAATTAAAGATGGAGAAGAAAACCAATTTACTATTTCGGCGTTAAGCTACACTTAAAGCTGGACAAAGTTAACTGCAGGAGAATTTAAAATGAGAGGTTAAAAATGCAATCCGGTTGACATATTAAACACCAACTAGCCTAGACCTTGACGGTCACTTCACCTGGAAATTGACAAAGATGCAATTCAATAAATTTTTAAAAATATTAAATAACTTTGATAACTTTATTTCTTCCCATAATAAAGTTATCGACACAGCTCTTTTGTCTTGTTTGCAAGTTTCCATAACAGAAAATGGAACGAAGAAAAACGTATCAAATTTCCATATAATTGGGAAATGCCAACAACACCAACAAGCAGCTGTTATAAAGTGTATTATCGTTATTAAATTTATTCTTAAATTGAATGAAACGAATGCGGGAACTGCCCTCTAGTTATTTATTTAAATTCATCTGTGTTCTTATTTTTATTTTTTTGTTTTTGTTTTTTATTTCTATGTTTTTAGGCTAAATTGTTTGTATAGGTGGGTGAAGTCTCTTTTGTTGGCATTGAACTTTTTTTCGAAGCCTCTCGCTCACTCATCAGTGACTCCATAAAAGTAGTATTAAATATCAAAGTCGTAGAAAGGATAATTAATAAGGGTTTAACGAGTAAATCAGCCTTCAATGTTTTCATGAACATGATTTCATTTTCTTTTTTCGTATAATCAATATTGTGATATTTTAACAAGAGTTTATTAAATAAATAAAAGTCTATAAATAATTACGTAATGGAAAGAAAGGCGATTTAAGATGCAAAATTGTTAAATTTTTTTAATGAAATTAGTAATATTTTTTGTATAAAATTTACAAGTATAGCTTATGATTATTTAGTTTTAATCAATATTATAACAATAGCGAATATTATCGTTAATATTACTTTAAAAATAGATAATCTGTTGAAGGATGAGCTAGGTACTAATGTAACGTTGACTCAATCCCCCACCGTCATATTAGTGAAATATTATTTATTTAATAGCCAAAACTGTTCCATAAGTTTTTTTTTATATTGAATGAGAGATCTATGAGAAGCCCTATTAAATTTTGTTTTTGGATTTGATTTTTCCTTCTTAATCCACTTCAATTAATTCGTTAATTCGTTAATTCATTTATTTTTTCCAAAAAATCTTTATAAAAAATAGTAACTAAAACTAACAATTCATTAAAATAATTCCTTACATACTACAGTATATTTCAAGGACTATGTCCATTAACCAAATAAAAATTTTGTACATTTTTTTCGCACAGCCATTTAAAATAAAATAAAAGTTAAAAAGAATTCCCCAAAAAAGGATAAAAAGGGCGGCAATTAAGTTAAATAAAAAAGATAAACTTAAAAACTAATTACACACTAAGAAACAAAACACAATGGAACAAAAAAGTAAACAAAACAAATAAAAGAAAAAAAAACAAAAACAAATAAAAACCTATTGAGCAGTGTTATAAACTGTATCAACAATATTCAATGTATTATTTCTCCTATGATAAAATAGCAGGTCTGCACCCTCGTGAAGAAGTCCACCTCCCCCAAGGGTCAATAGATCCACTGGAGAAAGGTACTTCGCCATCTGAACGGCCTCCAGACTCGAGGCTTGAGAAAAACATCCTCTCACTAACCTGTTTTCCACGGAACGTGCACCTTCCATGAACTTTAAAGCCTTCTCAACCATAAACGAGTCTATTCGACTAAAATCTACTGCACTATACATAGAGCTACAAGAGGGCCTACGGAACTCTCCGTTACGCCCTATATACGGTCTCAAACCAAGGCACGCAACTAAGATCCGCCTCTCCCATCTCCTAAGCCTCTCCATCTGGGCAGAAGAAATTCTAAACCAAGCTGGAAATGCGTAAGAGATGAGAGGACGTATGATCTGGCGGTACACCAAAAGGCGTACTTTTGTATCAAGTCCACCTCTGCGCTTTAGCACGCCCTGATACGCGCAGTAAGCCCTCTTGGTGCGCTCAAGCACATTGTCGATATGCCGATAAAACTCAAAGTTTTCATGGAAGGTGACACCTAGGTACTTTAACCTATCCGAAGTCCTGATAACGTCACTGCCAACTCTTAAGCACGGTGTGAATGATCTGCAATTCGGGTAAATGTGTTTACGCTTTCCCTTAAACATCATAGCGACAGTCTTACTGATGTTTAAGTTGAGGCCCCACCTTTTAAAATAGTCAGTAAGTGCAGTCAAATATTGATTAACTCGTTCGTTAACAGTCCTCGCTCTTGCCCCTGAAGAAGCAATAAGGATGTCATCTGCATAGATCAACAATAGATCTCCCTGTGGGGGAGGAGGTATATCTGATATGAAGACATTATACAAAACTGGACCCAGCAACGATCCCTGTGGCACTCCTGCAAAAATCGAACCTTCATGAGAGAGGACATCTCCAATACGAACTCTAAAAGAGCGGTCCTTTAGAAAGCTATCAATCATACGACAGATGCCCGTACCAAAGCCCATGGTCAATGATTTATAGATAAGACCATCATGCCAAACAGTGTCAAAGGCTTTGGCGAAATCTAAGCTCACTGCCATTGTAGGACACCTCCTATTCAGACCCCTGGCAACATAGTCCTTAAGTACAACTAGTGCGTGTGTCGTCGAAAGTCCGCTCCTAAACCCAAATTGGAAATCTTTTAAAATGTCATTGTCGGTAATAACGTCAGTAATGTTTGCCAGGAGAAAATATTCAAATAGCTATCCAAAGGCCGATAATAGAGATATAGGTCTATAGCTTCCACTCTCACGAGGGTCCGTTTTCGGTTTAAGTATGGAAACCACAAGTGCATTCTTCCATGCGCTCGGAAAATACCCAATGTTTAGACAATGATTAAACAAAATAGCTAAAAATCGCCTAGCCACATTGTCCGTCTTTTTCAAAACAAAATCAGATACACCATCCATACCACTAGATCTTTTGTTTGCTCTTCGCTTTAGAGCATTACCTACTGCAACCTCATTGACAAAGCCAAGTCTGCTAATATTCCTACTAGAGTCAATAATTCCCCCGTCAGCAGTCAAAGTCCTTCCAAAAATCGTCAAAGGCGTCGTCCTGTCCAAAGTAGACACCAATTCTCGAACTCTCACGCTGAATGGATCCACTCGTGTCGCTCGGTCAGGAATTTCCTGAAAAAAACGACCCGCTAGCAGATTAGATATGCCAGTGTTGTCAGAGACAATCGAGCCATCAGAATTAACTAAACATCCAACTGAGGGACGAGAAAGCAAACCCGCAGCCGCCTTTATTTTTCTAAAAGTCTGATTGTTGAGTCGTACGTTTTGTAAAAAGTTAGTCCAATGTTCCCGTTCAAAATTGGCTATGGCACCCTGTATAATCCGGTCAACGTTCCGTAAATCCGCCTTCAAAATATTACGCCTACCCGGGTCTTCACATCTGTGTAAAGTTCGTCTCAGTCGTTTCTTTTCGTTAATAAATTGGAGTATTCTCTGCGGAAGTTTCAGCAAGCCTCTTTTTCCTGAAGAGACTTTCGGTATAGAATACTCCATAGCATCGCTAAACGCTCTGCCCATTTCACCTACACAGACATCAATCTCAGACTCAGTCACGTTTCTATCAAGTGGAAGTCCGCATGTGGCCAGATTGGCAGATAGTCTTTCTAGAAATCTCCGTTTGTTTAATCTGTCCAGGTCATACTTAGTAGTCCGTTCTTCAGTTAAGCAGGGATTCATAGAAAAAATCATCTCAACTGCCCTGTGGTCAGATTCATAGTCCAACGTCCTCAGTCGGTCCGAAGTTGCTGTAGTTATATCCACAGTCGCCAGAAAAAAGTCTATGTAGGATGATACGTGAGTATTTATCCTACTTGGTCCGTCAGTTTGCCGTATTTCTAAGTCCGGGTTTGAAAGCAAAAATTCTCGGAGGTTTGTTCCACTCACATTCGTATACACATCTCCCCAATACGGATGCCTTGCATTGAGATCAGCACCAATCACAACGCTGCAATTTCGGGAAAGCCCCTGCACATCTTCAAAATCTGAAGAAGCGAAAGGGGATTGCGGTCTGAGGTACATCGAGATAACAATTAAGTCAGGAGCATTCGACCTCTGAATACGCACAGCTGCATTCTCTATACATCCTGTATTAATAATTATCTCTTCACAACGCAAGGCATCCCTAATGAGGACAGCTGTACCACCCCCACGTCCCTGTCTATCACGCCTAAAAATTTTATACCCTGTTATGTCAAGCTTGTGGCGAGCACTCAAACAGTGTTCAACCACCAGCAGTACGTCCGGTTTATGTCTCCTCAAAAATAAATTTAGATAATGTCTCTTGTGCCTAGATACAATCGAATTTACATTTATAAATATAATTTTAAATAAACTATCCATCTTGTCGCAAAGTCAGTAACAGTCCAAGCAACGCACGGGATCTATCCTCATCACTGTTGAGCTCGCGGTACTTAGCCGCAAATCCACCAATCTTTCCTAAACACTTCAGCAGACCTCCACCGAAGAAACGGGTGCAGTCCTTGTCAATTTCATCAAACTGTGCCATAGCTGTCCCTAGCGTAATTTTTGATTTGGCCAAAATTTTATTAGGTGAGGCCCCAGGCGTCTCCCGAATTGACTTACCGCCAGCTGCAACTGCTGCAGCGTAAGAAATCCCTTTTCTAACCCGACTTTGCTCAGGAATAACCGAACGGTATTCACGCTTAGAGAATTTTTTTGATTCCATCTTGCGGATGAGATCAATTCTCCTCGGACACAATTTTGAGCAGGCCACATGGCCCTCAGTATCACAGACCACACATCTTACCGGTAATCCAACTCTCCGCGAAACCTGCCCAGTTACGGGATCAGTAACCAAGGTTTCCTGGACATTTTCCCCCTTAGGTGGCACTTGGCATTTGCCACGGCCATGAGACCCTCCTCATTTTACGCACCTATATGGCATTCGACAATTTGTACTGACATGACCATAGCGCTGACAGTTGAAACACTGCGTTATGCCAGTACGCCTAAATTTTCTTATATTTACCTTGCAGCGCAAGATATACTTTATATCATAGAACTTCTTTATATCAGAAGTTCTATCAATCCTTACAACCCACTTGTCCCCACCTAACCTGATCAGACCTACAATTTGTAAATTTATCTGCAGACCGTTCAAATATTCCATAATTTCCTCAGATTCAAAAGAATCTGGAAGCCCTTCCACAACCAGAGTAAATGGCCGAAGACCCTTAGGGGTAAAGGTATAAAAATTAACCTTTTCAGCCTCTAATAATGCCTTAACTCTCTGGAAATCTTCCAGAGTGCAGACCTCTACATTAGCAACATTTCTACTTAAAATTTTGATATTAAAATTCTTATGTCCTAAACCTGCATCAATAACTGCTATCATTTTTTTCACGTCCATTTCGTATGTGGTAATCACCGGAACAAACTTACGTCCTGATTTTTTTTGAGCTTGCTCCTTGGTATTTTGAATTCCGCTTGCTATACCTGCGGCATCACCAATAGACTGCTTCCTCAATTCATTTGTTTTCACAGCTTTTATATCCTTCAGCTTCGATGCTTCAACTTCACACTCATCAATTGAAATTAGGCTATCGGCATCTTGCTGAAGCCCATCTCTATCTACCTTCTCCATGCCATCCATTCGCTTCTTTAATATATCGTTCTCATGAAGAAGAAGCCCAATTTTTCTTCCCGCATCTTCCAACTTTTCCATTAAGACCGCGTTTAACCTCCGCAGATCTTCCATATCACTCACTGCAGCTTTGTCAACAGCGGTTTTCTTTCTTTTCTTTACGGATACTCGATCCTCTTCCATTCTCAAGTTTGTTTTTTTTTTTTAAGTTAAAAAACTTTAAAAAACAACTTGTTTGGTAGCCTTAAAAAAGCACTTGTTGTTGCCTTCTATTCGCTTCTCAAAAAGTCAACTATTTTAATAGTAATATCCAAAAATTTTCAAAAAATTTCAATCCGCACTTTTCTGTATGTTTTTAATATTTATATTATTGCTTGAAACTTTTAAAAAAAATTAAAAAAATTCTGTTTTTTGTTTTTTTTTTAATCACTTTATTTTTTTTTTCTATCCGTAAACACGTACTTTACCGCACGATAGTCACAAGCGTTCTCTTCTAATCCACTTCAAAAACAGAAGGGGGTATAATTTCGACTGAATTGCATTTTTTATGTTTGTGCTTGCATAGATCAGTCATTTTGGAACCGATATTGAAAATTCGCATTTATAAAATAGTTCATAATTCAAAAAATTTAAAGGTGTACCCATGCAATAAACGAGACACGTTTTTTTAGGTATATTAGGAACCGCAAAGGGCACCACTCTCTCTCCCAATAGCAAAAAGTAATAGAAAAAATAATCTTAAAATTAAAGGGTGTCCCCATAGGTGACGTTAATTGATCTACATGGGCTATTCTTTTGAACCGTTGAAGAAAAACGCTTGAAAATTGGATTAAGTTTGGATCTGGAAATGAAATGGTGAACCAATAGTTGATATAGTTTGATGTATGCAACCAAACTTTTGAGCCATTATAGACAGACAGTTGAAATTAACAAGAAATCTGTATTGTTACGTCCGCAATAACAACAAGTACGCAATTCGAATTTAGGAATTAAAGGGGATTTCCATAATTGATGTAGTTTCACTTATCTGTCTAATATAGACGGATGTTATTAAAAAAGAACCTATATTAATAAGTGCGCTATAACAGCAAGTATAAAATTTAAAATTAATGTAACTTGATTTATATAACCTGTCTTCTAAACTGTTACTTGAATATTAGGTAAAATGTCCACTACTTATTCTGGTATAATAAGAAGTATAAATATTTAAAATTATAAATTAAAGGGTGCCCCCTATAGCTTATGTTATTTAAATTATATGACCAAACTGTTGAATAGTTGTAGACAGACGGTTTAAATTTACAAGGAGCTGTTTTCGTTAGTCCGCAATAATAATAAGTATAAAATTCGGATTTGTAAATTAAAGGGTGTCACAATAGTTAATGTAATTTGATGCATGTTGCCAAACTTTTAAACCGGTTTAGATATACATCTGAAATATGTTTTGAAGTCGTTTTTTTATTGCAAGATTTATTGTATTAACTTTCCATTTTTCATTTGATTAATTATACACGAACACATCGTGCTATCCTAAAAGTCGGGGTAAAGTTTAGCAAACATCGGCATGTATTTGTTATTGTTAATCTGAAGATTGACATTTATTTTCTGTAATAATATTAAAACTAATCTGCTATGTAATAGATTTTTCTACGATAGTGACAATAATCATGCTGGCAGCTATTACAAGCATTCAAGACAGGAATAAACAAAAAATACCTTAAAAAGTCCTAAACGTTTTATAGTTTATACTTGGTTCATTTTAATACGCAGTATTCCTTCTACTTTTTTTAAGTAGTCTTTATTTATTATATATGTATGTAGAAGCAGTTCATTTCTAATTTTCTTAAAATTCAAATCTAAAAAAATGAGTTTTTAAATATTTATTTCAGGGTTCTGCAGTCAGTGTTAAAAATTTTCCATTTATAAAAATAAAATGTGCAGACAACTGTTTTAGTACCATTATACCAGTAAAATTGGGTGCTTTTCAGAAGTTTTTACGTGATGCGAACACAGAAGACGGACAGAAAAAATTCCAAAATAAGTGTTTTGTATTCTATATTGATTATTATCTTTACTAACAACAAAATTAAAAATAAAAAAAAATTTATGTACAGAAAAAACCCCGTTACAGTTTTATTATATGTACAGATGTATAAGCTTTTACTATTTGTACTAACTCAATACGTACATATGAATGACGCATTATAAAAAAAACTTACCTGCAAAGAAATAAAAAAATGAAACAGTCAATTATAGACATATCAATTTTTAAGTTGGGCTGAAATTCGCTGTTACATATTTACTATTCGTGTAACTGTAAAAGGAACTGTGCAAATTTGGTACTAGAAGCATGTAATGCCTTTTGTGGATCACACCGAACCTACTTTAACATTCTTCGCAACAAGAAAGTAATGTTTCTAATTTATCTTTAAATTCTGACTTCTTAGTTACAGTTATATATTTTTTATCATTCAGTTTCAAGACGATATTTGTTCTACCATTTATGCTCACATTGTACAATTAATGTCGATGAAAACTTAACCTTCCCAGCAAAAATTTTAGAAAAGAAAATCGAGTGTGAAATTGATCAGGTTTGGTCAAAGGGCTTCCCAACTAGAACCACCCCATTGATCTTAATAAGGCATAAAACTTTTATAATCAGTTAGCCAGAGTTGATAAAATTGATTACTGCAGGAAATATTTATTTTAAGGTTTTGTCTTTCAACTTAAAGGACTAATTATTACTACTTCCTTTTTGCGAAGTAAAATTTAAATCGGTTCAGTATTTTGAATGCTATAAGGGATTATGTCACTTCCACATTAGTAAATGATACACAATTTGTCTATTATTTATTTATTATATCCTTCACCACAAAAAGTGAAAATAGGATATAAAGGGTGTTTTTTATAGACGTATAGAACTTTAAGTTGGCATCACTTTTTTAACTGGCGGCCATTTTGTCAGCTGTCAAGTGATTAATATTTAGTTTGGTTTGCCATTTCATCATGAATAGGTTGACAAAAGAACAACGCTTGCAAATCGTGCAAATTTATTTCGAAAATAATGGTTCAGTTCGCGAAGTTTACCGCAAGCTCCGTCCATTTTATGGTCGACATAATCGGCCATCAGAGCAATTAATTCGGTTAACCATGGATCGTTTTCGCACTACGTTTACTCTATGTGATAATACGCATCCGCAGAGACGTCGAACAGTGCGCACCGAAGAAACAATTGCCGCTGTAGAGCAAAGTGTTGAAGAGGACCCGAATGAATCGATTCGCCACCGTGCACAGCAATTAGAGCTTTGTCCATCAACTTTATGGAAGATTTTGCGCAAAGATCTTGGCTTGCGACCTTACAAGATCCAGCTTGTGCAAGAATTAAAGCCGCGAGACCATGCAATGCGTCGTGATTTTGGTGTATGGGCCGAAAATGAGATTGATCTCGATGCTGATTTTCATAGCAAAATTTTGTTCAGTGATGAGGCTCATTTTTGGTTGAATGGCTACGTCAACAAGCAAAATTGCCGCATTTGGAGTGAAGGGAATCCACATGAGACCCTTGAAACGCCATTACATGCACAAAAACTGACTGTTTGGTGTGCTCTATGGGCTGGTGGAGTCATTGGGCCATACTTCTTCCGAAATAATGCTGGAGAGTCAGTTACCGTTAATGGAGACCGGTATAGAGCCATGATAACCGACTATTTTGTTCCCCAATTGGATGGCATGAATGTGCATGAGTTGTGGTTCCAACAAGACGGCGCTACATGCCACACAGCGCACGTTACAATCGATTTATTGAAGGAAACATTCGATGAGCGCATAATTTCGCGGAATGGACCTGTCAATTGGCCACCAAGATCGTGCGATTTGACACCATTGGATTATTTTCTTTGGGGATATGTGAAGTCGCTCGTCTACGCCAACAAACCAGAAACGTTAGGGGACTTGGAAGCCAACATTCGTGGCGTTATTGCCAACATACGGAGCCACATGCTCAAAAAAGTGGTTGAAAATTGGACCTGTAGAATTGACTTTATTCGAGCCAGCCGCGGCGGCCACATGCCCGAAATCATATTTAAACATTAATGGCATAAAATTATCCTTCCAATAAAGCCAAATTGATGGGCATTAAAACGATTTTCTTGTGTTTTATTTCAATTCGAAGTTCTATAGGTCTATAAAAAACACCCTGTATATTAGTTTTTCGTTCCGTGTGTAATTTGTTTAATATTTATTTCCGACCCCATAAAATATACATGTTCGAACTCGATCAAGCGATGCCCGTCTGTCCGTCCATGTTAAATATGTCAATCGATCAGATATAGTGTCGAAAGAGATGCTATTGGTAATCAGCATGATCGAATTGGGAACAATAAAGTAACTCCAATGAAAAAAATAAATATATGGGGCGATGGAGTATTAAAAAAAATCAAGCGAAAAAATGGCGCTCACCTATATTTTCCGAGTTACGAGGCTCTAAAATTTTCCAACTTTTTGGAGTAGCAATATGGGTATCATTTTAAAGCTTTCTGAAGAGATCTATAAGGAAATACTAAAATGTTTTAAAAATGCTCAACCCATTAAGAGCTGATAGCATTTTTATGTAATAATATATACTAGTACCAAAGTTTTTTTTATTTTTTAATTATCTGTCATCCAATATTTGCTTTTTTGATTGGAGTTACTTCACTAAACTAGATTTACATTACTTATATATAAGCGCTTAACATTCAAGCGAATGCGTCGACCGCCGCTCACTCTAATTAATATTAAAAAGTTTGCCTGTGTGGCTTTTTATTCCTGTGTGATTAAGTTTTTCATAATATTTACCTTATTTTACCACTAAATAAAATAATTGACAACTTCTGGCGGTTTTCAGTTATAATTTGACGGCAATTGTAAGAAAAATTGGAAACAATCTTTGTAAGACACCGAATAAAGTAATTGAATTATTCATCCGCATTGGGAGTATTTATAAAGTATTAACTAGCTGAATAGAAAAAAAGAAGCTTAATAGTTTGAATTGTAGCAAATTGTGTAAAATTTATAATTTATAAAAAACTGAATTGGTTATAGATTTAGTTATAAGTCTGTATGTTAATAAATAAAAAATCTTTCGAAATCTGTACATCAACAAAACACTAAATCCATCAGAAATACGGGAGAATGGAAAACATATGGTTGCTACTCCCACCACACTGAGACTAATATGCCGACACTTTATGCATATCTTTCAATGCTACAGTGAAAATGGCCTTTCCTGTTGCGAAGATCTTTAGAATGCACATAAAAATTTTACTATTGTGATCTTAAAAAAAATCGTAAAAAGAATGTAGCAAAAACAATATTTCATTTTAAATGATAAATGCCATCTATCCACATGTGTGCGCATCTACTTTAAACAAATTCGTTTTACCATGTCAAAATTGATTGATTTTAAATGTCAACATTTTAATGGTTTTTGAATATTTATGCTAAACCATAAATAAAAAATCTTAATGTTCAAATTTAAACAATTGCAAAATTAGACAATGTGTACAATGTACATATGTTTGTATGTCTGTTCATAGTACATATATATGTATACTATACATACATAAGTGTAAATTGACAATTTTGTTTTTTCACGATACTAATTTTAAGAAAAGTCGATTTAAGCAAAAAATCACAGAAAAATCATTTAAAATTTTTTCGCTACAATTGTTAGCGGAACATTAAAGGAAATGTCACAAAAATTTCCTTTAATGTTCAAAACTCATTAAAAGCACATGTAAATAGCCAAAGTAAATAATTTGCTAAACAAAATGTTTTTCTAAAGGATGCATTCTTCATTCTTATTAATTAAACGTTTTGATAAAAAACGTACAGATTATTAAAAGTTTTATATCATCAAAAATTATATTAATTGTTGTATATTATTCATATATATATATATAAATAAACATATTTATTGCGGTATTGTACGTCGTTCACTGCAGCATTTTTGTACGTTCAAATGTATAAGTCATCGCATATTGTTAACGACCATGCTGGTGTGACAACAAGCAATATCCGGCGAATAGACCGTAAATTGCAAGACCTCTCTTATAATTCCAAAAACTTAGTCGATTCTTTCTAATTAGAATAGATATTAAAATTAATAGCAATAATTTTTTTTTTGTTTTCTGAAACATCTGCTCAGATGAGAAAGTTCACTTATAACTATGTCTGCACTCTATCACTCCTAGTAATTCTGCAAGTTCCTTTTGAGCTTGAGGAGTGACTACTCTATTATTCGTCTTTGGTTTTCATTTTAGCTGTCCACATCAAACCTTGTCCTTAACACTTATATCATCACTCTGGAAGCGTTAAAACTAACAGTAAGAGTGCAATATTCGGCTATTTCGAATCTGATAACCTTTCGCCATGTATGTGTATCTAGTTAAGTAAAATAACTCCAATAAAAAAAAAAAAAAAATAAAAATAAACAAAAAAAATAAAAAAAAATAGAGTTGACAGAAAAAAATAATTTTTAAACACTTTTAAAAATTTTTAGTTTTTCCCTAAGATCTCTTAAAAATCTTTTAAATGTTACCCACATGATTTTTTAAGAATTTGAAAAGTTCAAAGCCCGTATATCAGATAATATGGGCTAGCGAAAAAATTAGAGGTAGGAGTGGTATTTTACCCGCTGCCTTGAAGGGCATGGACCGATCTTGTTGAATTTCAATAGCAAAATTTTTAGAAGTATGTCTGATCGATTTTCTTGCTAATCCAGTGTCTTGGCAAAATTGAATAAGGACGGACAGACGGACATCTCTCAATCGACTTTATAGGGTCGGAAATGGATATTGTACAAATTACACACGGAAAAAGCTGATATAAACGATACACTTAGTTTTAATTGAAAACTCCTAAAAGTAGTATGGTGTTATGTTTAGTTTAGTTATTAGACACTTTCTGCACACGAAGTTTGAAAAAAAATCAACAACACCATCCTTAGCGACTGAAGTTACATCCTACTAAGAAAAAAATAATTTTTTTCCTGTTGATAATTAATCGACCAAACGTGTAACCAAACGTATAAACTTTCATTGAATACTTTGAAAAAACGTTTGAAATTTAAGATTAAAAAAATAAATCAAAATATGTGCGCTCGATATTATATTTGCTGTTCAAGAACTTTGTTGTTGTTTAAAATGTACACACAATTAAATAAATAGAATTAATGTTTTATTGTTTTTGCTAAGAAACATGTCATTTAACACCAAACTTAATTTATAATCTTAAAAAGTCAAGTAAATGAATTAGAACGGCAACAAGTTATCATATTAGAGAGCTAAAACAATAAATTATTTTTAACAGACACACACACATTTAATATTAAAAGGGAATGAGCAGTTAATTTAGTCATCGCAAATATTAAATGGATGAATGAAATTGAAAATTATTAAGTATATTAAAATTAAAGTATGCAGCAATACGAAATAATACTAATACGAATAATGAAGTTTTATTTCTTAGAAAGACATTAAAAAAACATAGTATTAAAATATATTTTTAATGAGATAATTAATTAAAACACTTTGAACTCCATGTTTGAAAATATACAGTTATTAAGACGTTTTGTAATTTTGTATTCTCTTAATTAGGAAGTTTCTAATTCGTCTGAAAACAATTTAAATCTGAAAATTTTACTGGGAGAAATTCATTTCACAGCCTTTTAAAATAAAATTCTTTGTAATGTTAATAGTAATAAATAGCAAATAGAACAATTAACTTTAAACACTAGCAAAAAGAAAAATTATTTCCACAAAGAGCGGAAAAATGGGTATATATAAGTTTGCCATTCAGTGTGTATTTTCTACAAAATCCGTGTCCGACCCCATAAAGTACATATATTCTGATTTTTTATTCATAGCGAAATCGAATAAGCGATGTCCGTCTATTCGTACGTGTTAGTATTGAAAGCAAGTTTTCAGAAGCAATTAGTCTATCAATTATAGCATCGTAAAAGGTGCTATTGGAAATCAGCATAATCGGTCCATGTTCTTCGAGGCAGCAGGCCAAGCACCACGTCTACCTTGGATTTTTTCATGTCATTTGAAATAGTAAAGTAACTCCAATAAAAAAATAAATAAATTGGGCGATGTAGAATTACAAAGTAAAAAAACCATCAAGTGAACAAATTGGCGGTCTGCGATATGTTCCGAGTTTCGGGGCTGTCAAATTTTCATTTTTTTTTATATTTTATCAATACGAGCATCATTTTAAACCTCTTGAAGAGATCTTTAAGAAAATACTAAAATTTTTAAAAATGCTTAACCTATTAAGAGCCAATGAAATTTTTATGTAAAATAATATATATGCAGTACCAAATTTTTTCTATTTTTTAATTCTCTGTTACCCCAATATTTGCTTTTTTGATTGGAGTTACTTCACTAAACTAGATTTACATAGATGTGAAGGGTATATAAGATTCGGCATATCTAAACATAACACTCTTACTTGTTTTAGTTACATATTTAATTATTGTTTCCATTAAAAAAGTCTGAGTTTGTAAAAAGGAACTAGGTTGGGACAAATTAACTTGGAACCAAAGGGATGACTAAGTTTTATTTGCAAGCTTCACCAATTAATAGAAAAGTTACAATTCTTGGCACTGACAACTAATCTGCTATACAGTTTACAATGCATACTCAGTCTAGCACTACTTCTATTAAAACCTGGTTTTTGCTTCAACTGGACAATAATCAGTTATCGCTCCTATCGAGTACCTTAAAACTTTTGAAGTATGTTTTGCACGTTCAATATTACACTTAGAAACCTGCATTGTCCCTTTAGGAAAATAGTTTTTGATATCTACTTGGCAGATAGATACGAAGAATACTGACGAAGATTTTAACTAAGTAAAAAATAGTAATTCAATTATACAAAAAAAAAATTATAAAATATATTCGTACATATTCGCTTTTCAAAACCAGAACTTTCAACATATTAGTCTTCTTATTAAAAAATTAACATAAATAAATGAAATTTTTTGTTATGTTCTTTTAAATATAATTAATATTAATATTTATTTGTTTAAACACACTGCATCACTTTGAATTACTACATGCGTTTAAATGTGACACTCATTTTGTAACAGCTGAGTATAGTGTTGTTGTCTGGAAAATAAAGGTAACAACTTAGATGAACGTTAATGGATATATTAGAGTTTCAAAATTAAAAAAATTTGCAAAGATTGATTATTAACATCACCGAGTATAAAGAAAATTGTATAGATTAGACTACAATAAGGTCGCAAAACCAATAAAATTTTGGAAAAATTTTCGGTAATTTCTTCATTTCTGCACAGATTTTAATGCAGTCCCATCCAAAATACCTGCATTAGCTTTAAATACACATACAAACAATTCTAGTCTCTTATACTAAAGCAACTGTTTTCTAAAATTTAAACAATTCTTTAGGTGGTCGAAACAAGTTTCCTAAGCAATTTCAAAAATTCCATAAGACGTAGAAATTAAGAAGTGATACGGCAAAAAGGCCGATCAAAAAATATTAAATTTAAAAAAGTTTTGCTTAAAGTCTTTTATTTGAACATTTTAACAAGTTATTTAATAGCTTTGTTTCAATGTGTTTCTTTCAAACAAAATAATTGTCTAAGTTGTAAGTCTAACTCGAGGTTTTGTAATTGTTGGTTATAGTTTGTTTACAACTAATTATATTACCATAAAAACTCCATTGGCATCATTTAAAAATAATTACAATGACACACACTTTACAATCAATATTATTAAAAATATAATAAAAAAATTGTGATAAATGGTAATTGCAATTGGAAAAATATACAACGGAACGTTTTTGTCGAAAAGCATTGCTATTGTGAAAAATAAGGGTACAGCCTAAGAAAATTAGCATTATTTAGTACTTAGTGCTCAATAAAAAAACATTAATTAGTCTATACAACAAATTACTCTGACGTATATTTGCTACAAAGAATACTTTTTCCTAAATTCAATTATCTTATTTAAATTTACTAATATTATTTTTATTAAATTAGTTTTATATTATTATGTAAGTTTTATCTATTTCTAACCGAAATTTGGCGAGCCATGCCAATTGTAGCGAAGTGGGTGTTTGGATATAATTTCTCGTTTTTTTTTTCTGCGGACGAATATGTTGTAAAAATATTACAAAACAATTCCGTGCTAGAACACATATATTTTGGAAGTATCAACTTCTTGTAAAAAAATAAAAAATTTAAGTTTTATGTAACATGGATATTCGGCCATGAAGGCTTTATATTATTAATAAATTAAATAAATAAATAAAATTTATCATCTGACAATTTTTGTCAAAAGTTTTTAATAGAAATTCCAGATAAGAATCCGGCAGCAATTGTACAGATAGAATTTAAACATGTAATGCACGTTAGTGTGGAATAAATTTTACCAATTTTCCAATCGTTCTATTGTATAGATGTTTGAATTTCGTTTGTTTTTCGACTGTGTATACAATTTTCCACACCTCCCGACCTAAAACTGTCAAAATAGTAATGGATTTTGCATAGTTGCTTACAATTAAAAATTTATCACATAAAAGCTCTGAGTAAAAATTTTTTCAAATATTTATGCAAATCATAAGATAGTAACAGCGCACCTCTCTAAATAAATGAATACTATGTTTTAAAGCGTAACGAAAAATACCAACCTACACATTATTTTTTTCCTACATATCTTTCAGCTAAGTACGTGGGTTGCTGCTTGGTCATAACATATTTTTAATAGAAGAGTGTGAATGAAAATAGATAATAACACAGGTTTACAAATTTTTAATTTGGAAAGATACCAAGAACACCGCATGGCTAGATAAGTTAATTGGGACCTCCTGAACACGAAAAACGCTGTAATTATTTTTTTTTCTTAGTACCGTTCTTTAGATAATGGTACTTTTGTGTTTTTCGGTGTATGGTCCCACTCAAGCCCTTGTAGAGCCCAACCGAAAAGTTCGATCGAAATAAATGGTACACCGTTGGAAAGGTAATTGAATGCCTTTTCCGTCGATATGCTGCAACTTCCTATCTTCCTAATGGCTGATCACACACTATTTTCGGAGTAAATTAAAAAAATTTAAATTAAAATGACGAGCGACTTAAAGTTTTGCATTTTTTTCGGAAGATTCGCGAATGAGGAACCAATAATAGTCCGCCATCATTTGTTGATCCCACCATCACTTGTAACGTCTCTCGATATCTTCCATTTCCTGGTGAAATCTTTCACCTTGTTAATCACTTTCAGAACCCAAGTTCCTGGAAAAAATATCCAAATGACTAAATAAGAAGTGTAATTTAGGTGACATAATTGAACCTAAAAGTTAAGAAGAATAAATTTTCAAATGAAAACGGCCTTTTTGATATATGTACATGATTTCACTCAACGCTTACCAATAGCATTGAACATTTGCAGTAATGTGTCGATCTTCTCAGCGAAATCATGACTTCTGTAGTTTCCCAAAAAGTTGTGAACGATATCCTGGAATGCTTTCCATGCCTCCAAATGAGCTGGACCTAAACACTCATTAATTGCTTGGTCACGGTATAGAGTCCGAATTTGAGGTCCATCAAATATACCAGCATCAATTTTGCTCGCTGTGGCTCTCGGAAATTTTTGTAATTCATGACAAGAGAAAGTATTATCTTCACCTGAGGAATGAGTTGGTCATTTTTGATATTGTACTCTCCGTGCGTATATACAATAATGAAGGGGACAAATATAGTCATAAAGAATACTCTAGAAACAATATAAAAACTAAAAATAGTAATCCTTCCAATAAAACAACCCCGAATATAGTGTGTGATCAATGAAAATGAAAATATTGCCGTTCCACAAAATCCTTAATAAAAACTTTATTTTTCATCCGTTTTTTTTTTCAAATTACGCTTAAAATATTGGTAAGAAAAACTATTTGATAAAACTATTATTAAAACATTCCAGATCTTTACTATAACGTAGAAAAAAACCAAATGAAAATAAAAAATTTTGAAAAAAAAAACGTAAAAAATACGCAAATTTTGAACTTTAAGGTGCCATAACTCTGCCATTTCTTGGCAGATAGAAAGTTGCAGCATATCGACGGAAAAGGCATTTAATTACCTTTCCAACGGTGTGTTCAATGGAGTTCTCATTTAATCAATTTGGCTTCTGATATAAGATTCTGAGGTTTTCTCTGTTGAACTATATGAGCAGTAGCGAAATGGCCATATTGATATGCTTTCCCCGCAGTTATACATTTCATTTTGTAGTTTTAAATACTAAATATTTCATAAGAATATCATGAAATATTTATATTTGAAGAAGCCAAGCACGATGAAAGTAAATTAACATATTGTTACAAAGATGCTTTATTAAAATCATAAAAAGATGTTAAAATAATGGACGCCAAGAAAGTGAAACGAAATGACCTATTGTGTTAGTTTTCAAAGCTAGAAGTTTCTATAAAACATCTTTATTGCTTAACAAAAACAACTAACACAAAGCGATGACTAAACAAACACAATACACAAACATACACACACCTGCATTGTATAACAACTAAATAAAAATACACAACATGTATTTTTAAATAATGATTGAAGGTTCTAGAAGTAAATAATAATGCTCACTAATGTGTCTGAGGTAAAAGTGGCAACGCAGCATTTTCAACTACGCAATAGATGGCGGTAGAAATTCTCGAACATTCAAGAACGCCTAAAAATAGGGTATATAAAAGCAACGCCAACACGTGCTGATTCATTCGTATTGTGAGCGTCATCTAGTTAAGATCTTGTGGTACAACAATTAAAGTTGCCAGCGTGTGTTATTAATCGCGAATAGTTAAGTCGTCAAATAATTGATTAAATAAAGTGTAATTTAATTAAAACTCTAAAGTTGTGTGTTTAATTATTTTGCAAATAAAGAACTCATTAATAAAACGTTTATAACTTAAATAAACGTAACAACTGGTGTCAGAAGTGAAATTGCAAAATAATAAATAAAGAGTTAAAATGAAATTTGACGAGCTAAAAGTTGAGCAGCTAAAAATGGAGCTGAGTAAGTTAGATCTGCCGACAGCGGGCAATAAAGCGGAATTGCAAAAGCGGTTAATAGATGAATTCAAGCAGCGAGGTATCGATATTGGGACATACGAATTTGGAGAAAAAGAGGAAAAAGAAACGATTGAAGTATGTACCCCAGCAACAAACAGCGTCATAGACTTGAATTCAATGTTTGCCGCCATAAAGATGAAAATAGAAGAAAACAACCAGAAGCAGGAAAACTACAACCAGAAGCAGGAAAACCAGATGAAGATGTTAGAAAAAAAAAACCAGAAGCTTCAAGAAACATTTGAAGAAAGCTTTAAAGCAATGCAAGAAAGCTCTGACGTCAACGGAAAAAGGCTATTAGCGAAGGTAAATGAGAAATTTGAAGAAATATCAGAAGTCTTCGACAAACGAGTGAACATCGTAGAACAAAAATTGTGCGGCCTAGACAGAAAAGTAGACGAAGAGTTACATAAATTAAAAATGCAAATGGGCGAACTTCAAATTCGAGAGGGACCGGTGAAAGTTATCTCTGAGCATGGCAGCAAGATTAACACCCCGAGCTTTGATGGCAGCGCACCTTTTAATGTTTTTAAGTTCCAGTTTAAAACAGTGGCCAGCAAAAATAGATGGGATTATGAAGAAAAAGCTATTGAGCTAATTCTGGCCTTAAAGGGAGCAGCAGCACAGATACTCGAAAGCTTACCAGCCGGTTGCAGAAATAATTATGAGGACATAATGGTAGCCTTACAACGTAAGTACGGTGGCGAGCATAAAAGAGAACTCTACAGAATGGAGTTACGAGGCAGGGTGCAGAAGGCAAATGAGACGCTGCAAGACTTCGCCATGGAAATTGAACGTTTGGTGCAGCTGACTTACCCAGGCGAAGATCACCCGTTTCTGGAACAGTTTAAGATTGAAGCATTTGTGAATGGCATACGGGATCCAGATATTAAATATGCGGTTTGTGCTATGCAAAAGTCATCCTTTGCAGAAACTATCTCGTACGCGCTAGCCCAGGAGACTGCAAAAGTCATCTCGAAGCCACAGATGTACAAGGTGCGGTGTCTCGATACTGAAACTCATAACACAGACAGTAGAAGCGAGATAAGGGAGTTAGTCAAACAGATAATGGAGGAGGAAAAAAGTAATTCTCGCGCTAAGTGCTTTAAATGCGGTAAGGCTGGCCATTTTCAGCGCAACTGTAGATCAGCAAAGAGAAGATCAAGATCTGCTTCGCCAGCAAGGGACAACAAGCGGGCCAACAACACCAAATCTCATGAGTCACCGTTAAACTAAATCGAGCCAGCACTAAGGGGCAAGTGCTGGCTCCCACAACAGATGGCCCCACAATCTCCATTTCCATTTTACAACAGAAAAATAGCAACCCAACTGTTTGCGGTCTTATAAACGGAAGTAAGCAAGTCCTCACCATAGACACAGGAGCATCTCAGTCAATTGTAAGACCCGATTTAGTAAAAGGGGCAGTGGAAACGTTAAATAATGTACGACTGCGCACTGCTACTGGCGACTTAGCCACTGTCTATGGAAGAGCCAGGGTAAGAATGACTATTGCAAACATCAGCGCTGACCATGTATTTGTTGTTGCCGATATAGTGGATGAAGTAATCATTGGTGCAGACTTTATGATAGCCCACGGTATTAGTCTGCATATGGGCGAGCAAATAATGATCTGGCGCAATGTGGAGATACCCCTGGATGTTGGATATGATAGCAGGACCACAACGAGGAAGCTATTTGCCGTTGAACGTCAGAAATTACCACCTCAGGCGGAAACTATAGTTTGGGCACGTGTGGAGGCAGCTTGTGAGGATAACCGGTTGTGGGTGGTGGAACCAAAAGAACTAAAAGACGATATCATAACAGCAAAAGCCCTCGTGAAAATCTGCGACGATGGCAGAGTTCCTGTGAGAGTACTTAATCTGTCCAATAGCGAAAAAACAAATAACAGGAATTTTGAGATGGGTCGATGTGAGCCAGCAGAAGCCATAACTAATTGTGCGGCGAATACAGTATGTCCTAAAATAACAGCCACAGAAAGAAATTCATTAGAAGAACAGGTGCAAAAATGGGTGGCAGGACTAACACCTCCTGACAGAAACAAAGCAAAGCAGTTGCTGAGAAAACATGCCTCCGTCTTCGCCCTAAGTAATAAAAGCCAAGGTAGAACGGCAGTTGTTAAACATGAAACTAATACTGGCGAAGCGAGGCCTATAAAACAAGCACCCAGAAGTGTTCCCCTAGCAAAACGAAATGAGGTCAAAGAACTTGTCAGCGAAATGGAAAGGAACGGAGTCATTGAGCCATCCTCGAGTCCGTGGAGTTCACCAATAGTTTTAGTAAAGAAGAAGGACGGCAGTACCAGGTTTTGTGTTGACTACAGGAAGCTCAATGACGTCACCAGGAAAGACAGTTATCCGTTGCCTAGAATAGACGATACCTTAGACACGTTGGCTGGAACGGAATGGTTCTCTACCTTGGACTTGCAGAGTGGCTATTGGCAAGTAGAGATAGCTGATAAAGACAAGGAGAAAACTGCCTTTAGCGCAAGTGGTGGTTTATGGCAGTTTAAGGTGATGCCATTCGGGCTCTGCAACGCTCCAGCTACTTTTGAGCGTTTAATGGAACGTGTGCTAAAGGGTCTAAATTGGAAGACGTGCTTAGTGTATTTGGATGACATAATCGTGATGGGGAAGACTTTTGATGAACACCTCAAAAACCTGGATGAAGTTTTTAAGCGTATAACTGCTGCAGGATTAAAATTAAGTGTTAAGAAATGTGCTTTGTTTCAAAAGGAGGTCAAATACCTAGGGCATCGTGTAACGGCAGAGGGTGTGTCAACTGATGAAGACAAAGTATTGGCAGTAAAGACCTGGCCTCGCCCACAAAATCTTCATGAGCTGCGTAGTTTCCTGGGGCTTTGCACATACTACAGGAGGTTTGTGCCAAACTTTGCTCAAGTGGCTGCTAGCTTGCACGAGTTGACAAGGAATTCGCAACCATACCACTGGAGTGAAGCAGCAAAAAAGCGTTCCGGGAGCTCAAGAAACTTTTGTGTACGGCACCAGTCCTTGCCTATCCAATAGCTGGACAGAAATTCATATTGGACACGGACGCAAGCGGCTATGGAATAGGTGGAGTGCTTTCTCAGGAAATAAATGGAATAGAAAAGGTCATTGGCTATTATAGCAGGGTGCTCTCTAAGCCCGAAAGAAATTACTGCGTTACACTAAGGGAGCTTTTAGCAGTGCTGGAGTGTGTTAAACATTACCACAAATACTTATGTGGTCATCATTTCATCTTAAGGACAGACCATTCTGCATTACGTTGGTTGATGCAATTTAAGAATCCTGAGGGCCAGCTTGCACGCTGGGTTGAACGTCTGCAGAGCTATGACTTTAGTATTGTGCATAGAAAAGGAGGAAAGCACAATAATGCTGATGCCCTGTCAAGACGGCCATGCAATGTAGTGTGCGGCTTACCCAAATTGGGTCAAGGGAAGATTGGTCGAAGGCCCAGAATGACGACCCAATTTTGGCAAAAATTATATTGGCTAAGCAAAACAACAGGAGACCGAATCATAATGAAATATCGGCAGAGAGCCAACTAGCCAAGTCGTACTGGGCCCAGTGGAATAGCCTGAAAGTAGAAGATGGCTGCTTATATCGATTCTGGGAAAGTACAGATGGCAACACTACGACGGACTTAATTGTCGTGCCAACTTCCAAAAGGAATGAGATACTAAAGCAGTTCCATAACGGTCCCAGCGGTAGTCATATGGGTATAACAAAAACTCTAGAAAAGATAAAGCAGAGATTTTACTGGGTAGGTTGCCAACAGTACGTAGCCGATTGGATAGCTAATTGCGAAGAGTGCATAAAGGCCAAGGGTCCTGTAAGGAAAAGTCGTGGCAAACTTCAACAGTACAACGCAGGTGCACCCTTTGAGCGTATAGCTATTGATATCACAGGTCCATTCCCTGTCAGTGATGCTGGAAACCGATATGTACTAGTGGTAATGGATTATTTTAGCAAATGGCCTGAAGTTTATGCCATTCCAAACCAAGAATCTAAAACAGTGGTAGACGCCCTTGTGAACAATTGGGTGTGCCGATACGGTGTTCCACTAGAACTACATTCAGACCAGGGACGAAATTTTGAATCAGCTATATTCAAAGAGATGTGTGACGTTTACGATATTAAAAAGACGAGAACTACACCGCTGCATCCACAGTCTGATGGAATGGTGGAAAGATTCAATCGTAGCCTTGAAGAATATCTCAGAAAAGTGGTCAGTTCGCACCAAAAGGATTGGGATGAGCATATACCCCATGCATTGTATAACAACTAAATAAAAATACACAACATGTATTTTTAAATAATGATTGAAATTTCTAAAAGTAAATAACAATGCTCACTTTTGTGTCTGAGATAAATGTGGCAACGCAGCAATTTTACTACACAACAGATGAAGGTAGAAATTCTAGAATATTCAAGAACTCCTAAAAATAGGGTATATAAAAGCAACGCCAGTACGTGCTGATTCATTCTGATTGTGAGCGCCATCAAGTTAAGGTCTTATGGTACAACAAGTAAAGTTGCCAGCTTGTATTATTAATCGCGAATAGTTTAATCCTCAACTAATTGATTAAATAACGCGTAATTTCATTAAATCTCTAAAAGTTGTGTGTGTAATTATTATATAAAGAACTCATAAATAAAACGTTTATAATCTAAATAAACGTAACAACTGATATCAGAAGTGAAATTGCAAAATAATAAATAAACATTTAAAATGAAATTTGACGAGCTAAAAGTTGAGCAGCTAAAAATAGAGCTGAGTAAGTTAAATCTGCCGACAGCGGGCAATAAAGCGGAATTGCAAAAGAGGTTAATAAATGAATTCAAGCAGCGTGGTATCGATATTGGGAAATACGAATTTGGAGAAAAAGAGGAAAAAAGAAACGATTGAAGTATGTACCCCAGCAGCAAACAGCGTTATAGACTTGAATTCAATGTTTGCCGCTTTAATGATAAAAATAGAATAAAAAATCAGAAGCTTCAAGAAACATTTAAGAAAACTTTAAAGCAATGAAAGAAAGCTCTAGCGCCAGCGGGAAAAGGCTTTTAGCGAAGGTAAATGAGAAATTTGAAGAAATATCAAAAGTTTTCGACAAACGAGTGAACATCGTAGAACAAAAATTGTGTGGCCTAGAGAGAAAAGTAGACAAAGAGTTACTTGAATTAAAAGTGCAAATGGGCGATTTTCAAATTCGAGAGGGACCGGTGAGAGTTATCTCTGAGCACGCCAGCAAGATTAACACCCCGAGCTTTGACGGCAGCGCTCCTTTTAATGTTTTTAAGTTCCAGTTCGAAACTGTGGCCAGGAAAAATAGATGGGACAATGAAGAAAAAGCTATTGAGCTAACTCTGGCCTTAAAGGAAGCAGCATCACAGATACTCGAAAGCTTACCAGCCGGCTGCAGAAATAACTATGACATAATGGTAGCGTTACAACGCAAGTACGGTGGCGAGCACAAAAGAGAACTCTATACAATGGAATTACGAAGCAGGGTGCAGCAGGCAAATGAGACGCTGAAAGACCGCCATGGAAATTGAACGTTTGGTGCAGCTGACTTATCTAGGCGAAGATCACCTGTTTCTAAATCAGTTTAAGACTGAAGCATTTGTGAATGGCATACGGGATCCAGATATTATATATTTGGTTTGTGCTATGCAAAAATCGTCTTAGCACTAAGGGGCAAGTGCTGGGTCCCACAACCGATGGCCCCACAATCTCCATTTCCATTGTACAACAGAAAAATAGCAACCTAATTGTTTGCGGTCTTATAAACAGAAGTAAGCAAGTCCTTACCATAGACACAGGAGCATCTAATCTAAGCATTATAACGCCCGATTTAGTAAAAGGGGTAGTGAAACCGTTAAATAATGTATGATTGCGCACTGCTACTGGCGACTTAGCCACTGTCTGTGGAAGAGCCAGGGTAAGACTGACTTTTGCAAACATCAGCGCTGACCATGTATTTGTTGCTGCCGGCATAGTGTATGAAGTTATCATTGGTACAGACTTTATGATAGCCCACGGTATTAATCTGCACATGGGCGAGCAAATAATGATCTGGCGCAATTGAGAGATACCCCTGGATGTTGGATATGACAGCAGGACCACAGTAAGGAAGCTATTTGCCGTTGAGGGTCAGAAACTACCAACTCAAGCGGAAACTATAGTATGGGCACGTGTGGAGACAGATTGTGAGGATAATCGGTTGCGGGTGGTGGAACCAAAAGAACTAAAAACGATATCATAACAGCAAAAGCCCTCGTGAAAATCTGCGACGATGGTAGAGTTCCTGTGAGAGTACTTAATCTGTCTAATAGCGAAAAAACTATTAACAGGAATTTTGAGATGGGTCGATGTGAGCCTGCAGCAGCTATAATGAATTGTGCGGCAAATAAAGTTTGTCCTAAAATAACAGCCACAGAAAGAGATTCATCAGCAGAACAGGTGCAAAAATGGATGGCAGGACTAACACCTCCTGACAGAAACAAAGCAAAGCAGTTGCTGAGAAAACATGCCTCCGTGTTTGCCCTAAATAATAAAGCCAAGGTAGAACAGCAGTTATTAAACGTGAAATTAATAGTGGCGAAGCGAGGCCTATAAAACAAGTAGAAAACAGAAGTGTTCTCGTAGCAAAGCGAAACGAGGTCAGAGACTTTGTCTTGAACTTAAACTTGTCAGCGAAATCTGATGGAACGGAGTCATTGAGCCATCCTCGAGTCCGTGGAGTTCACCAATAGTTTTAGTAAAGAAGAAGGACGACAGTACCAGGTTTTGTGTTGACTACAGGAAGCTAAATGAGGTCACCAAGAAAGACAGTTATCCGTTGCCTAGAATTGACAATACCTTAGACATGTAGGCCGGAACGGAATGGTTCTCTACCTTGGACTTGCAAAGCGGCTATTGGCAAGTAGAGATAGCCGATAAAGACAAGGAGAAAACTACCTTTAGCGCAAGTGGTGGTTTATGACAGTTCAAGGTGATGCCATTCCGGCTCGGCAACGCTCCAGCTACTTTTGAACGTTTAATGGAACGTGTACTGAAGGGTCTCAATTGGAAGACGTGCTTAGTGTATCTGGATGACACAATCGTGATGGGGAAGACTTTTGACGAACAGCTCAAAAGCCTGGATAAAGTTTTCAAGCGTATAAGAGCTGCAGGATTTAAATAAGGTGTTAAGAAATGTGCATTGTTTTAAAAGGAGGTGAAATACCTGGGGCATCGTGTAACGGCAGAGGGCGTGTCAACTGATGAAAACAAAGTTCTGGCAGTAAGGACCTGGCCTCATCCATAAAATCTTCATGAGCTGCGTAGTTTCCTGGGGCTTTGCACATACTACAAGAGATTTGTGCCAAACTTTGCTCAAGTAGCTTCTAGCTTGCACTCCATACCACTGGAGTGAAGTAGCGGAAGAAGCGTTCCAAGAGCTCAAGAAACTTTTGTGTACGGCACCAGTCCTCGCCTATCCAATAGCTGGACAAAAATTCATATTGGACACGGATGCAAGTGGCTATGGAATAGGAGGAGTGCAGGAGATTAATGGAACAGAATAGGTCATTGGCTATTACAGCAGGGTGCTCTCCAAACCCGAAAGAAATTACTGTGTTACACGATGGGAGCTCTTAGCAGTGCTGGAGTGTATTAAACATTACCACAAGTGCTTATATGGACAACATTTCCTTTGAAGGACGGACCATTGTGCATTACGATGGTTGACGCAATTTAGGAATCCTGAGGACCAGCTTGCATGCTGGGTTGAACGTCTGCAGAGCTATGACTTTAGTTTTGTGCATAGAAAAGGTGGAAAGCAAAATAATACTGATGCCCTGTCAAGACGGCCATGCAATGTAGAGTGCAAACACTGCACAAAAGTAGAGAAAAAGGAGTGTGTCATTGATGTGCGGCTTACCCAAATTGAGTCAAGGGATCACTGGTAGAAGGCCCAGAATGACGACCTTATTTTGTCAAAAATTATATTGGCTAAGCAAAACAACAGGAGACCGAATCATAATGAAATATCGGCAGAGACACAACTCGCCAAGTCATACTAGGCTCAGTTGAAAGTAGAAAATGGCTGCTTATATCGATGTTGGGAAAGTACAGATGGCAAAACTACAACGGACTTAATTGTCGTGCTAACTTCTAAAAGAAGTCAGATACTAAAGCAGTTTCTTAAAAGTCCCAGCGGCAGCCATATAGGTATAACAAAAACTCTGGAAAAGATAAAGCAGACATTTTGCTGGGTGGGCTGCCTACAATACGTAGCCAACCAAGCTGCCAAAAATTTCTGTCAGTGATGCTGAAAACCGATATGTACTAGTGGTAATGGATTATGTTAACAAATGGCTCGAAGTTTATGCCATTCCAAACCATTAATACAAAACAGTGGTAGACGTCCTTGTGTACAATTGGGTGTGTCGATACGGTGTTCCACTAGAACTACATTTAGACCAGGGACGAAATTTTGAGTCGGCTGTGTTCAAAGAGATGTGTGACTTTTACGGTATTAAAAAGACGAGAGCTACACCTCTGCATCCACAGACTGATGGCATGGTGGAAAAATTCAATCGTACCCTCACCAGTAGCTAATTGTCAAAATTTTCAAGCGAAATATTGCATGTTGCTCAACATTTTTCGCAAATTCGAAGAGAGTAAAATTTAAAAAATAAATGGATTTTTATTTTCCAAGAGTTTACTTAAAAAACACGAGAAAAACTATGTTTTACGATTATTATAAACATCTTATTTTATTCTAAAACGTAAAGAACACATTATTATATGAAATGGTCCATTACTTTATTTCAACAAACGAAATAAATCCAAAGGCTGATGATATAATCATACATTTGATTCTGTGACGATTTTTTGACGTAAGCAACAAATTCTAATGACGATTTTGACTATTTATTTTCGAATTTCTGAAAATAGTAATGTAACACTCCTGATTATAAAACAAAGAAAAAAAAAGCATAGAATAAAATTATATTTTATTATTTTTTTGTTTTAACTTCTATTAAGAAATAAAACACCATAAATATTTTGAAATTCAGAATTATGTTAAGTTATTAAAATCGGAAAAAATAAATTTCATAACAAAAAATTCATATACCTTAAGTCGTCTCTATGTTAATTTTTAACTGATTTTATTTCTTAACATCTTGAAATCCTCATTAAAACGCCACTACATTACTTTTGTTCAAAGACTACAATACAATCAATGCATTAGTTTAATTCAAAAGAATCCTGTTGTGCAGATAGACTAAAGAACGTCACTTCACTCTATATAAAAAACACACTTTTGTATGATATGTATTTTATTGGGATTTAACGCTTTTTGAACTGCGTATTGAACCTTCCACAGATTGTTTTATTCATAATAATAATTTCAAAATCAGGAGACATATGACTGCTACATAAAAAATGTTTACACTTAACCGTATATTTCTTTACCACGAAAGCATAACACAGTTGTATGAACAAAATGTCTTCAGCTCCTTTGTCTACAACAAAGAAAAAAATCCACATTGTATAAGAATAAAAATTAATTTTTAAACTTAATATTATGAGAAGCAACGTTTTCATAAAACGTGAATTTGTTTAAATGTGCAATGGAAGATAGAGACAGTATCACATGCAGTTCTAACGGTTATGCCAACAAAACTCATATATATATATATTTTTTTTTTTTTTGCTTTTTCGGGTAAGATATATTTTTACAGTTAACTTTTATTCTACCATTTACCACAAAAAGTGGAAAAAAGTTGTATCAAAGTTTGTCATAAAGTATATTTATTTTGAGTTATTAAGTATGGCGAAGTCGATTGTGCGATGTCCGCTCATGTTCGGGTTGAAATCAACTTTTCCACGGCACTAGATGACCTAGAAAAATTTAAATACGCCAATCGAAAATTTTGCTACTAAAAACCAGCAAGTGCAGTCCATGTCCTTCGAGGTAGCGCGCAAAACACAATGCCTGCCTCTAATTTTTCCATATCATTTGGAATAAATCTAGTTTAGTGAAGTACCTCCGATAAAAAAATATTTTGAGCAATACAGAATTAAAAAGTAAGAAAAAAAAACATCAAGTGAAAAAATTTGCGCTCGTCCATTTTCTCCGTGTTACGGGGCTGTGAAATGTGCAAAACTCTTAAAATATCACTATGAGTATCATTTTAAAGCATTTGAAGAGATCTGTAAGGAAATACTAATTCTATTTTTAAATGCTTAAATTATTAAAGCCAAAAAAAAACTTATATGCAGTACATATTTATTTTTTTCTTCTTATTTTTAATTTCTCTGTCACCCCAATATTTGTTTTTATACCCTACACCACAAATATTGGAAAAAGAGTATATCTTAGTTTGTCATTCCGTGTGTAGTTTCTATAACATCCATTTCCGATCCCAGAAAGTATATATTTGCTGACTTCTGTCCGTCCGTGTTGGTGTTGAAATCAAGTTTGATATTTTAAAAAATTTGCCAATTTTTTTTCACTTAATGGTTTTCTCTTATTTTTTAATTATCTGTGACTCAAATATGCTTTTTTGATTGTAATTACTTCACTTAACTAGATTTAGATAGATGGTGAATGGTATATAAGATTCGGCATAGCCGAATGTAGCACTCTTCCTTGTTGTAATATTATAGCGAAAATGAGTTTTTATATAAAAATTGTTCAATCTGTTTATTTAATTTTCTTATTTGAAATATGCAAATTTTGTCGAAAAAGTTTTATTTATTTATTTTTTCTGTGTGTTTATGTTTGTTTTCACGTACTAATTTAAACATTTATTTAAAATTTTTTTGAGCTGTTCACTGCTTTTTTTATTTTGACAATACAAATCATATTTTCACTTTAAACATTTTCATATTTAAGGCAGACAGCCAAATAGAATTATTTACAATTTTTTTCTTTGGAATTTATTTTTATAATTATTTTATTAAAACAAAAATTGTTTAAAACGTTTTTTCCCCTTTTTGTATTGAACAAACAAGCTAAAATTAAAACAAATAATAAAGTTTTTACTTATTGCTTTCGCTTTCAGTGCATTCTATTTAATTTATTTTTTTACATTTATAAAAATAGATTCACTGAGATGATCGTGTTCTATTTTCTACATCATTCCTGTTTATTTTACTTAATTTAAATATTATATCACAGGCTACGTATAACGTAGTTGATTTTTGAAAATAAACTTTAAAGGCATTTGTTTTTATCATCAGCTTTTAGTTTGTTTCATCTTTTGGCTAACATAAAAGTCCGCTTTGTAGAAGCGAATCAAACTTTTCCTTGGGTTCTGTTGTGACAAGTGTTATCAACTTAATATTGCTTCTTTTTCCTCCTTTAAAAACGAGTTTTGAGAACACACAAAGTATTGTATCATCTTGATAAGTATTTTCATATAATTTAAATCAGTTCTTCTTTGCCCCTCTCATTTCAGGTTAAAAATTAGAGAAAGCCATTTGAATTTTCTTTAAGTCGATTTTGGTATTCATCCCTGTATGAAGCACAAACAAATTTACATTTTAGATATTAAAAAATATTTTTACGAAAAAAATATAAACAGCCAGCACAGTTCTTAGTATAAAAAATAATTATTGTAGGTTATGCAGATGGATAAATTGCTTATGGAAGTTGTTATTAAATATTAAGGACGCACACCTTAATTGCAAAACAAGAATAATTTTTCGATACACTGTATGCTCTTCATATTTACAGAAGCCTGTATTTAAAGCATTCATGTTCTGTTCTTATTTTTAAAGTTAAATGAAAAAAGTTAAGATTTGCCTGCATTTTTAAATGAAAGTTTATTTTCTCTTAAAATTTTGTACCCACAAAATTAATTTACAAAACTTTTAGTTTTTATTTTAAGTTTATCAAATTAAAGTTTTCAAAAAACAAAAGCCTTTTCGGAAATGTACATTACACGAATATCACTTTATTTTCCATACAAAAAATTGTCATTCTAAAGCGTAGCTGACATAAAAGTCATTTGTAAAAGTTGTGCATATTTCATCAATCATACAAACGCAAGAAACATTTAAAGCACAATAATAATAGTTTACTTTGTTAAAAAAAACTTTTTTTTCACATTAAAACTAAAACTGAAAACCAAAACTTTTTGGGAACTAAAATAATTTTTTGTAATTTATGCTAACTTTACGAGTGTGCAGAAAGAAATAAAATAAAAGAATTCCTTAAGCCTTGAAAACACATCATTTGTTATCAAAAGGAATTTTGAATTGGGATTTACTGTTATAAAAGGGGGAAAGAATAATTAAAGTTTTTTTGTTTTAATGGGAAATTAAATTTTTTTATTAAATCAGGAGTTGAATTGCGAATATCAAAAATGAATTAAAATTAATTTTTGGCCTAATTTCCTGTTTTATGAACCGACTTCAAAAAAAGAAGGAGGTTATACAATTCGGCTGAATGTTGCTTTTTTTATATTTGTGCCTCCAGAACTCAGTAATTTCTGATCCGGTTTCGAAAATTTTTGGTAATATGATAGATTATGCTTACAAATTGGTTTTGTTTGAAAAACAGCTCATAATCTTAAAGCTCATAAATTAAAGGGTAGCCCCATACAACATACATATTTTTTACGTATATTATGAATTGTAAAGGGCACTTCTGTAAAATTTAAAATGACTGCGTATTACTATAGTTCCAGTGAACAAAAAGTTATACAAAAATAAATCTTAAAATTAAAGGGTGTCCCCATAATTGATGTAAATTTACTTGTACGGGCCTATCTTTTAAACCATTAGAGACAAACGCTTGCAAATTGGACAATATGTCGATTGCTATGACCGTTATAGTAACAAGTATTAATATTAAAAAGTATAAATTAAAGGGTGCGCCAATAGTTCATTTAATTTGATGTATATTGCCATTCTTTTGAACAGTTGCAGACAGACGCTTGAAATTTATAACGAACCTGTATTGCTAAGTCCGCTATAACAACAGGTATAAAATTTCGATTTGGAAGTTAAAAGGCGTGCCAATAGTTGATGTAATTTCAAGTGTGTGGCCGTTTTTTTGAACCGTTATAGACAGTCCGCTATATCAACGAGTTTAAAATTTAAATTTAGAATTTAAATGGTGTCCCATAATTACTGTAGATTTACTTATATAGGCCTATCTTTTGAACCGTTATAGACAAACGCTTGTAAATTGTTATAGTAACAGCTGATAATATTTAATTTATAAATTAAAGGGTGCACCAATAGTTCATTAAATTTGATATATGGCCATACTTTAATACAGTTATAGAGAGACGATTGAAATTTAAAAAGAACCTGTATTACTAACTCCTCTATAACAACAAGTACAAAATTTGTATTTGAAAATAAACGGGTGTCCCAATAGTTGATATAATATTGTGTATGTGGCCGGACTTTTGAACGGTTATAGACAGACATCTAAAATTTACAAGGGACATGTTTTGCTAAGTTCGTTATAATTTGAATTTAGAAATTAAAGGGTGTTCCCAAAATTAATGTAATTTGTTCTATATGGCCGTAGCCATACACACCGTTATATACAAACACCTTAATTTTATACAGAATGTCCACTACTTTATTTGGTATAATAAGAAGTATAAAAATGTTATATTATAAATTAAGTAGTTGATATAATCTGATGTATATGGGCAAACTGTTGAACCGTTATAGACAGGCGGTTGAAATTTACACAGAACATAATTGCTAAACCTACTGCAACAGCAAGTATATAATTTGAATTTGGAAATTAAAGAGTGATTATATAGTTGCTGCAATTTGATGTATATTGCCAAACTATTGAAAGTTGAAAAAGCATAAAGTTTGGAGATATAAGTGTGTCCCAAGAGTTATTGTAACCTAATTTATGTGGCCATACACTTAAGCTGTTATAGGCAGACCGATGAAATCTGTTTTGAAGTCGGTTTTTTTTCGCAAAAATTATTTTAACTTTAAAAATTAGAAACCAGCAGAATGTAATGCTGCCTTTTCTGGATAGTTACATTCGTCATCAGCATTCTTTGCATCTATCTACTTTAAGTTGTGTATATTGCAAACTGCATATAGTTATCCAACTAATTTAATTAATATTTCCTATTAGAAACTAAAATTAATTAAAGAATATTATTTTATTATTTCCGGAATAAAAAGGTAAATGTTTATTAGTAAAAGACATTGGATATTTCAGATAATGTTACAAGCTCAATACGTTCTTTCA
The DNA here is from genome assembly GCA_916610165.2 of Gymnosoma rotundatum. NCBI lineage: Eukaryota > Metazoa > Arthropoda > Insecta > Diptera > Tachinidae > Gymnosoma > Gymnosoma rotundatum. The sequence continues at coordinate 54,027,656 of OU744340.1, read as the reverse complement.
TTGCAGTAGAAAACTTCATAGAAATAAAAAACATAAATATCTTTAATTGGATTGCAAACCTTGGATAAAAATCAATAAAGAGGCTACAGACCCTACACGACAACGTATCTAGTGTTAGAAATTCAAGTTTTTTTGACTGACTTCAAAAAAAGAAGGAGGTTACTAATTCGGCTAAATGTTGCTTTCTATGTTTGTGCCCGCAAAACTCAGTTATTTTTTAACCGATTTTGACATTTTTTATTTGAAAGATGATGCATACAGATTGGTTCCGTTTTAATAAAAGTTCATAATTTTAAAAATAAAGGGTGTCCTCCATACATGTTATTTACGTGTATAAAGGGTAATACTTTAAAATTAAACAAACTGCGTATCCCTATAGCTTCCAAGGGCAAAAAGTAATGCAAAAATAAATCCTAAAATTAAAGGCGTCCCAAAAATTGCTGTTAAAAATTAAAGGGTGTACCGATACGTGACGTTAATCGACCTCTATGGGCTTATCTTTTGAACTGTTATAGACAAACACTTGCAAATTGTACATAATGTCGATTGCTATGGCCGTTTTAGTAACACGTGTATATACATATATGTACATATATTCAACACTATATATTAAAGGGTGCCCCAATATACATTTAATTTGAAGTATTTGGCCTTACTTTTGAAAAGTTATAAACAGACGCTTGAAGCTTACAAAGAACCTGTATTGCTTACTCCGCTGTAACAACAAGTATACAGGTATAAAAGGGTGTCCTAGAAGTTGATGTAATTTGATATATATATGGCCAAACTGCTGATTGCTGATTGCTCTCCCTATAGTTGCAATAATTTGATGTGTTTTGCCAAGTATCTATAGTGCTAGGTCTGCTATGACAAGTATAGAGTTGTGAGATGGAATATAAAGGGGATCTAATAGTTTATGTAATTCGATATATGTGGCCATACTTTTGAAGCATTATTGACAGAGAGATGAAATCTGTTTCGAAGTCGGTTTTTGTTCGCAAGAATTATTTCATGTATTTTTGGACTTAGTGTATTGCTCTGAACTGTAAAACAATTTTATACTCTGCTGAGCTTTGAAAGTACATCTGATATTTTGTCTGATATGGCAGCCTAAGGTACTTATACCCAAGACTCTTAGACATAAGGGATCTCTAAAGTAACTTATCTCCTTTTTTTATAAAACTAAAACGAACATTTTCTATGCATATTTGATGGCTCTCTTAAAAATTCAGAAAAAATTCACAAATATTTACATTTTACCCACTGTGCATAGTAACATCCAACGAATCCAATGAAAAACAAAACCAAATTGATTATTGATTATTAAAAAATTAGATGACTTTCCATAAAATAACTTTGCAATAAGCTGTGCTAAATGTTTTCGAGTCTTAAAAGCTTTTTATATTGAATACGGATTGTGATCTTTTATCCTGCTTAAAAAAGTTTTATATTGACTGTTTACACTAATTCATTTATTAATAACTTGCTGATAACTTGTATTATTATTTAGTGTAACTATTTCGACAAAGAAATGAAAATATGTTTTCTGCGTAAACTTAAACAGGAAATTATTGTTTTAGTTCAATTGTAAATTGATAAAGTATGTTTATTAGATTCTTTTTGAATAAAAATATTTTTTTACCGTTTAATATACACAGAAAAAAGATTGGTAAAAAATCCGTTAAAGTGTTCAAAATTCAATATTGAATATTAAAGCATAAAACATAATCTTGACACTTTTTTTTGTATTATGAACTAACAAACTATGTTTGATCTAAAAGATTAGTCGCAACAACAGTTATCAAATTTTACCTGCCCAATTTGTGTATGTACTTAAATCTATTTTGGTTGAAATCAACTGCGATAAAAATATTTTCAAGGAAGGAATCATTAAAAGAAACACAGTTGTAAAGGTGTTGAAAAGACAGTTGGCATTTTTATACCATTTTGTTTTTTGTATCTTTAAATTTCTTTAATTTCTTTGTTAAATTTTTTGTATTCTGTACAACGTTTATTACTTTGTTGTTAAATTTATTGCCTCTGTGAAGATTCTTTAGGAAAACTCTTGCTTCTGGTTTACTAATACAGCAGATGTATCATATATATTAAAAAAATCGTTTTGAGATTGTTAAAAAAAATTATGCTACAAACACGTACTACCAGCAAACAAAATCTCAAGATTTTTATAAATATAAAATTTTTGTGCACAAAATTTCAAGATATTTGAAAAAATCAATAAAAAAAAAGAATGTTGTTTTGCTTCTACAAAATAAGGAATAGATTTTTTTATCTTTAATTAAACTTTAATATAAAAATAATTTTTTTAACATATTCTTTATTGGATAGCACATCGTTAAAGGAGTTAAGTTTTTCCTTTCTCTTTCTTTTGTCAATTCCACAGCGAATCGTATTTGCACTCATCTGTAAATGAAGTTGTTTTTGTTGTTTTTTTTATCAATACTATGATTTTGTTCTTCTATTCTCTGGGTTGTACTTCAAGTGTAAAAGTTTATTGAGCCAGCATACGTTTTTTAGAAAAAAAAAACTAAAAAAAAGTATTTTTGCATTAAAGTTAAATAAAATATATGGAGGCAATATATTTTTAGATTTTCTTAATTCTCAAACAAAGAAATACAAAGGATAGCAGGAGCTAAGCAGTTGTGTAGATGAATAGAAAGACGAAGATAAAGTCTAAATTCCTATATTTTGCCGCGAGTAATAATCCAGCCATCTTAGTAAGTAAATACATACAAACAAACAAGTTTTGTTAAAAATAAAATTTACTTTTATTTACTTTTTATTATTTAGTTCAAACTTTAATTCTATCTTGTTTAATAAAATTTATCCTTATTGATGTCTTTAATGTTTAGTTTAAACTTTAATTTAATAAAACTTCCGTTGGTATATCCAACGGGCTTGAAGTTTTCCCAAATCTGATCTTTCATTTTTATACATCTTAAATTCTAACTTAAAAGTAAGTATGTATTGGTAATCTGATAACTTAAATATTAAGAAATGATGCATGTGTTGAGGTTCTTTGTTCATGGATTCATTTATGATGAATTCACAAAAAAACGGTGCAGGTTACTCTAAATTCTCGCTGCCGCAAACGAATCTCGTTGTGTGCTCAGAAAATAGCGATTTAAGCATAAATTCAAGTAGACGGCCAAATGTTTACATTATTGCCAGTCTCACTTGTCGCCAATTGATTAGTACATTTGGGCATATCACAGTCATATTTGACTAACATCGTTTAATATTTTTAAAATTTAAGAAAATTGAGGATATCAATATGAAAATTTATTATTCGAAATCTTATTTTATTTTAATTTACTTTATTCGTGCTTGATTCCTTCAATGAAAGAAAAAAAAATATAGTTACTGAATACTTGCTGTGTTTTGTATAAAACATTTTTGAGTTGTTTGTCTTTTTTGTCTTATTGATTCAATGGAGTTATCATTTAATAAAGTTGGCTTTTGATATAAGACTTTTTAGTTTTCTATACAAAATTTGGGTAAAATCCACTGACGAGCTATGAGAGCAGTAGTGAAATGGCAATATGGATATGCTTTCCCCGCCGTAATACATTTCAATTTGTAGCTTTAAATCAAGCACAAAAAAGTAAACTAAAATAAAATTGAGGATATTTAGTAAATACATATACATAAGTAATACAGTCATCCTATTCCTAGTCTTTTTATGCAAAGATTATTGAACAGGTCAGATATTTAAAATATATTTTGCTCAAAATTTTTATTCACTGACATGATGGAAGGGTAAATGTCAAGTTTATAATAAATTATTCGTAATTTATTGACAATCGAAATTGATTTATATTTATTGTTATTTTTGTATTTGTTTCAGAACTAAAAAACAAATGTAAAATATTTTTTTATGAAATTTGTTCTGTTTATCGAAATGTCGTCTTTTTACTGAAGCAACGTACTTATAATTAAAAAAAGGCTGAAAATTTTGTAAAATTAAATATAATCCATTATATTATGATAATTCATATTATATAGAGCTAATATCCCATAACATTTTTTAATAAAAATACTACTTATTTGTTGGTTGGAAAGGCTAGTATTTTGGCGGTTGCTTAAGCCAGCTCCTTGGAAACTTTCATACACATTTTTAGAAAAGCCAAACATATTTTTCTTTAGTATAAAAACTTCAAAACAGTATGAGATTTAAAGCCTTAACAAATATTACCACACAAACAAACCACACAGGCATACTTATTATTATTTATTTATAAAAATTATTTATAAAAATTATTTTTATAATTTTTCAAACTATTAAAACTAATTACAAGTTTAAATTCTCAATATCAGAGAATTCGTTGTTAACAATTGAAGCATTAAAATATCAATATTGTATTTATTTAATTGCTGACATTGGGGTGAATTAACCCTTTCTGGACGGAGTTTTATTTTGCAAACCAAATTATGTATGGTAAAATTTTTTTCATATTCTAAAAGGTATGATAAAAGTATTATGTTCTCCATACTTAAACATTTTAAATTCGTCCTTTTATCCTGGGACATATAATCCCAACAAGTATTTTCATGGGGCATAAAATCCCAATCAGTGTTCTCGAAGAGCAATTCGAAATCAAAAAGATAACTAAAATATAAATATTTTTAGATTTAGATAAAAGTTTATATTTATTTTTAACATTTAAGAAATGCAATTAGATATTTATTTGTGGAATGGCCCAAAACACTTGTAACATAAGGCGTTGTTACAACCTGAGCATATCATCTTTCTTCGCTTTTCAATGCCAAGTGAAGAACAGCGGACACAGCGACAACGCTGCTCTTACTCTACTCGCAAGTGGTCTCCAATATTAATGCTATCCGTTTTTGGACGTTTGGGAGTTCTACCTCCCTGGCGATTGCGTTGAAAATAAAGAAAAAAGACAGTTTGAAAATTGCTGGGACATATTATCCCAGTAGTCCAGAAAGGGTTAAGCCTTTCTATACTCAATGTTAGCTATTAGGTGGTGTAAATATAAGAAAATGATATTTTATGTTAAAATAGGTTGGTTTATGTATACACATCGAATAAAGATGGGTAACGAACATTTGTAATTAATAAACAAGTAATATTTTTATTTATATAAGCATATTGATTACTGAAACGTGTTTCCTACAATTGATAAATCAACTCGTAACTATATTGTTAGTTGATTCTTTGTTACTTGTGTAAATATCCTTACAAGCCGATTCACGTGAACGAGTTTGATAATAAAGTTATTTCTGTCAGGCACTTCAACCTGCAGAAAGCGTGGATCACGGGTAAAGTAATAGTAAAAGACAAGTAGAAATTTTTAAGTACACTTTCTAATTCAATACTAAGTAACACACTACAAATGAAATACAAAAAATTCCATGGCCATAGATAAAAAAGTACTGGCTGAACGACAAAAGCCATTGGCTTATTATAAATGGAATTCAAAAATATAATCAAAAAGTTTCATTAGCTTTCTATAATTACAATACACAAAAAAAAAGATCTTAACTAGGCCATATAAATGCTTAATAAAAAAAGTTTTTGTTTAAGGTGAATAAAAAAAATGTATGTTTACTAACATGTTACTGATTCAATGAAGCCAATTCCTATTTTTCAACCTAAATAAAAAATATAAAAAAAAAATTACCTAAATATTTTTTTGAATAAAATTATGAAAAATATCAATATGAAAATTTATTATTTATAACGGCGCTTGATTCTTTTGAAATCATTTTTATATAAGCAATTCTTTCTCAACCTTCAAGTGAACTACTGCTTTGCTACTTTTAGCATCTATTTAACTAAAACCCGGCAAAAAATTTGACATTACCTTAAAAAGTACTTGCCATATAATGAGTTACTTTTGTGGTTGCCATATTTTTTTACTCACTTACAAAACACATTACATTAGTTTCCAAAAAAGGAAGTATTAATGAAACTAGTTCTTTATGTTAAAAGTCTCCGTACAAATGGTACTCATTATTTCCTACAATAATTAATGTAATAGATACTTAGTAATTGATTATAAAAATCGCATGCTTTGTTAAAATTATTAAGTTGGCAATCTAGTTGCAAAGTACTTCTGCCAAAAATGCTTAATTTGTTTTTTTTATTATTTTTTATTTCTCATACATTCAGTAACATAATTTAGCTATAAATAAACAAATAGATCACTAAAATCACACTGGTCCATAGTCGAACACTCTAGTGTATAAAATATAACATTAATGATTCTTTTACAGTTTTATTATTTTTTTAAAATTCGAATTCTAATGTATAATGAAAAAATATGAAAAAACAATATTTTTATAACAGATTTTAAATTAAAAAAGAATAGTCATAAAAATTAAAAAAAAAAATTTAGTTATTAATCCACCAATATCTGTTTCCATGTCGCTCCTTTTTGTCAATGTTGGCAATACTAGTATTAAATCTTAAGTCGTTATCAGAAATAATATTTGATTGAAAGGATTTGTCATTAGCTCTTCTATACAAATCGTATAAAATTGGAGTTCCATTATTATTTTGTATGCAACAATTTTTATCTTAGTAAACGAATGATTCGGGAGGAACATATCCAGATATTAGTTCTTTTATTATGTATTGATCATTAGTATAGAATGGTGCTAGAATTAAATTGTTTTCAGTGTTTACAGAACTTGAGCCAAAAATGCTTAATTCCACATTCGATTACCGTTTTAAAAATTTTTTGATGGGAAACGGTGCACAGTACGAATAAAAAAAAATGGAAAAATAATCTGGAACTTCTAAACTATTTACCCCGATTTTCATGAAACTATTACAATTGGATACACCTTGTTTCAGTACAGGGTAGTACCACAGGGCGTCAAAGTAGGTAACATCGAGCTTGTAACTTTTTTTAAAAGTGGGCCGATTTAAAAAATTTTTAATTTTTATTTTTTTTTTAATCCACATTGATAGATAAAGGAAAAACTTGCTTGAAATTTTTATTGTATCGTTAATACTTTAAGAGAAAAATTTACTTTTAAATTTAAAATACAAAATTTTTACTTTGGCGTTTTTTAGCTTTTCAACTGCTCTATAAATCACAGTTTGTTTCTTGAAAATCGTTTAAATAGTAATAAGTTCTAGACTTTTATTAATTTTTTTTCTTATTTTACGCCACTTTGCGATGTGACAATTTATTCTATTTCTTTAAACGCAAGCAAAACAACTACAGAAAAATAGAATTGAAGCATCATTTATTTTAGTTTTTACCCAGCGCATCAAAACCGATAAAGTGAGTTAGACATAGCAGTTAGAACGCTCAAAATTGGCTATGCTTCTTATAAAACTATGAAGTGATTTCTGACAATCGAGCAGGCATTAAAAGTTGTGAATTTATTTGTTTAAACTACTCCCAAAACCTGTGTAAATACACCCAATTCTGTTTTTAAACGGTAGATATAAAAGACATTGATCGTGTGCAAAAATAGGTGATTGATTCCTTGTCCCGAAAAGCTATTAAAATTAGTAAAAAACTAAGATTTTTTTAGAACAATTATCATTTTTATTTTACTAATTTATTTGTACTCTAAGCTTAAAAGTAATTCAAACTACATGTATGATAAGTTCAGAAACTATAAACAAATACGAATGTATATATGTCTGTATGTATATTCAATATGTTGTCAACACACAAAAATAGATTATTAAGTTTTTAAGAATTGATAGTTTACAAAATGACCATAAAATTGCTTTTATCTACAAAAAGGGAATTCCCACAATTTACACTTCTCTTGAACAGTAAATTTGCTTGTATCCACAAAAAGGAAATTCCCCTAAAGTTGTAATATGAACATATGAATTTTGCAATAATTAGATTTGGCAAACTAATTTTGATTCATGCTAAATGGTAAAATATCGTGTAAAAATTTAAAACTTTTTAATTTTCTAACCGCGTAATTTATTTTTATTTCTAGGTTTATATTTCTAATAAAGTATTCATAACCTTTTTTAAGGAAATTTATAAATTGTTAGCAACATCTCACATCTGTGCCATTTTACCTGAAATTTTATAGCAAGTTGGCAAAGACGTCGTTCTTCAAAGTAAATACTTTTTATAGTTTTCATACCGATTAGCTGATGTAAAATAATATATAAACATTTGTTCCTTTATAAAATCATATACATATATTTTTTATATAGAAATTTTAATATACATAAATAAATATGCCTTATATGTAAAGTATTTTATTAAATTGATGTTTCTGTGTATTAAAAATCCCGTAGATATCGCTGGCTCGGGTGCTTATTTATTTGCCATCCTTTTGCGAACAACTAGGTGACAATGCTAAAAAACTTGAATTTTTTATATAATTATATTAATAAAATAATTAAAGCTTTATTAATATACCAAAGCTATAATTTTTTTTTTAATTGAACAAGTAGGCTTTGCACTTAACATCTTCTCTATAAAACTACCCTTTCTTCCACTCTTAATTTCTTAGAAGATACTTGTACAATACAAGTCAAAATCTATGCTGAATTACATTAACTATTGGGACAACCTTATATTCCATTTTCGAACTTTATAGTTATTATAGCATTCTTGACACTACAGCTCCTTCTTAACTACAACCGTCTGTCTACAACTGCTCAAAAGTTTGGCAATATATGTATGTACATCAAATTATAGCAACTATCGGGGTACACTTTAATTTCCAAATTCAAATTTTATACTTGCTGTTGTAGTAGGCTTAGCAATCAGATTTTTTGTAAAGTTCAGCAGTCTGTCTATAACTGTTCAACACTTTAGCTATATACGTCAGATTACATCAACTATTGTAAAATCCTTTAATTTATTATTTTAAATATTTATACTTTTTCTTATACCAAACAAAGTAGTGGACATTCTGTCTACTTTTCAAGTGTTTGTATATAACCGTTCAAAATATCCGGCCATGAATGTAGGTCAAATTACATTAACTTTAGGAACGCCCTTTAGTAACAAAATTCAAATTTATAACTTGTTTATATAGCGTGCTTAGCAATATAGGCCCTTGTAAATTTCAGTCTATAACGGTTTAAAAGTTTGGCAATATATTTTAAATTACATCAGCTATTGCTACACTCTTTTACTTCCACTTCCAAGCTTAATTCTTGTTTCTTGTTTTTTTTATTTTAAGGTGGTGCCCTTTACGGCTCATAATACACGTAAAAACGTGCATCACCTTTTAAGTAAAGAAATTAAATTCAGAATCAGTTCGGTAATGACTGAGCTCTGCTGGCACAAACATAAAGAAAGCAGCATTCATTCTAATTGATAATCTCCTTCTTTTTTTAAGTTGGTTAAAAGGTGAAGAAAATATAATAATAATTTAGTTTAGCATTGTAAACACGATTGTCAGATCTAACAGTATTGTCAGACCTGACAATGTGCTGACAATGACCTAACAATAAAAAATTGCCACTACAATGTAGATTGTCAGTTTACACGGTTGCTAGATATTTGCCAGAAAAGCTGACAATAAATTTTAAGCAAATTATCTGACAATAACTTTATCTGACAACGGTGACAGGTAATAGTTTGTCAGCTTACACGATTGTCAGAATTGGTATGTAGCAAAAATTGCCAGAACAATTGTCAGAAGCAAAACAATGCATAGAATTGTCAAAAAAGAGATTTTGTGGGAAAAATTTTAATAAAGTTTTAAATTTTATCAATTTATGGATATGTTACAAAATGAAGAAGTAGTGACTATTTTAGCTGCTTACGCTTTAGAAAGTAGCGAGGATGAAGAGGAACCAAATAAGAAACGACGCAGAATATGGGTAAAGGATTGGGTGCTTCATCGACAGCAGGAGGGTTTTTACGCAAAATTGCACAGCCAACTTCGTGCAAATGAACCGGATTTATATCGTAATTTCTTGCGCATGGACGTCGAACAATTTGACAACTTACTGCTTTTAGTAACTCCACATATCAAAAAAGGCTGATACCAACATGCGTCAAAGTATTTCTGCAGGTGAGAGACTTGTTTTGACACTACGCAATCTAGCTACCGGCGAAAACTTTCGATCACTACAATATTTGTTTAGAATACCAGTATCAACGATCTCGCGCATTATTCCCGAAGTATTAGATGCCATTTACAAAGTCTTTGTGGGTAAATATCTTAAGGTAAGTTAATTATTCGTAAATATAGAGAATTATAACATTAAGTTTTTTCTAGACACCATGTGATACAGACGCATGGATGTCTGTTGCCAGCAAATTTAATGAGTTGTGGCACTTTCCCAACTGTATAGGAGCAGTTGATGGTAAGCATGTGGTGATGGATGCACCACCCAATGCTGGCAGCATCTTTTATAATTAAAAAGGTACGCACAGTATTGTATTGATGGGTATTCCAGACGCGGAATACAAATTTTTGTATATTGATATAGTTGCACATTTGGAAAAGCACTGGATTCTAATAAGATTTGTTTGCCACCACCTAAAGCACTCCCTGGAAGACAAATTCCAGTTCCTTATGTGCTTGTCGCTGACGATGCATTTGCTATGCAGTCGAATCTAATGAAACCCTACGCCCAACGAGGTCTAGCAATGGTTCAACGAGTGTACAATTACCGATTGAGTCGAGGTCGGCGTATAATAGAAAATGTATTTGGCATCATGTCTGCCCGTTTCAGAGTGTTTCTAAAGCCGATCTGCCTGGATGCTGAAAAGACTAAAAAAGTAACTCTTGCTTGTTGCGTGCTTCATAACTATTTGATGGTCACAAACAGGAAAAAGTATGCACCGCCAAATGCATTTGATCATTATGATAGCAGCGGTACACTTGTTCCAGGCGATTAGCGCCAGGAAGGAAAGATGGGCAAATCAATGTTTCCATTACAACGAACTCGGACAGACGCACTTAATGCCAAAGATGTGCAAAATAAATTTACAACGTACTTCGTCGAAGAAGGTGAAATAGATTTTTAATACAAACATATCAGTCACCAATAAGAATTTATCAAGATATTTGTACAATACTCTATATACTTTGTAAAATAATTTTATATATTTAACTTGCATTACCTGGTGTTCATTGTCGTAATAAAATAAACGTAACCAATACTGTACATTTTTCTTTCATCAAGACTGTTTACTTTTGTTTTGTTTGTTGAAATATTTTGGAATAAAAGTAAAACGCTTTATTATTACAAAAATAATCCACATTTTTTACATATTCACTGGATAGGGAGAGTAGGGTATCACATGGTCGGCTATGCCCGACTATATTTTCGACATCGGAAAGAGTAAAGTACAAAGGCCGTTCCAAATTTTTTAATAATAATTTTTCATAAAAAATTAAAAAAATTTTTATTATTTTAAAAATATTTTGAAAGGGTAAAATAGATTTCTATATGTAGCTCAAAAATTATTATTGCTTTCTTAAAAAGTTTTTGTTGTTTTTTATTTTAAAATTAAATTTTTTCTTGGAAATTTTCTGGAGTACTTATTCATTGCCTTGGTTTGGTTGGATTGCCTGTATTGCAGTAAACAAAACATCTCTGTTTTTTTGGTGTTGTTGCTGTGGTACCTGAATTAAAAGATTTAATTTTCAACAAGTAACCTTGCTTAATTCGGTTATGCCAAATTTTATATACCCTTTACCATGGTACATAATGTATGTGTATATATAAGAATTTAGAATATAGGATCGACAATTATAATGTGAAAATTACAAACGGAATGACAAACTTATATATAACATTCACGCGAAGGTGAAGGGTATAAATATGATAACAATTGAGCTATATTTCTTTCAAATGAACGCTCACCATTAAAGCCACTTCATCCATTATATCGTTGAAGGCTCGTCTCAACTTTGATCTAGCGTATGTCGCTTGTTCCGGTGTAAAGCTCCTCAATTCTGCTGCAATATATTCGCCAAAAGCTGTGCATGAGTCCTTTGGTTGTAATTGTCTAGAATTCATGGAGTGCAGTGCATTTACAGCCATCTCTTTCAATTCATTGCGTCTGTGATTTGTTGACAGGAGTGAGGGTGGGGTGATGCTCTTACGTTTTGGCTGTTTTGCAGCCAGTGATGGTGATAGAGAGGACATTTCATCACTAAATCCAATGTCACTAAAAACCTAATCATTTGTGTTTCCACATTCCTAAACATAAAATAAGTAAATATTTAATTGACAATAGAAGCTGAAAATTGTATTACCAGTAGTAACGTTGATGTCGATTGAGTAGATTGCTGTAATTTGTTTCTTTCCAAAAACATCAATGGCTTGAAATATTTCCATGCAATTGGAATTTCTTAATCGGTACCTTGGCCAGATTTTTTTCCGTAATTTTACAATGTTGCAATTAAAAGTTATACGTAGATTAGTCCATTTTCCTTTACAATCATTTAAACTTACAGGAATGGCATCTGCTACTTCTTGCCACAAATTATCTTTGTGCAGTTTATATTCTGCATAACCAACATTCCATAAGTAACGTCTTGTTTCAACTTCCTGAATTAGCTTTAAGATGTTCTCATGTGACCAAGATGTTTCCACTTTTTTACGATAAGACTTCTGTTTACTTTTTTTACACGCCGGAGAAACTCCCGGCGATGGAGCTACGGGCTGCAACACATGGTCTAGTGCTTCCCCGCCATCAAAATATTCACCTAAATTATTTTCAGTGTCCATTACTTTTTACCACTAGCACAAAATTGTTTAAAATACTTTTTCTTTATTTTATTAATTTTATTTTCTTGCACAAACTTTACCTTTTTTATGCGTTTTTTATCTGACAATGACGTCTTTGTCATATGTTAAAAAGTAGTACATCTGACAATATGAAATTATCTGGCAATGTCTGTCAATGTTATTGCCAGAGCAATGTCAGATGCCTGACAATATTGTTATCAGGTAACAGCATGACAATGGTCTGACAATGCCTTCTCTAACAAGATTGTCAGACAAAAATTGTAAGTTTACACGATTGCAAGACATTTTGTACAAATTTGGTACAAATTTTTCTGGCAATATTGTTAGATCTGACAACCTTGTAGACATAGCTTTGCCTTTATGTTACTGGACTAAACCCAGGATAAGTAAATTATTTTCAGAACAATAGCGCATCGCAGGTATATATTTTACTTTTAATTTAAAAAATAAAACTACTTGAAACTTATATAAAAGTATTAATTTTTTCGACCTTTGGAAAAATTGTATCTTCACACTCTTTAGCTTATTGTACCAGGTGTTGCCTGGGTGACGAGAAAAAATATTTTGTTATGAAAAGAGTAATTTGGGAGAAAACATATTAAAAATCTTATAAAAGTTACAATATATTAGACCTGCGACCAAAGGTATGCAAAAGTTTGATTTAGATTGCATTTGCATGTTCGAAGGTAGAATCACCCTTTTTTAATAAGAGGGAAATTTTTTTAATTTAAATTTTAGTTCGGTCACTAAATCTCCATTTTTTCATTAAAAGCTTTTAACACCTTGATATTGTATTTCTCGGTTCTTTCATTTTAACTTATCTGTAAAAGAATTTTGTTCTGCAACACTGCGCACCCCGATGAGTTTACTATAAATGTTTTAGAAATGCACAGAATTTACTGTCAACCATCTAATAAATTTTTCAGTACAAAATATTACTGCAGGTATCAGGTTCAATAATAGTCTTCTTGTAATTAAATCTTGTTTTTATATCTAAGGATTTTACAAAAATATGTATTTTTTGCAAGTGATTTATTACAACTAATATACATTTTTAAATATTTATACAAACTTAAACTTATTCGACCGATACAATTTTTTCTCAAGATAAACGGAGATTACTTTTCCTTCTTCATACCTGACAATTTTAAATACTTTATTGACATCGGTACAATCTTGAATACCCAATTTTTGCCTTTTCCCTAAGTATTAGATTAGATTTTATAGATGAGGAACTGCACACAAATTCCCGCTTTACCCTTTTCACCCCTAGTGGTCCAATATTTGAAATTTGAGTCAGACGTTTAGCCGTGATTGGTGCACCAACAAACAAACAAATAAACAACCTTTAACAGCCTTTATAAGAAAGTTTGCGTTGGAATACACCACAGAAAAGCAAAAAATAAAATTGCTCTCGATTGCGTTTATTACCAACTAAAAACTTTTTTGGTTATTTATAACCAAACAAAAAAAATATTTTTTTTTATATTGGTTACGATGACCAAAATGAAATATGTCTTTCATCAATTTTAATAGTTAAATAATCCGTTTTTATCATTTCTCTTATAACTGTTACGTTCCTGAATAAATTTGTGCTTAAAATACCTAAAAGTGTATACTTACATACATTTGTACAATATGTTGAAAAAAAAAAAACAAAGTACATAAATTTAACATTTGACGATTTCACATAGAATTTTAAAATATTTCAGTATTATTTATGTTTTCTAATCAAATTGTTTTAGCTTTTAAACTTGTATTTTTTTATAATACGGCTTAAATAATAATTAATAAAAATCAAATATTAACAATTTTTTAAATAATGAAAATCACATTAATTACGTTATTTTATTTTTCATGACACACCATTAAACTTAAACTCATAAATTTAAAAACTAATATCACAAACTATTACTATTATGACATTGCATATTTATAACTGGCGTTTAAGTTACAATATGCAACAACTAAAAAACATTTTCATTACTTTTTAATAATATAACTGGTCAAGTTTTCATCCGGTAATTAATTTTTTTTGTTTTTATTTTATCTTAAAATTTAAGATAAAATTATATTGAAATTTCGATCGATATCGAATGCCGTAATTTGCCCCCAGGATTAAAATTTGCCACTGCCGGGTTTGGCATATTATTAGGGGGTTCAACAAATAAAGTTTAGAAGCCTCTTTTTACAGCCAAATCATCTTAAGCGCTCAAGGTAATATTGTATGTAATTATTGTCCTAAAGTCAAAAGCTTTAGGAATGCATAAGCACTAATTTTTCCCAGCAAAAAATTTTACAAAAGGTAATCGAGTGTGAAATTAAGCATTTTTGGCGGTAGTACTTCCGAAATAGATTCCGCCCGAATGGTTTTAACAAGGCATAAGACTTTTATAAGCAATTCCTGAGAATCGAAAACATTGATGTCTGTTGGAAATTATGACGATCATTGGTGCATATTTTAAGGTATTCTCTTTTAACTTAAAGAACTAGTTCAATCACTACTTCCTTTTTTGCGAAATAATGTAATTTGTTTTGTAAGCGAGTAACAAAATATGGCAATCACAAAAGTAAGTCATTATAAGGCAAGTACTTCTCAATGTAATGTCTAGTTTTTTGTTGGGTTAATTTAGTTCGAAACTAAAAGTGTCATTAAAGTTTTTGCTCTTTTAGCTATTGGAACTTAATTTTAATGCATATTTTAGTTTCTTTTGCAGGCAAAATGATGACAATTAATTTTTATTCTTTCTTTGATAGGTTTCTTTTACTTCAACTTAAACAAAATTAAATTTTCATTTTTATTTATTACTTTTAGGTATTACTTATTCTTTATAATTTTATTTTTTATAAAATCCTTTCTCATAAAAACTAATTCCGAAAACTAAAACAATTTTTAAAATCCTTATTTTATTCTCCGGCTTCACCTGAAAGTAGTTAAAATTCTGTTATTGAAATATTTTCTTATTTTTGATACACTAATTTTACCTGCGATAAATTACGTTTCATTGCCTAACCATTGGTTAACCACAACGATAGCTTCCATATGAGCGATGGTATTTTTTTGGAAAATGTTGTATTTAAAAACCAAAGAGATACACAAAAATGAGATACACAAGCATATTAAACTATTTGATACTTAGATATTTTGCGCTTACTTGAGTTTCAATTGACGTTAATTAAATATTTTTCTGTAATTTCTTACAAAACTTTAAGATAAAAAACCTTGATTCAAAAATGCAACACAAAATATTTTGATAACATATATCGAAGAAATTTCTTGTTACTTTTTTCTGATATTTTTACTTGTAAAGTTGTAGATTGTTTGATTATACATAATTCGCTTTTTTAATGATATTTAAAATTGTAGGTTAAGAAAATTCTTCTTAAACTTATAATCGAACAAAGTTATAAAAGCGTTAAGATAAAAAAATTCAAACAAATTATATTAAAGTACCGATAGTGCTAATTACCGTGAGCTTAATTTTTACAACTATATCCCAGCAAAAAATTAGACATTACCTTAAAAAGTACTTGCCATATAATGACTTACTTTTGTGTTACTCGCTAACAAAACACATTACGTTAGTTTCCAAAAAAAGGAAGTAGTAATGGAACTAGTTCTTTTTGTTAAAAGAGACTACCGTAATAATGGTACTCATTATTTCCTCCAATAAATAATGTAATTGATTCTCAGTAATTGATTAAAAAAGTCTCATGCCTTGATAAAATCATTAAGTTGGCAATCTAGTTGGGAAGTACTTCCGCCAAAAATGCTTAATTCCACTCTCGAATACCTTTTAAAATTTTTTTTGCTGGGATGTAGCGTAGTGATCAACGAAACAACAAAGTACCTTAAACCTTAAAAACAAACAATTCCAACAACGCAGAGATGGATGTGTTGCGAGAACCATTAAAAATGTTTATTTAATTGTTCATAGCTTTTGCCAACTCTATTTTCTCTTTTTTCCAACTCTGTAAAATGTACATTTGTTCTGCTGGTAACACGCTCCAACAACATCTAAGTTTCCTCACACAAGAGGAGTAATAAAGGGAATGTATGCATACAAAAGTGATTATATTCAACCTGCTGGCCGTTGCTTGTTTTGTTTTTATTATTCTTAACTTTCTACTGCAAAACAGATAATGTTTTTACCTATTTGAGAATTTGTTTCGACTTAAAATATTTTGTTCTTGCGCCCTTTCTAAATATTTATTGTCATCAATAATAAATTTTAAATCACAATAAATTTATGCCAAAAAAAGGTATAAAAAACCCCAATGCAAAAAAATTTTAAAAACAATTAAATTTAACTAAATTATATAGAACCACATCACATTCTTAACTTCTTTCTAATAATGATAATATTTTTTAAAATTTTTTTTTTATTTTAACCAACTTCAAAAAAGGAGAAGGTTATCAATTCGTCTTTAAAAATCGGTCTTTTTCCAGAAATGAGACTATTTTATTTTTATTTTCTTTATTTGAAAGGTTATGCTTACATATTTGTCCTTTTAAAAAAAACAGTTCATAGTTTTTAATATTAAAAGGTGTTTGCTTTTTTACATGTATTATGAATCGTAAAAAATTAAAAAAGCTGCGAAGTACCGTAGCCCGCAATATCACAAGGTAATACAAAAATTAATCTAAAAATTAAAGGTTGTCCCCGTAATTGATGTAATTTCACGTTTATAAATTTACAAGTTATGTCCTCTATAACAACAATAGTACAATGGGTATTTAGAAGTTTAAGGGTATTCCTCTAATTGATGTTATTTGGCCTATATGGCCTTTCCATACATACAAACACTTGAATTGATGTACTTTGATGTATATGGCCAAGCTGTTGAAGCTTTTTAGACAGACGGTTGAAATTTACAGAGAAACTGTATTGTTCAGTTCTCTAATCCAAAATTTGGATTTTTAAATTAAAGGGTGACCCAATATTTGATGTATGTTAACGTATGTGAACAAAGTTTTGAACCGTTATAGGCGGATAATCTGTTTTGATGTCGGTTTTTTTTGCAAGAATTATTAAATAAATCTCCTTATACCACCATAAAAAGTGGAAAAACGGTATAACTAAGTTTGTCATTCCATTTGTAATTTCTATAAAATCAATTTCCGACCCCATAAAGTATATATATTCTGAGTTCTTATAGATAGCGAAGTCGATTGCGCGATGTCCGTCTGTCCATCCATGTTAGTGTTGAAATTTCACAAAAAAAATGTTCATCGATCAGATGTAGTGACGAAAGAGTTGCTATTGGAAATCTACATGATCGGTCCATGTCCTTCGAGGCAGCAGGCAAAACGCCACATCTACCTATAAATTTTCTATGACATTCGGAACAAAAAAATAACTCCAATCAAAAATAAATATATGGGGCGATAGGGAATTAAAAAAAAACATCAACTGAAAAACTTTGCGCTCGCCCATATTTTCCGACTTACGGGGCTCTGAAATGTCAAATTTTTTATAATGTCAATATGGGTATCATTTTAAAGCATTTGTCATTTTTATGTAAAATTAAAATTAATTCTCTGTCACCCCAACATTTGCTTTTTTGATTGGATTAAAGGGTATATGCTTATAGTTCTAGTTATAACGGACATAGTAATACATGTTTTGGGTTTATTGTGGCTATAACGTTTCAAGCAGGCCATATGCGTCAAATTACTTTACCTGTCAGACATTCTTTAAATTTTTAGATTTGTAATTGTTAACATTTGATTTAATTTCAATTTACAGTTCAAAATATCAATCTACGTCAACTAACATCATTTATAGGGACACACTTTATTTTTTTATTTTAACGTTTATACTTTTTGTTAAGGCGCACCTAAAATTATACGTTTTGAGTAAATCTCAACTGTTAGTCTATATCAGTTTAAATAATAACACCATATAAATAAGTTGTATTTTATTACTTATGAGGGTGGCCCCATAATTTCAAACCCTTATACTTGCTTTTTTAAAAGGCGTAGGATTACAAATTCTGTGTATTTGTCAAGTGGTTGACTAAACGGTTTAAAAGATACATTCATGTTAGCCAAATTACATCAAATTACGGGGACACCGTCAAAAATTTAAGTTTGTTTATTAATATGTTTAGTTATTGGGTTCTTAAGTTGTACTAACTTGGTTAAAATTTTATATGGGTATCCGTTGCATAGACATGTAAAAATCATGTGTGTTGCATGGGTACACCCTTTAATTTTTGATTTTTTTAAATATAATCAATCTGTAACCTACACCTTTATTTAAAGAAAAAATCATTAGAGATTGATAACCTTCTAAATTTTCAAGTCGGTTAAGAAGTAGACAACTCTTTTTAAAAATCTGTTAAAAATTAAACTTTCAATGATGGAGACATATACAGAACTAAAGATTCAAAAATGCTTAAACTTTAATATAGTGGCTCAAACTTTGTGCTGCCAAAATAGTATGGCCCTTCAGATTTTATTCGAAACTCAATAAAATTTATATTTTTCAGTAGGTAAATTGAAAAAAATAGTAATAATTCTGTTTCTTCTATCGAGTTCAAGCTTTTAATGTGGACACTGCTCCAGCCAAGGTAGCAAGCATGTTACTACAAATCGGATTGCCCTGGTTTAAATCTTTGAGGCAACCAAAAAAGCAAAAGTATGATGGTCTTTTTGTTTGATGGCATATATTACTTACTATTAGAATGTAAGCATTTTCTGGATCGCTACATCCGTAATCAGCATTCTTCGCTTCTATAACCTTTGGTTGTGTACTTTAGAGATATTAAGTCTGTTCAGTAACTAAAGTTGTTACAAATTGTTGCTAATTTTATTAGAAAACGTTCACGTACTCAAAAAAACTTGCAAGAAGAGAGTGAGAAAAGAGCGTAAAAAAGTGAAAAAGAAAATGTTGGTGCAAGTTCTGGCTTAAAATTGTCTGATAAAAGAAATTTTTGAACATTGAAGAAAGTGCAACTATTCGGCTGTTAAAAGAATATAAAAATATTATTTTGCTGTTTTTCTTTAATTTAGCTAAGGTAGCCTTCAGCAAAAAAGCTTAAAGCAACAGAATTTTGGTTTGGAATCTTTTAGGTTTGCAAGTGTTTTTGTTCAAGAAATCAAAGTAAACAAGGCAGTGATGAAACAAGCAATCATTGCTATGAAAACTTGTTTCGGTACAAATATCAAAAGTACAATTTTTATAAAAATAAGTTATACACAAATCACAATACGAATGGTTATTAGAAATAATTGTAAAAAAGTTATATTTATGATAAGCTTTAACATCTAAACGCTTTTGAAAATGACCTAGTAATTAAAAAAAATTAAAACATTTTATTTAAGTACATATTTTTTCTATTTTGTTAGATAAAGTAATATTTTCAATTTTTTCTTGTAGTTGACATCAGCTTTCATTTAGTACATTTTTTTAAATGATACTATTTACTGGTCTCATTGTACAATTTTTAAATATTAGATACCATTCCCAAAGCCGTAACAAAATTGTTGGCTAATAATCTTTTTACTTTTTTACATTTGAAAAATTAGACGCTAGCAGAATGAAAAGCAGCACTTTCTGGACCGCCACATCCTTTATCAGCATTCTTCGCATCTATCTACCTTAAGTTATATACGTTGTAAACATCATATATTTAACCAACTAATCTAAATATTAATTTGGAAGTACATACACAACTTCCCAGCAAAAAATTAGACATTACCTTAAAAAGAACTTGCCATATAATGACTTACTTTTGTGGTTGCCATATTTTGTTACAAAACGCATTACATTAGTTTCCAAAAAAGGAAATGCAACTTTTTTAATCATTTATATTTCTTTGCTCACAACATTATAGATGCTGTTCCAGTATCATATTGATTGTTATGAGTTAAGTATCAATGTAAACACGCTGTGTCTTGCGTTTATTTAAATTTTTTATTTATCCCGAACCAGGATTTGAACCGTGGGTCTTATAAATAAATATTATGTTTATAGGCTGATAAAAAAATCGCTAGATCTAGTCAGAAAATAGCTACATTGGCAACCCTATCATAAAGCGAATGAAGTTGATTAAAAACCGCTAGGCGAAGTATCTTTCATACCTTACAACTGTCTGTACAATCAGTTACAATATCACATTGCTCTTAAAAAATAAGGTTTATGTTATGTTTAATTTAAATCTACTTCATGTTTTCAGTATTGCGGAATCACATAATTAAATACAAGTTTCATGATATCGATTGCAATGATTCTTAAAATAAATAGGTTCTTTGTTAATGTCTCTCATTTAAATTTGTATCATTAAAAACTCATTAAACAGACCATCAATCATAAATCTTGATGACAACTACAAGGAAAATGTCGACTGCTTAGTTTATACTTATGGATGTACTCATTTGTAACAAGACCGTCAGAACTAGAGATTTACCTTAAAAGGGTTGTTTATTGGGCTTTCGTGTTCATCTTGAATTATGACGCTTTTGTCTATTTACAACGGGAGGTAAGTTAACGCAAAGTGGATTAAAAATTCTTAATTAAACTTTTTTCTTTGTTTGTCTTCTTAAGCAAATAAATTTAAACATAAGGATAAGCACTAAAAACATTTCACATGCATGTATGTATTTATGTATATTATAATGGGTGGCACTAATCGACTTCAGCGATGCAGACAATTCAAATTTCAAAACTTTTACTTCTTTTCTTTACTTTTTTCTTATCTTTTTTTCCCAAACATGCTCAAGAATAATGTCTTTGGAAGTTGTCAGAAATTTAATCTTAATTGAGATCAATTAATTTTAGTTATAAATACTATAGCGTTCTGTTAATAATTAATAATTATTTACTTTCTTTTTTAATATATTTTCAATGAACTTAATTTCTAACTATTATTTTATGAAATTTTACAATAACCGTCAAACATCTAACAAGTTAGAACGTTAGATATATGTATAAAAATATATGTTTCATACAAATGTGGTATATGCGTATATAGCTTTTGAATAGTTATATATGATCGCAAGCTATGATCTCTATAAAAACGAACATAAACTAAGTAAGGGTGCTATATTCGACTATACCGAATCTTATACACTCTTCACAAATAACATAACTGCAGTTTAGTGAAGTAACTCCGTTCTCTAATCTAACTGTTATATTAGGGTAACATTGAATTAAAAATAAGAAAAAAATTAAGTACTGTATATAACTTTCATAAAAATGACATCGGCTCTTAATGGGTTAAGAATTTTTAAAAAATTTTATTATCTCTTCAAAAGTTTTAAAATGACACCCATATTGATAACTCGGAGATTAAAGGCGAGCGCCAATTTTTTCACGTTATGATTTTTGCTTAGTTTATAATTCTCAATCGCTCCATATATTTACTCGTATGTTTTGATTGAAGTTACTTAATTGAAAAAATTAGAGATAGGAGTAATGTTGTGCCTGCCGCCTCAGAGAACGTGGACCGATTAGCTGATTTCCAATAGCACCTTTTTCGACACTATATCTGATCGATTGACATACTTTTTGAAGCAAATTTTTAATTTTATGATAAATCTAATTTCTATAAATGCTGTTGTCAGTTTTTTTCATTGTTCGTTCACTCTGAAAATGACTTCATTCCAATCAAATACTTATAAATTGGTGTATTTAAATTTAGGAATTGTGTGATAGGGCCTGTTTCAACAAAAATTTATTTGAGTTTATGAATTAAGTAATTGAATACCTCTTTTGTTTTTACTATAATCAACCATAAAATAGATTATACAAAAAGACAGACACCAAGAATATCCAAAATTGATATAACGCTTTCAAATATGGATGCAAGAAATACCTGGCATGTTCTTAATTAAAAAAAATTATTTCTTTAATATAAAAATTAGAAAAATCGATTTAAAAGTCAATATTTCATAAAATAAGCAGAAATAATTTGGGAAATATTTACAATAACAAAACTCCTCACTATACCCTGCAAAAAAAGAAAAAATGAAGTTAATCAAAAATCATGGATATTTTCATTGCTTCTTTTGCCCTTACTTTCTATCTTGGATTTTTAATAAGTTCGTTTATTCTAATTATGTTTTAATTTTTGAACTCATAAAAAACTAATGAAAATTTATGAAAATTCTGTTTTTAAAACCTGGACTTCAAAGTACTAACCTTCCCAATAAAAATTTTAAAATGTATTTCCCATATTATACAACAAATAAATATATTTATAAACTGTAATAGTTTAAGTTAATATGTTTATTAAGATTTATATGTTCAAGTTTGTATTATCTACTAGTAGCTTGCATCGAATTATCTCGGATTTCAAGCTTTCATTTAAATGCCAAGCCAATGACAACCTAATAGTAAAATAATGCATTTCTTCTCTAAATTGAATGCTTTTTGCTACTGATTTTTTATAATGAAATACAACTGGAAAAACATAATTGTTTTTGACAAGCAAAAATTGTTGAAGCCACTGGGTTCAAAAAACTAAACATTTAAGGCATATTGCCATTTTCTGCTCATAGGGGTTCAAAATCATTATATCACTAGTTAATAATAATGAATTGCTTGATGATTAGCAACCTTGGAAAAGTAAAAATTTAATAGTTTTTAATTAATATTTTGTGATAATAAATCAAATGATTTTTCATAACAAATCATAAAATGTATTAGTTCACGTTTCTAGCATAGTTTGAACTTATGACGCACTTAAACTGCAGACAGCAATATAAGATGACTAGTTCTGATGTTGGCCTTCAAACAATAATTATCAATTGTATAAGAAAAAAACCAATGCAAATTTCCATCTTGTTATCCCTCTTTAAAAATTTCATTCGATCTTTTCTAAAACTAAATGCACAATAAATAAATAATATTTATAAACAATGTCGAACATCACCTTCTTAAGCTAAAAAAGGGTCTCAAAAGACTAAAATTTTTATTGGCGTAGCGATATCTGTAATCAAACGAAGGAAATAACTTACCAATATGCTGTTTTCACGATGTGCAATTATTATAAACAATACGATGCAAAATATTCCTCACCAAAAGGAAATTTATTTTTTGTATTGCTCACTTTAAAACAATATATCTTAAATGCCAGTAATCTCTTCAAAATAATTAACGAAAAAAAACTTTAACGTAGTAAAAGTAAATATATTTTTAAGTTAAGAATTTTATTAATTTATTTATTTTATGAGACATCAACAATTTTCATTTAGTGCATTTTAATGAGGAATTTACATGCAGTTCTTAAAATGACAAAAGAGTCATACAGAATGACTTACGTTGTTATGATGTCTTCGTAGCTGCAATTTTTTATGTTTATATCAGTTTTAGCAACAAATCTTATGGTTGTATTTTTTGTGACTAGAAAATTTAAATATAAAATGCATCAATTAATCAATTAAAAAAAGAACTTTATTCTTCTTTTATTTCTTTTTTAATTGCTATGTAATAGCAATTTTGAGTTTATTAAAAAAAAAAACTTATAACTAAACTATTACAAATTTACTACTGCAAATCAAATCACTGGTTTTGATCCAATTCCTCAGAATTGATTGTTGCTGCAGGTACGAGCAAAAATGACGGTTCATAACTATTCCTCAGAATTTTGGCTGCATTTGCCGGATATCTGATTGAACTTCGCTTAAAAGTGCATAATTTGTAATTTATTGGGAATTTCGGCTACATTAATTTAGATGGCAAAGTAAAGCAAGAAGTGTCACTTTTGCTGTTTTGGGAAAGTTTTTTGTTACTAAAGTTTAAACATTAAATCGTATTATGCATATTACAGTTAGAGAAAACTCAAATAGGTTGGCTATTTTGCATCTACATTATTCGCAACGGGTAGCACAACAGATGGTTGTTTCGCGATAATCTCTATTTATTTTTTCTTCCAAGGCCGGTAAAGGATTTGGACAATGCAAACAATGGTATGGCTTAGAAATTACTGTAGATTTTCCCCTTTACCGTGAATGTTGAATTGTGAAAATTACTAAGATGATTTCCCATTAAATTTTGGATTTCCGAGTTGACTTCGATACTCCCATTAAAGTTATGTACCAGAAGCACGCCGCTTCTGATAACAGAAGTATCATTTCACTATTTCTACAAATCTTAGTTATATTATTATCTTTAAATTGTTTTTCAATTCTATATATTTTAGCTTTGAACTTTAGCATGTCTTCAAAATCTAGCTTAATAATACCATTTTCTTTAAATATTATGTTTTTAAAGGCCTTGAGATGTTAGTGAAATTTTTTATTATAAATGAATAGAAATTATTTATATTATTATATTTTTTTTATTATATATACAATTGTCATTGCATTTTAGCACATTTATGTTTGATATTTCTAATGCATCTTCTCTACTACCGAATGGCATTTTTGTAAAGCTAATTTGATTTCTTCTTCATTCAGGAACACTGATTTTATTATTTTACCTTTCGCCCATTATATGGCGCATGTAATATTAAGAAGTTTTTCTTTAACAAATCTATTCTTATTCTCTATATTTATAATTGCTTCTTATATACCATTATAATCTTTTCTTATACTATTTGAGATTTTCTCCTTCATTAGAATTATTTTTATTCTTTAATTGAAAAGTTTATTGATCACTACATGACCATTACTATAATTATTTAATCTTAAAAAAAATAATAGAATTAATTATTTCCAAATCCACATGATCTAGTGACCCTGCGATACGGTTCATAACACTTCCTCAGACTTTAAGCTCCATGTGTCGGATCTCTGATTAAACTTGGCTTACAAAAATAATAATTTTGTCTGATGTACCGCAAGTACTTTTAGTGCATTAATACGTTAATTGCAGCTTATTGACTGGTCCCTGCGGTATGAACTATTTGGGAAATTTTTTTGTTAAAAGGGTTTAAAAATTTGTGGTGTGTAAACTGTAATTCACTCAACAAAACTTTTCGTCAAATTAATTATAGTTGTTAGCATTTTTAATCGTTATTTGTTTTTAAATGTTTTTATTAATAAAGAAATTATTTTTTCAAAAAGTTCGAATTCAACATAAATGTGCACCTGTGGCAAATTAATTACTTTCATTATGTAAGTACATAGTATTCAACTCAGATCATTTTTTAGGTTGTTAAGACATTTGACATTTTTCATATAAGCTTATGCTTACTTATGCATATTATAGCTGGGACTTACGACTAACTTAACTCTCCGTATTTTAATTTTTAAAAATACGCACATTAAACATGGCAAACTATATTTTAACGAAACAAATCAATAAAGATTATATTTGTATATTAAATTTGTTACTTAGCCTGTTTCATTATGCATTGCACCGGACGTAGTTATCTCTCCACCCAACTAGCGTAGGACAATAAAATTTATTTATCTTTTTATGAATAAAAAAATTACAGTATACATAAAGTCAATATAGAAGAAAAAATTTACCCTCTTAACGTATCTACATCACAGAAATTCATCCCAACAATTGGAGACTAGCTGACAACACAATTATCAAGTTCCGTTTCCTCTTTTGATTTATTCATTTAGTTTTCAATCATAACTTTCTTTGTGTTATTCTTTAAAGTTAAAAAAATTGCATTCACCAGGAAAAATTTTTTATTCATTTGGCCTGGAATGTTTCTGCCGCACACTCTTTTATATAAAATTGTTTGACTCACTCAATTACTTGCTGTTTCCATTGCTTTGTACTGGTACCGTAGCTAACCAATTTTAGTTTATCGCCGAAGTACTAATAATGATTTAAGTGGCCATAGGCACACGAAATTATCGTTCAGCCGAATGATATCTTTAAAAGCCAATGAAAACGAAACCAGATTTCTTAAAATTTTACTATATACAAACATATATTTATAAATGGACACTATTTCAAATTTTCTTCGCCCACTAGGTACTTACTCAATCAATTCGCCTCACTGACAGATACCCCTCCCATTCTGACATCTCCTTTTTTCCGGGATCATCGCGATAATCCTCCTTATGCCATCTAATGATAGCCTATGGGTGCGTATTCTTGCCTTCTGTTGGTAATATTGGATAATGTTAAAAAAAATTTCACAGGTGCCTGAAAATAAATTAAGCACTACATTTGGAAGGTTCAGTGACCTACTCCATTCTGTGTTTCAGACCAAACCATTAATAATTCTGGGCGAGCATAATTGCTTCATCACCCGTTCATAATTTTCAGAGTGAAGTTACCTAACCACAATGAAACAACAAATATCTCAACCATTATAAGCTTTTCTTTATTTCTACAACTTCTACAAATTTCTTTGTTATTATTTCTTATTGAAAACTTAAGGCGTCTGCCTATTACTATGCAAAGTTAATAACAACACAAATAAAAAGAATGTCCTCCATTGTAAAAACGGTTCATTTTTCGTTTTATCTTTCATATTTATTTTTGTTGAAGGCACACCTTTCGATAAGTTTCAAATGTGATGTTACAGTCTTGCCAGTGTTTGTTGCCAGTCTTTTTAGCATTCTCGCCAAATGGCTTATCAAATATCGCCAATATATAAAAATATAAAACATAGTAATAAAATTATTTTTATTTTATTAATGCAAAGATTGTAGTTTACATAAAAATTGCATTATTTATAACAATCCAAAAAAAAAAGGTTCTGTTAAAAAAGGAGCGCTTATTTGTAAAAGGAATATTATGCTGTTTACATTCATAATTTATAATATTACCAGTAAAGAATTGAACTCATTACTGAAAATGTTTTTAAGACACAATCAATATTCGTGTAAGATTGTTAATACTTCATATTAAAAATATTAAGTCAAATGTATGAAAGAAAGTGTTCCACACCGTGTTTCATAAACTACAAATGCGGCACGAGTTTCCATGGATCTTTTAAAAACTTGAATTTTTTTAATATCGCCAATTATCCCAACAATCGCCACAACTGATTTCTCATTGCCACAACTGATTTCTTACCGCCACGTTTGGCGAGAAAACGCCGTAGTGGCAGCACTGGTCATAGTTTTTATTTAAATCTTTAAAAACAACTGTGGTTTAACAAATCAAGAACTTGCTTTTAAAATTTTCTTTCGCGTATTGATTACTTCCTATCATTACTTTTGTCATTTCAATATTATGACCAAAATCATCGGACGAAAAGTCATATCAGTCTAATGAAATTTGATTTTTCATTTAATTATAATTATTTTTGTTTAAACGCATTTTAAAAAATGTATTGCATCGTTGTACATCACAGATATGTAAATTCATCTTCTTTATAAAACAGAGCTAAAAATAACATAGACACTTCTTTATCTTGATGGTATTAGGTCACTACAAACGAATAGAAAAATAAAACGTTTCTCATGTAAGTTCAAAAGTTTCAGAAATTGTTTAATGCTTGAGGCAAATAGACTATTGTGGATATAGGACTCCTCGAACACAGATGCCGTTTACTGCATTTTTTTTCAGTATATAGACGTCACTAGTGCTTTTCACATTTTACGCATTGCACATAAACGCGAAAGACAAAAATATATAAAATGGGCCATGCATACTGCAGATTATATGAATGCATTAAGGAGAAAACATTTTGTAGAACGTGCTCATGATACCTTCAATTAAACCTCGTGTGTATCTTATATAAATCTTATTTGTTGCCACTTACATATCACCCCAAGTTGAGTTCTATTGATACCCCTTGAAGCTTGCTGCGCCCAAACATTGCAAACGAGTAAAGAAATTTTTGCCATTATTTTTAACTACAGACTTTTTCGCTTCTACGGTTACCAGTTTAACATACTTGTCTGTCTGATTCTGCTTTATCTAAGGTATTTACCTCGATCATAACTCATTTACTACCGAAATAATCTCACTTTTTGATGCTTATGACTTTTGCTGTTTTTCATGCCTAAGACTGTCGTTTTAACATGTTTATTTCTCTGTCCTAGAGCTGTAAGCCAAAATTCACGCAGCAACTAACTGCGGCTTCGAATTTCTTAAAACCACAAACCAGTTGATTGTACATCCCCGACACAATCTATATTTCTATACATTAGTATAATAAAACTGTAAAGTTTTGATGTTGGTGTAGATAGTATGCGATATAAAATACAAAACACAATTTTTGGAATTTTTGCTCGTCTGTCTGTCTGTTTGCCTGTCTGTGTTCGCATCACGTAGAAACTAAAAGAAGAAAGAAGTCCTTTCGTTGAGAAAATGGAGTTGCTGGTGTGAAAGAACCCAATTTTACCGTTATAGCGGTACTAAAAACAGTTGTCTGCACATTTCGATTTTGTAAATAGAAAATTTTGAACACTGACTACAGAACTCTGGAATAAATATTTCAAAACACATTTTTCTAACTTTTTTTTTTAGTTAGAAATGACACGCAGACGAAGTCGTGGGCACTGCTGAACTATTTGAAAGGAAGAGAACGACAAATTGAAAATATGTATTATGATTTTACATATTTTTTTTAATATTTCGTAAAGTTTCTACAGCAGCGATATTTTAAATTAGACCAAAGAAATCGAAAAATTCTATTTGTTGTACAAATTTGATATCTAACTTTGTGTTTACATTAGAATTTCTTAAAGTAAACAACAACAAAATACTTTGTTTAATTTAAACTATCTAAAGATTTATATTATTATTTATTAAAATATATGCAAATTTTATAGATTTATTGATTAAATATTGTTAAAACAGGAGGCACATATTTTCTCAGGTGCATGAACATTTATTGGCAATTTTAGTTAATTAACGAAATGTGACTACTGGCGTTTAACATAATTTTTGTAAAACGTTGAACATTACCTATGGTAGGTTTCCCATTTTTCATTATCGCTTAAATGACCATATCGAGTTACATATATTACAAAATGTTAAGGTTATTAATAAAAATTTTATTAAAAGGCATTCTATTCGTTAAAAAAATATAACTGCAATAAAGATAAGTATAATAAGCCAGACCCCAGGCGAAAATTTAGAGTCTCAGCCTATTACGGCTCAAATTTCAAGTGTCTGTCCATAACCGTTTAAGAGATAAGGCCATATTCGTCAAATTCGCGGTCTTTTAATTTCTAAATTTATTGTTTACAATTTACAATATATTTGTACGATCTCTGTGAATTCTAAATATATATTTCCTACTACGCACGTTGGGTTGAAATTCCCAAAAATGGCTCTTAATTGAAATTTATAAATTTATATTTTTAAAAAGTAAGCTATTTCCGGTTATAGTAAACAAAATTGTGCATCACTAATTATCTTTTTCATTTTTCTATGTTATCTACTTCTCAAGTTGTTTGTTGTCAAAGTTGAAGTTTTTTTAAGTTTTTTAAAACAGTCGCGAAAACTGAAAAATATTTTAATTAAATTTTTGTATTTTCCTAGCATAAAACTAACATTTTTTCAATGGAATCTTCAACTTGAGGTATTATGAAACTCAAATGTGTATCTCAGTTAAATATTTTTGTTGTAGAAATATTTTTATTATTATTATTTTTTTTTATTTTTTTTTAAACTGGTGTAAAAACAACAATATTTCACTTTCAAGCAAAAATTCGATTCCGGTTTGGGCAAGCTTGGATAAAAAAAAACATTTTTGGGAATTTTCTATGATATGTCTACTAACAAATCATGTAAAAATATTTTTAGCGTTTTTGTGTGTACATATACATGTAGTTTTGTTATTGTTTTTTTTTTATTTTCTGAATCTCAAATGTTTCATACAAAAAACAGGACTTATAGTTGACCAAACAAAACCAGAATTTGGAAACTCAAATGACGGAAACCTCCCTCCGACGTTTTTTTTCAAAATCACAAAGTTTCTGCGGAAATTACAAAAATCGACGTTGAACTAATCAAAAAGTTACATTCCATTATCGATTTGTATTGAAAATTTTAGAAAATTTATGAGCAGACATTACAAAAAGAAAATTAGCGTGTTACCACAGGAGGTATTGAACCTTCGATTATTACGTGAAATTTCCAGAAAAACTAATTCTGATGATATTTATTTTAGTGGCAGCGAATATGATGACTACTAGAATTAAACATTAAATATAAAGTTATAT
This sequence comes from Gymnosoma rotundatum, assembly GCA_916610165.2. Taxonomy (NCBI): domain Eukaryota; kingdom Metazoa; phylum Arthropoda; class Insecta; order Diptera; family Tachinidae; genus Gymnosoma; species Gymnosoma rotundatum. The sequence goes on along the minus strand of OU744340.1, from coordinate 53,996,913 downwards.
TAATAAAAACTTTTTAATAAATAAAGATTAGTATGGCCTATTTCCGGGAAAATTTTGTATAGGAGCTATACGAAATCATTTACCGATTTCGTTGAATTTTTGTATGTTGAGTTACTGGCCCAAAAAATCAAATTGCCCAAATTTGATTTATTTTTCTTTAAAAATGGAGCTTCCAAAGCAATTTAAATATTCATATGAGCTGACAAACGAATATCTTTGGCGCTTAAAAAAATTTTTTTTTCAAAAATTATTTTTTTCAAAAATTATTTTTTTCATTAGTAATGACCGAAAAATAAGTGCTTTCTCTAACGGCTGAATTAAAAGATATTTTTAGCAATTTCAACCTAATGTGCTACGGTTAAAAATCTAAAGCCATATATATTAAAACCACGTTTATAATGGTACACTCTTTCATTTAAACCTTTACTTGCTACTATAGAACAGGTAATTTCACTTACACTGTGCATATTTGACGTGCCTGCTTATCGCAGTTTTTAAAAAATCAATACTTATATGAATGTCGCGTCACTTCGGGACACTCTTTAATTTTTAGAATTTTTTGTTTTAGCGGCTATCTTCTGTAAAAATTTCAAGAGTCTACCTATTACTATTCCAGAGATAGGCCGTGAAAGACAGACAGATATTGTGATGAAAACAGACAGATATTGTACATAACCCTCAAAATTACGGGTAAAGAATGAGTCAATAATCGATATTTTTAGTAAATTTTTACATTCCTAAAAAAAAAAAATTCGCAGCCAAGTTTTGAAACAGTACCAAACACAAAATTCCTTGTTTTAATAAAAAAGTTTTGTTCATAATTTAGTTATTATTTTTTTTTTTTTTTTGTAATTTCTGGGTAAACAATTTTTCTTTGTCGCAGCTTTAATTTTTAGTGAATTTTTGAGTTATAGATAGTTTTAAGTTTTTTTTTTGTGAACTTACAGTTTTTAATTAAATTTTAATTATTTTAATGAATTTAAATTTTTATTGCAAAAAAATAGTTTTGAAGTAAAATTTTGCATAATAAAGTTCTAACTGATACTTACCTTTTAACATTTCAATTTTTTGCTGTTAAGCAACTGTGCAGATGTATGTGTAAAGCGAGTACTAAATACGGTGTAATAACTCATAAAAGTACCATTAATCCATCACTATAAGACATTTCTATTTTCATTTATTTTTGTTCATTTCTCAATATTTTTAGAAATGAATTTTATGACTTTAAAAATATATATATAAATTTTTTTTTGCTATTAACACTTTTTATAATTCCTTTTGATATGTTAAATAGAAATAAACAATCTTACTTAAATTTTTTAATATTCTCCTTCTGTAAATATTTAAAATAATTTTATATTAACTCTTAATTTTATTTACGAATCAATTTTGTGAATCCAATAAAAACTTTAAACAAAACAAACTTATCACCGGGTGTTAAATATGTACGGGACTTGCGAATGTAATGTTTCCCGTTGCTTTTGTTTGCTGCCTTCAGTAATAGCTTCTTGGTTTGAATTTCAAACATTTTACAACAACGTTTGTATTTTTTATTTTTTGTGTACAAAATTGTTTAATATTATTGGGCTAGATATAACTTACATAACAGAATAGTACGATTTATAACCATTTTGACATAATTTTCTGCCATATGCTAGTAATTTCTGGACACGTTTTAAGAATTTATAATTGTGTTCTTCCAGTACCTCTCATTTATTTACATTGCAGTTGAAAAAAGTAACAACATTCTGACACAACTTTTCACAATTACAAATGTACACTTCTTAAAACATTTGTGCGTTTTTATATTCCGAAACTTTTTATATTTAAATTTTTGTTCACTATATCACTCTTTTGACCAGTAAATATAAAATCACATGAAAGAAAAACACACTTTAATTAAAACATAAATAATAAAATCCTAAAAAATCCACACAAGCAAAATGTGTTTTTTTCAGTGTATTACAATTAAGCACTCGCACACAGCAAACTTATTTTTTTGTTGTTATTCTCATAAATAAAAGTTCACTCACACTTGCAGCAGCGGCAAAACTTTTATAGTACTTTTTATTGTTTTAAATCATTTTGTATGCATGCTTTTCTTAAAAAAAGAAAAGGCAAAGTAAAATAATCCCGTTATAATCGCTCGTTTTATTCGGCTAATGCACGCGTATTTTGTTGTATTAAATGGTGTTTCCGTTAGAGTTGTTTGTGCGATACTGACTGTTATTGCTCAAAACAAAATTCCTTTTACTCTTTTCAGACATTCAATTCACAAGTTTTTGTTGTAATTGTTTTTGGAATGTGTTGCCATTACCAAAATCGAAAAGAATAACAAAAGTTTATTCTATCCTGTCAACGAAAGTTCTTTGGGGTGAAGGGAAAAGTTTGATTGCCACTGTATTTAGCACCCACATATGCTCTCTATAGCAAAACAAGACAATAAGAGTAATAACAAAAACCGAAAATTACCCGACTTATTCTGCATTAAAATATTTTTTATAATTGTTCTGTGTTTTGAAGGGCTGCATTTTAAAAGAATTTGTTATACTTTTTTGTTCAAGAGATACGATTCTCGTTAAACTATCAACATCATGTGGAATGTATTATTGACAAATAGCAATTTTAATGACAAATTCACCACATTTAATTTTAATATGCTGTTTTGTGCTAAATTGAGGTCGCCTGTGCAAAGTAACGGATCTTTTTATTTCAAATTTAAAGTGCTGCCATCTGCTTCTAAAACGTTTTCCAGGAATAATTATTAAATGGAAATATCATTTCTTACTAATTGTCGATATTTGTCAACATTTTTAATTGCAATTAAATTAATTTTTTTATCATTGTGTAAAAAACAATTTTAAATTTTTTTTTAATTTTAGTACAAACCCTAAATTCTAACTTATTCAACATATGACGTTTATCACTACCTAAGAGATTTTATACACATATCTGGGTGTTTATCAACTTTACATCTACAGTAATAATTGTTAACAAATTGAATCATACTTAAGGGCAGTTTAGACGGTAAGACTTTACTTACGTAAAATCTAATAGAAAATGAAAATCTATCCGTATAAAAAAATAGAGATTAAAAATCGTATGATTTTTTTTTCTTATGTTTACACAATAAGTGTTGAATAAAATGAAGTAAAATTGAAACAGCTGTTCTTAAAGCAATAATTGTTTACAAAAATATTTGTGATGCCAACTGAGTCTATTTTGCACTATATTCAGCGACTTTTGTGCTCTTTTGACGACTTTTACCTTTAAAAGGATAGCATTAATAAGAAAATGCAACCCTGATCTAATGAAGTAGTATAGTTTTTGAAAAATTTCAAAAAATAAAGAGAGACGTACGACTATCAAATTTCCATCCGTATTTTCTCTCAATGTCGGAGAGTTTTATTACATATTATGTTTAGAACATACTACTTGTACTCATCTACACAAATATTTGACATGTCGTATTACTTGTAGTATAATGTAAACCGTCCTTTAGCCTTTCATAGAATAGAGGGTATAATATTTAACAAGGTTTTACATCTCTTCGTGTCACATATTTATTTTTAAGGGAACATACTTTTGATTTTCACTCTCGAATTTGTACACAAAAGAACTCAAGGATTTACAATGTGTTAAATATATGCAACATTTTTGTCGGAAAAGAAAATGGCAATAACTTATCATTTGAGTGTAAATAAAGTAAACAAAAAATTCAAGGAATGAATAATGAAATTATTGTTTACTTTATGTTAAATTCCAAGACTATAAGAAACTTATCTCTACCTTAAGGATTATCGAGTGAATACTTTAGAAGACCACTGCAGTAAATAAAACTAAAACTACCCTCATATTTCCGTCATTTACTATAGACTAATGATAACTAACTATCGACTAATAATTTTTATTTTCGTTTTCATTAAAATATCAAATTGGTGGCCTATAGCTATCGAGTCCAACATCAATCCCTGCTCGCCATCTTCCACTACAACTCAGCTGCAGGCTTGCATCTCTTTCCCCTATATTAAAAGCACATTTTAGAAAAGTTTTAAATAACAGCCCGTTCACTGTATAGTGGTGGTAACAGCATCAGTTAGTAATCTGTTAGCCAAGTTTACACAAAATCTGATTTGTGGTTATTGTTTTTATTCTATTACAATCGAATATCTCATTTTATACCTGAATCCTCAGCACCAAAATTTTTTTATGTACTAAAAGTTTTTATATTTGTCTGTATTTATACCTGCCAACACACACGTTAAAGGCATCATACAAGCATAGCAACGCTAAACTCTACATCATTAGCATTGTATTTTCTGGAATAATTTAGTTATCAAAACCACCCAGCAAAAAATTCTACAAAGGATAATCGAGTGTGGAATTAATAATTTTTAGCAGAAGGACTTTTCAACTGGGCAATCTAGTTGTGTACAGAAATAACCCTTCCAACGAGGTAATCTAGTTGGAAAGTTGATATAACAAGGCATGATACTTTTATAATCAATTACTGAGAATTGATTACACTGATTATTGCAGGAGGTAATGATGATCATAAGTTCGTATTTTAAGGTATTTTCTTTTAACTTAAAGAACTAGTTCAATGAATACTTCCGTATTTGCGAAGCAATCGAATGTGTTTTGTAAGCGAGTAACAAAATATGGAATGAAAATCGGAAAAGTAAAAAAAATTAATGAAAACCAGCAGTACCTACGACTTCGTCTGCGTGCCATTTCTAATTTTCCTTGAATTGAAATTTAGAAAAATTTGTTTTTAACTATTTATGTAGACAGCGTTAAAAGTTTTCCATTTAAAAAAATAAGATGTGCTGACAACTGTTTTACTACCATTATACCCGTAAAATTTGTTGCTTTTACAGTTGCATCTCTAGTTTCTCTACGAAATAATATATTTTTACGGAAAAATAAAAAATTTTATATTTGAACCATGGTTTTAAGGGACCTTCGCACAAAATACCACCACAAAATGTGGAGAAGGGTATATCTAAGTTTGTTATTTCTTCAAAATCTATTCCCGTTTACATTAAGTATATATATTCTGAGTTCTTATGCATAGCGATAATTTAAACATGCTAATCGATCAGACATAATGTCGAGAGAGTTGCTATTGGAAATCAGAAACATCAGTCCGTGCCCTTCGAGGCAGAGACCACGCCTACCACTAATTTTTGCATTTTATTTGGAACAATGAAGTAACTCCAATCAAAAAAAAAACAAATTTATGAGAGCTCGCCCATATTGTCCGAGTTATGGGCGTCTGAAATTTTAAAATTTTTTTAAAAATATCAATAGGGGTATCATTAAAGAGCTCTTTAAGGAAATACACAAATTTTTAAAAACTGCTTAACCCATTAAGAGCCGATGACATTTTATATTAAATTATACATTTGTAGTACTTAATTTTTTTATGTTTTAATTCTCTGTCACCCCCCATTGGAGTTACATCACTAAAGTAGATTTACATATTGGTGAAGAGAGTAGGTTCAGCATAGCTGAATATAGCTCTCTTACCTGTTTTATTCCATAATGATTACTAGCGACACTAATACCAAAATTTTCAAAAAATATTTCATGTACAGAAATTACCGGGTTACAGCTTTATTATATATACGTATAGATTAGTTGCTGTAACGTGATAAAAAGAAGCGAAGTCATAAAATAAGAAGGATATGTTATTTTAAGAGTGATTTTATTCTGCACCGTTGTATTTTCTAGAAATTCATTTCCAAAAATGAAGCTTCTTAAATAAACCTAATTGAATATTGAAGATATTGAACTCAGTTCTTAGAACATATACGCTAAAATTTAAATTTCGTAAATATGTGCCAGTTCGAGGAGTTTCAGATGTAATGGATTTATAAAATTGGCAAATTTCTTATGCATAAATCATTTCCAAAACCATAGCGTTTAAAAATATTTTTCATCAGAAAATTTTGTTTTATACTAAAGATAAGCTTTAAATTCAGCATTTTTAGAAATTTCAAATAAAATTTCCATATCTTTTAGCTAAAAAAGATAATCGTAATGAGTGGTGGTCATCTAAACAAAAAATGTAAATTATGTTCCCTATTTTTGATTTTTAAATTTGTTTTGTTGGCCGGCGTTTGAAACGCCACTGGCACTATTGTTTATGCCGGCACTAACAAGCGCCAAGACAAAACACTACTTGGAGTGCTGGTGGTTATTCAAAATAAAACAAAGAGCCAATTGCTCGGCTGAGTTTTGTATTTAGAATCCCCCTTTTATTACAAAATTTGTCACCTTATAAACTAAAATAACGGTACTTAAATCTAATTCTTATTCTATCTATTTACATGTAATTACATGCTTACACATACATACATAAAATATTGTTTATTTACTAATAATAAATATAAATGACACAGCTGATTCTAAAAATATATGAAACGACTGATAAATTATTACTGATGTGTAAAAAATGAATAGAGATGTATAATAAATACATTACATATTAGTCCAAACATTTTTTCAGAAGTCTTACAATTTTGCTGGAAAGTCAACCAAGAAAAAATTTAAGGCAAATTTTTTAAAATTGTGTCTATTATTTTAAGATAACTGACCCAAAGGTCTTGTAAAAATTTCAACTCGAAATAACTTCCTAAGTATAGACGGTATAAATACTTACCTGTAAATGTTTTTTCAGGTTTTCTTTTGTCGACTGTGTTGAAAAAAAAAACATGATAGCAAATTTTATTATAGCTTAGTCCTATAAATAAATAGATTTTTGTAAATGCAATAGATTTTTTTATATATATATATATATATATATATATATATATATATACGAAGTAACGAATTTAAGTGCGAAATACGAGGGAATTTGTAGTCAGTACCTCCCCTACCAGTATAAATTTGAATTATACGACACCCCGCAAACTTCAAACAGTAATTCTAAATTTGCAAATAAAGCTATAACGGCTGAATTGTAATTAAGTATTATATTTTTGTTGTTATAATTTTCGGTAAAAACCGTCGTCTCTGGCTGTGTACTTCGTACTTTTGGCGAGCGCTTTCGATGTGACAACATCATTTTCAAGCCACGTGTTTGTTTATACTGTTATATTCTTTGTCATCTGTGAGTAGATCTCCACCTTTACGTAAATATTTATACAATGTACGATAGCATCTAAATAAATAATTAAATTGCCAGTATTCAGATTAAAATGCGGAATATAACCTTGTTGCCAACTTGTACATATCGATACACTTAATGTCCTAATTTTATCACTTTTATCTAACACTTGCTTGTAAATGTGTCAGTACAAATCTTATCTTCATTCACATATCAAAATCCGTAGGCTATGTAAACAATAGCTCTATTCACGATCTTTGTGCAATGGTCTTGCATCATAGCATTTGCAAAGTGTGTAGCATATTTTACTCATTACTTTGTGTTTTGTTGGTGTAAACTAAAAGTATGCTACACTTTTTTGCAAATGCTATGATGCAAGACCATTGCACAAAGATCGTGAATAGAGCTATTATGTTTCTTAAAACTTGTTGGCAAATGCTGTAAAATGTTAAAAACAAAAAAAAAAAAAAAATTAAATATATAAATAAAAAGCAAATAAGATAAATTTTTTTTATTTCAAATCACATTAATAAGAAAATAAATTATTCCAAATGTAAATTATTACTACGGCTATTATATGCCATTTTATCGAGTTGTATTATTTTGTTCTTTTATATCCATGCCAGTTGTGCGGGTGTGACTTTATAACGGTTGTTTGCATTTGATATAATTCGCTTAGTCAAAAAACAAGTGTTTTTATGGTTTGCAAAATGCAATTTGTTTTGAAATTGAAAATTTTTTTAAATCAATGATGTACAAAGATTCAGATAATCGTATGTGTTATGACTTCCGCAACTTTTTAGAAGCACTTTAAATACATACATATTTTACATTTTTTATTGCTTAATATATGATATTTAACTTTAGTATTAATTATAAATGGAACTACCTTAATATAAGGGCCATCATTAAAATTTTTCACCTCGGACTATCAAACCTTAGACAGTGAATTTTGAAATCATCATACTATATTTAAAAAATAAATTTACGAAATTTAAATACGAAGAAACACTCAAAATCAATCACTTTTAAGTTGGTAAGACAATATCCGCACACCCGAAGCTGTTATCATTGTTTTCCTTTTTAATCGTCACACAATTTGTTCCGACTTTAAGCTAGCAATGAATGCAGCTTATATATATTGTTTTATCAATTCCTATTACAGTAAATAACAGTCCAGTATCATACTGAAAGAGACTATTGCTTGAATCATTGATGCGCAAAAATATAAATAATGCACTAAATTTATTATCCCCATTATGGACTCACCCAATTTAAATTTAGCTCACAAGTTTTAAAATTTTAATGCTAGTATAAAAAACACTAAAAACGGAGCTAGGAAATAATTGCGAGTATTGTCAAATTGGGACTTGAGCACATTAACTTCGGCCCTCTTTAAATTAATGTAACTATTTATCTAGTGGGCAACTAAAGCAACTCAGCCGGGTTGAGTTAATCAGCAGAGGGAGAGGCGACGTTAACCAAACTGCTTATTAGAGCACAACAACACAAACTTAGATGATGTCGCTTTTAAGGCGAGCTTCAACAAGGTCCTCGTGGACAGTGTACAGTAAATATATTTTTAAGTCATCACCGCTTCTTGGTAAATGCTAAAATCATCCACAAATTTTTGAGTTTTGTGTACTTTTCCACAACAATGGCTTATTTATCAACCTCCGAAACCCTGAACTTATGGAAATGCTTCCCAGGCTGTAGTGAGATAATAACTAAGAGACCTACAAGATAAGTGAACTCTCCGTTGTTCGACCTGCGTAAATTACCAGTCATTATATAGAATGTCTGTGCACATAATGCCAACAGTATTCAGTTAGAAGGCTGTTAAACAGACTAATTAGCCTATCGTCATTTCTTTTGAAAACACCGGCCAATAGTCGATGTACATCTTGGGAGCACAAATTATACGCATGTCATCAGTCATTCTCATGATTATCTTAAAGGTTAACCTGTGGAAAGGCGCTTTAAAATGTGGTACTTTTATTAAAAGGTCGCTTTCAGTATAGCAATATAAGCTAGTGAAATTATTCAGGCAGCGCTAGGCGAGCTTTCTTCCAAGATGAGTAGGGGACTGCAGTTAATCCCAGGAAAAATACCTAGTTCCTTTCATTGTTGTGTAGTAGGAAAATGCACGAGGGACTAGATTTCGATTGACTACATGTATCAGTCCCTCTTTCTCCATTACCTACGCAACACAGGTTTCAACAGATTACTGATTTTACTTATCTCGCACAGAAAGACCATTAAATGATTTTTTCCCATTTATTGCCCGCCATAACCGGAAAAAATTGTCCCGTAAAAAGAGTTTCGATTTGGAAGAAAGTAAGTGTTAAGGGTTTTAAAAATTTATAATTTAATTTTTTTAAATATTTTTCCGTGCTTTTTCGCATGGAGCACCTTTAAAATTTTCCCTTTTTAGTAATTAATATTGATGATTTTAATAATTAAGTCGGGATAACAGCGGAATCAGACGAAATTCTTAATAACTGAACCATACTTTAGTCGAATAAATATTTACGATAAAATCATGCTAAGAATTTCTCTCTAACTCGATATTATGTTCATTTTCCTTTCTTTATGTTGACGTAGATAAAACTAGCTTTGCAATAAACAAAACTTTATAAATTCAACTTTATAAATACAAATCAAAATTTTAAAAAACATAAAACGACCTTCAAAAGACTCAGAGCCAATTGAACTTTAAAAATGCCAAACCAACAATGTGCATCAACATATGTTTGGTTTAGTGTAGTAATAAAATAAAAGAGTAAAAGAGCAAATAAAAATCATATGGCAAATGGCAATGTCCCCTTAAAATTGATAAATAGATATTGTACTCAAAAATACAATTATAGAAATATATTTGCACATGTAAATATGTTTGAGCTGTGTTAGCTTCAGTGTCGATAAGTTTGGTGTTATTAATGGTCCTTTAGAATCCAACCAACAATCAAGAACTAACGAACTGAGAAATTAAGAACACACAACAAACTCATTGTTGAATTAACTGTATAATCAAGCTGTGCTCCTAGTTTGTGAGTCACTTATCTCTAAACTGCAAGTTTTGAATTTTGTATTTTTGCGTCAGTTATTATTTTGTAGCAATGCAGTGCAATACATATAAAAATGCCTTGGAAAATAAAAAAGATATATAAATAGAAATTTCTAACTTTCGCAATAAGTATACTTTACGAGCATGACAAAAGTAAATATATTAGCGGCAAAAAAGGCAACGCCCAATCTAATAGGAAAGAGAAGTAAACTGTTACTAGCAACAGTAACGAGCGACAAACGCTCAATCAAATAATAAGGTACAAGATGATCTTCAAAATAGCGGTACCAGGCTCCTAATTGCGTTCTGGTCAAATTAACATCAATTTTGCTGTGCTACTATTTTAATCCGACAACTTATTGCAAGTTCTATTATTAATTAAATAATTTGAAAAGATTCATAGTTCTACGAATTTTTTAGTCAAAATAAAAATATAAAATTTCTTAGACTTATAATTTTTTTTCTAAATTGAAGGCGTGCATTGCATCTAATGTAAAAAAGCAACCCCGACAGTTAATGGAAAGGGAAAGTATGTATTAGGAGTCAAAAAACGACAAACAGCGTTTGTCACTAATTGCTTTTATTGTTACGAAAGTAGAACCAAAAATGTAAATGAACTCGCACATAAAACAAAAATAGAATAAGTTTCAGGTACTTAACAAATGCTCTTACATATGTAAATTAAGATTTTCAAGCTTCTACAATATTTCTAACACACATTAAGCCTTCAGCACCAGCTATGTTGAAGTATGCTGAATGCATTAAATGCAACCATTGACAAAAAATGTAATTGAACAAACAAATCATATACAATTACTCGTAATGCATAAGAGCCTCTCGCTCGCTCTCTACCACCGCCACTATTGGGTTACTTTTAAAAACTTTCATTTATAAAACATCTGATGGCAATACAACAAAAAATATTCCAAAACATATTTCCCCACAGTAGAAAATACGGTTTATATCAGAGGCATGCGCGTTTTCAAAAGAATCCACACCAGAAGAGAAACAAATATGTAAAATATATTTTAATGTTTTTGACCTCTGCAACAAAAATATATATTAATTCAGGTACAAGGGTGTTTGACTTGATTTTACTTTTACCGAATGCAAAAATAAAATATGTTCAGGATTTTCACGTGTAAAAATTTGCGTTTCCTCTTACACACAAACTTAAAACGAATAAAATATGTACATATATGTGGTTTTGCATTTTCACAATACTTGGTTGAAGAGTTATAGTTATAAAATAAATCAAGCAAAAAAAAAAAAAAATCAAGTAATTGGCCGTTGACTAATTTTGTATGAAAATTTGTTTTGTAAAACAAAAATTAATTTTAAGTGCGTATGAAGGAAGGGCAATTTAAAAAATATCAGAAACCGAATATCAATTTTATTTAATTATGTTTTATTTTAAGTTTTTCTTTCCGACCCCATAAAGTATATGTATATATTCTGACTCAGTGATGGGAAAAGATATTTGCATTTCGGTTTAAAAAACTTTTTCTGAGAGTACTTTTTTAACCTCAAGAGTAACAAATCGTTATTTTTTTTTTTTTTTTTTAATTTTTATTAAACAGCAAAAAAATCTTTATGAAGAAGAAAAGTTAACTAAAACCATAAATCAATTTTTAAAAAGTTCTTTTTACTTATAAACAACAAATTTTTAAATGTATTTTGTACTTTTTAAGGTATATCATTTTAAACTTAAATAGAATGGATTTGGGCTTATTTCAAAAACAATTTTATCTTACATTTTAAGATTATTTCCAAAAAAACTTCGTTCATCACATTAAAGTCAAATAAGCCCAAATTTATACAAAATAAAAATATCATTTCCCATCACTGAAATGCAGTACCAAATTTTATTATTTTTTAATTCTCTGTCACCCTAATATTTGCTTTTTTGATTGGAGTTACTTCACTAAAGTAGATTAACATAGATGGTAAAGGGTATATAAGATTCGGCATAGCCGACTATAGCACTCTTACTTGTTTGTATTACGATTGACAATTCTATCAAAAGAGACACGAAAAACGTAACAGCTGTTTTTTTGCAACTACCTAATGTACATTGTAAAACTAGAACTACAATATTCGTAAACTACAATATTCGTAAAAAGTGATGAAGGGGAAATGCTAAAACAGATTAATTTAAGAAAATCAATGGTTTTAAATTGTAGACGTATCACTGAGAGTTTGAAATGTTGCAGACGAGCCGATGGCATTTTTATGTAAAATAATATGTATGCAGTACCAATTTTTTTATTTTTTAATTCTCTGTCGCTCCTTAATTTGCTTTTTTGATTGCAGTTACTTCGCTAAGCTAGATTTACATAGATGGTTTATAAGATTTGGCATAGCCGAATATAGCACTCTACCTTTTTTTAATTATGATATGTTTTACTAATGGTAATGAAATCGTTAGATAATTCATTATAATTTAGTAAAAAATATTTATCATGAAATATTTATTATTTTAAAACTAAAAAATGAAATGTATTACTGCGGGGAAAGCATATCTATATGGCCATTTCGTTACTGCTCATACAGCTCATCTGTGGATTTTACCCATATTTTGTAAAGAAAACCTCAGGGTCTTATATCAAAAAATTTAAGTAAAATCTACTGATAAGCTATATGAGCAGTAGCGAATACACAAATACAAATATACAATATTTCTCCTTCAGAATCTTTTAATTTCTATAACTTTTGCATTAGTGAAATTTTAAGGCGATTTAATATTTTTAATTTATATGAATGAGGTTTTAACTTTTATTGGCACTTTTCAATGCACAGTGTGGCAGAATCAAAATATTTTTGAAATAACTCAGCCATTTGTAAACGGCTAAGCCGATTGAACTAAAATTCAATGCTAAGTACCATCGAGTTCCTAGGGATGGCGCTATGTGGTCTCAAATTAGGGCACCTAGTACCTGCAAATTTTTCGAATGCTTGATATAACTTCAAATTTTGTTAATTAAACGTTTTCTCATTGATGAGACCATAGGATCGGAAGATAACATTAGGCCATAAAAGTTTTTATGACTGCCTAGAACGAGAACAGAATAATTGAATGCAGCTGAAATCGCAGTTTCTTGCTTCTTGGGATTCTTCTGTTAGTTCTCTAAGAGGAAGAATATTATATTCTATAATTGTTTAACTAGGAAATAATAATTTATGTACTGTGGGCGTCACATCACTCCATGGGTATAGGGAAAGCAAAAAGAATTAATTTGAATTTTGCTATTAATTGCAATTAAAACTACGAGAATCATTCCAAGTAAGTCTTTGTCAATTCCAGTTATGTTTTAAGTTGTTTCAAAATCCCCAAAAATTTTTCCTGCGGTATTTCCGTCGTTAGTGTTTCCTCCAATACGAAGAGGCTTACAGAGTATTACCCCGTTTGTACTTTAAACTCTTCTTGAATTCTACTTTTCTCAGAAGCTCTTAGAGCTTGTAGTTCATTGTTGTTTTCCTTTTATTTTTTATTTAATCTTCTGTTGTACTTCTGTATTTAAAGCGTATGCAATAAGCAGAAAATGCTTTAAAAATCTTATTCTAGCATGAAGGATGGAGATTCCGAAAGATAGAACTTCGTCGTTAACTACCTTGATTATTTTTTGTGAGAATTCTGACATCTTCTTAACACATATGGAACATTTTCAATAAGAAGTCTTATTTTCCCTTTGATATCATCGACGAATTTTTTTATTGAAGCAATTGATTCCTTCACATGCTCAAACCAAATTAGCCTACAAAAATTTTAAGAGCCTGGGGTTTTGTTTTTCTATATATCTTCAAAGGTGTTTTCACGTGCAGATGAAGATGAAACCAGTGAGTAAGTGTACTTATTTCGGCTTATGTTTACTTCGAACATCAGAGCAACAGCTTCTTCCCCCGTAAAAATTGTCTGAGATTTCGGAATAGGTATGATGGTAACAATTCTTTTTAACCGTTTTGGAGATGCGCTAGGAAGAATATTGGCGACGTGTACTGCCTCGGCAGGCCGATTTTTTTTAGCAATCTTTTGAACGTATCGGAAACTTCATCTTTTGAAAATAAAGAAAGTTTTTTGTTTATCTTTATTTCGTGGACCTCGAACATAAATCATCATAGGATTTGCAGGGAGCTTCGCAACAGTGTTCATCTAAGTAATATTCTTCACTTTCCACGAACTGATTTAATTTTTTGATCAAACAATTTTAAAAATTTTTTGCAGTACCAATGAGATTTCTTTATGGCCTTTTTTGTAAATGTCTCCACCTTTTGATGTGATCGGCACAATATGTTTTTAATGACGATATCTAATGTATTCATATGCATATTATATTCGTGTTTACGTTATCCAAACTTTTTGTACGTAAATAGTAAAAAAAGCAGATAGGAAAAATCCGAAAAGGCACTTGATAAAAGTTTATAAATGTAATTGTATTTACGGAATTAACACCATATACAAATTTTTACTTCCGAATAATAAATTAACAAAAATTTGAAACATATTGGAAGTCTCATATTTAAGGATACATAATTTTGCACGTAAGAATGATATAGAGCTGAATCTTTTTTATTTGATAGGAAATTGCATCATCTGTATTGCATCATCTATATTTGTATACATAATAAAGTAAAATGTTCTAATAAAATTTTAAATTTTTTGCTGATCTCTAAAAATTTTGAAAAATTATTGTAAAAACGGTCCGGTAGTTGGTCAGCCTTAATGAACTGGCAAAAAATCTCTAACATTAAAGTGAAGGAAATCCCACAATTTCCAAAATTAAGACCAAAAATCCCAAAATTGTAATTTTTACGCTTTTGCCTAAAAAGTCCACATATGGATAAGGGTCACGAAATACTTTCAGCAACAATTCGGAGTATACATAGATTTTATGCTTCTTTTTCCGATCCTAGCTTTGGGATTTTAGAACATAGAGGCTAAAATCCAAATTTCATTGAAAAATAGGTCAAATTAAAGGATCCCCATTTTCTACAAGAATGATCAGTTTTATACAAAATTTGGTTAAAACATACACACATGTAGTTATCCTTAATAAAAGTTAAAATTAAAAAATATAAAAACTTTTTCTCAATCCACGAAAACAAAAGCTATATCTTTTGGATCTGGACACTGCAAACACACATATGCCATTTGTTGATGCAATATATTGTTTGGGTTTAATTCTTGAGCACCACATCTACCACATCTCCAATATTGCTGGAAAAATAAATAGGAAGCTAATATCTCTATTTACTCTAATACGCTTCTTGCCAAGGAAAATAGAAACTCAACTAGCTTATTCACTCCTTTTGAATCATATTATTTACTGTTTAGAAATCTAGAGTGCTTGCTTATCTACAAGCCTTAATCTAGTAACGCTAATTGTTAATCGTACTGTAAATAATAACAAAAAATCATCAAAATAATTACTGAAAGCATAGTGGTTAATTTAAAAAAAATGTACAACTAAAAAATTGTCCCCAATAAACATTTTCGATATTGACACGAAAGAGTTAATACACTTCATTAAAAATGGACTTAAAATAAAGGATTTCAAAATAACAGATTTAAGAAAAAAATCGTTATTAATGAACACAATTCAAGATTTTGAGAGAGTGAAAGCATACTTGGAAAAAACAAAAACAAAACAAAAAAGATACGAAAATCAAAACATATTTACTTAAAGGTCTCGATGCAAACGTAGACAGAGATGAAATATTATTTGAATTATTAAAATTTAAAAGCGAAAATATAAAACTTTAAAAGTCAGTCCTTTCTCAACAAAGTAATCTGTTGAAAGGAAAATTATTTTACCAATGTTTCTGGTGCAAATGTCTCCGGAAATCAGCATAAATGATCTAAAATATATTAAAACCCTTTTATACCGTTGTGTTAAAGGGAACTTGAAATATCCCAATGTCGCAATTGCCAGGGATTTTTCCATAGCGCTGTCTCAAAAAATGTGTAAAATATAGCACAAGCCACAAAAGAGGAAAGTGCCCTATTCAACAAGCTCCACCTAAAGAAATCAACAAGTTGTTCAGTAAGCTATGCAACAAGTATGGACATCCTGTATCTTATAAGGGTTGTGAAAAGTATAAATAACTCAAAAAAAAAAGTTAATATTAAGAGAAAAAACTTATCAGAAATAAGAATGTATTTAATAATCCAGCATGTTCCTATACAAATGTAACAAAAGGTAATAATAAGCCAAATGTATATTCAAATAATCAAGGTAATGTAGTTAATAACTCATTTGTACAAGAAATGAAAAATTGTATGTTAAATATAAATAATCAATTGATAAACGTTCAAAGACAACTAACTTTACAAATATCTAGAATATATACAATCTTTTCCATGCTTGAGGGATAATGGCATCAAACGACCAAACAATTAAAAAAAAAACTCAAAAAACTCCAACTTAACGTCAATTCACAAATACAGATAAGTAGAAGGTACGACCTTCACCAATTTATAAGTAAACATAATCCTAATTCGTCCTCCTAGGAGAGATTAACTTAACCCTAAACATAAAATTCAATTCGACAACTATAACTTGATACGAATAGCGTAATAAAATCATTTAATACTTTGGAAACGTGCATAATTAAAGTTTCTTTAGCTACAAATAAAATATTTTTCATTATTTCAGCATTTAACAAACTTTTCATTATTTTACAAACTTTTTCAATCTATGGATTTAGAAAGTAAAAACAACTTTTACATTTTTGCCGAAGACCGTAACTGTAACGTACAGAATGAGGTAATCCAGCTAACAATCAAAAAGGAAGCCTATTGAAAGAATGGTTAACAGACAATTAAATACGATACAGATGTAAATTTTATGCTACAAGTGTTCCATCATACCCTCGTACAGGATCGTTTTAGATGTTTGTATGGCGGACTGTAGATTACACACAAAAAACTTAAGGCCCAACTATAATGTGCATAAACTAGCTTATGCCAACTTATACAACTGTGCAAATACATTAAATTATATGTGGTAAACTATAATGTGAATAAGATAACTTTTCGTCAAGTTTCGTTAAATATCATTTCTTTAAGCAAGGTACGAAACTGATCGCACTTTCCGTACGGAAACAGCTGATTGTGCTTTGATTTATACATTAATAAAGAAATTTTCTAATTAAGACCTAAATTGTTAAATTTTTAGTTTTTACTTCAATATAAAATGTAGAAAAAACAACATTTTCTTTATGGCCAATTTTTTACAATTATAATATATTTAAATTAAATTTGTATTTATACACACATACATATGTATACCATATAAACGATGAACATCGTTGCATTTTTTAGTACGGTTGGCCACAAAGACAAAATAGAAAATAATTTGTAATAATTTTTTTTACATTTTCTTAGAAAATAAACCAAAATATGTAAATGTGTTTGTGAATGTTATTAAATATATAAAAAAATTTCTTTAAAGCCTTTTAGTTTTAAAATTTTGTTGATTTATATAGAAATTATTTTTGGCAAAAGTACGAAATAAACATAAATGTGCAACTGTGGCAAATAAGTTACTAAATTTATATATGTACATTGTAGCCACATAAATTTCTTTGATAAGTTACCTAAGCATTTGACAGGCTTTTCGTTGAATTTTTGACATAAGCTAAAGCTAGCTTATGCACATTATAGTTGGGCCTTTAGACTATGACAGCGACCATAATGCTGTAGAAACAATCACAATTGTGAACAAGGAACAACAAAATTTTACATTTTTAAAAGAAAGTACTGAATCTTAATACAACTATAAGATTACAAACTGGAAAATGTTTTAAAAGAATCTAATACTAAAAATTGTTCAAGACGAATATATCCCTAACAATCTCAACCTGAAATAGAGCACCATTTAGACAGACTTAGTAATATCATAGCCGATTCAATAGAGGAAATAGTTTCAAAATACAAAAATACAACAAAAGACTTCACAAAAATACCCAACACAACTATAAAAACGTTATATAAAGAAAAAAGTAGAACTCTTGCTATCATTAAAAACACACCATTTCCGAAGCAAGTTTGAATATAGCAGAAGCTAAATCGAAAATTGTAGCGGAACATTATATTATTTTTTAATTATTTTATTATTTGTTAACTATTTCATCATATAATAATTATTTTGTCATTTAGGTAGAATCAACTTATTTATTTTATTGAGTGCGTCACAAAACGTAATTATGAATAGTAAATGGTTTTACTTATTTGCTTATTCTCATATTCATATTAATTGATTATTGTTGTTTTGGAGTGAAATCAAATTGTGTTGTATTATTTGTTATTTTTGTTCATTGCCATTCCTTAATTGTGCTCTTTTATAAAAAACACTCAATACTCATTATTTATGTAAAAGGATTAACGGTATTAATTTCTTAAATTTGATTTAAAGCTAAGATTAGATTTTTCTTGACCATTAAATTCGCATTTTATTAAAGACCGGAGTTTTATTAAAAGAAATTATAAGCAAAGAAGACAAATTAAGACTTTTGTAGTCCGATTCGTCTCTTCGTGTCTATAAAATAATAATAAGTATTACCCAACTTGGACAACTGGCGCCCAACGAAAAATTTAATGGTTAAACTAGTAACAGATTTCATCTTAAGTTCTCCAACCAAATCAAATTTTGTTGTTCTGGTAATCTTGTTGTTGTGTTCATCATTGTTTTTAACCGACTTCAAAAAAAGAAGGAGGGTATACGACAATTCGTACAATTCGGCTGAATGTTGCTTTTTTATATTTGTGCCTCCAGAACTCAGTCATTTCTGATCCGATTTTGAAAATTTTTGGTAATATGATAGACTATGCTTACATATTGGTCCCGTTTTAAAAACGGTTCATAATATTAAAAATTAAAGGGTGTCCCCACACAACATACATATTTTTTACGTGTATTATGACCTGCAAAGTGCGATTCTGCAAAATTTCAAATGACTGCGTATTACTATGGCTCCCAAAAACAAAAAGTTATACAAAAATAAATCTTAGAATTAAAGGGTGCCCCCATAATTGATGAAGATTTACTTATGTGAGCCTATCTTTTGAACCGTTATAGAAAAACGCTTGCAAATTCGACAGAATGTCGATTGCCGTTATAGTAACAAGTATTAATATTACAAATTTTAAATTAAAGGTTGCGCCAATAGTTCACTTAATTTGATGTATATTGCCATACATTTTAACAGTAATAGTAGACGCTTGGAATTTCCAACGAACCTGTATTGGTAAGTCCGCTATAACAACAAGTATAAAATATGGATTTAGAAGTTAAGGGGGGTTCCAATAGTTAATGTAATTTCAAGTGTGTGGCCGTACTTTTGAACTATTATAGACAGACAGTTGAAATTTACAAGGGACCGTTAGAGACAAACGCTTGCAAATTGGACAGAATGTCAATTGCTATGGCCGTTATAGTAACAAGTATTAATATTAGGAACTATAAATTAAAGGGTGCGCCAATAGATCATTTAATTTGATGTATATTGCCATACTTTTTAACAGTTATAGACAGGCGCTTGGAATTTATAACGAACCTGTATTGAAAAGTCCGCTATAACAACAAGTATAAAATATGGATTTAGAAGTTAAAGGGTGTTCCAATAGTTGATGTAATTTTAAGTGTGTGGGCATACTTTTAAACCATGATAGACAGACAGCTGAAATTTACAAGGGACATGTTTTGCTAAGTCCGCTTTAACAAGAAGCTTATAATTTGAATTTAGAAAGTAAAGGGTGTTCCCAAAATTAATGTAATTTGTTCTATATGGCCGTATTTTTGAACCGTTGTATACAAACATCTTAATTTTAGACAGAGTATCCACTACTTTATTTGGTATAATAAGAAGTATAAAAATTTTATATTATAAATTAATAGTTGATATAATCGGATGTATATGGGCAAACTGTTGAACCGTTACAGGCAGATGGTTTAAATTCACACAGAACCTGATTGCTAAATCTACTACAACAGCAAGTATATAATTTGAATTTGGAAATAAAAGAGTGACCCTATAGTTACTGCAATTTGATGTCTATTGCCAAACTATTGAACAGTTAAAAAAGTATAAAGATTGGAGATATAAGCGTGTCCCAATAGTTAATGTAACCTTATTTATGTGGCCATACACTTGAGCTGTTATAGGCAGATAAAATCTGTTTTGAAGTCGGTTTTTTCGCAAGAATTATTATTCAACCTTAATAGCGGTTGTTGCTTCTGAGAGCAACTCTCCATGTATCCTTTAATTGCTTTTTTTAGGATCGTAATATATGAGACGAAGTCCTCGTAATACTTCGGCTGTTAATAATAGCCTACACGACATTCGAAAGACACAAAATGGCGCTGAAAGCCAAACTCTGAGTGGTTTTGGGGTCCAACGAACGCGAAGTAATGTATCGGCAGCAAACCTTAGTCAATCAGAAACTCCAGTTAATAAGGTTTTAACTGATGTTCAGTTTAGAGAACTTTTAGGTGGTTTAACGATGAGACTAGATTTAAAAGCTACGTTTAGCCATTGCAACACACGTTTTGATGGTGGTCGTAATTCCACAAAAGTTGAAGATTTCTTAGCTACGATTCTAGTTTACAAAGAAGCCGAAAATATTTCAGATTTTCATGCCCTTCTGAGTCCACCTCTACTTTCAGAATGCTATGCATCTACATGGTGGCAAGGAGTTCAACATGAGGCCAAAACGTTTGCTGATGCAGTTGACCTCTTGAGGAAAGCTTTTGCTCCTCCAAGGCCAGATTGGCGTATTTTTAGTGAAATTTTTCAAGAAAACCAGAAAATGTTTGAATCCACTGACAGTTTCGTTTGTAGAAAAAGAAGACTTTTCGCACAGCTCTCTGAAAAAGTTTCAGAAAATGCAATGCTTAATATAATATTTCCTCAATTATGTATTCATATAAGAGAAAAAGTACATCGAGATAGTGTTTCTTACTTCCAAGATTTATTATGTAAGGCCAGAGAAGTAGAACAATTTGTTTTGGAAAATAAGCAGGAAAGGTTAGAAAGAAAGAAATCTTTTGAAACACCACAAACAACAGTTTTAAAATGTTCTTACTGCAGAAAGAAAAATCATTT
Source organism: Gymnosoma rotundatum (assembly GCA_916610165.2). Classification (NCBI taxonomy): domain Eukaryota; kingdom Metazoa; phylum Arthropoda; class Insecta; order Diptera; family Tachinidae; genus Gymnosoma; species Gymnosoma rotundatum. The sequence continues at coordinate 53,975,629 of OU744340.1, read as the reverse complement.
AGCTGAAAATTGTTTTAAAAAAATTGAGGCTGAAAAGCATAAAAATGGGAAAGAGCCAGAAACAAAACTCAGCTGTTACGGGTGTGGGGCTACAGGATTTTATATCTTAAATTGCCCATCTTGTAATAATGATAATACAACTGGACGAAAAGAAAAGCTTGATTTTAATGCACTTCATATTTCTTTGGTTGAAAGAAATGTCCCTATTGTAAGCATAAACAATGTAGGGTTAAATGGAGAAGCATACTTTGATACGGCTGAGAGAACCAGTGTTGCCGGATTTCTCCTGTACCAAAAGTTAATACAAAGAGGTTATGTTTTTCACAAAAAGTCTGTGCAGAGATCATTCTAGCTGATGGAAGTCAACGAAATGAAATTGTTTACTCTACAACGGTTGATGCTATTATAGGTAAACGATTTAAAAGAATAAAATTTATATGCTTACCCAAATCTACATGCAATAGAACTCTAATAGGAATAGATTTTTTGGAAGAAAATGGTATCGTGTTAGACCTAGCTCAACGCACTTGGCATTTTAAAGATGGCCCGAATAAAATTTTTGAATTTAAATTAATCCAACCACAAATTATAAACAACATGTCTTTATCAGAAAAAGTAATGCAAAATGAAGTGAAAGAATTTCTGTACTTAATTAAAAAAAAGTTTGTCAGTAGAAAAGCACTATTTTACAATAGCTTTAAAATATAAAATAAAAAATATTAACTGTTGGAAAATATGTCACTTAAAAAAAATACATTTAAAACAAAATAATTTATGGAAGGAAAACATAAAAAATATATTGGTAAGTATTTTACATTACAATTTGTATTATGTTTTATAAAACAATGTTCCCTTTTTACAGGTACAGAATATAGGAAATATATATTTTGTGGTCTTTAACATTTAAACGATTTTAGCAAGGTATGTAGCTTATTTAAAGATTTGAATTACAGACATATCGCTCATTTAGTAATACATACATCACTCAAATTTTAAAATTTTTGTTTTAATCATACAGAATTGTTAGCTAATTTATTTATGCCCTTTGTACGTGAAACGTTTTAAGAGCGTACGAGGGCTGCTTTATATATTTCTGGCCTAATAGTGAAAATGCGAATATTTATAATCAAAAATGGTTTTATTGTTTTTCAAAGAATTCTTCAGCACGATTTATACACTTTTGCATGCACTCAAACCAGTTGTCGAAGCACTTTTTCCACTCCGATTGAGACACCTCCAAAACATGGTTTTTGAACACTTCAACAGCTTCTTCTGGCGACGAAATTAGTTGACCACGCATTTTTTTCTTGATGTGCGGAAACAAGAAGAAGTCATTAGGTGCCAAGTCTGGGCTGTCCTGCGGATGACCCATTAATTCGACGTTTTGGCCGGTCAAAAACTCTCTGGTTTGAGCCGATGTGCGAGAGCTCGCATTGTCATTGTGAACAATGATTCGTCTTCTCTTGTTGGTTTTATCGAATTTCTCCGATGACTGCAGGCTAACAAATTGTAGTGTACCACTCAGAAGTGACCGTCCTACGTTGCTCAAGCGGAACAGTCGCCACATGACCAGTTTTGCCGAAGAAACAGGCGACTATTTGCTTCAAAGTGCTTCTTCCACGAACAACTTTCGTTGGATTTTGCTCGTCTTTGAAGACCCACACGGTCGATTGTTGTTTCGTTTCGGGCTCATGCGCATAGGTCCATGATTAGTCACCTGTGACGATCTTATAAACGTCTTTTGAAGCATCGCAATCGTATTTCGTATCGAATGTATGCTGGTGGAAGAAATGGCCAAGGATGTCTCTATCTCTAGGTATGTCGCATGTCGATCTTGCATTATGAGTTCACGCATGGCATCAATGTTCTCTGGCACAACAGCCGTTTTTAGACGACCTTCACGGAATTCGTCTTTGAGCGACCTTCGGCCACGATTAAATTCATTATACCAATTTTTCACAGTGCTATAGGATGGTGCTTCATCGCCATACAAAGATTTAAGTTCATCAATGCACTCTTGTCGTGATAATCCACGTCGAAAATTGTGAAAAATGATGGCACGAAAATGTTCACGAGTTAATTCCATTTTTTTCTATATTAAACATAACATAAATATAACACAAATAATGGTCGTACGTCAAGACAAACTTTCCAATGGAAATGTCAGATTGCACTTGCAGCACTCAGTGTTGCCAGGCCAGAAATATATATAGCAGCCCTCGTAAGTCGTTATTTTATTTCATGTTTAGAAACTTTGTTTGTCAATAAGTAGTCGTTGAGTTGTGGAGTAAACTTCATCACGTGAAGATCATATCGCTTTCTAAAACATCGTCACATTTCGTTTTGTGACTGTATATAATTTCTGAATCATTCTGAATCATTTCTGAACTTTAGCAGTCTGACATTTTTCTAGATGGTAAGAACAAGTCAAAAACTTCAACGGCGATAATCTAGAAATGATTTTTTTGAGTTAGGGCGTTCTATCAGTAAATGAGCGATATGAACTTTAAGTATTGGTTGCTAAACTATAAAAAAAAATTCTAAAATAACATAATTTTTAGCATAGAATAATTTCAAGAAAGAACAAAAATATGCTGCAAATCAAAAAGAAGAAGAAAAAATAGCATTTGTGTACCAAAATAATATAAATAATAAAATAATAAATTGAGACCTTTTGATGTTTAAAATGAATAAAAAATCTGTAGTTTTAATTGTTTTGGTAGGTTATTTTTAGAGGGTTGGATCAAAAGAAAAAAGCAGTTAATTTTACTGTTTTAGTAGGTTAAATTTTATAAAATAAAATAATTACAGAAACAGTAATTACTAATGAAAAAACAGTACTTTTTACTATTCTGATAGGTTGTTTTTTGTGCGTTGGAATAAAAGGAAAATTATTTGTTTTTACAATTTTTGTTAGTTATAAAATCAACATTCAAAAACAATTGAAAATTACATTTGATTTAAATGAAATGTAAGTGGACCGTTTTTTAAATGAAAAAGTAGTTGTTAAAAGTGGTTTTTCATTTAAATTTACCTACATAATATACTTAATTCGCAGAAAGAAATATTTAATGATATTGTGAAGCCGATTCCAAATGTAGAACACTATATCAAAACCAGCTCACATGATCCAATCTCTAATCTACCATACAGAATATCACCAAAAATGAAAAATCCTCTAAGGCAAGAGCTTGACAAAATGCTGTAAATGGATAATTGAAGAAACGGAATCGCCCTGGGCATTCCCAGTAGTTTTGGTACAAAGAAGGATGGTTCTATTAGACTATGTGTTGATTACCGTCGTTTGAATGCGATAACTACGACCGATACATATCCATTACTTAGAATCGATGATCTCCTGCACTCAGCAAAAACAACCCCATTTATGACAACTGTAGACTTACGTTCTGGTTACTGGGAAATAAAGATAGCAGGAAAGGACAAAAATAAAACTGATTTTACAACCCTTTTGGCATTTTTTGTATTTAATAGAATGCCATTTGGATTAAAAAATGCACCAGCTACCTTTCAACGACTAATCGATAAATTTCGAACCGGCTTACCAAATGTAACAATATTATGTTATCTTAATTCTCACAAGATTTAGAAACTCATATTTCTGATCTTAAGCTAACATTTAAAAGATTAAAAGAATTTAACTTTTGCCTTAACCGAGAGAAATGTTTCTTTTGTAAACCTCAAGTTAAATATTTGGGACATATACTTACAACTGAAGGACTAAAAGTTGATCCCGAAAAAACAAATGCCATTATAATGAGGAAATGTCCTAGAAATCCTAAAGGAGTTCTATCATTTTTGCAAACCTGTTAATGGTATAGACGTTTTATACTTTCATTTGCAAACATATCAAAACCATTACCAGATTTAACAAAGAAGAATGCAGTTTGGCAATGGTCGGAAAAAGAAGAAAATGCTTTTAATTCTCTGAAAAAATTAATTAATTAATTAATTAAAAACAGATGCTAGCAATTATGCGATTGGAGCTGTTGTACTCCAGGGAGAGAAACAACACGAATATGCTATTGAATATGCTAGTCGCCTACTACTTCCAGCAGAGAGAAATTACTCAACAACAGAACGTGAAGCTTTAGCAGTCGTTTGGGCATTTGGGTTTTAATTAACTGTTAATTTTGTTAATTGTTAATTAATTTGTACAAATTATGAATGGAATTAAAATGTGAATGCTTCATTATAGGCCTTTTGCTGTTTGAAAAAAAAAACCGTTTTTGCTGTTGTATGTATAAATTGACCTATCTCCTTTTTAAAGAAACTGCGTCTTAAAATTTATTAATATATTACAACAACAGCAATACAAAATCAATCTACCTGGTGTTAACAAAATCCCACAGTTAAAAGGTTTCCGTTAGTATTTTGTACATTTATTACACATGTGTTTTTTACATTGGGTAGTGTACGTTCTTCTTTTTTTTTTTTGGAGTGCTTTTTCTTTTTCTTTCATAAAATTGAGCTCACATTGTATATTACTAATTTTACTTAAAGCGAAGGAAAAACATTTTACTGCCTTTGCATTAAATTAAATCAATTTTTTTTCTGAAAACTGCACATTCAATTCAAGTACTTGGCGTAGTTCGCATGAAGTACATGTTACAAATTTAAAATTAAGGTACTCGGCTCAGTTTTTCTTATTTATTTTTGCATTTGAGGTTGTAAGTTGCCCTAATAAAACAATTAACATACAAGTCTTACTTATTGTACACGCAAAATAATAATATGAATGCATGTGACATTTATAAGTAGTAAAATAGACAAACATTTTAAAAATGTACATTGAATAAATTGTTGTAAGCAAATACGTATTTGCCGTATTTTTCAACGTAAGGGGCACACATGTCTTTAACTTAAAAAACCCTAGCAGGCAGAAAAAATTTAAGCTCATATTTGTTACGAACTCATTAAAGCTAATTATTTTCAAAAAAATCTTTATTCTGCTATTTGTTAGAAATTTCTACATTGGATTTGTCACCATTATTATTTTTTCTTTTACGTATGTGCTTATATACATAAGAGAACTTAAGACAATTTTCAAATACTTGTCGTATAAAACAAAGTGGACCTGACTTTTGAAGTACATTTCCACTAAGAAGAAAATATGAATTATTAGATAGTAATAAGGGCAATCAGTCAAATTTCTATTAATTTTTTACCATAAAATAATTGGTGCTGAATTTAATTATAAAAAATACAATAAGCAGTAATAATCTCCAAATACTAAATTTTAATATTTATTTTGTGTCATTATCGTTTCTAATATTTCAAGCACTTAGCAGTTTTTAAAATAAAAATATTGATAATTATCTCTTTTTTTTTTTTTTTTTTTTTTTTGAAATATTTCGCCACACCGTTGGGTGGTATCTTTAAGAAACAGAAAACAAAAATATTAATATTAGTTTTTACAAACATATTAAAACAAGGTTCAAGGCTTTCTGTTTTTTCTGTTCGTATATACATATAATCCTGCAAAGGATAAAAAAATATTTTTTTTATTTTCAGAAATCTGACTTTTATCGTAAAAATATTTTGAGCGGAAATTTTAAAAGTGCAAGTTAGCATCACTGAAAACATCTGTTGTCATATAGTTTTACATATCAAAATAGAGAGTGCTATAAATAAAAAACTGACACATGCTATAACTTTTATTTGCAAACTCAAAACGCAGCCGCAGTGTTCGTATGACTGCTGAAAACAGTAGACTGAATTCAGTTGGTTTTTAGTTGTGCGTGTGGTCAGTTTAACTATTTTAAGCAGTCAAATAGTTGAAAATAAACACTAAAACTACTTTCAGTTCAGTCGCCAGTAAACAAAAAATTGTTAGTGCTGAATATTAAACCCTGGTTTATACCATAAAAAATGTACAAATTTTATTTTAGTGTTTTAATTTTTTGAGAAATGAAAAAAAGCAAACTTGAATTTGACTTTACATATTGTGTTAACGAAATCTTTGAAGGAATACATAAAAATAATTTAAAACGTCGGATGTATTTTAAAAAGTAAGTCGTTTCATATTCGAGACAAATTTGTTAATGTAACTAGTTCTTTATTTTAGAAGAGAATACCTTAAAATACGTACTAATGATCATCATTATTTCCTACAAAAATAATTGTAATCGATTCGTAGTAATTGATTGTAAAAGGCTCACGCCTTGTTCAAATAATTAGGTTGGCAATCTACTTGGAAAGTACTTCCGTCAAAAGTGCTTAATTCCACACTCGATTACCTTTTCAAAAATTTTTTGCTGGAACATAACTGGCTTTGAGAAGGAAATATGAAGGGATTATGCATATTTACTCAATAACACCAAAACCTTAAGACTTCTATGCCAATTTTTGTAGCAAATTCATTTTATATACTTCCTATCTCGCTAGTTCTTATTTTAATTACCCCTTCGTTATTAAGTGGTGGTGGCTTATTCCTTCTAAAAGGTTGCAAGTGTCTCTCAAATGCCTATGGAAAGGTAGATAGTGAACTATATATATCCTATCTGCGTTTTTTTCACATATAGAACAATGGCATCAGATGACTGCTGACATTTTCTTTAGTTAAGGCTAGTTTCGCTATTTTTTTTTTCGTTTTAATTCGATTGAAGCAAATTCTTTTACAAAATGATCTTTCACTATGGCTTGAATTGTTAATGCGGAATCACTGTCAGCACATTTTTGAACTGGTACTAGATCTCATGTGATAATTGTGTGTTGTTGAATTAGTCTCTGCATCGATCCTGGTAAGATCGTGATATAAAGAGTTTTCTTTCTTTTTTCTCATGTGACGCACCTTTTTTATATTAGGTGTGTTCATTTACTTTACTAGTAAAAATTATCAACGAGAGAGTAACAAGAAATTTTCCAAAATTACTCTCAAAAATGTGAAAAAGTAAATGAACACTTTACTAGCTAAAATTTGCAAGTTAAAATAGTGTTGTTATGTATAGGTACATATGAGTACTCAATAACTACCCCTATAATTTTTGGAAAAATTATACATATATGTATATTATTATAAAAGTGATGTGATTATGGTCATTTATATTCAGCATTGTCGTAACTGGCGTTTTTCGAGTACGGCTTGTAATAGAATAATGAAAAGTTTTGTAATTTTATTTAATCTAGTACCTGATGTAGTCGAAATGCGCTATATACGATAAAGGTGATTAACTACTTTTGACTGAAATGAATGAATAAAATATCTATTTTTAATTAGTTCATACGTTATAATAGCCTGCCTACACATAGAACTTTTATTTCAAATATCGGAAATAACGACAGAATAAGGTCGCAGAAATGTTTATGTCCAACTTTGTGATTTATTTTCCAAGCGATTTTCATAAATGGTGTTTTTAATGCGTGGTAGAATAAGCATGCTTTAATAGATATTATTATTGAGAATTTTGGTTCGCTATTGTCTAACGCTTATGCTCCACATTTGCAGTCGCTTCTAAACTATAATAATAATAATAAACAGCCGGCGAAAAACGGGTCAAATATATTTTTTAAAGAAAACAAATTTAAGCAATTTTCATTTTCATAATAAATAAAATGCTTTATCCAAAACAAAATAATTTAATTTAAATTTATTTCCCAATATATATTTGAACTAATCAAATTATTTGCCTGCTTAGTGTAAATTACCGAGTAGCTACCTACTCATAATGTTTACAACACTAAGATTGTTTGCCGGAACATCCCTTGCCACTGATGTACTAGATACTGTGTTGCTTAGTTCAATTTCATTAGACATCTTATTTGGCTTCTGTTGTTTCTAAGTTACACAAATATAAATTTATCTTTTTAATACTTTTTACCGCTTTAAAAGTTTACATTTACTTACAATTTCTTTGATTTTCCAAAATATTTTTATTTTCAACTTAATTTTGAAATATTTTTTTGTAAACACAAACGAAAACAGCTGTTTGAATAATTATTGCAAGTAAAAATTTTACTTGTAAAAACTTGCAAGAATTTTTTTGTCTCACAATTTTTTACGCTCTTTCGACGCTCTCTCGTTGCAAATTTTTTGGGTTAATGACAGCGTTGCCACACAAGAAATTGACTTCCTACCAATAATTTTCAAAAATCCTACCAAAATCGTTCACAGCCTACCAAAAATTTAGAAATGCATTTCTTGCACATAAACCCTGTTATACTCACTTGTTTTTTTTTCTGTAATTGTAGAGATGGAAGTTTGTCTTTTGGTGATTTTTAAGATGGGTGTTATGATTTAAAATAGTTTTAGAGCATACTACTCGTATGCAGAATGAACACCCATCCCTTTCCTGGAGCTAATCAAATTCGCTCAACCATGTTCTGTTCTAAATTTCCTTTTGACTGTTTCTTTACAATGTTCACTAAAAGTATTATATTATTTAAAAATGTTTTAAAACAAAAACATAGTTGAGGGAATATCGTCTTCTAAAGTTATATTATTTTCATTTAATTTTAGAGTTTTTGATTAAAATCTGAAAAAAATGCATGCAATATTAGTAAATATTTATGTAATTAATAAGTACATATGTATTTACAATTAAAAGAGTATTTTACTTTTCCATTTTGTCTGTTAATTTTTTTAATACATACACTTGAAAATAAACCTTCACACAAAAATATTGTTAATTTCAATTTCATAATATTGTTCGCGTTTCTTAAACCAGAGGTGGTTATAGCTTTATTTATCTGTGCTTTAATCATCTCTATGCAAAAAAGCAGAGATGTTTTCTATTACACCTAAAACAGTTTTTTAAAACATTTTATTTAATTGTTTATTTAATTCAAAGTTACATTTTTTTATTTTATCTTCTGAATTTATAAGGTGAAAAATTTACTATTGCTAAAAAATTGCTACAGGAGGAAAACCTACCAAAAATTTAAAAAAATGCAACAAACCAACCAAACTACCAAGCTGTTTTTTAAAAACGAAAAACTACCAAGTTTGGTCCGATTGGACCAAAGCGGCAACGCTGGTTAATGAACGCTTTCTAGTAACAATTGTTACAAATTTGTACAAATTTTTAGTAAATGAACACACCTATTATCATAGCTTCTAAATTAACCCTGGAGTTAATGTCGACGTCGTTGACGGCGTCAAATGTCAAAAAAAAAGTTGAATCGTATGAAATTGTATGAGAGCAGTTAATCTCAACGCGTTGCAACGCCGTAAAAGTTCAATCTGTTTCAACTGTTTCGGCGTTGAAACGCCGTCAACGACGTCGACATTAACTCCAGGGTAAAGCTGGCGGATAACAAATACTTAAACGTTTGAAATAAAGTTTACTTACTAATAATTATATAATTGCAAATAAAAACATTACTGTGACAAGTTTCCATTTGCTATTTAATATCTAAATATGTCGTCTGAAGGTTAACAAAATGTTGAACAAAATTAATAATAAATCTTAAATATTTAAAAAAGAAATTAGGCTTATTGTAAAAAATTTTTAAATATTTTAACTGATTTTAATTGACGATTTCATTAAGGGTAGGCTATAAAAAGAAGTAATATAAAAAGATATTTCAAACCTTATAAATTAATAATGTTAACCTTGGAATGCCTTTGTTTGTGTCCTTTTCTTATTGATATGGGTACTTAAATGACTGACGTCTTGATGTTGTCTGACCGATTTCATGTCTGTAGCTTAACAATGCCTTTTTGTTGTATTTTCACATGTCATTAAAAAGATTAAGTCGACAAGTGCAAAAATGTTACAAAAATGGAACATGAAACAAAAAAGTGAAAATTGAATTTCTAATAAATAACCTTTGGATGCTTAAAACATTTATATATTAAAAGCTTTCAGTTAATTACAGACTCTAGAGTATTCTTTGGTTTAACATTTAATATATAAGCAATAGAAATTTAAAACAATTTAGCTTTGTTAAGCCTACATATACTACTACCTTCAATCCCGTGAAGCTAGTATTTCGAGTCGTTTTCACTAAAACAAATGCAACTAATATTAATTTTCTGTTCAGCCACGTTTTGTTTTTAGTTTTTGTTGGGGCGGAAATGTTAACTTATTTCGATAATAATAAAATAGCAATCAGATTTGTAATTCATATTACGTAGAGAGCATACTCATAAACGAATTATGTATGAAAAAATGCAAGTCGAAATGAAAGAAACCCACAGCATTTCACTGTTAGTTTATTCTCTACGATGTGAAAGTAGAAACATTTAAAGGTTTCTTTTTTTGCGAGGCTTACCTGCGATTTATGGAATTTTCAATATAATGGAACAAACGATAATAATTCACATCTTACACTTACCAATGAAATATATATTAATTTTTCGCATTTGTTACCTTTTTCTTTTTCTTAGTTAGCAACAGACGTTTAAAGTATTGCGTGCTAGGGGATGGATGTATTTAAAGTGCGTAAAAAGTCACCCACGAATTTGCGCATTTACGATAAATAAATTTTACTCATGTCCATTTATGTACGTCTTAATTTGTCTCACATTCATTTACGGTTACCATAATACAAGTTTGGATTGGATTTTCTAAAATTGAAATAAAATGGGAATTGTAGTAATTGTCAAAAATCGAACCTTACATTACATTTTGTTTCTACTATTTCACTCTTCAAGTAAACTGAAAATTTAAAGTAAAAAAAATATGAGCTACAAAGAGTTATACATATTTTTATTTGCTTTTACACTTTTACAGTCAGTATTATAGTTTGAAACGGGCATTAGCATTCAAATCTATACCTTATTTTTAAGTCAGAAGAATGTTACGGATACTGCAAAAATCACCATATATTGTGATAATAGTTTTACTAATCTAGATCGAAAGTTTTTATCCGTTGGCCCTCAACCGAAATCAGAGTACTTTTTAATGCATTTTAATGAATTGTCATTTTCTTCATGTGACTAGTGCAAAACATTTTTGTTTCATCTTAAACAACGCTGACCCTGAGATCCCAGTTGACTTCTCTAGTTCTGACTCAAAAGTTTTTACTAAAATTATTGTCGTTTTTAAATATTAGACGACGATTGAGGAGTTCCCTTTATTCGAATTCAAGACCACAGCGAGGACTCGTTTAGTGGTGGCAGATAATTTTGCTAAGAAATCGGCATATCTGCAACAAAAAATCGACTTTATCGGTAATCTAATTCAAATTTAAAAATCCCAATTTTTTATATGTTACTTCATTGTTCCAAATAATATGGAAAAATCGGAGGTAGGCGTGGTGTTTTGCCTGCTTCGTCTAAGGGCATGGACAGATCTTGCTAGTTTCCAATAGCACCAAAGGTAAACTCGATTTCAACACTAACACGGAGAATCAGACGGACATCGCTCAATCTACTTTGCTAAGCATAAGAATTCAGAATATATATACTTTATGGGGTCGGAAATGGATATTGTAGAAATTACACACGGAATGAGAAACTTAGTTATACCCTTTTTTCACTTTTTGCCGTGATGGGTATAAAAATCGTTTTAAAACTAAATTGCTTTCTTGGGCTCTCAGTTACATGCTGCAATTATGGAAGCGAAGGACATGAGGCTAGATCGCGGGAGTGTCCACGTGGGCTAGGACTGCTTCGTAAGCAAGAGCAAGTCAAGCTATCCTGGGGTGGACACCGTGCACGTGTACATGCTACAAAGAGTGAGGTTGAGTTGGGGGTTTCTTATGCTGCTGCTGCAGCTGGAGCAGCGGTTGCTCGTGAAATTCCTTCAACGGTACCAAGGACTAACGCTACAGAACAGGGACGATCAAATAAGACTGAAATATCCTTAGGAGTGGCTATGGCTCAATATGACATTATTGACAAAGACTGCAAACGGTTTTTTGGTGGCGGGCTTTTGAGCTGCCTCGGAAAATATGGTGGATTGCAGTAAAATATCGCGAGTTGACTCTGCGACACGATGGATAAATCATTTAAAATTATTTTTATCAACGTGACCTCAATTGTGTCGAGACACAAAAGACACTATTTGAGTTTGTTTTTAACGCGACACAGACCGGACGTACTACTTATGGCTGAGCACCGTCTAAGTGATCGCCATAATTTTAACAGGACTGGATATAGAGTTTTTAGGAGTGACCGACAGAATGGAAGAGGAGGAGGGACGGCTGTCCTCGATAGGGATGATTTCCATTGTGAGGAGATCATACTGCGCACAGGTTGGGTTGAGAATACGGCCGTTCGTTTTCGAAACCTGAGCGGTGCGGATTTGATTGCCATAGGCATGTACCTTAAGACCAGTGACACTTTCACTGCGGAATATTTTGATGCAATACAGCCACTGGTTCGTAATTGTAGTATGGTGATTGGTGCTGACCTTAATGCAAAGCATCCCTACTTGGCAGATCCGCTTGCAAACGCGAGTGGGCGTAATCTCCAGGAATATTTATTCTAAAGCCCTGACATGGAAATAAGATGAACTGACGGTCCGACAAGGATAAATGATGTTTCCTCTTCCTTCATTGATTTTTTCTTAACATCAGTGGACATCACTGCAGTTAGTACGAACTACCTTCGGACATTGGACTACGAATCGGACCACAAGGCTGTAGTGATAGACTTTTTTACCACTAACTGTGTTATGAGTGAGCGATTCACCAGTTTTAATTATGGACAGACGTAGGTTTATTAACAGACTGGCAACAAATCTTGATACGTGTGGACTAAATGTAGACAGAAACGTGACGGTGGCAGAAATTGATGAATGTGTTGAGGCGATGGAAAGATCCTTTCAGGATGCTATGGGGCATTCAATACCGAAAGTCTTCACTGGAGGTAGAGGATTGAGGAAGTTGCCCCAGCACATTCTTCATTTCATTGGCGTAAAGAAGCGACTACGATGAATATTACATAGGTGTGACGAAGCCGGTAGGCGGACGTGCGAAATTTGGACAAAATTATACAGGGGGCGATAGCAGCTTTTGAACATGACCACTGGACTGAATTTCTTCAGAAAATTCGACTTAATGACAGGACATTTAGGAATATTAAGTTTGCTTCAGGACTCTGCAATCGGCCTGCTATTCGTAACCTGAAGAACACTGATGGCACAATCGTTTCTGACAGTACTGGAATGGCTAATCTGTTAGCAACCCGTTTCTTTCAATTCGGTCATTCTGTTCAGAGTGCGCCTTTCATTCGGAGCGAATGTTCGGGCGGTTGTTTCGGCGTTGAACAGAGCAACACCATTAACGTTTTTTGGCAGGACTCTAACAGCAGACGGAGAGTTGGTAAATGAGGATGGGCTTTGACGGGTTTCATTAACTCTGCATCTGTAGGCAATGCGTTGAGGCGTAGGCCAAATAAGAGATCCTGTCGTATGGATGGAATAGCTGATGTTGTATTGAAAAGAACTAATGTTTAGCATGGAAAGCTATTTGAATTCTTTCTCTTTGCAAAAATAAATGACGTTGTAATTGACAGGAACATTTTAAAGGACTTTCAATTTGGATTTATAAGTGGTCTTTCGACAACGCACGCTCTAAAGGTACTGACAGACTTCATTGCCAGGGGATTGAACAGAAGATGCCTCACAATAGCTGTCAGTTTGGACTTTGCCAAGGCTTTGGACACGGTTTGGCATGATGGGCTTATGTTCAAGATAATAAGTATGGGATTTGGTGTTGGCATTTGCCGTATCGTGTACAGTTTAATAAGGAACCGATCCTTCAGGGTACGTTTGGGTTTTGTTAGGTCTGGCGAGGGAGCGATTTCCGCTGGAGTGCCGCAGAGCTCTTTGCTAGGCCCTGTGCTTTACAATATCTTTATATCTGGCATACCACAGCCGTCGCGGAAGGATCTTTTAATTATTTATGCCGATGGTATTCGCATTGCCTCTTCAGGTGCTAGAGCAAGGACCACAAACGACCGACTGAACCAATATCTGGCGTTAAGTTACTGACGGACTATTTTGCAAAATGGGGTCTTACCTTAAACATTGCGAAGACCGTAGCCGTAATGTTTAAGGGAAGGCGGAAATATATTTACCCAAATTGTAGACAATACATTCCATGTTTGACTATTGGACAAGAATGGATTGCGACTTTGGACAGGCTTAAGTACCTAGGTGTAACCTTTCACGAGAATTTCGAATTCTATCGACACATTGATGATATTCTCGAAAGAGCCAAGAGAATCTACTCTTCTCACCAGGGCGTATTGAAGCGTACGAGAGGTCTTGACAGGAAAGTGCGCCGTTTGGTATATCGCCAAGTCATTTGCCCTGTTATCTCCTACGCCTTTCCTGCTTGGTTTGGAATTTCTTCTCACCAGATGGAGAGGCTTAGGCGATGAGAGAGAAAGGTTTTGGTCCCTTGCCTCGGCTTAAGGCCATATTTACGACCAAATGGCGAATTTCGTAGGCCATCATGTAGGTCAATCTACAGCGCGATTGATTTTGAGCGCGCAGATGCCTACATGGTGAAAATGGCTGTGAAATTTCTAGAAGGCGCAACGAATTTCAGAGAACTCCCTGGTAAGGGAGTGCTTCTCCAGAGTCGGTAGTTTGGAGACCGTTCAAATGGCAAGGTATCTTTCTGCTGTAGACCTGTTATCTCCTACGCCTTTCCTGCTTGGTTTGGAATTTCTTCTCACCAGATGGAGAGGCTTAGGCGATGAGAGAGAAAGGTTTTGGTCCCTTGCCTCGGCTTAAGGCCATATTTACGACCAAATGGCGAATTTCGCAGGCCATCATGTAGGTCAATCTACAGCACGATTGATTTTGAGCGCGCAGATGCCTACATGGTGAAAATGGCTGTGAAATTTCTAGAAGGCGCAACGAACCTCAGAGAACTCCCTGGTAAGGGAGTGCTTCTCCAGAGTCGGTAGTTTGGAGACCGTTCAAATGGCAAGGTATCTTTCTGATCTATTGATTCTTAGGGGAGCTGGCCTTCTCTACGAGAATGCAGATCTCAGGTTCTACCATAGCTGCGCTCATTTGATATAGGAAGCGCTGTTTACAATACTGCTCAATAGTTTATTTTGTATTTATTTATTTTTATTTCTGATATAATTGTTGATTTATATTTTTTTACATATTAATATGAATTTGTTTTTAATCTTGTTAAATAATTTTTATATGGATTGTAACTTCAATTCAATTCAATTCAATTTTTTTTTTTTTTTGTTTAATATGAATTTGTTTTGTTTACTTTTTTATTCTCGTTATTTTTTTTTTTTTTTGCTGTGCTTTGTTATTGTTGTTTAGTTTTTTAAGTTTTAGTTTGTAAACATTTTTATTTTTAAGTACACTTTTGAGCGCCTCCTTCTTTAACCCCTTTTTGGAAATTTTGTAAATTGTTCGTTAATTTTTTGAGAGATGTGCAAAAAAATAGGCACTTTTAGTTTAGAAGTAGGAAGTTCTTGAGAAATACCTTAGTATGTAAAAAATGTTGTTTTTTGGTTGTTTTTTTTTTTTTTTTAATTTAATTGTTAAAATTTTTATTTGTAAATATTTGGGAAAATAAACTTGAACTTGAACTTGTGAATTGCTTCCGTTATTGATCTATTGGTTATATATAGTGAAAATAATCCAATATTACAAATTTTTAAATTTTTTTCGCTTAAATAATTTTCATAAAATTGTTTATTTTCTGGTTTTATCTCTGATAGAATTCAGTCAGTAAATACGAGTATAAATAATAAATAAGGAGAACATTGATAAACTGATTTTTAAGTTTACTTAGCTTAAACCCACAGAAATCTAAATGCCTTCTAGAGGCCTGCACAAATATATTAAAACATAAAACACACCTTTATATTTAAATGGTTTGCACACATATTCCCTTCATTACAACAACATAAAATACTGTCGTATACTGTTCGTAGCACGAAGTAAATAGAGAAGTTCATGTTAATGATTATTTTTAAATACTGTCCAGATAGTATTTGTTCGTAACAAAGCCTTTTGTGACAGTAGAAGAAATAATCAAATACTTCAAGTATTTGAAAAATAATACGAATGAATACCAACATCTTCTCTTGTAATTTGTATGTTTTCTTTAATGCTTCTGTTGTTCTTATGTGTGTCATATGAACGATTAGATGCTTTGTACAGGTCAATGTGTCGTTAACTTAAATATAAATAAATATAAAGAACTTTTTAAGAAAAAATTTCTATATTAAATTAATTAATTTTAGTCATAAATTCAGTATTGTTTTTTTGTAGTTATTTTTTGAATAAAAATATTAATTGTGCAGATATTAAAATGCTTTACTGAAGAAGAAAATAAAAACGTAAAATTTTTAAACATGTACCGATTTAATAATTAAATAAATCGCACTAAAGCTAATTAACCAATAGTTGTATTTAACCAAATAAACTATCAGCTAATGTAACAGTAATTATCTTATATGTTTATATATACTGCGATTTAGAAAACAATTTTTCATATAATGAATGCGATCATGAAAATTTACTAAATTTTTAAAAATTTTAAAATAGAAATTTGCAAAGGAAAGATTTTTTTAAACATTCAAGTTTTAGCTATTAATAACACTGTGTGTGTTGGAGTCCATGGAAAACGAAAATAAGCAAAAATAAAAACGTGGTTTGTTTGTTGGTAATTTTTGTTAAAGCCTTAACATTTCTGTATTGGCTTCTTAAATAGCTCTCATGTTGTTTTTGAAGTTTTTATACTTAAAGGAAATGTTTTTGGTTTTTCTAAAAATGTGGATAAAGGTTTCCTGATGAGCTGGCTTAAGCAACCGGCGAAATACGTATAGATACCTGCTTTTCCAACCAACGAATAAATTGCATTTTTATTTAAAAATGTTATGGGATATTAGCATAATATAATAAATAAGAAAATACCTTTGGTTTTTTATAATTATTTATATTTTACTTTTTGGTCTATAGGTATATAAGTATATAGTCTAACATATGATACTTTCTTTATATCTTAACTGCCTTATTCAAAAAATTATAAAATAGATTTGATATGTATTTTATGAAAAATTTGTATGGAAAATTTGTCATAAAATGCATTTCAAAATTATTTTATTTTTTTATAAATACGGCAGTTAATCACTTAAAGTTCTGATTAGTATACATATAAAATGTTTTAGAAATTTTTGTTCATATGCACATATTTAAATAAATTTTTTAAGATGTCTTGAAACGGGGGTTAAGAGAAGGAGTTACGGAGAAGGTGCTTTCAAGCTGAAAGGTTGTGTTTGTGTATTAAATTAAAAATTGAATAAATATTAAAAAAACATACACACAAGTGCGGATCGAAATTTTTTGAAAATTTCTATTATTGAGTCTTTGAGAAGCGAATAGAAGGCAACAACAAGTGCTATTTTAAGAATACCTAACATGTTGTTTTTTAAAGTTTTTTTTTTAACTAAAAAAAAACTTGATGATGGAAGAAGAAGAGGATCATAGTTCCATAAAGAAAAGAAATAAAACCACTGTCGATAAAACTGCAGTGAGTGACATTGAAGATATGCGGAGGCTAAACGCGGTCTTGATCGAAAAATTGAAAGATGCCGGAGGAAAAATTGATAACTTAAAAAAGCGAGTGGATGGCATGTAGAAGGTGCATGTGAATGGGCTTCAGCAAGATGCCGAATTCATTATTTCTATTGATGATTGTGACGTTAAAGCATTAAAGCTGGAAGATGTAAAAGCTCTGAAACCAAAGGAGTTGAAAAAGCAGTCAAGACAAGCTCCAAAAAAATCTGGACGTAAGTTTGTTCCAGTAATTACCACATACGACATGGACGTGAGAAAGATGATAACGGTTTTAGATGCAAGTTTAGGACATAAGAATTTTAATATAAAAATTTTGAGTAGAAATGTTGCTAATGTAGGGGTCTGCACTCTGGAAGATTTCCAGAGAGTTAAGGCATTATTAGAGGCTAAGGTTAATTTTTATACCTTTACCCCCAAGGGTCTTCGGCCGTTTGCTCTGGTTGTTGAAGGGCTTCCAGATACTTTTGAAGCTAAAGAAATTATTGAGTATTTGAACGGTCTGCAGATAAGTTTACAAATTGTAGGTCTAATCAGGTTAGGTGGGGACAAGTGGGTTGTGGGGTGTGTTTATTTCTACAGTATTTGACCATCAAGACGTCTTGAAATATTTCAAGACATCTTGTTAACATATTAAGGCATCAACACATTTTTCAAATTCACACAAGAAAATATTTTGTGTCTCATTTCTACAGTATTTGACAGTATTTGTGTTGCAGGCCTCTAATGCCTTCTAATTCACAAAAAGCACACCCTTAATAGAACCTAAAATAAGAAAATTATGTGCAAACAAGGAAAAACCTTGGGTTATTTTTCAACAGCAACTTAACTTAGGCAAACCATATTACAAACTGGTTGGAGAAATTTATGTCAAAGTAAGAACCTCATGGTCCCTGCAACTTTTTTCACCATTAACCGTAAAAATTCTTCTTGCAAAAGCCAATTTAATACCTAGTCTTACATATGGATTTGAGTTATTTTCTAATTGGGAGATAAAATTTGATGCGTTATATAACAAAATCATAGGATATATTCATGGATTTAAAAAGCGTGACCAGATTTCTGCCCCCTCGAAGGCCCATTGAGGAGTTACTTTTAGAAGTTTTTTGAAGATCAGAGTCTGTCTTATTTTAAAAAAAATTATATATCTCCATTTTTGGTATTTATTTAATAATATTAATGTAATTTTAATTCTGATTTTGTAAATTTTATTAAATATATACCATCTGTCCTTTTATATCTTTTTAGTCCTTAAGGATTAAATTTTTATTTTCTTGTATTTTTTTTCTAATAAATTTTTTCTTTACCAAAGAAAATTTAAAAACAAAAAATAATATTTATAATATTTTACATAACAATGACATCAGCTCCTAATGGGTTCAGCATTTTTAAAAATTTTGTTATAGCCTTAAAAATCTATTCAAAAGCTTTAAAATGATGCTCATATTGATATTTTAAAAATTTGAAAATCCCAGAGACCCGTAACTCGGAAAATATGGGTGAGCGACAACTTTTTCAATTCGTGAGTTTTTCTTATTTTTTAATTCTCTATCGCCCTATTTATTTATTTTTTTTTTTTATTTGAGTTACTTTATTTTTCCAAATGACATGAAAAAATTAAAGCTACGTGGTGTATTGTGTGCTGCCTCGAAGGACATGGATCAATCATAATGATTTCCAAAAGCGTCACTTTTGACACTATATCTGATTGATTGACATATTTATTTTTGGCGAGGCAAACTTGGTTTCAACACTAACACGGACTGACAGACGGACATCGCTCAATAAAATTCGCTATGCATAAGGAGTCAGAAAAAGGTCGGAAATGGATAATGTAGATATACCCCATTTCCACTTTTTGTGGGGGAGGGACTAAAAATATATAGAAAATGTAACTCTGTAACATATTATTATTCAAATGTCATATCAATAATAAATAAAGTATGCATTTTAAACTCTTCTTACTAACATTTATGGGTTAACCATTCACTTGGTCGTTTCAAACTTACATGGAAATAGTCCTTGAAATTTCTGATTTCGTCTATCTGTCTATGCGGTTCAAAAGTATAGCCATAAACAACAAATTACATTAACTGTTGGGACACCCATATATTCCATCTCCAAACTTTATACTTGCTGTTGTAGTAGACTAAGCAATCAGGTTCTTTGTAAATTGCAACCGTGTGTTTATAACGGATCTACGGTTTGGCCATATACATCAAATTAAATCAACTATTTTAACACCCTTGAATTTATAATCTAAAATATTTACACATGTTTCTATACCAAGCAAAGAAGTGGACATTCTGCCTAATTTTCAAAATATACCCCCACATATGTACATCAAATTAAATGAACTTATGAGTCACTCTTTAATTTATAGTTTTGAATATTAATACTTGTTACTATAGTGGTCATAGCAATCTACATTATATCCAATTTGCAAACGTTTGTCTGCAAGGGCTCTAGCACTTATTCTTTCGTTTCGTAGTATTATGTGGGTCAAAAATCGTTTTTAAAAAAAAAATTTTTTTAACGCCAGGGGTGGTCGTTTGTCAGCTCGTGTTAATATTTAAATTGCTTTGGAAGCTCCAGTTTTTCAGATAAATGAATGAAATTTCGGCAATTAAATTTTTTTAGTAACTCAACATACAAAAATTTCCCGGAAACAGACCATACTAATCTTTATTTGTTTAAAACTTTTTATTAATATAAATTTATATTTAAATTTTAATTCTAGTAGTCAGTATATTCGCTGCCACTAAAAAAAATATCATCAGAATTATTATTTCTGGAAATTTCACGTAATAATAGAAGGTCCAATACCTCCTGTGGTAACACGCTAATTTTCTTTTTGTAATGTCTGCTCATATTACTAATAATAGAATCAGAGCTTATTAAAAATATATTAAAATATCTTTATTGGACTTTTCACGACTGCATTTCCCTAAAAAGTGTTCTCTGTATTATTAAAAACCTTTATTACGAGCTTCCTGTGCTTCCTCCGAAAACTGGCCAATAGATAAAAGTGCATGAGTAATAATTTGCAGTCCATGTATTAAAAATTTATGTTAAGTGTTATCATGTTATCCCATGGACCGCACGATACAACAACTAAATTAGTATTTAACTTTTTGATTAGTTCAACGTCGGTTTTTGTAATTTCCGCAGAAACTTCAGGGTTTTGAAAAAACGTCTGGCTGTATTCCCGTCATTTGAGTTTCCAAATCCTGGTTTTGGTTGGTCAACTATAAGTCCGGCTTTTTGTCTGAACCTGATCAGTATTTTTGGTCTAGTTTCATTCACTATTTTTTTTTCTGTTTCGGACCTTGCTTGCCATTTTTTGATTGGAATGAAGAAGACACTAAAAAAATCTTATCTACCCATGCAGAATGGATAAACCGAACTGCAAAGTATTATTCTCAATTTTTCTTTAGATCATGCTATCAATTGAATTGAATACACGAATTTTTTCTTTGATGTTGAAATAGAAAACAATTTTTTTTCTTCTTATCGCAAAAAACCCGCAAAATGTTTTTATATGATTTGCAAATAGACACATCATAGAAAATTAAAAAAAAAAAATTTTTACCGAATCTTGCCCAAACCGGGGATGAATTTCTACTTAAAAGTGAAAAATGCCTGTTTTTTACACCAATTTTCAAAAAAATATTTTGAGTTTCCAAATACCTGAAGTTGAAGGTTCCATTGAAAAAATATTAGTTTTATGCTGGGAAGATACAAAAATTTAATTAAAATATTTTTTTTCAGTTTTTACCACTGTTTTCAAAAACCTAAAACATCTTCAACTTTGGCAACGCACAACTCAAGTAGAAAACATAGAAAAATGAAAAAGAAAAGTAATGATGCTCAATTTTGTTTACTATAACTTGGAATATATTACTTTTTAAAAATATAAATTTTCAATTAAAAGCCATTATTGGGAATTTCAACCCAACGTTCGTCGATAAAAATAAACAATAATAATAGGTTTGTTCAGTACCTAAAAATTCTTGCTAGATCCTTACGTACACGAAAAAATTTTTGATAAATTTCCTTTCTTTACTTTTTATATAATAAATTATTTAAAAATGGCTGAAAAAAGGAAATTTTTAGGGTTTCGAAAAACTACAGCAGTTACGTTTTACTTGACAGTTCATTTGTTTTTCATTTTATGGCAACTGGAAATAGTTAAACTAAGCACGCACAGCACTTAATCCGTTTAGAACTCAGTCGGTATTTTCAGTTTGAAAATAAAATTTACGCAACTGAAAAGACAGTTCGTATGTGTTTAGCAGACATTGATTGTGCGTTTGTGTGTTAAATTTAATTTTCGTAAATTATATCAAACTGTTTATAAATTTTCTTATATCTTTTATAACAATTTTGTATTAAACCATTCTTATTTGAACCTGCTAAAAGTTTTACTTCTTTTTATATTAAAAAGTAATTAATTTCTTAATTGATACAATAATTTATCTCTTCAATGAATTAAAAATTTTATATTTAATAATTTTATTTTTTATGACAAAATATTAAATATATAATTGTGTAAATTGCAAATTTATTTAAATTTTATTTCGAAAACAAATAAAAACTTCATAAGGTGCAAAAATTTGTTTCGTTATACTAAAAATAAATATAAATAATAAAAAGAATAAAGTTACAGTTAAATTCTTAAACAAAAAAATAAATTCACAGAAAGTTTTAGAGCATTTTCTATCCACCAAGAAAGAAGGCTAAATGACATTAATTTCACCTAAATTTACACAAATATTTATTACTATAAAACTATATAGATATCTTTTTTTTTATAAGAAACAAGAATTATTAATTTTCCACTTTCTTACAAAAACAAAACAAAAAAAAATTTATTTCTCATAATTTTAAGATTTATTTTTGTAACGAATTCTAAACACAATCTATCTATCAGAAACTAATTGTTATATTTATCTATCAGAAACTAATTATTTTACACTAACTACTAAAAATTTTCTGATTCTAACGGTAATTTCAAAGGCAGTTTAATAATTATGAATTTTCTGCTTGTGTACACGCAGAAAAATGATTTGTAAATAATCGGTTGATATATTCAAAATTTAACTACTACTATCAGAATTTATTACTTGTTATTAATAATATATAATAATGACATACTTTTAATATTTAAAACTAAAAAATATTATTTGTTACTAAAGGTTAGCTGCGATAACTGTTTAGAAAGTTCACCTTACTGATTTATGGCTTTACTTAAATTTTTGAAATATACTCGCCGCATTAACATACTGATTAACCCGCTCAGCAAAACGGACTGCGGTGAACTAAAACCAGTTATTTAGTGCGTTACGTTTTAAACTCATTCCTCATTTTGTTAAATAAATTTGAGGTCATTTGCTGGTTGTTATCACTATGTTATACTTACCACGTTACTTGCTGTGGCTTTTCCTATTCCTGAAAAGGTCTTTCAGTATGCACCTTACATGGACTGTATATTGGTTTACTGACTAATTTTCCGAATTGCACCATTAACGGTTGTTTTTGAATCATCAGCCTTTTCTATCAGTAGGCGTGGTTTCTCTTTAGTAATCCACAGGCTACCTCCAAACTGACTAATCCGAGTTTTCTACTTGGTCAAAAGTGATGGCAAATACTACTCTGATCCGAAAGGTGTTCTAACACGCACTCAAAATAGCATAACAGCCACTGCATTTTTTATTCTTTACGGTATTCTACGCAAAATGATATGCTTAAACTTGTAGTGTCCTTCGAGCCAAGCGTCCAATATGGTCCTTTAGCGACATCAACTAATTACGGCTTGCGTGGTCCATGATAACTGTAAATTTCACATTTCCACCGCAGTTTAAAAAAAAGTACAGCTTCTATTCCAGCTTCAGGCGAATCACACTGTATAAAAAATGGTTTATTAATAACAGGGTTGCGTAATACTGGAGCATTATTATACGACGTTTCAGAGTTTCAAATACTTCCATGGCCTCAAGAGTCAACCAAAATTGTTTTCCCTTTTTTAATTGTTTCTATAAGGGTTAGGGTTTCTGTCCTAGGAATTCCACTTTTTATTGTAAAACCTAAACATTTAAGTACCTTTAAGCAATATATTGATTAAAAAGTCCTGGTCCAAAAATTGTTCAACTTAATTTATGATATACTTCATTTATTCACAATCGAAATTGGGTTCTTCTTCCTTCCTTTTAATCGACAAAATTTTATTCTTTTTACAGGAGTCCTTCTATCACGCAAATATTTTAATATTTATTTTATTCTTTTTACATTATTATTTTATATTATTTTTTATTTTTTGCAATAACTAATTTTTTCATCATCTTATTAACTTTTGAAAAGCTTCATATAAGTAGATAATAGTAATACAAAATTGGATCCGCTCAACAAGATATTTACATTAATGTGCAGCAGGGCGTATAACTGATATTTTCATATCTCATTTTAACTTTACGATATTACATTTTGTAATATTACGATATTACAAAATGCGAAATTACTTCGAATGCGTAAATCAAAGACAATAAATTTATAAAGATATTGAACTTCCATACGTTAATGCGCCAATGGTAAATTTTTGTGTAGATTTTCCAATAACAAGCTTGTGTTTAACAAATGAAAATATTTAACTCATAAAAAAGTAAAATAACAAAATGCAATAAATTCTTTGTGTTTATGTATTAGTATTGCCAAATTTATTTTCCAGCAAACACGCAGGACTCAATTCATATTAATAATGATAATATGAACTCAAATTCTAGCCCAGATGACTGAGTAACGTGGAAATATTGTTTGGCTTCGCAGCAAAAAGGGAAATTGTTTGATCTTAGTTTATATTTGCAAATAAACGTTTGTTAAATACGATTATTTCATTAAAGCTCGAACGTTCTTCAACAAACTTACATTTTGCTTGCTGGGTTTTTCGAATTGCTATAATAATATAAAGATATTTTTTATTCAAGACCAATTGATCGATTTTGTTGAAGTACTGAAATCAAAGATATTTTGTCAATATACAAATCAAACTGAATCAGACTGATCAATGAATGGCATATGCCATTCATATTCATTTCGCAATAGGCCAAGCCGTCCGGATATTGGGGCTATGCGAAAGCACATGGACGATACCCCAAATCGCGATTTTTGACAAACTCCGAATGGCGCCTTGCGTACGAGGTGTGGAATATGGATATTTTTAGGTCGCAAAAGAAGCATTTAAGTGCCTAGGCTTTCTGAAACAGTGTAAAAAATAGTATACTCCGTCTGATCTCCTCGCTATCTATTTTACTTTTAAGACGAAAAATAGAATACAAATCTCGTAATCTGCATCGAAAGCGCATCCCTTTTAGTCGATTGGCCAGTGAATCGCACTACGCTTTTCGGAGAAAATTCGTTATTTAGCTAAACAGTTCATATGTGGAATAAACTCCCTGCAGAGGTATTTCCTATCACTTTGAGTCTGCAAAGATTCAACTCAAATTTCCCCATAACCTAATTTCCTAATTTTGGCACAAAGCGCTGCATAAGTAGGGGTCATCCCCTGGGTGCTGGTCCAAAAAAAAAATTTTAAATAGTTTGAAATGTTTATGTAAGCATTAAATTTTACTGGACGTATCTCTAATAAACTGCAAAATAATCAAAAAGAAAACAATCAATGACTTTTTTCTAATGCAGAAATGAAATATTTATCAATTGGTGTTTTCGAAAAAACTTATGGAAATTTATACGAAGCCTTTTGTTTATGTATGTAGCTATTTTATGTTTGATAAAAATGTTTTTTAGAAGTATTTTTTTTTTTTTTTTGCATTAAAAACAAATAATTTATATGAGCGGCAACTATAGCTTCCTACACGGAAAGAAATCTGAAATCAAGTTTTATTCCTATTACAATACTTAAATATTGCTCCATCTACAAAAATGTTAAGATGTTAAATGTTTTATGCGTAGGTTTTTAAGGTTCTGCGATCAAAAATTTCTGTTTCATAAAAATAATCATTTTGATTCAATTGTAATTAATAATTATACGATTTAATTAAAATTTGATTGCCATTTGTAAAAACATTCAGTATTAAAATAAAATCATTAACATTGAGTGGTAGTTACATTATTATTTTATTTGACTATATACAAGAACTAAAGTTTCAAATTCGATGCGAACATGCTTATTTTAACTAATACAATAACAAGTAAACAAGCAAAAAAAGATTTCGTTGCAAGCTCTGGCACTGTAAGTTACACAAGTTGGTAATTATTTTTTTTTTATTAAGATACAAAAATGTATTAATTTAAGAAACTACTGAATGTTATCTATTTAAATTACCAGACTACAATAACTATTGGATGGAAAAGAGACAAATTTTCCGTTTTTTAGTAAATTCATGGTGGTTATTCGCTCTTTTTATGAACGCTGCACAGAGAGGTATTTTTCCAATCTAACCGGACATTAGATCAACAATTAATTTGGAAAAATGTAAAAATTTAAGTACGCAGCTGGACAGATAACAAAATTTTTCATCATATAATGAATTTTCAAGGCTTTTTCGGACACTATTAAAATCAATAAATCGCATACGTCTTTATTGACTTCTGTGATAATGAGATTTGTAATAAAGTATATATGGGAACAACGAAAAATAAACTAAAAACTAGAATTGGTGGTCATAAATCTGATCAAAGATATAGAAATACTAATTAATAAAAAACTGCATTGTCGTCTCATTGTGCCAAAAAAAAACACTATTCCAACTTTGAAAATGTTTTAGTAAAAACCATAGAAAAAAATTGTAAACGACGTTATATTTTAGAGATGTTACAAATTAATAACACATTAACAGCACACAGAATTAATTTTATGGCAGATACAGATAATGTAGCTAAGATTTATAGACATTTAGTAAATAAGAAATAATTTTGTACTTTGCATTTGCTTTTTAAAAAAAATTTTATACGACAAAATAATTATTTGTTATTTGAAATACATGCGTTAGTTTGAAAAAGTTTTTATTAAATTTTTGTTGTTGCTTTATGTTATTTAAATAAGTATTTGCTTTCCTGATGATGCTACACAATGGAGTAGCGAAATATCGAATATATATATATAAAAAATAAAAGACCTATTGCTTAAAAATCAAATAAAATAGACTACTAGACTTACACGCAAAGAAAAAACATGATTGAGGTAACCATAATCTAAGAGCAACATGTTATAGTTGCTAACATAACATAATATTGTTACATTTGCAACCATATTGTTGGCCAGAAAAACAATAATATTCTAAAGTATAAAGATAACTATGTTCAAATATAAACATTAAATGCTTAAATTAAAACACAATAATATGGCTGAAAATTTCATGTTATATAATTGAATTATGATGTAATCTCGGAAGTGCAAAATTTTCCTAATATAAAAGACTTAGTTATTAGTATTTTATATATTTGGGTTATTATTATTGTCATAAAAATTACTTAAAAACATAAATTTACCAAAAAAAATCAACAATTTGCTTAAAATAGCGCCTTGATCATAGGCTACAAGCCCAAATAAATGATTTCACAATTGTGCTTCAAACACAAAAATAAAGATATATATGCTTACAATACATACATACATATTTATGTCAATTTTCTTTAAATGTTTTGGTGCCTTTTTTATTTGTTTTCATAGTTTGCATATTTTGTATATTATTTTTAATTATTTATTTTGTACATAATTTTTTATTTTTTTCACTTTCTCTAACAATAAAAAACAATTTAAAATTTTAGCTACCAGAAAAACTTCTAAACTGTCAACAACTAGAACATAATATTTTTAAGCGCAACCATTATTTTGTTTTGTTTTGTATTAATAATAATATATTATGGTAAAATATTTAATATTATTTTTAATAAGTTATAAAACTTTGGTTGTCGTTTAAATTTTTTTAAGTTTAAATGAAACATGTTGCATTATTTGTGCACAGTGCAATATACTCGTTAAAAGATAACAAAAAATCTTTGTCGTGACTAAAGTTTTTGTGAAAACAACTTGTATTGGTAGTCCGGAACTATACATTGTTACAAAGCACATAATATGGCTATTTTGACCATATCACAACCATGTTTTTTTCTGCATGTATAATACGAATATTAAGCAATAAGAGTTTTTAATGTAAATTTAAATGTAAAACGAAAATAATTTTTATTTTTATATTTACATAAACTTTCTTAAAGATATTTCATTTCTATTATTTTTAAATTGACGTTCTTGGTCGCCCTTGCAAAAATTTTTCAAGGTTTTATTTTTGCAAGTCAAATTAAAAAATATTAAAGGAACATAAGTTAGTTTGGGCTTTATTGAAATTAAATATAAAAGGAAAGTAAGTTTTGGCTTCTTAAAATTTCAAGAGTTTTATTTAACTAAATTTGCAAACAAAAAGAAAAACTATATTTAGAAAAACAAACACACAAATGAACATTAAAGATATTTAGAAAAAAAAACCGATTTTTAGGTGGTATGGCACAAACGGTTTTGAATAAAATTTATTATGTTCATAACCAAACTACTATTGTTATTTTAAAGTTATGTTTTCATATATTCAGAGAAAATTTTTAATAACGTTACTTTTTTATAACATTTCGATGCAGAAGTTGAAAAACTTGACAAATTTTTCCAAATTAATACACCCCTTCCTCTTCGATAGCTTTAAGAAAAGTTCAAAGCAATCCTAAAGTCAATTATACTCAACAAACTCACAATACTTCTTAAACGGTAAAAGGTTTATTTCCTTATTACAAATAGAAAACTGAATGGGAATATAAATAAATTACATTTGTGTATGTGTTTATGTGAGTCCGATGTAAGATTTAGTAATTGGACAGGATGAAGTCGATTTCAAAGGATGGAATAAATATTGCGAAAAAATTTTTTCCATCCTCTTAAAGAATAACATGTTAAGTAGTTTTCTTTATTCGCCTTTTTTCGCTGGGTATCTTAAAATATTTGTTTGTAAATCCTTTTAATTTTTTTAGCTAAATGTTAAAAAAATAGTTCAAAAACAAGAACACAATCTGTGAAAGATCTCAGCATTGCTGTAAACGCATATGAAAACTTAAAGTAAGGAAAATTTTGTCAAATGCATTCGTTTTAGGTTACAGAATGTGACAAAAGGAGTTAACAGAACAAAAAAAAAAAAAAAGATTACAAGTTAGAAAAGTTTGGTTTATTCCAGTTTAGAGTATACAAACTTTAACTTCTTTTTTATTTTGTTGTTTTCACAATTTTAAATTGTACAAACGTAAAAAAGTTTTCAGAAATTTTGCAAAGAGTTTTCACTTTATCTACACTTTCTTATACGCAATATTGAGTTTATTGACTTTAAAGAATAATGTTTCTTACACTGGCCAACAAAAAAATATTTTTCTAATGTTTCCTTCACTTCATGAGTCAAATCTCACTAATTTTGGGTTGAGTAAAACGAAAATGACAATGAAAAAATTTTAATAGCTCTTGTTTCTGTAATTTATCATAAGCAAAAATATAAATTTTAAACCATAAGCTTATCAACGTTATAAATTAATTTAGATTTACTAAATAGTAGTTAAATTTTTTTAAGAATTGAAATTTTATGGTATAATACTTGGCAGAATGGATATTATTTCAATCATGAAAGGTTTATGTTTCTTTTGGCCTGCTCTTGTAGGTGAGTTAAAAAGCTTCGTTACAGACACACCAACAGTAATGTGCAAGCATTAATTCAGTTCAACGGCCCTTATATCTTTGTTCCATTACAGAAATATCCTGATGGAATCTCTCACCCTGTTCATCAGTGACCGCAACACTACTGGAAGGGAAAAAGTCTAGATGATAGTAGAAATAGTTAATGTTGAGAGACATGTTGCATCCAAGTTCATGATATTTTTGTAGACGTAACCTCACCAACTGAACATAGTTATTTTAACTTTTGTTGTACAGAAAACCCTTGATGACTCCCTTGAACGCATTTCAAGCTTCTGTTTCTTTCCACTTCAATACTCTCTCAAATGAAGGATCCTTCACAAGCTCTCGAATTTGTGGCCCAGAAAAAGCACCTTCCTTAACTTTTGCATCACATAAGAAAGCATATTTTTTCCTCGGCCTTTGACAAAGTATTTCATCACACCGAGCTTTATATGAAGTGGTGGCAGAAATATATCTTTCGAGTCGACGAGAGACAGGGCAACAACATTTTTTCACTAGGACCAAGATTTCTTGCAGGCCAGTCGGTTTGCATTTAATGTGATTGCCAAAAGTATAGTGATGACTTTTAGATGATCACAGATTTTCTACATGTGTTCAGCATATTTGATTGAGTGGATGAGGGCTTTCATATTTTTATAATTCTCTTTCATGTAAATTACATGTCCAACAAGAATAGAAGGAAGACGCAAGTTGAGCTTGTAAAAAGTGATATGTTTCTGTATCTTCAAAACACGACCTAGTGAGTCATTTTTGAGGCGATTTTTGAACTAAGGGGGTGAAAATACATAATAATTGGGTATTTTTAAGCCCGAAACATATTCATTGTTGGTCAGTGTTATCAACTCCTCGGAGTTTTTCTTTTAACCTTTTATAGATTTTGACTGCATAGAAAGAAAAAATTACATATATTTTTATATGTATATTTAAGGTGAAATGTAATAGTTAAAATATTTTAACAAGTTTCCTTCTACTCAGAAAAAAATAAAAAGGAAAACTCTGAATAAATAGTACAAACACACAACAATCTTCTAGCTACTTTAAAAGTTTTTTTTTATAAATTGAATATAGAAACATAAAATCCTAATTCACTTGGGATATTTTAGTGTCAAATGGAAAAGCGAGCTTAATAACTATTTATCATTTATGACTTTAAGTTTTCCAAAACTTACTCTGTTTCAAGTCCTATAGCATAATTTTTATAATAACGTGAGTGAGTTATGTTTTATGGTATACATATAGCTGCCCCTTTTCAAGGCAACATTTGATAAAACCAAAATATTATTGTACTTACAGAAAGTGTGTTTTCGACATAACTATAAAACACCAAAAAAAAAAACAGCTTTCATTGTTTTTTGTAGTGGTCGTTTTTGCTCTGCTAAATATAAAATTATTTTTTCACAAATAACGAAAAAATATATATGAATGAATATTTTAAATGGACTTACAAAAATAATAATAATTATTTGAAACGTTTCATTGTTGATTAATATGCATAAAAGAATTAGAGCAGAACGGAGAAGCGGGCACAGCACGTTACAAAGAAATCTTTGGAAAAATTAAAAAAAAACTTAATTTGTTGCTAACAATATTTCGTGATGAGTTTATTAGCGAAAAGAAGCGAAAACTCTTCTGTAAGTACTTAAGGGCTGCACAAGCATAAGAAAAATGTCTTATAAGCAATCACGTAAATTTCAAGTAGTGTGTGTATAGAACATTCTCATTTTCAAACACTTACTTCCAAACACAAATGTTTTGTTTTGTCGCCATAATAGAGAATTAGAGAACAAAAGTGTTTTAGAACAACATTGAAACAGAACTAAAACAAAAATGATATAGAATATCAAAACTTAATCAGAAGATTCAAAATATGTTTGAAGTTTTTCGAATTCGTCTAAAGAGAAACTTGAATCGTTTTCATTGTATTTAAATATGTATGAAAAATATCAAAATAAAACATGCTAGCTACATTGTCGAACCCTTTAAAATTTGATAACGCACAAAAATGGAGAAAAAACCATAATAATTTCTGCTTTATTGAAAATGTTAATTCAAAAAAATTATAATATTTATTTACGGATAATAATAAAACTTAACAAAAAGAAAAAACAACAAATTTGCCTGTATTCATACTACACATTTTTTTCATAAAAATTAATAACACATGATCCAGTATTTATCCTTTTACGAAAATATTTTTAAAAAATTTAATTTTTATCAATAAAACAATAAAACAGCCTATAATAAAAAAAACAAATTTGTGTGTTTGCATATCATTGTTTTATATAAAAGTATTGTCTTTCAACAGCCTTAGTGCACTCGATGTTTCTACAATGATTTAACGTTTTTTTTTTTTTCTTACTCCATTGTCGCCTTTTGTTTTGATGTTCTACTTTGTTTAAAAACACAAGCACTAACAAAGCTGTAAAGGGAAACTTTTCGAATGGTCCTTGTTTTGTTTTAGTGAGAGCCATGTTTTGTTATGCTTGTTTTGATATCTATACGAGTATTAAGGCTGGTTCACCCATTGTTTCGGAACAAAATTTTTGTTGTGAGAGAATTTTAGTTTTTTGAGAGTTTGTTCTGAAACGATTCACCCACTTCGAACAATTTTTCTGGAAAAACAAAGCTGCCATATGAAACATATGTGTAAGCGAGATGTGTTACTTTACAAGCAGGCAGCACTGTGTCAGAAAATTAAAATCACTGAATGCCGTTTTGTTATAAATAAATTTCTAAATTAAAAAAACTTTCATAATTACATCAAAAAATGAGGTAAAAAAAAATTGAGGTAAAAAGTCATACAAGCATTCTCTACCCGGCTTTTTCATTTCTGAAATAAGCTTCAAGGCAAGGGATTCATTCGTTAAGATCCATGACACAATTTTTTAAACTTATTTTCTTTTTTTTTTGTGTTTTATTATAAATATACCAGGCAAATTAAGGCAGGTAATCTTAAGAACAAAACAAATTTTAAAAATAATTATTGAATATCAATGCAAACAAAGAACGAAAAAGTATGTAAAATATATTTTTTTTTGCTTGAAAGATTTTTATCACATTAATTAATGAAGTGGCAGCTCAGTTAAATTTTCTTTGAAAATATAAAATAGTTGGCAGCACAGTTTCATTGTTTCGGAACAAAAATTAAAATTAAACCAATTCAACCTGAAATTATTCCGAAGTGAGTTTACTCTTTTTCTCTCTCTCTCTCTCAAAAAGTAAAACGTCAAACTACATATAAAAAAAAATGTTTCGGAACAAAATTTTTGTGGGTGAACCAGCCTTTAAAGACGTGCACAGATATATCTATTTGTATCAGTTTTTGTGTGTCTAATTTTAAGGCTGGTTCACCCACAAGTTTCTGAAACATTTTTGGTTCGCACAAAATTTTTTTGATATGTAGTTCGACGTTTCTCTCAGAGAGCGAGAGAAATTATTTTGTGCGAACGACTCTCAGTGTGAATTAAATTAATTTTAAATTTGGTCCGAACCATTTTAAAAAAGGTTGTCATACCATGTGAAATTTGTACAAGAGACATGCCATATTGTTTGAAATTTGTATTACAAATTCAGTATGGTAAACTAAAAAATGTAAACAAAAAGCAAAAAAAACGTATAAAGAGAAAGAAGTATTGGCGGCAAAAATAAAAAACTTGACCGTTCAAAAAATATATATTTGACAATTTTTTTTTGCAAAATAACATATTAATAAGTAAATAACATATTAATATGAGGAGTATTAACTCGAAATCTTTTTATTTGTCACCCAGGGATTTATATTTTACATTGAATATTCTGTTACGTTATACGTTATCTTATAAATATTAATTTTTTTTATTTCTTTATTTTGACACAAATATAATTAGTTTTCTTAAATTTATGCACATATGTATTTACTTCATTTTCAATTATATATGGCAGCACTGTTTTTACGAACCAAGTTTCTGAAATGGGTGAACCATGTGGTGTAGAAAACTCTCAGTAAACAATAAATTTCTTCGAACCAAAAATGTTTCAGAAACTTGTGGGTGAACCAGCCTTTATGAGTGCGTATAGATGAGTACTTTTGTTTTCTGATATAAGTTGATATTGTTACTTTTTCTCTTTGGATGGATGCGAATGAGTAAAGAGAGAATGGGAGTAACATATCTGTTCTCCTATGTTTCGCACAAACGGATACAAATTGATATTGATGGTTGTACCATAAGTACTTATTGTATGCTGCGAATCAATGTCCATTCATACGTACATATGCATTGGTTTATTAAAATTAAAAATAAAATTATTGCTTCTAAACATGATTAATATTTTAATTGTTTTGTTGTGTTTTATTGAAGTTAAATATACAAAACTGAATTCTTTAACAAAAATTTATGCATCTAATGCGTAAAGTTGTATTAAAATTACTGTTATGTTTTTATCAACCTTTACCAACTATTACAACAGTTCTATGGATACAATAACTAAAGAATTATATGTATAAATGTTTCTATATTTAGAGAGACGAAAAGCCTGATAATTTAAAATGAGTTAATAAATATTTTTATGTTAAGTTTGTTTTAAAATGGCATTAAGTAAAATAATTAAATAGGAAAAAAATAACTACGATATCATGCTAATAATTTTATTTTAATTATAATTGTTTTAATAATGGTAATGAAATGGAATTACAACTGGAAAAAAATAATTGTTTTTATGAAAAATAAAATTATAATAGCAAAACCTTAAAAAGATCTATGCCTAAAAAATAAACCTTAACCCTTTCGTTGATGGATATGCATTCGAAAATTTTAATAATTTATTAAATATAAACGAGATAGGAATAAAACTTGTTGTCCGATATCTGAATTTAACTCAAAACTCAGCTAGCAAATCTTATTACTTACTCGAAAACAAACATATTTTCTTATAGTGCCTAATATTAAAACGTACATATTTCACCAGAACTTTGTGATAAAAATGTCACTTTTTAATTTCAAATAAATTTTACTCACTATTTATTTAAGCTTTAGTAGGACTTTTTTTTAATGCAGAAAAGAGGTTTTCTTTAGTACATATTAAAAATTTTGAAAATAACATAACGATAATAGCATAAAAAAATGCGTTATTTAATAGGTACATATATAAAAGGGACAATATTATTACTGGATGTATTTCTAGAAGTGTAAACGTTTTTCTTTTTAAATTTAAATTTTTCGGAACTTCTATTTTTATGTACATATGCATGTACAGATGCATGTAATAAACCTTTTTTGCATATTAATTTTACTCTTTACTAGTTTTTATCAAAAAGGAATTAATTTTTTTTAAATATATAATGAAATTCGTTTTTTGAATTCATTCTATCCTCATAACTCAACGCGTGATTAGACAAAAATTTATTAATTTTTCATTTGTTTTTATAAATTAAAATTATCATTTATTAATTTTTCATTTGTTTTTATGAAATAAAATTATCATTAATATAAATATTGCTAATTCTACCTTTAAAATCATATAAACTAATTACGTACTAAAGCTAAACAATAATAATTACAATTCGGGTTATTACTACGAAGTTGAAATACTGCTTATTAGTTCTCTCCTCTATCATAAGCAGCACACAATTATCTATAATATCTGTTTCATAAACAGATATATCCAAATACTCATGGTACAACAGATATTTGAGAGTAAAAAACTTATAATGTTCTCACTCAATGCAAAACCATAAACAACTGTATGTGTTTATATCCATAGTGTGAGTACGCACAAGCGAAAGCATACAATCAGCGTTGCCACACAAGAAATTGACTTCCTACCAATAATTTTCAAAAATCCTACCAAAATCGTTCACAGCCTACCAAAAATTTAGAAATGCATTTCTTGCACATAAACCCTGTTATACTCACTTGTTTTTTTTTCTGTAATTGTAGAGATGGGAGTTTGTCTTTTGGTGATTTTTAAGATGGGTGTTATGATTTAAAATAGTTTTAGAGCATACTACTCGTATGCAGAATGAACACCCATCCCTTTCCTGGAGCTAATCAAATTCGCTCAACCATGTTCTGCTCTAAATTTCCTTTTGACTGTTTCTTTACAATGTTCACTAAAAGTATTATATTATTTAAAAATGTTTTAAAACAAAAACATAGTTGAGGGAATATCGTCTTCTAAAGTTATATTATTTTCATTTAATTTTAGAGTTTTTGATTAAAATCTGAAAAAAATGCATGCAATATTAGTAAATATTTATGTAATTAATAAGTACATATGTATTTACAATTAAAAAAGTATTTTACTTTTCCATTTTGTCTGTTAATTTTTTTAATACATACACTTGAAAATAAACCTTCACACAAATTTATTGTTAATTTCAATTTCATAATATTGTTCGCGTTTCTTAAACCAGAGGTGGTTATAGCTTTATTTATATGTGCTTTAATCATATCTATGCAAAAAAGCAGAGATGTTTTCTATTACACCTAAAACAGTTTTTTAAAACATTTTATTTAATTGTTTATTTAATTCAAAGTTACATTTTTTTTATTTTATCTTCTGAATTTATAAGGTGAAAAATTTACTATTGCTAAAAAATTGCTACAGGAGGAAAACCTACCAAAAATTTAAAAAAATGCAACAAACCAACCAAACTACCAAACTGTTTTTTAAAAACGAAAAACTACCAAGTTTGGTCCGATTGGACCAAAGCGGCAACGCTGCATACAATATCAACTACACTCATGTGTTCTTTTGTATCTGTTGTAACTGGTATGTACATGATATATCTGTTTTTGCCATACTGTTGGATATACTAGTGCACGTGTTTAGTGTGCACTAGAACATAGAACTTTTAAAACATTTTGCGCAGCTCCTTAGTGCGTACATAGTTATAGCTCGGCAATTAAAATAAAGTAAAAATTAAATAAAATTGTTTCTTTTATCAGTTCCTTAATGCTCCATAAAAAAATAAGTTCAAACAATTTATTTCATAAGCAAAACTCGAATTTGAACTTTTGTTTATGTGTTATTTTGCTTTCACGTCTTTTAAAGACAGTAAGAAGCTTCTGCTCCCCCTAATACAGATTTAAGTTTTATATATTCTGTTATTTATATGTGTGTACATCGTAAAGAGAAAAAACACTTTTAACCGTACGATTCATAACCAGCAAAACTCCTTTAATTTCATAACCAGGTACCCAGGTACCCGAAGTAGGTTGTTTTGCGTTTTGCGAAATAAAATAATTGCCCTATTCACAAGCCCCCTAGTACGTGCTAAGTGCTAACAAAATACAACGGTGCTAGCTGTGTTGTTGGTAATTTTCATGCAAACATGCGATACAACACTTAGTACTTTTTTTCATATGTTTTTCAAACGTTGTATTTGTTTAAATGTTTATTGTTTAAATGAATTATTATTTCATTTGCGAATTAAATTAAATTAAATTGAATTAAAAGATATTTTTATTAGTTTTATTTATTTAATTTATTGATTTGACTGATTTATTAGAAAGTGGAATAAGTCATTTCTGTTGTATATAGTAGGAATAGGTATATTGGAAACATATCTTAAGGTTTGTTCTCTGCCAATATAAAAACTGTTCTTTAAAATTTAATATTGCTTTAATGACTCGATTTCTAATATTTTGTATGGTACCCCCATCACCTATACCAAAAAGAGATGCTACCTTTCGAACACAAGCCCCATTTCCTGAAGATCTCAAGCAGTAAAGTACATTTTTAAGCTGCAAGTCAATGAGTAGTTGGAGCCTTTTGCGAATTGTGTGAAAAACATCGTCATTTTTTATAAGGTTGAATATAAAGGCACATTCCTCTGGCCGTAGTAGTATCATATGAAGAAATCTGTTTTCATCAAAATATCTTAAAGCTCGATTATGCCATAATGATGATTTTGGTAGCCCGAAATGTATACTTCTGCGACTGGAGAGCAGGTACATTAGGTTCATCCTAAAAATGTCTTGAATTTCATCCTCATCTTCTTCATCACCTGTATTAATTTTTTTCATTTAAAATATGTAAACAAAATAAGGAAAACGGTTATAACTTACTTGAGTCAACCATTATTATATCGAAACTATATTTTTCCCCCATTTGGCTTATAAATAACAAATGATGAATAGCACTTTTCTTCTTCTTATTTAGTTTCTGACGTATGAAGTACAATGTACAATGGCACATTGATACAATAGTTGTTCACAAAGAAGTAAACAAAAGGTAGTATGCAATACTACCTACACCTTAGCAGAGCTTGTGAATACGGCAAATATTTTCCTGTAAATATTTTTGTTGTTGATTATACTTTGTGTTCTCAACTGTACAAATTTGATATTTGGAAAAAAACTGGTTTCTGTTCGTATATAAGTACCTAAAGCGACACAAAGGTTGTTTATTTGCTTATTTTGTTTATTTTCGGTACCTACTTGCTTAATTGCTTTTGAATTAGATAGCAGATGTTCATTTGTGTCGTAAAATTGAAATATTTCATTGGCTTCGCCAGTCTGTGTTGAATATTTGAACAGTGAAGTTGGTGAAAAATGAGCCGCAACGACCGATATTTGTCTACAAGGGAATACTGGAATTTGAGTGATGAAGTAAGAAGTACATATATTCAGCGTTTATTTGAGGAAGTGACTCAAGATGAGGACCCTGTGGAAGACCAAAATGAAGGAAATGTGTCCTATACTGGCGAAGTTTCGGAATCAGAGAATGAAGATTTGAATGTTGACAACGCAAACGAAATTGCAGCTGCTATTGACGCACCAGAGGAAATTTTATTTGATGATGAAAGTGAAGATGATGATATGCAAGAAGATGCACCAACAACAAACCCAGCAGACTACATGACTGCACGTGACGGTACACAATGGCAGCGAACACCACGTAGTTGCCAACAAGTGAGAAGCCACAATATATTCAGAGACCGCTGTGGTCCAGCGCGGATTACTGAAAATATGACGCCTTTGCAGTGTTTCAAATCATACCTCACAGTGGAAATGGTGGATATAATAGTGCGCCACACAAATAGAAAAGCGCATGCCACATATAATGCGCACAATGAAGAGAATCCCAATAGATGTCAGTTGAAGTGGAAAGACACGACAATCAACGAAATTTATGCGTTCATTG
This sequence comes from Gymnosoma rotundatum, assembly GCA_916610165.2. NCBI lineage: Eukaryota > Metazoa > Arthropoda > Insecta > Diptera > Tachinidae > Gymnosoma > Gymnosoma rotundatum. The sequence goes on along the minus strand of OU744340.1, from coordinate 53,937,295 downwards.
GAATGGTTTTGATGGCTGGCACAAATCATTCTAATGACGAGAATTGTGGACGTTACAGGCTCACCCAATATTCCGCGCCACCATGGGAATAAACAGGTTTTTCGATTTGCTGCGTTTTATGCGGTTTGACGACCCCAGAACACGGGTAGTGCGGCAGCGTCAAGACAAAGCGGCGCCAATTCGCGATATTTGGATAATGCTCAATGCAAATCTTGCCAGATATTATATGCCATCAGAATATTTGACCATTGATGAACAATTATATCCATTCCGTGGTAGAACCAAATTCACCCAATATATACCCTCGAAGCCAGCAAAATATGGCATAAAAGTATGGTGGATTTGCAATGCCAAAAACTCATATCCACTTCATGGCCAAATATATACTGGCCAACAAGAAACTGGTCGTGAAGTTGGTGTTGGCGAAAGAGTGGTTAGAGATTTACTTGGGCCATAATACGATAGCGGACGAAATATAACAATGGATAATTTTTTTACGACGCTACCGTTGGCTAGGCAACTAAAAGTAGAAAAGCTCAGCATTGTGGGTACACTCCGCCGCAACAAAGTTTACATCCCTGCGGAGATGAAAGAAGACAAAAAAAAGAAGTTGTTTCAAGTTTATTTGGCTTCTACGACAACGTAACACTGCTCTCATATAAGCAGCGGAAGTCCAACTCGGTCATCCTTCTTTCTAGTATGCATGATGATGCACAAATTGACGAGAATGGGAAACCAGAAATTATAAATTTTTATAACCAAACAAAAGGTGGGGTGGACGTAATGGACCAAACGCTCCAAGAATACACGACCCACTGACAAACAAGAAGATGGCCGATGGCATTTTTCTATAACATCATTGATGTGAGCGCATTTGCATCACACATCATATATTATGGAAATAATCCAACTGCACGATACACCACGACGCCCAGGAAGAATTTCCTGCGTCAACTGGCAGAAAACCTGTGCATTCCTGTTATAGAAAATAGAATTTTAAATGTGCAAAGCGTGTGCCAATTTTAAACAAAAAATGCAATTGAAAGCATCATCGGAAGGCCGTTGGAGAATGTGCTTTGTGCTGCAGGTCCGTCAGCACGACAAAAGGCAGAAAAGTACATACGGGCGTGTGCTACATGTGCAAACTTCTTCCAAATAAGCGCAGAAGAAAAACTAGAAAAAATTGCAGCATATGTAGCACGCCGATATGCGATGAGCACTCCATAACAATTACTAAATGCTACAATTGCCACAATAACAACGATAGTGATTCGGATGAATTATAATATAATATATATAAAATATGATAAAATAAATAAAAGACATTTATTTCCAATAAAAACAACACAAAAAAACGTTTTTTCATTTACATGTCAGGCATTTACATAGGAATTGCATTAGGGTACCCGGGGACCCGGTTGTGTGTTTATATGGGTAAAACATTTAAAATCATTTTTTAAAGAAAATATTGAAAATATTTTGAACTTTTTCGTATTTAAATCTTAGTTTAGCCAAAATCTCTCATGATTCGGAGTTTTATGTCCATATCTCAAAAATTATAGGCACAGCAGCACTTTAAAGTCAAAAAAGGTACACGGGTACCCGGTTATGAATCGTAGGATTAAGAAAGCTTTATTGATGACTATGATTATGGCCCATTTGAGTGAGATGAGAATTAAAATAAAAGCAAAAAAGTTAAGGACGTATAGTTAATTTTGGGATATTATCTTAAGTTAATTATATAAAATATGACGAATAAAGTATTTTTTCTATTTTGCAGGAAATTTTTCGTTTTTTAATCGCATTTTTTAAGTTTTGTCTATAGGCTTTCGAAAATTTGTGCTAATATTTAACTTTTCATTATACTGTTGATCAAAATGTTCATATATCTTCAACCCTCTATTAAACTACTATGGGGTAAGAAACAACTCAGATTTCAAATCCATGCTTGTTCATTTTTATATAATACGTAAAGAATATAAAATTTTTAACAGCATAGATTTGTATAGATAATAATGTAGGATTATCATTCATGGGATGTGATGTTTTGATGAAACCAAAATTCTATATTTCGTTGTAATTAATTGAAAAAGATAAGTTGATATTAGTTTGACAGTGAACTTTTATTTGTTCATGATTTTTTTTATAATAATAAGTTTATGTATAGCGTGTTGTATGTGAAGATCATAATATCTTTTTCATTATCGTTACTGTTTTCATATTTTGTAATTGAACATTCATATGCACGAGATCTTAAAAGAATTTTGTATATATTATATTTTGTTAACTATTTTTTTGTTATTATGAAAATTATGAATTTCCGTATAAATTACAACGTAAGATATAAAAGAATTAAAAACAAAAACACGGAAAAGCTTTCTTTATGGTCTTTGAAAATTAACATTGCTTTCGAATTATAAAATAAACACGACTATTACTTAGCTTTTACGTTATGTTTGTTCAAATTATAAACGTGTTATTTATGAGTTCTTTATTTGAAAAATAATTACACACACAACTTTTAGAGTTTTAATTAAATTACACTTTATTACACTAATTTATTATAATTGAATAATTTTTTGACGATTTAACTATTCGCGATTTATAATACACGCTGGCAACTTTACACTGTTATACCACAAGATCTTAACTAGACGCTAACAATCAGAATGAATTGGCGTTGGTTTTATTTACCCTATTTTTAGGCTTTCTTGAATGTTCGAGAATTTCTACCTCCATCTGCAGCGTAGTAGAAAATGCTGCGTTGCCACTTTTATGTCAGACACGTTAGTGAGCATTGTTATTTACTTCTAGAACCTTCAATTATTATGTCAACATACATGTTGTGTATTTTTATTTAGTTGTTATACAATGCAGGTTTGTTTATGGTTGTGTATTGTGTTTGTTTATTTATAGCTTTGTGTGTATTGTTTTTGTTTTGTAGAAACTTCTTACTTTGAAAACAAACAAAATATGCCATTTCGTTTTACTTTTTTTTGCCAATGTTTATTATTTTTACACCTTTTTATGATTTTAGTAAAGCTTCTTTGTAGCACTGCCGCCCACTTAAGCCTTTTCGTCCCGAATAGGCTCAACATTACCTCTGCCATATTTAGCCATCCGCTCCAGGTCAACCACTTTCATTTTAGACCTCGGATTATGATATCTCTGTATCCGGTAAACTACATCATTCATTTTCTTGGTCACCTTGTAGGGTCCCTCCCAGTGGGTTTGCAGTTTAGGGGATAATACTTTCTTGCGTTGTGGGTCAAATAGTAGGACCATTTGTCCTTCAGTAAATCCTTCCGTATTTGCTGCTTGATCATATCTGGCTTTCATCTTATCGCTGGTCATTTTAATGCGGTTCCGGACAAACTCATGAAGCTCGTGCAGGTTTTCTTGTGCCTGGAGAATGTTTCCATTGTCTTCGTGCGCTGGTCCAGGTTTGATACCAAATTCTAAATCTGCTGGCAGTTGTAGTTCTGTCCCGAACAAGATTTTTGCTGGACTACGTCAGGTTGAATCGAGTACAGCTGACTGGTACGCCAGTAGAAATTTAAGTATATGCTCATCCCAAGCCTTTTGGTGTGTACTGACCACTTTTCTGAGATATTCCTCCAGGGTACGATTAAATCTTTCTACCATGCCATCAGACTGCGGATGCAGTGGTGTCGTTCTTGTCCTTTTGATACCATAAACGTCACAAATCTCTTTGAATATAGCCGATTCAAAATTTCGTCCCTGCTCTGAATGTAGTTCTAGTGGAACACCGTATCGACACACCCAATTGTTCACAAGGTTGTCTACCACCGTGTAGGATTCTTGGTTTGGAATAGCATAAACTTCAGGGAATTTGCATAAATATTCCATTACCACTAGTACATATAGATTTCCAGCATCACCGACAGGGAATGGACCTGTGATATCAATAGCTATTCGCTAAAAGGGTGCACCTGCGTTGTACTGCTGAAGTTTGCCACGACTTTTTCTTACAAGACCCTTGGCTGTTATTATGCACTGTTCGCAAAAAGCTATCCAATCGGCTGCGGATTGTTGGCAGCCTACCCAGTAAAATCTCTCTCTCTCAAACTATTCAACTGAGCCCAGTACGACTTGGCTAGTTGGCTCTCTGCCGATATTTCATTATGATTCGGTCTCCTGTTGTTCCGCTTAGCCAATATAATTTTTGCCAAAGTTGGGTTGTCATTCTGGGCCTTCGACCAGTCTTCCCTTGAACCAATTTGGGTAAGCCGCACATCAATGACGAACTCCTTTTTCTCTACTTTTTTGCAGTGCTTGCACTCTACATTGCATAGCCGTCTTGAAAGGGCATCAGCATTATTGTGCTTTCGAACTTTTCTATGCACAATACTAAAGTCATAGCTCTACAGGCGTTCAACCTAGTGTGCAAGCTGGCCCTCAGGATTCTTAAATTGCATCAACCAACGTAATGCAGAATGGTCTGTCCTTAAAATGAAATGTTGACATATAAGTACTTGTGGTAATGTTTAAAACACTCCAGCACCGCCAAGAGCTCCCGTCGTGTAACGCAGTAATTTCTTTCGGGCTTGGAGAGCACCCTGCTGTAATAGCCAATACCTTTTCTGTTCCATTAATCTCCTGAGAAAGCACTCCTCCTATTCCATAGCCACTTGCATCCTAGTCCAATATGAATTTTTGTCCCGCTATTGGATAGGCGAGAACTGGTGCCGTACACAAAAGTTTCTTGAGCTCTTGGAACGCTTTTTCCGCTGCTTCACTCCAGTGGTATGGTTGCGACTTCCTGGTCAACTCATGCAAGCTAGCAGCTACCTGAGCAAAGTTTGGCACAAATCTCCTGTAGCATGTGCAAAGCTCCAGGAAACTACGCAGCTCATGAAGATTATGTGGACGAGGCCAGGTCTTTACTGCCAGTACTTTGTCTTCATCAGTTGACACGCCCTCTGCGGTTACACGATGCCCTAGGTATTTGACCCCCTTTTGAAACAAAGCACATTTCTTAACACTTAATTTTAATCCTGCAGCAGTTATACGCTTAAAAACTTTATCCAGGTTTTTGAGGTGTTAATCAAAAGTCTTCCTCATCACGATTATGTCATCCACATACACTAAGCACGTCTTCCAATTGAGACCCTTAAGCGCACGTTCCATTAAACGTTCAAAAGTAGCTGGAGCGTTGCAGAGCCCGAATGGCATCACCTTGAACTGCCATAAACCACCACTTGAGCTAAAGGCAGTTTTCTCCTTGTCTTTATCAGCTATCTCTACTTGACAATATCCGCTCTGCAAGTCCAAGGTAGAGAACCATTCCGTTCTAGCCAACGTGTCTAAGGTATCATCAATTCTAGGCAACTGTCTTTCTTGGTGACATCATTGAGCTTCCTGTAGTCAACGCAAAACCTGGTACTGCCGTCTTCTTCTTTACTTCTTTACTAAAACTATTGGTGAACTCCGCGGACTCGAGGATGGCTCAATGACTCCGTGTCGTTCCATTTCGCAGACAAGTTCTCTGACCTCATTTCACTTTGTTAGGGGAACACTTCTGGGTGCTTGTTTTATAGGCCTCGCTTCGCCAGTATTAATTTCATGTTTAATAACTGCTGTTCTACATTGGCTTTTATTATATAGGGCAAACACGGACTCATGCGATTTGGTTTTGTTCGCCCGCTTGTTGTCCCATGCTGGCGAAGCAGATATTGATCTTTCCTTCGTGGATCTACAGTTGCGATGAAAATGGCCAGCCTTACCGCATTTAAATCATTTAGCGCGAGAATTATTTTTTTCCTCCTCCATTATCTGTTTGACTAACTCCTTTATCTCGCTTCTACTGTCTATGTGGTTATATGTGTCAGTATCAAGACATCGCACCTTGCATGGATATTGATTTAATATATTCGGGAACGGTTTTGCTTCTCTCAACAGCACAGGTCTGCTTCATAACTTTAATCTGTCTATATTGCTGCTTAAATGAGTGAATTATTCCTTTATCAAGAGGCTGGATAATAGCTCTAGTATTTGGAGAAAGATACTGAACCGTAATATTTGTTGAATTTATTGTTCCTCCAATATAGAAAGTATATCATTCCAGTTAAGAACAGTCATCCAACTATTTTTATTTGAAAAATATGTAATGGGAATGTTTTAATTTTTAAAACAGCGAGGCTGCCCATGCTTTCCAATTACAAACACACGTTTATAAGAACTCGTTGAGAGTTAAAAATGAAGAGAAGTGTTAAGCGGTTTTTTTGCATTTTCCATCCTTTTGTTGGACTGCCTTTGTTAAAGTACATTGTGTTTTAATTTTTAATTTTTTTTTTCCTGACCAGGATTTGAACCATCGATTTTATAAATTAATAAAATTTGACTTTATTTTCGGCTTTTTGGTTTTTTTAAATTAATTTCTAAGCATTTTTAAAAAGAAAAACTATTTAAAAATGTATGCGGATGTTTTCCAAAAAAAAAACAAGAAAAATTAGACGCTAGCAGAATGAAATGCAGCATTTTCTGGACCGCCACATCCTTCATCAGCATTCTTTGCATCTATCTACCTTATGTTATGTACGTCGTAATCATCATCTATTTAACCAACTAATCTTAATGCGAAGTGTGAGTCGAAGTTCACATACAACTTAAAGCTTTTTCTTTGTCGGTCTCTTTGTAACTCGTCTTGTACATTTGTTGCTTCTTTTTTTTTTTTGTGCTAGCCATTGGATAGCCACGAAATGCACTTTTTATTTGTTTTTAATTATTCATACTTTTTTGCTCACAACATTATTGTAGATTGTGTTTTGTAATGCTTTATAATATAAACCACTTTCGTCTCCATTAAAAATACATTCTGGTGTATATTCTTGAACAATTTGAAGCAACTGGTTCTCTATAAAGTTTGAGGCTCCATTTTCATCACTGTCCTTTGATTCCCCACTGATTTTTCCTACATATATTCTGTTTCGTTTCTTCCAACGAAATAACCACGATGTATTTGGCTCAAAATCCTTTTCTAAATTCAGTGCAAATTCTTTTGCTTTATTTAAAAGCATCAGGCCAGTTACTACTGCATTCTGGCTACGCATTTCTTTGAATCATATAAAAAGCGCCTTTCCAATATCAGGGTGATCCCCTTTTCTTTGACGCAATGTTTTTTAATTACACGAATTCGACACCTTTTATAATTTTGGTACTATTTTTTATTATTTAATAAACAGTGGATTTGTCTACTTTGTATTTGGCGCTCAGTTATCAATATTTCATCGAATTTTCTTCATAATCTTTTAATAATTTTAATTTTTTTTCCACACTCGATATAACGCGTTTCCGAATTTTCGCAACTTTTTTTGTATTTAGCAATTTTATTTTTTCAAGTGCTGCTGGTCGTTTGTAATGAATAACACGAACAATGTTGGCCTCCAAAGCGTCAGTTGTTGCTGGCTTATCAGCATAAACCAGTGGCTTCACGTTGCCCCACAGAAAATAATCGAGAAGTGTCAAATCGCACGACCTTGAAGGCCAATTGACAGGTCCAAATTTTGATTTCAATAACTCAATGGTTGCGGTTACCGGATCAATGACACCCATATTTTCAAACAAAAAATTATTAATCATGGTGCGGTTACGTGCGATCCGGCCTTAGTTTTGAAGAAAATAAGGTCCGTCCACCAGCGTTTAAACCATACGAAACGGCCCATTTGTCTGGATGCAATGGCGTCTGTAGGGTATATATGGATTTGTCTTACTGTATATACGGCAAGTTTGTTTATCAATAAACCAAAAATGAGCTTCATCGCTGTACACAATTTGGCGATAAAACAACGGGTCAGTTACTAACTGCTCTAGAGCCCAATCGGCGTAAGAATGACGCATATAATGGTCTCATTTCCTTAATTTCTGCACTAGCTGGATCTTATACGGATGTAGACCAAGATCTTCGCGCAAAATTTTCCACGCGACGACGGTTATGTGCATTATAAACATCACAAAGTCGTTTTAAAGCAGCTCGTATTGATGACTGATTTTCAAAGTAAACTTGGATGATTTGATAGCGTTGTTCAAGCTTTAGTCGATTCAAGACTTAATCGATTTACTGAAAATAATAAGAAGAGACTTTTTTCAGAATTTTAGATTCTAACATGCTTAAAAAACACCCTTTACACAAAAATAAATATTTCGATAAAAAAAGATTTTAGTCTGTTTTGCTAAAAAAAAAAAATTTTTTAAGGTTTAAAATTTTAATTTTTTTAACTGTGTTGAACTGTGTGTTGAGGCTGCTGTAGTCAAAGTGGTAAGCACGTTGACAACAAATCTTGCTGCCCTGGGTTCAACCGTTACGGCAGTCAAAAAATAAAAATGATTTTTTCTATCTTATGGTATAAATACATAAAAACATGCAGCCTCCTTCGTCAGTACTTCTCCATAGCATATTCGCCGGCGAAGTAAAATAATTAATAAAATGGCTATATCTATCTCCTTTCACCACCTTTCTTCTCCCTTATCTATCCCTTTCCTAAAGAATGTAGCACGGTTACAAACTAAGTAGGTATTAATGCCTGAAATGCTACTTCTCGCTAAAAAAAACAAATCTTGTTAAAAAACGTCTAAAAACAGTATTAGGTGTGTTGTTGATTTTACACTAATATTGCGAAGAATCTAAAAAATTACGAATATTTTTTTGTTGCTTAAACCTTGATTATTTAAAAGCAGTGTTTACTGAAGTGCGATTCATTATGCTTTTTTAACCACAATTGTTTCATTTAAAAATGTTAACCACAAAATTAACTATTTTGCTATTCACTAACACTTTAAACGATATTTACTGGTGTTTAAAGCAAGCTGCTTCAGTCAGCTGTTTTTTTAACAAAACAAATTGTGGTTTATTAACAGCAGCATTTTTTTTTTTGTGGTTTAATTAACACTTTTCTGTGTTTGCTTACCGTGTTCCTAACAATCGTTGAATAAAATGGCTTTGGAGTATTTAGTCTACGATTTATTGGAGAATGAGCCATTTGATAATGCTCCCTTAGTCAACCGTCGTGATCTTCGTGATAGAGATCATCCTTTTGAGTTGACATCAACAGAATTTAAAAAACTCTACCGTTTAAGTCCGGAATTGGCTGAAGAAGTTGTGTCACAACTTGATGGTTTTTTAAAAGGTTCTAGAATTCCTGGAATATCATCTGAAAAACAGGTATATATAAATATATGCACTGTCAAATAGTATTATAAAAAAATATATTTTTTTTCAGGTGCTAGCGATTTTACGTTTTTATGCAACTGGATGTTGCCAACGGCCTGTAGGAGAGCAATGGGGTATATCCATGAGCCAGTCATCAGTAAGCTGTTGCATACATCGAATAACTGATGCAATTAACAATACGATGTTTTGTGCAAACATAAAGTCCCCAATGACACAGGAAGAACGTCAAACTGCAAAAGCAATTTTTGCATCAGCTTCTTCACCCTTTGTTGCGGGTACAATCGGTGCAATCGATTGCACACATGTTGCAATATTAGGTCCAAAAAGCCATGAAGAAGCTTACGTCAATCACCATGGTTCCCACTCGATTAATGTCCAAATGGTAAGTACAGCTTTAAAAACAACAACAACAATAAAAAAATTATTATATACGTGTAGATATGTGATCGCAATTTGAAAGATTTAAATGTAAATGCGAAATACCCAGGAGCACGACACGATTCCTATATATGGAGCTCGTCTGCAGTTCGAAGAGTCATGCAGCGAAGTTTCGAAAACGGGAACCACAATATGTTTTTAATTGGTATGTAAATTTAAGATTTTTACATAAAAACCTATTTATAAAAAAAAACACATAACAATCTACAGGAGATTCTGGATACCTGTGGAACCATGGTTGATGACTCCTCTACCAAACCAATTAGAAGGAAGTTCTAAATTCCGCTATAATGAGGCCTTGTGTAAGGCTCGCAATCCTCTTAAATGACTCTTTGGGGTCCTAAAAGGAACTTGGCGATGCTTATATAAGCAAAGAATGCTTTTATATGATCCAGGCTTTGCAGGAAAAGTTGTTAACGCTTGCGCAACGTTACATAATATAAATTTAAACGACCAAAGCTATGAAACAGAGTTCAGTGACTCATACTAGTAGCGATTGGATAAATCAAAATCTACCATCCTCAATAGCGCAACGCTTAATTGCACATAATTTTACATAGACAATAGTTCAAAAGTATTAAGCAATTATTAATTATATTAATATCTAAAGATACGTACATACTTTCATATTATGTGTTTGTATTGTTTTTATACCATTTTATTTACATATATGCCTATTTTATTAAATAAAACCCTTTTTTAATAAAATTGTGAAGTAAACGACTTCATTCATTTATTTTTTTATTATTGAAAAAAAAGTTGCACATTGGTAGTAAATAACGTTAAAAATGAAAAATGAAATAAAAAGATAAACCATTCAATGAAATTAAAAAAATAATAATAATAAAAATAATAAAGTACAAAGCAAAAAATTCATTAAAAAATAATTAAAATTAAAATTAAAAAACATAAAACACAAAAACCCAAAACTAAAAATATGTATACATATTTATGAACATAAAGAAAATAGAAATTGTGCTACTACCACATGTGCTTTCAATATTCTTAATAAATAAAAATTAAGTAGATAAATAAAGCAATATTCAAATAAATAAAGGTTTTATAAAAAAAAAATAATCTAACAATAATAAACAAAGCAAACAATTCACGAGATCAACAAACAACTTAAAGTACAATTTAAAGTACCAAAACAAAGTACCAATAACAATTAAAATTTAATATCAAAAATTTAAAAATATGTACATGTACATCTGTTTATCACTCTTTAAGTCTGATACAAAAAGTTAATGATCGTTATTAAATCTTTGATAAATTATTATGAATAAGACTCCTAGCGCATATTTGACACTCTATAATGGCATTATTATATTAACGTTTTTCTTGTTAATTGTTATTAAAAAATGTTAGCCTTAATCATAATAGTTTTTTTTTTTTAAAGGTTTATAAAAAGATAGGTAAACAAAAATTTTAATACACACGGTAACTTACATTTTGCTTATTACATTGCCTAAATTAGTAATTGCAATGGCAGTTTCTTTGAGGCCTTCCCCCATCGTTTTTATGGCATCTGCCATACTTTTGTTAATCGCTACGTTCGAAGCGCTACATTCGGCTAGTATCTATCAAAATTAAACGAAGCAAAGAAAATAAAAATTCATCGTTAATGAAAATTTATCTCAAGTTAATAATTACCTTTAAAGCATCAGCCTGTTTTTTGCGATCTCCAAGAATTCCTTCTTCGTTTCGCTGTCGTCCTCGGCTCGCTTTCTTTTCAGCCCTCTGCGAGCTGTCCTTTTTGAAGTGCTTGGGGTATCAAATTGCAGCTCCAAAGCTTCTTCTATTTGTTATGGCGATTGCACTACAATCTTTTCGCCATCTTTTAGAAGTAATTGCACATTCTAATGGAAAAAGGAATTTGCTGGAGTTAATAATATATATTAATTTCATCGTAACTTACCTCTTCCAATGGAACATTTTCGGCAACGGATGCATGACCCTCAATGTAGTTGTTGCCGATAACAGACACTACCTGCCTTTCGATTTCGCTTAAGGCCTCTTGTGTTAACGGCTTATTTCCCGTTAGCGCTTGTTGCCTTTTACGGTCTCGAACTTTAGTACTGGTGCGGCTTTTTAATTCCTTCCAAACCTTTGTGATTATGAACAATTTTATATTTTTTTATATATATTCAAATATGTTTACTTACCGTCTGCCACTATTTAGACTTTCGGACAACTCGCTCCACATCTTGTCACACTCCAATTTTCCATGGAGCTTTTTAAACTTACCGCCAGCAAGTCCCGGGTTGCTTATCATAAAGTCAACCATATGACTAAGCTGCTCGGCAGACGCACGGCTTCTTTTCAAAGAAGTACTAGCCATTCTAACTACTACGAGGGCTGCTATATATATTTCTGGCCTGGCAAAACTGAGTGCTGTCAAGTGCAATCTGACATTTCCATTGGAAAGTATGTCATTTTTAAGCATAATCGTACTCAAAACATTTTGACGTACGACCATTATTTGTGTTGTTTACAGTGACTTGAAAAAATTAATACAGAAAAAAATGGAATTAACTCGTGAACATTTTCGTGGCATCATTTTTCACAACTTTCGACGTGGATTATCACAACAAGAGTGCATTCATGAACTTAAATCTTTGTATGGCAATGAAGCACCATCCTATAGCACTGTGAAAAATTGGTATAATGAATTTAATCGTGACCGAAGCTCGCTCAAAGACGAATTCAGTGAAGGTCGTCCAAAAACGGCTATTGTGCCAGAGAACATTGATGCCGTGCGTGAACTCATAATGCAAGATCGACATGCGACATACCGAGAGATAGAGACATCCTTGGACATTTCTTCCACAAGCATACATTCAATACTGCATGAACACCTGGCCGTAAAAAAGGTTTGTTCTCGTTGGATCCCACACAATTTGAAAGTCGCTCAAAAAAAGGCTCGTGTCGATTGGTGCAAAGAAATGTTGAAAAAATACGATTGCGGTGCTTTATAAGATTTTCACAGGTGACGAATCTTGGATCTAAGCGTATGAGCCCGAAACGAAACAACAATCGACCGTGTGGGTCTTCAAAGACGAGCAAAATCCAACGAAAGTTGTTCGTGGAAGAAGCACTTCGAAGCAAATGTCGCCTGTTTCTTCGGCAAAACTGGTCATGTGGCGCTTGAGCAACGTAGGACGGTCACTTCTGAGTGGTACACTACATTTTGTTTGCCTGAAGTCATCGGAGAAATTCGAAAAACCAACAAGAGAAGACGAATCATTGTTCACCATGACAATGCGAGCTCTCACACATCGGCTCAAGCCAGAGCGTTTTTGACCGGCCAAAACGTCGAATTAATGGGTCATCCGCCATACAGCCCTGACTTGGCACCTAATGACTTCTTCTTGTTTCCGCACATCAAGAAAAAAATGCGTGGTCAACGATTTTCGTCGCCAAAAGAAGCTGTTGAAGTGTTCATAAACCATGTTTTAGAGGTGTCTCAATCGGAGTGGAAAAAGTGCTTCAGCAACTAGTTTGAGCGCATGCAAAAGTGTATAAATCATGCTGGAGAATACTTTGAAAAACAATAAAACCATTTTTGATTATAAATATTCGCATTTTCACTATTAGACCAGAAAAATATAGAGCAGCCCTCGTAAATAAATAAAATAGTAATAATTTATATTTTTTTACTTACTTTGCACAAAACTATTTAAATTTTATTGAAAACAAGGTGTTTGTTTTGTTTTTTTTTATTCTTCTTTGTTATTTTCTCCTATTTTGACATTTCGCCTGGCAGAGTTGCCATGTTAGTGCAAACAATTAAATGTGTGGTTAAAGTTAACCACCTTTTAAAGTGTTAAAAGTTAGTGAATCGCACTACTGAGATAGATATAATTCCATTTGACGTAAAATTAATTTAAAGAATATTACATCTTTTAATTTATTTCGCACAGAATCTATTGCACCAACATGTTTTAAAATACTCTCTTTAAGAATCCTCTTGTATGATTATAAGTAAGCATGAAACAGGTAGCGCTCTTAATACTTCGTTATATGTTGATCAAACTAGCAAATATGGTTATAATTTCTTGGGTGTAAGTGTACTTATAAATTATTGCCGGGTAATCCATTTATTTGATGTAAATGTTACTACTGCAACTGTTAATGCAGATTAAAGGATTTTTTTAAATTGAAATCACAAAAATAAAGACAGGACGCTACGTATCGGTTTTTAACTTTGTTTTTTAAGCCATTGTAGTACTTACATTTTTGTAGAATTGCAATTTTAGCAAATTATTAACTAAATAAGCTGAACTTTATAACAAATAAAATAATTAAGGGTCTTTATATTATTAAATATATTCCCTTATAATAACTTTGTTCAGACTGACAGTTCGATTCAGCCTATGGCCTTCCTGAATTTTTAAACAATTTATTGAACTTTTTTGGCTGAAAAAACTCTTGGTTACTTTCAAAAACACAAATAACTTTTTCGTTTTTCCAACCTTCATACATTCTATACATATATATATATATATAAAAGAATATAATTCTTGCAAAAAATACCGACTTCAAAAGAGATTTCATCTGTCTGCCTGTAAGGGTTAGATTACATTAACTATTGGGACACTCTTATATCTCCAAACTTTATACTTGTTCAAATGTTCAATACTTTGGCAATGTACATCACAATTCCCTTTATTTTCCAAATTCAAATTATATACTTGCTCTGTAGTAGACTTAGCAATCAGGTTCTGTGTAAATTTCAACCGTCTGTCTATAACGGTTCAACGATTTGCCCATATACATCAGTTTATATCAACTATTGAAAAATCCTTTAATTTATAATTTAAAATTTTTATACTTCCTATTATACGACACAAAGTAGTGGACATTCTGTCTAAAATTCAGGTGTTTGCATATAACAAATAACATTAATTTTGGGAACACCTTTTAATTTCTAAATTCAAATTCTAAGCTTCTTGTTACAGAGGACTTAGCAAAACAGGTCCCTTGTAAATTTCAGCTGTCTGTATATAATGGTTAAAAAATTCGGCATCAACTATTGGGACACCCGTTTGTTTCCAAATCCAAATTTTATACTTGTTTTTATAGCGGAGTTAATAATACAGGTTCTTTGTAAATTTCAATCGTCTGTCTACAACTGTTTAAAATTATGGCCATATACATATTCAAATGAGCTTTTAGGGCACCCTTTAATTTATAATTTTAAATATTAATATTTGTTACTATAACGAACATATCAATCAATATTATGTAAAATTTGCATTTGTCTATAACGGTTCAAAAGATAGGTCCATATAAGAAAATTTACATCAATTATGGGACACCCTTTAATTTCTTAATTCAAATTATAAAATCGTTGATAAAATACAGGTCCCTTTCAAGTTTCAGCATTCTGTCTATAGCGGATCAAAAGTTCAGCCACATATTTGTAATTACATCAACTATTAGGACACCCTTTAACTTCTAAATCCACATTTATACTTGTTGTTATAGCGGACTTAGCAATACAGGTTTGTTGTAAATTTCAAGCGTGTCTTCAAATTTTAAAAAGTTTGGCCATATACAACCCTTTAATTTAAAATTTTTAATATTAAAACTGGTTACTATAACGGCCATAGCAATCGACATTCTGTCCAATTTGCAAGCGTTTGTCTCTAACGGTTCAAAAGATAGGCTCGTGTAAGTAATTTTAAATCAATTATGGGGCACCCTGTAATTTTAAGATTTACTTTTGTACAACTTTTTGTTATTGGGAACTATAGTAATAAGTAGTCGTTTTAAATTTTACAGTCCATAATACACTTGAATAATATGTATGTTGTATGGGGACACCCTTTAATTTTTAAGATTATGAAGTGTTTTTGGAAAGGGACCAATCTGTAGGCATAATCTATCGTATTATAAACTCAATGTTGTGATTATTAACTGAATTTTATGAAAAACACATTAAGCTTATTCAGTTTAAAGAAATGAGGTGTGAATGAATTAATCAGGTTTTTTTTTTACTTACATTACATTCGTTATTAAGGATACAATTTTTCAGGAAACAAGGAACATATTAATCTAGAAAATATTCTAGTGATGCCCAAAAGCATTATTTTTTTACTAAAACAAAAAAAATTTCCGTCTTTTAAGAGTTTATCGAAAAATCGGAATTTTTGGAGCAAAAATGGGCACTTTGATAATTTCGCGTCAAAAAATCGACAAAATGCCGATAATTCGCGAAATATGGCAGGCTTGCTTCCGACTATATGCGAACAACAAAGGAAACCGTTAGAAATTGACGTATTGCATTACTGGAAGAAAATTTCTAAGCTTTACGAAGTGTTACTTACTGAACAAGATAAAATCAAAGAAATCTCTAATTCTACCTCATTCCTTAGCTTCGCCAATCTTTTCTTTTGAGTTTTTTTTTTCCATTTTGTCGGTTGTTTTTAAGTGCATTTTGGTATTTTGAGATTTTTGAAAATTTTAACAGTTTCCCTCTCTTTTCTTACATTATGGTTAAGAAAATATAGCGAAACTTCAAAAATACACGATCTGATAATTTTGTTTTGTTATTTTTTTTAAGCATTCCCTACTGTGACCTTTAAAATAGAGCATTCTATAAAAATTTTCAAGAGTTTTTCATTTACAGTTTACAGAATAAGTATAGTTTTCAATATTTTATTATTAAAACAATACTTATTAACTGATAGATTCATCTTCAATTATATAAATTACAGTGTTATTTGTGTAGTCTATATAATAATACTGTCATATATTTGCTTTTGTAGTGCAAAAATTTTTAATTTTATATACTATCAATCGGGTGTATCGTACATCTATCGTGTGTTCGATGCATCTACACGAACTTCAAATATATGTTTAATGTATATTTTTATATAAATGAATCTTGCTTTTTCTTGCCGAACACGTGTTCGTGTAACATCCAAATATTAAAAACCAACGCAAAGTTATATGTGTATTCGGCACTACATAAAAATACGAGTATGCGTATGCAACACTACAATTACAAGAATTATTTAAACCCAATTGATTTTATATTTCTTTTTACCTTCCCATGCCTTATTTACATTACAATGCGTTGGAATAAACACCAACTTGTTTGATTTTTAACCGACTTTAAAAAAAAGAAGGAGGATACACAACTCGACTGAATGTTGCTTTTTTATGTTTGTACCTGCAGAACTCAGTCATTTCTAAACCGATTTTAAAAATTTTTGGTAATATGATATATTATACCTATAGATTGGTCCCTTTTCAAAAACACTTCATAATCTTAAAAATTAAAGGGTGTCCCCATACAACATACATATTATTCAACTGTATTATGGACTGTAAAGGGCACTTCTGTAAAATTTAAAATGACTACGTATTACTATAGCTCCCAGTAACAAAAAGTTGTACAAAAGTAAATCTTAAAATTAATTGATTTAAAATTACTTATACGAGCCTATCTTTTGAACCGTTAGAGACAAACGCTTGCAAATTGGACAGAATGTCGATTGCTATGGCCGTTATAGTAACAAGTTTTAATATTAAAAATTTTAAATTAAAGGGTTCGCCAAAAGTTCATTTAATTTGATGTATATGGCTAAACTTTTTAAAATTTGTAGACAGACGCTTGAAATTTACAACAAACCTGTATTGCTAAGTTCGCTATAACAACAAGTGTAAATGTGGATTTAGAAGTTAAAGGGTGTTCTAATAGTTGATGTAATTACAAATATGTTGCTGAACTTTTGATCCGCTATAGAGAGAATGCTGAAACTTTAAAGGGACCTGTATTTTATCAACGATTTTATAATTTGAATTAAGAAATTAAAGGGTGTCCCATAATTGATGTAAATTTTCTTATATGGACCTATCTTTTGAACCGTTATAGACAAACGCAAATTTTACATAATAGTGATTGATATGTTCGTTATAGTAACAAATATTAATATATAAAATTATAAATTAAAGGGTGCCCGAAAAGCTCATTTGAATATGTATATGGCCATAATTTTAAACCGTTGTAGACAGACGATTGAAATTTACAAAGAACCTGTATTATTAACTCCGCTATAAAAACAAGTATAAAATTTGGATTTGGAAACAAACGGGTGTCCCAATAGTTGATGCCAAATTTTTTAACCATTATATACAGACAGCTGAAATTTACAAGGGACCTGTTTTGCTAAGTCCTCTGTAACAAGAAGCTTAGAATTTGAATTTAGAAATTAAAAGGTGTTCCCAAAATTAATGTTATTTGTTATATGCAAACACCTGAATTTTAGACAGAATGTCCACTACTTTGTGTCGTATAATAAGAAGTATAAAAATTTTAAATTATAAATTAAAGGATTTTTCAATAGTTGATATAAACTGATGTATATGGGCAAATCGTTGAACCGTTATAGACAGACGGTTGAAATTTACACAGAACCTGATTGCTAAGTCTACTACAGAGCAAGTATATAATTTGAATTTGGAAAATAAAGGGAATTGTGATGTACATTGCCAAAGTATTGAACATTTGAACAAGTATAAAGTTTGGAGATATAAGAGTGTCCCAATAGTTAATGTAATCTAACCCTTACAGGCAGACAGATGAAATCTCTTTTGAAGTCGGTATTTTTTGCAAGAATTATATTCTTTTATATATATATATATATATATATATGTATAGAATGTATGAAGGTTGAAAGTAACCAAGAGTTTTTTCAGCCAAAAAAGTTCAATAAATTGTTTAAAAATTCAGGAAGGCCATAGGCTGAATCGAACTGTCAGTCTGAACAATGTTATTATAAGGGAATATATTTAATAATATGAAGACCCTTAATTATTTTATTTGTTATAAAGTTCAGCTTATTTAGTTAATAATTTGCTAAAATTGCAATTCTACAAATGAATAAATATTTTCTTGAACGTATTTTTTATTTCTTGTTTCAAAAAAAAAAAAAAAAAAAAATACGTATTTTTATATAAAACTTGTCTTCATAACAGAAGATATTAACACAAACAAAATTAGAGTGAACTCATAGAGAACAATAAAAATAAATAACGACTACAGCCAACTAAACACAAGAAACTTCATTTACAATAGTGCGGAAAGAAACCAAGTAGTTTTTTTAAACAAATACGAAAAGGATTAAGGAACAAATAATGCAGGAACTGACTTCATTGTAAATGTATTTTTATGAACTAATTCAGTGTTGAAATTGCTGGTTATACACAGATGCGTTTTAGTTAAAGGTTGATGTTCCAAGTTACACACTCTTTAGGATTATTCATAACTATAACGAATGTAAGTACTACAATGGCTTAAAAAACAAAGTTAAAAACCGATACGTAGCGTCCTGTCTTTATTTTTGTGATTTCAATTTAAAAAAATCCTTTAACCTGCATTAACAGTTGCAGTAGCAACATTTACATCAAATAAATGGATTACCCGGCAATAATTTATAAGTACACTTACACCCAAGAAATTATAACCATATTTGCTAGTTTGATCAACATATAACGAAGTATTAAGAGCGCTACCTGTTTCATGCTTACTTATAATCATACAAGAGGATTCTTAAAGAGAGTATTTTAAAACATGTTGGTGCAATAGATTCTGTGCGAAATAAATTAAAAGATGTAATATTCTTTAAATTAATTTTACGTCAAATGGAATTATATCTATCTCAGTAGTGCGATTCACTAACTTTTAACACTTTAAAAGGTGGTTAACTTTAACCACACATTTAATTGTTTGCACTAACCACTATGTGATTCACTAACTTATTTATAACCATGGTAAACAGTTTTATATTTCTCTATTTTAATTGATATTACATGGCAACTCTGCCAGGCGAAATGTCAAAATAGGAGAAAATAACAAAGAAGAATAAAAAAAAAACAAAACAAACACCTTGTTTTCAATAAAATTTAAATAGTTTTGTGCAAAGTAAGTAAAAAAATATAAATTATTACTATTTTATTCATTTACGAGGGCTGCTCTATATATTTCTGGTCTAATAGTGAAAATGCGAATATTTATAATCAAAAATGGTTTTATTGTTTTTCAAAGTATTCTCCAGCATGATTTATACACTTTTGCATGCGCTCAAACTAGTTGCTGAAGCACTTTTTCCACTCCGATTGAGACACCTCTAAAACATGGTTTATGAACACTTCAACAGCTTCTTTGGCGACGAAAATCGTTGACCACACATTTTTTTCTTGATGTGCGGAAACAAGAAGAAGTCATTAGGTGCCAAGTCAGGGCTGTATGGCGGATGACCCATTAATTCGACGTTTTGGCCGGTCAAAAACGCTCTGGCTTGAGCCGATGTGTGAGAGCTCGCATTGTCATGGTGAACAATGATTCGTCTTCTCTTGTTGGTTTTTCGAATTTCTCCGATGACTTCAGGCAAACAAAATGTAGTGTACCACTCAGAAGTGACCGTCCTACGTTGCTCAAGCGGAACAGTCGCCACATGACCAGTTTTGCCGAAGAAACAGGCGACATTTGCTTCGAAGTGCTTCTTCCACGAACAACTTTCGTTGGATTTTGCTCGTCTTTGAAGACCCACACGGTCGATTGTTGTTTCGTTTCGGGCTCATACGCTTAGATCCAAGATTCGTCACCTGTGAAAATCTTATAAAGCACTGCAATCGTATTTTTTCAACATTTCTTTGCACCAATCAACACGAGCCTTTTTTTGAGCGACTTTCAAATTGTGTGGGATCCAACGAGAACAAACCTTTTTTACGGCCAGGTGTTCATGCAGTATCGAATGTATGCTTGTGGAAGAAATGTCCAAGGATGTCTCTATCTCTCGGTATGTCGCATGTCGATCTTGCATTATGAGTTCAGGCACCGCATCAATGTTCTCTGGCACAATAGCCGTTTTTGGACGACCTTCACGGAATTCGTCTTTGAGCGAGCTTCGGTCACGATTAAATTCATTATACCAATTTTTCACAGTGCTATAGGATGGTGCTTCATCGCCATACAAAGATTTAAGTTCATGAATGCACTCTTGTTGTGATAACTCCACGTCGAAAGCTGTGAAAAATGATGGCACGAAAATGTTCACGAGTTAATTCCATTTTTTTCTATATTAATTTTTTCAAGTCACTGTAAACAACACAAATAATGGTCGTACGTCAAAACGTTTTGAGTACGATTATGCTTAAAAATGACAAACTTTCCAATGGAAATGTCAGATTGCATTGCACTCAGTGTTGCCAGGCCAGATATATATATAGCAGCCCTCGTAGTAGTTAGAGTGGCTAGGTACTTCTTTGAAAAGAAGCCGTGCGTCTGCCGAGCAGCTTAGTCATATGGTTGACTTTATGATAAGCAACCCGGGACTTGCTGGCGGTAAGTTTAAAAAGCTCCATGGAAAATTGGAGTGTGACAAGATGTGGAGCGAGTTGTCCGAAAGTCTAAATAGTGGCAGACGGTAAGTAAACATATTTGAATATATATAAAAAAATATAAAATTGTTCATAATCACAAAGGTTTGGAAGGAATTAAAAAGCCGCACCAGTACTAAAGTTCGAGACCGTAAAAGGCAACAAGCGCTAACGGGAAATAAGTCGTTAACACAAGAGGCCTTAAGCGAAATCGAAAGGCAGGTAGTGTCTGTTATCGGCAACAACTACATTGAGGGTCATGCATCCGTTGCCGAAAATGTTCCATTGGAAGAGGTAAGTTACGATGAAATTAATATATATTATTAACTCCAGCAAATTCCTTTTTCCATTAGAATGTGCAATTACTTCTGAAAGATGGCGAGAAGATTGTCGTGCAATCGCCATTACAAATAGAAGAAGCTTTGGAGCTGCAATTTGATACCCCAAGCACTTCAAAAAGGACACCTCGCAGAGGGCTGAAAAGAAAGCGAGCCGAGGACGACAGCGAAACGAAGAAGGAATTCTTGGAGATCGCAAAAAACAGGCTGATGCTTTAAAGGTAATTATTAACTTGAGATAAATTTTCATTAACGATGAATTTTTATTTTCTTTGCTTCGTTTAATTTTGATAGATACTAGCCGAATGTAGCGCTTCGAACGTAGCGATTAACAAAAGTATGGCAGATGCCATAAAAACGATGGGGGAAGGCCTCAAAGAAACTGCCATTGCAATTACTAATTTAGGCAATGTAATAAGCAAAATGTAAGTTACCGTGTGTATTAAAATTTTTGTTTACCTATCTTTTTATAAACCTTTAAAAAAAAAAAACTATTATGATTAAGGCTAACATTTTTTAATAACAATTAACAAGAAAAACGTTAATATAATAATGCCATTATAGAGTGTCAAATATGCGCTAGGAGTCTTATTCATAATAATTTATCAAAGATTTAATAACCATCATTAACTTTTTGTATCAGACTTAAAGAGTGATAAACAGATGTACATGTACATATTTTAAAATTTTTGTTATTAAATTTTAATTGTTATTGGTACTTTGTTTTGGTACTTTAAGTTGTACTTTAAGTTGTTTGTTGATCTCGTGAATTGTTTGCTTTGTTTATTATTGTTAGATTTTTTTTTTATAAAACCTTTATTTATTTGAATATTGCTTTATTTATCTACTTACTTAATTTTTATTTATTAACAATATTGAAAGCACATGTGGTAATAGCACAATTTCTATTTTCTTTATGTTCATAAATATGTATACATATTTTTAGTTTTGTGTTTTTGTGTTTTATGTTTTTTAGTTTTAATTATTTTTTAATGAATTTTTTGCTTTGTACTTTATTATTTTTATTATTATTATTTTTTTAATTTCATTAAATGGTTTATCTTTTTATTTCATTTTTCATTTTTAACGTTATTTACTACCAATGTGCAACTTTTTTTTCAATAATAAAAAAATAAATGAATGAAGTCGTTTACTTCACAATTTTATTAAAAAAGGGTTTTATTTAATAAAATAGGCATATATGTAAATAAAATGGTATAAAAACAATACAAACACATAATATGAAAGTATGTACGTATCTTTATATATTAATATAATTAATAATTGCTTAATACTTTTGAACTATTGTCTATGTAAAATTATGTGCAATTAAGCGTTGCGCTATTGAGGATGGTAGATTTTGATTTATCCAATCGCTACTAGTATGAGTCACTGAACTCTGTTTCATAGCTTTGGTCGTGTAAATTTATATTATGTAACGTTGCGCAAGCGTTAACAACTTTTCCTGCAAAGCCTGGATCATATAAAAGCATTCTTTGCTTATATAAGCATCGCCAAGTTCCTTTTAGGACCCCAAAGAGTCATTCATTACAGAAGGCCTCATTATAGCGGAATTTAGAACTTCCTTCTAATTGGTTTGGTAGAGGAGTCATCAACCATGGTTCCACAGGTATCCAGAATCTCCTGCAGATTGTTATGTGTTTTTTTTTTATAAATAGGTTTTTATGCAAAAATCTTAAATTTACATACCAATTAAAAACATATTGTGGTTCCCGTTTTCGAAACTTCGCTGCATGACTCTTCGAACTGCAGACGAGCTCCATATATAGGAATAGTGTCGTGCTCCTAGGTATTTCGCATTTACATTTAAAATTTTCAAATTGCGATCACATATCTACACGTATATAATAATTTTTTTATTGTTGTTGTTGTTTTTAAAGCTGTACTTACCATTTGGACATTAATCGAGTGGTAACCATGGTGATTGACGTAAGCTTCTTCATGGCTTTTTGGACCTAATATTGCAACATGTGTGCAATCGATTGCACCGATTGTACCCGCAACAAAGGGTGAAGAAGCTGATGCAAAAATTGCTTTTGCAGTTTGACGTTCTTCCTGTGTCATTGGGGACTTTATATTTGCACAAAACATCGTATTGTTAATTGCATCAGTTATTCGATGTATGCAACGGCTTACTGATGACTGGCTCATGGATATACTCCATTGCTCACCTACAGGCCGTTGGCAACATCCAGTTGCATAAAAACGTAAAATCGCTAGCACCTGAAAAAAAATATATTTTTTTATAATAATATTTGACAGTGCATATATTTATATATACCTGTTTTTCAGATGATATTCCAGGAATTTTAGATCCTTTCAAAAAACCATCAAGTTGTGACACAACTTCTTCAGCCAATTCCGGACTTAAACGGTAGAGTTTTTTAGATTCTGTTGATGTCAACTCAAAAGGATGATCTCTATCACGAAGATCACGTCGGTTGACCAAGGGAGCATTATCAAATGGCTCATTCTCCAATAAATCGTAGACTAAATACTCCAAAGCCATTTTATTCAACGATTGTTAGGAACACGGTAAACAAACACAGAAAAGTGTTAATTAAACCACAAAAAAAATGCTGCTGTTAATAAACCACAATTTGTTTTGTTAAAAAAACAGCTGACTGAAGCAGCTTGCTTTAAACACCAGTAAATATCGTTTAAAGTGTTAGTGAATAGCAAAATGGTTAATTTTGTGGTTAACATTTTTAAATGAAACAATTGTGGTTAAAAAAGCATAGTGAATCGCACTTCAGTAAACACTGCTTTTAAATAATCAAGGTTTAAGCAACAAAAAAATATTCGTAATTTTTTAGATTCTTCGCAATATTAGTGTAAAATCAACAACACACCTAATACTGTTTTTAGACGTTTTTTTTACAAGATTTGTTTTTTTTAGCGAGAAGTAGCATTTCAGGCATTAATACCTACTTAGTTTGTAACCGTGCTACATTCTTTAGGAAAGGGATAGATAAGGGAGAAGAAAGGTGGTGAAAGGAGATAGATATAGCCATTTTATTAATTATTTTACTTCGCCGGCGAATATGCTATGGAGAAGTACTGACGAAGGAGGCTGCATGTTTTTATGTATTTATACCATAAGATAGAAAAAATCATTTTTATTTTTTGACTGCCGTAACGGTTGAACCCAGGGCAGCAAGATTTGTTGTCAACGTGCTTACCACTTTGACTACAGCAGCCTCAACACCATTGCATCCAGACAAATGGGCCGTTTCGTATGGTTTACACGCTGGTGGTGTCAACGGCAAAACAGACTAAAATCTTTTTTTATCGAAATATTTATTTTTGTGTAAAGGGTGTTTTTTAAGCATGTTAGAATCTAAAATTCTGAAAAAAATCTCTTCTTATTGTTTTCAGTAAATCGATTAAGTCTTGAATCGGCTAAAGCCTGAACAACGCTATCAAATCATCCAAGTTTACTTTGAAAATCAGTCATTTTTGGTTTATTGATAAACAAACTTGCCGTATATACAGTAAGACAGATCCATATATACTCTACAGACACCATTGCATCCAGACAAATGGGCCGTTTCGTATGGTTTACACGCTGGTGGTGTCAACGGACCTTATTTTCTTCAAAACTGAGGCCAAATAGCACGTTACCGCGCAATGATTAATAATTTTTTGTTTGAAAATATGGGTGACATTGATCTGGACGAAATATGGTTTTAACAAGATGGCGCAACATCCCATACGGTAACCGCAACCATTGAGTTATTGTCAATTGGCCTTCAAGGTCGTGCGATTTGACACCTCGACTATTTTCTCTGGGGCCACGTAAAGCCACTGGTTTATGCTGATAAACTAGCAGCAATCGGCGCTTTGGAGGCCAACATTGTTCGTGTTATTCATGACAAACGACCAGCAATACTTGATAAAAGTGATCCAAAAATTGCTAAATACAAAAAATGTTGCGAAAATGAATAAACGTGTTATATTGAGTGTGGAAAAAAAATAAAATTATTAAAAGATTATGAAGAAAATTCGATGAAATAACGACAACTGAGCGCCAAATACAAAGTAGACAAATCCACTGTTTATAAACAATAGTACCAAAACTATAAAAAGTGTCGAATTCGTGTAATTTAAAAACATTGCGTCAAAGAAAAGGGGATCACCCTGATATTGGAAAGGCGCTTTTTATATGATTCAATGAAATGCGTTGCCAGAATGCAGTAGTAACTAGCCTGATGCTTTTAAATAAAGCAAAAGAATTTGCACTGAATTTAGAAAAGGATTTTGAGCCAAATACATCGTGGTTATTTCGTTGGAAGAAACGAAACAGAATATACTCGTATGTAGGAAAAATCAGTAGGGAATCAGTAGGAAAACAGTGATGAAAATAGAGCCTCAATCTTTATGGAGAACCAGTTGCTTCAAATTGTTCAAGAATATACACCAGAATGTATTTTTAATGGAGACGAAAGTGGTTTATACTATTAAGCATTACAAAACACAATCTACAATAATGTTGTGAGCAAAAAAGTATGAATAATTAAAAAAAAAAAAATAAAAAGTTGCATTTCGTGGCTATCCAATGGCTAGCACAAAAAAAGCAACAACAAATGTACAAGACGAATTACAAAGAGAACGACAAAGAAAAGGCTTTAAGTTGTGTGTGAACTTCGTCTCACCAAATTAGCATTAAAATTAGTTGGTTAAATAGATGATGTTTACGACGTACATAACATAAGGTAGATAGATGCAAAGAATGCTGATAAAGGATGTGGCGGTCCAGAAAATGCTGCATTTCATTCTACTAGCGTCTAATTTTTCTTGTTTTTTTTTTGGAAAACATCCGCATACATTTTTAAATAGTTTTTCTTTTTAAAAATGCTTAGAAATTAATTTAAAAAAACCAAAAAGCCGAAAATAAAGTCAAATTTTATTAATTTATAAAATCGATGGTTCAAATCCTGGTCAGGAAAAAAAAATTAAAAATTAAAACACAATGTACTTTAACAAAGGCAGTCCAACAAAAGGATGGAAAATGCAAAAAAACCGCTTAACACTTCTCTTCATTTTTAACTCTCAACGAGTTCTTATAAACGTGTGTTTGTAATTGGAAAGCATGGGCAGCCTCGCTGTTTTAAAAATTAAAACATTCCCATTACATATTTTTCAAATAAAAATAGTTGGATGACTGTTTTTAACTGGAATGATATACTTTCTATATTGGAGGAACAATAAATTCAACAAATATTACTTATTATTGTAAATTCTTTAAAAAGGAAACAATCTAAGATACAGAATTCTTTTTAAAAATGTTCAACAATTCGAATTAATATTTCATATAGAAATTTATATCTATCATATTTATGGTATTTTGTTTTTTATTACAATAAGCTTTTAAAGCATTTGAATCACAATAAATAATAATATGTAAAGGTTTTGTCTAAACTATTGATTTTATTTAAATCAATATTTGCTTATATTTTAAACAAACTTTTATTTTGTTAAAAAAAAAAGTGGTTTTATTGGAGAAATTGCATACTTTGTATATAGTCCAAAATGTGTTATATCTGGATTCCGTTATAGTCTATAAAGTGACTTAAAAAGAAATTTGGTTATGGTCCTAATTCGCTTATAGTCCACAAAAATTGTGCAACTGTAGTTGTGGACTATAAGCGAGAATTACTGTACAACATTTTCGTTGTACTCGTAAAACTTTTGTCTTTTCAACTATTGCTCAACAAACTTTTATATTATATGTTTATTATATGCGCTAAATTTCTCTTACAGCTACACTCAATATTCGCTTTATAAAAGAGACAGTATTGTACACTTTTATATGGCTCACGCTCATCTCTAGTACGGACTCTGCACTGTGGTCCAGCGGACCACTTTTCTTGGCCAAAACTCAATTTTTTTACGATCTTTAAATAAACTCTATTCACTAGAATATTATAGTAAGCACTCAGAAACAACAAAAACATATTTTGTTTTAGTGAGCTGCAGTTTACCGTTATGTAGCAAACCATCGAAGTTGATTATCTTAGAGTGTTTGTGAAAAGAATTGAGTGGGTTCTTTTTTAGTGTTTATTCCAAGTTGCGACTACAAACAAAAAGCACGTGTGTATTAAAAAACAAAAATATGGATAACGAAGGTGACAGTGAGTATTTTAATTATAATAAAATTTAATAAAAAAAAAACGTGTAAGTGAAAAAAGTTTTACTGGTTTATTTTTTGTACAAATGTTAAATATTTGTTTGGGGCTTTTCGAAATTTATGAAATCTTTTTTAAAAAATTGTCTACATTTGTCAAGCATAAAAATAAAAACGTAAATTAGAGAAGACAGTTTTGAACATTTTTGTGCAACTATCAATGTGCACTTTTTAGGAAAAAATATTTTCTTTCAGACTACTTCTGTTTGGAAAATTCTGAACTTTTTAATATTTGGCTAACAAAAGAGAGGAGAGAAGGTGAATAGGACGCTCTGCTAAAGTATGCAATAGAAAAAAGTGGAGCTGAGGACATTCAAGCAGATGTATGCCATCTCTTGTCAGAAACATGTCGGATTTTTCGCATTCATTTAGCAGCAAAGTAGATATTTGAACTTGTTGAACTTGGCTAAATTCAAAAACAATTAAAAAAAAATTAATATGACAATGCCTATTTCAGAAGAAGAATGCTTAATTGGCTCTAATTTACATGAAACTGGGCATTCAGAACTGCCGTATTGTGAGAAATCTTAACGAAAACCTATGCTTAAATTTAAACAAAATATTTCACTAAGTATTTTATTTCCCACTGGCTTAACAGCCCGATACTTCATTACCGGTATTCTTATATATTGAAAAATATTAGGGTATATGATGGAAAATTAATTATTTCCTAATATATTTCTAAACAAAGGGGTTTGGGCAGGCAGCCGAGGGGAAGAATTTTTTCCTTTGTGCCCCTATGTAGATGTCTACTTCTAATTAAGAATGTACATACCAAATTTCCTAGCTTAAACGGTTTGTCCAGGCCGCAAAAGTGGAGACCTTTTCTCCATTTTAGTCCCTATTTTACCACGTTTCTGGGCAGAATTCCAAAAAGTACTATACCAGGGAGTTAGGTTATATCCCAAATAACAAAAATTTGAAAATTTCAGCTGTCTAGCCAAAGGGATTTGGGCAGGCCGCCAAGTGGGACATTTTCCTCCTTTTTGCCCTCCCCGTAGGAATTTTTAAAAATCCTATTTTATCGAGCGTCTACGCTGGAGGATGGACCTCCATGCCAAATTTCAAGTTCTTACAGTTATAGGCTGGGCGTGTGTTTTTTGTATTCAAATAGTTTTGGCCAAGAAAACTGGTCTGTGTATTCCTAATGTCTGCCTGATACACCCTCTAATTTAAAGTTTTAATTTTTCTATTTCTTGCGATAGCACACATAATTTTATTAACACAGTCCAAACATGTCTGCCTTCCATAGTTCAAAAAATAACAATATTTTTATGAATATCATGTCACTTCAGAACATCCTTTTACAGCTAAACTGTAAATTTTATTTAAAGCTTAATTTTTTTAATAAAGTATCTTATAATATAAAGTTTAATCCGTATTATAGCATTGTCCAAGTTTTTGCCCAAATAAAGAAGACAAAATACCAAGCCAAAAACAGCATTATTTTACAATAGTTTTGTGTGTTGTCATTTTATCTAATAGGATTTGTAAATACATACATATAATTTAAAAGAATACACCCATTTATTTTACACGTGGCAGAAAACAGTCTGATTGTATCTAAAATTACTAAATTAAACGTCTAAATATTAAATGACTTTAATTTATCTTAAAAATTTTTTTGCTTAAAAATAGAAATTCCTTTTTTTGTTTTTTTTTTTTTTTTTTTTTTGGTTATTTACTTAAAAGCATACAAACGAAGTTGTGCACACGTAATTTTTCGTGTTTCATTTGGAAATGTATTTCTTCGTAGTGTTTTCTTAAATTAAATTTAATTAAATGCGAAAAAGTCAGTCCGATATCTATCCTACCGACAAAAACGGTAGGATAGATATCGGGCGAAATTCAGCATTCTCTTTGGGGATAGGAATTATTCGTGATATTTTCCACGCTTTTGGAAATATCGATTTCGTAAAAATATTGTTAAACAAGTGTGTTATAAAGGGCAGTAGCTTAGGGATTAATATTTTAAAAAAGGTTGGGTTGATACCATCCATACGAACCGCATTAGATTTCACTGCGGAGAAACTTTCAAGCACTTCAAGTGATCTACACCACGGAAGCAAAACGGGTTTTCCGTAGGGACATAGCACAAACCATCATGAGCGTTAGTTTCTAGATAGAGAACATTTATATTAACAAAATTATTGTTAAGTGAATTAACAACGACATCACAATCACTATTCAATTTTTCACGTCCAATACCAATTTTGCGTATTTCCTTCCATTTAGCTTTGCTGTTAATTGCGAATGAAAATTTCCTTTGGTAATACGAGTGAATACGTTTTGTTACTCTTCTACGAGCAGTTGTATGGATTGCCCTAAGTTCATCAGTACTAAATCTTTTCCAACGTGAGTAGGCCTCGTCGCGCTTTCTTATAAGAGATTTGATTTCGTCGTTAAACCACGGCGGTTGACTGTATGTGACACGTTTAGTCTTCAGAGGAACACAGAGGTCAAATAAA
Source organism: Gymnosoma rotundatum (assembly GCA_916610165.2). Classification (NCBI taxonomy): domain Eukaryota; kingdom Metazoa; phylum Arthropoda; class Insecta; order Diptera; family Tachinidae; genus Gymnosoma; species Gymnosoma rotundatum. The sequence goes on along the minus strand of OU744340.1, from coordinate 53,907,262 downwards.
CAATTCACACTACCCTGAATAAAGAGGAGCTGGTCATCAACGCTATCAAGGGTGTAGATCTGATCCCAGGAGATGCGATCAACGTAGTGATTTAATGAACCATAATGAATGTTATGCAAATCGTGATATGTAAAACAGGTTTCGCCCGTTAAACCAGAAAAATTATATGTCAGAAAAATAATGTCATGTTTAGAGAACACTGAAGCAGATAGTTGGTTGTATATTTGTATCTTAGATAAGTGATTGGCAAATATTAAATCAATCAAGCTGCAAGATGTATTATGATAGTGTGTGGGTGTGTGAGTATTTACTGGATATAATCCTAAAGCCGTCATTGACGCGATCATAGGGTTTTCAGCTAGTAAATTGTAATAAAAGTCGCCAGCTATAATAATATTATTGGATTGCACTGATATATTTTCCAAAATTGTTGTAAAATTGTGAAAACTTATAGTATTATTTGCCCTATACACACTGCACAGCAACAGTTTCTTATTATCTAAGCTAGAAATCTCGAGAAATAGATATTCGATTTGACTTTCAATGTCATTTTTCAATATAACCTTACATGGTATACTATCACGGACGTAAACTGCGACTCCACCTTCCTTAGCAGCAGTTTTAATGCCGTTAATGAGCGTTTTACTGTCCGAGCTAAATAGCGTAAAATCTGATACTTTGAGAACTTAGTCAGATATTCCCATTGAGAACCAAGTTTCAGAAATACATATAATATCCACACCAGATGCAATAAAAAGGTATTGAAATTTTGTTTCCTAAACTTTGAGCATTTAAGACCTGTCTTAAGCCTAGAAAGAACTCTTATCATGTGAAATACATAGTCTTCGAAACTATGTCTTCTAGAATTTGACATAAAAAATTATGGTATTGGCAACGCAAACAGAAGAAGAGAAAATTGTACATATATAAATCCAAACTTATGTCAGTAATTAAATAAAGAAAGAGATTCCTTAACTTAAAGAACGGTTCAAACATCATTTTGGCTGACGTTGGTATTGTTCTCAGAATCTGGAAATAATTCATGGAACTGTCTGATATCATCAATACGTATAATGCTTTCATCTGTACATCTTCTAATATAAACAATGCCGCGCATAGTGAAAACGTTGTGTAGAAGTTTTCTAATACGATTAGCAGCTCGAAAAATTTGAAAATTGGCTTTCGTTAAATTTTCGTTGACGTAAAAATTGTTATTTAAATTAAAACTGAGCAATTTGAGTGTAAATGGAAAACTCTGTTAACTTATACATAATTTGCCAGGGATTTTAGAAAAAAGTTTTTGTCATATGCAGACCACATTCTGACTATTATAATAGCATTCCTTGAATTTGTCTTGTATTTATTATTTTGGTTCTGTAGTCGATAAATGGATTTAATTGACGGAATAGGTATTTTTATTGAATTACATATAGCTCCAAATATATCTCTACTTTTACGTAAAATAAAATTGCTGGCAGTTTTGCGAAATATTTAAAATAACTCACTTTTTCCATCATGTTTATAAATATCGAAACTCTAAAGTATTTGAAAATATTATTTGCAAACAAGTAAACGAATATCTGTCTAGTAAGAATTTGCTTTCTAACAAAAAATCAGGTTTCAGGAGCGGCAGAATTTGTACAACAGCTCTAGCAGATGTAATCGAAGATCTCAGGTCCAAACTAGACATTAATATGGTGGCTTTTTTTGGTTCTTTTGGATCATAGTAAGGCATTTGATACAGTTAATCACGCAATTTTGGTGAAAAAACTTCAGAAACTCTTTTTTATTTTTCTCGAACGGCATGCAATATAATATCCTCCTACCTAGAAAACCGATCTTAATAGTAAAGATTAACGTAGTTAGAAGTATACCCCAAGGCTCCATACTCGGACCCCTTATGTTTTGTCTTTACATCAAAGACCTACCTGATATTGATATTAGCAGTAAAATGCATATGTATGCGGATGATGTTCAAATCTATAACTATAGCTAAATTAAGAATATTACCCTATGTGTAAATAGTATAAATACCGATTTGAACAAAATTAATAGTTGGGCAATATCCAACGGTTTACAGATCAACCCAGCGAAGTCAAAATGTATTTTCCTTTCTAAATCTAGGAAAACTTTAGACAATTTTTAAATAAAAATTAATGATAATGCTATTGAGCATGTAATTTCAGCGACTAATTTAGGTATCATTTTTAATGATAGACTCACCTGGACAGATCATATAAATGCTGTCGTTGGAAGAGTTTATGGCAAGCTCCGTACGTTGTGGGTAATAAAAGGCTCAACGCCATTTGCCATACGTATGCTTCTGGCAAAATCATATTTGATCCCAACACTTTTATATGGGTGCGAAATCTACGCTAATTGTGATTGTATGTACCTACGTAAGCTTAAAGTTTTATACAATAATGTTGCACGTTATGTATTCCAGAAGGGTCGACGTGATCATATTTCCTCCTATCCAAACATAATTTCTAAAATGACATTTAAGGATCTTCTAAAATACAGATGTCTCACTTTTCTGCAAAACATCTTATCATAATTTATTTATATGAACGTATTATTTTTGCTAGGTCCCAACATGGCAGGAACATCATTCAACAGAAATACAAAAGTTTATTATCTCAAAGACAGATTCTGATTAACACAACCAGTCTTTGGAACTCCTTACCAAATAATATACAGAAAATAGGCAACGCAACTTTATTTAAAAAGGAGTTACTAATGTCAATTTTTTAAATTTGATGGTTTTATCCAATCTTATGTTATTTTTAAAACGTTTTTGTCTCAAGTTTTAAGTCTATTTATTACTGACTAAAATGGTATCTCTATTTTAATATCTTTAATGTATATTTGCTTGATCACTAGCAGTGTCACTAATAAGATGTATTAATCTTGTTGTGCTAGATAAGAATGTAATAATAATAATAACAATAATAATAATAATAATAATAATAAAAAGTGTTTGGGATAGTTTAGAAGATTGCTTATCATTTTTTAAATATAGCTAATATTCAAATGAAGGTTGGAGGACCATATATGTAAATATGTATATTTATTTTATTTATATTATTGTCTATGTATGTATGCGCATATAGATATATCATATATGTTTGTACGCATACATAAATGTATAAATGTATACGTACGAAAGAATAGTGTTATTTTTTTATTGTGATCTACCAGTGTAGTTTGTTTTTGTTATTGGTAAGTAGTGGAGTTCCTTGTAAATTCAACTGAGTGTCATATGAATGGCTTATTAATAAAAATGAGCAATAAGTAGTGTTATAAAAAGTAAAGATCAAGAATAATAATTTGCTCATCTTTAGAATTATTGCAATTATACCTAAGGAAGGAATTTTTGATGTTTACTGGTATCATAAAATAATTATTTTCGTTTGTCCAATTGATTTCACGCTTAAAATCGCATGTGTTATTTGTTGTTGTGTTTTTTTCAGTGGATGTGCTTTGCTTTTAATTTAGGTATGGGATGTTTAGTAGTGTTAAGTACTGACATTCCAGCTTTAAAACTAGGCGCTTAACAATAAGGTGCCTTACGCTCTAATTTGGATTAGGTTGTTAAGAATAGATTTAGCGAATGTATAACTTTAGACCACGAGTAAGAGTTCCTTTTTATTTGTTACAACGAGAAGATTATATGAAATATTAGAAAAGTTGTACTGGTTGATTTCTGAAGAGCCATAAGAAAAAAAATTTTGGTGTTTGTAGTAGTAACCTTTTCTGCCGGATAAAGCCAGGCTTAGACAAAAAAGTAAATACATGTCCTTAAATGAAGAGGAAAATTATTTCGTGAACAAGGAGAGGAAATAGTTGACCGAAAGCGATGCCAAACCTACACATATTGTAGATTAGAAAATTTTTGCGCCTGACCAAATTCCGGCAATGTTATAGAGCTTTAGTGATAGATCTGTAAATATAAGATTTCAGGTGAAAACGGATAACTTTCAATAAAAGTGACAAAAATTCCAAATTAAACATACATACATATATATTCTCGTAGTTTCAAAATCACAACAAAAATGATAAAACAAATGACTTTCTCACGCACTAAATTCTTAATTTATAATAGATTGGATTAATCCAAAGAAAGGGTTTTTAAAAATTATTTTCTTATTTTGATCTTAAATTCACACTCTATATGATGCAAAAACAAGTAAGAAAGCTTTATTCGGCTATAACAAACCTTATATACCTTTTACCATCTATGTAAATCTAGTTTAGTGAAGTTACTCAAATCAATATATATTTACATAAAAATTCCATCGGCGCTTAATGGGTTAAGCATTTTTTAAAATTTTAGTATTTCCTTAAACATGTCTTCAAAGGCTTTTATATGATATGCATATTGATATTTTAAAAAAGTGGAAAATTTCAGAGCCATGTAGCTCAGAAACTATGGGCAAGCACCAATTTTTGCACTTAGTGTTAGTATATTTTTTTTTTCAAATTATTTAAATATTATTTAATTTATTTTTTAAAACATCATTTGTTTAAGGATTGAATAAAAGAGCACTGCACTTTGGTTAAGAATTGCTGTGCTTGATTTTTCTTTCCGAAGTTACCAAGTTTAATTTACTTAAAGACACATGCAATTAAAACTTCTCTTTCCGTATTGATGTAAATATGTACATAAATGAGTGTATATATTAATTCGCACACACGCTGTACCTTTCACTATTCGCCTAGAAGCACGTCCATTTAAGTATTGAACATGCTTCTTTTTCTATAAAAATAAAGAAAGTTAGAACTTAGATTAAGAATTATTATTCTTGATTTTATTTATCTATAAAAATCAATACAATACTTGTAAGAAACTGTTTCTAAGCAAAAAGTGTAAGGTGCAATATGTGTCTTTATTAACACAAACAGACATATTTAGGTGAAAATATGAAGAAAGATTGTTGTTGCTTTTCCGTCATTCAAAAGCACAGTCTTAGCAACCCTGGTAGCATTTTCGATAGAAGTCAATTCTTCCTCAGACTACAAACTTATTTGTAAACATTCTATACGCATTATTATCGAATTAAGATCTTTTAACAAAAATTTCTTCGTCTCTACCAGAAGTTATTGGAGAACAAGACGCGCTTTGTTAATACAAAAACACTTAGACTGTACCATTAACGAATTGGATAATGTTATTGATATATAAAAAATAAAGACTGACTTCTAAAACTTCAATTGCTTTATTTTAGAACAAAGTACTGTGTTTCCTAATGCCGCAGACAATTATTACTTATAAAAGATACCATTTGATATTCTTCTTTTGTGAAGTTCTCCTTACACTCCAAGAAAGCAACATTTATTACCAGTGGTGCACCTGTATGTACCTCCATTAAACTTAAATTTTCAAAATAAATTATGATAGAAAATCGCCTCCCATCGTATCCGCTATAATAAAACTGCGGCATACCAACACTTTTGTAATGTCGCTCATAACCTATTAAAAAACCCTAGGTTCGACTGAACCTGACTAAAGGAGAATTTATGCTGAGAAAAGTTAACAAGAGAACCAAAATGTTTTTTTTTTTCAATAATTTAAAACGTAAATTAATGTCATTTTTATACCACTACTTCATAATTTCAAATTGGTTGTAGAAGGCAGTCATTTTTTCGGTTAAAAAAAAATAACACTGTCCAACAGCATTTTTGGAACAGAATAGCGACCCTATAATTCTGAAAGGGTTTGTTGAGTAGATCATTTTTGTAGAACAAACTTATGGTCCAGAACGTCTGAGTTTTTTTTTACAGTGGGTCAAAGTTTTCATTTTTTGGTCGAAGCGAGCATTACAGTGGTCTTTTTACCTGGTATAAAGGCGGTACTAAGGCGCTGCCATTTTCTGCGCCTATGACATGGATTGAACCTGAAGATCACAAATCAGATACATACTATTTCTGCGTAAATTACAAATTTGGTAGACGCCAAAGGCACTACGCGATAATGACATACGAAGCAACAAATAATGTCATTTTACCAGAAGTGCGCTGTGAAGGTGTTCCGGTGCCTCAACCGCCTACACATATATTTTCGGCCAATATGACATATGCCAATACAGAAATAACAGCGGCGACAGATATAAGTTACTTGCCTCTTGATGGTTTAAACATATGTCCTTATTTGATAGACTAAGCTTATTTTGAAGATCTTGTAAGAGATTTAGGACTAACAAAAGAGAAAGCTGAAATATTATGTTCCAGATTGAAAAACAGGAATTTGATAAAAGCTGATGTAAAAGTTACATTTCCAAGAAAAAGACACGCAGATCTGGAAAGTTATTTTAAAAAATCAGAAGAACTCGTATACTGTTGCAGTATTGAAAAGGTTGTAAAATATCTAAAGCTTCCACTGGACTCTTCCGCTTGGCGACTATTTATAGATAGTTCAAAACACAGCTTAAAAGCAGTTTTACTGCACAATGGAAATCAGCGTCCATCAATACCGGTTGCGTATACCACAAAAAAGGAGGAAACATACGCAAATATTTCAAATCTCTTAAATAAAATTGAATACCATAAATATAAATGGGAAGTATGCGCAGACTTCAAAATGATTGCAATATTGACTGGAATGCAAACAGGATACATAAAATATATGTGCTGGGATTCTGGTGCTATCAAGCATAACTTTCCTGATACGTTGCAAAAATACAGGCGTTGTGGCAAAAATCATCGGTAATTCAACCAAGAACGTTTCAAGAATTTTTGAAGATAAGCAGTCACAGGCAGTCCAATTAAGTATTTCTAGGTATACACAACATCAACGTTAAAAAATAAACAGAATTTACTAAAGCAATTTCTAATTGGGATAGAGATAATTAAAAGAAAATTATGAGAATTGTTAACAATAGAAGAAATGGATCAGTTTTTAAGGAATGAAGAAAGAATGGCAGATTCGTGAAAACAGAAGGTACATAAGATTCATAAGAAGTTTTTTTTTACCTCAGTAATATACAAAAGATAGAATTAAGTTTTATGTTTAAGAAAAAATGGTTTGTTAATAAAACCAACATAGATATTCCGGCAAAAGTAAAATAGATTCTTTCATTAAGAGAAAAACATGCACTTCCGGTAAGAAGAGAGGAGTTTCCTATTTTAAAATGATTGCGGATGTTGAAGACTTAATACAGACATTACAAGATAAAGCAGAACAGTAATGCGATTCACTTACTTATAAGAGTCAATTATAAAATCATTATTATTTATTTAAATCAAAGTAAATTTTATTTATTAAAAACAAAAAGTAATTCACTTCATTCTAAAAAAAGTATAAATAAAAGTATGGTCATGAAATTGACCGTTCACCTCCACAACTCAAACGCGACTGACTTGTTCCCACTCCTTTTGTTCCCTTATATTCTTACAGTCGGCCATCCTTCTATCAATCGACCTCGATTGAACCTTGGCTTATTCGGTGGTTTTCGTCTTTATCGTCACTGGAGTAATCATTATATTCTGGTAGTGTACACCATGGTTTAATCTTGTCGGATGCATATATCGAGCGATAATGTCGCTGTGTTCGACTAGATCCAGGCAAGTCTTCGATTACATAGCGATCTTTATCAAGGACTTCGGTTACTAAGAAAGGACCTTTATAAAGTGGTTCCAACTTTCTCGAGGTACCAATGGCTGCTGGCTCGTTCTCTACTAGAACAAGATCACCCGTTTTATAGTGTTTTGGAGTCGCATGATGTCCGTCATACCGCTGCTTTGCTGCTTCACGTTGTGCATCAATTCGCTGAGCTGTAGTCGTACGCAATTCTTGAAGGCTATCGACATCAGTTGTTTCACTATTTTGGAGAGCAAGAACTAACTTATTTTGCAAAATATCTCTAGGCTCAAATCCAAATAATAGCTCTTGTGGTGTTCTTCCCGTTGTTTTGTTCTTCATGGTGTTGAGTGACCACTGTATGCGCCGCAGTTGATCATCCCATCGTTTATCTTCTTCGGTTGAAGGTAGGAGCATTCCTAGAATAGTGCGATTAGTACGCTCTACATGTCCGTTAGCTCGTGGCGTTCGTACAGCATTTAAAATATGCTTTACATTGTTGGCTTTGCAATATCGCTCGAATTCGTTAGATGTAAACGACGTACCACGATCAGTAATAATTCGTGTCGGCATACCAAAATGCACACACATCTCGTTCAGGGCGCTAATGACATGTTTTGTAGCTGTTGTCTTGACCGCCTTCAATATCGTGTACTTCGTGAAAGCATCTACGATGACCAAGAGGTGCTCGTTGCGGCTCGCTGACTTCGGAAATGGACCCAAATGATCCATATGGACGGTATGGAAGGGAACTGGGTTAACGTTTTCGTAATGGTACTCACCCTCACGTTTTCCTCCCTGGGCTTTATTGTAGGCGCATTCTACACAAGACTTAATATGCGACTTAACAACGTTACGCATCCTGGGGAACCAGAAATGCTTTTGAAGACTCTGTAATGTTTTCTCTACACCTAAATGTCCAGCATTATCGTGTTGTCCTTGTATTACTCGCCAACGTAAGGCTTTTGGCACAACCCATAGACACTTGTCCTTTTGCTTACGAAATAACCTGCCATCTCTTATCACGTACTCGTTGCACATCTCTTTGTCGCCTGCTTTTACCTTTTCTACGATTTCACATATTTTCTCCTCCTGCGACTGCATAGAAAATAATAGATCATTTTCGCTTATTGTTGTTTTCGAAATTCGCATCGATGCCGTATCCAATTCATGTGGCTCTTCATATGGTGCTCGACTCAGGGCGTCGACGTGCTGCATGCGCTGATCGGAACGATGCTCTATATTTACGTCGAAATCCTGAATTCGCAACCACCATCTGGCAATTCGCGGTATCAACTCTTTCTTCTGCATGGTTGTCTTGATAGCATTACAATCGGTGATGACGGTTACACTTTTACTATACACGTAATAACGAAAACGTTCGAGTGACTCTACAACCGCTAGAGCTTCCAACTCGTAACTGTGATAATTTCTTTCATCGTTTGTAGTTGATCGGCTGAAAAATGCTACTGGCTTCCAATCGTCGCCTTCTCGTTGCAATAGAACACCTGCTAAACCTATTGTACTTGCGTCGGTGTGTATTTGATGCTCCGCTGTAGTCTTGTAACCAACTATGACCGGAATTGTTGTGAGGCTCGTTTTTAGCGCTAAGAAAGCTTTGTTCTGTTCGTCGTTCCAATGAAAGTGCACATCTTTTTTCAATAATTTACGTAAAGGCTCAGAAATTAAAGCATAGCCAGGTACAAACTTACGGAAATATCCGCTTAGGCCTAGAAACTGCCGTACTTCTCTAACGTTAGATGGCGTTGGAAATTCCAAAATTGCGTTCGTTTTTGCAGCACCTGGACTCATTGCACCGTTATGAATTTTATGTCCCAGAAACTCTACCGTTTACCGAAAAATTTGCATTTCTTTACGTTGAGCGTTAAATTCAATTCACGTAGTACACTGAAGACTCGTCGCAACTTTTCAAACATCTCTTCCATATCGTAGCTACCCACCACGATATCATCCATATAGTGGATAACATCGCCATCATTCGTTTTATCACGTATTATAGCCATTAGACGCTGGAACACAGCAGGTGCGTTCTTAAGCCCAAATGGCATACGCTTAAACTCATACGCACCATCCGGAGTAACAAACGCTGTAAACTTTTGACTAGCCTCCTCGATCGGTATTTGGTAATAGCCACTGTTGAGATCCAAAACCGTGAAATACTTGAACTTCATGACTTCTTGCAACCGCTCTTCGATATTTGGGGTAGGGAAAATTTCTTTAATCATATGTTGATTTAACCGTCGATAATCAACGCAAAGACGATCGTTACCGTTCTTCTTCTTAACCAACACAATAGGGCTCGCGTATTCCGATTTTGACTTTACGATAATGCCATTTGCTAAAAGTCCATCTATCATTTTTCTAACGGAATCTTTTTTCGTTTCTGGGAGACGATACGGTTTTGTCACGACCGGCGTATTTGTATCTAACTTTATCTCCATTTTTATTACGTCTGTGAGTCCGAGCTCACTAAGTTCATTACCGAAAATACTACGATATTCTTCGACTAAGCTTATTAAATTGTCTTTTGTATTTTTATCGATGTCACCATGTTGGATTTCCGTTATTTTACTCGTTGTTTCTTTGCGTGGTTCATCGTTAGCTATTGTGTTTGCTACGTTTAAATATTCAAATCGCTGACCACTGTCATTAAAAATAAGGCGTACGTTGTTATCTGCAAAAACGTCGTTACCAATAATTACGTCGGATGAAAATACATCGTCATCAGCGATAAACAAATCAACCTCTAGTTCAACGTCGTCAATTTTAAGCTTCACCTTCATTACTTCGGTCAAAATTCTCGTACCACCACATACTCCACTAATACGAATGTTACACGATCTCTTAACGATGTCGATTCCAAATGCTTTAGATCTTCTGATCATGCTACATTCACTACCTGTATCAATTAATGCGAACATCTCGATGTCGTTAATAAGAATCTTCTTGTCGGTGAAATGCTTCTTCACACTGTTCGTATTCCGCAAATTGGATTTTCCGCAATTTTCTGGTGAACCTCTTGGGTGTACGCGTTGGCAATCTTTGCATCGAGGACGTTTTGGCGGCTTTGGGCATGCGCTAGAAATATGACCTGTCTCCGAACAATTATAACACACGATTGGCTTACGTTCTTGTTTGGCTGGCTTAGCCACGGCTTCTGACGTTTTGTTTTCGTTTTTATTTCCATAGTCGTTACGTTTTTGGAATTCTGTTGGTCTCGCTTTTGATGAACAGCTTGCCATATTCGCAAAATATTCTTCAAGAGTATCGCGCATTTCTTTTGTCGTCCGAAAACGAACTGTCGCAATAGCGGCCTGTAATTCGCGATGTTTTAGTCCCTCACGGGTATACTTAATAATTGCAGAATCACTCAGGTGATAACGTTTACCTAAAGCGCTCATTCTAAAACAATATTCATTTACAGACTCACCAGTTTTCAGCGTTGAATTTGACATTTTGAAGTGTATATCTGCTTCATCGGATACAACACCAAATTCTGCTCTTAGCGCAGCTGCAAATTCACTCCAAGACACATAAAGTTCCGAGGACGCATCGACCCATAACTTAGCTGGGCCCTTCAATTTACCGTACCCGGCCAACATCAACGACTTTTCGTCCCAATCGTAGACACTCATTGCTTTCTCAACCCGAGCAATAAATTGTTCAATACTAAAAACCGAATCTTTTGTTGGATCGTATTCGGGAAGAGTCTCGGAAATTTCTTTTACACTGAACACGTTACGTCGTTCAAATTCGCGATTTCGTGGCGATACCGACGATCGATCTGGAGGAATAACCCCTCGCGTTCCTGTTATCGATTGTGTATTAGCAGTAGCTTGCTGTTGCACGAGAGTCATGACACTTTGTAACATGGACCGAAGATTATCGATTTCAATGAATTCGATTTCGGTGCATCCTGTAGCCTCTTCCAAACGTTGGACTAATTCGGCTTTAGAACCACCCGTTGGCAAATTCCGTTCACGTAAAAGATCTTTAAGATCTACAACTTTCAGGTCTGCTATGCGCACAATTGCCATTTTCAAATAAAATCGTTAAAATGTTTAAAAAAAAAATCGTTACTAAATAAATACGTTAAAATACGTTATTTTTTTTAACCGTTAAAATACGTTCCGTTACGTTACGTTCCGTTACGTTACACTGTATTTGCTTTCGTTCACAGTTTCACTCTTTAGTAATATTGTTCCTTTAAAGTTTCATTAAATTAATAAATCATTCGGTAATTTATTAAAGCACTATACGTTTCGTTTCATAAATATCAATTATTTAACATTCAATTAATCGTTATATCGTTTATGTTTTCGTTCTAATTTTTTACGTTCTAGAACCACTGTACCGAGCATTAGTAACCGTTAGCTTTTAATACGTTTTCGTTACAAAGTTATTGTTTTAAGCGTTTAACAAGTATTCATATACATACATACCGATAATTTCAATATTGTTCGTTGTTTCTGCCCGTTTTTGCTTTCTCGTTACTACTGTACACAAGACGTTAAACATATATATGCATTTTTGCATACATTTCTTATTTCCACAAATTTTTTTATTTATTTGTATATACAACAAAAAAACATTCCGTTTTTTTCTTTTTATCAATGCTTCAAATTACTCAAAATTCTTCGAAATTTTCTTTTCATTTTAGTTGTCACGCACAACTTAATTTAATTTAAATAATGATCATTACATTTACAAATTAGATCTTTTGCTTTTGTTCGCTTTTTTATTACATTTCTCTTAAGAGATCTTAAAATTTTTTTCGTTTCAGTTTAGTTGTTGCGCACAACTTAATTTAATTTAAATAATGATCATTAGATTCACTCATTAGATTTTTTTGCTTTCGTTCGTTCCTATAATGTTCCTCTTAAGAGATTTTCAATGCTTTTCATTTCTTTTCATTTTTACTGTCGCGTACACTCAAACACAAATTGTTTTCTCATCCACTTTCCACACATCACTTTTTTTATGTTTTTTTCTTTTATTTAAACGTTTAGGGTGGTTTTATCCCAGTTCTGAACTATAAGAGTCAATTATAAAATCATTATTATTTATTTAAATCAAAGTAAATTTTATTTATTAAAAACAAAAAGTAATTCACTTCATTCTAAAAAAAGTATAAATAAAAGTATGGTCATGAAATTGACCGTTCACCTCCACAACTCAAACGCGACTGACTTGTTCCCACTCCTTTTGTTCCCTTATATTCTTACATACTTTTAACACTTTAAAAGGTGTTAACTTCAACCGCACATTTTATTGTTTGCACTAAACATAAATAAACATTTGATAAACAGCCAAGCGAAATATTAAAATAGGAGAAAATAACAAAAAAGAATACAATAAAACAAAAATCTTGTGATTTATAAATTGAAAATAGTTTTTAAATTTTAGAATAGAATGGCTAGTACTTCTGCAAAAGAAGCCGTGCGTCTTCCGAGCGGATAAGTCATAAGGTTGACATATTAATAATTAACCCGGGACTTGCTAGGGGTAAATTTAAAAAGCTGCATATAGAATTGGAGTGCGATAGGAAGTGCAGCGAATTGTCCAAAACCCTAAATTGTCTTGGTGGGGCGGTTAAAGCAGTCAACCAGTGGCAGGCGGTAATTAAACAAATATGAATAATTATAGACAAATATAAAATTTTTCAAAATCACACGGGTTCGGACGGAATTAAAAAGTCATATTAGTACCAAAGTACGAGACCCTAAAAGGCAACAAGCGCTAACGGGAAATAAGCCGTTGACACGGGAGGCCTTAAGTGACATGGAAAGGCGATTAGTTTCTATTATCGGCAACGTTATGAGACAATTGTTTCAGCCAATTCCAGACTTAAACGGTATAGTTTTCTTTAATTCTGTTGATGCCAACTTAAAAGGATGATCTGTATCACGAATATCACGACGGTTGAATAAAGGAGCATTATCAAATGGCTTATTCTCCAATATATCATAGACTAAATACTCACAAGCCATTATATTCAACGATTGTTAGGTATACAGTAAGCAAACACTTTTCTAAACGGATTAAACCACACAAAAAGTGCTGCTGTTAATAAACCACATTTTGTTTTGCTAAAAATAACAGCTGACTGACACAGCTGGCTTTACACACCAGTTTAAAGTGTTAGTGAATATCAAAATGGTTAATTTTGTGGTTAACATTTTTAAACGAAACAATTGTGGCTTAAAAATCATAGTGAAACGCACTACAGGAAATAGCAAGAACAAAACTATTCTTATTGATAGTCATTTGAATAAAATGACACTCGGATTAACCATACTGTTGAAGATAGTATAAATTACTACATAAAAATCAGACAAATAAATTACAGAAAATTAATAATGATTTTGTTGAAGAACTTTTTAGATTAAAGATTAAAACTATTTTGGAAGAAAATACTTTAAAAACAAATTTCTCTAATGCACCTCGGTTGTATGGTTTACCAAAATTTCGAAAAGATATTTTTCCATTAAAAACTATTTGTTCATGTGTAAGTTCCCATCTTATGAACTATGTAAATATATAACTAATATTCTAAAAAAGATAACTGAACATTGTTAATATAACATAAAAAATTCTGTAGAATTTAAAAATAAGATAAGGAACCTAATAATAAAAGATGATAAAAAGTTAATTTCATTCGATGTAGTGTCATTATTTCTAAGCATACATGTTGACCTAGCAATAAACACAATTTGATAATATAGAAAAGTGTCTGTTTCTACGTAGGTGTTGTTAATTTTTTTTTATAGAAGATAATAGATATTTCCAATATAATAGTTAAAAATTATAAACAACAGAAAGGGGTACCGAAGCGGTCTCCTGCCTCTCCAATTGTGGCTGATAGTGTTATGGAGAAACTGCGATAATATTGACCAAATATGTTGATGATTTATTTTGTATAATATCAGAAAATGACATAAATAATTTACTTAAAACTTTTAATGAATTTTATCCTTGTATTAGATTTAAAATAGTAATAGAATGTGATTCAAAACTTCCCAATTTTGAAAATGTTTCAGTAATTAACATTTTAGAGATGTTACAAATTATTAATATACCAACATCACAGAGAATTTAGTAAATAGGAAATAATTTTTTACTTTGTATTTGTGTATATGACAAAATAATTTTTTTTTGTTTTTTGAAATATGTTTGAAAAAATTTATTTTACATTATTGTTGTGGTTTTATTTAATTTAAATAAATATTTGATTTCCTGATGATGCTACACAACGGATAGCGAAATATCGAAAATATATATAAAAAATAAAAAACTCTATTGCTTAAAAATTAAATAAAATATAATTAATTAAAAAGGTCGATTAAAAATTTTATCAGGAAATATTTAGTTTCTGAAACTTTTAAATTTTTTTAGAAATAATATAAAAAAACTTAAAAAGCATTTTTCACAAAACTCTTAATCATCTGATCCTGATTATTTAATTTTATCTAAATAGATTCAATAATTAATAAACAAATACAATTTAAAGAAACTGCCATCTTTAATGCCCAACTTCAGGATATTATTTCAGCCACCAGAGCACAGAAAATAATTTAAAAAATTATAGCCAACAAGAAAAAGAAGATTTACAAATTTTTCTATTGATGACAAAATGATACAAGATGTTTCCTTAAGGCTTAATAAACTAAAAGATGTTGTTTCTAATATTTTTTATAATAATTTTAACAATTTATCTTCTTAATAATTCATTAGCTGGTTAAGTGATACTTTGAAGGCTAGCAATTCGGAAGACCTTTTGGATCTTGTTTCACTAAATGAATTAGAACTTTTAATAAAAAAAAAAAAACTAAAGAGAAGAAAAACTTATCGGGGTAAATGTATTTAGATTTGAATAGAAATTATATACCAGAGTTACAGTTTAATTGTACATGGCTTTATCAGTAGTTGTTAAAAAGAGCATTGGACCATGATTGGATTTGACGTTCTTTTGTTAAACTTTTTCATAGTATTTTCTCTAAAAAAAAAGACAATTTGATGACAGTTTTTCAAATTTAGTTGATTTTAACTGTGGTGTTTTGAAGAAGTCAATTGTAGCTCCTCATTCGTGTAATATATTTATATATGATTTCTATTACATTGTAGAAAATTCTTTTGGTATATTGTACGATGATGAAGAAATATTGATGCACATAATTGGCAAATGATCGCATGATTCGCATCATTTAAATTTAGTTAAAGATTTTTATCATAAGTGGGAAATTAAAATTGATGCTTCTAAAAGTGGAGCAATTTATTCGTAATGCTTCTGGAACATGCAGAAGTTTTATCGTACCTTTTCTTAATAATATTGCAATCCCCTTTAGGGATACTATTAAACATCGTGGAATTAATTTTTAAAAACTCTTTAGATTTAATTTTTATGCAAAAACTGTGTTAAGAAAAACTCATAAGATTATGGGCTCTTTTTCAAGAATTGTTTATAATAAAACTTTTCCTAGTAAGACGAAGCTATTATTGTATAAAACTAGCATAAGACCAGTTTTCCTTTACGAGTTTGCTTTATGGTTCAGTATACCGCATATTGTAATCATAGAAATGGAATTATTTAAAGGGATAATTTTAAGGTGTTGCATTGAAGAAAAGTTTGAATCAATTGGAATGAATTTATATCCAGAATTACACTACATTATAATGTTTCAGTCGACAATCTGTTTAATGAACAAATATATTGACCTTAAACAAAAAGGTCGATAGAGAATTAAAATCGTATAAATAATTTATAGTTGGTAGAATTTAAATTAATTTTCACTTATAGGATTTGTTAATGAAGATCTTCTTAATTTTTATCTTAAAAGTTCTATGTCCATCGTTTTACATCAAAAGCGTGCCCGGTATTCATAGAGGTTAATGCATTTTTGTGCGGTTGTTTAATTTTATGTTTAAGTTTTGGTTTTAAGGCCCAACTATAATGTGCATAAGATAACTTAAGCAAACTTAAACAACTGTGCAAATACATTAAATTATCAACTACTGTAACGCCCTTTATTTTATAAACTTTTATGACTAATTTTTAAGTTTTTTTCAAGTTTCTTTATACCGGTTTAAAAGATCTTGATTTATAGGTGAAATTACATGTATTACACCCTTTAATTTCAAAATTAAGATTGTATACTTGCTGTTATAGTGGACTTAGCAATGCAGATTACTTGTAACTTCAGCTGTCCATAACGGTTTGAAAGCTTTGCCACATATTGCGACATCTTTTAAATTCTAAAACTAAAATTTATACTTGTAATAGTGGACTAAGAAATTCAGGTTCTTTATAAGTTTTAACAGTATCAAATTAAATGAAGTATTGGAGCAGCCTTTAATTGTTATTATTAGTAGCGTGCACAAGGGCTCCTTTTTGGGGTGGCAGAATTTTAAGGGGCGCCAAATTAATAATAACAACAATATAAATAATAATTAAAATATTAAAATTATGTGTTTTAATAATTAATATTATACAAAAACGAAAATACAATTGCCGTATTCACAAGCTCTGCTAAGCTGTAGGTAGTATTGCATACTACCTTTTGTTTACTTCTTTGTGAACAACCATTGTACATTGTACTTCATACGTCAAAAACTGAATAAGAAGAAGAAAAGTGCTATTCATCATTTGTTATTTATAAGCCAAATGGGGGAGAAAACCGAAAAAAGTAAATTAATAAATTTTTTGTGTGGAAAATATAGTTTCGATATATTAATGGTTGACTCAAGTAAGTTATATTACTCAAGGAAAAATTTGGAATCTTAAAATAACTTAAGTTTAGAATGCTATCAGCACAAAATAAGAAAAGATGCAATGATTGGATAATGGCTTGCTGCATTCTTCATAACATTATTATTAAATATAATTTAGAACAAGGTGGCAGAGAACAAACCTTAAGATATGTTTCCAATATACCCACTCCTACTATATACAACAGAAATGACTTATTCCACTTTCTAATAAATCAGTCAAATCAATAATTAAATAAATAAAACTAATAAAAATATCTTTTAATTTAATATAATACACACATGAACACAAAAATAATAATTCATTTAAACATAAAACATTTAAACATAAAAAACAAAACAAAAATCATATTAAAAAAAGGCACTATACAACGTTTTAAAAACATATGAAAAAAAGTACTAAGTGTTGTATCGCATGTTTGCATGGAAATTACCAACAACACAAATAGCACCGTTGTATTTTGTTAGCACTTAGCACTTACTAGGGGGCTTGTGAATAGGGCAAATATATTAGATATTTATTTCATACATATTAAATATACATACATAACATCGTAAGCTTTATTTAAGTTGTATAACACTCCTTTATTAGGTTAAAGATTCATAATTTAAATTGTAACTTTGTTTTTAGGCCCATTTCTGCAAATCTGTTTATAACGTCTCGCGCATCAAGTGAAACCATAAACTCTTGCTCGACGAAGCCCTTAAAAAGAGGCTCTAATCGTTCTTGCGTCATTGTAGATCTTTGCTTGTTTTTGATGATCGTTAATTGTGAAAAGCTTCTCTCACATGTGCAGCTAGTGACCGGAATAGGCAAAAAGTAACTACTTCATTAAAATTGGGATACGTGCGTTTATTTTCTACATTATTCAACCATATTAGCCATTTGTAAATATTTGTTTGTGGATAGTATATGTCGTTACGGTACTGAAGAAGATTAATCTCCGCCTATAGCTTTTAAAATTCGACCCTGAATTGCTGTGAAACATCAGCATTAGCTTTGAATTGGATTAGTTTTCCTAGTCTATAAATAACATCGATCGATTATTTTTTATTTTTTTGTTTGAGGGAGTGAAGGAGCGCCGATGATTTGTTTGGTATGGCAGCTGCCATACCCGTATGCACGCCAGTGGTTATTATAACGTTCATTGTAATCGACATTCTTTCCAATTTTCAAGCGTTTGTCTATAACGGTTCGAAAAATGGAAAGGGCAATTTACGTCACCTTTAATTTTTAGATTTAGTTTTGTACGAGTATAAATTTGTGCTTTTGGGGGCTATAGTGAAACACAGTTTTTTTTTTTAATTTTAAGGTATCGCCTTTTACGGTCCAAAATACACGTAAAAAACATGCATGTTGTATAGGAACAAACTTTAGTTTTAAAAACTATAAACTGTTTTTAAAACTGGACCTATCTGTAAGCATATCCTTTTAAATAAAGAAAAAAGTTTCAAAATCAGCTCAGAAATGACTGACTTCGGCAAGCGCTAACATAGAAAAAGCAACATTTATACGAATTGATAATCTCTTCTTTTTTAAAGTCAGAAATATCTTATTTTTTCACTGTAGAATAATGATGAAACCGTTGGCTTTCCAAAAGGCACAAAAATATAATGCAAAACATATAGAAAGTAATTAAATAAACTATATATACAGGCATTTCATAGAACCCAATTCCAATCGGAAGTGGTTTCAATTCCGCAAATTGGTTCTTCGGAAATCGAGAAATTAAAAATTTACTCGGAACGAAACCACTATTAAATTCCAGCGTGGAATTAATATTCCTTTCAAATTTTATTTGTTGTTGTTTTTAGTTTAAAGGAATTCGATTGAAATGATTAATACGGAATTAAAAACCATTTAAAAAAGTAATTCTTTCTTTTTTTGTAGTTTTATTTACGGGGGTTGGAAAAACAGGGATATCGGATATGCCGATTTCTTGCAAATGTGGTGGTTTTCAGACTCATTTGGCGACCTAAATTTTGACATAGAGATTTTTTTTGGGGACTTATAAAGTATTTGGGGATTTTTACATATCTTATTACAACAAAGCCGCAGGGATGATAACATATTTTGTATGTTTTTAAACTGAAAAAAAGTAAGAAAGTTAAGAAGGTAATTTGAGGCATATTAAAGGTAGAAGTATTGAAGGGAGTTCAAAAATTTATTTTTATTATTTTTTTTTTTTTTTTGAAGTGTATTGAAAATACTCAGCGGCATTTGTTTTTTCTTTAATTTAAGTTACACTTAAATTAAATTATAACTTCCACAAAGGCACATCAACATTTTGGCATTGGCACACAAAAACAATGGCATTTACCAGAATACTTCTTTATGACTTTTAAAGCTGATTGAAATTAAAAACGATGCTGAATAATTATCATTGAAGAAAAGTGATTTTGTGTAAACTTGAAAAACCACAAATTATATATTTATGCACGTATTTTTTTTTTTCAAATTAATTCATAGTAAATAAAGAAATGGGATATTCAAAAGTTATTTTCAAAAACAAAAACCGATTCTAATTAACCCTTATCGGTCGTAAGTCACCTCTGACGTGACAACAGTACTTTTCTGCAACGGTCGTATGGCACGTGTGAAGTGACAAGGCGAATTATGTCGAAACATACTGTCTATTGATGAGATTTGTTTTTAAAATGCATTCATTTCTTCAATTTACCGTTAACATTTGAAAATACGTATTTACCGTTACCGTTTGAGCATAAGAATCTTTTCAGTTTGTCATTATCAGCAGAGCATTTAACTTGTGCACCGTAGTAGTTGTACAAAAAATAAATAATTTGTAACAAAACTCAAAAAAAAGAATATAAATGTATAATAACATACTATTGTTTTTTTTTCATATTTGTTAAAAATAACTACAACCTGGTGAGAATCAAACGTGTGAATAGTCGCGTCCGATAAGGGTTAATTAAAGTAATATTAAATATTGAATAAATTTCCTTATATTATTATCCCTAAAACTATAAAAAAAACCCTTATTTCTTGAATGTTAAACTCCCTTCTTTAGTGTTCCATATATATACTATATGTAGTGTGTTGTCCAACATCAAGCGGCACTAGGGAAACAATTTTGCTTATATTTTTACTTTAAATATCTTGCTGAATCCCATCAACTGCTGTTTAGATTTTTGCTGCTTCAACCCTTGATTGAGATTGCGTATACGGAGATATATTCGGCACTTGGAAAATAATTTTTTTGTTTTCCTCTAGCTCAACATATTTACTGTGTTCTAGTAATGTTTCTTTTAGACTTAGGCAGTATGATATTTCTGTGCCATTAACTTAATGGAGAAATAGGGTCAAAAGATATTTTATAAAAACTAAAAATTACGTTAACAAATATTGTTTCCAATTTTTTTATTTCCGTTACGAAAGATTCTTTTGCTTTTTTAACGCAGATTTATGTATATACTTCATCGACCCACGTAAACGAATTAAGCTGTCTTATAATATACCCAGATACAATTGCTGCTAAGTAATGATTTTTATTCGCACGATTACTTATTGATTACGATTACAAATAATCCAAAAATAATCAAGATTAATACAAATTTGGAGAAAGTAATCAAAAATATAAGAAGTAATGCAAAAATAATTCGATTAATTTCATAGATTACTTTTGATTGTTTTGGATTATTTTTTTATTACTTGGCGAAATTATGACAATACTGTCACAAATATATTTTTCCACATTAAATTCTACCATTATATAATGTTAGTTGTTTTTTACATTTTTTGTTATTATTCTGTTGTTCATCGATTTGATAATTGATAACCTGTCTGCTCATCATAATTCAGCATTTTTTTTTAATTTCTTTTATTTTGTATTATTAACATTTCGTTTTGTCTGTTTAACCACCAGAGTTTTAGGAACACTTAACAGTTTTTACGCCAAAAATTGTAAAACATTTAATTTTGAAACGAAAATTAATAATGTGTCGACTATGCCCGATTTTTTTATTTCACTAATGATGGTGAGCTTATGCGCAATAAAACATCAGTTCTTCCGCAATAAAACATCAGTTCTTCAATCATTCTGATTTCATTTTGAAAAACTACTTGTAATGAAGACTAATTTTAAGTATATGTAAATTATAAAACTTTTTTCCTTGGGAATTGAATGTATTTATTTCTTGTTTTTATATGTATCTATATTTTGTACACAAGAACTATTTAACTTTGTTTAATTTCTTCAGAATTTTATTACATGATGTAAGTTCAAAATTTTTAAAAAATAATCGTTGAAAATAGTCAATTATTTTTTTAATTATTTATGATTATTTTCTCGTAATCCTAAACAATCTTGATTACTTTCGGATTATTGCTAATCATAATTGATTGCTTTTAAAATGTAGTCTTATTGATTACTAATCGTAATCCAAATTTAACAGCTGTACCAGATACATATTCTAAAGCATCCTCTTGAAGGATACCAAAAATTTCATGAAATTAGTTTCATGAAAAATTATGTCGTATAAAATATGTATATCATAAAAAATTTATTGATGCCTTTCTTCATTTTTTGTCGTGTAAAAAGTGTAACTAAACATCTGCGGCAAAATTTCAGCCGTTCTGCGCAGGGCTCTGTTTTAAGTTTATTGGTCTTTTCTAAGATCTTCAACTGGATTTTCTTGCTCCATAAATATTATAGAGACATCCGCTGTACAAGAAATATTCATTAAGTTCTACACTGCTGGTCAAAAAAACATTATTTATTACAAATTAATGAAAATTGACTCATTTTCTGCTTTTTGGTTCATTTCAACTTCACTTCTAAACAATTTTGAAAGAAAAATTAATTAAAAATGTATGCGGATGTTTTCTAAAGAAAACAAGAAAAATTAGACGCTAGCAGAATGAAATTCAGCATTTTCTGGACCGCCACATCCTTTTTATTTTTTATAAGAATCTACATACTATGGATTTAAGGTCTCACTAGTTTCATTGATAGAAACTTCCAACTCCAGTACTTGCCTATTAGAAGGTTCAATATTGGCAACACATACTACGCTAGTTGGCGCAAAGTCGCTAGTTGGTCGCAACATGCCAAAGAATTTGGTTTAAGCTTCTTGCCACAAACTATACTCCACTTTGTTCTGGTGTTTTCATCTTTGGGAACGGTAAATAAATTCCCTTCTTCCTTCGAATATCCCTCATGACACACAGAACACCAACGCAATTTCTTTTAAATTAAAGACACGGGAATATTATTAAATAATTTAATTTTAAAAAAAGCTTTGTGCAATTTTTTAAAATTATCCCGATTAAATTAATTACCAATATTGGTTATTGAGGGTCGAAGCACGTCATTTCGCTACCACTTACTTAGCTCTTTAGGAAACTTCTGACAAACATTTTAAATAACTTAAAAATTTTGTCCTAAAAATAAAGTAAAGACAAAAATCAAAGTTTAAGCAAAAACAACAATAAACAAAGATAATTCTATTATTCTTTCTCCACTGTATACGGCTGACTTTTTTCGACCTTTTTATACAGTTAAAAAAGAATGAAAAATAAAATATCAAAAACACTACGATAAATTATTTCTATGCACAGGCACTTTGCAAATTATTAAATTAAAGACAAATTTAATCGGGATAATTTTAAAAAATGGTACAGTTTTTTTTTTTTTTTTTATTGAAAATTAAGCAATTTCATCTATTTTAAAAAGAGTTTTTAATAGCGACAAGTATTTTTTCTATTATTTCTTTAAGTTTTGCTGAGCACACTTTTATTTTGTTAAGCACAAATTATTTCTGAAATTATTTTACCGCGTTTTTCGTGCAACCACATACAATAAGAAAAAAAGCAACAATTTTGACAACTCGCTAAGGAAAACAGAAAACATATGTTGACCGTATGGCCTAATGCTGTCACCTGCTCAATTCGCCTTGATATATATTGTTGTGGGAAAAGAAGAATTATTATAAATAAAAATTGCATTCGTGACCAACCAAAGGTTGGTAGAAAACAAAAACAAATATACAAGACGAGTTACAGAGAGAACAGTGAAGAAATACTTTGATTTGTGTGTGTGGACTTCGTCTAACCAAATATTATTACGAATACGCTTCGTATTCTTTTTTACAAAGTTAGTTGATAAATTAGATGATGTTTACAATGTGCACAACCTTAGGTAGATAGGTTTTACATCAATGCTGATAAAAGATGTAGCGTTTCTGGAAACGCACCATTACATTCTGATGGTGTCTAATTTTTCTTGTTTTCTTTGAAAAACTTCCGCAAACATTTGTAAAATAATTATTCTTGCTAAAAAAAGGTTTTTAGAAATTAAAAAATCAATTTTAATGCATTCATAATTTTACCTACATTTTTTGTTTATTTTTTACCTGTAGGCGTAATAAATCAACACCACAAAATTTTCTTTTAATAAAACAAAGAAAATTAAAATAATAACAAATTTAATTAAGCTCCGTTTTTATCATTAAATAATTAACTAAATAAGCCAATATTTCGATATACTTTGAATATCATCTTCAGGGTTATATAATATTATTATTTAACTAAGACATACTAAACAAGAAACTTTAAAATAAACATAAACATAAAACAATTTTTTTAATATATTGCAACAATCAGAAACAATAAAGAAAAACTTAATATAACGACAACACCGTTCACACAAATAGTTAAAATTAAACATTTATTTTACAGCACATACATATATTCTGTACGTATTCCCTTGGCATCGTCAATTATTGTACTCCAGTACAATAATATAGATCAAGCAAACCTTGTTACTTTTCCGTTCTGGTAAATAAAATTCAAACTAAAAACTTATAAATAACGTCGAAATATTTATGTATGTGTATTATCATTTATTTTCAAAAACTCACATTATATAAATTTAAAAACTATTAAAAAAAAACTGTAATAAGTAGTCACTTTATCTTCTTTAAGGTTCAATTAGATGTGCCATAACCATATAAAACTGCAGTTCAAACCAACATTATGGAAAACAATGTATTTGATTATTGGTGACATGCTATAATGCCATAGCCATAACCGTAACCATAGATATTAATTAAATTTTGATTTTTACCATAACCATATACAACTGACTATTGATTTTAAGTATTAAATGTTTGTTTTCTTAATTTTGTTCTTATTTTTTACTTTCTCTACATTGTACTGGCGAGTTTTAATTTATATTTTTCATTGGGCTGCTTTCTTAGAAAACTGCAAAACAAATAAAAGTTGCTTATGGATAGGGCACAACTATTCGCTGGCAGTAAATATGATTATGGTTATGGCCATGGTTACGGCTATGGCGTTGTGGTATGGCACGTCTAATTTAACATTTAAACCTCTTTTTCATTTTCGAGTTTTATTTAATTTTTTTATAAATCACCTATCTAATGAATTTCAATTTAAAATTGTATTAAAAAGTGTTGTAAGTTTATCTAAAAATCGATGTTATATTGCAGCTTAAGTAATATTTGTACAATTTTCTTTTGGTCCTCAAAAAAAAAAAAAGAAAAAAAAGCTTACCGACTGCTGTTTTAATGCATTATGAAGTTACTTTTGCAACACTTTCTATTCTTTTGTAGATACTTCTCTTTGTGGATCCACAAACAATGCTTCGATGCATTATTTCGGAAAAGAGAACAACGTTGCGTTTAGGAAGAAGTTACAATGTATACATTGTATAGTATTGCAAATCAACATGCATTTAGAAAAATAGCGATGTATTTTGCAAATCAATTAACGTTGAACAGCTTGGTATATTATTTTACTGAAAGATTAACTATTAGTTATTTGTTAAATAACTAAATAAATATAACACTTTTAATTATACATACATACATCAAAATGTATTAAAAAAAATAAAGTATTTAAAATCATAAAAATGTTATCTATTCGAATATATTTATAACAAAAACTGAAAAAACTGACCCAGCGAACTTCGCCGCGTCGCAATTTTAAGCCTTCAGACAAACTTTACAGTAATAATACAACACAATTATCAATTATCATCAAATATTGTGATAAAAAAGAGGCCTGATAAATAAATTTTTATACAAAAAATCAATATTCGATTTTTCCCTTTTCCGCTTTTAGCATTTTGCGCAATTTTCCACGTTTTACACCAAGAACTTTTTTTTTTTTTCATTTGGAAAGCCATTAGGTATAATTTCACACAAGATTTCACACAAAAAGATCAATTTTTGATATGTCCAATTTCCGACTTTTCCAAAATTTTCTTCTGTAAAGACCTTCCTCCCGAAAATACGAACAACTGACAAAAAAATTACAGAAATCGGCCCAGCCGTTCTCATTTTATGAATAACTATAAATTTTTTACATATATATATATATATATATATATATATATATATATATATAGTGCCTTAAAAAGGTTTTTTAGATAACGCTTATATGAATATGGCCGTTACTCATTAAGTACGAAAATTTAGGATTCTTTAACTTATTATAAAAAGAAAAATAAATATTTTTTAGATATAAAATTTAAAACTATTATTATTTTTTTTAATATGATAAAGAAAAATGCCAAAAGCTTCTAAGTACTTCAATTTATTTACGCCTTCCATTAAAAAAAGTTATAAACTAAAATGGAGAACGCTAAAATGTTATATTTTAGAATTAAGTATCTCTTAAAGCATAAGAGATACATTAAGTGCACTTTGTTTTATTTTCAGAGCTTTGTACGCAAGATTTTCAAAGACCTAAGTCCCAAATATTTTAGAAGTTTTATTAAGTTTACCACCCCACTGTAGATTGTTAAGACTTGAGGTTATTAAAATTATTTTTATTTTCGTTGTTTGCAAAAAAATAATAATAACATATATTTTACGGAAATTAGTTTTTTATTGGCATTTCAACAGAAAATTATTTTTATAACTTAATTTTGTTACATAATTATGTATGTATTTAGGATCCTGTAAAATTTAATTTAAAATATTATAACAAAACAACACGTAAAATGTTTTTAGTTTTTGCAACTTAAAAGTTTCTTAGTTTATATGAATTTTTAATCTTTATGTAAAATCACATCTTAATTTTGGCAGGGATAACGCAAAAACTTGGTCATAAAATATAATAATATCAAACGCAATTTACGACAGATTAAGTGGGCTAAAGGATATAACAACATTAGCAAATAACAGTCAATGGTTTTCATTCAATTCCTATACGACTGGTTTGATATCCTTTTTTCTCTGCAAAACAATTTTTAGCAGAGGCAAATTAAAACCAAATCAATCTACATCCGCTGCTAATACAACTTTAATTTAACTGCAAAATTGTGCGTTTTATGGACCAGCAAGAGAAAAGTTTAGTATATTTTTGCTGGCTATTACTTTAATAAATTTTAGTGGTTGTGGGCAAACACTTAATATTTTATTTATCTTACAGCGAATTTATAGAGAATATGGGAAAGAATTTAGTTGAAATTTTATTGCAAATACTTTCACTTTCCAAATATAACTTATAGTAATTTCTTATCACTGACGAAAGTTGTGTAACAAAATTAAAATTCCGAAAAACAATCACAAAAAAATGTTAAGGTTTAATTTGGAATTAATAAAGATCTTCCAAAGAATTTGGAATGTTTTTGTACGAGTATCAGCTTAATAAAAGTAATTTTGTTTTAATACAAAAACTTTTCTTAGAGAATTGCATAAACGTTCATAAATTTCATAAATTTAAACATATAAATTGTACACTTTTACTATGCGATTATCATCAGCAATAAAGGACCAAATAAAACATTCGTCTTGAGTTGAACACAATAAAACTAAATAAATGCATGTACATAGAAACAAAATAATCATGGGATGACTATTAATAACTGCGTTGAAAGTATATAGTTTAATCCTACCAGCTAAGAAATTAAAGTTTTTCTAATCGAGTTGTTTACAACTGCCAGCTTTTAGTCAGAAATATAAGTTCTTTGATTAAGTTTAGATCACGAATTGGCATCGCTTAGATATCATGACGTTAACTTAAACTTAATCACACAATGAACGGATACTTTAATAACCATTTATTTCAAGTTTACAGAACATTAGGACTGTTATGGAAAACGTAACTTCATAAATGCACCATAAGAAAGGAATATTGTTCTCATCAAATTGAAGCAACAAATCACCATGAAATCATTTTTCTAAGAAACGTACGGAGATTACTGAACAAATCCTTAAAAATATCTTATCGTTTACGTGTAATGTACTATAGAATCATGAAATATATTATGAATGCAACTTGTTGAAAAAATTAGATTAGTAGACAGAAACTCTGGTAAAAGCATAAAAACAGTAATATTCTAGCTATCAATTTTATTAAAGGTTTCGATGATTACTAATTTTATATGGAAGTCAATTAAATTATTCCCCATCTACTTTATAATCCTTAGGATTTGTTTTTTTTACAGTTGGACGATTAACAGGAGTTGTATTAGCTAATTCTTCTTTATATACATATTTCCTTCTGGTCATTCATTCATTACATGTACTTCCTACAGATTAGCATTCATTTCTTTTCATAAATAATTTTTAACTAGATTTTTATTATTAAATACAAAAGAGAAAAAAAGCCAAATATTTAAGAAATAAAATAATTAAATTTATACTATTAAAAAGTATTAAAATACTATTAGAAAGTTTTACAAAATTTCTTTTAATTCTCAAAACAATTTTTAAATGCCAATAAAAAAATTTCTGAATCCTTGCTTCTGTCTGCAAACAAACGTGCAAACGTCTTTTAAATAAACCTTTTTTCAATTATTTTATATTGTATTTGCTGTTTTTAAACATAATTTAAATTTAAATTTTTTTGAAGTGTGTGTATTTTAGTTTCTTGTTAAATAATATTTCAATGCTTGAAGGCGCCGTAGAATACTTTCCACCAAATGTTTACAAAAATCGGGTTCAATATTGTACTACTCTTCTGTTGTAGATTCGTTCAATGCGGCAATACTTTTTGGCTTTTGCTTAGATTTCAATTTTTTATAAACCTGCCTACATGTTCAATAACATTCAAGTATAGAGATTAGGGAGCAGTTTCCATTACCTTTAGGCAATTATATAAAAGCCAAGACTTATGTTTGGGATCACTGTCTTGGTAGAACACGAAGTTGCATTTAATGCCTAGGCATTCGCCACTTTCCTAGCACATTCTTTTAAATTGTTTATATAATACTTTTAGTCCATAGTTTCGTGTATAAAATTTATTTTCCCAACTCCAGCTGCTGATATAGAACCCCATATTATAAGAGAACCACCACCATACTTGACTATTATTTTATGTTCTTGTATATAAATTCACTAGGATGTTTTATCCAAGCGAATCTCTTTCCATCTGGTCCACAGAGGTTTATTTTTGTTTTGTCCGTAAAAGTAACCTAACAATATAATATAATCATCGAAAAAATCGGAAAAACTTTTAAGAATAGTACTTAACTTTTACCGGAAATTACTCCAAAACATTAAACTTTAAAAACAAGAGACACCACATCGATCACTATCTGAAGAACAGAAATCACATACATAACCCCAAAATTGCTGTAAAACGTTTAGTTTTGTCAGTGAACAAAGTGAAAGTTTGAGCATGTAAAAAGTGTTATGTTACTGTATATTGAAAACAGCAGGGGGTGAAAATACATAATAATCGGGTATTTGTAAGCCCGAAACATATTCATTGTTGGTCAGTGTTGTTGTCGTGTCCTACTTTGACTTGGAGTAGCTGTAAATATGTAGATATTTCGCTGTTTTAGTACAATTTAATTTGGACTAACAATTTTTTTAAGAAAATATGCATGGCTTTTAGCAGTTGATCGTTGATTTCCCATAGCATCTCTTTCGATACAATGCCTGATTGATTTGCGCATTAAAATTTTTGTTGAAATCAAGTTAGTCTTTACAAACTTGATTTCAACACTAACACGGACGCACAGACGGACATCACTCAGTCATCTTTGCTATACATAAGAAGTCAGTATATATATACTTTATGGGGTCGCAATTAAATATTGTAGAAATTACAAACGAAATGACAAACTTAGTTATACTCTTTGTATACTCTTTTTATACTTATTGTGGTGCAGGGTATAAAAACAGAACTACTTGCTGATGTTTAAGATGGTTTTGACCAAATTACGATTTAAGTTCTCAAAAAAGTCTATTTCTAATATATTGAAAATAAAATTAAACCTTGACTTGCTCGACTGCTCAAACCTACGTCCGTAAATGACTTTATTTTCATTTTTTCACACACGTTTTTTCCGCACCCAAATTTATTTACATTTTTTTATGTAAATTTTTTCCGTACACGTACTAAAAATAAACTACACTCAAAATTCTCTGCCTTTCATGTAAGTTTACACGTTCACAAAGAATAGCTACAGTCGTACATTCACGTACGTGTACGCAATTAAATACTTTAAAAATCACATTCATGGATTTTTACCGAAAATCTAAAAATTTAGAAACACATATAATTGTTATAAAAAAAATATATGTAGGGGATGGTTTAGGTTGCATGTTTTCCATTTATGTACGAGAATTTCGTACAGTGTGTGTATTTTTCTGAATTCTGGTATAATACATAACTGCATAAGACGACAATAAATTTACTAGGGCCCATACACGGAACAACCTTCTTTGTTTTGTACATGTCAAAAATAGTGTTCAGTCATCAGTATCAATTTCTTATACTTAAAACGGAATTAACTAAACTTTATGAATTCGCTTAGCAAATTTAAATTCAACCGTATATTATATCTTATCTCTTAGTTGCCAACTAATATATATTGTCAATTTGGGACTTGGGATTTATTTATTATTATTTTTTTTTTTCTTAAAACTGTTATATTGAATTGTAAATTACAGATAGCCATTTTTAAGATAATAAAAAGAGCAGACTTGAATTACCTCTGAAACTAACAAGACGTATTTTTTTTCTTTTTTGTTTTGGTTCAATTTACTTTACGTGTCCAATATTTTATAATCTTAAAAAAGCTTAAGATTCTTCATGGCGCCCAAGCAGGGACATTAAAGTTAAAGTATATTTGAATCACAATTTTTTCTGAAAATAATCATCAAACAAAAGTGCTGTTTCTCTAAACTATTGAGAATCTACATGTTCAAAACTACTGAGGATTTCAGCCTTTACTTTGTTCAACCATAACCTAAACCTCAATTGTTACAACCAGAAAACTGCTTGGAAATAATCATCAATATGCCAAGGTGTAGCTGTTGCAAGAAGGAAAGTGCTCACAGAAACCAAAACCAGTACCTCGTTTCTGTATTTCTCGCATCGTAAAAGTTTTCACATCAAGTGTGAAACAAAAAATTTCATCGTTTCTCGATTTGCGAGTAAAATGTGTTTCTGGTTCTTAATGCGAAAACAGACAAAACTAATTCTGTTTTTACTGGAATAATTCCAGTAATAGTGTCAAATAAAAACAAAACGTCAAAATAGAGAAATAAATGATCAAATAATATAGAAAAATAGTAAAGGTTTTGAAAAAAGTTAATAAATAAAATAAGTTTTAAATAATATAGCGAAAAGAATGTATAGTACAGTGTGGAGAACATGTAATCAATTAGCTTTTGCGTTTTAAATTCTTTCTATTTTCTAAATAAAAAGATATAAAACATAAATAAATACATGAGTACTTATTGATAATACTTTTTTATTATTAAGTCAAATTGCTTTTTACCTTTTCGGCTTATTTAGACTCCATGTTTACACAAATTTAAAAGTGTATTTTTTAATCTTACTTGTTTTCGCACTGTTTTGAAATGTGAGTTATTTTGACAGTTCTTGCGTAAAACTTTTCACAAAATATTGGTACAGAAACACTCTTTCTCGCATACTTCCAATAACTGCTGGAAAATAACTTAAATGACATATAGTTCTCGCATTTTAAAGGTACAGACAGCGTTGCCGCTTTGGTCCAATCGGACCAAACTTGGTAGTTTTCCGTTTTTAAAAAACAGTTTGGTAGTTTGGTTGGTTTGTTGCATTTTTTTAAATTATTGGTAGGTTTTCCTCCTGTAGCAATTTTTTAGCAATAGTAAATTTTTACCTTAAAATTCAGAACATAAAATAAAAAAATGTAACTTTGAATTAAATAAACAATAACTATGAATAGTTTTACCACTGTTTTCAAAAACTGTTTTAGGTGTAATAAAAAACATCTCTGCTTTTTTGCATAAAGATGATTAAAGCTATAACCATCTCTGGTTTAAGAAACGCGAACAATATTATGAAATTGAAATTAACAATATTTTTGAGTGAAGGCTTATTTACAAGTGTTTGTATTAAAAAATTAACAGACAAAATGGAAAAGTAAGTAAACTTTTTTAATTGTATATATGTACCTATTAATTACATAAATATTTACTAATATTGCATGTAAAGAAACAGTAAAAAAAATTTAGAACCGAATGGTTGAGCGAATTTGATTGGCTCCAGGAAAGGGATGGGTGTTCATTCTATGTTATGATCAAAACTATTTTAGATCATAACATCCATCTTAAAAATCACCAAAAGACAAATTTCCACCTCAACAATTACGGAAAAAAACCAAGTGAGTATAACAGAGTTTATGTGCAAGAAACGCATTTTTAAATTTTTGGTAGGCTGTAAACGATTTTGGTAGGATTTTTGAAAATTATTGGTAGGAAGTCAATTTCTTGTGTGGCAACGCTGGGTACAGAAACACTTGTGTGAGAAAACCCAGT
This sequence comes from Gymnosoma rotundatum, assembly GCA_916610165.2. NCBI lineage: Eukaryota > Metazoa > Arthropoda > Insecta > Diptera > Tachinidae > Gymnosoma > Gymnosoma rotundatum. Next base: position 53,875,143 of record OU744340.1, on the reverse strand, counting down.
GTTTGTTTCAATTTACATCGTTTTTCTAAAAATTCACTTGTACCATGCGAAAACTTTTATGATGCGAGAAATACAGAAACGAGGTACAGGTATTAAGTTTGAATAACTAGTATGAGAATCTTATGATTTGTAAAAGAAAACTTTCATTTGAGAAGGTTTGCCGTACAGAAGATTTATTCGTTCTAACTTATTAGTTTAAAACAATCAAAACTGCCTTGAGAGTGAAACATTAGACTTAAAGTATTTGTGGCTCGTTGACAAAATTTTATATCACAAATTTTTAAAAGATTTAAGTTAACAAGTGCATACGTAAGCCATTAGACATGCATCAAACCTGTTGAAATATTAAAAAATCTATTCAATATTTTTACTTTTGGGCAAACGCAAGCAAATTTCTCTTATTCATTTAAATCACTACTCTTCTATTTATTTTTCTATCGATTCTTTAGTTTTTACCTCCTTAATTCTCAATCTCATAGTTGGATAGATTTGTACTGTTTGTTGAAGCATGTTCATTGTTCAAGCGACACATGCCTAATATAAAATTTGTTGTCCCAATTTATTCGCAACGTTGATGCAAAAATCTGGAATACCACAATAATGTGCATAAAATTATTATTCAGTTGGTTATAGTATTCATTTATACATTAATATGTTCTTCAGATTCTTCAAGTGTACTGCGACTGTGTAGAATCGCCCACCAATGATTTGAAATTATACCAATCTGAATAACAATAATTAAAAAGACAAAGACAATCACATTTAACTTTTGTGGCGAAATGCAAACTTACTGCGGTGTGGAAAATGAATTTGTGAGTACAAGTAAAGAAGTGATTTTATAAGTGAAAAACTACATAGTGTAAAACAGTTGGAAACTTCAATCACATCAAGTTTAGTGAATTCAGCCTGGGATTAAGGCTTCCTCCGCTGTGCATAAATCCCTGTTAACCAAAGTAGGTACATATACATATATACATAAAGAAAAGTATATAATACAAAAAAATAATATCTAATTGATGCAATACTTTGCTATAAATTTGTTTTAAGGACTAGGCAAAATAACTTTCTTTAAAATACGAATCTTTAGTATAAAATATCTGTAGTAGTATGGATTGAATATATGAGTTTTTAATATTGTAAAAACGATTGATCGGCTAGAAACACATAAATAGGAATATTAACTGGATTATTATAAGATCGCGGTTATTTACTAGAAAGTACTTACATTCTCCTCATTGCTTGTGGTAATTTTTGATAATTAAAAGTTAAAAGGATTTCATACCTTTTACATCTAACTACTTAATGTGAGAAATATAATATATGAGTAAAGTGTCACAGAAGTAAATTTTTCGTCGTAAATATAGTATTATAAAAGTCCTTAAGGTATTGTTTTGTAATAAGTTATAATACTATAAAAATCTGCAGAACAATGGGAGGTGGAAAAAGACGCCAGTCTTTAAACAAAGAACACAGTTTAGAAATGCTGTATCAGCAGAAAAACACTGTGTTGGCTAATACTCGTATATTCAGAATACGTCGCTCAATAAAAGAGAAAACAATATCTCTGAAGCCAAACGAAATAAAGTGTCAGTTCAAATTCTTGATCAATACATTGATCAAGCAATAAATTACCAAACAGAAGTTGAAATTCTCGATTCTTCAAACGCTGATAGGGCAGATTTGGAGGATCTTTGCATTACCACTAAATGCCTTCTAATAGACCTAATTCCTTCAAACGTGCAGAATTCTAATGAAAACACGTTAGGCCTCCAAGGTTATAAAAAAATAGATTGCCTACCATGAAATTGCCAAAGTTCAGTGATAAGTATTCAGATTACAAAAATTTTATGAGTTTATTTGAAAGTTTGGTCGATAATGATTCAGCCATGACAAATATCGAGAAGTTTAACCATTTACTATCATGTCTCTCAGATGAAGCGCTTGGTACTGTAAAGGCTTACCAAGTTACAGAGCAGAATTATCCCAAGGCAATTGCCAGTTTAAAAAAGGTTTATAATAACCTCTGTTTATTTTTTTTTTTTGATAATATTTCAAGATTATTTGATCTTCCTGAAATGTCAATACCTTCTGCGACGGCTTTGAGGAGCATAATAGATATGTTTTCGGCAATTTCTGATTCGCTTTTGTCAATTGGCGATGATAGAAGCATAACGAATGCCGTAATAATTCATCTTGTCATGATGAAAGTTGACCCGGTTACAAAGTCAAAATGGGAAGAACAAAATATTTATGAGAAACTGCCTTCATGGAGCGACTGCGAAGTGGCTCTTAATAGAAGATATCAACATATCTCTGCCAATGAGTAGTCGAGCGTCAGGCAAAAAACTGATTCAATCAAAATAAAAGAATCAAAATTTAAAAGAAAATGAAGAGCATTTTCGTGTCAAACTAAGCAACAGGGTATTGAGAATATATATATATATATATATATATATATATATATATATATATATATATATATATATATATATATATATATCTGCCTGTCCTACATTCGCTGCTATATATAAATTGTCTTAGAACTGCTCATACGGTGTCTAAATGTAACTTGTCAGTCAGTCGTTCACATCACACACTCCTGCATCAATATTCCTCTTTTATTCAAGACTCAAGCTCTAATACGGCTGCAAATCAGGCTTCTACATAGAGGGGATTTGTAAATTATTCATGCACCTCTAAAGATAATATTATTCTGGCTACTGCTGTTATCAGGATAAAAAAATAAATATCGCAAATATGTCTTGGCTAAAGCCCTATTGGACTCCGGTTCACAAATCAATTTTATAACCGAGGAACTAGCACAACGTCTTCAATTAAAAAAAGAAGAACAAGATCTTAACTTAGTAGGCATTGGCAGAACAAATTCTTTAGCAAAAAGTAAGTTACAGGGTACAGTGAAGTCCCGAGTAAATAATCACGAATTCTCTTCCGAGTTCTGGGTACTCAAATCGATTTCTGCATATCAACCGGATTGCATCATTTCAACGACAGGCTGGGAGATACCAAAGAATTTAAAACTTGCTGACCCATTATTTAATAAACCAGAAAAGGTCGATCTGTTAATAAGTGCAGAGGTGTTTTTCGAGTTGTTATGTATAGCTGAGATTAAAAGAACTTCTAATTTACCTACTCTTCAAAAAACACTTTTAGGCTGGATAGTATCTAGAAAATATCAGCCCTTAAATAATCTTGAAGTAAGTTCATGCAATTTAGCTGTGAATATTGATAATGAAATATATCTTTATTCATGTGTGCAACGATTTTGGGAATTGGAAGAAGTTCCAAAAGATCAAAATATGTTGTCAATAGAACAGCAGCAGTGCGAGGAGAATTTTACAAAATCACTTCAACGACTAAGTTCAGGAAGATTTCAAGTATCTTTGCAATTTAAAGAAAATCCCGCCAAGCTAGGGTTGTCCTTCGACGTTTCTTAGCGCTTGAACGTCGGCTTTCTAAAGATTCCACCACAAAAGAGCTTTACAATAATTTTATGAAAGAATACCTTAATTTAGGTCACATGACTATTATAGATAATAAAATTCCTGATTATCCGCACTATTTTATACCGCACCAGTGTGTACCACGCCCACAAAGTAGCTCAACGAAACTTCGTGTGGTCTTTGACGCTTCATGCGAAACGTCAACACAACTCTCATTAAATGATCTTTTAATGGTTGGCCCTACAATACAGTAGGAGTTGTATTCTATACTATTCGGTTTCGAACAAATAGATACGCACTTACAGCTGACATTGAAAAAATTTACCGTCAAGTGATTACTCGTATTGACGAGGCTAGTAGAAATTTTCAACTAATAGTATGGCGCGAAAATGTAACTGATTCTTTACGGATTTATCAGTTAAATACCGTCACATATGGCACTTTCTCTGCTCCATTTTTGGCCATACGTTGTCTGTTTTACCTTAGTGAGATATATAAAGACAAGTATCCGATTGGGGCTAAAATTCTACGACATGACTTTTATGTTGACGATTTATTAATAGGAGCTGACTCAATTGAGCTAGTCGAAGTTATTCGAACTCAAGTTTCCGAAATATTGAATCTGCTGGATTTAACCTAACGAAATTCTTCTCAAATTATGGTAATTTACATACTCAGCAAAATGGGACATGTTTGCAAATAAACGATTCTAATTTGACAAAACCATTGGGTACTTATTGGTTACCTAAATCCAATATTTTCAAGTACAAGTTAGAGCAATCATTTAATGAACTAAAGGCCACAAAACGGAACATTCTATCAGTATCAGCCAGACTCTTTGATCCTTTAGGTCTGTTAAGCCCTGTAGTAATTAAAGGCAAAATTTTGCTACAAGAATTATGGCTTCAGAAACTTGATTGGGATGAGTCTATTCCACGCCTCAGTTCCTTATGGGAAACTCTCACACAATATTTGTCAGAAATTGATGTTATTAAAATCCCTAGGTATGTAGGGACGCGTCAAAATGATTCTTGCCAAATACATGGGTTTGCTGATGCGTCAGGTAGAGCATATGGTTCCTGTTTATATGTAAAGAATCAAATAACAATAAAATTGGTGACAGCGAAGTCCAAAGTTGCCCCTTGAAAATTATATCTTTACCCAGATTAGAGCTATGCGCAGCACATTTGCTGGCTAATTATGGTTGAAAGTCAAAAATATGCTAAATTGTAAAATAAAAAGTGTTAATTTTTGGACCGATTCTGAAATAACACTCCATTGGATCCGAGGTCATCCATCAACTTTAAAAACCTTTGTCGCAAATAGAGTTTCAGACATTCAAGACTTGTCAGCCCAACTTTCCCGACGACATGTTCCTTCAAAACATAACCCAGCCGATATTATCGAGGGGATGCAAGTGAACTAGTTAATTCTATATGGTTTGAAGGTCCAGCATTTTTGCGAAAGGAAAGCATGCAATGGCCTGTTAATAAGCATTTTACCCTTACCAAAGAACAAGAGCTCTTGGAAAGAGTAAAAATAAGTAATTCGCTTCTCGTTGTTGGCGGAAACAAATTAGAAGAAAGCGATGAGTTTTTTAAGCTTATATAAAAATTTTCCTCGTACTTGAAATTAATTAGAATATTTTCATATGTATTTCGTTTTATAGATGTATGCAAATCATACAAACAGAACATAGGCAAGCCTCTTACAGCAACGAAAATGAAGTTATCATTTCTACACATAATAGAAATTATACAGCATAGAGAAAATGCGAAAGAAATATAAAAATTAAAAAAAGGGTAAATTACTACCATCAAATTTGCAAAGGCTTAGTTCATTCATTCATGTATTAAAACTTGACAACCAAAAAATTTTACTTATCCGGGTAGGAGGTAGATTAGCGAATGCTTCAATGCTTTATGACGCAAAATTCCCACTATTAATGCCACATAAGTCAGAATTTATAAGCTTGTACCTGAGGCATTTACATTTTACAAATTGTCATGCTGGAACTAAAGCATTAGTAGCACTACTTCGTCAAAAATATGGCTTATAAATGCCAACGAAGCATGTACTGAAATCATTTGAAAATGTATGCACTACTATCATTTTAAACCAAAGTTATTAAACCAGATAATGGGAACCTTACCCGCCGATCGGGTAAAAGCTCTACGTTCCAAGGCTGTCCATTTAGAACTCGTTTCAGATCATTCTTCAAATTCTTTTATCTTCTGTCTTAAAAGGTTTATAGGCAGAAGAGGATATCCCTATAAAATTTACAGCGACAACGCAACCAACTTTGTAGGTGCCGCCAAAGAATTGAAGGAGTTCGCAAATGCATATCACAGGGGGGCTCCCAACGTCGCATCTTACGCTGCCAGCAAGGGAATGGAGTTCACTTGTATACCACCCAGAGCTCCACATTTCGGCGAGTAGTACTCAATTCTCGGACTCTTGCACCACTCAGCAGCGACCCGAACGATGGAGAAGCGTTGACGCCAGCTCACTTATATAGTAGGGGAAGGCCTACGAACGCTGCCCCAAGAATTGCTCAAAGAAGAAACCGTCAAGCTGACGTACTTGAAGAGATGGCTAATTTTATGGGCACTCAAGCAACGGTTCTGGCAGAGTTGGGCCACAGATTACGTCCGCAGTCTACAAGTACGCAGCAAATGGTCCGTAGAACAGCTAGACCTCGACGTGGAAAAACTCGTTCTAATTCAAGACGAGAATCTTCCGCCCCTGCAGTGAACGATGGGTCGAGTACAAGCCGTAATGCCAGGCAAGGATCAGAAAACAAGGGTTGTGGAAATAAAGACAGTAAAAGGCGTATATAGGCGCCCAATTCACAAGTTAGCCCTACTGCCGTGTAATTGAAGAATTATGGTCGTTCAATGGTGCCGGGATGTTCACTCATCAGTTTCAATTTCTTATACTTAAAACGGAATTAACTAAACTTTATGAATTCGCTTAGCAAATTTAAATTCAACCGTATATTATATCTTATCTGTTAGTAGCCAACTAATTTATATTGTGAATTTATTTTGTAAAGTCTTTCGCGCTACAAGCGCTTGGGATTTATTTATTTATTTATTTTTGTTTTCTTAAAACTGTTATATTGAATTGTAAATTACAGACAGCCATTTTTAAGTTAATACGAGTAAAAAGAGCAGACTTGACTTACCTATGAAACTAACAAGACGTTTTTTTTTTGTTTCGGTTCAATTTACTTTACGTGTCCATCATTTAATAATCTTAAAAAAGCTTAAGATTCTTCAAATAGTTTTACAACATGTCACAGTAATAGGTTTGATTGTGTATTGGACATTGGAAACCATTTTACATTTTAAATCTAATATTTATAAATTTTATATGAATGTTTTTTTGACCTTTTTTAGTTAATTTTTGTTTTCTAATTTGTTATTTAAAAAAAAAGAAAATTTAATTTTTGTTTCCTGTTTCCTGATGATGCCACCCAAAAGTGTGGCGAAATATTGAAAATATAAATAAACATTTGTTATTATTTATAAACTGACCTAGTGCTTAAAAAATTAGAAAACAAAAATTTATAAATTTTATAGATATAATTAATTTTTTGCCATTATGCGTATACCAGCTGTTTCCTAAGGTCCCTTTTATATGGAGTTTGACACCATAACTGTACCCTGCTATTGTCTCACTTCACTTGCAAGCTGGGTCAGGATTTTCATAGAAATATCTTAATCGTCAAAAAACGTAATTTTAGAAAAAACATAAATCTTCAATATTTTTTATTTTGTATATTATATTTACATTGCAAATAATTAAAAATATACCACATACTGCTAATTATAATACTATGGAGGGGTCTTATTTTTCAAAATATAAGTATAAATAATTAAATTATTATTTATAATTATTATTTAATTAGCCAAGAGCACTCACTTTATATATATCTGTAAATTTTTGTGTTTTAAAAACTGAATAACTCTTTAATACTTTATGGGATTTTAATACGAGTATGAGTGTATTTTTAATTTAAATTTGTTTTTGTATGAAAACTTAATTTGACGCAAGTGATATTATAAAAGTTGCTTATATTTGCTATAGTACCTTTGCATATATTGTTTTTAAAAATATGATATCTGCCATGCGGCTGCCTCTCATGGTCATGCCGTGGCCACGGCTGGCACATAGAAGGCGTAATCTGAAATACCAATTTTCAACAACTTTTCACAGCATTAGCGGCCGTATTTTACCGATAACTTTTCGAATGTTGGTTTCCAGGCGTTCAATTGTTTGTTATTTATCGACGTTTAGAGGTGATTTAATTTTCCCCATTGAAAATTATCCAATGTGCTTGAATTATACGATCTTTCTATGAGTAAATTGATGTAGCGCCCGCTGTTTGACTTTTGGCTCCATACTGTTGGAACCACATATCAGCAAGATTGATGTCATGTAATTGACGACCAATAAAAATGTTCTTTCCTATACCGATCACCATTTACAGTAACATTCTGACTATTATAGTTTTCAAAGACATATGCGCCAATGATTCCACCAGCCTGTAAAACGAACCAAACAGTAATTGTCTATAGATGTAATGAGATCTTAGAAAAAGCTTGTAGATTCTCCTCAACCCATTAAACCAGAAATGGGCTCAAATAAAGCAGTGATGCTAACCCAAATATAAATATGTCGCGTAAATGACGCCGTGAAGCAGTTCATTAAAATATAAAACTGAGTGAAAGCGGACTTTCCAAATAGAATAGCAAAATTATTTGAAATCACTTAATATTATAACTCTCAATCGTGCTTGATTCTTTCAAAGTGTCTTTTTTCTAAAAACAAACAATTTTGTGATATTCTTACAAAACATAAACGTCGCACAGTGGGGTGAAATAAAAAAAAAATGGAATAAAAGTCTGGAACTTCTAAACTATTTACCAGATTTTCATTAAATAATCTGCGATTTATAGAGGAGGTCATAATCTTTTTGCCTATTGCATTTGGATACATCCTGTTTCAGTACAGGATTGTACCACAGGGCGTCAAAGAAGGCAACCTCGAATTTGAAAAACGTTTCAAGGCTTAAAACTTTCTAATGCCACTGTGCGTCGCAAATAGGGGCATTTTGCCAAACTAGCCTGACGTAATTTTTTTAGATTACATTGGCTGTAAAAATTTACTGAGAGCCCTTAGTTAAAAAAAAAACCTGGCAGGATAAGAAAAAAGTTCCCCTTGGAAGAATTAATCCTACCTCTAAAAAAAGTTTTTTCCAATTTTCCCGTAATTTTGCTTAGAAATTACAACTTTTAAGGTTAAAGAAAGTTTAAAGACTCAAGAGATTTTAAAATGCAAACTTAGCTCCGTCCCTTTTTGTGGGCGATTTAAGTAAAATATTATTTAAAGAAAGAATATAATTATTAAATGAAATGGATTACATACGCTATAAAACCATAGAACTTATTTTATATGGGCAGGGAAAGGTATCTCTCCAATCCCACCCTCCAAAAACGTCAATGTTAAAAATATTTTTTTTTTAATTTGTTGACAATTTTCTAAAAATACTTATTATTAAAAAGATATTTTTGTAATTTGTTACTTTATAGTATTTTATTTATCTGAAAATAATTAATTTATTAATAGTAATAACTTATTTATGATTGTAATGGCAAATTTTATTTAATTTATTAATTATAAAAAATAATTTATTTAAAATAATTTCTCTCTTGCACTATGATGATGATAAGTGCCATGGTCCTTCTTCCTCTAGTTTTTCAAAGACTTCTTCCGATTCTGAATCCTCTTCAGCGTTAAGTACACGTTGAAGCATTATAAAAGTAGAGATCGCAGATTTTATAGTGATGTATAATATTTTTAGAACCGCAAGATCGCTCTCAAAATTCTTTTCACTTTTCGCTTTGTTTTTTTTTTTACCAAAAATTTAACAGAAAAATCCTTTTTTTAATTTCAAACGAAATTTTTTTCCATAAAAATTTTAACCAAAATTTTTTCTAAAAATTAATGTTAGTAGCTGCTATTACAAAATCTTTATACGTTTAGCCACAAAAAATATATATTGCAAACCTCTCAAAATCGTATAAATTGTTTTACCTAACTTTCCTGATTTCGCAGTGTTTCAAAATGACAAATCTCAAACAAAAGCCTTGAAAATTCAATATACGATGCAGAATTTTGTTATTTGTCTAGCTGCGTACTTAAATTTTTACATTTCTTAAAATAAATGTTTGGCCTAATGTCCGGCTGGATATGCAAAATAAAATAGTTTTGTTTTTCTGATCGTTTTCAATGGTTTTCAATCCCCTGATGTAGCAGAATGAAAGAAACGCAAAAAAGTAAGAGCGCTATATTCGGCTATGTCGGATTTTATATACCCTTCACCATCTATGTAAATCTAGTTTAGTAAAGCAACACCAATTAAAAGAGCAAATATAGGGATTAAGAAATAAAAAAAATGTTGGTACTGCATCTATATATAATTTTACATAAAAATTACATCGGCTCTTAATGGGTTAAGCATTTTTTAAAAATTTTAGTTTTTCTTAAAAGATCTCTTTAAAAACTTTAAAATTATACCCATATTGATATTTTGAAAATTTTTAAAATTGCAAAAGCCCACAATTCGGAAAATATCGCTCCATACATTTTTTTTTTTTTTTTTATTGGAGTTACTTTTTTGTTCCAAATGCATAAAAAAAAACACTAACACTGACAGACAAACGGACACCGCTCAATCGACTTCGCTATGCATAAGAAGTCAGAATATATACACTTTATGGGGTCGGAAATGGATATGTAGAAATTACACACGGAATGGTAAACTTAGATATACCCTTTTTTCACTTTTTGTGGTGAAGGGTATAAAAGGCCAATTGTAATTCAATAATTTTACGAGATTTTATAAAATTTTCTAATTAAACAGTTTTAAATTTCTTTTTTTCGAAAAGAGCTGAAAACAAACTCTTTTAGTAATTAACTAATGAACAAAGTAGGTACACGAAAAAATGCACGTGCAATGTACAGTGGGGTAGAAAAAGCAAAATCGGAATCAAGCACAATAGTAACAGTTTATGTTTGCGCCCTCTAGACTTTTCAGGAGCAAAGGGCGACACCTAGTGTATTTTTTGTGGGGTTTTAACTTTTGGTTCTTAACATCTGCGAATTTTAAGTGCGGTCCTAAAAGGACTGAAGTCTAACGAGAGGGTGAAACTTTGCTTAAATTGATCCACCCGTTTAGAAATTGTTGATTTATTTTTGAAATATTTTACTTCTGTCACATTGTACATTGCACGTGAAGCATTTTCAAAAGATTTATCGTCCGCGTACATAAATATATTATTGTTGATTTGTCACAAAGGAGAATTTTAATTGTGCATTTGCATTATTAAAGAAGAAACTTCACTTTTAATTCCAATTAGAGAACTGCACTAGTACACCGCATACTTACTCTATAGTTACTCAATACTTTTCATACTCGAGTATTTTAAACACCGCAATAAAAAGTTGCGGTGTTTATTTTACCCATTCTTGTAAGTGTTTTTTGTTGTGGGTATATTTAAAACAAAGAGCCTAAAAACGAGTCTCAAAAATATCGCGATCAGAATTTTAAGTATTTTTTATACTCGTACGCGAGAATTTTTTAATTCTCTTTATTTCTAAGCAACGTTGACACATTTTTACCCTATTAAAGTTTTTTACTGCCGTTTTATGAAATACTGCATTGTATGCAGATCTATTTATAAACAATAAAAAAAACAAAATTTGATCAAATCTATTGCTTAAAGATTATAAGCAGAAAAACAGACAACAACCGTTTTCATAGGTATAATATACAACACACATTTAATGAATAAAATGCAATAAAAACCGCTTAAAGGCACAGCTTTTGTACACTATTTAGAGAAGGTATACTTATTTTGTTGTTGCTTTTTATGAAGAAATATTTTCAGTTTATGCGCCTTGTTGTCATAAACGTGCTAAAATGAATCCGTGAATAAAAGGAAAATTACTTAATTTTTTTAGTTTTAACAAAACTTTATATACGCAGATCTAATATTCCATTGACTGAATCTCATTAGACCTCATAAATAATAATAAATAAAATAAAATTTTTAGTTTACATATTTTATTTTGTTAAATATAATTATTGCTTTTATACCTATTTATTCATTTTAAAAATCTATTTGCTTAACGTAATATAATAACCAATGAATTATTCTTGAGTTATTATTAAACTTTTGTTGTGTTTTTAATAAATGAAAATATGGCGAATTTTACGGGTTCTATTTAATTTAGTTTCTGTTATATAAAAATAAACTTTCATAATTTCAAAGAAGTATGTATGTTAGCTAATTTAGAAATTGGCCACTTTTAATATTGTGTTTGATTTAATAATTCTGATCTGATAACTCTGTTTACCTCTCACTACACACGTTAAAATCTCTCTCTTGGTGTTTGTTGTGAGTATGAGTACGAATAAAGTAAAGCCAGGACAGAATTTACACATGCAAAGTTTACTTTGAAAAAGTCTTGTTAATTTTCTTTTAAACTTTGTTTGGTGTTCAGACACAGAAAGTTTTCTTTTACAAATTTTTGATCGTTCCTTATTCTTGGATATTTTGTATGTGGTGCTTATATGTATATGTAAATATATACAACGGTGTATAAGCAACGAAAGTAAACCAAAGCAACTTTGCGAGTACATCAAAGTCTGTACTGCTCATCATGCTTTCTCCCTCTCTCTCACATAAAATCAAAACTTTGCAAAGTAAAATTTACCAGTGTGAATGGGGTACAGCATCGCAAATATTTTACTTAAGTATGCTAGACACTTATACTCAAATGGAATGGGTATAGTAAATACTCGCATAAAAGAAATGCGGTGGCGATCACACCGCAACCGCATTTAAGATGAGTATATTTAGAGTATTAAAAACAGACACTCTTGCAGTTCTCTGATCCCAATATAGTTGACAGAATCGTGATCCTAAATTTTTTGTACATATTCTGCTTCATACAACAATCCAATATATATATATATATATATATATAATAGCGGACCCGGCGATTTGCGCCTCGCCCCAATTTTAAGCCTTCAGACAAACTTTGGAGTAATAATACAACACAATTATCATCAAATATTGTAATAAAAAAAGAGGCCTGATAAATAAAGTTTCATAAAAAAATAAATTTTCGATTTTTCTAACTTTCCACGTTTCGCACTTTTCGCATTTTTTCATGTTTTACATAAAGATTTTTTCTATTTTTTCATTTCGAAAGACATTAAGGCACAAAATTTCGTAAAAAAAATCAATTTTTGATTTTTTCCAATTTTCCTTCTCGAAAATACAAACAACTGACAAAAAATTTTACAGAAAACGGCCTAGCCGTTCTCATTTTATGAATTACTAAACATTTTTAGAATAGATATATATGTATATTCTGCTAGCGTCTAATTTTTCTTGTTTTCTTTGGAAAACGTACACATACATTTGTAAAATAATTTTTCTTTCTAAAAAAATTTTTAGAACTTAAACAAATGAACTAAAGCCGGAATAATTTCGATTCATTTAAAACATTCACAGTTCAAGTCCTAATTTAATAAAAATTAAAAAAAAAAAATAAATTAGTATTTTTATTTTCAGTTTAATGTTTTATTTTTAACGCTTATATAATAAAATCATACTATTGGGAAGCCAATCTGAAACCTTTTTTTTTTTTTTCTTTGAACAAGCACTTAGCAGACTCCTTATAATTGTGCCAGAAATAGGAAAATAGAGGGACAATAGCATTTGTGGACATTTGATTTGAAACTTGAAAGCAACAGGAAAAATCTTTGTAGGGAGTTTGTTCCACATACGATTTATTTACCTGAAAAACAAATTCCCTTTGTGCAATTCACTGGCCAATTAATGAAACACAAATGGATTAGCTTTTATATAGAACGTGTCGTGTGTAAAAAGGACTGCCTTTGGAAACAAGTTCCCTGATACCAGAATAGCATATTTAATTGTAGTTACTGTTACCGAGGAGCTTCTTCTTGATATTCTGTATGCCTTTAGAGCAGCGGCTTAAATGTAAGTATGTATTTCCCTTCCAGTCATATGTACGCGATAGTAGTAAGTTGATAAAATTTTGTGAAATACCTCTTTTAACGCTTCAGAAAACCAAGCACTTGAATGCTTCTTCTGCTGATAATTACAACAAACTTCGCAATGAAGCGTTCGATTCCTTTTTCACCCACAATTACATAAACTATGTGTAAAGAGCGTTAAAGTAAACCTAGGTAACACGACACTATTCAGAGATTGCCAAAACTGTTGAGCAAATTAGCTTTTGCGGTATAGACCGCCAATCCCTAAAAAGTTTGGCTTATTACGCAATGACTGGAATTTTGGTATGGTAGTTATTTCAGTAGAATAAAAAATAGGGAAGGGGAAGAAACGGAACGTTAGGATACCCTTGTTTTTATTTTGAGACATAATTGAGTTGAGACGCCCTAAAACCTCATTGACTGTTATTGAGTATAATCTTTCTTTGGCTGGAAGTAATTTATTGCTTTCTGCCAAGTGGAATTTACTTGAAAATATTTCAGCTAGGAGTTTGTCTTTATTATTAGGGTTATACAAATGTGATTATCCTTTAAAAGAAAAATTAAAGAAGTATACAATTGTATATATAAAGAGAGTTCGGCTGGAAATAATTCTTGAATATAATCCCTGTATGGAGCTCGTTTAAAATGTAAAATATGTACAACATAGCGCCACATTTCAATAATCTGCTCATTCATTCTTTCTAGAACAATAGTTAGGATGCTAAGTTTGGTGGCATGTCCTAATGTCTACAGACATGATTGTTATGTCTTTCCATAAAGTGACATAATGTCCATTGACATTATCGACTTTGGTGGAAGGGGATTTTATGGGCATTATAGAAATGGTAATTAAAAGTACTATCTTATTGAATTAAAATAAATGGAGAGAGCACAAAAATATTTTTGTAAAATCTAATTCTGCATCCTGCTGTGCATGCAATATTTACCACGCGAAGCTGGTGTTTGTTATACCACAGAGAAGAAAATCTAATTATTACGCCCAACCGGCGTAATAGGAAATCTTTGGAAAGCGAAGCGGGTGTTAGTCATACCAAAGAAGAGAAAATTTATTCGCTTTTCCTTTATTAAATTTTTCTATTTTTTCACTGAATTTATGATATGTGCACCTTTTTGGTTTTATTCCAGTATCTACATAGCTATTTAAGCCAAATGACTTAAATTCAGTTGTTATAAACTTCAGTTTGTTCTAGTTTTTTCTTCAAGCTTCATGTAAGCGAATATCATACATCCAGCTGTATTTTGCATTTGAAGATGTCGAAAATTAAAAAGATATGTTATATATTAATTTTTACGTTTTTAAGTTTTGAAAAAAAAAATACACAGCTTAACCTTAATCTACGAACTTTGAAATAATTACTTAATTAAATATACTAAGACGAATTTTGCTCTTGTTGACTACTGACTTTGATTTAACCAATGTTTTTTTAACACTCTCTTTCGACATTAGTTAAAATCTTAAATTAATAACTCGTTAGTCAAGAGTTTATTCAAAATCCAAAGTGGAAGATTGAAGAGTTATAATATTAATTTCGGGAAAAACAAAATGCGTCTAAATATTTTAAGAAGATTTTTATTTACTTTAATCGTGCTTGATTCCTGCAAATCGAAATATTTCATTTAACGTTTGTTCTCTATAGGTTCCTATAGCTTAAATAAAAAGAATATTTATTTAACATATTATTTTCCGACGTTTCGTTGGCGGTTCTTTCGAACATCATCAGGGAATTTTTTTTATTAAATCTGGCAACATTATAAATACAAAAGAAAATCTTTGTAAGTAACAACAATAATCTAAACGTTAAAATTAATTTACTTACATATATTCTTTTCTCGCCAAATTAACATTATTTTTATCACACTTTTGTTTTGTAAAAGTTGGACAATACTACACAAAACTTGTGCAAGTGCTGTTGATTGTTTCCCTTTTTTAATGTCAGCTTTATGTTCGTCTATTCTCACGCCTAAACTTCTCTTCGTTGTACCAATATAAACTCTTCCACACTGTTCGCTTGGTTTGCCATCACATTTAATTTGGTAAACAACATCACTTTGTTCTCTACATTCTATCTTTGTTTGAGTAAATAAACTATGCACTGTTTTGTTTGATCTACGTGTAAGTATGATATTCATGATATGTTTTATTTAAAACTACAAACAGAAATGTATTACTGCGGGGAAAGTAAATCCATATGGCCATTTCACTACTGCTCATTTAGCTCATCAGTGGGTTTTATCAAAATTTTGTATAGAAAACTGGAAAGTCTTATATCATATCATTTGAACAGTATATACAACAAGCCATAAAAACAAGAATAAAATTTGGATTTAGAAATAAAAGGTTGTCTCAACAATTGATGTAATTTGATATATGTGGACAAAGTTTTGAACCGTTATAGAAAGTCAGCCCAAACTTACAAGGGACCTGTATTGCTAAGTCCGCTATAACAACAATTTGGATTTTGAAATTAAATGGGTTTCCCAAAATTAACGTAATTTAACCTATACGGCCGTATCTTTTAAACTGTTATATACAAACACTTAAAAATTATATAGAATATCCACTACTTTGTTTGGTGTAATAAGAAGTTAAAATATTTAAAATTTTAAATTAAAGGGTTTTACATAAGTTGCTGTAATCTGATTAGTATGGCCAAACTATGGACAGACGGTTTAAATTTACAAAAATCTTGATTGCTAAGTCTATTGCAACCTTAAATATATAATTTAAATTTGAAAATTAAAGGGTGGCCCTATAGTTGCTCTAATTTGATGTATATTGCCAAACAGTTGAACAAGTATAAAGTATGGAGATGGTATATAAGGGTGTCCCAATAGTAAATTTAATTTTAAGTATGTATGTGACCATACCAACAGATGAAATCTGTTTTGATGTCGGTTTTTTTTGCTTTTTCAAATACATTTTTTACTTTGTTTTTTTATTTTTTCTATATATTTTTTAACTTATTTCTACTTAATCTACTTTTTATTACATCAGTGGCTATTTGATGTAAAGTTCACTGATAAGTTAGTGGTTGTGTATATTCCGTAATATATATGTGTTTTGCAAATTTATTTTCTCTTCTAATAATGAGGTGAGGTTTTTGCTCAATTTATATGCAGGAGCAGGTTTATAAATTATTACGGGTCTGATTGGCATATTTTCTTTATAAGTTTTGGGTTTTGCTTAACAAACTTAAGGCCAGCAAAATTACCGAAAATACCAGACTCGTTTCTTTCGTATATAGACTTACTTAATTTTCCATATGTTAATCAATACACATAGTGTAAACCTTATGAAACATAACATTTGTTATTTTCCTGTGTGCTATAACATGTATTAGTTTTTTATTTAAGCTGTGTTTAGACGGCGTGTACAAGTCATATGAAATGTCAAAATTACTATAATATTTTGGTGCGTATGACAAAATCTGTGTTTAACATACGCTTTATATTTATCATGTTTAAACTTGCATATGTTACGTACATACGACATAACCTCTAATTGTTGGAGAGAAAACTAAAATGCTTAAAACAGTAATACCAACGGCTAATTTTTTTAGCAAAAACTAATTTTTTTTTTTTATAAAGAGAAGTAGCACTTCAGGTATCAATACCTACTAAGTTCGCAACCGTGCTACATTCTTTAGGAAAGGGATAGATGAGAGAGAAGAAAGTTGGTGAAAGGAGATAGATATAGCCATTTTATTAATTATTTTACTTCGCCGGCGAATATGCTATAGAGAAGTACCGACGAAGGAGGCTGCATGTTTTTAATTTTAGATCTGAATATGTATATATACCATTAAACAGAAAAAAACATTTTTATTTTTTGACTACCGCAAGGATTGAACCCAGGGCAGCTGGTTTGTAGTCAACGTGTTTACCACTTAGGCTACGGCAGCCTTAAAAAGAACAACGACTAGTACAATTCTGCCTTTATGTTTTATTAATTATATCATAATTGGTATACATTACCTTTGCCATAATATAGAATTTTACTTAGGCACTTATAAGAACAATTTACAAGCTCAAAACTGCACGTTCATTTCAGGTACTTGGCGTAGTTCACATGAAGTACATGGTACGAACTTAAAATTCTCTCGACATATTTCTTGTTGTTTGTTTTTGCATATGAAGTTGGTTAGTTGCCCTAATAAAGCAATTAACATACAAGTCTTGCTATTGAACGT